>OZ057414.1:110830901-113230901 GCA_964056705.1 Troilus luridus | reverse complement strand
TTATTCTGTTTTTATTTAAATTTGAACACTACAATTAACTATTACTTTTCTCTACCCGACAGTACATTATTTTTAGGTATTCCTTATTTAAAAACATACATCTCAAAATCATAAAAACTTATTTTAGTAATCAATTTTTATTCTCTATAAAAAATTTGTGGTTCAACATTATGAGAGACTACAGTTATACTATCTAATCTCATTTAAGGATACGAATCATATCTATATATTATCAATATTGAGAATTTTAACATAAAACTTGATCATAAAAAGAGATTGGAATCTTTTAGACATAAATCACACCAAAGAAATATTACAAATTGAGAATATAGTACAAACTCCTTTAAATAAATAAGTTTATCCGGCACGATTAGTTTACCTTTACTAAACTTTAAACTTAGCGTAATATTTACTTACTATCTTAACTAAACTTTAAACTTAGCGTAATATTTACTTAATACCTTTACTAAACGTTAAACTTAGCGTAATATTTACTGAATACCGAAATAATTACAGAAAATTTTAATTATTTAAAAAAAATCGCCGTATGCGAATTGAGTTTAAAATTAAACATATTTCGTGTCAAGTTTACGCCCTTTCTGTTCGTTCTATTTATTCATATAGGAATTTGGTTTATTTATTTCTTATCCTTTTTCTATTTTTTAGATTTGAATTTTCATATGAATTCTATTGGTAGAACATTTCTAACTAGAGTTTGCGTTGTGTTAAATGCATTTTTATTATATTTAAAAAACCGAGATGTAATAAATGTATAAATATGTAACAAAGGATAACAAATATCGTAAAATATTTAATTTGACTAAAGGAGAACGTTATGTACGCGTATTGAGAACCAAAGAGTGCTTGGTACTTCCATAGTTTAGCATAAAAAAATAGGGTAATCAATTCATGAGGTATGCCAACTTTTTATTCATTTGCTTCAATATTCATGTTATAATTATCATACAGGAGTTAACTATATTTGACCACAACAGACCATCTTTAAAAACGTCCTAGGTGATTTTTATATATTTGATTTTATATAATTATAGTATGTTTTTATTTCTGAGTAGTATTTTAGTAGTGTTCAGTAATTAACTAGGATATTGAAAGGCATAAATGATATAAAAGTTTGGTTAATTATACAGTCGATATGTTTAATTTAAAAGCAATGTTCTCATATATTTTCATACGGGCACATATAATATTTTTTTAAATAAATGTCACAGTCAACGTTTTATTTCATGATTAATATTTATGATGTCCAATGATCTTGTTAATTTTTCAGTGACTAAAACATTTAAAAAAAGTTTCTGATAAATAATTTATGTTAATAATAAACATTAAAGTGCCGAGTAGCCCGGAAACGGACTTAATAAGCCTGAGAATAAATAATAAACTGATGATGTTATATTAAGAATATTAAATTACTTATATAGCTAAAGAGAGATTAATAATAAGGAAGCTAATACTGAAAGTATCAGTTCCAAGCTGGGAACTTTGTTGATACATTTTTAGTAACGATAAAAAAACATATTACCTTTAATACGTAAATCAGATTTAACTTAACATGCATGGATATATGTTTATCATTGCTATATTACTTACTGCTGGCTATAGACTGTTCTGGCATCTTTACTTACCTGAAATGAAAAAATAAATAAATCAATACCAAAAACTAGTAATAATGAAAATATTTCACTGATCTTATCTATTGAAACGAAACTCTTACACGTAATCAACCTATCTTATAAACAAAGGATACAAAATTTCTATAAGTTTTATCATGTTTTAATTATATAATACATGAAGGGATGAAGCAGGAATTTAAAATTTTAAAGATTATTTTGTACAAATCTATGTACTTTTTATCTTTTTTTTTTAATGTATTGGACAAATTCGAGAACCTAATATTTCGTGAAGCTCTTTGGTTCGTTCTTTTGTTCATCAATTGATTCACTCATTCATTCATAGAATTTATCGCTTACTTACTCATTCACTCATTCACAGACTCATTGCATCATTTACTCACGCATTCATTCGTTGGTTCATTCTTTTATATATTTATTATTATTTAGCTTTGCTATTATTGATATACTACATAAATTAACAACGTATTTAATTACTAGTTCTAATATCATTCTGTTCGATAATAGCAAAAATATAAAATGGTTTCTGTTGATTAGCCTAAGATCCTATTATGCTTAATATTAATAACACTTTAACGGCCGCTCACACAACATGTGTGTAATGCTACCGCCTAAAGATTTTGGCCACAACCACGATTTCTGTGCGATGATTTATGAACGCAAAATTTAATTTTTTAAATTAACACTATGCTAATTAGGGTCCAACAATTTTAGATACCGGATAAAAAAATAAAACAAAATATTATGGGTTAATCAAATTTTTAAAAAACGGACTAATATTTTTTTTAATTTAATAAATAGTGCTATAATTAAACCGTTTCGTGAATATGGACATCTGGATATCGAATGTATTCGGAAATAAAAATTGATATACGAAGGGTTTGTCGTATTTGTTTTGCGAATAAAAATAGAAAATCTAGGTATTTTGTGTGGAAGATTTGACAAATACCGTTACAATTATGTAAATGTGTTGTTCTGAGTAAATATATTGTCTGGAGTGTTTATTTTCACACTTCGAATTATTTCATGAATTTACATATAATTTTTTTAAATTAATTTTTCTAAAACACTTCCGACCACTGGACATGAATCTATAGACGTGCGGACAGTAAAGTATTAATATAACAATATTACTTTTATAAACCTCCAGTTTATGCTCACGTGAGAAGCGGGGCGTTTATGGATTGTAATCAGTGCGTGAGTGTTAGTGTTAGTGTGTTGGAGGGCAGCCAGCTGGCGCTCTCGGCGGCCCTATCTGCCCCATCCCAGTCCTAGCACACATGTTACCGAATTTCAGCTAAATGCGGATACAATTGTCTCCTGCAATAATAATATCATATATTATAATGAAAGCTATCATATAATCATAGAGGGTAGAGTAATAGAACAGGCTATAGCGATCTAATCTAATCTAGATAAAGAGTCATTTCATAGTTTGGTACTAACTTTGGGCGATAAAATATTTTTTTTCATTATTTAGTTATTTTTTAATCAGTCTTAACTTGTCTTGGACGGAATATTGTCGTAAGCATTAATTAATAATCTTTCTTCCGTATAATTTATTTTAAAACAACTCTATTTTTATTATATTAGAAATGGTATCAAACGTAACAATATTTTTATTTGCTTCTTTAAAAATAAGTAGTTGTAAATACCCACATCCTTATTTTCCGAAAACTCATAAAACGATTCTAGTATTTTGGACGAATCCTTAACGCCCAGATGTACAAGCCAGTGTGACCTTTTGATATTTTGAACATGAATAATTGAGTACCAATAATTGAGTGTGCCTGTAAAAGTGCCCTGCTTCAAGCTATTAACTCAATATATACGAGGATGCTGTACACAAATCTGGAAGTAACATTAATGGATGAAATATATCTACATTACATAATATATGTAACAATATGTAGGTGACATCATCCTTTATTATTATACTTTCAAATAAAGGGAGTGAGGAAGCTAAGTATGTTAAGTGCTAAGTAGCTATGCTGAATGTTCAGATCCTGCTGCGGTAGTTAATTATAAATTATTTTATCTTACAACATCTACGATCGGATCCTGTTGGATTTACAGAACCCCGGGGTTGACCTCGTGTCTATTAAAGTGTTTAGCCTTAATTGGGGGAAAATCTAGAGGTTAGATTAAAATAAATCACCTCCGGTACACTACCGTTGTTTTAGATACAATGCATGTATTGTTGTCTCTTCCATGACAAACCGAAAAGGGTTGTGTTACGAATACATTTTTTTTAATAAATCTCATTACCGATTATAGATCAATATATTTTGGTTTTAATGATTGTTCACATAAAATTCATTCGAGATTAGATCGGATTTATTCAGGGTAAAATGGCGTAATCTGCCTATTGAATCGTTTGTCAATGAACCTATTCTTACAACCAATGATTATGATCAATAAAGTTTTAATAAATGATGCAATTTTTACAACATCAATTCCTTAGACAAATGTTTTTTACAGTTATTACTTTACAACATAAAGTTTATTAAAATCGGATATAGAGGAAGTGTATAGGTATATTTATTTTGACGTGAATAAACAAACAATGACAAAATTAATTGTTGTGTGTGCTAACTCGTGCTAAATAAATAAATAACACGTTTATATTATATTTACTTAATAATTTAAAAATCTAATTAAATAACGAGAGATTTAAATGCGTAATATTTTCAATTACACACAATTCTGTCATTTTAATTCAATTTTAACGTGACAGGTCCATTTATCTATACATATTAAATATGCAATGTTTAGAGATATATTTGCAATTATATATTATTTTTATTATTATAGGCGATCCAACATGGGTTGCCTCAACCTGTGAGGGCAGAGCTCCACACCTCTCGATCCCCCCAATCATCTTCCTGGAGTCCCCTACCGGCCATCTCTTCCTGGACTTCCTCCATCCACCTGCTTCTGGGTCGTCCTCACTGGTGGAACCCAATCCAGCACTCGGTTCGGCCAACATTCAAATGCCATTCTCTTCACATAGCCGTACCATCTTAGGTGGCGTGTCCCGATTCTTTCATTAGTTGATATATTCACATCCATCCTCTGTCTAATCGTTTCGTTTCTTAGTCTATGCAATTATATATTATTAGAGAAAATAAGAAAGCTTCCACTTTAAGCCTTCCAATGTCGGAAAATTTATTAAACAAAACTAAATGTCAGTAAAAATAAACATGCAATAATACTTATTCCCAATCTGAAAAAATACCCGAATGAACTGAATTTATGATTCTTCTATACACATACAATATAATGATTAATGTGGCAATTCTATCTTACAAAACATGTTACAATTTTTCTTCCTTAACTAGCAGGTATATGCAACATTATCACTGTTACATAACTTATATATGTATATATATATATATATATATATATATATATATATATATATATATATGTCCATCTTTTTTCCTCTGCAAGGTCCTTAATGTACTCTCTAAATATTTTTTAGTAAATATTTACGGTTATATATGGTAGTTATTATAGATTTCTGTAATATAATGTATTCCAGTTCCCTTTTTGCAAATTATTTGAAGTAATCTGATAGTTATTACTATGTTGCCTAGATGTATTTGCACAGTTATTATCGTTAATTACCGACATCAATCATGAGGATTATATAGTTATGTGTGTATAAATAACTAAGAAAATTGGTCGAAGAGATGAAAGAGGGACTGAATTTAATTTATTATTAGGCTCTATTTACGTCCTTTGTCTCACAGCTCTTCCGCCCTCCCTCGGCTGCCCTTAATGTCTTCATCTAAATACATGAATATTTTATCAACTCAAGAGAATATAAAGCATATTTTATATGAATATCTGAAGCATACTCTTCTTATAACCTCTCACTCCTATAGTATCTTCTCTTTAGAAACTAAAGTAGTGTGGCATGTAACTGAAATATGCATCAGAATGTGAAAAGAATGAATATGATGCTGTACATAAAGAATCTAAAGAAAAATGTTCTACCATAAGAACTCAGCATAAGTAGGCTGTCAAATGAAAAAAAATGATATTTAAAACAAGCTAATATTAATATTTATTGATAATTATATTAGAATACTAAAAAAACCTACTCTGCCGAAGGAAGACACGTTGAGTTGAATGTGACTCAGAAAGATGAAGAAGACGTCTGGATTAAGGACGACTTCATCAGTGAAGAGGAGCTCCAAGATTCCGTTGGTAAAGTAGCACTAGGGAAAACAGCAGAACTGGATGAAATCACTCCAGAAATGATCAAATACATGGTCAACAAAAGCCAAGAGATGTTCCTCCATCTTTTGAATCTGGTATGAAAGAAAAAACGGATCCCCAGGGACTGGGAAGTAGGGGTGATCGTGACAATTCACAAGAAGGGAAACAATCGGGAGTACAGTAACCATTAGGGAATATCCTTCTTAGTGTGCCTGCCAAATTCTATTCTAGAATCCTGGAAACTAGAGTGAGAAAGATGGTCGATTGCCAGCTGGGTACAATACGGCTTCAGGAATCAAAGAAGCACCCAGGATCTCATTTCTACGATGAGGCAAATTACAGAAAAGTCTCTTGAAAAAGATAAGCTCTCCATCTGCTTCGTGGACCTCCAGGTTTTTGACATAGTAAGGAAAGAAGACATAGAGCGCGCACTGTCTGAGAGAGGTACAGACCGTGGAACAACCTTGCCTGTAATGAGTCTCTATAAAAAGGTTGTTAGAACCGAAAACCACAACAAGAATTTGAGACAACATTGGGTATCCGCCAGGGCTTTAGCCTAAGCCCGTTACTCTTCAGTATGGTTTTGGACTTGGCACTAAGGAGAGCGAAGATGATGATGAGAAAATTTAGCTGGGACAAAGAAACTTTCACCTCGTCAAATTTTCCTTGTTGGCCTTTGCTGAGGACATCGTTTTACTAGCTGCCTATAGCCGAGACATCTAACATAACATAAATGTACTACAAGAGGAATTATGGACAATAAACATGACAATTAACTCGGGGATTAAATACATAAGAATAGGAAAGAAACCCCGAAGAATAATGAGAGTACTTAGGGTTGATTAGAACGAGTTGAGAGTTTTAAATATCGGGTGCTCATCTCTACGAAAGTGGATACATTGACGAAGAAGTGGTGGAAAGAATTGGAACAGCGGGGAAAATGTTTAATAAGGTCCGACGGGGCTTCCTGGGAAGAAGAGAGGTGACGAGACAGACCAAAATGGCCTTATACAAATCGCCCATCCTTCCTATCCTATCTTACTCTTCGGAATCGTGGACATTAACCTCAACGCATAGAAGTCAAATACAAGCATGGAAATGAGGTACCTGCGAAAAGTGGCAAGGAAAACTTGGAGAGATAAGATACGGAACACAACAATACGGTCTAATCTCGATATTAAACCAGCGGAGACTATCCTGGAGGAACACAAATCAAGGTGGTTCGGACATCTACTTAGGATGGAGCCAGATAGAATCGCCAGGAAGACCTACGAGACCCGCACAGAAGGAAAAAAGCCCGGAGGAAGGCCTCGCATATCTTGGGAAGACAGCGTAAGGGACGCTTTTGAGAAGGAGAGGAATGGACCGGAACCGAAAAAGAGAACTGGATCAGGAAAGAGAAACTTGGTCCAGGCTCTAAAAGAAGGATCCTCACACTGCACAGCGGTAGATGAGGGAAATGGTGATAAATATAATAATATAGTTGTTTATAAGAAACCACTAACGAATTGCGAAAGCTAGACTGCAAATAAGTGGGACTGAGATCGAAATAACAGATTTAAATTAATTTTACTTTCTTTGACACATAATGCGAATATATTCAAAGAAATAATATGGCCCATCCCGAAGGATTCTATTGATATGCAATTTTTAAATAATATAATCGGCGAGTTAAAAATCCTCGGTAATAGAGTCCTTGAAATCGAAACGGAAAATGTATCTGTCAAGTCTCACTCACTTGTTTGAGATATCTATCCTATTACATCTGGATATACAAAATTTAGAATTCCTACTGTAGCATCGTTCGATTAATCATATTAACATAAACTGACAATAAGTTTGTGCAATAAATATATCTACACATTAGTTGACTTCTTTTTTTTTTCAAAACATTGGACTTTCGTGAATGATTTATCGAGTAATTTTACTTCTTTTATGAAAAAAAAAAAACGGATATGGGCTTGATATTGTTTTTACTCTTTCGGAAAATTGAATTTTCAATTAAACAAATGCTTAACTGACCTCAAGCTATAGATTATTCCTGAAGAAAACGGAAACTAAGTAGGGCAAGTATTTAAATGAATATTCTTCAGAATTATCGGCAAATCTTTTTAAATACACAAAGAAAATGAAAAGTGATTATTGATGACAAAATTGCATTGAGATGAAGGCTCAAGCTCCGAAGCCATTGATTTCTCGGCTTTAAAAATAAACCTATTGCAAAAGTGTAATCTTTAAAAAAAATACTGTGACGTAACAACCCACGTAGGGTCTGGGGTTCGTATGTCAATAGAAAATTAGCTCTTCTCATTCTGAAAGTTTGTATTTTTTCAATATTAACCATAACATTTAACAATAACTAAAATTTTATCATAGGTATAGATTTTATCATTAAATCATCAATAAATTACTTTTTCTTGAATATCTGCTGAGCACGCCATCTTGCGGAAGTAGACCCTGGGAGTTGGTTCTATAAATCATAAATGACAAAGCTCGAAGTTTTCTTTTACACGCTCCTGAAATAAAGAGAATTGGGTTCCTCCCCTGCGCTGCTCATCTTTCCCATCACTTCCTCTTTTCTTTCTCTCTCTTTAGCGTAATTTATACTTAAAGTTTTTTAAAGTGAGAGTCGATACCGAATAAGCGCACTACAAAGGAAAACTTCCTGCAAAGATTTCTCTTAAAAATATTGATTTGGCGTTTCATTAGTATTCAAGGAAATTACTGGAAAAAACAAACATCCTCACTATGGATTACTACTTATAATATATATCCATACTAGATCCGTTGGACTGCAGTGTGATCGATGGAATACAAATCGAACGATGTAAATTTATTCGATTCTCAACTTTCTTACCAGACATGAAACGTATTATTACAATATTGAAGAATCTCTAGGGGTTAATTCAGGATGAGGATCTCTTGGGTCAGGACAGTGCTTTCCCCGATAATATAATAAATCATTCATTTGCCGCTGCCAGGCTTATACACTTAGCATCGAAGGATAGGTTTCCCAACAGCGCAAAAACGAGATCACCCCTTTTCTTAAAGTCCTACATCCGGAGTTTTCATCACCTTTATCGACTTTAGGCCAATTACTTATCATTTCCTTTTGAAATTAATTCCTAAGTTAATTTTTAAAAAGTATTTCTAAGAATATTAAGTTTTAATTGGAGATAAGACTCAACCACTATAATCGTTCCATGGTAAGGACGGTATTATCTCTATGTCAACGTTCATGCAGAAAGGTGATTTAGGCGAAATCACCCTCAATCTCAAGGTTTCCCCTAGTACAAAGCACTGTATTAAAAGTGCCCACTTCATAGAGGTTTGGAGAATCTGCAAATCTGACTCAATTTTTAACAGAATAAATTACTTATCTCCACAAGTCGGTATTTATATGTCGATCCTTTAAAAGAACAACGCTTAACTCAAAAAACCTGGTTTTTCACTTAAGGTATTTGAAAGTTCCATGTGAGTTGAAAAAAATTGGTATTGCTGAAGCAAAGCTTCCCTATTGATGGTATTGAAATTCTCTACTAACCATTAGATTTTTATTGACCCTTTTTTTATTTTAACTTAGGTTTTTTTTTCATATAAAACTTCAAGTTGAAGCATAATACAAATCAAAATATGACTTCATTAAAAAAATATACTGGAAATAGAATATGAGATATGTTTTTCTTGAATTGAAAAGCTTCAACCAATACAATTGCTGCTGAAGACTTAACACAAAAAAGCCAAATTATTAGTTATGTCTTTGTTCTCTTAAACCCCTCTCTATAGTTAGGTTAGGCAACAACCTGACTAATTCAAGTAATATCCGATGCTTTCTTCGTCTATATTTTATTCAAACCGAAACTATCCATACCTTTTAGAAATATTCTTTATCCTTCAGTAAGTAAATTTTATTTTAGATTGACAGATTATTATTTTTGTGATATTGTACGGAAGCTGAGTTTAATTGGAAGTTGTAAGTTGAAACAACTATATCGCTTGAATAATATCGAACAAGTTACTAATATTCTTGATAAGGATGTTAATTATCTCAAGTTAGATACGGAAGCGTAAGTTCGGCAAGATCTTAAGCGAGCCTTGATGACACAGGCTCAAATCTAATAACATCCAGGAATCGATCAAAAAGTTCTCCTACACTACGTAGAGTCGTTAATCATATATGCCGGGAAATCCTCCTCCCGCCTCTCAAGTAACTAATTGACAGGAACCGTTACTTCATAGAGTAACTACTTTGATAGTAACTGTTACATGAACATAGAGAAATGGGCGACCTGTGATGTAGTGGTCAGCATAACAACCTACAATGCCCAAGATCGCGGGTTCGTATCTCTAGAATTTTTCAAAGAAAGTAAAAGTCCTTGGTAATGTGGTCCTTCGGAACGGGAGTGTCGAGGCTGTTCGACGTCAGGTCCTAAGATCCCTAACCTAATTAAAACTGGATTGGCATAATTTAGGACTCCAACAGCAGCATCTCCATAGCAGCATAAAGAGGCGTTAAATAAACAAACATCCACAAACAGGATTGAGAAATTACTGTATTCCATAGAGAAAATTTAGTTACGAGTACAATTTGAGATAATTTATACAGTTGTTGACGTGCTTTTAAAATCTGAAACACCAACGTGATGATAGGTTTTTTGTCATCACGTGCTTGTAATTAATTTGTGACTGGTCCTACTTTATTTATTGTCAAAAGGTAATAATTACATTCATCAAAAATATATTTAACTGCTAAATGGCGTTAAAATATAGGCATGGAAGAGCTCCTGCAGCTCCGGTAGGACGAAGTTCATGGTCAAACATTTTTTTAATTTATTTTTTTACAATCGAGCCATTATAAACTACGCCTATTTCAACTGTTCTTTTTCTGTTCTTCCAGATCCCTTTCATACTCTCCCAGTGTTTTTGCTTTCTCTCCTGGGTCCAAATTGCGTTAGTTTTTCTTTTTCTATTCTTTGAAACCCAGAATTTCACCATTCTGAAGTTCCAGCCCAACTGAAGAATATCCTTCAATACTACCTCGTGAGACCCTTAGCACTTCGATGTCCTCTTCAGTCTTCCTAATCCACGTATTGGACATTTTCAGGTTTTTAAGATGCGTGGACACTCTTTATGTAATTCTGCTCGGGTCTTTGTAAGGGCCTCATATAACTGAGATCTGCGTTAACTCCTTGCTTTCGTGGTTTCCTCCATGTCCGTGTAGATTTCTTCGTTTTAGTTTCTTCTATATTGGTCTCCTTCTTTAATCGGTTCCGAAATTTGTCCCAATATTTTTTTCTCTGTAAATTCTAGATCACACATCAACATTTTAATATTTAGGATCAAACATTCTGCCGTACACAGTACCTCTTGGCGGTTAATGTTGAGTAGTTTCTGAGTTTATCATTAATGGATATGGACTTCTTGTTGTAAATATCTTTAGTGAGGTGAAAGGTAACTGTTTTTTTAATACTTCTAATTTTTTTAGAATGTTTGCCTTCTCATATGGAATGCCATCTTTATAAAGTTTCTATTTAAAAAGTTTTTTTAAGTTCTGATGGAGTGGGAAGCGCCTCGGCCAGGCCTGAGGGTGACAGATCTGCGAGCCCATTATTCTTAATGCCTGTTCTACGAGTCTTGTAACATGATAAAAGTATAATATCCATTATAAGTATTAGATGGTAATAACAAGTGGATGGTTCGGGAACCTATCCATCAAGCCCTCTAGGGAGCTTGGCGAATCTGACAATCTGATTATATACGTCTCAGCGCGGAGTGTGTTATATGTGAACTTAAATTTTAGAATTTACTTCTTGTAAATTATAATTAGAAATAATTTTATCTGGCTAGATAATTGTGTCTAATACACCGGAAATTTGACGAAAAGAACCAACTCTCTCTCTTTTTTTTTACTGAAGATAGAGTAAAGAAACCTTAGATAATTTGGAAGCTTTCAAATAAATTACTTGTTGTCACAAACCCTTAATTTTATTCTACTGTATAAAGCATCTACACTATGTATAATACAGTAGTATAGATCCTTTTCCCGGCTCTCAGAATAAGTGGACTTTAAAGAACGAGGAATTTCAAGGAGTTACAAAACTTTGTTTCAGTAGTCAAATTCCAACTAGAGCTTAGATAAAAGTTGTGAAGGAAAATTAGAGTTTTTACAAATCTGATGACTTGAACCATGTCCGTCTTTTAGATTTTGATGCGGGTATCAGTATTTTTTATATATGAATGTATGGGCCTTAATAAAATTCGAATCGCCTCTAGCTGATTTTTTTTATATTTCGTGGGCTTGTTCCGTTCTGTTAAATGACAGAATTATGAATAAAATATCGTTCGCTCTAATGCTTCACTTTGGAAAATTTAACATGCTAATACATATTGATGAAAACGCAATAGGCATAAGAGAAAAAACACATTTTTCTTTATACCTATGGTTCAGTCTGTTGCTTAAAGAAATATATATAATTCTTCTCCATAGTCACTGAACTTTTAGTGATTCAACAGTTTTATGAAAAAAAGAAATACATATTCCGGTTACGTAAAATGCTGGAAGAATACCTTTTTTAAGATCAATTTTATCTTACAATATTGTTCAATGATACAACAAAGATTGAGATAATATACTTCTATGGTGAGTTCTCATGGTGGCGAGGAACGAGAAAGATTTAATCCTTGCGGCAACTGCTTGTGTTATATTGGTGGCTTATTATAAACATATATTGGAAGAAATACCCAAACTGTAGGACTTCAAATTCCAAACTATCAGAAATGTCTCTAATCTTAACACAGCACATACTGAGTTGCAATTGAAGGATTGTGAGATAACATCGATATTTTCACGTAACATTATTTGTTCTAATTATATAAAAAATAAAAAAGGGTAACGACAACCGGTATTTTTCCACAAATAAATAATTAAATTAAGAAAAGTGGAGAAGAAATCCAGTATAGAAAGATTACTCAAAAACCATTCAACGTACATATTATATAAACATATACATGCAGCTCATATAGTGATTGTTTTACTGATGAAAATTCTCGTAAAAACACACTGTAATTTTGAAATGCGTAGCATTTTTTTAATTCAATAAATTATTGAAAAAATAATAAATGAAACAAATAATAATGTTTAATAAATAAATGGGAGAAAGGAGCACAGTATTCAATTGCTAAGCTGAAGGTCCCGGTTTCAGATAAATTATTTGTAAGTGAATTTGCTAACAGGTTCAGAACCCCCTGAGCCTCACGTAGCCTTTTTGTGTTGGTTTCTTTGATAGCGGAAAAAACTGTCGGTTAATCGATATCTCAGGCGAAACCTTCCTGAAGAACCGTTATCTTAGAAATACAGTAGAGCGTTGATTATCCAAACGTCAGTTACCAGAACGTTCAATTAACGGAACTTAGTTTTTTGTTTAATGTAATTTAATGATTGACCTGATCAGATCATCCAGTTACTTATTTTTATTGTTAAAATTATTGTTATTTTAAATAAAATTTGACAAAAAATAAAATGATTTTTTCCATGAACGTCAATAAGGAGGACCCTAATCATTTCTCGGAAACTGCAAGAAAATGAACTTAGACTTCAATGGTATTTCTTAACTAAGAACTGTAAACCTAATTAAGTAATTTCATTAGTTTTTCTGAATCCCTTCGTATTCATTTGGTTGGTAATAGCTTGCTCATCTTCAGTTTTAAATCATTCTCTGTGAGGGGAACATCGCATTTGTGATCACTTTTAGTTTTAAAATTGCAGCATGTCAACAAACAGAAAACGAGTGGTTCTTTCATTAAAAGACAAATTGGAATTTATTTATTTTTTTTTAGTGAATTTCGACTATCCGAATTTTTGATTACCCCTGACCACATTAGTTCGGATAATCGACACTATGTACTGTACCCAAAACTCTGCATAGGTTGTAGTATTGTAGGATTTTTATGCTCATAAATAAATAATATTAATAAATTCAAGAATAAAATAAATGCCAGTTCTCTGGCTATGTTGACAATAGAGCTTCCCGGGATCAGTCAATTAATTAGTCAATGTCGTTTCTTATTATAGCGGGCACAATAAACTCTGATCCTCTTTTGTTTTAATTTCTTAGAAAGTCTTTTCAATTTAATGAATAATTGGGACATTTACAACTTTAAATATAACATTACTTTTTTATTTCTTTGTAACAATATCTTTATTACGGAGAAAACTTCTCCCCCTCCATTCTAAAAAATTAAATTAATTAAATAAACAACACTGCAAGGATGATGCTTATTTAATTAGTTTAATTTATTTATATTGAAAGCTTTAATAATGAGTAGTATTTTTGCCGAAACCCAAACAATTGCTAATTAAAAATTAAAAAATAATTTTATGTTTAAAGTTGTAAATTGCATTATATTTATTAAATTGAATTTATTAAATCACTTCCTAAGAAATTAAAGCAGAGAAGATAAGGTTTATAGAAATCTTGATCATGTTCTACTAATTTTTTTTCCTGTGTGATTTAATATTTAATTATATTAATTCGACCCAATCCTCTACACAGTGTATACAGATGAAAAACCCATCCATCCACCCTAATACTATCCTTACTTAGGTATGCTGACGATACATGCCTAATATCAGTCAACACTAATCCAGTTATAGTAACTCATGCTCTTCAATATATATCAGTCATTGAAAAATGGTGTAAAAACTGGAAGATTGAAACATTAATTCAAATTTAATTCTCTCAAATCCCGCATAATTACCTTAACCCTCCGTCATAAACCAACGACTTCCTGTCCTCTTGTATCGTTTAATTGCATCCTACTAATTCCTGTAAAAACAAGTCCGGTACTTAGTACTGCGTCTTGACATTGGTTTAACTTGGTATCGTCATACTAGACTGAAAAGGCAAGAAACAGCTCGCCGTTTGAAGCAACTTTATTATGAGACCCATCGGGACTAACGGAGTAGAGATTAGTTGCTCCACTAAGCCATCGAATTCCTCTCACATCCAACCCTTTCTATCCAAAAGCCTTCGCCTCAATTCTCTCTATTTTGTTACAAACAAAGTCATTCATAATGACGTTAATATCCTTTTTGTTACTGATTTAGCCCGAATCCACTATAAATCTTTTCATAAGAAACTTTAATACCAATCAAAGCCACTAGTTTCAAACCTAGCAACTTATTCAATATCTGATAATCCTCAGAAGCATATGTATGAAAAGAATACGGCCTTGTGATCTTCTAAGTTGAATTTGTTATTATAATATTTAAGTTGATATATATATATCATTCATTCTATATATATTATTATTTACTCGATGAATGTGTATTATATATATATATATATATATATATATATATATATATATATATATATATATATATATATATATATATAAAATAATAATAATAACCGATTAGCATGCAGTTACAGTAACTGTCGTATGTTCCTTGGTAGTTCCCGTCGCTGCTAACCTAATGATGCCATGGGATGTAGGAAGATGGAGAAAGTAGGGCCGAGGCGTGCGAGGAATAGAAAGGAGTCGAACAAGACATGGCTGATTCTTGACTGTCTTGTCTCGCTTCTTGGGGACCTGCGCCCGAGTTTCGCCCGCTGAATTCCTGATGTCTTCGTCTGACATCCCGAGGTGATCCCCTCGACGTAACATTTTTGATGGAGTCAAAGGAATAAGCATATAAAAATGGAAGATGGAAGGTGTGTCTCCTGCTTATTTCCCTGGCGTAACAAATATAGGATATCTCCAATTCCTCTAAGAACGAGTAGGCAGGAATGGATAATTTACTTATTTTCTCAGCGGAATGGCGACTTTTTTTAATTTTTACCTATCGCAGATTAAAACAATATTCGTAAATAAAGCTAGAATAGTAAGCATATTCTGTAACAATTAGTATTTTCAATACGTTTAATGAATAATTCTATTTATAATAATAGCTTTTACTATGTTACGTGAAATATACGTGTATAGATTATACGTGAGGTATACCATTTTGAAAATTTGCGACAAGTCTGTTTTGAACGAAATTTAGCGCCAAGCTGCCGGGATATAGAAATTAGTTATAACTTAAGAACTATGTATGAAAATTTTGGTTATAAACTACTTGATTACTGAAGTTCTTTACTTGAACACTAGAATCCAATTTATCAAACAACAACAGGCAGGGAATCGGAAATGGTACTTTAACTAAAACAATTTAAGAACATAAAATTTATTGCAATATGAACAAACAAGGTTTAAATTTAATATTTTACAGTTTGCAATCAATAGAGGTCAAATATAATTGATTAAATGGAATAAATTTATAGCTATTAACATCATTTACTTTAAGTAACATGTCGGAGTAGAGCTTTGGGGCTTCACTAGGCCATCGAATTCCTCTCGTATCCAATCCCTACAATCCAAAATCCTTCGTAAAATCCTCAACGCTCCTTATTTTGTTAAGAATAAAGTCATCCATAACGACCTTAATGTCCCATTTATTGCTGATTTGGCCCGAGCCCGGTATCTATCCTTCCATAACAAACTTCATTCCCACTCAAACCCTCTAGTTTCAAACCTGGCTTCCTCTTCGATTCCCGATAATCCTCCGAGGCGTCTGAAAATAAGATGGCCACGTGACCTTCTTAGTTGAACTAGTATTTGAGTACTACCAGTGGGTAGTTTCTCTATTAGCCATAAGCTCATGTCATTATGTATCACATAGCCTATTTACTGGATGTATTTTTTAATACAGTTGTAGACATAATCAATAAATAAATTAAAAAAAAAAAAAAAGAAGTAACATGTAAGAGTAACAAAATACAGGAATTCATCATCTATTTATATATTTTTTTAAAGAGTATTGTTTTTTATAGATTTACAAGACTCATAGATAAATAGTACGTACTAATTTAAAATTGTTGATACTCTAAAAACGCATATCTTAATTAAAACATGATTCTGTAGCCAGTTTGAACTAAGAATGAACAGAAGGATAAGGGTCGCCTATGATTTAGTGGTAAACAACCTTCCATTCTGAACGGGATCGAAACACAGCAGGTGGCCTTAAGGTTTCGTAAGGGAGTAAGAATTCCTTGGTTATGGCGTACTTCGGAGGGGACGTAAAATGGCTGTCCCGAACCAACGTGGTGTTAAGTATTCGTTAATGATAACTATTCTAATTGTACCTGGATAGGCAAAAATTAAGACCATCCACTGCAGCATCGCCTGATAAGCAGCATAAAGTGGCGTTAAATGAATAAACAACAAGAGCAAATCGATTATTCTCTAACCGAGCTTGTGCAAAAATTAGAGAAATACAATTTCGTGAATTCACGGACATTAATTTCTTTTAGATAAGAATTTTAAATGAGCAAGGAAATTTATTGGAACATTATTTAATCCAAACATTCAATAAAGTAAACATTCAAACTAACTTAAAAGGTGTTTGAGCTTGTTTTAAATCTGTTGATTTAAGCGTCTTCAAGCATTTCAAGAAGCGCAATTCAAATATCGAGAGATGGCAGCACTTGGCCTGCAAACAGAACCCTTACCTAGTCAGGCTCTTATTCCCAATCACGTTTCTCCGCTATTTACATCAAGAATCACTAACTCACTTCAGGAATGGCCGTTTATGGTAGAAAACTTACTATGTTTACTCCAACACTGGTGGCATTAATAAATAGACTAAAATAAACAGTCCCGGATTCAAAATCATTTCCAGACATCATTTCTGTTTAAAATTAATATTTGAAGATTGAAAATGTCATTCTTTTCGGGAATATAAATTAAATAAAAATAAGGAGCAGAGTAGCTCAGTGAGTATATTGTGAGAGTCGTTCACGGGTTGTAGTGGTACAGGTTTGTTTTTTTATACTAAATTTAAAAAAATGCTACAAATATGTTCAGATAGTTTAATGGTACTGCGTTTATATACTAGACTGCGTAGTATAAGATAGATTTATAATCAACCTGTATAAAATTAATATACGAGGGGGATACCCGAAAAAAAAAGGAATAGCTCTTGTACAGACAAATTCGCGCTACTAGGCTGCTTGCAACGTTTCTCATTGCCAGTTCAGTGCTGCCTTGTTCGTTGATCTGGCTTGTTCTGTACCCGTGCAGTGATAGTATTTGCTAGTGCTGTTGTGTGCTTGTCTCGTTTTTCACGATGGCAAGTTTGAGTGAACAGCGTGCGGCTGTGAAATTTTGCTTCCTTCTCGGTAAAAACCCCGCTGAAACAATTGTGATATTGAACACAGCATACAAAGGCAACACTATGGGAAAATCCCAAGTGTACGAGTGGTTTTCTCGCTTCAAAAATGGCTACACCTCGATTGAGGACAAGCCTCGTTCTGTACGACCGACAGGGGAATGGTCTTTCCACCACGACAAGGCGCCTGCACACACGGCAATCTCCGTACCCAGTTTTTGGCCAAAAAAATCATGGTTTTTGCTACCACACGCACTCACTACTCACCCAATCTAGCTCCGAGTGATTTTTTCTTGTCCAATGGGACATGAAAGGTCTCCGATTTGACAACGTTGATGATGTCAAGAAAAAAACGAAAGAACAGCTGGAGGCCATCACTGAAAAGGAGTTCAAGAAGTGTTTCGAACTGTGGAAATGTGTGAAGTGCTATCGCATGGAGAGTAATTTGAAGGGGACAAATTTGACAAAGAATTTATTTTGATACATACAAAAAATTAAATATATGACTTTATGGACTGATAATAATATATTAATAAATAAGAATTTTATTTTGTATTTATCGTGAACGTTTTAAATGATATTGTATATGCTTACACACTATCTCGGCCCTTTATGATTTATTATCAATTTACGACATTGAGATCAAAAAAGTATATGAACTTTTATTTTTGCTCGTTATCTTATAATTTTGGTTATATTTTGTAATATATCTTACAGAGTTCGTTACTTGATGACTATGTTTTGTTTGTCACCTACAAATATTTTATCTTTTGCACTTTTCCTAACCAATTTTTTCTTTGTTTATTACTTTTACTATGTGAAAAAAAGACATTTAAAAAAAAAAATGATTTAATCCTGTCGTTTCCTTACATAATACCAATCGTATTGCAAAAACCAAGTGCATTTCACAATAAATAAATTTTATAATGATTTCTGAGAATGATATACATAACCAGGGAGGGTTTATGTCAATAGTAAATTTAAATAAACAAATATAAATCAGACAAATCACTAAAGGTTAGGCTAAAAAAGAAGAAGGATAAAATAAAAAATATAAGAACCTTTTAGAACCGTTCTGAAGTGTACCAAAATGAGAAAAGGATTATGAAAATTAAAAAATAAACTAACTAATCCACCACATAAGATCGAAGTAAAGTAAACAAAATTATTTCTATTTTTTCCAAAAATCAATTAAATAGAAATATACCAGTACAATTTGTTTCCGAAATATATAATAAAGTTTCATGATCAAGAAATACATTAAATTACATCAATATCCTTTTGTTTCATTATTTCTTTATGAAAAGGATTTTTTATTCTGCAGCGTGACCCGTGCTGGGGGAAATTGCAGCTGCTATGCAGAGCAGTTGTGTATTGCGGCTATTCTGTATTTCTCGTTTCTTTCTTCCAAAATTTTACATTTGTATTAATTTATATATCTTCATCTAATAATACTATTTTTGTTTAAAAATTAATTTATATCGTTTTAATACTTGCAAAGGGTTATTGATGTGGGAAATAAATATATTATTTATACTGTTAGTAATTATAAAGGTATTGGATTCGAATTTCATTGCATGGACTGTACTGTTTCCGTGCGAACGGTTGTTTATGGAAGTTAGTCGACCGAGATTCCAAACTACCGCTTGGTTTCTCTTTGATTAAATGGTACCCACTTTATGTAGGTTCTGTGAGGAGAGTCTTACTGCAACCAGATTAAACAATAATCCCTGACTATCTAAAGCTCATCAACTCAGTGGTACACACATAAAGATATCATTCTCCCATATTACAAAAAGCGAATAAAATTTTATTTTTATTTAATTTATACATTTTTCATCAGATGCAACCTGATACAATGAAGGATTATTTGATCTCAATAATTTAATTCTTGTAATGAATGAGTAGGGTATCAGGACAGCATTTAATAAGTATTTTTAAGGGTTCCGTTAGATTTACTTAAATAACAACATTGAAGGAAACAAATGTTTAAAGGTATTGATTCACAAAATAAAATTAATTGTTAGTAGCTGTGGAGCTGTCCCTTGAAGCCTGGAGGCCCTGCTTTGACTCCTCCACTGTCGATAAACATGTTTCTGCTTACTTTGTATGTTAATTAAGAACCATTCGTTTAGGAACAGTACCATAACTCCCGGCCATGTACTAAATCTAAGATTCTAAGAAAAAATAAAAATAAAAACGTACCACTACAATCCATGTTCGTCCTGGGTTCAGGAAGTAGTAGAGACTGAACTGCTAGTAAAGCTTTACCCCCCTCCCATTTTGAAGGTATCAACTTTATAGAGCCTGGGTGAGCCCCAGGAGTGTCAGCAGACCTCACAGGACCCAAACGTGGCTGTTAAAAAATTAATTGACTTATCTGCTGTGGCAGGTTTCGAACCCGGGACCTTCAGAACGGCAACTCAGCCTGAACTAACCCGCTCCCGTTTATTAAATTAGTTTTTTTTAAATATTTTTGTTTAGTTTATAGGATTTTATATTACATAGGACATTATAGGATGATTTTATATAGTAGCAACTATGCAAGGATACAATTAAGAATAAAGATAATTGATTTTTATTATATTTAGTATTAATTAATCCTGAGTTATATTATAAATGGGTATTATAGCAATTTTAGTATACATTGTACAAAAATGGCTGTCTGTAATGAACCCATCGAGATGATAGCATCTGCTCTTCCCGGCGGATCCGATCGTCGTATTTTAAACGAATCTAAGTTCCTTCCTTATCTTGAGCTTCGGTTCAGGAAAATGGCTCAAATTGCGAAGGAACAAAGTCCGGGATTGAATTTAGCGATAGATCCGCTTCAGATAGTCTCGGCTGGAACTCTTCTTTATCTCCGGAGCTGTTACAAACGAGAATAACGGTTATAGAAAGAAAGCGACTTTTTTTTTTATTTAATAATTATCTGATGCTGTTGTAATTTATAAATTAATACAGTAAATAAACAGTAAAAATTAATGTTCTGTTGCGAGACGAATAAAATTCGTGACGGATCTCTCAGCAAACAGTTACTTTATGTTGAGTAAAACATTGTGTTTAGTTGTTGTTGTTGTTGTTTTATTTTAAGGGCAAACAACTACAAATGGTTATTATTGCCCTCACTCTTGGAGAATATAAATATTTACAGTATCTACATAATTACCACTTGAGAATATACATATTTACATTACCTACATAATTACATTTATATATTCTTGTTACCTGATTACACTTAGTAAAAATATTGTTACATATTTACATAATAACATACCATGCAGTGGAAGTGTGTGTCAGGTGATGGCACAACTGAACATTGATCGTACAATCATTGTGTTTAATTAAATGAAATTAAAAAAACAAATGTTGAACATTAAATAGTCCACCTTAAATTTTATATGAGAAATTTTTAATCCTTATTTCAGGTTTTAAGAGAAAAATATATTTATTGCATATTTTTTTTTTTTTTTTTTGTTATTGCATAATAAAATGATATTTACATCTAGTTAGTTACAGCTTCCCAAACTGACTTAGATTGCCTATCGACTACAGATTATAAACAATCTTTCTGGCAATATTTCCTTCTCATGCCTCTATTCTTTAGCTTATTTCTCCATATTAAAATGTTAAGGAAGTTTATATTGCTCACTACTAAAAAGCGATTTCATTCCTTCCACGGCTATATAACCATATTATAAACAAAACCGTGCAATGGTAACTTAAATTAATCAAACACTAAAAATGTTTCTGTAGCGAGGCAAAAAATTCGTGATAGTGAATTAATGTCTCCAAAAATAGTTAGTTTATGCATAAAATGACTGCCTTTAGTTCAATCAAATAAAAAAACCAATGGTAATTATACGTCCGGCATTTTGCAGAAAAGAATCTAACCTTTTTCAGATTTTCAGAGAGATATACATTTATTGCAGAATGGGATTTATATGGCCTCTCCTATTAACTAGACTGTCTATCGACTATATATCTACAGCCGCGGTGAATAAGTGGTTTAGTCGGATTTTGTCCAGAGAGAATTAACTCCTTTCAGATAACCGGAATCGTACCACTCTTGTAGTTTTTGGCTTGGAATGGAGTTTTAATATAAGCAATATCTTCTTTTCAAGCCAATGCCTTACTTAGCTCGAGCTATTCACTACGAAAATAACTAGATTCCGCTTACTTAAGTACAAGAAACTCATTTTGAAGAAAATTGGACTTAACCACTATTCACCGGAGCTGTGCAATGCTGACTATTAGGATGCAATGTCATTCCTTCCTGGTGAATAAGCCCATATTATAAACATATTGGTATAGGCCCATATTATAAACATAAACATGCAATGGTAACGTAAATTAAACTAAAAACAAATAGAAAAATAGCAGTGCTGTTACGAGAAAAAAAAAACTCATGGTATTTGCTAGATCTCTCAGCAAATAGGTAGTTTATGTTTAGTATAATTTTGCATTTAGTTCAATACAATTTTTTTTAAATGGTGAACATAAATTGATTCATCTGAAATATTTACAGCGTTTTACGAAGTGAACAGTAACGAATCAATATTAATTTCAGATACATAGAGAAAAATATATTTATTGTAGAATGGAATGTGATTTATATGGCTTCCCCAACTAACTAACTAGATTGCCTATCGACTATGGACTGTTGACTAAATAGATAATCATACAGGCTACTCTACACTTTTTTAAATTTCCTTCTCTTGTCTCTATTTTCTCTGCATTACATAATTTCAGGCAGTATATATACATTTACATAAAAGAGGGAATGTTAAAGATGTTTACAATCCTTACTATAAGGAAGCAATGTGTTGGTTTCCTGGTCTATAAATCCTTAGTATAAACATAATCTTTAGGTTATGAATACATTAATTAACTCTATCTTATTCCTCTGGAAGTTGTCAGCGAATACATTGCTTATCAACTTTATCTTCATTATTTTATTACTACTATTATAATATATTCTTTCACGCATTTTCGGGTCCTAAGCAGAGTTAGGAACGAATCCAGTTTTTATTTCTTCCCCTGGATCCTGGCTGTGCCTAGGGGAACTTCCTGTTGAGCCTCCCTTAAAACGCCTAGCGGAAGTCCCAGGCTCTCAGTGCCCTCCCTGATTCCCTTATTATTATATCGATTTTTTAATTTCATAGCTGCAGCTGCGTTACAGTGCATCCAGAAAATTTGATGTCGATGATTTTTATCCCCACTTTACTGGAATACAAATATTTGATAAGTTATAAATATCTTAGCCCCTTGCTTTTTTAATCTTCTTATAGGAAGTCCGGGTTACAGAGGGGAGGAAAGAGATAGATTGAATTTTGGGGATGTTGTGTTAACCAGTACAAAATTTCGTAATTGTTGTAAATATGTGATTTCACTGGGCAATGTTCATGTTGTCGAATATAATGCAATCAAGGAGCCTTTGTATTTTTTTCAGAATTTCGGTTTATGTTGTTTGTATAGTGAGAATACGGACGGATGTATTATGCTGAACAACAAAGTTCTGCCCCAAAAGTCCAAATAGGTCTTAGTATAGTGCTGTAGATCAGCCTTTTTTGTAAGTCTTGTGATGATATATAGTTCAGAAGATCTGATAGTTGTTTGTAGCGTCTTGTCAGTCCTCGTCTTCGTTAATATTGTATGCATGTTCCATGTAGGTCTTTTGTTCATGTATGTCCTGAGATAACTTACATGTTTTATTTCTATAAAGAAAGGATTGGTTCAACTTGTAATTGATAGCAATATTCTAAACACTCGAAGTCTGAATTTTCTAAGTCAAGTTTTGAATGGAGTCCGATAAGACGTCACGGGATGCGTGTCAACCATTCGGAAGTTATACCAACACCATCTTTGGACTCTTTAAATGGAAGTTTTTACTTCAAAGCCCTTCAAGTTTACTCAGAACCAACTAACTTTACATCAAACATCACTTTTTCAATGAATTTTCAAAGCTAAATATCGTTTTCGAATACCTTTTCCGCTCTGTTTATTCGATGAAAGCAAATAAAAAATATTTTGTCGGGCATTTCGCTTTATTGAGGAGAAAGGGATCTAAATTTAAAAAAAAGAATAATGAAATATTAGGTTTTTCATACGAATTGTCCATCTTTATTATTTCTAAAATCCTGAGTGGAATCAGTGGGCTTCTTTTTAATAATATTCATATCACTACAACTGAACGAACATTTTTTAGTATCCCATTAAATATGACTATGGTAGACTCGATTTTCGTATAATTTTATATCAGTTTAAACTTGGACACTTGGCAGCCCAAGCTTAAATTACATAACCACAGCGACCGGAGAAGCGTGTGATAATGAAAAACCACTTGTCGTCGGAAGGATAATTTTTTAGCCAGTGACACAAAATGACTGATATATACATAATTAAATATATTTAAAAAAATCATTTCTCCTTTTTATTCAGAGGTTAAACCATCACATCCACAACTGCATGGATACTGGCTATTGGATAATACAACAAAACCTGTCGAAAAAACCACCTGCGTTGGTTAATCGGAACCACACTCTTAGTATGAAAAGGCCAGGCCTCATGTTTCATGACAGACAGAGAAGAAACCAAACGAGCTCGGTTGCGACGTCCTCCCACACCCACCTTTTTTTCCAACAGATTTCTATTCAAATAGGTTCAGAGATTTGGAAAATTTTAGGTTAAGGGTGAAACTTTTCAAAATGATCCTCAAGTCCAAAACAAACCCTCAGACTGTCGGCACAAAACGGCAATTTTCAGTTTCAGGATTGAAAATTTTACATGTTGGGAAAATATATAGAAAATAAAGGTAAATATTTTTAATACAAATGATTTTATAAAAATGTTTCACTAAATGTTTGTAAGTCAAAATTATCAATTTATGACGAGATTGTAATGGTAATGCTCAAATAAAAAAACAGTGCTATATTTTCGTTTTATTTTAAGGTTCTACTTCTAAAAGTAAATTAATTTAAAGATAAATATGATTAAGCCTCCTTTACAAATGTTGACGCTGGCCAAATAAATATAAATGTTGTGTCGTGCCAGGCTCGTTTATTTGTAATTACAATTTTCCTTCTTGCTGAACACTAATGCACAAATATTGACTTTGTTGTAGCTTATCCAAATTTAAATTAATGAAATTACAGATCATGTAGTTAGTTTACATACCGGGTTTTATCTACAGTGCACATATGAAACACATGCAGAAAATATTAACATCAGCCTTCTGATATTTTTACAATTTTTTAGAGTGCTATTAATGCAAGTTACTACTAGTTTGACGACAGCCATCGATGAAAAGTCCTTCTGGGAAAGTTTCACCATTATTTTTTTAAAGATGGATGGCTATAATTAAATTCTCAACTAGTTCTCGAAATTGGTTTTTGGAGATTAAAGAAATTAACAGCTTAAGGACTCAGTAAAGTATCATCAACTATTCTTTCAGGTTCCAATTTCAAAGTAGTTAAAATCATGCCAAGGGAGTTTAATCAACACATATTTTATAAGAACTATTCTTTTGAAGTTGTACAGCTCCTGGGTTATGCTGACACCTTCGACATAATGGCCGGATCCAAACGAGCCTTAAGGGAGGCATTTCTTGCCCTCGAGGAAGGTGCAAGAAGGTTTGGATTAAAAGTAAAACCAGCAAAAAACTAAGTATATGCAGGTTGGAGGGCTAGGAAACCACGAGGCGTGCTTTGAGGTTGGACAGCATAGATTCCAGGCGGTCAACAGCTTTAACTACTTGGGAAGCGAAATAAGCTACCAAAATGATATCACCCAAGAAATTAAGCGTAGGATAATAACCGCTAACAGGTGCTACTACAACTTATCAAGAAACTTCAGGAGCCGATATCTGTCAAGGAAGACAAAAATCAAGATATATAAAGCAATAGTCCGCCCAGTACTAACTTATGGCTCGGAGGCATGGGCTATTAAGAAGGCAGATGAAAAACGGCTCTTGTTGTTCGAATGGGGGATACTGAGGAGGATATGTGGACCCATCAAAGTAGGCGAGAGATGGAGGAGACGACAAAACCTGAAACTGTACGATTTCTTTAAAGGTAACGAGATATCCAAAATCATAAAATTGGGAAGACTTCGATGGGCTGGCCATCGAGCCAGAATGAATGATAGCGAGATTCCGAAGAAAGTGGCCACAGAAGAGATCTATGGAACAAGGAGAGTGGGACGACCGAGCGTGAGGTGGATGGATGGTGTGACTGAGGACGCTGGGACTCTTCTAGGAGTGCAGGACTGGAGGACTGCTGCACAGGATAGAGCCAACTGGCGGAGGCTGCTTGAGGCGGCCCGGACTCGGTGACGAGTTGTTGTGCCGGTTATTGTATTCTATTTTATTCTTTTGAAGTATTTTTAAGGACACTAAAGAAATTAGAGTGATAATTATACGTTCACAGAGCAAAAAATATTTGTCCACTGCGTCTTTAACATTATCGCTACTTTTTGTTTACTTTATTTTCTCAGCAAAATTACACAAATTTATCG
Source organism: Troilus luridus (assembly GCA_964056705.1). NCBI lineage: Eukaryota > Metazoa > Arthropoda > Insecta > Hemiptera > Pentatomidae > Troilus > Troilus luridus. The sequence continues at coordinate 113,204,300 of OZ057414.1, read as the reverse complement.
CTTTAGTAACACATTAGGACTTGATTTTGAAAGTGAGTCAACTCCATTTTGTAAACAAAATTAATTAAAGGTATTACAAATTAACATAACTTTATATTTTTAATCTATTTGCAATTAATATTATTTCAATATCAATATATGTTTGTTATAAGCCATTTTTTATGTCTACAAAATTTCAAATGAATACATTTTGAAAGTAAATAACAATATCATGAAATGGAGTTGCCTCAGTTTCGAAATCAACAGCTCATTTAGACTCTTAATGTGTTTTTTTAGATATTAATTCGTATATTAATGAGGTAATATAAATTTCAGACATTTTAAAATGAATAATAAAAATTCACGAAATAGGTGCCAATAGTGCAATTTAGAGTCAAATGAAACTTTTTCATTAAAAGTACTTCCTAATTTACAAAAATAAAATAACTTGGCCATTAATATGTTTTATATTTTAAATATATATACAGGCAATGAGAGCACATACAACAGTAAAATAGTTCCTAATATTATATAACGATAAAAAAAAATTTTCCTAAAAATCCTAATCTCCATCTAAGCAACCTAATGGGTACAACGCATTCAACAGGACCTGGAGCGTAGCGCAATGTTTGCTAATTAGATGGTGTTACCCTTCCGTGTGAATAGAACCCGGGATGGGATGTAAAGTACCCGGGTACGAAGTGCAAAGTACCCGGGTATGGGCTGGGTCACTGGCTATCGACCGGGTACAGCCGCCCAGTGGGGCAGAGCCCTCGTTTTATCTTCTCTCTGACCCAAAGTGATGTTACATTGTCTGCGAAAAATCTAAAATTTATATTATATAAAGGAACTTTTTTCCCCAAAATGTTTTTAATTAAAACTAAAAACAAATCGTTATTTATAATAAAACAAAAATCAAATATCAGATGATGAGAATTATATATAATTAATTACATCCCTCCTTCAAAAGAACAATGTCATAATTCAAAAACCTATTTTTTCAATAGAGGTACTTAAAAGTTTCTTTTGATTTAAAAAAATAAAAACTTAGGTATTAGTAAAACAAATTATTTCTATTTTAATTATGGTATTTAAATTATTATTGTATTAACCTTTATCAATTGTTATTTTATGGTGATTATTTTTAAATATTTTTGTTTTGAAGAGAAAAGGTTTCCCATGCCCGGGATTCAAATAAAAATATTTTATTACCATTGTAAAATTTTTAAAAGACTGGACTTTTTTTACAACATAGGTCTAACATAATATAACACAAAATATGACTTTATTAAAAAAAATAATTTTTAATTTCCACGTTGGTAATGGCCTATCAGATAAGTACTTCCTGAATTAAAAAAACTCCAACCAATACAATTGCTACTAAAAGCTAAGCTCAAAAATGCCAAATTTTGAGTTACGTCGTTCTTTTGAATGCTCGAAATGTTTGCCAATACAATTTTACTTTGTATTTCCAAGAGGTATTTTTTCAATATAGAAGAATTGTAATTGTCTTGTATAATATTAGGTGTTTTCTGTATGAATATGGGAAAGAAAATGGTCCGGGTGGGAGTCAAAGAATTAATTCCTTAAATAGTGATTTAATATTTTTTAGGATATGACCTTTCGACCCAAATTGCATGATTTCTTCAGGGCTGAATAGACAAAATACAGATTTCATAATAGTGATCAACTATTTAAGGAATTAATTAATTTTTTAACTCCACCCAAACTATTTTCTTCCTTGATTATAAGTGTCGTTTAATGTTTATATCATTTTTCCCTTTATTGGAGCACTCACCAGAAGAAATTTCTGTAGGATCAATATTCATCTTGTAATCTAATAAGTTATGTTGTAAAATTGGCCTTTTTATAATCATTATTCTATACTTTATTTTAATATCTTGTTAATAACTGGGCTAGAGATATGATCTTAAACAGAATCACACCTGACAGAATCTTTCAATATATTACTTCATCAGTAAATAATAAGCCATATACACCCTCAACAAAAATAATAGTAATTTTAATGTTGGAAAGTTATAAACATTATATTTATCTGAGCTTAAATGCAGAGGCCTTAATTGAATCTGCGGCCAGAGGTTTTAGTTAATTTTCTATTAATGCAATTCTAATCAATAATGGAAGCATAAAACAAATTGCTATTACAGAAGATAAATTAGGACCACGGTGGGGTATCTTTCCATCGCCAATCGAAGATCAAAGATAGTCCGAACATCGGCCTCGAGGGCCCAATAGATTGGAATCTGATCGGAAAACAGTTAAATCTTCTCCTGCAGTCTGTTTGATCCTGGCATTGCAAACATTTAAGGATACGCTACTTTTTAAACATTTTAGAATTTTCTATTTAGGCTTTGTGATAAATTATTATAATTCAAGGGGATTTTATAGCAAATATAACACTGAATAATAGAATCATTGAACACTCGAATTTTCTCCACAGCCATAACCCGTTGTTAAGCCAAAACCATGAAAAAAATATATTTGTTTGCTCTTATTAATAATTGTCGGATGTGACCAAGTGCAGCACGATAAGAATTATTTCGTCCAAGCGGGGGTTCGCAGACCGGCAGGTAAATTAGAATTTTTAAAGGTAGTAAGCCAGTTAGTTACACCGTCCTTCAGATGGGACATAAAATGAAATTCCATAGCCTGTGCGATGTTAGGTACTCCTTACTGATCCCTATCCTAATTAAACCTGGATAGGAAAAATTTAGTACTTCCACTGTACCATCGTCCGATTAGCCATACCAGCATAAAGTTAATCGATACTCTCACACTAATAAAAGAAAAGTAATTCGTTCGTTTATTCATTAATATTCGTTCAAGATATTAATAAAGAAAATTAAGAGAGGCGAAAATAAAAGATATGGATAAATGAAAGCATAAAAATATCTGCATTAGATACAATTTGGAAATATCCATATATTTCCAATTTTTTAGTCCTTAAACATAAAATGACTTTATTTTATTATTGTGACTTTATCCTATGCCTCGAGTCCTATACCAGGTTTTTACTTATATTATCATAATCACACTGGAATTTATTTATTTGGGATAATAATCTAAAATTATCCATAGTAATAAATTAAGAATATATTGTAGTATTGGGTTCCTATTTAAAGAAAATAGGAAGACAAAAGTAGAATTTCTTTCAAAGAGAGTAAACTGTACTAAGGAAGCGGAATCATGACATTATCGTAGTTTTTGGCTAGAAATAGAGTTTTAATATAAGCTACAAACCAATTTCAAGTCAATGCCTGACTTAGCTATTATTCATTACGGGGGTATAGCTGTATATATACACAAGTATATATTTCTGATCATGTTTATATGAATTTAAGAAGTTAACATGTGCGGTAAAGTAGCTATTCACACATGTAGTCTTAACTACACGATTAAGATAAGGACTATGATTAATCACTCGAAAGGAGATAAGGTGCTACTAAATCATAAATTAAACGGCTACTAATTATCATAGTAGCTATTGCAAATGTTTACTATTTTCTAACTCCCTGATGAGGAAACTTGAAAGAGATAACTGAGTCCTGACCTAGTGTAGATAGCGGTGAGCGAGCTGGCTTCCAAAACTGCTTCCATCGATCCTTACTCCACTGACCCAGTCACGGCTACAGCCCAACTATTTTATCTGGAATTTTCAATTTAAAAAAAAGAAATATATGAAAGCAGTTGTTACCTACTGCTTCTCTGATAGACCTTCTGGGCACCTGAAAAGGACTGGGTGTGAATCAAGGTACAGTCAAAGGTACATGTGGAAAACTTAGAAAAGAAATGACCCCTAAATATCCTCGAATCTCAAAAAATAAACAACACTGCTATATTCTAAACAACACAGGACAACTGTCAATAACAATAACCATAACAGCGCACTAACAATAATAGCTACTATTATCACCAATGTTTAGTGATCCAGTCGTTACAAAATAATAAAAGAATGAAAAGAAAAAAATTCGTCGTCAAATGAAACTGTTTGCGATACCCAGAATTTATTCTGACTACAGTAAAAAAGAAAAATTCCTACCTTCAGAGTTCATCATACTTCCGCTCAGATCAAGACACTTCTCGGAGTTCCAGCCTTCACACTCTGAATTATTGAAAAAAAACAGCTCATTATATAGAACAATACCCGCTAGGGTAAACATCTTCAGTTGTTCTGTACGCTGCTGCGTCCCATTCCATTGATTTCTTTCAATGGAGAGTGAATATTTTTAACAAAACCTTTCAGTTTTTGGTACACGAGTCCTCAGGGTTTAAAAAAAACTTATAAAAATATTATAAAATATTACTTTTACTTCAATAAAGAGTTTTAATCATTTGATTATTTGAAAATAAAGAAAGAAGAATATTACTATTATTCAAACGAAATTTGTAACGTTTCGAAACGGAGATACTCAACATTGCCTTCATTAGTAAATTTTTATGGCATAGAAGTCTTATTGGTTAACTATTCTTAATTAAATGATCGTCCATAGTACTTTTTTATACTCGGACGGTTTAAACTGTTCATAAGGGCACTATTATACTCGAATTCAAAATCCTAACATTTCCTTTTGCATGTATTTAATTTAATGTTCGTGTATGCTTTTTTTATTGCATTCACCCTATTTTCTAGTCACGTAAACTGAGCTTCAGTTTTTATAATTCACATGTCCATGCGTTGATAGCAAATACTCAAAGACTTAGCTATTGATATAATGTTTTTTTTCTTTACTATCTTCAAAGATAGATTGATTATTCCAAAAGTTTTTTTTCATCATTTGCCATAAAACACTTTTCTACTACCATAGTTCCTCAGCTTCTGTGACAAAGGTTCGTTCTAGTCGTTTGAAATCCGTTTAAAAGCGAATATTAGCATTTAAACGGATAAATAATATTCATTCTACAAGCAAGATGGGAATAAACTCCCATTGCCAGTTTTCTGTTACCCTGCTTGTGTGTTAAATAATATAGCTCAGTTCTCCTTCCTTTAGCAGGCTTGACTGAAACGGAACCCTCATATGTACATTCATAATAACTGTTCCAAATCCCCTTCTTTATGCGTTTTTTTATTTATTGTCGAACTTTCAGAATAGCTAAAACACAGTTGGTTAGGTTATCTTCTTGGTTGTTTTATTAGAGTTTTTCCCAACGTTTTTCCCAACTCCTGTTAGACAATTAAAAGGGTTAACCAGAATGGGAAGGTCGAGATTCATTCCGTATGTCCTCCAAGAAATAAAGCACCACAGAAGTTACAATGCAGCTTAGGTACACGCAAAAAGCTCATATTGAAAAGTGGAGGTCACCACGATTTCGTGATAGTCGTGTCAAATCTAATATTCAAAGAGCGACGAGGAGCACAATGGAGTGAGGATTGTGCTGTATCAGTTCCGAATATTGGGGGTTAGATTACAATTACCTATTTTGAGTTGGTGCAACAAGAAACCGAAAGTGAACTGAAAGGTAAGTAGTATGAAAATTGTAGATTACTACAAAAATTGAAATACTTAGCTCGATAGCCAAATAATCGGATAATTCGATAAGTAAAGAATGCATTGCAAACTCAATTCTTACATTTAGATAGTCCATCACAATGGGCCAACTTTGGAATAGTGGTAATGATTACAAACTTCAATGTCCCAGGTCGCGGGTTCGTAACCCGGCTTGTGCTACAAACATTTTTATAGGAAGTGTTAAGGCCAGATAACGTAGAAAGATAATAAAGAATATTAGTTTTAATCATCCAAATTAAATAATTTTTTCGTAAAAGAAAGAACATTTTCTTAACTTAATTTTAATATTTTTTTAATAATTGTTTAGAAAAATTTAATTTAAAAATAACGGGCATTTGTGTAGTTATAAGTCTAATATTTCTTATAAGTTTGAAAACATATGTTAAATAATTGAAGAGAGAAAAACAAAAGGGAGTCGATCGGCTTTTGTTCCCTTCGTCTAGACAAAGCGATACAGTGTTGGTTGGCACGAGCCTCTAGACGTGCAAATCGTATACACTATATGAGCCCAAAGTTGCATTTTGAATTCGAAGAAGATACTAATTTGCTGCCCACCTGCAGGTGTAATTAGTTTAAACTTCATCATCGATTCGACCAATTCAAATTGACCCAGTCTATCTTCTTAACCTCAATTGTCTCAACATCCTCGCTCGCCGTGCCGACGAAAATCCTCAGTCGTCTCAACATCCAGCTTCCCCTGCCGAGAATCTACTATCTACTGGAATCTATATCGACAGACAGATAAGATTTTTTTGTTAATATCATTTCAATTACAAAACCAGATAAACATTTATCATTTTGTAATCGATTCTATTTGAACATTTATTTATTTGTAATTTAATAGAGTTAAATTTATTATCGTAAAATTAAATAATAATTGTTTTCTTTTTGTTATTAATTAGTTGTTTATTATTTAGTTAATATTAGTAACTTCATTATATCAATATAAAAACGTTTAAATCGTTCTTTTAATTTAATCAATTGTTTTATATTATCAAAAGTATTAATTATTTTATTTACGAAAATTGAATTGTGTTATTAATTTAATAAAAGGTTACAATCAAAATGACATGCGATCTGGTATAATTGAATCAGAAATTTATTTTCCTTATCCAATATTCCTCATCGAAAGGTCCAATAACTCTTTCGAGGTTGCTCAAACAGGAAGTAAAAATCCTTGGTTATGCCTTCCTTCGTTAACTGGAGACCCCGAGTCTGTGCGGTGTCAGGTACGCGTTAAAGATCCCTATCCTTATCATACCTGGATGGAGGCAATTTTGGACTCCCACAAAGCAGTCCAATTAGACATAGTATCACAAAGTTACATTAAATGGATCAACGAATAAACAATGGCGAGTTGTACAAACTTGAGGAGGATATTGTCAATCGCGTGAAGAATAGGCGGCCGGAATTTCATGGCCACTTGGTTCGCCTGGGCTCCAAAAGAATCAATTTTAAGTTCTTAAAATGCAGAGGTAAGGCTTTATAAAATAAATGGATCATATCAGTAAAGTCAGATATGGAACAACAGGGTATCCTACTAGGAGAAAATTAACTGAAGTTTCTAAAAGCCATCCTACTGAGAGTTTGGGCGACGCATCTCACCTGAGTAAGAAAACTACCGTTACTAAGTAGACAGAGGAAAGAAAACTGGCTCAGAGTCAGAACATGAAGGAGATCTGGATTTACATACGAGCCCCTAGGTCCTTAGTAGGAACAAACGATAAATCAGCTTGTTAATATCTAAATGATAAGTAACTGATTATATAGGCTTCATTATGACTTGGCTGGGACTTAGTCATTACTGTCGTCTCTGTATTAAGGTCGTTACTGCTCGTGGGAGTTTAGTTGAGTTGAAACTCACCCTAAGCCTATTATATTAATCATAAGATTTAAATTGAATCCCAAATCGTTATCATCACCCCCCTTTTTTATTCTTTTAATAATCTCCTGTTTAAAAATGAACGGCATATTTTGTGAAGAAGAGTGTGTGTGGGAAGTCAAAGATCTACTTCTGTTGATTTCTTACGTTTTATATTGATAACCTTATTTATCATGATTTATACTGTGTCAGTTTCACTCTTTTTTATTGCATTCATTCTGCAATTATAATTAAGAATATCATTATTCAAGCATTTAAAAAAAAAATGATTTATGAAATTTACAACCCTGCGAAAATAATGCATCATGCAAAAAGATCGAATGATACGTAATGGGATAAGATAAAGAGAAATATATAAATTAGCCATAGTAATACTGCACTTCTTTTCAGGAGGTTTATCGTGAATTGAACAGACAGTTAGATTTGAAAGTAGTGGGTTTGAGTGGGAATAATGTTTTTAATTATTGGATTGATATGGGCTTGTGCCAAAACAGCAACAAATGGGACATTAAGGTTATTATGAACCATTTTATTCGTAACAAAGAAAACATTATTGTGGATTTTATGAAGAATTTTGATTGTAAGAATTGGACACATGAAGAATTCTATGGCGGAGCCCCAAAGCACTACTCCACATTTCCAAACAAGTTTTATGTCATTTATATGTGCCTTTTGTAATTATTTGGGAATTTAGAGAGTTTGTCTAGTAAGTGTATTCTGAAACGACAAGCAGTTTTTTGGTTTTTATGTCTAGTAAGAAGATTCCAAGTTTAACGTTTATAATCAACTGTAAGGGTTTTGTAAGAAAAGAATCCATCAATGGTTTGATGGAGGCTTAAAGCTCTACTCCGTAAGTCCAAGCTGGTCTTACAATTGTCATCTTTTGTAAATAATTGGTATCTTAGAGCTTTTGTCTAGTAAGTGTTGAAATATGTTCAAACAAGAGGTTTAAAATAAATTGAAATAAGTAACTTGTCCTAACAATTAATGACCACTGCCTAATGAAATGTTTCTCTAACTCAAATTTAATAATTCAGGTTTAATTACATTTTAAAAATTCCTACACTTCATCGTTAGTGGTGCTAATAATTCTTTATATTTTACAAAATTATTCCTAATTATTAACTTAAATTATATCATTGCTTGTTTAGTTGTTGAGTTGCCATGCCGGAAAACTTGGTTCAAATCCCGCAGCGGGCTTTTATTTAGTCTGTTTGCAGCCGGAGATGGATCATATGGGATCTAGGACTCTCCTGGGTCTCACCCAGCCTCTATAAAATATTATAAAAACAGAGTACCCAAAATAAGAGGGAAAATCTGGCGGTTGAGCATGACCGGTACAGTCACCTCCTTGCAGAACCGTTGTCCACGAAACAGTACAGTCTCCACCATGGACTGAGACCCAGTCCCGTTCACGGGTTGTAGTGGTACAGGTTTTTTTTTACTACGAATATAAGGTTTTATATATATATGTTATTATTATGTTATTGACCGTAGTTTCCAATAATGAAGCAATTATTTAGTATTACATCATATAACTTAATTATACATTATTATTTTTATTTACACTATTATATGAAATATTCAGAAACAAAAATTTCTACTCCGAGTATGTAATGGAAATGTACCTTGGATGTCTCCGGATACAAATAAAGTAGTGTTGAGATAGTGTAGCGGTCCTTCTTGGCAACCCCTAGGGGCCATCTTTAGTTCGCCGTACCGCACTAACCGGAATGGGAGTGTCAACAATAATTTCAAGGGGCAGCAAAGAAAAAATGTTAACTAAAACAAGAGAGAATCGAACCTACAACTATTCCAACATTAACCATCACACCTTCTGTTGTACGTCGAGCTCATTTAGGAAAAGCTCTACCAAACTGGATATTATTAAAAAATAAAAATAATAATTTTTGTATTTAGGTTATAAGCCGGAGATTGATTGATACCTCCTTTGTTATTTCTGTTATAAAGTAATATTCATTTATCTTGAAACGTGCTAAAAATTATATATCGTGACTTTTTCATTAGTAATTGTAGCTACTATTTTGTAAGTATTTTTCTGAACCTGTATGCATAATAATAATGATAATAGTAACTTCATATTTTTATTATTTTCAAATTTTATCTTATAAGTTCTCCACTCTAAGCCAAAGTCTCGTTCATATTTTCATTTACCTCCGTCGTAAATCAATGACTTCCTGTCCTCCTATATCGTTTGGTAACACACCACTGATTCCTGTAGAACAGATCCGGTACTAGACTACACCTTGACAAACACTTGACCTGGAATCCTCATACTAGACTGAAACCACAAGAAACATCACGCCGTTTCAGGCTACTTCAGCATTTACTAGACAAACGTTCTAATCTCCCAATTAATTAACAAGGACTCATATACTTGACAATCATTAGACCCATCTGGACTTGCGGAAGAGAGCTTAGGGACTCCACTAAGCCATCGAATTCCTCTCATATTCAATTCTTACAATCCAATATCCTTGGTAAAATCCTCAATGCTCCTTACTCGTTACATTGCTATAAACAAAGTAATCCATAATGTCCTTAATGTCCCGTTTGTTGCTGATAACAATCTCTTTATGACAAACTTCATTCCCACTGGAACCCACTTGTTTCAAACCTCGCAACCTCATCAATCCCTGATAATTCTCCGAGGCGTCTGAAAAGAAGATGGCCTCGTGACCTTCTAAGTTGAACTGTTTATTCGAGTACTACCACTGGGTAGTTTCTCTGCTTGCCTTGATTTCGGGGCATGATTTATCTTTCATTATATTTACTTGATGTATTCAGTATACAGGTGTACATTTCAATAAATACATTTTAAAAAAAAAGTTTCATTTGAATCTCCCGGGTTTTAACTATGCCAGGAAAAAAAACAGTATTTGTGACTATGCAACCGATAGTTATTATGATACTTATTCGGCGCGAAATTAATATTATTTGTCTCATTAACATAACTTTTTCGATTAAATGCACATATTAGGTAAATTAGGGAGTATAGTGGCTCAGTGGTAGAGTTGCCATGCCGGAAATCCTGGTTCAAATCCCGCTGGAGGTAAGACTTTTATTTAACCTGTTTGCAGCCGGAGATGGACCATATGGGATCTAGGACCCTCCTGGGGCTAGTCCAGCATCTATAAAACGTTATAAAAATAGGGTACCCAAAATAAGGGGGGGAAATCTGGCGGTTGAGCGTGATCTAGGACAAGTCACCTCCATGCAGAACCACAGTCCTTTAAAGAGTACTGTCTCTACCATGCACTTAACCCTAGACCCGTTCACAGGTTGTGGTACAAGTTTATTAGGAAAATTAGGAAAAAAATTGTAGCTATATTACGAATTAAAAAAAAAAAAAACTCTTCCATGAAACATTTTGCGCTCAGTTGATGGTAGAGACTGTAATGTTTTCATAACAACGATTGTAACGAGAGATGACTTGCCTAAGATTACTTTCAATCGCCACGTTTTTCGACCAATTAATGGTACCCTCTTTATAAAGACAGGATGAGTCCCAAGATAATCTGCAGATCTTACAGGACCAATAGATTTCGGTTAACAGATTAAATAATTTATTCCCCACAGCCGGATTTGAACCGGGAACCTTCAGCATCGTCGTACTCACTGATATGAGCTACCCCGCTCTCTTAAAAATATTAATAAAAAACAAGATTGAATTTTTTTATCTTTATTATTTATAATACTTTTTATACATTTATAACAAAGCGGCTATATTAGTCTTTAGTACTTCCTGGATTATAAATTCAATCTAAAGAAGGTATTTTCCTGGCCCTACGTTGCGAAGAGGTTGCTAGAAACGATAAGAGAATTTCTGAGGAGTGTTGAAACAATATCGAGGGCTACATCAACAAACTGATGCAATTTTGATGTTCAAATACAATGCTTTCCTTGTTCTTGTTGAAATAGTTACACGCTAGCACTCACAAGTCACATACATTTAGAGGCTTCCTTTACCAAGGAGTTTAACAATCAAAAAGATATGAAGATATGTTTTTTGTTGTTTTTATTATTCGTACAAATTTTATTTAAAAATAAATTAGATATCAGTATTAAAATATATGAGAAGTAGAAAAAGGGTGTAAATCCAAATTTGAAAATTTTACAGGAAACACAAAAATATGCATAATTCGGGTGATTATTTATTTGAAACAATTATTTTTAGAACAATTAGATTGGATTTAGCATATTTTGAATGGTGAACCATGTACAATCGTACGGAGGGCGGTAAATTTGTGAGAAATCGTTAAAAAAATGATAAAACATGAATTTACCCCTTTTTGCATCTCCAAGCCTCATATGTTCTCTTCCTTTCTTCGGAACAAGTTTATATGGGAATCCATAGCAGTTTCGATCAATTAATGCAAACTAGAAATTTTTACAGAAAATAAATAATCAGGTAGGATTTCATCCAAAATTAATTAATTCTACTGAAGGAAGCGGAATCGTGTCATTCTCGTAGTGAATAAGAGACAATCAACCCATTTTGGAAAAAATTCGACTTCACAACTTTTTCACCAGTGTAGCAGATAAAAGTTAAATAATAACTACAAAATCGCAAAATTTACTAATACATCGCTTTGGAGCGAAGTTATGATATTTTTAGTATGTTCTCTACGATACGTAATTAGGTTATATAGCTAAACTAACATAAATCTCTTTTAAAACATAAACTACCATAATACAATGTTAAAAATTGAATGAACAGGATATTGTTTCGAACGAGGATATTGTTTTGAACTTTTTTAATGTGCCACATTTTTGTCCAAACCACTAGGTATATATCGGCAGCCCAGATGAGTATGTGGTCAAGTCGAATTTTGTCCAAAAAAAAAGGTTTCTTGTATTTGAAGTCCTGTCTCAGCCAATTATGCACTACGATAGTAAAATGATCTCTCTTACGTCAGTACTATTAACACATGTTGAACATTTCGACATAATCACGACATAATTTGACATAACCACTTTTCCACTGAAGCTGCAGATTTTATAAATAAAACAATACTGATTTAAAACAATTTAATTAATTTTTAAACAATTTAAGTATTTTAGTGTTAATAAATAATACTATGTTAATGTTAATAGAAATAAAAACAATTTATAGTAAATAATTTTATTTTTTATAACATCCCGTACTCACTGACATCCCTGTATATTTTTTTTAACAAGTTGTTTGCTGGAGTTTTGTACTATTTACAGATTAAATGTTATTAATTAATTTTATATTTAGCAGTTAGTTATTGAGATAAGAATAAAGAAATAAAAAAGTAAAATATATTTTCCCGACTATATACGACTAATAAATTCGGGTAATTTTTCGAAAAATCGTCTTCCTTAATTAAATTTATGTAATTAATTAAACTGAATTTTCAACAATGTTGTCAGATTTTTTTATCTGTTTAATCAATATTTAATTTCGAAGTAAATACAAATTTTTAAACAACTCACTCTTGATATTGCGTTATATATCGATAGCCTCGAAGTTAATACTGACGATAATCGATCATTAGAAGTTGGAGAGTTGATAATTATGTTGACAGAGAGAAGAGGGAAGTTGGGGGAGGGGGATAACGAGACTATCGTTAGGACCTTCGCGATAAGAGAGTTTTCGTTGGGGGGGGAGGGGAGGGGTTGTAGGACTGAAGGGTGGGGAGGGAGTTGACGAGCAGGTTGGACTAATAAGGTCTTGGTTACAACCTCGCCCAGTGTTTTCTTATCTAATCATATCATTTACGATATCAGCATTATATTTCATTATTATGCTATATCTTTCTTATCTTTGTTGATCAAAGTTTTGATGTATTAGGAGCAGAGACTAGAAACATTATGGTTTTATGAAACTAAACTATATTTAACAATATCTATAAACGTGAAAAACGAAAACATAACTCAAAAGATTATACATAATATATCATATGGTTTGAACAGATGGTTGCCGTGGATATACACATCGATTATGCAACAATATATTATTAGGAGCTAGAATATATATATAGCATTTAGCATATACTGATGACGTATGTATTACCCCTAGAACCCAAGCAGCATTATCAGGAACATTTCAAGAATTTGAAAAGGCAGCCATTTAACTGGATCTGAAGTTGAATGAAGATAAAACTGTAAAAAACTCAAAATTGGAAAAGGTCGTGAATAGAAAAGTGAGTTTCAGAGAGCACAGTTTTTGGGCTGTAATCCAATTTATGTACCTGGGGATTGTGTTTACAGTTGATAACAAATCATAGAGCGAAATAAAAGCCAGAACACCAATAGAAAATAGGTTTTATTCCTCACTACAAAGAGTGTTGCAGTTTAAATCGCTCTCCAAAAGAATCAAATACAAAGATACAAACCCATAGTAAGACCGTTAGTCATGTATAGATGCGAGACATGGCACTTACCAAAAAATCAGAACTTATGGTTAACTCGTGGGAAAGGAAAATATTAAGAAGAATATGAGGCGGAGTGGCAGAAAATGGGGTCTGGAGAAAAAGAAGAAATGAGGAGCTGATGGAGCTGGTTGGGGAAGCCGGACAGGGTGGCGTTGACAAAGAAAGCCAGAATTAGATGGATGGGGCATGGGGAAGGATTGCTCAGACCACTGGAAACCAAAGAGAATGGTCTCTTGGAAACCGGGCGGCAATCGAACCATAGGACAACCTCGGATCAGATGGCTGGGTGATGTCGAAGAGGACTTGAAACTGCTGGGTGTACAAAAATGGAGGAGGATATCGCAGGATCGCAATGATTTGTAGGTTGTGGTGGCGGAGGCCTGGGTTCTTGCAGGACAGTTGAGCCAACATAATAATAATAATATAATATTATAAGGATAATAGAAGGACTCAACATACTTCTGCCCTGACGATGGCCAACATTTAAGCTGAAACTTTGGCAAAAATAAAATAAGATCTACATATGTATTTAAAAAATAAGGTAAAAAAACAATGGGTGGGCCTTGCATGAGCAAATCCTCCGGATTTACCCGGAGTACAGATTTATTAGGAGTTATTACTATTAGTGTGAATTTATTTTAAAAACAAAAATTGACTATATTTTATTTGGTTTTATGTTTTTTTCAAAAGAAGGAAAGCAGGACATGCGGAAGGAGTGAAGAAGAGAGGACACGCTAGCAACCGGAACCCTTCGCATCTCCCCTGCTTTTGTTGCCCATTTTATGTCCCACCTCAGGCCCTCCATATAAAATATGGCTACTGGATATTCCACTGGAAATTCTTTCCGGAAAATATTCTAGCGCTGTTTAATAAATTATTCAATATGCTTGTATATCGTATTACCGGATTCTCAATACTTATATATTTACATTTATAATATTTAAAGCACTAAAATAATATTATCTATTCCATCTACATTGACTAATAAACTAATATAAATATATGTTTAGTAATAAAAATAAGTATTCATAAAATTAAGTATAAGAGTTAGTATCCTTGTACATTCACTACTAATTTTTTCTGCAATTTGCTGCCTTATTACTTATTTCTTTAGCGAAATCGTTAGAAGAAGAGTTGGTCTTAGTTCAAAACTTCATACTAACTTCATACTAACTTCATATTAACTTCATACTAACTTCATATTAATAATATTCCATTCTAACATATTATTGCTATTGAATCTACCCAAGTGATCATATCACACTAGAATTTCTCAAGTGACGTTAGTCAAAATCCTACATATTTAGAAAAACGGAAAAACTATTAGTTTGCTGGGAATGGTATTAGGACACTCAGAGTGACACAATTGCCTTCTGGCAGACAAGCTCTGAAGCCTAGGTAGATACAGTTTGAGTGATAAAGAGATATTTACTAATTTCTTTCATGGTCATAACTCAACACCGAAAAAACACGGATTTTTGAATTGTCATCTTAGAGATATTAGTGCAATATAAAAAAAATCCTTAAATTTTATTTTATTTGCCGGAAACTGAAACTGTATAATATCCAAATTTAAATGGGTATGACCAAAACGTTTAAAACAATAATTATTGTGATAGTTAATAAATATGATACTTATAAAATAGTCATAAAGTATTTAAATCATAAATTAAGAAAAGACTAATTATTCTTAGTAGATTATTTTTATATGCTGCAAAATATTTTTTATTTTGATGCTGGAACTATGATAAAAAAAAGTACTATATTATTATTCAAGCCATAATAAACAGTAAATAAGCAGTCATAGTAAGCACCGTTAAACATCTGATTTCACCATAATTTATTATGAAGCTGTAGCGAATAAAATGTAATATTTTCATGTACTCTTCAAACCATAGAGATGAGAAAAATTTTTTTTTACGGGGGCCGAAAAACCATTCCCTGGAAAGGCCTTTTTCCGAAGTGTTTGAAGCCAGTCCGTTTGAAAGGGCGGATTAGCGAGAACATAGCCAGAGGTTGGTGGAACACCACTGCCCTGTACAAAGTGGAACACACACCACGCCACCTCCCACATTTACACCACAAAGTGGAACACCACTACACACCACTTACCATACACGTCAAAATCTCTTACCGTTCAGTTTACGTTCATCCACAGGCTTCAATATGTAAATGTCAGAAATAGTTTCTCTCTGGCGTTATTCTATTAAACTTCAACTAGACATCCTGTCTAAATAGATTGGCTTAGTCTTTCACCATATTTGATTAAATAAATCTACCTAAACAAGCAACCTCCACAAGTTTGATTGTTTATTCATTAACGTCAATTTCTGCTGCTATGGCTAACCAGACAATAGTCCGGTTTATGTCTATCCAGGTATAAGGGTAGGGGTCATTAGTACCTGGCCTGATACAGAGGTTACTTTATACTATAGGCATAAACAAGGAGCTTTTATTCCATTTAAAAAAATTCTAGGACCAACTGTCGGTCCAAAATCCCACGATTTTGGGCATAGAAGGTTGTTATGCTAATCACTGCACCACAGCTGGATTTTCCTCAACTAGTGGTTTATTAGAAATCTAAATTCCCTTGGACTGCTTCGTAGTTCTCAACTGATCTTCAAGTTATAGCACTTTGACTTCCTGCTCGTACTAAGAGAGTCTCATCAATCTTCATACCTATACTCTCGTAGGCGTGAAAAACACTTCACTCGTGGTTTCTGTTACCTATATATGAGGTGTCCACAAACAAAAACGGATAGCTCCAAAATTAAAAAATTTTAGTCAAGCAATTATATGCTCCCAAAACTTGTGGTTGAGGACCAGATTAAGAAAAGTTTCGTGTCAGACAAATTTCCTTGGAAAAATTAGTGAAATAGTCAAATTTTGAAGTTATCTTCTTTTGATGATGCACAGTTTGATACCGAAGGAAATTCAGCTTTTTACATATTCCCCACCTGCGTTTTACTGTCCATAAAATGTTACCATATACCTGCCAATAAATCATGTAAATTTTATTCATGGTTGTCTTGATATGTCGTGATATAACGTCTTATGTCACGTTACATTACTCACAAAATTTATATTATAAAATATTAATATAAATCTATATGAGCATTTTATATTTTTCATAATTCGATATAATTTTAAACTTTTATAATATTTATTGTTTAATTTAGATCATTTAATATTTATGAAATGAAAATAAATATTCGATTCATTTTTTCGATACTTTCATTCATAAAGAAATATTTGAATCTTGTAAAGGGATAATTTCAGTTAGTTAAAACTACTTCAGACGTAGATTACTTGTGGCTTCGCGTCAGCTAAGAGCTATGACTATCAGCTGATCATTCAACTATGTATTTGTTTTAAATTTAACGTAATAATTTATCCTCATCTAATACAACAAACTGTTCCACTTGCTTCCTCTTCCAGTAGCTATAAATATTCCATATCCTTAAGACGTCATAGGAACAATGACTCTATTATCTAACTACAAGAATAAGGGCCCTAGAACAGAGACGATATCCTTAAGGATTTAATCCTAAGCTAGAGAACTCCAGTGCTGACCTCTTCCTTAATGGCCCTCAGGATTATCCGATCCTCTCAACAATGGCCACTACCCAGTTTCACAACTTATGAACTTCCACATCTACGGTCTAGGGCGTACAATGGTTTATCTGAATTTAAATAAATGTAAGGGTTAGTGGATTCCAATTGTAAATAAGGCATATTTATAATTGTTTGTTTGTTCGTTTAACATCACGTTATGCTGCTATGGCTAATCGGACGATTCTACATTGGGAGCTCAAAATTTTACCTATCCAGGTTTAATTAGGATAGGGGTTTTTAAGGAGTAGCTGACATCGGAGACCCCGTTTAACGTCCATTCTAAGACATAATATACTCTAAAACATAATAGGTTATTTATTAATACCTATATTGTTATTGTAAAGGGACTTGCTCTAGAAAAAGCCTTTATTATTATTATAATTAGGATAGGGATTGTTTAACGAGTACAACTATCCTGACATCTTCCTGGATCTGGGGCTCCGTTTGACGTCCGCTCCAAAAAAAGGCATAACCAAGGATTTTTTACGGTAAAAATCCTAAGGCCATTTGCAGGGCTACGAACCCTCGATCTTGGGCTTAGTAGTTTGTTATGCTAACCACTAGCCAACAGGTCGCCCTCCCTATTTAAAATCACTGTCCATTTTTTATATTTCTAATGTGCTTCATTTACTTTTCCCATGTTGAAATGCCGGAAATCCTGGTTCAAATCCCGCTGCAGGCCATGACTTTTATTTAGTCTGTTTGCAGCGGGAGATGGATCATATAGGATCTAGGACCCTCCTGAGGCCTACCCAACCTCTATAAAATATTATAAAAATAGGGTACCCAAATAGGATTCAGTTATGAGCTAAAAAACCTGCATTGAAAATAGATCAACTGCACAAACATATTTTAATTTGTTGCAAATTATACCACTCACATAGGTACAATAATATAGAGATGTATCATCTACAGAAAGAGGAGGTGCTTTTCTATGGTGTATTTTTTCTAGATAATTACTTTGTTGTTGTTTACCACCGACATTAAATAATACTGTTTTGCTGTACAATCTGTTTAATGGTAGAGCACAAGAAATAAGAGAAATATTTTGAAGAGATAAGATTTGTCCAGGCCGGGATTCGAACTTGGGTCGCCCACGTAACTAGCGTGGTGCTCTAACCAACTGAGCTATCCTGGCTCGTAGCACGGCCAGACAAATCCATTATCTTCACCGATCCTATATCCGCAATTTTGCGATGTATATAAGGGGAAGAAAATAAAAATAGTTAAGAATCTTGCCTTGTCACAAATTAAGAAATCATAAAAATAAAGTAACTATTTCCTACATTACTAAAATCTCCTTCTCACCATATAAATGCATGGCATAGTAATTCACTAATTTAATATGATTATATTATAGGTAAGAAATATGGCTTTATATTTCCGTCGTATTAATTTATAATCATTATGTTATGGATAGTTATGGATTATCTGATTTGTGTTGACAGATATTATCAGAAGAGTAGGAACAAGATTAGAAGTTAATTGACAGTGAGTATCAAGTTTACAACTAAAGTCTATGAAATCATTTTAAGATCGGTTACATAGCCTCCATTAAGTTCTGAGCTGTGCTGACTGAATTACAAGATACAATACTAAGTAAATACAAAACAAAACTAAGTCAATAAAATAATTCTCAATATTCTATCAATAATAGTATATATTTTAAAACATAAAACTTGTTACTGATCTAGTACATGTATTAAATAAAGATTCTGAAATACCCATGACTGGCAGAAAACTATAAATAAAAAATCTTAACAATTCACAACAAATAAACCGAAGTACTTCTATGTTCGGGATATCAAGAACATTACATTCATCTTCCATGAAGGGCTAATTTATAAAAGAAACTAATACATTTTCCACTTGTTATGTTAATTAACAATGATTCAGTAGGGGAGACCTGTTAGTAGTATAACAAACTACTGAGCCCAAGATCGCGGGTTCGCTGCCCGGGAGTTGGCCCTTGGATTTTTTAAGTGGTTGAAAAATCCTTGGTTTTGTCGTCCTTCGGAAAGAACGTTAAAAGGGGGTCCCGAGCCTGTACGATGTCAGGTACTCGTTAAAAATCCTTATCCTAATTAAACCTGGATAGGCAAAATTTAGAGCTCCCAATTTAGCATCGTCCGATTAGCGGTATAGTATAATACCGTATTCTGAGCAGTATTGGTATATGCTAGGGAGGTCTGGACGCTTTACAAAGTGACAAGAGAGTTCGATTAATGTTTTGGACAGAACAATCCTGAGAAAAATATATTGCCCAACCAAAGTCCTAAATAAATATAGGATAAAACCATTAAAGTACTTATATACCTGTATAAAGACCCCGATTTAGTCACATACATTAAAAAAGGGATTTTAAGATGGTCGGGTCATGTGCATCGAATGGATCAGGAGAATAATGAAGGGATGTCAAGCCAGAAGAAGGAATCTGTTGACTTCAAAATTTTTCCCGCCAATTCATTGAATCAGTATTGCTACGGAACCAAAACATAATGTGAGGTAAGTAATTGGATGTGGACAAATATTTTTCTTAGGCATTACATTCTGCCCCTTTCGAATACCATACCTTGCAATCTGAAAAAAAAAATGTTATCACTACAACCCGTGAAGCGTCAGGGTTCCGTTACCGGTTGTAGACTGTACGGTTTCATGAACGGTTGTGCAAGGAGTTGATTTATCCCAGATCACACGCAACCGCCAGATTTCGCTCGTGATATTTATGGCTCAGATATGTATTTCCTTCAGCAAGTTTAGTTGTTTGGAAACAAGGAATGTTAACCTATATTGATGGTGCTTAAATATAAATTGTCACTATATTAGAAATGTTCTTTCACATGCTCGTCCTATGAAGCGTGGTGATATGATATGTAAAAATCCTGTTAGGATAGCTAATTATTTAGTTATTAAATTTCATATATACTATAATACTATATACCATAAAAGTATGTAGCAATCAAAATAGCTTGAAAATTTTGAGACATTAACAAACTCTTAGTATTAGTCTTTCTTAACTAATTGAAGATAGAAGAAAAAATATATTCGACTTCGACAGCGAAAGTTTTAATTATCCAATTTTCGAAACATTTCGCTTCATTGTAGTTCAGGATTTGTTAATCTTATGATTCTTTAAGAAATAAATGGGCAAAAACTCGTTATACAAAAGCCTTCTGATTTCTCCTCGACTTGAAGCAAGTTAAGCGCTCAGTGGATTAATTTTGACTAAGAATCCACTACAGAAAACCATGATGAAACTTTTTAAGTAACGTTAAAACTTTTATACTCTGGAAAGTGCTAACTTTGTTATAACCCTTCCACTGCTGAAAGAAGCTGGGGAAGCGAAAAATGGGCATACAAGGAATTTTTATCGAAGTTTAAATTGGTTATTTTTGTCTCGAAACCGTTTTTAAAAAATAGGCATATTTGAAAAAAAAAGTATTTATCTATAAATCTCTAGTATATATTTCCGGATAGGTTATCCGTCTTTATTAGAATGAGATGTAGAACTGGGTTAGATATTCTATATCTGATTTTCGGGGGAAATGCGAATAAATATTTGTGATACATATGTAGCTCTGAGAAAAATATATACGATCTCCATTGGAGTTTTTTATGTGTATTCGAAAACTTTATTGAATACATACATTTAAGAAATCATTTTGAATCAATTATAAGAAAAACTAGATCTAAGTACTAGCTAGTAAACTCAAAATAATAATACAATAAATGATTAAACCAAAGGCAAAAGTCTCTATGATACCGGAACTGACCTAATGTTTTGCTATCGAACAGACGGATATTCATATTGATGTAAGTGTGTCATCATGTCCATTCATATGAATTTATGAAGTGTCTTAGTGAAACCTAAACTAGTGAAATCTTGATAGCTTATTTACCTGAGAGTACCTGAAACCGCACAGGCTAGGACCACCACTTTAAGTCTCCAATGGACGACATTATTAAAGATTTTTTACTATCTTTAAAAATTCTTAGGCCATTTGTCGGGCTAAAAACCAGCGATCATAGTGTTTATGCTGACCCCTACACCGCAGGTGACCCCAACATCCTCATAGATACTGATATGAGATTTACTAAATTAGATCTTCATACATGTGAATTTTGGGCATGTCATCAAACTTCTCGAATTTCTAATTCTGTCTTTCAATGAAATAAAATATATTAATATTTTTAATCTAGTGACTAAGTATGAAAACATTTTAATAAACTTTGCCACTAATTTTTTCAATTATGTCTTGTTAAAATGAATTATGCTGATTCATAATGTATGAATTCTGAAAGTATGAGAGGAAATATATATTTCTAACCCTTCAAATTACAAGTTCGATTCATAGATTTCGAAAGTGTTACTCAATAATTTTCCTTATGAAACATTTCAAAACTGGACGAGATAAAAGACGATCTCCTTGTACTCCATCTTAAGGAAAAGGCGATGAAACCGTAGTCACTATTACTCTCCAACCTCCCAGATCAGAAATGCCTAACTGCTAGGAAGTGCTCCTCCAGGAGGCACCGAGAAGACGCATCGCCTGGTAAAGTGCCAAGGACTAAAGATTTACAACCTCAGGAGTGTTTCGACACAGCTCCCACTCCGATGGTTTGCTCTAACTAATGGCCATGCCTTCGTTACGAGGCTTGGGCTTTGATTGCTAGTCGATTTAAATTTATTATATTTATTTTTATAATGAGTTGGAATATCGAAGCTGAAAAAAATTTACTAAATGAATCACTGATTCTTATCAAATATTCAACCGATAACTAATAAAATAATCTACAAACGAAAAATTAAACGAATCAAGAAATAAGATCAGTGTTAGCTGAGAAATAGCGTATCAGACTTTGTCAACTAGTTCATATTCCTTGCTCACTCACTCACAGTCTGGCGCTACAGTCCTGGGCCTCCTTCAACAACTTGCTCCACTCCGCTCTATCTGAAGCCAACCTCCTCCATCTCCGCACTCCCATCCAACGCAGATCCTCTTCCACATCATCCATCCATCTCAATCGGGGTCTCCCGCGTTTTCTTCTTCCTCCCGGATTATTAATACGCCATTTTTCGAGGAAGTCTCTTCGGATCCATGCGTTCAATATGACCTAACCAGCCAAGCCTTCTCTTTCTAATGACCGTGACTAAGTCTGGCTCCGATAGCAATTCCATCAACTCTGCATTACTTCTCATTCTGAATTGCTCGCCTTTTTTCTTTCCCAAATATTGAGGGAATCTTTGGCTGCTTTTGTTAGGACCCATGTCTCGCTGCAATATGTAACTACGGGGCGTATGATTGCCTTGTAGATAAAGATTTTATTTTTACGGGAGAGATTCCTGAATTTCAAGACCTCCCAAAGAGCATCATAAAAACACTGTTGCCCGCTGTAATTCTAGCCTTGACTTCCATTGACATGTCGTTGTTTCTTGACTACATCCCTCACAGGTATCTGAAGGACTCACATCCAGGCAATTCCCGGTCTCCGATCTTTACTGGATCTTGTCGTTATCATATATTTTGTTTTGCCATTGTTTACAACGATATCAAGTCTCCTTGCTGCCCCCTCAAACTCTTGCATAGCACCGGATAAAGCTGGCATTGTTCTGGCCGATATAAGGACATCGTCGACCATATTCCTTGCTGCAATAATAATATTTGGCATTTTTATTAATATTTATAATATTTTCGAGCTCAAAAAATAATGTGTACTCTGAGATTCAACGTTTCTTTCTTCAATTCCCTTTGTTACATTTTAATAGGATCAGTTAGCTAGTGCCATCTTCAATACTTCTGTTGTGATTCTGACTTGTATCCTTGGTACTATAGAAACATCAATATCAAAGGGAGAGAGAGGCAGAGAGGTGATGGTTTAGACCCTAACTTACTAGCTCTAACTAACCGGGTTTTTCACACTGAAAATGAAATAACAGATTGAAAAATAACTTTCTGAACAGTTCGACAACGAAGGTTATGGTTCAGGAATAATACCTTAATAAGGACCAGCCAGATTACAATCGTTTAGGATTCATTCATATGGCTATGTAAAAATATTTTAAATAATATAATATTTTGATTCAATCTATAGTTCATTAATAGTTTTATTAACATTTTTATGAAATTTTAGAACTCTTTCTAACATGTGCCATTGCCAAATGTAAGTTATGTCGACGTGTTCTGTACGCCCAGTCTCATTTCATCATTCATTCCCTTGTTCACACAAGTTTCTCCTCGGGCTAATTTATTTTCACTATTCCAAAATTCAATTACTCCATCGTCCCTATTCCATCCTCAATTGATGTTCGGACCAATTCAGGCTCATTGTAGCAATCAGGGGGAGGATCCTCTCAGTGTTCTTCTTTCTGCTTCATCCCAATATTTGAAACTTATTGAAGATTGACAGCACATGATCACCTCTAGTTGCCTCATTTTACGGTGTTTTCGATTTCCCACAATTCAACCGAATACATCGCGAAACTTACCAAAAACGATATCCTAATAATATGCGATTATATCCAATTTTGTTCAGAGACAGTTGATTGCAATGAGAGACGCAGAATTGTGTCATTGTCATAGCTTTCGACATGTAGTTGTAGTAAAAAAGAAATAACTGCCCGTCAATCCAATGCCATTTGCAACTTATTCACTGTGGAATCAACACCATTCCACTTGGCTAAGTACAAGAAATTCATTTTGGGGAAAATTCGATTGACTACTTATTTATCTGGGCAGTCGATATTTGTATGGATTTATTATTTTAAAAGTTTTACTTTGATGAGCCGAATTTGATATCCTACTAATAGTCTTCCCTTGCATTTATTCTTACACTGAGCTTCAGTTTTTTATAATCTACATGTACATGTATTTTATCCTCGCTTATTTAAGTCTATACTTTCAGTCTAGAAATATATCCCTCTTTTATTGAAAGCCGTAGGAAGGATCGACGTGAATATTAATTACAAGAGCATTGGCACGTGGGATAGTAGGTTACTAAGTAGCGGGGAGGGTGGGGATCTTATTAGCACAATAAGGACCAAAGGACAGACGAGGGTCCTTTGAAGGGCAGGAGAGGCCACGAAGGACAAAGTAGCAGTTCCTCAGAGCACAAACTTCATTAACACGATTCCTGGAGAGGAGGCGCGAGAACAGGCTCCGATCTCCAATCAGGGCCCTGAACCACTAATGAATATCCTTCGCCCATCGATATTATCCTGGGCTGTGTTAAAGAGAGGAAAAGGATCTCAGCTACATATGTTAAGTCCTTAAACGAATAGGCTAGCATTAAATCAGTTGTAGTGATATGTTTATTGATATTATAATTAAATTATATTAGTCCTGAATAGTATTATTTGACCTTATATGAAGAAGAATGTTGTCAGGGTGGAGGTCAGAAAAAATTCTCGTTATTTAAGAGAACTGTTTATTTTAAAGCAAACACTTTGACACACATCACAGGTCTTATGGAGGGCTAAATATGCAAGATACATATAAATTAAAATAATACATAATCCATCCGTTTGTACGCGGTAAACTCAATAACTACTGCACTGATTTGTATGCGGTTTTCACCAATAGACAGAGTGATTCACCAGGAAGGCTTAGGTATATAATTTATCGAGGGTTTGTGTAAACGGGTGTTGGATTTTCGGTCCATGGTCCAAATTCATTAAATAAAAAAGCCCCCAAAAAAGTAAGTTGTATTCATAATAAAGTTCGTAACATAATCATTACATCAAACGATAACACCAATGACATAACCTTAACACCAACTTAATAATCATAGATAAATAATTAATAAAAAAACAAAGATTATGTACAACTTTATTTACAATTTTTAACGGGATGCTCACCACTGAGCCGCAAAGAAAATATAAGGTAAAATAGTAAAACTTGGCGATTACTTGGCCGTATGAACAACTGATTTGCATCCGCACGTAACGACAGCCCACAGTAGAGTGAGCTCAGATAGGTAGAGACAAAATTAGCGTCAAAAAAAAAAGAAACTCGTTACAATATAATAGAGGAAAACCGACTGATATAGCTTCGGCACCTCCTGCGGATGGAACTTGACAGCAATGCTTGTGAAACCTGGTGAGTGACGGAAGGGACGAAATAGGAGGAAGTGGGAAGAAGAGGTGAGGAAGGATTTTGAGAAGAGTGGACTCCATTGGAACAGAAGAGCAGAGTTGGTTGAAGACCAACAGAGCTGGAGAAGGATGTACGGAATTCCTCCTCGCACTGCACAAGCGGTTCAAGAGGATAGAATATGATTGATGATGGTGATGATATTTTTTTATTTTGTATGCGCGTATTTATAAAATAATAACAACCCTAAACCAGAATCAAATTTGAATAAATTGCTTAAATAATAAAATATTTTTTTAAAATGAATATATTTATAAAAGAACAAACATTATAGTAAGTAAACGGTATTTTTTTCCCACGTGATGGCCCACATTGGTGGTCATCCTCAAGGCACTTTATATCACTTCTAAAAATTATAAATATTAAACGAACATGATATGAATAACATATTCGCGAGCTTACATTATTTAACTGCATTATACATGTTTTATTCACTTGCATTCGAATATTTGAAAATACTAACTTTATAAAAAAAAATTGAAGTTTGGTTAGGAAGGGAGGACATGGTGAATGTAGTTGATGAAACCCCGGAGTTGGTTGAATAGACACTCTGTGCTTGACAAGTTCCAAAGAGCTCTGATATTGAATCTCTGTCAATTATTACCTCGCTGTTTTCCATAGAGCCTCAGTCAACAGATATCTCTCTCTGTTTTTAGAAATATTCTCTCTCTCAATATTAAATAATTCCAGTTTTTTCACCTCTTTACTCGATTTTTATTGTTTCCGTTTTTTTCAGTCCCTTATATTAAACTAGGACGGATATTGACCGATGAGATTATTGACAGATTATTAAATTTAAAACACTGACAGATTTTCGGAAATTAAAAATTGTATGAGTCTTAATTTATTGGTTATGCGATTTTATTTGCAGACATGATCACAACTTTTAAATTATTGCAGCATAAATGAGCATACAATGGGTGCTAAATTACACCAGAAATCCATTCAGAAAAGAAGTGAACATTTTTAACGAAGTACTTTAGACAATGAAAATAATATTATCCGCCATGTTAGAGATATGAGGAGAAATTTTCTTAAAATTGAGGAATAATAGAAACAATTATAACATCCAAAATATAAAAACTAATTATTTTGTTATTTATTTGTTCATTTAATATCACTTTATGCTACAATGACTAATCGGATGATGCAACAGTGGAAGTCCTCAATTTTGCCTATCTAGATATAGTTAGGATAGGGATCATTAACGAGTACCTTATACCGTCTGGCTCGGAACTCCCATTTTACGTCCTTTCTGAAGAACGGCATAAACAAGGATTTTAGACTTCCTTAAAGAAATCCTAAATACACCTGCCGTGCTGCGAACCTTGTCCATAGACTATCATTCTTTTTAATGAAGCATTAATTATTTAACCGTCAATGGAAATGTTTGATCATGGATATAATTTATAGCCTGGTAATGATTTATTTACTTGTAAAGCTAAATTGTTGTTTACCCTTTATCACACTTTGCGTAATAAACAGAATCAGAGGAAGTCAGGATGTATATTACAGTTGAAATAATAAAACCAACTATCTTTGCAATTTCAAAGAATGCAAATAGAAAAACCCACAAGCAAAGCCTTATGTTTCAAATCTGGGGTAAAAACAAACAATTACAGTTTGGGTTGAACGTCTTGGGGTGGAGGTGCGGTCTCAGGTTCTGAGCCTATTTAGGCGATTATTTGTTGGGATGTATTGCACTTCTTCTTTGAGATGTGATTGATCTTACTCTTGTTTGTGTCTTGATAATGCCTGAATAGGCGAAACGTCGATTAGTAATTGTTTGTTTTTACCCCAGATTTTAAACATAAGGCTTTGCTTGTGGTTTTTTTTCCATTTGCATTCTAATAAATGTTAATGTTTCGTTTTGAGTTTTTGCTCTATTCTATTGATTCGCGATTTCAAAATAATCCACTGCAAATTAGAGAAAATGTGATTATGCTTCTTTTTTTAATTCTTTCTTTAACCCATTCGAGACCGATTGCACTCCGTGTGTGCAATTGATTTCCGAGTTAATAAGACGCCCGTAGTGCGCAATTATCAGTTATTCTAAGTGAACTAGTCATCGAAATAAGATTGTTCTTGAACTAACGAAATCTGTAAAGTAGAGAAAAACAAATTTTGCCATTGGTTTTACTGAGTTATTCAACTTATTTTTTTTTTAACTTCTTACTACTTTTTAAAAATGTCCGTTACATTATATTCAGTTCTTTATTATTGAAGCAAAATAATGATTTTATATTATGTAACTATAAATATTTAAATGAGGTATTTTCATTTTACCTTATATATGTGCAATGGTGTTCAATCCGCTTCTCGCAATAAAAAATTAGCTAGGAGGGAGTGCACTCCCGGTGTGCAATGATCTTATTTACGTGAATTCACTTACGAATTGGGTGATTTCCATAGTAAACATGTTATTTTAATTTAAAATGAACAATATAAAGAAGATGATTAGGGTGGAAAGATTAGGGTAACCCAAAAATTCAGATACCTAGGAGAAGTCATCTGCAATATCGGTTCGGACCGAGAAAGCTTCAAAGGAAAGGTCACCAAACTGGAGAGATTGTGTTTCGACCTCAGGAACTTCTACAACAAAAAGAACTTATCCATCAAAGCCAAAGTCCGACACTATAACACCGTGATCAAACCCGTGATACTCTATGGGACGGAGTCCTCCTGTCTTTCTAGCATGGAAAAGCTTCTGAAAGTAGAAAGAAAAATCCTTAGGAAAATCTACGGGCACAAAAAGACACCCGAAGGATACAGGCTAAAGTTCAACAAAGAAATATACAGTAACAACAAAAGCCTGGAGATCGACATCAGGGTAAGAAGACTTTTAAATTCTATGGACATATGATAAGGATGACCCCTGAAAGGTTAAACTGGGAATCCGGCGATTCCACCAGCGCAAGATCACAACGGGGTTTTTCAAGCAGATCAGGGTCGACATGGATTCAGCAGGGCTGAAGGAATCAGACTGTCAGGATAGAGAAACCTATAGAAAGTTACTGAACGATATAAACGTCTTCGTTGACAAAGAACCCCCAAAAAGGGGTTGTGTGTGGTCAGAGGAAAGGAAGCGCATAGACGCTGAGCTCATGAGGGAAGTATGGAGAAAGAGGAAGTTGAGGAGGAAAACCTAAACATGATATTCGCGTTGTCTTTAAGGCCTTTTCGCGCTCAAAAAAAAAAGAAGAAGAAAAAATTTTGCTCCTGGGGACGGTGTTCGAAAAAAATCGTCGTCTAGAATCGGTTACTAGATGCAATTTATAGTTTAATATTTTAGCACCATGAGTCCTGTCACATACATTCAAAGTATAATCATTAAGAGTAAAATGATAAGTGTAAGTAATCAGTTAAGTAAAATGATAAGTGTTGAGAACTTATAACTAGCAGTACGAAATTCTACAATTCACAATTTAAAATAAACATGACGAAGAATATATTATTTTAATTTATTACCGGGAAAAGGGATGAAAACGGGATTGCTTGGAATTGGAATTGAAGCCGTTAACCTTTTTTTGTAGGAGAGAGATCTGAATTTTTATATTGTTTCATTTAATTTAGATTAGGTTGAATAAACAAATATTGATAAAATAATACGATATAAAATATTTTTCCAGTAGATTGCTAAAAAAATATATTCATAAAAAATATTCCTACGCAGACGAGGATTATAAAAGTAAATAAGGTCTTGTGATTTTCTAATTTATCGGTTTCAATTCTTTCCCAGTCTTTCCCAGCCTGCAAACTGCGATATTTCTACACTCACTGAAAAATAGGCCCCCATTGTATACTCTATAATTTATTCATAAACACATATGTTTATATATTAATGTATGTGTATAGATTAGTGAAGTGTAAAGTTTCTTTTATTTTATTTTTGTAAAGGGAATCTGATGGTTTTTAAGCTGTTATTATTCATTTTCTGTTATTGTGATAAGTTCTAAGATTCTATTTTTCTGTTGTTATTATTTTTTCTGTGCTTATGAGTTTCCGAGGACTGTTCGGAAACTGGCAGGGGGGAGTTATGAGCAAGAGCAGGATAGCATTATTGTTATTACCATCCATGTAAATATAAACAATGTAAAACATCTAAAAGCAGGATTATGAGACTGAATAAAGTAGTATTGTTTCAGAAGCCTAGAGTGATTTTATTTCCAACCTTTTCATTCTTTTTTTATTATTTTTTGTGCGACATCGCTTAACATATATATATATATATGTGTGTATATATATATATCCGTTATATAGCAATGATTTTTTTAAAAATGGGATCGCCCATTTGTATCACCTCAAATTATAAGGCAAAGAATGATAAAGTGCTATATTTTCTAGGTGCTGTTGTAAGTAGCAGAAGCTTACACATTAAAATTGTCAACAATAGAAAACATCGATGCTTTAAAACTGTGGATACATAGGCGAATGCTTAGGGTACCTTGGGTGGCACTCAAAACTCTCTGATAAGTTCTAAGATGTGCCTACCTGCATCACTACAACTCATGAACGGGTCTGGGGTTCAGTATATGGTAGAGACTGTACTGTTTTATGAACAACGGTTGTGCAGGGAGGTGATTTGTCCTAGATCACGCTCAACCGCTAGATTTTCCCCCCCTTATTTTCTGTACCCACTTTACAGAGGCTGGGTGACCCCCAGGAGGGTCCAAAATCACATATGATCCATCTCCGGCTGCTAACAGACCTAATAAAAGTGCAACTCAGTGCTTTACCACTGAGCCACTCCACTGCCCAAGAAGTACCAACGAGGATAGGGGATTGCAAAAGATTATTAAATTCAGGAAAATGCCCTGTCTGGTCTATGTATTGAGCAGAATTCCTTAATAGATCTTGCAGCTGAATATCAGAGGAAGAATAGGAAAGAAGCATGTTTATTTGCTTGAAAACATTTGAAATCATCTGCTCCTTACTTTGTTACTAATACAGTCAACCATAATGCCCTCAATTTCTCATTTATTGCTGATTTTGGCCCGAACCCGATATCAATCCTTTCATGACGAACTTTATTCTCAATCAAACCCACTAGATTCAAACCTAGCTCCTTATTCAGTTCTCGATAATCTTCCGAGGCATCTGAATGAAGAACAAGACCTCGGGACCTTTTAAGTTGAATTTCTTATTTGAGTATTACCTCTGGGTAGTTTCTCTACTTACCTTTATCCTTGTCCATTAATAAAACAAAAAAAGTCGAGATGGGAAGGAAATATGAAACGCAGGAGAGTTTCTTTTTGGATATCGCAAGGACTATAATGGTGACGCCAATGTTGGATCAAAAAATAAAGTACCCGTTCAACATAATAGTAAGAGCTACAATATTCTATTTCTTTTCTTTATTTTTTAATTAAAATAAATTACATGTTTTACATTTATAATTCTTGTTTAAACTAAATTCTGTTAACTTTTTCCAAGACCAGTTCTTACATTAAATTACTTTTATTGTTATTATATTATTATAAAATGGATAAAATCCAATTAGAGATCTCATCAGATCTTTCTGAGGTAGCTAAAGGATTTCCCTTTAGTTGATATTCAAAGGAGCCATGATAACTGGAACTGAGCCTGAATCCATTAAAGTTAGCCTCTAATCAAAATAAACTCAGGGCAAGTTATTACCCTCAAGCAACTTTTCAATTTAATTTTTCTCGGGCTTCACGGTCGTGATATATCCTCAGCAAGGTAATGATGAAGTAATTATAATGTTAAGGAGAAAGAGTAAGAGAGAGTGAGTGAGGGGAGGGGGGATAATGGTTTATTAGAGATAATAATAATTTATTTTAGTTAAAATAACTTCGTGATCAATCAAGCGAGATGTTCAATCTTTAAGTTTAGCCATCGCTCTCTTCAATAAATCAAAACCTGTCAAAAAACTTTTTGACAAACCACGAGCGCATAAATCACCTAGTTTCCTAAAGATGCAAAGTTGACTAAACATTTTTATATTTATAGTCATTCAGTGATTATTAGGTTTTATATTTTAGGTATAGTTCGCTTATACGATACATACACATAAGGTAAAAGTAAATGTATATTTTTTTAATTCATTTAACTTTATTAGTTTTTGATTTTATTAATTTTTAAATATTTTTATTTGAAAAGAAAAGATATGTCCAGGACCGGGACTCGAACCCGGGTCGCCCTGATCTCTAGTCTGGACTATACCAATTCAGCTCTCCTGGGTTTCGAGTAACCCGGGCTCGAATCCCGGTCCTGGACATATCTTTTCTTTTCAAATAAAAATATGCATATTTTTTTAATTTAATTTTTTATTTGATTTTGTTTAACGTTGATTGTGCGATTATTTTTATCCTGTTTATTATGCCGCAATCTTTTTATATAAGGCTGATGGAGGATCCCAGCAATGTTTTTATCTTTTTCTTGATGGAAGTGGTTTAGGGGAAGGCTCTCTCACTCTTCGTAACAATTTTCTTTATTTTTTTCGGATATCATTTTTATCCATTCCGACAAAAATTTTGATCATAGTAAGGGCCACCGCTTGTAGCTCCCGCATCAGCTCGATCGTTGTCGAAGGGACAACGCTGAGAACCCATAATAGTATAACTACTTTGTAATTTTCTTTAAAGACTATATTCATCCTTTAACTTTTCCGCTAAACCTTATGGCTTAAAGTTGTTCTAATGCATTCTGATGTGAGTCTGTTACTATTAATTATTCCCCATTGCCATTAGTTGCTATATATTCACAAGTTTTCAATATTGGTCATGTTTCACATGTGAATACGAAGTTCAGTTCGTTCATTCGCCATTGGTTTGCGCTTACTTCCGTCACCAGAGAATACCCCGCACTTTGCTCAAGTTTAGATCCGTCTGTCATAAAAATTATTTTATAATCGAGGAATTGGTTGAACATGATTACGCCATACCTATAGTTCACCATATTCGATTCTGACCATACCAGTTTTTCGTCAGAGTTAATAGATGGAATTGACCATGGTTGTAAAAACCCCATCGTCTAGGATTTCCTGTTATATTCTTTCAGTACTTTCGTAATATTCTTCTTAGTCCTGTTCTATAATGACTAAGTCGTTTGCGAGATTTTCCTATTCTTGAGAGTCTTAAACTTAGCCAGTCCATATATAATTAGAATTGGGATCTGTTACAGGTACATGACCAGTACAGGCTCGGGATCGTCCCTCCGAAAGGCAGCAAAATTAAGCGCTTTTTAATTCCTTTAAAAAATACAAATACGAACCCCAGGTAGGTACTAGGTATAACTTATGCTTCTAAAATACTGCGGTGGATAGATATATTTTTTGGGTATATCCCATTTCCTATATTTAACATCACCATATTCCAAAACAATGATGTTATGAAAATCTTACTGGTTATGTTAAGATGAAACTAAAACATAAATTTTAGCTCTTGAGTCTTTTATATCCTTGTAAGCCAGGGTCTCAATTAATATCGCCATCTCTGGAGAGGAACAAGAAGGTTTATACAAAAATTATTTAAAGGTTAACAAAAGCCAGGAGATGGTGGGCCCTAGAAGAAGGGGATAAAAGAGAAGATAACTTATGTGAAAGATATAGCGGGGGCTAATCTCCCCCCGCCATAGCATCCCTCTCCCCACCTCATGTGGAAATGGGTTAGTGGGTCAGGCTGCAGCTGCGTCTTTGCCACTGGTATGTATTTCGCACGACTACGACCGAAAACCACCATTAGTATAGTTTTCCACTAAAAATATATATATGAAAAACGCTTAAATTATTATTTATAATCTGTTAACCTATGTAAAATATAATATAAAACTATGTGTTTTCAGGATAGTTTACTGACAATTTACTGATAAAAATCATTTATGAAGCGGGGTAGTTCAGAGAGAAGATCACGGAGTTGTTGTGCTGAAGATCTCGCGTACGAGCCCTTGTGTAACAGATAAATTATTATATTTATTGTTCTTTTGATGGTGATTATTTTTATTTTGAAGAGAAAAGATTTGTCCTGACCAGGATTCGAGCCAGGGACGTCTGCATCTCTAGTGCAGTGCTCTAACCACTGAGCAACCAGGGTTCGTATCCAAGTCAGACAAATCCATTCTCTTCACCGAACGTATATCCCCGTGTTTTCGCAATTTTTTCTATTTATAGGTGTATATTATGTATAGTTATGTATATAAATTATTTTAGTTAACTGTCGTAAATGAGCCCAGTAGAATCCCACCCAACCTCTATAAAATGGGCACCTTTGCTATATGTGACGGTATCTGGACCATTAGGAGTGCCTAGATAAATAGGGGATTGAGGTACCTTGAGGTAGTTTAAATGTCCCTTAGGGTCGGTGGTACTTTTCAGACAATGCTACAGTGGGTGTCTTAAATTTTGCCTATCCAGATAATCCCTGTACAACCGTTGACACCGAAACAGTATAGTCTTTACCATGTTCTGAACGCAAAAGCTTTCACGGGTTGCAGTGGCGCAAGGACTAGACCTCCAGAAGTATTTCAAATGCATAGAGGAAAATAAACAGAAAATAAAACCGGCATAAATACTGCATAATAAAAGTCTATTGTTTTTTACATTAGTTTCAAAGAAGTAAATGGGATACCACTCTGAGATCGTTATATTTGAGATATAGTAATTGGGTACATAGTTGAGACTGTACTGTTTCTAGGACAGCGGTTGTGTAGGAAGGTGATTTTTTCGGGACCATTCTTAACAGCTAAATTTTCACGTAATTTAGGGTGACATATTGCCTTCACTACACAAGCAATGATCTCAAGGAAAAGTCAGATAATTTGATCTGAATAATATTGAAATAATAAAATGGGATGCCACCCTAAAATCGTTATATTTGAGATATAGTGACTCTATATCATTAATGAATAAGAGATTCATCCCTCTCTTCTCCAAAGGTTGACGAGGTTGACTGTCCAGGAGTTGTTTATTAAATAATACTAATCATTGAATTAAATTATGTTTATTTGTGCTAATTATGGTCACGAGATAACTCATATGTCTACTTACAAAGACCTTTCGTTCTATGCGGGCGATATATTTAACAAGTAAAAATAAAAAATAAAATAAAAACCATCAAAAAAGGACCATGTAAGATCTAGGGTTGAGTAATAGACTTTAGTGTGATTACTTTACTAAGATATGTCTACAAACTTAACAGCGCAGTGATGAGATTTAGATGAGATCATACTCAACCACCAGGTTCACTCCCCTCTATTAAGGGCATCCAATTTGTTGAGGCTGGTGGGCCTAAGAAGGGTCTTCAAAGTGTTACAGTGTTCACCTTGGATTGTTGTCAGAATAAATAATTTATATCACAGCCGAAATTGAACAGGCGACTTTTAGAACATCGCTCTAATCACTGCGCTATACCGCTCCCTCAAAAATGAAACAAAAAAAACTTTGAGAAGTCAACCACACCATACCGGCATTGTTATGTAATTATGTGAACGGGAAGAGTAGGTTAGTGACAATTGACTGTCGATCATCGTATGTCTGTATTTAGATTTCTCTTTGTTGCTAAACGCAAATCTTAATACTCAGTTTTTCCCTGAAGCCTTTTCAAAATCATTTATTTTTTATGTTTAAATCCATATAAAATTTTTTTTGTTTTCAATCGTAAATTTGTCTGAATTAAATCTTTTTCACTTATACCCAAAGAACTGATTTTATTATCAGTGAGAAATATGAATCGATCTAATATATATATAAATGAAAGTTAGATGCATTAAATAACGTAAAATAAATCTACTAAATATAAAAACTGTTATATTGTAAAACAATAGAAAAATCTTCTAGATTAAATTTCAGAAAATTAAATGTTCAAATTAAATGAGAAAAGCATCAATTTCTACTGAAAGGGAAATCACCAAACTGCTTTGAAAATTAAAAGGGGAAAAAATATTTAAAAGCCTTTGAACGTTTGACAGTAAGAATTATTCCAATTTTCTAACGGTTCGGAAATGATTAAAAGAGCTAAAGATTGTCCTGTCAAGGACAGGAACAAACTAACTAATAGAAAACCATTTTTATAAACGTCCTTTGGAATTGTGATAGAGGGGTTGGTTTCAGGGGGATGCGGGCAAGTTTTGATGGAAAGAGCTTTTTTAAAGGTTAAAATTTTTTTGTTAGGCCACGCCACAGATCTCAGGCTTTTGTCACATTTAATATAAAAGTGTTCAGTAGTTAGCTATATTTTTATTCGGAAAATCTATCCTCTAAATCACTGGTCTACAAAATTTAACTTTTTGTGTGCCTTTCAATTGAATACTATATTTTTATACTACTTGGAGGTTACTGAATACTAAAACACGAATGTATTTTTTTAATTAGCTCTTATTTTGTTAATATACAAAATTTGACTTTTAGTAACATGCTAAAGTACTAAATTTTTAAAAAACACTAAATTTATTTATTATTATTTTTTACTTTTTATATAAAATTGAGAATTTTGAAATATTAACAAAATATTTAAACCTGTTTGTTTAAGATTTTCTCTTCTTTTCAGTTTGTCTATTGTAATTGCTTTCAGATGTATCTCTTCTAAATTCCAGCAGTAGTCCGCTAACATTGACGCATTCCATCGACTCCGGTCTCTCTTTTCCATTGTAGAAATATCTTCGTGGAATCATTCACGATGTTCGTCACTTACATCACAACAGTTAGAAGGAAAAAATCAAGATTAGAATGAAGAAAATTAATTTTTAGGGACATATTGCAATCCAACTGTTGATACTTTTGAAGGAGATCGTTCACAAGTTCAACATAATATTCATTTATCTTATTGCGCAAAAAACCATGAACGACTGCTCTAAAAGATTCCCATGCTTCTTTTTCAAAGCCCTGTAAAGCTGAATCAATGTTTTGGTCCTTAAGAACCTCTCTTATTTCAGGTCCGATAAGGATTCCTTCTTTTATTTTAGCGTCGCTTATACGGGGATATTTACTTCGCAGGTATTTGAATGCTGGTCCATTCTAGTTGCGTGCCTTCACACATTTTTTCATTAGACCCAATGTAATATGTAAAGGTGGTAGAACAATTTTTTAGGAATTTACTAGAGGAAGGTGCTAGACGTTCTTTTTTCCAAGATTCAGGCTTAGTCTTGGATTCCAAATTTTTCAATGTAATTTAAATATCTAGCCCGACTATCGTACTCACACAAAAAACAACAGTACTTGGTATAGCCCATTTGTAGACCCAACATCATTGCTATGACTTTTATATCACCACAAATCTGTCATTCGTGCTCTGAGTATGATATAGCATCTAAAATTAATTTCATATGTTCCTTTAGTATGCACAGCGTGACATAACGGAATCGATGGTTGTGTGTTAAAATTATGGAGAAGAACAGCTTTTAAACTCAATTTTGTGGAGTCTATAAACAGTCGCCATTCCTGTGGATGGTATTCAATGTTCAAAGCGTTCATCAAGCCATTTATGTTATTACAAAATGCAAGCTGGTTTTCGGATTTGAAATAAGGTATCAAGTTTTTCTGGCGATTTCTGTATAAACTGATTTTGACATCCGGTTGAACCGAATTCCAATGCTTAAGTCTTGATCCCAGTAATTCCGCTTTATCTTTTAGCAAATTTAAATCTCGTACAACGTCACTGAGCTCATCTTGTGAAATTCTATGAGCTTCGTCACAAATAATATTGTCACCCGAAAACTGTGAGGATGTAGGCTCATTGTAGTCAACTTCCATTAAATGAATCTCTTCTTCAGAATCTTGCTGGTACTCCTCGGAAGGTCGAAGAACAGGTAAATCGGTTCCGTGTTGTACATGTCGCGATATAGCCTCTGTCGATACAGAGGCTACGTCAGGTTATACCACGCTTCGTTATTTTTTTCTTGATATACCGTGCTGTATGGGGGGAGTTAAGCAAAAGTAACAGTCATTCGCATGATTGGCGTGTTCCCTCCACATCATTGGAACACCAAAAGGCAATGAACGTTTCTTTTTAAATATTTTTATTTGAAAAGAAAAGATATGTCAAGGGCCGGGAATCTAACCCGGTTCACCCACGTCTCTAGCGTGGTGCTCTGCCAACTGTGCTAATCTGGATTGCATCTCATGCGGATTTTTGATGTAGACCAGTGTAATCGAAGTTGAAGAAAAATCAGTCTCAAAACAGTACTTAATTGAAGAGAAGTACAAATTAAATGACAAGCCTAAGTGATCTACAGGCTTTTAATGCTAGAGCTAACTTATAAAATAAAAAGTGGAGAAATGCGAGATAATAGTGTGCATTGTATTTTAAAATTCCCTTTATAATATAAATTCAAATATATATTGTAGAAGGCGTAAATAAAGATGTAGCTTTCATCTAAAAATATGTAAAATTAATAAGAAAAAATTGCTAAAAAGAAATGTTACAATTATTATTTGACTTATGGAGTTAATCGATTTGGCAAGTGAAAAAAGTAATTAATTTAAATACAGTGTTTAAATTTTAAAGTTTCTTATCACAGAAAAAGTTAATTACGAGATATTTTTATTACAAATTACCCATAAAAAATAATTAGAATGCAAATGAAAAAAAACACAATGCAAAGCCTTATGCAAAATTCTGGAGTAAAACAAACACTTACCAGTCGACGTTTCGCCTATTCAGGCATTATCAAGACACAAAAAGAGTTAGATAAATTGCATGTCGAAGAAGAAAGTGCAATACATCCCACAATCAACAGCCTGAGACAGCACCTCCACACTAAGACGATCAACATACAAAGAGTTGTACAAAATTAACAAATAAGAAATATTTAAATGATTTCAACACGTTACAGTTGAGCCTCTCGATGGTTTGTCCTCACTTTTAGTTCGTTATTATATTTAATATTTTTTTTGTCAAGCTATCTATATTTTTATAAAAATTCTATTACCTTTTATAGCATTTTGATGGGCAAAAAAAATCGATAAATTATAACAGGAAACAATGATTCATTTTGTAAAAAAAAATACTTTAGGTAGTAATAATAGACTTAAAAATAGTCCTATTGAACGGGTGTTAATACAAAACTTTATTGAAATATTAGTTAGGCAAACATACGTTTAAAGAAGTCAATATTACTTGTAAAATAAACAAGATTTGCATGTCTTTAGATAGTAAACATACTCAAAGATTATGCAAATTTAATCACTATTTGCTGGTACAGCTTTATTAAGGTGTTATAGATTGGTATAAAATGGCTCATTATATTATATAAGATAGCAGGTAATTAATTATTGTTCAACTTATATTTTCTTACAGAAAACTAAAATAAAAAAGTTTAAAAACTTTGGAAAATTGCTTGCCTAAATCTAAGTCTATTCATATCATGTTAAATTCTTATTAAAAGAATCGTCCAAAGCATGAATAGGAGTCCTCAACTGAATTGAAAAGCCCTACGCTATGATTTGTGGCCTAGCATTTTAGAGGACTCTTATATAATCCCTTTTTTATAAAAACATCATTCACCAGTTTGATGCTCAGCATTTTATATCATATCTTTTTTACAAAAACTCAATAATAACATATCTTTTTTAATTTTACGAACTAGTGGCTCAGAAGTAAAGCGCTAAGTTGCCGCTCCTAAGGTCTATGGCTCAAATCTGACAGGTTTTATTTAACCTGTAAACAGCCGGAGATGGATTCTATGGGATCTAGGGCCCTCCTGAGGATCACCCAGCCTCTATAAAGTGAGTACCAAAAATAGGTGGTAAATCTGGGGGTTGAGAGTGATCTAGGACTAATCACCTCCCTGCACAACTGTTGACCAAGAAAGTACAGTCTTTACTACGTGATCAACCCAAGACCTTTCATAGGTTGTGTTAGTACAGTTTTTTGTTATTTTTTGAACAATAAAGGATTATGTACTGAAAGAGAGTATTAAAAAGAACAATTCTTAAAGAAAAAGAAGAATATAAAATCCATACTTTTTGCAGGGTGTTCATATACTGAACTAAAATCTTTCCCCTGACGTCAGCAAAGGGTTAAGTTTCAATATTCCTCCGAGTTTATTTTTCGGATTTAGTTCTTCCTCCTGGCTAAGGATAAAATATTGCTCCCGTTCATTTTATGACCCCTATTTCTATTTGACGTATCCCTATTTCAGTATATCATAGGGAAAGGATCACCAAAGGATCAGAAAATAATCCTGAGAAAATCGAAATATTGTTTGGATAGTTGGAGTATTCATGAACATTTCCTAACCACATCTTTTGGACATTGGGATATTGACTTTTACCAAACTATGCCAGTTATAGTAATACATACAGGATTATGTATCTGGAATTATAGTATACGGACATCATGTTTATGGTCATGTATAAGAAATCCGTAAAAGCGAGGCAATCAATAGAGAAGTTCTATTCTATTTGTATCCCAGTCTGACTCCATTTTGGACGCTATCGCCCATTCCCTTACGACACTCGTGAATGACATTTTGTCATGGAAGAGCTGAACTTGTTTTTTAATTTCATAATTATTTTCCTTTTATTATCTATTTTTATTAGATTAAATTTATGTTCTGGTTGATATCAGGAGGGGCATTTAGTATTGAAAAATATTTTTTTCAATAACAAAATGCAATGCCAACCTCAAATCGTTATACTTAACTTATCTGGTAACTTATTAGTAATCATTAATGAATAAGGGATATATATTTCTCTTCTATAAAGGTTGACGTGGTTGAATGATCAGGAGTAGGTTATTAAATAAAGACCCTTTTTCATTTAATTCAATAACATCATACTATGGTTGATATCGAGAGGGGCATTTACTATGAAAAAATATGTTTTTAAACTTTTCTCTTATTTTTTTTAAATACTGAGCCACTATGGATTACGCTTCTTTCAGGCGTTCTGCTGTATTGGCGTCACTCCCAAGGAGTGATCTCAACGAAAAGTCAGGTCCTTTGATCTGGATAATATTTCAATACAAAAATGTATTGCCACCCTGAGATCGTTATACTTAATATATAGTAATTCTTACCCTATTTATTTAGCATTTCTGTACTCCTTTACTTATACCCTTTCCTTTATTTATCCCTTTTATAACCCTTTCTCTTTCATTCTTCTGTGTGATTTTGCATTCTCTCTAAGTCCAAATGTCCAAATCCCACCTATTTTTCTTTCTGGTCTTTCAAGAGAGCCTTCAGCATTGTGAAGTTCTTTCTTAAGTGAAGAACTTATTGTTGTTACAATATTCATCTAATGGTACGCTTTGTCAATAGTATTTTTTTACCACCAATAAAAGCAGTTGTTAATGAAATAGAAATCAATAAATTTTATTTTTATTTCACTATTATTACCTAGATATAACATTATCAGAACACAATACTAATATTATCTAGATTGCAAAGAGTTTTGTGCATTTTGAGGTCAATAAAGATAACGATATGAGAGCGAGGTTAAGTTTCATTTTCGTTGACACATCCTAATAAGAAAGGAGACTTGAAGGGTCCTCAGGCTCTTTAGGGCAAGGGTTCTCCAATTTAAGAAAGTACCTCCTCGTGTTGGCTATAAGTAGGCACCCGACTGAGTACGCAGTGGTGCCTTCACAGCAATTTTTTTTTAGCTTAACAAGAACATTTCATTTCATTTTTATACAGTAGATATTTCATAGTAACAGGTTTTAAAGACTAAGCCACTAAAAAATAATATTACAACAATTAAAAGCTGTGACACATGTTAATATCTTAAAACCTTATTCGTCCTAAGCTGGGTAAGAAGTTGAAATAATTATAATATTACGAAGTAAATAAGTGATTAAGTCGCCTTTTTTTCCAAAATAAGTTATTTGTACTGAAGGAAGTGGAATCGTTTTATTCTCGTAAGTCATTGATTTGAAATGGAGTTACTGCTTATATTATAACTCTATTACTAGCCAAAAATATTAGGATGGTACGATTCCACATGTTTCCGTAGAATAAAATGACTTTAGAAAAAAATCTACTTTACCGCTTATTCCCCTTAGCTACCTATTAAGTCCAAAAGCCGAAGAGCAAAATATAATTTTTCAATTTAGAAAATTTAATTATTTACATTTGTTTGCCAATTTATAGTTTCATTTAGATTAAATATTGCTTAAATTATCATAAACTTTCCAACTCTTCTTTACGGATGTGAAACTTGACCGCTAATGCTAAATGACGAACAACGTCTTCAGGTATTCGAAAATAACGTGCTACGTAGAATATTCTGTCCAAAAAGGGATGAGACCACTGGGAAGTATTGGAAACCTCTCCAATGCGGAATTGCGAATCATGCATCCAATAAATATTATTCAAGTGATATCATCGCAAAGATTAAGATGGGCTGTAAAGTTGCTGGGCTTGGTAAGGAACGAATTGCTAAGATGTTAATAAGCGTGGTACTGACTGGGAAGCGTCTGTGGAGGAGACCGAGGCGTAGGTGGGAGGATTGCGTTAAGAGTGATCTGGCGGATTTGGGTTCGGGTGGTTGTCCGTGGACGGAGGTTCGTAAATGGAGATTGGTGGTATCGGCATCGAACCTTCGGGTTCACTAACCCTTTTTTTATCTATTTATTGCTTAAATTAATTCATTTCAAAAAATAGTTATATTCTAAATAATGAAATCCATCAGTCGCATATGAATTGATTCGGTATACTTCATACAAAGCTGACTCTGATATTTTCCTCAAGTTTAGGTAAGCCTATAACTTGGTAAGGTGTTCTCCCGAAGTAACCTACATGGAATTACTCTTGTGGCTTGATAACTCACTCACTTAGCGATGGCGGGTTCAAATGGTTGCAATCTTCCAGTTCCTTTGATTTATGACACCTGAGGCAATCAGGAAGGCTCTGGAACATCCAAGATTTACGAGGAGTGCCTTAACGAAGTCAATGTTAACCTGAGTTGTAA
Source organism: Troilus luridus (assembly GCA_964056705.1). Classification (NCBI taxonomy): domain Eukaryota; kingdom Metazoa; phylum Arthropoda; class Insecta; order Hemiptera; family Pentatomidae; genus Troilus; species Troilus luridus. Next base: position 113,161,860 of record OZ057414.1, on the reverse strand, counting down.
ACAGAAAATCGGTATACGCTTGAGCATATTTCAAAGCGGTTAAGATTTTGAAATTTATTTTTAGAATAAAATATTTTTGACAAAATTCAGAAGCACATTCTAACCTGAATTATTATCAGATGTCATATTATATTGTTTTTTGCATCTAGGCTTAGTAGAAACATCCAACTGTTTGTATGCTTTAAAAATATCAAAATGATGATTACTTATACTACTGCTAATATTAATAATGAGTATATTTTAACTATACCTAATAATAAAAAATGTGACGAGGAATCAATATCCAGTACGATTTATAAAGAAAATCATTTCTGTACAACTTCTTTATAAGTTCTTACTTTCATGAGGATTGAATATATCGTAAGCGACTTTATTGCGGTCTTTAAAAATTTTTAACAACTCGTGTTTTCAACATAAATCAACCTTTTTATGACCAGGTTCACTAAATAACAACTTTGTATTAACAACCATATACAAATACTTAAAGATATTATATCAGCTATGCTTTACTCACATTAAAATAGTCTGGCAGGGCTTATAGTTTCTATATTTCTTTCAGTAATGTATATTTAATAATGTTCTTAACATTAATTCTTTCAATAATGTTATTAACTTTCTTTCTTTTTTAGAAGTAACAAAAATGGACAATTTAAACTATACAGGAATTTGATGATTGAATAAAAGATAAAGAGAAAAATCGAATTTAAAGAAATATGAATAACAAGATAGATGCATGATATCGTGAATCTTTAAAAGGCTTGAAAAGCAATTATAAACATAGAAATATAAAACCGCCCAAGGTAAAAGATAATGATGACTTTCTAAAACAAAAATAAACCTTGCTGTGGTTCTAGTTACCCGCTTCTGTGGTTAGATTATTAAATTGAAAATGAATGTTTGCATGGAAAATAAATGGATTTCCTCAAAGAAATCATATAGAAAACCTCAAGATGAATTTTAATCGAACACACTCTAGAATTTTTTAATGTGTTTTGAATGAAATTTTTATAGTTAGCGGATAAAAGCTTTAAAAAATAATTTAAGTATAACTCCATAAATGATTTTATTATCATATAAATGATTATTTATAAATGAGAATATAAAATAATCCATATTTTCTTTATTTCATATAGCATAATTTTTCATTAATTGTTATTTAAAAAAATATGGAGTACGTAATAATGTAAGCCTAAAAAATTCAAAGGTTACTCGGGAATAGCTAATCGGAAAGGGCTTGTTTCCAAAAACGTAGCTAATTTTTTCAAATTTTTAGAACACTTTTGTTGAAGAATCAAATTTCTACAATAAAAAAAACATGGTTTAGAATAATAAATATATCATAGGAGAGTATTTTCGTTTCATAATTTAGCCAGTCCATGTAATACTAGTTTTACTATTGAACTATTTTTTTTATTATTATAATTTATACCTTATATCTACTTAAACAAATGCAATTAAAAAAAAAAGTTACATAACATTTTAATTATTTATAATTTCTGCACCGTATATTAGGATTTGTCACTTGCTTAAATGAATCACTATTAAAAAATGGCTTTTAGTGTTTAGTATTTTTTTTCTCTTCTATGATGTGCAATAAGTAAAGTCATTATTACATCCTTTCTCATAATTTTATTTGCTGTTATTTATTAATCCTCTTTTTGTCATATATTTTTCTATATTTTGTCTTACATAAAGGATAAAGGATATATGTTAAAAAAAAGGATAAATAAATATCATTTTGTCACGAAATATTTTTAAATACTTTTTTGTCACTCTTGTTAATATTTAATGAATTGTATTATGTAATCGTCCCAAATGTATAAGTGCTTCTTTTTCTTTTCATGTTTTTCGTTTCAAAGGGATCTAGTTTCAGGATACATTTTTTTTTTTCTATTTTCTTCCATTATTCTATTCAATATAATTTCTCCACTCCATTTGACGCAAAGACTGGATTCAGGACAAAGAATCATCGCGTTTTTTTATGTCTTAATTTTATTATTTTATCAATAAAATATTAAGGCTAAACAATAGTTATAGTGGAGACTAAAATTCCACTGGTACGGAATTATCTGCATTGTACAGCAAGCCTTTCAAACGTCTACTGTTGACTCTTAATGATGAAGGGGTTAAGGTTATGCACTACCCGCATAGCACTACGGGCGTGCTGGCACTGAAGATCCCAGCGCCGCGCTACTGCCGCTTGACAATCCTCTTCATAGACATAGCGGTTTAAAAGAAATACTATTTACAAAGCACTTAAATTTTAAAATTATTATATTTATTTAATTGAACTAATCGTTAACATGAAAAATGTTGAGAAGTCTCCCTTTTGTCTATTGTTGATAGGTAAGCCGTAAGTAAGAACCATTATATTATTTAATACAAAATACTCAATGCCTCATAACTATACTAAGTAGGTACTCATATTTTACTAGGGGGGGGGGGGGGTAAAAAGTAAGTACTAAACTTTATTTCAGTTTCTAGAACAATATCCGGGATAACTCGACCAAAACTTTATGTATATGCTTTAGTTTAATTAAAAGTTGTAAAATACTGGTCCACCGTTAGGCGCTGAAATGGAAAATCAATACATGTTTGTCTTTAAGTTTTAATTTCTAAAAATCACTGCTGAGCTAAATTCACTTAAAGTTAAACCCCCCCCCCTCAAAAAAAATTTATAACATTTGGCCTATTTATTAATGAAGCTAAGAGAATATTAAGTAATAAAACACCCGAGATTAAATTCATTTTAAAATGTCAACAGTGTTCTTTTTCTTGTTTAAAATGTATTTGTTTCCGAAATAAAAACATGCAAATAATATCAGTCATGAGCAGAGGGATATGGCGTTCTCCGCCCGTGACAAAAAAAAATCTGCTGTAAAATTTGAAAGGAATAACAATTTTCTAAATACAATAAGTAAACAGACAATGAGTCCGACTCTAAACAAAATAAAAATAAAAGGACGGAACAGAATTAACAAAAGATAGAGGAAAAGTGTGAGCAGGCAACAATAGATTGAGGCTAGAGAGCCTCACTACTGGAGTGTAGCCTCACAACTGGAGCCTCAGCACGTGAAAGCTAAAGGCACTTGCCTCAGAGTTCTGCCTCAGAGCTTTGTTACAGCCAACTCTTTGTCAGATTTTAAATAGGTCAGCCTCTGATACTCAGGACTAACTTTTCGGTTCCTTTTTTCCTCATGATATTTTTGTTACTTATTTATATTAAATATTAAAGAAAATTGAGGGGAAATAAATACTAGCAGAACTTTTTCTTGGATGGATCCCATTCTGACAGGAATAGATTGGTATAGATTTGTCAGTAAATAGCTCAGAATGTTTTATAGATTTCTTTTTTACCATTAAAATATCTGTAAATCTATAAACCAGGAGTTTCCAAACTTGTTTGTACCACGTCCCCTGCTGTTAAAAGCCTCCCACGCCTCACGTACACAATAAATTGTAGTGGCATATGAAAAAAAAAACAATTATTATATTTAAAACAAATCAATTATTTTTACTCTCATAAGACAAAATTATATAAGTATCTATTATTTTAAAAAAGCACTTTTTAGATATAAATAACTAATACTAAGTGAGAATTATTATATTTCCAGCTGGTCTTGTTCCCCTCAATTTGGGAACCACTCCTATATACTATCATATGGGCCCCAGTTCAGAGATCACCTATCTCAACTTGATCAGATTGTATTTTATAAATAAACTTAAGTAAATATTAAGTGGAAAATGGATCAGGCTCCATTAGCTAGCTCAAGATGTTCAGTTTGTTTAGCGTTGAGTTGTAAAAATTATCTATATAGTTTATTTTCTTTAAACCAGTTGTAAAAGAAAAATTATTTAATATGTTATCAGCCATAGAAGGGCTACTAATATGGGATCAGTAGAACATCCTGGTACTCTCGCAGACTCAATAAAGTTGGGGAACCCAGCGGTTGAGTGTGATCTCGTCTAAATTCACTCTGTCCACAACAATTTACTTATGAACAGTAGTCTCAAAACCAAATCAATTAACCACAGATCCGGATGTGGCAGAGATATTGTTTGATCTGGTAACAGGCATAAGTTGGTCCTAAGGAAAAGGCAAGAGTCTCTAAGACCTTCTATAAACTTTATCCTTAATTGAGGGAAAACATTGAGCTTGATCTCGGTCAAATCACATGAACAGTATGGTCCCTACGATGTACTCGATTTTTTTGTGGAATACAGTGGCTTCCTATAGACGATCCAATATTAAAATAAATGTTTTTAAAAAATTAAAAAATTTTGTTTAAAAAAAGTAGTTAATTTCCGAAATTAATGCTATAAGAAACATAAATAAAAATCAAAGAGAGCTCGATGTTTCTTTCAGTTACTAACGAACATCCTTCTATCGTTAACTATGAAAGGGATCGAATTTATTTCTGTGCAATTAAAAAATAAAAATAGTTTTTATTGAACCATACATAAGGATATAGCATGGAAGTAATTAAAATTATAAATTCCAGCTTAATATTTTAGTTCCTCAAGGTAGTATCCTTGGCCCAATCCTTTATACAGTTTATACAGCTGACATCCCAACTCATCCTAATACTATCCTTACCACATATGCTGATGATACATGTGTATTATCAGTCAATACCAATCCAGTTATTGTATCCCAAAGCCTCCAATCCCATATCACTGATCTTGAAGAATGGTGCCAGAACTGGAGAATTAAAATAAATTCTCAAAAATCCCATCAAATCACTTTTACCTTACGTCGTAAACCAATGACTTCCTGCCCTTCAGTATCCTTTAATAATATCCCACTTGTGCCTGTAAAACAGATCCGATACTTAGGGTTGCATCTCGACAAACGATTAACCTGGAATCCTCATACAAGACTGAAAAGACAAGAAACCGCTCGACGTTTCAGGCTACTTCAACACTTACTAGACAAACGCTCTAAGCTCCCAATTCATTACAATAGACTCATCTACATGACCATCATACGACCTATTTGGACTTACGGAGTAGAGCTTTGGGGCTCCACTAAGCCATATAATTCTTCTCGTATCCAATCCCTACAATCCAAAATCCTTCGTAAAATCCTCAACGCTCCTTATTTTGTTAAGAATATAGTCATCCATAACGACCTTAATGTCCCATTTGTTGCTGATCTGGCCCGATCCCGGTATCTATCCTTTCATAACAAACTTCATTTCCACTCAAACCCTCTAGTTTCAAACCTAGCTTCCTCTTCTATTCCCGATAATCCTCCGAGGCGTCTGAGAAGAAGATGGCCACGTGGCCTTCTTAGTTGAACATGCGATTTGAGTACTACCAGTGGGTAGTTTCTCTACTTGTCATTATATCATGTCATTATGTATCACTCAGCCAATTTACTTGTTATATTACTGTAATATAGTTGTAAATATCAATAAATAAATAATAAAAAAAAAATAATAATATTTTAGTATGTAAATGTGCACTTTTCTGTGACATATGAAGTAATTAAATTCTTGCATACATTGCTAAATAACTTTATTTATTGTTTTGGCTCTACCGGGCCCCCAACCCTACAGTTGATCAATCAACGCGATCCTGTGCAATCCTCCTCCAGTTCTGTACACCCAGCAGTTTCATGTCCTCTTCGACATCATCTAACCATCTGATCTGAGGGCGTCCTCTGCTTTGTTTACCGTCCGGCTTCTCATTGAGTATTCTCCTCGCTATCTTGTGGTCGAGCATTCTTTCCACATGTTCCATCCATCTCAGTCTGGCCGTATAGCTCCACCAGCTCATCATTCTTTCATCTTCTCCAAACACCATTTTAAATAGCCTAGATAAATAACTTTAATATTCCGAAATAATTTCTAAACATAGCACCACAAATGAAGTACCCTTTACATTCTCAAATAATTTACAACAAGAAAATCTTCATGGATTAATGGTATTTGCCATCTACAGGAAGTAATATGAGATATTTGCTAAGGTTATCTCATCTTATCTTATTTTTTCATTCTAAATTATTGGAGTGAGCCTATTATTATTATTATTATTAAAGCTTGTCAGGTATTCTTCCGTTTCATTCCTTAATATTAAACCTCCTAAAATCTCTCGGATCATTAATAATTCAGTAGATTCAGGTCAGGATTCAGTAGGTTCAGGATGGTTGGTTGAAAATATTCATTGTATGGTCGTGAAATTTGAATGAAAAAACCGATATTTTTCTTCTTCATATGTTATTTCATATACTTATATCCTTTTATTATTCGAAATAAAATACTTATTGAGACATGTGTAGAAAACTTCCGAAGCCTTCAGACTCTCAACTATAAGCCGGAAACAGAAATACCTATCGATATTTGATCTTTGAGATTTTTTTTTTTTTTTTTATTTAATTCAATGATATTTACAACTATAATGGTATTATATCAAGTAAATGTGCAAAAATGTAGAATATGACATGACACTTGTGGAGAAACTACCCATCGATAGCACTCCAATAAAGTTCTATAGTAGATGATCTCGAGGCCATCTTCTTTTCAGGCGCCTCGGAGGGTTATCAGGAATAGTATGGGAAGCAAGCTGAGAGACTAGCGGATTCAAGTGCATATGGAGCTTGTTATGGAAGGATAGGTATCTAGTTTGGGCCAAATTTGAGAATTATAACTAATAAAATAAAGCACTTCCCAACTGCAAAATGTAGCAGGATACCACCTTGACGAAGCTTCACACAGCCGCCGAAGAAATAATGTAACTAATGAAATATAAGGAAGAATACTAGACAACAGCTGGAAAAGGTTAAATGCATCATCACTGGCACTACAACCCGGTACGGGTCTTAGCCGCATCAAGACGACGCCTCTACACCCATCTCTGTCTTGCACCAGGGACTCCCAAGCTCTGGTGTTGAGGAGCTTCTTTGCGTCGGCTTTAAAAAAAAAAATACAAAATACACAAACCAATCATCAAAAAGCACAAAAAAACCTAAGAAAGTTAAATAAAACAGAAGACAAGAAACCATATCAAAAAGGAAAGTAAAAGTGCCTATGAACCCAATGGTCACAAAATTAAACAAAACATATTAATATAGAACAGAAAAATCCCAAATGAGACATAAACTACTTATTAAGACTTATTAAGTGTGAGAAATTCTATACTAAACAAAAATTCCTGTCAATACTTATTTTTACGTTTTGAGCTAATTTTAGTCACTTTTGTTTGGCGATTCATTTATATTTCTCAAATAAGAACTTCCTTATTTTAAAACTTATTATCTATTTGGTTTCATAAATAACTTAAATAAAATATTTTATATACATTTTCTAAACTTCTTATGATTAGCTAAATATAGTTAAGAACCAATAAAAACCCTGATTTCCCAAGAATTTCATGAACTACGATTTAGGAATAATACATAAATAGATTTATTTATCTTTAAATGGATCGTGGCTGATAGGAGCCGTTTCTCTATTGTCATATCGCCACAAAAACTACGTCCTTGGAAACGTTTTTGTTCCCTTGACTAAGGGTGGTGTTTTTGCCCATTACTGGATTTTCCATAATTGACTGAGAGCAGACGGTAGCCATTGGCACGGGGCATGAAAACGGTGAATATGGTTTCCATAAAATGGTTAGAGTTGGCGTAATACACGCTTTAAATACGGTTAGTTTAATATAGCTAATACTCTTATTTGGCTACACATGGCTACACTATACACGCTTCGCCATTAAGATGATTGGCTGGGAAATGCTAAACTCAGCCTTTCAACGATACGATCCTTTCAACCCAGCTACTTGATTTTATTATTTTAATCAGGATAAATGAGTTAATTTCCTAAAAGGATATTCAGGCTAAACCAATTTAGCTTAACTGTGTTACTTCAATATTCCAAACCTTCCAATAAAAATCAAACATGTGTTTGATGATGGCTTTTAAGTGCAGATATAATTATAATTAAGATATAGAATGATTGTTAGCTGGTTGTATAGGTTTTGGTCCTAATTTAAAAAAAGTCCTTTTTTAATAGTTTTATATATCAGGAACTTTTTTTCTGCTCTTCTTTGTCGAAAATAATATCAATAATGAATGTAAGAATATTATATAAATATAAAAAAATGAAGCCTCTATCGTATAGTTCGAATAAAGGTTCTATCAGAGACTCTAAACGTTAGGGGGAAATAAAATCGTCACTCTGGTAACACAAAAATATTTCTACAAAATTTATTTTTTTGAGTCATTTGTCGTATGTAACACTATTTTTCTTGTTCTATTTTAGGGTCTTCAGACTTAAAAAGAAAGGTTTATAAATAGGTAGAATTAAAATACAATATTTATTATCAAACAAGTGAGCTATGTGGCGCTGAGTTGCCGTCCCGAAGGTCCCGGGTTCAAATCCGGTTGTAGCAGATTTTATTTAATCTGTTAATAGTCGGGGATGGATCCTTTGGAATCTAGGACCTTCCTGGACACAGACTCTATAAAGTTGGATGGCCATAAAGTCCCTACCAAACACTCTTGTCCAAAACCGTTCATGGTTTGTAGTGGTACAGATTTTTTTAATTATTTTTTTTCCTAGGGATTATTTACAACTCATTTTTACAAGGAGTCATATGCACAAAACCCAAAAGCCATTGCTCTCTGTCCATCCAATCCCCCTCACGGAGGCCTCTGCCTGCCATGCATTCCTCCACGTCCTCTATCCATTTTTTGGTCTTCCAACCTTTCTTTTTTCAGGTGGTATATAGTTACGATTTTTCTTTGGCCAGCAGTTTTCGTCCATCCCCGTTAAGTGACCATCCATTAAGGATGTTCTTTTTACATCCGACCTTGTCTTAATTTCTGTGTTTGGGATCCGCTCGGTTCCAGATATACCACAGCTTCTTCTCCAGAAATCCATTTCCATGGAAAGCCACTGGAAGACCCACCACACTCCCTGGGAAGTTCGCGAGTACTTGTGGGTGGATTTGGCTCAACAGCTTCCTTCAGAACTTTATCATTATCCATTAATGATCGCCCCGGAGTCCTTCTCCATTTCCAACGTCGTATCTCCACTGCTAAATTTTTCCAACCAACGCCGCGCAGTGCGCTGGCCAAGGACACCTTCCCTTTCATATTTAATGATTTCACGAGTTGCTTCAATGGATGTGAAATTTTGTTTCCAGTAATGTCTTAAAATTGCGAGAATTTCGTAGGACACTGTCATGTTTCTTCTTTGAAATAAATAACTAAACTAAGGATTTTTTGAAGAAGTCCAGTGTTAGTAAACAAGCTTAGAGAATGCTCTAAAGGGATTATAAAGTGTTGGTAAATAATAAATAGCATTAAAATATGTACAGACTTTTGAACTCTGGAATTTGAAAAAACGGTCATTTTTTTTATATAGTCCATTATATAAAAAATAATAGGCACGATTGCTAAAGGAAAAAATGGATGGATATGAAGACAGTTACAGTTCTTAACATTACAATTTAGTTTCAAATAAACTGCCCATCTGCCTTATAAACTACTACATTTTATATTTAATGTATTATTTCTATTTTTTTTTCTTAACGTTAATTTAAAATTGGTTGTAGTTCATTAACTTAAAAAAATGGATTTAAAAAAAAATATTGGAATAGACAATTGTAGTATAACAATATAATAAGTAAATATAAAGCCACGCTATTAAGACAAGTAAAGGAACACCCACTGGAAGTACTCAAATAACAAATTTAAGTTAAAAGGCCACCAGACCATTATCTTTTCAGACGCATCGGAGGATTATTGGGAATTGAAAAGGATGCTTTTAGTTTCAAACTAGTGGGTTTGAGTGGGAACAAAGTTCGTCATGAAAGGACTGATATCGGGTTTGAGCCAAATCAGCAACAAATGAGAAATTGAGGTCATTATTGATGACTCTATTCATTACAACATAAGCATTAAGGATTTTACGAAGGGTTTTGGATTGTGAGGATTGGATGCAAGGAGAATCCGATGACTTGGTTGAGCCCTAACTCCAACTCCGTAAGTCCAAATAGGTTCTATAATAGTCATGTATATGAGTATTTTGTAATTAATTGGGAGCTTTGGGCGTTTGTCTAGTAAGTGTTGAAATATCTTTAACGTACGGTAGGTAACTTATAAGAAGCATGTATATTTGCATTGATATTGAACAGATATAACCTGGATATACACAGAGACTTTCTTATATGAAGAAATATAACTAGGTCGACTTATTAACTATGGACTATCATTATAACTAAGCGACTATTATATAATTATCTTAGCGACTAATTTCTATAAACTAACCATCTCCTCTCTTCTCTCTAATATTTCTTTCTTTAATCTTAGAGGTAGTATATATACACATAAAAAAATAGAAGGGAGCTCAAGGAAGTTTACACTGGTGACAACATGGAAGCATTGATGAAACTTCCTTGATACAAATCCATTTTTTTAACAATTTACTTTAAGTCATTGACCGGATGGCTACCAGAAACGGGGAGCAGTTCCTTGTTGTATCAGTGTATATCAATCAGATCAACAAATTGATGATTAAAGTAGGCAATAAACTTATTTTTAATTACTGTAGTATTTTTAAGTAGTGTTCTTGAAACTTTCTATACGCAATTTTATAAGGTTATCGAGGTTGTTATATGAAAAATATGCGTAAAAGGAGTGAATAATGTGGTCCCAGGATGACTACCAAGACCCTCGTAGATCGATAAGACGAGGTTGAAGAATACTAAGAGATAAGAGATAAGGTAGATGGAATCAGGTGGGAGATAAAGAGACGGCTGCTCCTGTTCTCGAGGCCAAGTTGTAGCAATGTAGAAATTTCCATCATATGGCATCTCCTCTATCCTACTCTTGGCTTATCCAACTATTTCTTTTTATCTTAGATATAATAAGAATTATAATTATTTTGCTAAATACAAATATGAAATAAATTAATTTAATAGAAGGTTTTAAAAACAACAATTGTACATTCACATGATCGATTCATGAAATCGATTTTGAAAAATACCATTAAAAATTATGTGTAGAAATAATTAACCACCATTAATAGTTCGAGAATGATTATTATTTGAACGTACACACATGGGAAAAAATAAACAATTGTTTTACTATTTAAATGCCACTTCTTTTTTTAACATGCATTTAATATTTTATAATATAAACATTCTAATGTAAGGACCATTCACAAACTATTTATAAATACTATATTTAAAAAATTGGGGAGCAGAGTGGCTCAGTGGTAGAGCATTGAGTTGCCATGCCGGAAATCCTGGTTCAAACCCCACTACAGGCCATGACTTTTATTCAGTCAGTGTGCAGTGGGAGATGGATCATATAGGATCTAGGACCCTCCTGGGGCCCACCCAGCCTCTATAACAATATGGTACCAAAATAAGGGGGGAAAATCTGGCGGTTGAGCGTGACCTAGGACAAGTCACCTTTTTGCATAACTGTTGTCCATGAAACAGTACAGTCTCTACCATGTACTGAACCCCAGACCCTTCATGGGTTGTAGTGGTACAGGTTATTTTTATATAAAAAAAACTAATAATAAGTTCATAAATTAAAAAAAGCAATAATAAGTTGGATAAATACCACCCTATGGAGTAAGGAAATAAGATTGGAAACTAAAAAGATGGAAAGATACTATTAGTCGCAATCTTCTCTCCATGGGGAAGGTGAAACGGTAATTTTTTGTTATATACCCCATTATTTTGTAGAAGTCAGTATTTTCACGTGTTTTTTTTTATAGAACATACTTTTTGTGACTAATTTATTGTTTAATTAGTTTCATTTTTTGTTGTCAACATCGGTTTTATTTTATTGTTTAAAGATGAACATTATTTTGTTTGCATGTTAATGCTAATGTAACCCAGACTAGTTTAGTCCTTTTTATCCTTGAAGAATGAATTATAAAATTCCGGATAGTAAATAGAACCCAAATAGAATCAGATAGTACCCGGGTAGTATCAGAAACGAAATCATGTTTGATTTGATGATGAAATGATATATTTTAATAAAGAAATCATTTGCAATTATTGCATCCAATTTACGGCTAGTAAAAATTGAAAATAAGTGTAAATTTAATTTTTATCTCTTATTCATTTTTAATAAATATTATGTGATCCAGAATCGAAGTTATGAGTTTGTAAGATTTAAAAATTAAAACGAAATTTTAAAAGCAATAATTAATATATATTTGTAATTAAAACAATAAACCCTGATTCGCCAATTGAATTGGTTCTTTTCTATGTTATCAATTAATTTATCCCTGCTTCTGTATGGAAAAGGGAGCGGAGTGGCTCAGTGGTAGAGCACTGAGTTGCCATGCCTGAAACCCTGGTTCAGATCCTGCTGATGCCAAGACTTTTATCAACCGGATATAGATCATATGGGGTCTAGAACCCAGCTGGGTCGCACCCAGCCTCTATAAAGCGGGTACCCGGGAGGAAATCTGGCGGTTGAGCGTGATCTAGGACAAATCCTTTCCCTCCACATCCGTTGTCCATGATACAGTACAGTCTCTACCATGTACCTAACCCCAAATCCGTTCACGGGTTGTAATGGTACAGTTTTTTTCGTTATTGGTCAAATAAATTATTTTACATCAGATCAATGAATTTCATTTTTATATAATGTAATCTCGGTTACATATAATTTACAACAAAATGGCTTGAATAAATCAAGCTGTGAACTTTATCGAACTAGCTAAACTTGAATTACTTTCCGCTCAATCAATCATCAATCACCAGCATCGCCAAGTCCTGACTACTTGATAAGTTGAAGTAACTTCAGGACTGAACTACCAACGGGTCATAGTTTGCTTATGTCATGGTGAGTTTAGTGACTCGATTCTATCGTCTCGTCTTATAATGTGCTTTTTTGTTTATCTTCGTCTTCTGCCATTCAGTGTAATGAAGTCATCCTTCCCGGTTCCGATACACCCTTTTAATTTAGGAGGAAGAAAATGGTCCGGGTATACGTAAAAAACTTCTCTTGTATGTATAAGGAAAATTGTTTATTAGAAAACCGACGTTTCTACCTACCATGCATGTCTTCTTCAGGGCCATTATAGTAGAATCACTGAGTCTAGTGCAAGAGACCTTCTAATCGGGTCGAAACGTCGGCTTCTTAATAAACCATTTTCACTATATAGCAGAATTTGTTGACCTCCGCCCGGACCATTTTCTTTCTCATGTATATAAGGTCAACTACTATTATTCAACCTTTTAATTTAGGCCACGGTTTCCCCTTCTTCCTCCTATGTTATCTTGATATAAGATTCTTGAGCGACCTCAATTCTTTTTCCCAGTGATCGGGCTTCCATCTCCTTTCAATTGTCTGTTTTCAATGGACCTATTTAGATCGGGCACATGTAGCACTTAATTAAAAAGGCAAGCAGTAATAATCATGGAATGTATATTATAGAAGGCATAAATACGGCCTTAATCTAATGATCTGGAACTGATTACACAAATCATAATGTATGAGTGATCGTTGAATCATTGATTGTTAGTCATTAGCCATTAATCATAGACAATCACAAACATACACCCGGCATTTTGCAGTACTTAGTTGTGCGGACTCAAGAGACAATAAAGGAAGTATTAGCAAGTAAAATTGTTATTTGTTTCATCCATTAATAACAAGGTGAAAAATAACTTAGGCAAAATACCACTAGCAACAGAACTCTGTTAAAAAAGTACTTTTTTCAATAAAAATTAAGCAATGAAAGTAACAGAATTGAAAAAAACTCCCGATTTCAATTAATTATAAATTAAAAAAAAGGATTCCAATGAAAGCACCCAAACGTGTTTCAACAGATATAAAAATAATGTACATTACATTAATATAATTAATATTATTATGATTATATATTAACTGATTACACTAATATATATTAACTGATTATATATTAACTGATTACACATTAATATTAATATTATTATTATTAATGATAATATAGAAAATAGTAATATAATGATATTAATAGATTTATTGTTTAGTTCCCTGAAGGAGGAAGATGGCTCGAGACCTTCTACTGTAGAACTTTTTTGGAGTATATATTATTATAGTTGTAAATATCAAGAAATTATATTATAAAAAAAAAGTTCCCTGAAAGAAAAAGGAAAAGGCGGTTCCCTGGCTCAAACACAATTTACACGTGCAATTCTTTGTAAGCCTAAAATGTAGGAAATTTGTTCTTATTTGTATGGTGTTGTTCTGTTTCGAAAAAAAAACCTACCTATACGTTACGTAACCTAGGTACGAATATAAAGAAACCTACGTAAGGTATCTCATAAGATTGTCCGTACCACGCTATTTGACACTTAAGGGCGGCTGTATTGATACTTCTGAAAAGCATTCCAATCTTCTAAAAGATCTTTCAAAGTACGTTTCGTTGGTGGCAAAGTTTTTATCAAAATCTTTTTTTTTTATTAAAAAAAAAAGCACATCTACCCTAAATGGCACAAAAGAGGTATAGTCCAGGATTCATGGTCCATTTTTGCACTTGATTAGTATTAAGCTGAATCTTCGTTAATAGCTTCGTTTCGATGAGACGCCCAACAATTTCCTGTGCGAAAATTCTCGATTGTGGTAGCTAACAGAGGTAGCAAGGATAAAATATGTCGATTTGACGATTCTCAAAAATTTATTTCTAACTGGGTTTTTTTTTTGTTAAATCTCAAGATAATTATCTAAATAATTTGAAAAAATATTTGTCCTACAAAATGTATGGTTTGATCAAAGAGTCCTTTCAATCCTCCTTCCAACGTGTATCGATAACGAGGTCATCAAAAATTATTACTAACCAGCTGATTTTTTGTTTTTTCATTTATATTGGAAGGAGGGGGCTCTTTGATCAAACCATACATTTTGTAGGACAAATATTTTTTCAAATAATTTAGATAATCAATTTGAGGTTTAACAAAAAAAAACCCAGTTAGTAATAAATATTTGGGAATCATCAAATCGACATATTTTATCCTTGCTACCTCTTTTATCTATCACAATCGAGAATTTTCAGGTTGATACTAATCAAGTGAAAAAATGGATCATGGATCCTGGACTAGTAGCAAAAGAAGAATTAAAAAAAAAAAGAAACATATGGGAAACTCTTATGCATACAAGGTTAGATAGGTTGCTTATAATTTTCAAAAATTCAAATATACCTAAGAATTTTAAAATCAGGCTTTTTTATCAGCAGTTAGTTATCAAACAAAACGTGAACCGTTTAATATTAGTTCGGTCATATCGTTTGTCAAGGTCTTGCCTTTCGAAAGTCTAGAATATCGGGTTCTCGTCAGTCTTTTGTCTAATAGTAGCCAAGATACGAGACTGAAATAGGAACCGATATCTAGTCAAAATGGTCTGGTAGAGAAAATCGGCGACTGGTGCTCCATAGAATTTTGTAGCTTGATGACACGCAATAAAATGGACTGGCGTGTCTTATCTAGTTGCTTAGTAACATGAGTATTTTTATCAACAATAACAGAAGTTTAGCAACTGAAAATTATAACTAATTAAATATTTTTTCTCTCTTTTTTTTTTTTTTTTTTTTTTTTTTTCGTGACAACTTCATCACTAAACAGATGGGGTTGTGAATATTTTATTATTTTGTAGTATTGTTATTAATTATTTATTATTGTTATTAAATCCATTATGATTGTTATTATTAATACTTAGGTGTAATTTTATTTTATTTTTATTCCAAAGTAATCCATAATGACCTTAACGTCCCGTTTATTGCTGATTTGGCCCGAATCCGATATCAATCTTTTCATGACAAACTTCATTTCCACTCAAACCCACTAGTTTCAAACCTCGCAACCTCTTCAATTCCTGATAATCCTCCAAGGCGTCTGAAAAGAAGATGGCCTCGTGACCTACTAAGCTGAACATTTTATTTGAGTACTACCACTGGGTAGTTTCTCAACTTGTCTTCATGTCAATGTATTCAGTCATTTTATTTACTTCTTGTATTTTGTATACAGTTGTAAATTTCAATACATAAATTTAAAAAAAATAAAAATTTTTATTCCAGTATAGTACTGTTTTATTTTTGATAAGAGGATGTTTTATGTTTATTTCTTTACCAAGTTTTCCATATGTGTCCTTGACTACCTTGTTTTCCCGCCCAGCTCTTTACAGGTGTCCACGATCTTCAAAAGAGGAGCCACAAGTAACACTTTTAATGAAGAATTTCAATAGCAATTAATGATTATAATTACTGGCTATTTTTCTAGAGTAAAAATAAAAGTGAGGGCTAGAAAAAATAGCACATCATCCAACTTCAATTCTAACATTAATTATTTTTAGAATAAAACTACAACTACACTGATACGAGTTTATTGTAAATAATATAGTAGTAAACATTATATACTTCAACTGAATAAAAGATGCTCTCTCAAATGTTCATCAAATTAATGGAGAAAATAACTCGAGATCTCAACTCCATTAAGGTCGAATTCATTATTCAGCAAAGTTGCCAATTGGATTCTCTAAAGTGAAATACGAGATGAAGGAATCAGAAATCAAGAAGTTGATTCTCTTTTTCGAAGAGTTGGCAATTGAATACGGAGAGAGGGAACTAGGAGAGAGGGTGGAGCAACTTTATCAACAAGAAAGGCAGGCTAACAAGAATATCCATACAGTACAGGCTCTGGCAACAAGAGATTCAAAAGGAACGCCTTTCCGTTTTAACTGATGTAAATCATTTATTTTTTATTTCAATATATATAAAGGCCTAAGATAGTATTCTTTTTTTTATAATTTGTATAAGAAGGAACTCTCTGTATAGTCTCTATTTCGCCGAAGACCAACTAGTTATAACTGAAGATCAAGATGACTTGAATTATCTGATTAGAAAATATAATGAAAGTTAACTGGAGGCATGGTTGGTCATCAATACGAACAAATCTTAATATTTAAGTATCGGGAACGATAGCCCCATAGATAGCCAAAAACTAGAGCAGGGAGTGAGAACCATGCTCTATCTGGGAGTTATATTCACCAAGCAAGAAAACAGCCAAGATGTAAAGTTCCGAGCGTTATTACAAAAATAAATATGAATATACAAAATGAGCTAACGACGGTAATAAGAGATATGTCACTGAGACGGGTAGCAAGGCCCACTGGTGAGGTGTATCGAGATGTACGAAAGAGGAGATTTCAAGACTCCGTTTTTTGAAAAGAGCACTCTCTGAAGGGACCCGAAAGAAGAAGCTCGCGATACACTCGTGTAAGGAAGATCGGCGGTGGTAGGACATAGAAATAGCCAGAAGCGAGGAAGACATACCTCACCAAGAACTCTAAATGAACCTCTGATTTATCGGATAGGTGATAGTTTAATATATGTATGTATTTTATGGCATCATTTATTTTATCTGAATCATTATTTGTATCTGTTAATGTATGCATTAAATTATATTTACATTAAAATAAAAAAACATATCAATAGTAGATTTAGTATATTCATTATAATTATTTTGGTGATTGATTAACCCAGATATATTATATATTTATAAATACTATTTATAGGAATTAGTTTGACTGATTGTAAATTGGTAAACATATAACCAACCTCTGGAAAAGAATTCAATTTCAAAAAAAGTTAGAACATTAAAATAAAGGATAAGTTGACTAATTATCTTAAATTACCCTGTCATCTCAAAAGCAATAGAATTATCGAAAAATATTTAATATCCCCAAAACATGTCGAAAGAAAAAATTAATAATAATAATTAATAGCTCTTCAGTTCTCACTTTTACCAAGCCTATGCAAGCGAAGCGTATTAAGTCGGCCTCGGAATACCTACCCTAGCGCTAGTCCTGTATCAATATAATATATTCGGCTATTTATGTATATCAAATACATACATATATGTGTTGATTATACATTTTTAATTGGCTATATATAAAATAATAGTTAAAACCGAAGTTCAGGGTATACAAAAGTCCTAATAACCGTTACAGTAAATTACAGAGTAGATAGGTTAGTTCGTTAGGCTTGTCAGTGCTCCTTAATATGTGTGTGCTCGGCATTTGGCTTGCCTTCGTATACTACAAACTATATCGGAGTTAATTGGTATTACTTGAGCGAACTCATGCAGACCAAGTTGGAACTAGCGTTACCTTCCTAACCTGTAATGAGTTACCTTTAGGATGTAAGTTTTCCCACAAAATGATATTAGTAAGGTTGATGACCTGTGAGAAAAATCAGTCCTGTTTTCTTCAGGATGTAAACTTGAAGAATAAGATAAATAAATTAACTTAATCAACATATAGTAAATAAGTTAGTTGATCTGTGGTTATCAATCCGTAATCATGATGAACACAATCATACGAAGTATTCTTGGCGTTTGCATACATTGCAATTCTATGTCTAGACATACATACTGTCAGTAAGACGACATGATATTTAGCCGACATTTTTGGGTTACTAACAATCAATGCACACAGGAATATGATTGACTTTTCATTTTCTGTTTGAACCTGGATTCCAACCTGGATTTGAACCTTCATGTTCCAATATTTGACCATGGAAAGTTGAGTTCCAGGAGTTTATATATATTTTGATTTTTTAATATGTTTGACCTCAAGTAATGATTGTGACTTGTAAATTTGAAGGAGGCTGTGTGAAGAACTAAAATTGAAAATGACAGATGAATGTCGACGTTTTTTAATCTTTTGTTAATTTTTTAACAAAAAATTGTTTAAAAAAAACTGGAATAAGGTTTTTTTCTTCATTATTAAACTGTATTTATTTGTTAATATTACCCATGATATATATTTATGATTGATTAGAAAGCATGATTTATTGTGTAGCAATTCGATTTACCTTTCCTGTATTTATTAACTCTTATTAATAATTAATGATGTTTTCCTCTCTTCATCATTAATGAACCATTGTGTTTCTATTTTGTGAAATACCTTCTTGCAGAAAAATTCCAAGAAGCTGCGAACAAAATAGGCCTCAAAACAAATAAGGAAAATACAAAATATATGATATGGTCTAAGAAAAGCACGACAGGTGGATCTCTGATGTGTGGAGGAGGTAGCTTCGAAAAAGTTTCAAACTTCAAGTACCTCGGCACGATAGTCACTGAAAAAATAGAAATTAAAGAAGAAATAAAATTGAGGATCCAGTATGGTAACAAATGCTACTGGGCTCCCTACAAAATTCTTCTAAACCAAAATATATCCCGAGAGATCAAAGTGCGAGTATATAAGACCGTTCTCCGACCGGTAGTAATATATTCTACCGTGGACCCTTTGCGAAAGAAGAGTTTCATTAATGTTTGGGAGAGAAAAATCCTGAGAAAAATATGTGGCCCAACTAAAGCCAAAAATATATACAGGATAAAAACCAATAAAGAACTTAGAGACCTGTATGAGGACCCGGATTTGGTCTCAAATATTTAAAAAAAGGAGAATAAGATGGCTGGGTCATGTTCATCGAATGGATCAGGAAAGTCTACCAAGGAAGATAATGGAAGAACCCCCGAACGGTAGAAGAGGAAGAGGTAGACCCAGACTACGACGGCTCGAAGATGTCGAGACTGACCAGCAGGTTCTGGGAGTGAAAATATGGTGAAGAGCTACAGAGGATCAGTCTGTGTGAAGGAGAATTGTTGTGGAGGAAAAGGTCCTTCGAGGGCCATAGCGCCTTCAGAGATAGATAGATTTCTGTTTTACAAATTATATTCATCGAATTACATTAGTTACCAAAAAACATTCAAAGAGGCAAGAAACTGCGTGGTTTTATTATTGTTTAATCTAGGCCCCGAACAAAATTCTATTAATGATTACGATTGTGTATAATTGAATATTCGTTTTTAAAAATAAATTCTCAAAAATCCCATCAAATCACTTTTACCTTACGTCGTAAACCAATGACTTCCTGCCCTTCAGTATCCTATAATAATGTCCCACTTCGTTGCATCCCGACAAACGATTAACCTGGAATCCTCATACAAGACTGAAAAGACTTACTAGACAAACGCTCAAAGCTCCCAATTATTTACAAAAGGCTCATCTACATGACCATCATACGACCTATTTGGACTTACGGAGTAGAGCTTTGGGGCTCCACTAAGCCATCGAATTCCTCTCGTATCCAATCACTACAATCCAAAATCCTTCGTAAAATCCTCAACCCTCCTTATTTTGTTAAGAATAAAGTCATCCATAACGACCTTAATGTCCCATTTGTTGCTGATTTGGCCCGAACTCGCTATCTATCCTTTCATAACAAACTTCATTTCCACTCAAACCCACTAGTTTCAAACCTAGCTTCCTCTTCAATTCCCGATAATCCTCCGAGGCGTCTGAGAAGAATATGGCCACGTGATCTTCTTAGTTGAACGTGCGATTTGAGTACTACCAGTGGGTAGTTTCTCTACTTGTCATTATATCATGTCATTATGTATCACTCAGCCAATTTACTTGTTATATTACTGTAATATAGTTGTAAATATCAATAAATAAATAATAAAAATAAAATAAATTCTTGAAGACAGGAGGGAGTAGTTACTTATAGCTCAGGGGAACAAGTTGCAAAGGATCTGGACTTCCTTCATGTTAACACCCGCCATTGGCTTCTTCAAGTTAACACCCGCCATTAGCTTCTTCAAGTTAACACCCGCCATTGGCTTCTTCAAGAAAATTTAGAAATTGGCACAGAACTTTTAGGGAGAAAGAAAAACTTTAAAATCAATCTATGGCTAACTACTTCTTTCAGAGTCCGTCAAATAAATTACCAATTCCAATAAGGTAGTAACTAAAATGGATGAGGCTCGCTTGGAGAACTCCAAATTTCAAGTTTCTGTTGATCAGCTTAAAGGTTCATTAATTTATCTCTTTTAGTTTATGAATTATGTTTGGAATATAATGTATTATTGCTAGCACTAATTTAAAGCTCTCAAATACTAAAATTAAAAAGTATACCCCATTTTAGGCTTATGCAACACTTACTAGACAAACGCTCTGACCCCCCAATTAATTACAAAAGACTCATATACATGACTACTCTAAGACTTATTCGGACTTAAGAAGTAAAGCTTTGGGGCTCCATCCAATCCTTACAATCCAAAATCACTTTATCACCTCAATGTCCCATTTGTTAGTTATTTTGTCCGAACCCGATATCAATCCTTTCATAAGAAACTTTATTCCCACTCAAACCCACTAGTTTCATACATAGTAGCTACTTCTTCAATACCCAATAATCCTCCGAGCCGTCTGAAAAGAAAATGGCCCTTGACCTTCTGAGATAACTTGGTTATTTGAATACTACCTCTGGGCAGTTTCTCTACTTGCCTTTATCCATGTCATTATATTTCTTATTGTATGTAAATTTCAATAAATTTTTTTTTTAAAAAAGAATCCATTTTTTAAGTTGATAAGAAGTCGAAGGTCATAATTGATATAATACTTAGTAAAGACATCTTTTGAGTAATATGTTGTGGTGTAGTGAATGATGATGTATAAATAGATTAGGACAAATCACCTTCCTTTATAACCATTGGCTTAAAAAAAGTACAATCTTTGCTAAACTCAAGACCCTTGGTGGGTTGTAGTGGTACAGGTTTTAGGTCATTATTAGAGTCGGATCTGGTTTTGTTTCGCGAATTAGTAATGTATAATTCGTTCAATTAAATATTTTATATAATTTTATAATATTTGTAATCGATACGTATTTTTTCAAATTAACAGGTGATGAAACCTGCCAGCAAAAAAGTGGACTATCAAAAAGCTACTTCAATGAGATCAAATTTTTCTTGATTACTTAAACTGAGCTAGATAATTTTTTTTTTACAGAGAAAAATGTATGGTTTTTTCGCGTGGTCCTTGCTGGCCGATTCGTGGGAGAAAAAAACTTAATAATGTATTTTATATAAAAATGTTCTTCACTATCTTATGCATTTTTAAGATAATTTAATTTTTTTTTAAACATAATCCATATGTACATTTTTTTTCTTAGTTAATTGCTTTAACGTGTTTGTGTATAATATGATAAATATTTATAATTGAAAATCTAAAATCTGATATTATAATCATTTAAATTCGAAGTTGTTACAAACATATGCTTACATTTAATCCAGTTCCAACAATAACAATCGACGTACTTTTACTTTTCAAAATTAATCGCACGGTAACTCTTTAGAATTGCATTTCGGTTATTATGCTAACAGTTGTAAACAATGAATACTAATTCAGAAGTTCCTCGTAAACGAAAAACCCCTCCATTTTTCAACCTTTTGAAAGTCTTGAGGCGAAAATACCCGAACTTATCATGCACAGAGGTGACTACTTAATATATACTTAACATATATTTATTGATACTCTATATCTATATTTATGTTAAATTTTAATTTATAAAGACATAAGAATAAATCTTTACTTTGACTTTGTTATTAAAATTATGGTTTTGTTACTTAAATATTTTAATTATTTAGACTTGTAACTTAAGTAAATAAGTGCTAATGCAAAAAATTATAATTATATTTATTCGTTATTACATCTTACTTTTTATTCCTTTAACAAAAGTTCAATCGCTTATATTCAATTAATAATCATCCCTTTGATCTGATACTTAAAATAATTGTTTTTCAAATAATTTATTCAATGCAATTTACAACTGTACTATATTAATACATCAAGTAAATAGAATGAATGTTAAAAGTAAAATTTAAAAATAAAATACATTGCGTCCTTTTTAAATATACTTCAAAAGAACATTTCATTTTATTTATTCTCTAAAAATATATTATTGATAACAGCTTATAATTGAAGGGAAATTCTCAGAAAGGTGCCAAGTCCCATTAAACATATTTTTTAGTCAAGTCAATCAAATTTTAAATTTCTTTAAAAATTTGGATGTTATTCTTTTTTTCCAATAAATCTAATTCTATTCCACAATGTGAAAAACTTGCATATGTCCCACTTAAGTAGAAACTTCGAATTCGATTTCCATTTTTTTATTTGTATATAGTTGGAAAAAAAATTGAAACATTAGAAATATATGATGAGCTATAAATATCATGTTTCAATATCAAATAATAAAAGGTGGTCCCGTAGTTCGTAAAACTTTTACAATGATCAAATTTCTTTTAATATTTTATTTTCCATGCCAGGTGCCACAATCATTGATACAATCCAACTATGATACTTTGTAAAACAAATTGTATACAGAATCTTATTATTGAAATAGGTTGGGCAGAATCTGATCCAAATTTTCCACGAAGATACTTGAACTAAATGACAGTGATTTTCTAGAATATCGGTATAATTTTATTATAAGTCAACGCTGATTGCAGGTTAGGGATCGTACCTTTCAAAAACATTAACATTGCGGAAGGTTTTCATTTTAACCATGGTCACCACCGACGAATGATTTGTTAACATTGTACATATAAAAAAAAAAATGTTTAAAACATGTACTGTGTAAGTACATCCCTCCTCCTCTCTAAGATCTCACTACTTATAACAATATCTACGCATGTCACGATATATCGTGTAACTTTAATTTCCTTGACAGAATTTATAATTTTAATTGATTTTTTTTATTAAATATAATTACGACCTTATAGATGACGATGAGAATCATCAGCTAAAATCCAAGTTTTTTTATTATAATATTTTGAGCTCTACTCGTTATATACCTACGCAAGAAAAACAATTAAATATATTATTAAATATTAAAACACGATTCAATCGATCTAATTAAATGGTAGCTTTTTCAGCTTGCTCAAACTGTTGTGTCTTTTCGTTTGTTAAATACAGATTACACGTTATTCAATAACGGTTCTGTAATGCTAGCACAAGGTTAGATAACCTTCCGATTATTATTATTATAAACAATTTAAAAATGAGACTATATTGCATGTTTTGGTAATAGTAAATATTAAAATTATAAACAAATACTGATCGATAGGTACCTGTTCGCACATTATCGCTTTGAGTTGAGTTACAAAAAGTTTTAACTGTTTATTCGTTTCAGTTTTAATATTTTCCAAAAATAAAAATTACAGTGAGCTAGTAGTATGGAAAAGAGAATGTAATTATGGGTAGTGAGTAGATTTCTATTATAATTTCATCAAGAAAGAAACGTTTCAACTGAAATTTCGAAGTATAGATGATATATTTTTGTTGAAACGTTTATTTACAGATGAAATGATTACTGAATTATAGACATTGCCCATAATTATGTCTCCTTTTCCATACTGAAGCCCATGATTAATTGTTTTTGTGGAAAATATTAAAAGAGGAACGGATGAAAAGTAAAAGTTAAAAGTTTCAGGAATTTACAAGGCAGTATAATATACAATAGAGAGTATTACTGAGTGAATTTTAATGTTTGTTCCAAAAGAGATACAAAGCCATTTGATAATTTGATAACTTGGAAGGTTTGAGATTCCTATTTACACCTGAGTAATTTTTCTGAAGGCCAATCAAAAACACGAAATAGAAAAATCCAATATATTTCTTATTTAATTTTAATTAATTGTGTAGCTATTCGAGTTAAACATCATGGACAAGCAAACAAAATATGCATTGTCATGGAAATCCAATAATAATACTTAAAAATCTTTGTTTTCTACTTAAAATTAACGTAATGGCATCAAAATTTACATTACAGATCCATATTCATTGATAGATCGTCCCATATCAATATTAATTTGTAAACTTTAATAACTCCTAAGAAAATTGATAACAGGATAACCCACTATTCGATTCGTAACTATGGGCAACTATCAGAGTAACTGCGACATATTGACAATTCATAACCTTTCAACTTTTTAACCTAATCTTGTCTCCTAATCTGTTTGTACTTCGTCGATGTTTAATTCTTTTAGGGATTATAAAAATAAGTTATTAGTTTTATTTTAATATTTTTAAATTAATTTAATCACATTCCAAAATATTCTATATATATTATTTTAATACTATCATAGTTTTGGAATTGATTCAATACAGATTTGGGAAAAAATATATGGCTTAATAAACATCTTTATTATTCTCAATGAAAAAATATTTCAGTTATAAAATAATCTCAAACTGCCCATGTTTGTTATTAATTCATTTAACGTCACTTTATGCTACAATGGTCAATCCGACAATCATCGGGACCTACCATTTTACATCCCTTACACATTAATAATCTGAAATTTATCCAATCTCTATTGTTTATTATAATGCCTTGTAAATTCTATGTATATCCAACTATTTTATCATTTGTTAAGAAGGTAATTATTCCGGTGGTTGTAGCTTCGAGTTAAATCACAACAAGTTTTAACTTTATTCGTTTCATTTTTAATATTTTCCTAAAGGACAAGTTATCATTAGCTTCAATATGGAAAAGGAGATATAATTACGAGCAATGAGTGGATTTCGGTAATCATTTCATCAAGAAATAAAAGTTTCAACTAACATTTAAGATTATAGATGATGTATGTTTGTTGTTCATTTCTAAATGAAATTATTACAGAAGTATTGCAAAATATTAAAAGGGAAATGAATGAAAAGTCAAAACTTGTTGAGACTCAACTTGAAGCGACAATCTGCGGAATAATTACCCAAATACGTATTACTTCATCTACTCTAAAGTAACGACTTTAAACTGTAACTTAACAGTTATTTTTTAATGTGTTATAAGTCCATTTTTTTTTTATGTATCGAAATATTTTGAATTTATTTTCAAAAATTTTTAAGACTTAGCATAGGCGCTTCAAACATTTTACACCTTTTAAATTTTATTATTAAAAAAAATTGTTAAAAATAATAATTTTTTTTTTAATATTCAAATGGACTTACACTATATTGAAAAATAGCAGCTCAAATATATTGATAAGCATAACTTCTTTGCTAGTCAATGATGTATGTATAGCCTATCCACGCCACACAGGTATGTTAATTACTACCTGAGCTATGCCACTAAACAACTAATTATGAAGTACACTTAATAAGTAATACACAACTATGCTTATTACTACTCTACTTACGTTAATATTTAAGGATTCATAATTATTGATTTATGCTTGGCCATAGTCTTTCAAATGGTTCATTTAGTCTGGATTAGTTCAACGCATGGGCAATTAGACAGACATAAAAAAAAAAAAAATGCTTGCTAAAACTGTATAACTATTATAAATGTTAATTATAATTTTCGAAAAATACATAGTACATCAAAAACTTGTTCCATTAACAAAGCTAAAGTTAAGTTCGTTTGTTAAATTTAAAAAGGTAATTCAATTTAATTTCTAATTAATGAAAATTCTAAAACCTTTGTAAATTAAACCCTGGAGTCATTTACATTTCCTAAAAAAACAAAACAATAAATTAATAAACGAAAAGCATATGATAACTCTAAAGAACCCGGCTGTATATATATATTAATTAAAACATATGTGAAGCACAATCGACCATCTTTTTTTATTTTCTCTTCTCCAATTATGACCTATAGGCAAATAGCTGTATTATATATATTTTTTAATAATTAGAACCAATGATTAAAAACGAATATTATTGCTCTGTGTACATTATAATTTTTCGTTTCTAATTAGTATTAATAAATATTTAGGGTCAATACATGATACGAACATTAGTAGTAAGTAAGCAGTAGTAAAACATAATTAATAATAATACATACTTAGTATATAATTATTAATAATATATAATTCGTAGATATCAGCAAATATATGCCAACAATCGTTCTAAATCCTAAAATTATTTCTTAATTACTTATAAAAATAACTTATTGAGCTTCTTAGATCAAAGGAAATATTTAAAAGATTTATTGAAAAATGATTAATTTTTCTGTTTAAAAATGTTTTCTTCTATTTGAAAAAACATTTTGGTGCAATGGAATCACCCAGCTATTAAATTTCAAATTATTTTTTAATCTTCTCACTCTCTTTTCACATTAGGTTTCATCTCGATCATTGTTGTTTTCTGTTATTTCCGAAATTATTTATTTATTCCTACTGTTATTGGATTTTTTTTAAACCAGGTCTCTCTTTCTCTACCTTTATCAACGTGATTGCTTTAAACATATTCGAAATGTTAGGAATTCTCGCTCAATTACTTTTCTAGGGTTATTTTGTTTTTACTCACATTTCGTATTCTATTTGTTGCTACAAAATCCTTTCCAATCAACACGACCATTGTATGACAAAAGCTAACCGCATTTCGTTTCTGCATAAAACCATACATTTAATCTGGTTTTAACATTCTCTAGTTGCCGATAATTAGGGAATATTTTCGTATATAATTTATCTATCCTATTAGTAAATAGGGTGTTCAGCTTTGTATTAAGTTTAAACTTACATCATCAATCTTCATAACGGTTATTTTAATATTAATAACTAACTATATCTGGGGTTCGTTACATGTTAGAGACTAGACTACACTGCCTCTTGGAAAATGGTTGTACAGGGGGGTGATTGGTCTTGAATCACGCTGAACCGTTTGATTTCACCCCTTATTTTGAGTACCCAATTTATAGTGGCTTGGTTGACTCCTGGAGAGTTCTAAATCACATAGGACCCATCTTCAGCCACTAACAGATTAAATAAAAGTCTGTTAGTGGCGATTTAGCGCTCCAACACTTAGCCACTCACCCTGCTCCTCATACAAAAGTAGAAATATTAATAAAAATTTAAAATATTTTCAGGTAGCCAAACTGGGAGGAAACATTTGGAGGAAGATGTCATCTCAAGAAAAGCTGAAATATGAAAACAAGGTTAGGCGTGGAACTAACCGAAGATGCAGAAACAAATAAAAGAGCCTAACACTACAAAGCTATGTAATGTCCCTAACAGTCAATAAATCCCTGTGAATTTCGAAGTCTTGTCTTTTTCACCACATAAGTGATTTAATTAATCTTAAGTAACTTAAATGTCAATAAAAAACAAACAAATTAGTACAAGAAAGCTTGTTCGTCCTACTAGGTTGTTTCAAATGTCCTTGTGCATAAGTATCACTTCCGTTTATATATTTTAAACTTTTTTAAAGTCCTACTTGGACTTATAGAGCTGAGCTTTGGGGCTCCACTAAGCAATCGAATTCCTCTGGTATACAATTCTTAAAATACTACAAAATCTTTAATGCGCCTTACTCTGTTACGAATAGTCATCCATAATGGCCTCAATGCCTCATTTTATTCCGATATGGCCCGAACCCGATATCAATCCTTTCATGACAAACTTTATTCCTACTCAAATCCCCTAGTTTCAAACTTAGCTACTTCTTCAATTCCCGATAATCCTCCGCAGCGATGAAAACAAAATATATTTTTGAAATAATTTTTTTTTTTTTTTTATTCTCTTTATTTCCAGATCGGCTATTCCTAGCCTTACATGGTTTTTTTAATAATGAAATTTTAAGATTTAACACTTAGTGTAAGTGTGGGTTTCGTCTCATGCAAGAGACACCCCTAACTGTACATTATCAGATTATTTACAGAGAAGATGTAAATATATAATAGCGTTTTTTCATATAAAAGAATAATAGTAATTTGA
This sequence comes from Troilus luridus, assembly GCA_964056705.1. NCBI lineage: Eukaryota > Metazoa > Arthropoda > Insecta > Hemiptera > Pentatomidae > Troilus > Troilus luridus. Next base: position 113,133,354 of record OZ057414.1, on the reverse strand, counting down.
ATATAAAGCATGTAAATAAGTAAACAAAAAATAACATTAATGTAATAATAAACAGAACTATAGCACTATAAAACGGAAAACTGAAAGAAAACAGGATTATATTACATTTTGTTAAAACGATTGGTGAGAAACGTTATCTATTGAGATCACATGAGAATATCTTTCAAGAGTCTTGGTTTTAGTCTTGGGGATGAAATAGGTTCGCCTATGCTGAATGCTACTGCTCCTTGGACTGCTGGTAATCCGGTCTTAAATCTGGTGTAACGTTTTTTAATAAATTCATCAATCGACTCTAGGTTTAGCTCTCGGTGAAGTTGACTGTTTCGTACAAACCAAGGCGCGTTTACTGCGATCCGTAGGATTTTATTTTGAAAAGTTTGCAATTTTTTTTTCTTTGTTGTAGACACTGCACCCCACACTTCACAACCGTACATTAGTAGAGGTCTAATTATGGTTTTATAGATTAATAAGGCTGTTTCTGGTTTTAATCTGGATTTTCTATTAATTATGGGATAAAGTAGAGCTAGTCTTGCGTAGGCCTGTGTTAATTTAGTGTTGATATGCTGGTTCCAGGTAAGGCGACGATCTAAATAAATTCCGAGATACTTTACAGCTTCATTATTCCACGGGAGGTTGCTGCCATTGAGCACTAGCTCAGGTGGGTCTGAAGGGCGTCTAAGGGTGAAAATTTTTGCGCAGCATTTTTGAACGTTAAGGTCAAATTTCCATTTTAAAAAGTATTGTTGCAACTCATTTAGATGACTTTGAAGTGTGTTCCTGGCTATTATTATGTCATCACTCTGCGAGAATACTGCTGTGTCGTCAGCGAACATAGCTATGGAGGTAAGTGGAGACTGTGTGATGTCATGAACATAAAAGTTGAAGAGGATCGGAGAGAGAACTGAGCCCTGTGGGGTACCGCCACTGATCGGTCTAATGGTTGAGTTAGTGTTGTTAATTTTAACTGTATATGATCGATTGTTCAGAAACGAGCATATGATGTCGTGAAGGAATTTTGGAGTATTTGATTTTTTGAGTTTGTAGAGGAGACCGGTGTGCCAAACTTTATCAAATGCTTGTTTAAAGTCTAGGAATGCAACTAGCGTGTGTTTTTTCATTTCAAATCCGTTGACTATGAACTCTGATAATCTTGATAATTGGTGTGATGTAGAATGGTTGAGTTGAAAACCAAACTGAAAGTTTGGGATAATGTCTATAGATTGAAGATAAGTAGAGAGGCGCATTTTAATAACTGATTCGAACAGTTTTCCTACGATTGGCAGTAGACTAATGGGGCGGTAGCTGCTTAATTCTTTGGCATTTTTGCCAGGTTTGTTTATAACCACCATTTCTGCTCTCTTCCAAGTATCAGGAAAATATCCTATCCTTAAACAACTGTTGAAAATTGCTGTTATCAGAGCAACTGCTTTCCTGGGTAACTTTTTTATTGCAATTGCTGGTATCAAGTCGTGTCCGGGACTTTTCCTAATTTTGAGCTTCCTAATTAGTGACTGGATTTCTTTAGGAGTGGTGAATTCCACCGGCAGTTGTACTGTTGGTAGAGGTGACCGTAAAAACTCTTCGATTTCAACGTCTGACCGCACTCTATCGGATTGTGAATTTGAAAATGTTAGCTGGAAATAATCGGCAAAGGCTTCGGCTTTATCCAAGTCGCTGGTGATATACCCTCCGTTAATTACTAGACTAGGGATATTTACTTTTTTATTTAAAAGGCGTTTTGTAGCTTTCCATAATGATTGGTCTCTTGGGTCCAGGTTGGAAACATAGTTTTTGTACTTGGATATCGTGAATTCCTCTAACTCCTTTTTTACGGCGCGTTTTAGAAAGTTCCATTTACTTTTGTCTTGAGGATTCCTGGTTTGCATCCATCTCCTCCTTGTTTTATTTTTTTCCTTTATTTTAAGAAGAATGGAACTAGGCACACTGCTTGTGAGAGTTATCCTTTTTGTACGAAATGTTCTTGTGGTTGACTGCTTTAAGCATTCAGCTATGGTTTGCTGCAGTTTGTTTATGCTTTCATCGATTTCTTGTGGGCTTGCGAAATGATTTTTGGGACAAACATTATGGTAAATCAGGTGTTTATAGGTATCCCAGTCGATTACTCCTTTAATAAGAGAGTTTCGAGTAGGAGTTTGTTGAATTTCGGTGCTGAAATGAATTAAGACGGGGATATGGTCAGAGTTAAGAGCGGATAATGTTTGAACTGTTATCGGTAGATTGATATTTTTAGTTAACACTAAGTCTAGGATATCGGGTGAACAACCTCTTCTGTAAAATGTTGGTTCACTCGGAGCGATAATATGGATATTTTGCCTGGAGCAGATGTCTAGCAATTTGTTTCCGCTCGAATTCGTTTTCCGGCACCCCCAGTAAATATGTTTGCTATTCATATCACCAATTACTATTGTTTGTATATTTGATTTAAATAACTCGAGAATTTCTTCTTCTCTGATGTTTTTGTTAGGTGGCTTGTAAACAGCTGTGACAATGGTACCAGGAGATGTATCTAAACAAATTGAAATGGCTTCAATATTAGACACATCACAAATAACATTTTCTGAAAATCTGATGTAGTTTTTTACTATGAGAGCCACACCGCCGGAGGCGGTTGCACTGTCTCGGTCGTTCCGAAGAGTTTTGTAGCCAGGTATGTTAAATTTGTCAGTTCGGCAAAGATGAGTTTCGGAAATGCATGCTATATCGACAGAGTTTGTTTCTAGAAATATTTTGAATTCAGTTTTTTGAGAGGAAATACCATAAGCATTCCAGTTTAAAATTATTAATTTTCTTAATTCAGTAGCCATAAATGCGTAGAGAGCGTAGTCTTGATAAACGATGACAAAAATGCAAATAAAAATAATGATAATAGCTGGTCTTATAGGAATTAGTAACATTAGATAGATTGTTGTTTACTTTACGGCCCATTTGTAAATAACGTGGTAACAAGGGAAGTTAACTGGCTAATTATTTGTGAAAAGTAAGGTTTTATCGCCTCTATAATAATGTTCATGATTTTTGATAAAACGTTTTCAGTGCTGTTACTTTCTATGTTAGTTTCTTGAACATTTTTTTGATCAGGCGTTAGGACGGAAGAATATTTCAAATTTGGTGTAGTTCTCCTGGCTGGCTTGCGGTTATCAACAGTTTCAGTGTTATTCATATTTTCGACTGGAGGTGAGTTAATTATTTTTTTTTTAATATTTTGATAATAGGAGCAACCTTTATAATTGGCAGCATGCCCTTGGTTACAATTAACACAGTAAGGTTTGTCTGTGAATTTTAACGGGCATTTAGAAAAATGGTGGTTTTCCTTACATTTAATACACCTAGGTTCTAAATGACAGTAATTTTTTGTGTGACCATATCTTTGACAGTTAGTACACATGGGTATATCTTGATTTTTATGTTTTGGTTCTACAGATATTATAGCTGAAAAAAGATTAGTCATATTAAAAATATCTTTGGCCTTTTCATTATTAACTAGCGAGACGGAGCAGAGAGGTGTGGGTTTTTTTTCCTTATTAAGAATTCGCGCAACATGTAGAACATCTAAATGTTTAGATTTTAATTCTGCTTTTAGTTCTTCTTCTGTTATAGAATATGGGACTTTTCTAATAACTACATTAAGAGCTTTATTTTTTTCCACTGAATAAGTATGATATTCAATTTTTTCACTATCATAATATTTAGTTACTCTCCGGAAATCTTCGATAGATGAAAGCATAATTTTAGTGTCTTTACCGACTAATTTTGTAGTGAAAGGGTTTAAACATAGTGCATTTAGGTCCTTTAACAATGCTTGATAGTTATTTGCATTATGTAAATAAATTGGCGGAATTATCGCTGTAACAGGCTTAACTGTATTGTTACGGGTATCAGTAACCGTGTTTGTGTTTGAAGTAGGATTATTTCGATCTTCAAGATTGATTTCTTTTAATAATTGAAATTTGTTACTTACAGTTGTAGGTGGCATTTCTAGATAATATTTACCAATTTTTTTAGCTGGGGATAGATTTAGTGGAGAGCCTTCGAAATTACGTTTCTTTGAGGTAGAATCGTCCATAAACTCGTCATCTGGTTTAGGAGCATCGGTCTCAGAAAAGGATGGCGAAACACCTACCTCATCGTCCCTCATCATTAATTATGTTCCATTACACATAATTGAAAAATAAATAAATAAAATAAACAAAATATAGTTATGAAGAGTTAGTAAAATGTACTTAGTTCTTCACGTCACAGTATAACCGCACTCTATCAAAGTCAGAGGCCAACTGTTGAAATAATTGAAAACAATGTATATATTTGAAACAATTATGTATCATCCCTGCTATTATATTTACTTGTTGCATTGTTGAAATAATAATAATAATAATAATATATTGTAAATTTCAATAAGTACATTTAAAAAAAAACTTTATTAAATACCGATCTTTCAATTAAAGTCCATTATGTTCAACTACTTTAACTCGTCTTTCTGTCAGTAAATGGATTTGATAGGGTTCCACTTCTGTGCTTATGGGGCGAAGAATAATTTATTCATATTTTTTCCCTTCCCGTAGTTATCTCAGATCCGATCTATTAAAAAATAAAGCAGTCTAACTTCTAGCATTTACTTATTGCAGTTCCGATAAATGTCGCTGGTTCAAACTAGAACAATGCAGAGGCATTATTATGCATATACAAAGACTTTTGTGACAACTCAATATGGTTGTCTTACCTCTTTCTTCTACTAATTCATTGTTCTTACAATCGTCAAATAATATTAGAACGATTGGTCACTAATTCATACATATACTTGGAGAGAGAGCTTGAGTGAATGGTTATATGTAGCATTTATGGATATTATTAAGGGAATAATAAACAGATTGTTGGATTTATGGATGCAGGTTTCAATAAAATAACGTAATTAATTCATGAACTTAAAGTTTATAATATAGCTGTATACGTTAGTAATGAAATGGTAAAAAGTATTGATGGAATAAGTTAGCAAAGTGTTATAAGTTATGTCACGAGTTGTGTACGATGTTAGGCACTCGTTAAAAATGCCTATCCTAATTAATCCTGAATAGGAAAAATTTAGGACTCCCACTGTAGCATCATACAATTAGCCATAGCACCATAAAAGTGACGTTAAATAAACAAACAATACCGTTTGATCGTAAATGGCTACAATTTTTTATTAACTAAATATGGAATAGTTAAAAAAAAAAATCAACAACAAATATGTATTATCGGAGGAGTGAGTATGTATGCCTAGATATAAGTTTGACACTAGAAAGTTTCTCTTGGATTCCATTACAAGGAGGCTAGAGAAGGCAAGAGAACAAGTGATATCACAAGGAGGCTAGAGAAGGCAAGAGAACAAGTGATATCACAAGGAGGCTAGAGAAGGCAAGAGAACAAGTGATATCACAAGGAGGCTAGAGAAAGCAAGAGAACAAGGGATATCACAAGGAGGCTAGAGAAAGCAAGAGAACAAGGGATATCACAAGGAGGCTAGAGAAAGCAAGAGAACAAGGGATATCACAAGGAGGCTAGAGAAGGCAAGAGAACAAGTGATATCACAAGGAGGCTAGAGAAAGCAAGAGAACAAGGGATATCACAAGGAGCCTAGAGAAGGCAAGAGAACAAGCGATATCACAAGGAGGCTAGAGAAGGCAAGAGAACAAGTGATATCACAAGGAGGCTAGAGAAAGCAAGAGAACAAGGGATATCACAAGGAGGCTAGAGAAGGCAAGAGAACAAGTGATATCACAAGGAGGCTAGAGAAAGCAAGAGAACAAGGGATATCACAAGGAGGCTAGAGAAGGCGAGAGAACAAGCGATATCACAAGGAGGCTAGAGAAGGCAAGAGAACAAGCGATATCACAAGGAGGCTAGAGAAGGCGAGAGAACAAGCGATATCACAAGGAGGCTAGAGAAGGCAAGAGAACAAGCGATATCACAAGGAGGCTAGAGTAGGCAAGAGAACAAGCGATATCACAAGGAGGCTAGAGAAGGCAAGAGAACAAGCGATATCACAAGGAGGCTAGAGAAGGCAAGAGAACAAGCGATATCACAAGGAGGCTAGAGAAGGCGAGAGAACAAGCGATATCACAAGGAGGCTAGAGAAGGCGAGAGAACAAGCGATATCACAAGGAGGCTAGAGAAGGCAAGAGAACAAGCGATATCACAAGGAGGCTAGAGAAGGCGAGAGAACAAGCGATATCACAAGGAGGCTAGAGAAGGCGAGAGAACAAGCGATATCACAAGGAGGCTAGAGAAGGCGAGAGAACAAGCGATATCACAAGGAGGCTAGAGAAGGCAAGAGAACAAGCGATATCACAAGGAGGCTAGAGAAGGCAAGAGAACAAGCGATATCACAAGGAGGCTAGAGAAGGCAAGAGAACAAGGGATATCACAAGGAGGCTAGAGAAGGCAAGAGAACAAGCGATATCACAAGGAGGCTAGAGAAGGCAAGAGAACAAGCGATATCACAAGGAGGCTAGAGAAGGCAAGAGAACAAGCGATATCACAAGGAGGCTAGAGAAGGCAAGAGAACAAGCGATATCACAAGGAGGCTAGAGAAGGCAAGAGAACAAGCGATATCACAAGGAGGCTAGAGAAGGCAAGAGAACAAGCGATATCACAAGGAGGCTAGAGAAGGCAAGAGAACAAGCGATATCACAAGGAGGCTAGAGTAGGCAAGAGAACAAGCGATATCACAAGGAGGCTAGAGAAGGCAAGAGAACAAGCGATATCACAAGGAGGCTAGAGAAGGCAAGAGAACAAGCGATATCACAAGGAGGCTAGAGAAGGCAAGAGAACAAGCGATATCACAAGGAGGCTAGAGAAGGCAAGAGAACAAGCGATATCACAAGGAGGCTAGAGGAGGCTAGAGAAGGCAAGAGAACAAGGGATATCACAAGGAGGCTAGAGTAGGCAAGAGAACAAGCGATATCACAAGGAGGCTAGAGAAGGCGAGAGAACAAGCGATATCACAAGGAGGCTAGAGAAGGCGAGAGAACAAGCGATATCACAAGGAGGCTAGAGAAGGCGAGAGAACAAGCGATATCACAAGGAGGCTAGAGAAGGCGAGAGAACAAGCGATATCACAAGGAGGCTAGAGAAGGCAAGAGAACAAGCGATATCACAAGGAGGCTAGAGAAGGCAAGAGAACAAGCGATATCACAAGGAGGCTAGAGAAGGCAAGAGAACAAGCGATATCACAAGGAGGCTAGAGTAGGCAAGAGAACAAGCGATATCACAAGGAGGCTAGAGTAGGCAAGAGAACAAGCGATATCACAAGGAGGCTAGAGTAGGCAAGAGAACAAGCGATATCACAAGGAGGCTAGAGTAGGCAAGAGAACAAGCGATATCACAAGGAGGCTAGAGTAGGCAAGAGAACAAGCGATATCACAAGGAGGCTAGAGTAGGCAAGAGAACAAGCGATATCACAAGGAGGCTAGAGAAGGCAAGAGAACAAGCGATATCACAAGGAGGCTAGAGAAGGCAAGAGAACAAGCGATATCACAAGGAGGCTAGAGAAGGCAAGAGAACAAGCGATATCACAAGGAGGCTAGAGAAGGCAAGAGAACAAGGGATATCACAAGGAGGCTAGAGAAGGCAAGAGAACAAGGGATATCACAAGGAGGCTAGAGAAGGCAAGAGAACAAGGGATATCACAAGGAGGCTAGAGAAGGCAAGAGAACAAGCGATATCACAAGGAGGCTAGAGAAGGCAAGAGAACAAGCGATATCACAAGGAGGCTAGAGAAGGCAAGAGAACAAGCGATATCACAAGGAGGCTAGAGAAGGCAAGAGAACAAGCGATATCACAAGGAGGCTAGAGAAGGCAAGAGAACAAGCGATATCACAAGGAGGCTAGAGAAGGCAAGAGAACAAGCGATATCACAAGGAGGCTAGAGAAGGCAAGAGAACAAGCGATATCACAAGGAGGCTAGAGAAGGCAAGAGAACAAGCGATATCACAAGGAGGCTAGAGAAGGCAAGAGAACAAGCGATATCACAAGGAGGCTAGAGAAGGCAAGAGAACAAGCGATATCACAAGGAGGCTAGAGAAGGCAAGAGAACAAGCGATATCACAAGGAGGCTAGAGAAGGCAAGAGAACAAGAGATATCACAAGGAGGCTAGAGAAGGCAAGAGAACAAGCGATATCACAAGGAGGCTAGAGAAGGCAAGAGAACAAGTGATATCACAAGGAGGCTAGAGAAGGCAAGAGAACAAGTGATATCACAAGGAGGCTAGAGAAGGCAAGAGAACAAGCGATATCACAAGGAGGCTAGAGAAGGCAAGAGAACAAGTGATATCACAAGGAGGCTAGAGAAGGCAAGAGAACAAGCGATATCACAAGGAGGCTAAAGAAGGCAAGAGAACAAGTGATATCACAAGGAGGCTAGAGAAGGCAAGAGAACAAGTGATATCACAAAGAACGGCAAAAACGCGTACAGAGGCAAAGTATTCCCCTTATTTCGTCCTCTGATTACATTTTTCTTTTCAAATTTCAAATCTTGCCAGACAAATAATAGACATTGTAGTTGAGGCAATGGTTAAATGTTAGAAAAACTGATATTTAAATTTAATATATTCTCATTTTATAAACAAGGATAATATATTATTTTATAAGTTTTGTCACAGCTATGAATAAACAATTTTCTATTTTTCAAATATGTATAGAAAGCATGCCAGATGAATAAATTATTTTCAAATTGAATGATGAATGAAATCTATACTAAATTTTGTACAAAAAACACAATAAAATAAATATTTGTAACTTATTTACCATTTATAATGTGTTTTTTTTTTAATGGTCAGAAAACTTTATATATATATATATATATTAATATACTATCATTATATAATAAACCTCTCATTCACTTATAATTTATTTCGCTTTTTTATTCCATTGAGACTTATATGATTGATTTTCATTTCATTGTACAGATTACAGAAAGTTTTTTAATCGCCAAAATTTTTTATTTACAAATTTATTTAATTAGTACTTCTTTATAAAATACAGCGATATTTTTAAGGTGTAGATCAAAAGCCTGATAAACGTTTCTGTAATATATATTGTGTACTTACCCTTTTCTTTGCTTAACTGTTAATTTCCATTTGATGAAACATGCACTTTATTCATCTCTTTTTAAAAAATGTATTTCTCGAAAAAATATACATTCAAAAAGTAAGCAGTAAAAATTATGATATTGTAGTCAGAATAATATTATTGTTCTACTAAAACTTTTGTTACATATATAAAAAAATATAAAAATTGAATCATGCAAATACTATATAAGCTTTATCTATATCTTATTATAAATATATAATGATAGAATTCTGATATATTATCGAACTACTTGAATTTTAGTTTTTGAGTAATTTTTTCTCGCAAAAAAATTGAAAATTATAGTTATCAGTAGAATTTTTTTTCCCAAAAACCTTTTTGTGTTTTGCTTGCATCGTGCTTATTTTTCCGTTAGCTTTTACTGTAACTGAGTGCATTTTAAGTCATGCACTCAATTATTTTATTTACAGTAAGATATAATTATGTAGGTTCACACAATTTCTTAAAAATCAATTAAGCATAAGAAAAGAGTCACAAATTATAATTCATTTAGAATATTCGTCAAAAGTAAATTTAATTTCGAACGTTTTATTTTTCAAAAATCATTAATAATATTTTAATAGTGTTTATTAAAAACAAATTAAAAAAAAAATATATATATATATATCTTTGAATATTGCATGCGCCATGCATTATAAAAAAGTTCCAAAAGAATTGTCATATATAATGATATATAATATTTAAATATTTTCAGAATGTAAAGGTATTGTTTCTAATTCATTGTTTTATACTCTAAGATGTAACAGCTTATAGATTAATACCTCTATTATTATAAAGGGACTTGTCCCAGAATAAATAAAGTCTTTATTATTATTATGGTAGGAAAGACTAACTTTATTTTCATTTCATGCATTATTTAATATGCAGAAATTATTTTTTAGTGAAACTTAGGGATCGAATATATAATAATTTTAGAATGTTCTACAAGTATAAACATTATAAATTAAAAAAATTTATTGTTTTTTCTAAAATTCGTGATATTTTACCCGAAGTACTCTCCCGAATCGATGCTCTCCCAGGACATGCCGTCGGGCTGGCTGGCCGCGTACTGAGCCCAGGCGCAGCATCGGGGTGCGGCGACCACCTACTAACCTAGGGTCAAGGCCATCTCTCATCTTTATAGTTATTTTATATATTTATTATATAATAAAAAAGTATTAATTAATATATAATATTTAGAAATGTCTAAGAATAAAAACCAAGGGTAAAAAAAACAACTTAAAATTCTATTTATATCATCTTACTTTTCTGTAAGATAGTTTTTTTTACAATATTATGATGTGTTATTTGAAGTATTTTACCAATGGTTTATTTAAGGCCACTATGGCTAATAGGAGGATACAGTGGAAGTCCTCAATTTGGTCTATCCAGATATAACAGGTTAGGGATCTTTAACAGGTACCTGACATCGTACAGGCACGGAGCCTACATTTTACGACTTAATGCCCAGGAAAATCCCTTTGAATAACATTTAATATACCTTAAGAAAGTTGTAACAGAAGAAACAATTAAAAAATGGAACACGATTTGGACTCCATCGACTAAATCACCCAGCCTACACAGATACATTCCTCGCATAACACAGGAAAATTTCAAACAATTACACAGTTCAGACTTCAAATTAACGCAATTTTTAACAGAACACGGTAACACAAAACAGTACCTGAAACGGTTTAACATTATACGAACAGACTCGTGTGATGAAGATGGACAGACCCAGACTTTCAGAGATACTATATGACTGTTCACGATGTGACAGACAAAGAAGTAAATTGCTAAAGAAGATAATACTCAAACGAAGGACTTAGCCTAAGACAGTACACTTTATTTTCTCTAAATTTAAAACAGACTTACTTTCATTTATATAAGATATTGATTTTGATCAACTCTACGACCATAGAAGGACAATTGAGTAGTAACATAGTTTTCATGTTTTTTATTGTTACTTTTTGTGTACAATTTTCTTAAATTACTGTCTTTAAACATAATATGCTATATATATATATAACTTATTCATTAGGATTTTTTTAGTTATAGAAATTATTGTAAAAAAAAACCTGTTGCTGTGCTTAAACACTAATTTTATTTATTTTTATATTTGTTAAGGTTAAATTATTATTTTTTTCTAATTTTATGATTTATGATTACAAATTTAATTCTAATATTACTCTAAAATGTTTTTGTTTTTGTTTTTTATTATTTATTTATTGATATTTACAACTATATTACAGTAATATAACAAGTAAATTGGCTGAATGACAAGTAGAGAAACTACCCACTGGAAGAACTCAAATCGCATGTTCAACTAAGAAGGTCACGTGGCCATCTTCTTCTCAGACGCCTCGGAGGATTATCGGGAATTGAAGAGGAAGCTAGGTTTGAAACTAGAGGGTTTGAGAGTGAATGAAGTTTGTTATGAAAGGATATATACCGGGTTCGGGCCAAATCAGCAACAAATGGGACATTAAGGTCGTTATGGATGATTTTATTCTTAACAAAATAAGGAGCGTTGAGGATTTTACGAAGGATTTTGGATTGTAGGGATTGGATACGAGAAGAATTCGATGGCTTAGTGGAGCCCCAAAGCTCTACTCCGTAAGTCCAAATAGGTCGTATGATGGTCATGTAGATGAGTCTTTTGTAATTAATTGGGAGCTTAGAGCATTTGTATAGTAAGTGTTGAAGTAGCCTGAAACGTCGAGCGGTTTCTTGTCTTTTCAGTCTTGTATGAGGATTCCAGGTTAATCTTTTGTCGAGATGCAACCCTAAGTATCGGATCTGTTCTACAGGCACAAGTGGGATATTATTATAGGATACTGAAGGGCAGGAAGTCATTGGTTTACGACATAAGGTAAAAGTGATTTGATGCGATTTTTGAGAATTTATTTTAATTCTCCAGTTCTGACACCATTCTTCAAGATCAGTGATATGGGATTGGAGGCTTTGGGATACAATAACTGGATTGGTGTTGACTGATAATACACATGTATCATCAGCATACGTGGTAAGGGTAGTATTAGGATGAATTGGGATGTCAACTGTATAAACTGTATAAAGGATTGGGCCAAGGATACTTACTACCTTGAGGAACACCAGCAGATTGGGAGAAGAGGGATGAATGGACATTATTATGGTTTACTTGGAAAGTTCTATTTGTGAGATAGGATTGAAGGATGAGAAAGTATGTATGGGGTAGGAATTTACGGAGTTGGTAGAGCAAGCCCGGATGCCAGACTCGGTCAAAAGCCTGTTCCACGTCAAGAAAGACGCCCGAGCAATATGATCCACGTTCTAATGCAGAGGAGACTACATCCACCACACGATGACATTGCTGAATAGTGGAGTGGGATGCTCGGAATCCAAACGGGTGAACTCTAAAATGTGAATTATCAATTTAGTCAATCTGTAAACTTTTAATTTCTTATATTGTTAACTTATATTGATCTGTAACTATTAAAATCACATGTAATGACATGCATGCATGGAGCATGTCCAAATATTAATAGACGGCCCCTCCACGGGGTTACCATGGAGGGAAAAAAGAGAAAAAAACATTTATTATGAATTTTAATGTTTACATTTAATAAATAAAATAGTTGTAACAAATCAAACAAGTTTTATTTATTTACTATGCCTGAATAATTTATAACCTTATAAAAATCTTTGGGTGTGAATATCTCTTAAATAAAGCGTTTACATTTTCAGGTTGGCTACTTAACCCTGAAACACCCTGTTTAGCTTAACTAGGTACCAAATCATAACTAGGTAGTAAATCATTATCATTATATATATATATATATATATATATATATATATATATATATATATATATATATATATATATATATATGTATATCATATATTATTGAATATAATTACTTAATATGAATACTCTTAAATGTATACAAAAAAACATGAGCAATAATGATTAAGATAAATAGAGTATTGCCATCAAATACATCGATAGAATACTCTGCCTCGCGTCTCTTCAGAGACACCTCAGGAATTTCTTTCTCTGTAACCTTTTCTGCAGGGGTATCACCTCCTCCTAGGTTCTATTAGTTCCCGCCTACGTGAACCTTTTGGTACCTGATTTTTATAACCGTCATTTCCATTATTCTCTTAATTCATAATTATTTTTCTAAACAAGCCCGATATGCCCTGTACGATACACAACATTTTCATGATAAACAACTCTATATAAATTTCGGTGTCAAGGATATAAATTACTAAAATGAGCAAATTGATTCTTCATACTTTCAAAACGTAATGTAGAGGTATATATCAGTCCATTCAATTTAATATAAGCATAGGTATAGTATAGACTTGTATCTGATCCGATCATTATCTACAAATGCATAAATAGGAAGAAAAAATAAAAATAATGTTAACAGCTTTTGATTTTGATATAAAAGAGAGAGAGAGAGAGAATGACAGAGAGGAAAAGGGTTGTTATCAGAAAATAGATTTCACTTAGGTGATGCGTTGTCAAGACTGTGAACTCAATAAGTGTTAAAAGGAAACCGTGCTGAAAATAAAAATCTACCACACGCTCTAATGCGAGATTCAACAGCCCTTGAAATAAAAAAATATTACTTAGCGTTTATTCATTATAATAAATCTCCCCAATAACGGTACAAAAACATACTGAGCTGATGGTGTTCAGAGTATTTGTATTTGGTATATGATTTTCTTTCAAAAAAGGGGACATTTGTAACAATATATATATATATATATAAGTTTTTTGCATGTTTTTTTTTCTAAGAGTTTCCTCAAATTGAGGTTCTCTTCAACCAAAAATTTGCTTTTATTATTCTAAGATTTAAATTGGATGATATAAGAATAATGATACTTAACTCACATTGTGATCATTATATAGATTTTACCACAAAATTAAGACAGTTAAATATATGGATGCAGAAATAATGTATTTATTTAATTCATGGGGTTCTACTACCTCATTTTATTTAACTGTACCAGAATGAGGGCCAAGGGCGGCGGTTTGGCAAATTTGCTTTAATAGTGGAAGACAATTTAAAAAAACTATAACAAAATCAGGGGATACAGTTTCGTGTTGCAGCTACATATCTATCATCTCAATTCAAAAGTCATTTAGATAGCTAAAGGATTAGAGGATTCATTACGATAAGTAAGGACTGTGAAGCATCGCGCGTGGTGGAGGGATAAGCGCCGCCGTTTTGTGATCATTTTGCTGCGTATCAAGATTTCCATTCCATATAACTATTGACTCGGAGAAGCTACGTCAAGCTTCAATCGTCAGCTGTTGTCAAAATTTATCGATGGTGTATAAAACATTAGTGTAAAATAATGACAGTGAATATATTAAGTTGTTAGAATTAAAAAAATATTATTAAAAGTATATAATTACGCCCTATACGCTTCGAAAACCTGAATCCAAATACAGAAATCGTATACGGTTGGAAAGGGCTTCTCAAGAGCGATCGAATGGTAACAATAAAACAACACATGGCCGAATCAAACAGACCTATAAACATAGTAATTATTTGTTTACTTGATCTTTTCCTGAATATATAAATAATAATATTTTATGTAAAAAATATTACCCATTACCTAAACGTATTCACGTACAACACACGGCCGTGTTCATGACACAACCGCTCTCCATTATTTTAAAGGGAGAAAAACATTCTTGGTTACGTCCTCCTTCTGGAGGAACGTAACATGGGATTCCCTAGCCTGTAAGCTGTCCGGAACTCGTTAAAGAACAGTATCGTTAATACCTTTCTCATACCAACGCCTCAATTCTAATGTGGTAAGTGAGATTGTGTCATTCTCATAGTCTTTGTCCTGAAATGGAGTTATAATATAAGCAAGAACTCCATGTCTAGCCAATGCCTGACTTACCCACTTATGTACTACGAGAAAGGCACGATTCCGTTTCCCTCAATACAATTAACTCATTTTGGATAAAATTCGACTTAGCCTCTTACTCACCGGGACTGCGTGTCTCAGGAAGTGGTAAAGAAGTCAGTAAGTGGTATAAAAATGATTAAAATACGATAAGAAAACTGTTCAAAAATTAATTACACTAAAATTGTAAATATATTGAGTACTAATTACTAGAAATGAATCAATCAACGTCTTAAGAACAAAAAGTTAATATTTGGGCATTGACATCTTCGGTATCCTGCCTATTCTTCGGCCGAATGAAGTAGGTATATCTCTCTGCTTCTGTCATCCGATCCCAAACAATACTTCCCATACGCGAAACCTAAAAAAAAGGTTAAGAAAGTTTAAAAAAGGTCATTTTTATTTTGAATTGATAATTAAATTATGACAAAAAGTATGTCATGATGTTAACTTACTTGTGTTGGGGTTAATCCCGGATATTCCTTTCTCAGTTCCTTCAAGAACCGGAAGAATGGATTTTTAGTTTTATGTCTGTATTTCCGGCTAATGGTAGTTTTAGTCTTCTTGATCGTTCTGATTTTTGAACTGCTTTCATCCTGTAGCAAAGAGAATCGATTGGTCATTATTCTAACAATGAACACAGAATAAAAAATAATCATATTGAGATGAAATAATAAAAACAATTAGTTATTTCAACACGTTATAACATTATTTTAATTTCCTCTGTTGGAGTTTTCTCCTTCTCCTGTATTCCTATATATTATTATTCCTTTATATATTCCTGTATATAAAAAAAAAAATAGACCGTTTTTCAACCAAATATTTGTATTATTATTTCTTTGATATTAAATACAATTAATACTCAAACTATAGTCCATTTTAATGTACCGTCATTAGTCAGCTACTAGCCAATTGCTCGATACGACGCTGATACCATTTCTTGGGATGGCTGTCAAAGAACTCTTGGACCGCTATCTCAACTTCCCAATTCTCACTTTTCCTCCATCCCAATGGAGCATACATGACGACTAACAGTATCTTTCAACTGGCACCACTAACACCACATTTCCTGGCAAATTCGCGAGTACTTGTGGATGGATTTTACTCTACAGCTTCCTGCAAAACCTAATCAGTATCCAATAATGGTTGCCCAGAGCCCATCTTCCTTTCCAACGTCGTATCTCCACTACTAAATTTTTCAAACCAATGCTGCACAGTACGCTGCTCAAGGAAAACTTCTCCCCCATATTTAATAATTTCACGAGTTCCTTCAGCTGCTGTAATATTTTTTTCCCAATAATTCCTTAAAATTATGAGAATTTCGTAGGACACTGTCATAACTAAGAAGGGGTTTTCTTGAAGAAGTCGAATGGGATTAAACAAGTTTAGAGAATGTTCTAAAGGGATTATCAAGTATTGGTAAGTATTAAATACTATTAAAATTTTACAGCCTTCTTCTGCTCGAGCTTTATCTGTCTTCAATATTCCTCCGTGCTCTCATGTTTTCTTTGATCCTCCGTCTAGCTTCTTCCAACATTCTCTGATCTTTCTTCGCCCGAAAACCTTCCAGATTTTCCGCTTTGCTCCCAAATTCATTTCCTTCCAACAAGAGAGACTCTGCAATGTCCAACTTTTCCAAATCTTTCCTTACTTCTTTATTCCATATTGAAGCGTTCTTCTTCTTACAGAAATATTCAAATATTTGCTTCGTCATTATATGCTTGTTCATTCTGCACAAATATGAGGAATGTCAGCCTCCTCTTCCGCACAGTATCCGAGATCCTTTCCACTTTCTGATACATCTGTTACTTCGCAATTTTCATCCTTATTCAGACTAAACTTCTTTCCAGGATTTCCAGTTTTTGTTAGTTTTTTTAGGAATAATTTCACTGTTTATTATAATACAATAGAACTGGACAATTTTCCGGTACTCAGGATATTTGGATTTTGAATAATGAGGTGTTTAAAGAAAAGGGATTTCATAGATAAGTGATGAAATTCTAACGCTAGTATAAATAAATAACTATACTAGTATATATATTGTACGAGTATATAACATTTTATACTATAATAACCAATTTTATAACATAGATAAAAGTTATGAAAAACTGGGAGGTTTCAAAATTCCTACGGTAGGTCAACACTTGGGAGTATGTATCATATAAATTTTGAGGCGTTAAAGACCTATAACCATAGAAGTTGAAGAATAATGTATAATTGCCAAGGCAACTTTCAACATATACGAAGCGAGTTAAGGCAGTAGAAAGAAAAATATGTATTGAAAGAAACATCGGAGGAGAATACTAGATTAGTTATAACAGAGTCATGTTGTTTCTAATAAAATAATCATACCACATAGATATTTGTAAAATGGTTAGTCATAAATTGTTGTTGGTCCTTAAAGTATACAATATTGTTGATAAATCGTGGTGTGGATATTTCCTAGCACTATTATACAATCAACAATAGTACAAGAGAACTTTGTGAAATATATTTGGTCTCGCGATCATACTTGAAGTTTCGAAAAAATATGGAGTTTGATTGTTACTACGGATGTTGGCAATATATTATTATATAAATAAATGCGGGGAAGAACATACCGTTTTTGAGTCTTCAGTCACCCAGCACATCACTGATTTGGCATTGATTAATTACAATTTTCATTGAATTTCGGTCACATAACTCTCTTATCACTACCAACCATATGATACATTTTTACATAGACGAATTTTGTAGTTAGGGTTAGATCTATGGAATTTGTCAATCTTATCGATAAATAAATAAGGAACTTACTTGAATATGTGTTCATGTAAAAGGTCGTTACAGATAAAGAGGAAGAAATAAGTCTGGAAATAGTAAAGTTCTAAATTTTGTACTTCCATGCCATACTTGAACTATATGGTAATAGTATGTATCCACATGACAAACTTATTTTGCGTCGTTTCATATGAACTGTCCTATTTCAAAGATAAGGTTACTTAACAAAACAACAAAAAAATATATTCAAAATATTTATCAACACCAGAGCTGTAAAATTCAGTTTGTATATTTTTTTAGTTTAGATTCATTTCCACAAATTTTACCATTAAGTAAACAGTCTGTAAACAGATGCAAATATATTGGATATAAGTCTCTGGTGAATATTGGGTGTGAGAGGACTTCGTAACCCAGCACGTTCAGTTTCTTCACTATCTTTCGTGAACCATGAAGTCTGGCGGTTATGTGGAAGAGTATGGATCCCTTCCAATTAACCAATTATGGTTGTTTTTTTTATAAATTTATGCTGCATTTGGTCAATATCCCTGCAGTACGATATGGATGAGATTGTTTCACTTCTGGATAGAAAGGATAAATGAATTATTTTTGAAATAATTATTTATTTAGGAACCTCACATCGCCCAAATATCCCGACAGTCAATATGTTCCCTGAAGTTATTCCATCGTTCCTGGCATCTTGTAACACTACCAATCCGTAAGCTCCTCACGACTTTTTTCGTCTTTCCCACTTTGACAATGGCTGTGTCAAAGTGGGAACCTCTCGAAAAAGCTCAAGGAAAGATTAAAGTGAATAATGAACTTCTCTCTAAGATTTGTCCTTGGTACTCCGAGGCGATCACGCGTGTCCCACCTTTATGATGAGTTGAAGTGGCTCTCCCCTCCCTTCCGAAGACAATATTTCATATATATACAGTCTCCTCCTAATCAAATCCTCGGTTCAACACTATAAAACAAGATCTCGCCTTTCCGATCTCTACACTCGTTCCCACAGAACCAAAGCATTCAAGCGTTCCTTTCCCGCCCGCTCCACCACAGTGTGGAACTCAATTCCTCTTATAATCCGTCATGCTCCTTCACTATCCTCTATGTTATTAATTTATTTATTCTCTGTAATTGTTTAATATATTGTCACGATTCGTACTTTTTATTTTTATTCTTTGCCACTTTATAAACATTTAATGGTTTCTATTATATAGCCTTCTTTTCAGATATATATTATGTTTATTTTTCTGTTCATGTTTGTTATTTTAAAGGGTACCGTAATGTTTATCCGTATGATATGTTATGAGAGAAAAATCTTTATTCTATTACTTTAAGTATAGGTAATGTCAGGATCGGACTGACAATAGACCCAGTTCATCAAGAGGATCCCCCGGGCCTTTGAAGTGGCACTGTTGCTTTGAGAAGTTAATTAGGTGGGCCTGTCGTGGAAGCCGCTGAGGATTTCCATGCGAAAGGCTTAGTTGAGGAAGTGGGAAGGGGGCGGTCTCTGAAGAGCAAACCGACGGGGATTATACAGGAGACAATGGAAAATGGGTCCCTTATACGTGGCTGAGGCCTCTGAAGGGAAAACATTTTCCAATTGATTCCCTAAATGCGAGTCGAGGAGGGCAAACTTTATTTTTGTCATGGTATATTTATAATTAGGAGGACCTCGGTTACCATTAATAATTTCGTACTAATTTAAAGAAAATCCGGGAGCGACCTGTGGTATAGTAGGTATTAAAAAAAAAACCTGTACCACTACAACCCATGAAGGGTCTGGGGTTCAGTGCATAGTAGAGACTGTACTGTTTCATGGACAACGGTTCTGCAAGGAGGTGACTTGTCCTAGGTCACGCTCGACCGCCAGATTTTTCCCCCTTATTTTGGGTACTCTATTTTTATAATATTTTATAAAGGCTGGGTGGGCCCCAGGAGGGTCCTAGATCCTATATGATCCATCTCCCGCTGCAAACAGACTAAATAAAAATCATGGCCTGCAGCGGGAATTGAACCAGGATTTCCGGCATGGTAACTCAGTACTCTACCACTGAGCCACTCCTCTCCCTATAGTAGGTATTATAATTATGAAAATTATCACTGTTCTGGTTTTAAGTTCTAGTTAGCGAATAAAAGCAGATGACCACCTGTTAAATCACAAGTACCCAGATCTCCACACATTCTACTTTGAATTATAGAAGAAAAAAAATGGACATATCACATGGATCGACCCAATAATATCGCGTATTTTTGGCCATTCCATTTCATTCTTATTAATTTAACACCTATATAGGATAACGGGGGCTGTTATCTTATATTGTTTATAACCCCAACACTGATTATTTATAACCTGAACACTGATTGTTTATACCTGAACATGTATTATATATAATCTTAGCTCTGACAACACCTATTTTTTTACTGATATTGATCGAAATATAATGGATATGATTTAAATATTGAAATAATCCTAGGATATGAAATAAGGCTAATCCGGGAGCGACCTGTGGGGCAGTGGTTAGCATAACCAAGGTTTTTTTAAAGGGGAGTATAATCTTTGGGGATGCCGTCCTTCGGAAGGGACGTAAAGCGAGGGTCTCGAGACTGTGCTGTGCCACATACTCGTTAAAGTTACCTATCGTTATTTCACATGGATAGGAAAAATTCAGAGCTCCCACTGTAACATCACCCAGTTCGCCATATAAGTATAAAGTGCCGTTAAATTAATGAACACACAAACAAGACTGGTCTGGTTTTAGCATCGAAATAATATTGAATAGAGGAAACTGCGCAGATACGCAGTTGTTGGACGACAGGAAAATAGTAGTTATTAAGTCGTTTCATTTGAAATGTCCGTTTTTATTATTTCCAAAATTCTAAGTGGAATTGGTGGTTTTCTGTTGTTTACTACGTTTATTGTAATACATATTGTAAGGAGCTGCTATTAATCGCCTCTTTGTGATAATATTTACTATCATTAAGTTTGAACGATCATTCCTTTGTATATCATCAATTATGACCGTGGAAACACGCGATTTTTGTGTAATTTTTTTTTTAAAGTTTAAACTTAGCATTCCAATCAACAGAAACATCCAACATTATTTACAGATTACCTTCCCGCAAAGCTCCTGGGCACGACCTCATCACAATTCATATCTTAAAACACCTTCCTAGAAAATCCATTCTATTCCTTACCTATATATATAATGCTGTACTCCGCTCCACATATTTCCCTGACCCCTGGAAATTATCTATTGTAAAAACGTTACCTAAACCTAAAAAAAACCGAATTCCCATCCTCTTACCGTCCTATCTCTCTTTTACCTAGCATGGGTAAAATCCTATAAAACTCATCCTCAAACGATTGTATCCCATCCTTCATGCAAATCAAATAATACCAGATCACCAGTTTCTATTCCGAGCATCCCACTTCACTATTCAGCAATGTCATCGTGTGGTGGATGTAGTCTCCTCTGCATTAGAACGTGGGTCATATTGTCTGGGCGTCTTTCTTGATGTGGAACAGGCTTTTGACCGAGTCTGGCATCCGGGATTGCTCTACAAACTACGTCAATTCCTACCGCCTACCTACTTTCTCATCCTTCGATCCTATCTCACAAACAGAGCTTTCCAAGTAAATCATAATAATGTGTATTCATCCATCTTTTCCCAATCTGCTGGTGTTCCTCAAGGTAGTATCCTTGGCCCAATAATCCTTTATACAGTTTATACAGCTGACATCCCAACTCATCCTAATACTATCCTTACCACGGATGCTGATGATACATGTGTATTATCAGTTAACACCAATCCAATTATTGCAAACCAAAGCCTCCAATCCCATATCACTGATCTTGAAGAATGGTGTCAAAACTGGAGAATTAAAATAAACTGTTAAAAATCGCATCAAATCACTTTTACCTTACGTCGTAAACCAATTACTTCCTGCCCTTCAGTATCCTTTAATAATATCCCACTTGTGCCTGTAGAACAGATCCGATACTTAGGGTTGCATCTTGACAAACGATTAACCTGGAATCCTCATACGAGACTGAAAAGACAAGAAACCGCTCCACGTTTCAGGCTATTTCAACACTTACTAGACAAGCGCACTAACCTCCCAATTAATTACAAAAGACTCATCTACATGACCATCATACGACCTATTTGGACCTACGGAGTAGAGCTATGGGGCTCCACTAAGCCATCGAATTCCTCTCGCATCTAATCCCTACAATCCAAAATCCTTCGTAAAATCCTTAATGCTCCTTATTTTGTTAAGAATAAAGTCATCCATAATGACCTTAATGTCCCATTTGTTGCTGATTTGGCCCTAACCCGCTATCTATCCTTTCATTACAAACTTCATTTCCACTCAAACCCTCTAGTTTCAAACCTAGCTTCCTCTTCAATTCCCGATAATCCTCCGAGCCGTCTGAAAAGAAGATGGCCCCGTGACTTCTTAGTTGAACTTGTGATTTGAGTACTACCAGTGGGTAGTTTCTCTACTTGTCATTTTCACATGTCATTATGTATTGCTTAGCCCATTAACTTGATGTATTATTGTAATGCAGTTGTAAATATCAATAAATAAATTTAAAAAAATAAAAAAAGTTTTAACTTAGACACTTGGCAGCCTAAGCTGCAAGAAACATTACCACCGCGCTCCCTGAAGAGTCCTGTAACGAACGGACTTTCGCCGTTGGTTTGACAAATGGTCAGCTGGTGATACAGATTAATTCATTTTCACTTCAAAAGCCTTTACATCAATGACCCTGGAAAGGTCTCAGATTCTGTACATGGTAGCGAATGTATGATTTCTGAACCGAAGGCAGGAAACTGATTTGGTAGAGATCACCCTCATCCTTCAGATTTCTCCTTCAATTAAGGAACCTACATTATAGAGGCTGGGTAAGCTTAAGGAGGATCTGCAGATTCCATAAGAATGATCTATGGCTGATAACAGATTGAATAATGTATCTGCCACAGTCAGGTTTGAACCAAGGGGCTATAAATCAGCAATGCACCCCACACATTGAAGTCACTTTTTTTGGAAAAATAATTATATTCAAATTAAATATCTCAATGCAATAGACTATAATACTTTACTCAATGTTGTGCAACACTTATCATGTTATAAAAATATAAACAAATTTTAAGGTGTAACAAAAATAATGGAGAATTAAATTATGAAGTAAAACTTTCATATATTTACAAATCTTAATTGCGTACAATATTTCATTAAAAATATACAAATTTCAATGGCTATTTACAATTAACATTTCATTATTTGCTCCGTGACAATATTTAATACTATGTACCTAAATTTAACTATATCAGATATGATAAAACATAAATTTTACATACTCAACTCCAACATTATTGTTTTTATCTTTTATCAGCTTAATATGTGACTTAATTAAAAACAATAAATACTTTAAACAAAACATTAAACTTAAAAAATATATGCTGGGACAACATAACACCAGGCAACTAATAGTTAAGGCAAGAAAATAACAATTGTAGGGACTTACATAATGAAGTAATGACTATTCAGGAATACAATATTTATTTCTGATACATTTATTATTCCAGGAATACATTAACTGTATTTACAGTTAATGTAATTACAGATAGTAGTAATGATAACAACATCTGATATCAGTAGAGGCACTGTTAACTTATCACAATAGAACAGGCACAAGTATTAAGTATAAGACTTTTGCTTAGGTTGGGTTGTGTTAACACTAGAGTTGTTGCCTATCAACGATTGTATGCTATTGATAGAAATAAGGGAAAATGGACTTACATTACTCTTAAATTTCACTAAACGTCAATATTTGTTGGCTTATTAAAAATTTGGGCAACTCCAGTGAAAACACAGTCTATAGAAGATACGTTAAATCACAAAATATGTTGACGACAAATATTTAAGTTGAAAATTTGGTAGAAGTAATAAGTTAACGTTGTTTGATAATATCAGATTGGGCCCTCGGGTTTGCTAAGCCTTTCACTAATCATATTACTTCTTTAAAAATAAAAATTATTATAATTAAAGAAGTAATATGATTGTTAACGTATTAACTACACAAATGACTTGCCAATTTCAAATAATCCGAGGTTAAAAAATGAGCACAACGATTTTCATTTTCAATGAAAATATAAAGATGGATAATAATAAATAAAATAAAACATTTAAAATGTTTTTTTGTTTGTTTTTTTGTGAAAATAGAAACAACTTTATAACAGAAAAAATGTTAACAAATTAAAGTATTTATTCTTAATTTAACATCAAAACTATTTTTAATAAATATTTTTAAAATTTTAATTTACAATAAAAATGAAAACTATGCCTTGAAAACCTCAAACAAACTTTAAAATATTCAATAAATAGACCATTACCAAAAATTAACTAATGCTTTCTACTCAAAATATATTATTGACACAACAATAAAGAAAAAGGTAATTTAATTCCCCTTTGTATTCTATAGTAAAATAAAAATAACAAATTTGATTTGCTCAGAAATTCATCTAAGTAAAACCTTTTTTGATATATATACTCAAATAATTTAATGATGAAAGTTGAAGATGCCTTTTTGGTTGGTGAATAAAATTCCAATAAAACCTCAATTTATTTTAAATATTGATTCGATATCAAAATTAAGCTGAGGCTACCGTAATTTTTCTTTGTACTGTTGTTAGAAAAACGCAGAATACAACTGAGATAAATCATCGAGACTGACGATAGAATATGACATTTAAAAAATAAAATAAAAAAATAAAAATTTGCCTAAATCAATTCCTTTGACATTAGAAACATCTGTCTTCTTTAGTGATCCCCCTTGCTAATATATATAATATGTTCCTTCTTTAATGTAATACACATTATCTTCCTTCCTTATTGTTAAGACAATGTGTTTATTTTAAGATATGGCCATTATATGGAGCCAAAAATTCATAAGTTACTGTACATAAGAGGTCTTGAAACAACACCCATCTCAGACATGGAAGGACTGTTTCGCAACAAAAACAGTTATAAAGAAATGGAAATCGAAACTTTATACTTGACATAACTAGATCAAATTCAATATAATCAGTTGTATACAAACTATTAAAAAACCTTCTGGACCAATTAGAAAATATATTGTTTTTCTTTTTAAATTAATCATATTAATCAATTGTATCACTATATAACCAGCATTATACTGTTAATACTCCTGGAAGGATGGCTCATCACTTTATTTATAATTTATAATGTTTTCCTTTTAAGGTAAGATCCTTCCTAAGAGAGGTGCCTTCAAATGTTAACACTGAAGCGCCCGATTTTGGCATCACTTTTATCTTAGCTTTTAAAAGGACAGGATTGGCGGATTCCTCTTGCGAAATAGGAAAAATTACTTTATTAATTTTTTTGTACAAATTGTCTGAATTTAAATACATCTGAGGGGTACAACCTGTAAATAAAAAATACAGCTTATCAAACGAAGAATTAAAAATTAACCTTGAACATAAATAATACATTTGTACAAGGGTTAGCAAGTACTTATATTAAGAATTCCCTTGACCTTAAAGCAGCATTTGGCTTTCTTCCAAGAAATGAAGTATGGGAGGCCCTCAGAGTTAAAAACATCCTAAAATCTGGTTGGTGAAATAATGATTACAAATCAAGACCTAAAGGTAACCGTTAGGCTGACTGATGAAGAGTTAGGGTCTTTTAACACTTTACTGCCCTATGCAGTCAAATGTCACCAGGGGCCGGGAGTATTTAAGAAGAGTTAATTTTTAAAAAATGCACGTAAATTCATGAAATAATTCAGCATGTGCAAATAAACAATTTAAACAACATATTTACAACAGGAGCAACACATTTACCTATTTGTTACAGTATTTGTCAAATCATACACATAAAATAAGTAGGCTAATAAATTTTATTCGCATAACCAACACAATAATAACCCTTTCGAATACGATTGGTTTTCAGATGTTTATATACACAAAATAAGTTAATTATAGTAGAATTTATAAAATTAAAAAATAAAAGTTTATTCATCTATTTTTCTTTTTTTAGAATTTTATGCCCTTTATATTTTTTTCTTTTATTTTCCTGTATTCCGACTCTACTGACCCAGAGGGCATGCTGCTAATTAAACATTTTAAAATTAAATACAGGCAATAAAACAATAAGTATCTAAAATAAAAGACGCAATATCCAAACTTGTTCGGAATCATCACCCAGAAATTGCGGTACTGGCCAAAAACTTTCAGTGGTAGAATCACACACATGTTGTGTGAGCGGAAGCTAAGAGAAGTTCCGACTATCACACATATTGTGTGAGCAGTCATTAAAATGTTACTATAGCAAGGGGAGTCAAACAATCAAACAAGGTGGCAATTTAAGTCCGTTGCTGTCTGTCCAGTTTCTATTTATATTATTTATAAATGAGATAGCAGCAATATGTAAAAGGGAAACTGAAAGGAGTTTCCTTCTTCTCTATGCAGATGGCATCGTTCTCATTTCAAACTCCATAGATGATTTGCAGCGAGCAGTGACTGAATGGGATGAAGAGCATTGTAGAAAAGGTAAGCAGATCAACATCAATAAAAGCAAAATAGGAAGAGAATAAGAAGAATCCATGTGTATTTAGTACACGATATATGAATATAATAATGCATTGGAGGAGAGAAGGAAGCAGTCAAGAAGCTCACCTACCACAGAACAATTTTGGATAAGACTGGGAGAGTAGACTTGGAAATTTGAAACAGAATAAGTTAAGCAAACATCTGTAATACTGTTATCAGAAAATGAGAGTTAGGAAAAGATGCTGCACATCAGTATACTTACCTATACTCTTATAGGGTGCTGAAATTTGGATAATAATGACTGCTGCAGAGATGAAATTTCTTTGAAGGATTGCGAGCAAAACAAGAAGAGAATCTATCCGGGATAAAACGATCAGAGAGGAACATAACATCATCTCGATGAAAGAATTACTGGTGTCACTTCAATTAAAATGGTATGGCTATGAAGTGAGGATAAAGGAGATAAAAGACCCACTTACAAAGGATAGACTACATCCCTGGAGGTAAAATGTCATACCTGCACAATACTGAATGCTTATGTAGAAAATGGCAAAAACATGAGGCAATCTCAAAACCAGGCTAGGACCATGGCTGAATGACACTCAGGGCTAAATTCTCGCCCACTCTAAAAGGCACAAAAAGGGTGTGGCAAAAGAAAAAGAATAGTGGTTAAATATTTAAAGTTGAAACAAAAATAATATACTAAATTAATTCTTCAAGATACACTTCTATAAAAAGAATTAACAGTTTTTGCCACCTTTTAATAATAATCCTAGTTAATAGCAGATAATAAGTACTTGTTGGAATTGTATTAGATCTTCTATTATATATGACATTATACATGGTATTAATAGATAAAATCTGATCATTTTTGGCAAATTATTTATAGACAAGAAGAGATAACACTGAATATTTAATAGCATGAGTAAGGATGATACTTACTGCTAACAATGAACCAATATTAAAATAGATAAATTATTATTGAGAAAAAATGTATTTCATAAGTCAGCTATAATAAAATAAATGTGTATTATAACTGAAATCTAAGCAGTCAAATAAAAAATATACATTACCTAGAAAATCAACTCCACTTTTATGATCAACTTCTATCCTCAATACATTTTCTCCATCAAATAGATGGACTTCAAATCTGTAGTAAATGCACAAAGGATATTTTTTTCCTGTAAAGGGGAAAGTTGATTGATTCACAATATAATTTTAAAATATATAGCATACAGTATTTTTTTTAAAGTAGGATTAAACATCATAGAATCAATGGCGTATACTGATACCATTAAATTTTAGTATTATCAAGGTCAGTAAAAGCAGCGATGGGCTCAATAAGTACCATAATCTAGATCTGGAATGTCAAATGTCCAACTGTTGGCGCTAGCATATGACACAGAGGTAACTAGCTCAGTCGTTCTGCAACCTATTCATGTGGTTAGAAGCCAATAGAAACATGTGATTTTTTATAATGATATAGTTATATACAATTATGGATAATTAATACTTATAATACACTTTTCAAAATCTGTATTACTGAATGTATAAGAAATAAAAATTCCAGCCATAATTATAAATTTAACAAGGACTTTGAAGAACATCCACCTTATGTCATCTGGTCAACTAGTCTTTTGTACTTCCAATAAGAGCACTCGGGAAAGAGAATAGGAACATTGCATTTAGCCTGTTTATCTTTGAAAGTATGTTTTAACTTAAGTTTGTTAAGGTACTTACAAGACAAGAGTAAGCTCATATGTTGAACCTCTAATATTATTTTATATATAAGACAATTTGTTTAGTGATTTTCAATAGACCTGAAACCTAGAGCAAGGCAAGGCATTTTAAACTTATTTTTACAAGTCCTCTACCTGATCTACTCAACTGCATATGAGAATGTAAGAAGAGGAGATGAAAGAATGAAAAATATTACAAATCCTTTTGTAATTTCAAGTAATGTATTTAGATTCAATAAGTTGCATAACATGAGGACAAGTATTAAACATCGCAAAACCAATCCAGTTCACATTGTTGGTCAGCCCAAGGAGGAAATAATAAAAAACTATTCGATTGGAACCACTACAGTAAGTTACATCAAATCAAGATATTGCATTAAATTGATGAATGATATTCATTAATAACTATTATTATGTTTTTATTCGACCAAATTGACGATATCAAGTCAGAGGGTTGACCACAAGGAAAAGATCATCAAAGGAACATACAGTTTTGAAAAGGTCGAAGAATTGGTCTATCTCGGCTCACAGGTTATCTTGAATAACATAGTGACAGCAGAGATAACGAGATTAATGCTTGCCAACAGAAGATTATTCTGAATTTGACAATGGCAAGCAGTTTTCTCCTTGGGATGGAGAAAACTGCTTTAGAAGACTCTGACTCAATAAACGGTTTGTTGCACCACTGATGATGATGATGATTATTATGTTTTTATTAATAATTTTAAAGAAAAACGATTTTTCAATAAATCTCTAAACAAATTTGTTTGAATAAATAATTACCTTTTTCTGAACATCCAGGACAGGTCAAGTGATAACTATATCTGCAAAAAGTGCATTTATCGCTCATAAGTTCCATTTCTTTTAACTCATTGTATGAGTATTCTGTCCTACATCCTTCATTACAAAACCCTTCCACTAAATTGCCATAGCTTTCTAAAAAATAAAAATATATAAGTTTAATTCATACAAATTTTTGAAAAGCATTATAAAATGAAGAAGAAAAATTATAATTAAGTTTTTTTAAAAAAATTACAAACTAAAGCTTTAAGTCTTAAAAATTGTAGTTGATAATGAACCCATTAAGTGTGGGCGACTCCTTGGCGATGGAGTCCAGAGAGACTGTCCACACTCAGCATTTACCATCGCTTTGGACAGAATACTTTTTGCTCATGCCATCTTCATTGATTAATTATAAGTTCAAACTGCGACTAATA
This sequence comes from Troilus luridus, assembly GCA_964056705.1. Classification (NCBI taxonomy): domain Eukaryota; kingdom Metazoa; phylum Arthropoda; class Insecta; order Hemiptera; family Pentatomidae; genus Troilus; species Troilus luridus. Next base: position 113,104,022 of record OZ057414.1, on the reverse strand, counting down.
AATTATCATAGGATTTCTTTTGCACCTGACTGCATAATAACAAAACTTTATTTTCAAGCATCTATGGTAATCATCTTTTAAAATGAGTAAAATTTATTTATTTACAGCTATTTACTGTATCGGGTGATTATGAACAATATATCCATAAAATTTATTCAAAATATCAAGATATTTTAGCAAATTTGAACTCTTTGATATTTTGATTTACTTTTATTTTATTTTTTATGAAACCTGATTGTTTCATTGAATTATACCTAATATTTTAATCATAATTTCTTATAATAACTACATGAAAAGCACATTGATCGCCATCAATTGCTATTGACGGATCAATAGCACTTTAAGGATTAAAAGCCAATTCAGCTGTTGATATAAATGACACAAATATACTGTTTCAAATGTGAAAAATAAATACACATTTTTCAATTTTGAACTACAGCAATTGCTTTAGGATTAATACTTAATGTTTAATTCATATAGAGTCATCTACAAGGCAAAGAACTATGTATCAGAACATAGATGAAATATGTTTGACAATATGACCTGATTAATTTGGGGCCTTCAAACAGTTTTTTCACTCTTCTGGAAAGGGATGTTTCTCATTTTCGATTTGTTTCGACGATATGAATATAATACATTGATATATCACATAACTGAATTCAAGCCACAAAATATTCCACGGATCACATTCCACATCATTGGATCCTAAACTAACAGATTTTCTGTCAAGAAATGTTCGGTCTAAAGCACTGATTCCCAAAACTATGAAATCCTACAGTCGAGTAAGATAGAAACTGAACATTGTGGAGAACACTCCTCCTGAAAATCTAATGTTGACACAGTATGATTTTCTTGTAAATCTATTAACTATAAATCAGTGGTACAAAAAGAGATCATGAATTAAAATAAAATTAAAATCTGGGAGTACAATATCAAGAACTGCTAAACCTTGATATTTATCAAATTTAACAATAAATATTAATACAAAAGACTTCAGTGGTAACTTCTGGTTTAGACCGTGTCGCTGAATTTTTTGCCAATGTTTCGCCAGACATGCTGCTCACTTCTTCAGGGCAGAAAAGAGAAGGAAGACGGAACGCTTGCCCTCGGTCTTTTATACCTGCTCGGGTCCGCTCGTAAATCATCGGGTACCATCGCAAGTCGATCTGGTCCCTTCGTGTCCTGGGACGGAGCCTACTTTCCCATGAACGTGAATGGCTTGTTTCTGATTGTTCTGGTTGATTGGATGTCGACTCTGCTTGGTTAATCTGTTTTACTTTTTTCTTTTTATTTTCTGGTATGTTTGGGAGCCAAAGCTTACTTAATTTTAAACCGTCTTCCCTGTTGAAATTTTCCAGGTGTTTGACTATTTCTATCGCTTCCATTATTTTTCTTTCTGTAGCTTTACTACATTTCTTAACCACTCTGATTTTTTCAAATTCTATAGTATGATTTGTGGTAACGAAATGTTCAGCCAAGGCTGATCCCTTACTGTCCATTTTCTTGATGGTTTTTATGTGCTTTGTGAGTCTTGTAGATATTAGCCTACCCGTTTGCCCAATACATTGCTTGCCACAGGAGCATGGAATGCTGTATATCCCCAGCATATATAATATGGTTGGTGAATAATGTCAAGGGCACCACAGAAAGAATATCAAAAAAATTTTAAATAAAAACTATATTCACCACGGACAGGAAAATTCTGTCAAGTTCTGCCGAATGCGAAAGATAAGTTCGGACTCAAGACACCTGGTATATACAGCATTCCATGCTCCTGTGGTAAGCAATATATTGGGCAAACGAGTAGGCTAATATCCACAAGACTCGCAGAGCACATAAAAAGCGTCAAGAAAATGGACAGTAAGGCATCAGCCTTTGCAGAACATTTCGTTACCACTAATCATACTATTAAGTCTTTTGTATAAATAGAGGCCGTGGAAACCTAAAAATGAGTAAATAAGTATTAAATCAGCACTTTCAACTTATAACAGAAAACAGCAAAATATATTAAAAAATTTTGAATATAATTAATTGTACCACTAAAAGACTACTTGTCTAGGTAAAAACAATTGAATGTTATTATTGTAAATAAAAGTCTTAAATACCAAATTTAAACACAATCTAATTATACTTAATATTTTTTTGTCAAAATCTGATTAGAATTTTGAAAAAAACAAATTCAGTATGCTGTTTATATTAATATATAGAAAACTTTTACATTATATTTTAATATAATGTTTGTTTAAAATCCCACACTCCCTACGATTTTTGTAACATGCATGAATTCAACCGAATAATTATACAATAAATTTCACTAACTGTTATTAATTTTAATAAATATTAAAAATAACAACATAAAACAGACAAAAAAAATTACCTTGCGAAAGATTAGGTAATATATTAACAATAGCTCCAGTGACATCGAATTTAGAAAATAAATTTAAATTGTAAGAGGAACCTGAAATCAGAAACATACAATAACAAATTTATACTATTAAAAAGAATCAAAGGACTAATTTGTATCACTAATAATGTATTTAATATGAATAAATACTGATTTAAAATATAATGTACAAGCATGAACACATATTTAATGGGAAATCATTGGAAAATGTTCAAACCACTACTTTATGGAATTTTTGTTTTGTTAAAAGTTTTCTGCATTTCAAAACTTTTCAAGCTCAATTTAGTGTTCCAATTAGATTAGTTTATTCATATGTAAGTGTTTTAACATAATTATGGAAATGTTTATTACTTACCACTATGGGATGATAATCCCTTCATTATCTAAAAACAAAAGCAAAATCACATTAGTGATGCATTGAAATAATTAACACAAAAATTACAAATCATTCGTATAGAGGATACGACAATATTGTACAATAATTGATGGAGGATTAATAGGACAAGTACATAACCAATTTTCGATCATACCATAAACTGTGATCTGACATCATGATTTACCTAATAATCCCATATGTGCTTTTAATAACTGTGTGTGGAATTATTATCACATTCACTTTACAAGCAAACATCAGGACCGTAAAGTAATTTAAGTTCTAACCTATGCGGAAGATGTAGTCTTAACTGGGATATCCCTTCACAGCATATGAGAGAGATGGTCATTGAGACACAAGATGTAGAGGCAAAGAAGATCAATCGATGTATTAATGAGAGGAAGGTCAAAACGACAGTATTAAAGATTGGGAAAAAACCAACAGGACCATTGGCACAATCACAATGGAACGAAATCTTAAATTTTTGAAATGTCAAAATGTTTCCATTAAGCAATAACATAATAAATTAAGAGGTGGAGGGATGTGTGTTTTTTGGGTGCATTATTCATCTTTTGGTTTTCTATTATTCTCTTTCTGCCCTGAGGATGCCTGAATAGGCAAAATATTGGACAGGTATTTTTAATTCCCTGTTTTAGTTTAGAGACTTAAGGTTTATAGTTGGAATTTTTCCACTAATGTATTATAATAAATTAAGGTTTTCAGCAGAAAAAAAGATATTGTTTCTCCCTCTCAACATTAATTAATAATTATTAAAAAGTAAAGTTGTCAGCCATATCACCAAGTTTATATTGTACAAAACTCTTAGAATATCAGTAGTAGCAAAACAATAGAAGCATCAACCTGCTTGACAGGTTTAAAAGAGGGTCAATCTATTTCAAATCACCCAGTCACTGTTGCTCAACATTTTTTTATTTTTCTGATTCTTTTATCATGGGAAGACATTAACAAAACTGAAATTGAAAAAAATTTACAAGGCATATTTTTTAATTGGCAGCCATTTTTAAAATGCCGTTTTGGGGAATTTGGTAAAGAAACAGGATTAGCGGAAAATTGTATTGCCATGTAATTTTTCGAGATATCAGAATAATTTAAAAACCAGGGTGTTCAGCATGAAATGATCTTCAAGACGACTATATTTTATTTTCCCTATCATTCAAGATAGTCAGTCAAACTCTTTCTCTAAAAGCTTGGAAAAATTTGAAAATCGTTAATTTTTAACACTATAAATTTTTAGGTAGGAAAAGGGACTCACTAATAATATTTTATTTCTGTGTTGAGTACTCATAATACTACCAGCAGCATAAGTTTTAGTCTTGAGAATGAACTCGTTTTTTTTCAACGGATTTTCAAAAATGGCCAAAACCACATTAATGCCAATTTTCATCGGTCAATATCTGAAAAGGGACTGAATGGAAACAAGTGAAAATTGTACATAACATCCTTTATAGTAATAATAATATCTCACAAAAAAATTATGAATGAGACCCAACTACATTTTGAGTTATAGAGATGTGAATTTCAATAATAACGCTACCTTTTTATTACACTCGTGCAATGCTAAATTAGCAATTATAGGCTTAAAATTATCTTAACTGACAAAGTTAAATGATGCTGCAATCACTAAATTAAAAATACACTTTTAATTATTTATTCTCTTTAATAAGAATGGACAGTAATAATTATAATAAGTAGTTGTACTTAACTTACTCATGTTTCATCTACTACACTGGCGTAATGTATACACACACTAATGTTTTTCTCTATATTTTTGTGTTAAACTTTACTTGTATGAATATTATGTTCATTTTATTTGTTCATTATTGTTATTCTAAAGGGACTTGGTCCCAGAATAAAGTTTGTTTTCTATTCTGTTCTATTGTAACTATTTGCCAGCTGTAATTTTGATTAAGGAGTTGTACAAACATGATATTTCATTGCAGTTTATCAGTTATGTTATGTGTTCTTCCAGGCACTGTTGTGAGTTCCATTGGAGTCACTTTACGTACTATTTTGTTTGCAGGTACTCAAGCAGTATCATCTTTGGCAGTTGGAAGGCAGTTTTAGTCCAGAATGATGGAAGAAATGCACCAAAACATCATTGTTATCTTCACTTTTGTCTTAAACTTTTCCAAGTCACCACTTCTCATCGTATATACAGGCAACAAAGTCATTATATGTGAAAGATGACACATGTGTAAATAATATTGAAGTCAGATGATCATCAAAGCTCAAGCCTTTGGAAGTAATATAACACCTTATATGATTGTTACTTATGGGAGCATATCTATAATAGCCTCTTGTACCTTTCACTGGTAAAGAATATTCAAATCTCTCAGTCGGTGTTGTTTCTATTCGCTCAATTTCAGATGAAGGAACATGTATATATTTAATTCCAGTGATGTTGGCCCAACAGTATTTAAACAAGTTGCAACATGAGAACTCAGGTGTCAGTTGACATTTGACAAAGGGTTTTAAGATACGAACATACTTACATATTTTTTTAATAAATGGGCATTTTTAACTCAAGTATTGCATTTAAATTTAGACTAAGTTAATTATTATAAAACTCAAAATAATAATTTATAGATTGAAGCATCATTTAAATTTGTCAATTAAGATAATTTTAAGCCTATAGTTGCTAATTTAGTATTGCACGAGTGTAATAAAAAGGTAGTGTTTTTATTGAAACTCACAGCTCTATAACTCGAAATGTAATTGAGTCTCAGTCATAATTTTTTTGTGAGATATTCTTATTAGTATAAAGAATGTTATGTGCGATTTTCACTGGTTATTATTTAGTCCCTTTTCAGATGTTGACCGATTGGTATTAATGTGCTTTTAGTCATTTTTGAAAATCCGTAGAAAAAAAAGGAGTTCATTCTTAAGACTAAAACTTACGCTGGTGGTAGTATTATGAGTACTCAACTCAGAAATAAAATATTATTAGTGATTCTCTTTCCCTTCCTATAAATTGATGGTCTTAAAAATTAATGATTATTAAATTTTTTCAAAGTTTATAGAGAAAGAGTTTGACTGACTTACTTGCATGAAAGGGAAATTAAAATGTTTTTTTAAGGTCATTTCATGTTGAACACACTATTTTTTAAAATACTCTGATATCTTTAAAAATGACTTCGCAATTAAATTATCAGCAAACCCCATTTTTTCATTAAATTCACTAAAACATCATTTTAAAAATGGCAGCCAAATAAAAATTATGGCTTACAAAATTTTTTCAAATGGATTTTTGTGATTTTTTTTCCATAAGGGAACCATGATAAAAGAATCAGGAAAATTAAAAATGTTCAGCAACAAATTATATTTATATTGGGTGATTTAAAATGGATTGACCCAAGAACAATCTTTGTAATTAGCTATGGAGAAAAAACAGTGAACATTATCAGGACGGGGAAAAGTAACAATCACTTAATGCAAAGTAAACATTGCACATCTCAAAGCAGCAGCCAAATAGACTATACTTATAATGCAGAGAGATGTTTAGGGAGTTATGTGCAATATATAGATTTAAATTTATAAATAAAGCAATTATCAGCATTAAAAAAACTCTATTTCATTATTCGATTTTATGTTTCATGCTTCATTTTTGTACTTCGATCAAGAAAATGTTCGATTTATAACAATAAAAATTATCCGAAATAATGGGTCCTGCTATCATGGTAAATATGAAAAACTAATCCTCTATACTCTGTAAAAATAAATTAAAATTCACTTAAATAATAAATAGATATGATTCGAGCACTGCTCTTTAAATAGAAGATATTACCTTCTGAATGAGTGGTAAACTTGGTTTGTCAAAAACTTCCTTTATTGGTTTCAAACACCACTTATTCGACTTGAGCGAAAGGATACCATCAGAGCGAGCGTCGTAATAAGTGCCGGTGCTCGAACCAGATAAGTCGTTGACATTCCTTCCTGAACTCAACGAACCAACGCTCCTGGCTTTCCTGAAGTGTTCTTTCCTTCTCCTTTTAATCAGTAATGACTCACAGGTCAATTCCATTGCATCGTCTGAACCTTCTTTAGATCTTTTTATTCCTTCTTTATCGATTGTCTTATCCCTAATAAGTGTGAAATCCATGTCTTCAGTGTTACTTACGGATCTAGATTTCGAATAATTTTGAAGAGCAAGTCTTTTATGACAGGAGCTGCTTTTGTTATTTTTATCTATACTTTTAACAACTTCAACATGACTGGTTTTGTCAGGTTCACAATCTTTATTTGCGCCTAAATCAATTATACCACCACATTCACTTTCTTGAACATCAGATGGTTTTTTATTGGAAATTTCTTTATGATCACCCTCATCGATTTTTTCAACAGTACTTGATTCTTTAGGATGATGAATAGAGTTTTCATTATCATTTAAACAAGAACCTTTAATATGGTCAGCCATATTTGATTCAAATTCATTTGTTTTATTTAATAAATCCTTTCTATTTTCATCATTTTGTGATTTAGTGTTTTCTTGTGAAACTATTGGTAACTCAATACGAAGTTCTGGAAATTGTTCTTCAGATGAGATTTTGTTTTCTCCGCTTAGTGCCTCTTCATTCTGAATTTGATTCATATCCGCTGATTCTTGTGTAATTTTTCCAGAGCATAATCTCTCTCCAACAGATGCTACACTGTTACTCACATCATTGGTTGTTAGAGGATCTGTAGAAGTTACATCAAGAGTATCGTCCAAATTAATATTGTCAGATAAAGGTAAATTTCCATTATTGTCTTTAGATTCTTGAGTTATACAAGATGGTAAACCACCATCCTGAGGAGTGGGGTTTTCAGAATCAAAAGGAGTGCTTTCTTCTACAATAGTTGAATTACAATAAACTGATTTTGCAGATATTATAGTAGAATTTTCGATTGGGGAAAAAAGTTTTTTTTTCTTCGGTTTCTGTGGTTTATCATTGGAAACACAATCAGTCGGGTTTGAGGAAAGTACCTGATAAGACGATATCAAATTGTTTTGCCTCTGGTTATTACAAGTTTTATCCAGTTTCTCAATGTTGTGCCTTGATTCCAAAGATGGAGTTTGGGAAGAAGTTTCCAAATGATCAGATACCTCAATATCTGGTAAAAGATGGGGAGGATCCCCAACCCAATTGTGAACCCATTCTTTAATTCTGTTTCTTTTATGCGATTCTTCACTAAGTTCAATACTCACTTCTTCATTACAGCTATCGTGTTTTGAATTTCCCGTATTAGATTTATTTCTATAACCACAACAATGAGGGACTCTTACATTTTCAGGAGTGTTTATTTTCTCATGGTTGCAACAACATGATGAATTATTATAACAATGAAATGGAGTAGTGATCTGCTTATTGCAGCATAATGTATTTGTTTTGTCCATAATGTTTTGGCAAAAAGATTGTTTTGATTTCATGCACACATTTTGACAGGGCGAGGCACAACACTGCTTTATTTGGGAATGACAAGGCCCATAACACGATTTCACAGATCTGCATTGATGGTCTAAATTCTTATTACAGGAACTATTATTCGTACGGCACAAATGAGCACTATTCAATTGCATGCATTGTGGTGGAGCATTATGCCCACAACAACAATTTCTAGTGCAAGGACAAGAATGATGATTAAAGAAAGTACAAGGTGGTCTGTTATTGCAAGCACAGGACAATCGGTTATTGTAAGAACAACAGTTTTCCTTAAAATGGTTAGGCGCTATTGTATGGCAACTGCAGCGGTTAACCCTGGAGTTACAGCATTTCGTCTTGCAAGTTGTCACGTGCGAATGCACCCCACAAGTATTATTTGCAACATTATGATGAGAACAACATAAATCTTTATTAGATTTCATAGCGGAATCAAGGTTACAGATAAGGTTAATTTGACTTTCATTTCTACAAGAAATATCTGCAGCACTACCAAGATTTGCTGTATTCTGTGAAACTATGTTTTCACCGAATACTTTTTCAGGAGAAGTTTTGTTTTCAATACAAACATTATTCGGGCCTCTTTGAACTACTGTTCTGGTTGTAGAGTCTGGGACCAATTCTTTAGTGGGAGGTCTTTTCAAATCTACTGGTCTACTTCTAAATATTTGTACATTATGTTGCAGTGTGCCAGATGTTGAGCTTTCCCCAACGGAATGAGTGTCAGAATCTTCATCACTTAAAGGCAGTCTTTTTCTATTCTGTAAAATATAAAATAAATTTATTATCAAAGAAAAAAAAAATAGACATTGGAATATTAGAACCAAAGATATTTATTTTGTTTCATCCATAAAAAATATATTTAACTAAGACAAATTTGTGTCCATGACAAAATTTAATCTAACTCGCTAAAAAAAATAAATTGTTGAAATTGACACAGGATTAAAGGTCATTAAAAAAATATTACAATAATTACTTTGACAAACATTTTAAATAGATTTAAATAAAGAAGAGGGAGCAGAGTGTCTCAGTGGTAGAGCACTGAGTTGCCATGCCAAAAACCATGGTTCAAATCGTGCTGCTGGCAAGCTTTATTTGGTCTGTTAGCAGCCGGAGATGGATCATATGGGATCTAGGACCCTCCTGGGGCTCACCCAGAATCTTTAAAGTGGGTACCCAAAATAAGGGGGGGAAATCAGACAGTTGAGCACGATCTAGGGCAAATCACCTCCTTGCACAACCGTTGTTCTTGAAACAGTACAGTCCCTACCATGTATTGAACCCCAGACCCATTCACAGGTTGCAGTGGTACAGGGTTTTTTTCAATAAGGAAGAAATTATAAGTAATTAAAAAGTCCTGTTAAAAAAAGCCAATGTAAAAAATAGATTAAGAAGTACTAACAACATAGGCACAAAAATATTTTATTAATTTATTGAATTATACCTATGAATATAAGTTGATTGTGGTTTAACCTATATTTGGGGGACCTGTGGTCTAGTGGTTAGCATAAAAAACTACTAAGCCCAAGATCACAGGTTTGTAACCCGCCAGATGGCCCTAGGATTTTTTAAAGGGAGTAAAATATCCTTGGTTATGGTGTCCTTCGGAAGGGATGTTAATAGGGGGTCCTGAGCCTGTAAAATGTCGGCTACTCCTAAAAATCCCTATTCTAATAAAACCTGGATAGGCTAAATTTAGGACTCCAACTGTAGCATCGTCCTATTAGCCATAGCAGCATAAAGTGATGTTAAATGAACAAACAAACATATGAATATATATTCTTCTGCTTGAAAACATAGCATGACCTAACTTTATAGTTATATACCACATCTACAAAATAAATTGACTAGATAATTTAAGATAATGATAGATTCTTACATTATTAGTGCCATTACTTTGTTTTTTCTGAGTTTGACCGCATTGATTTTCATCAGATGATTTGGCTACATTTTCAGTCAATTCAAGTTCCTGAAATAATATAAAATATTATGAGAAGTAAAAAATAATTATTAATACAAAAATTGAGCCAAAAAAACATCAAAAAGTATTGATTGAAAATTAAATAAAATTACATATCTTTAAATCACATAATTATATCTTGAAATCACATTTTCCTACACATTGCTAATTATTTGTCAAAATAAGCATGGTTTGTTACTTAAAAAGTTATATATTGCTAAAAATAAAGGACATTGTGCATTGTGCTAATCATGATATAATTTTGAAAAACCAATATCTACAAATATTGCAATAGCTCTTCAGCTAGTTTGTTGTATTGTATGTATTTATCGATATTGGTAAAGACGTTAAACTCTTCATGAGATCCTATAAGTAGTAAGACTGCATGGACATACATGGTGAGGCATATTATAGAAAACAGCCTTAATTTTCTAATAATTGTAAATAATAAGTATTTTATATAATGTTACTTATCTATATATTAATAATATTTATTTATATAGACATATAGACCCAATAATTTCCATACTACATCATTGTAGGTCAATATAAAATTTATATTATATTATAACATTAATAATATACAGTGGATCAAAAAAGTATTGGCACACCCCATTTTTTTCATTTTTTCAGTGATATTGTAAATTATTTTTAAGTTGGAATTTTATAGTAAAAATAGAGCCTAAATCAGTTTTTTTTAAGGCAATTAAAAGCTATACTATTAACATTATAATTATTAAGAAAAAAAATATAGGAAATCGATGGTCAAAAAAGTATTGGCATAGTCCATTGCTTACATTTATAGAATAACATCTCCTACACACTAGTCTGGTGCTATATGTCTTCGAATGGGGTTGGAAATTTGGATTTCATTGAGGGGATTATGAATGCTTAAAAGTATGTCGACGTTTTGCGGCATAATTTGAAGAGCAATGCTGAAAAATTGGGAACTCAAGATACATTCGTGTTCGAGCAAGATAACGACCCTAAATATACCGCCAATAAAACGAAATAATGGATGTTGTACAATGTTAGAAGACAGCTTAAAACACCACCGCAGTCCCCAGATATAAATCAGAGAAGATTTTTAGCTGAGGAGTGGGTTAAGATCGGACCGGAAATCACCCAAAATCTTGTCTCCTCAATGGCATCAAGAATGTAGACTATAATAGAAGTAAAAGGGATGATAACAAAATATTAGATTTTTGCATAGCGCAAAAGCAGAAGGTTGTGCCAATACTTATTGACTTATCATTTTTGTTATTTTCCGTGGTAATTACTTAAGTTTTGTTAATAATGTTTTGTTTTAAGAAATGTTTCTGTTAATTTACTTTTACTAACTATGTATATATTTATTAAAATTGTTTTCGCCGTTATATCAGGCTTTTTCTTTCCATAATTCAGGAAAATAAGGGTGTGCCAATACTTTTTTTGATCCACTGTAATAATGCAGGTATTGATCTTTGGTAAATTGGTAAATACTCAACCGCCTTAGGAAAGGCATCCAATTTAGAACTTTTGTGAACATATAAAGTAATTTTTCATGAATCAATATAAATAACTCTGGTTGACTAATTACCCAGTGGAATACAAATTAAAAAAATTACAGCCATTTAAACTACTGGAAACAAAGCAACAGGAAAGAGAATTAATTTATGACGATAAAAGAAAAACAAAATATAAGTAGTGAATCATTCATCAAAATTCAACTTACTTTCAAGCCTTTCGCTACCCATACTACAACATTCCCAGCACCCACACATAATGTGGGAATGTCCAATGCGTAGAAAAATTTCGGCTTTAAGGCTGCTATCCCATCACCTTCCTTTAAATTAACTTCTACTAGTTGGGAGACAATGTTTCCAATAAAGGCAACTCGAAACGGTTCACTTTCTCTGGTACTAGATATTACTAGAAATTAAAAATTACCGAATTACACATCATACATTGATAACGATAATTAAAAATAACAAGCGAAATACGCACAGCTTTTTACAGACATAACAAGAGCATCATGCTCTGAATGACCATCTTCTCCTTTCCAAACTACATCATGTACTTTATTTATTACACCCTGGAAAAATACGAAGAATAATAATTAGTTCTCTAATAATTATATAAATTCAATAAATCAATTACAATTAAAACTTTTATCTCACAGGAGTGACCTGTGGTCTAGTCGTTAGCATAACTAACTATTAAGCCCAATTCGCGAGTCCATAGCCTGGCAGGTGGACTTAGAATTTTTTAAAGGGAGTAAAAAATCCTTGGTTATGCCATCCTACAGCAAGGGATGTTACTCATGGGTCCCGAGCCTGTACATAAGGCATCGATTGGAATCGTATTTTTTGTTGTTTATTTAGCGAAAATTTTATTTTGTCTATTCATAAACAGCATATAACCTATCTTTATACAGACTGGCTTTAGAATTTGAAGTATTGATTGAATTGAGATTGAGACTACATGGTATGATAGGATAAGCAAACTGGAGCAATACATAAATATCCGCTATTTATTCAACATATATGCAGGTAAGCCTAGCTACATAAATCAAACTTTAATTTATATACCACTAAGTGAAAACATAGATATTGAGAACCAAGAGTATATTACTTTTAATATTGAAGATTAAACAGTAATTATTTAAAAAAACACACAATAAAATAAAAATAAGTAAATAAAATACTTCTCAGACTTACTATTATTAAAGATTTACGAATAAATTTTAAAATAGAGTAATAAAAGTCATTGAAACAAAACCAAACTATGTTTTTTTAATTATTTATTTTGTCATTACCTTTCAAAATAATAAAATTTATTTATAATTAAGTCAGAAAAATCCATGATTGTTTCTAGACAAGTCGGTTAAAATTATGGGTAACTAGATGAACAATAGTTCATTGACAAATAATATTTAATCGTAAGTATTCATGTATAGGAACCACAAAAAAAGAATAATCACCACAAAGATTCCTTGAATGGCTTTAGATCTTTCATAATCATTGCTATAATCAGTGCAAACTCCATACTTATTCAAAACAGAAATAAACTCCTCAGCTGTTTTCTCTTGGACAACTGTACAAATTACATTTTCCATAACCCCACCATCTATAAAAAAAAAAGCAAACAGTATTCTTTAAAACCTCACAAGAATCACTGAGTAAACAGTAAGTAAAAAAAAAACAGTACCAAGTGATAAACACTGTTATCTTGAAATTGATGGACACATTTAAACAATAAAACATGAATTAATAAAAATTTATAGAAAAAAATTAATCACAAACTCAGAATTTCAACGAAAACCGCAGATTGGGTGGTTTGATAAAAAATCTTAAATAAGGAATTAAGTTGACTGTTTACAAACAAAAAACATTAACCTTGAAGTGATAAGGAAGAAGGTTACCCATAAGGTTATGTAGTTTAGGCCCTTGAGCCAGTCTGATAAAGATATATCGATATATATTCGGTAAATGCATTAGATGACAAATGTATCGATAGTCTTAATATAATGAATGTTATATCAGAAATTTATTTAAATCAAGGGAATATTTTTATTTCTATTTTACATGGCAGCAAAACAATTATATTCTGATTTTTTCAGTATCATATCAGAGTCACCAAATGTTGGCAATTACCTACATTTGTTAGTTGTTCGCGGTTTTTTAATTCTAAATCAACTGATTCGGTTTATTGTTTTTATTGTATAGTTTTTGATGCCGATGTCACTCCTTTTAATGGTAAGATAGGTTATAACGATTGGCAGAATTTGTCTATAACCTTAGAAGTTCTAAGTTAGAACGTCATGAAAAGAGCTCAGCGCACCTAGTTTGTCTTGAGAAACATATTACATTAAAAATTGGCATTTAAAAAAAAAACAGTCGATTTCGTGCACCAAGCTGAAATTGAACGAGAGAAAAAAAGTTGAGTGGCAGAAATCGAACAAATTATCCATATAATTAAGTTTTTAGCGAGGCAATATCTAGCTTTACGGGGAAATTCTGAAAAAAATCATGAGCCTGATAATGGTAATTTTTTGAAACTGGTATTTGCAGAGCACATTGCCCGTATTGAAAAATCTGAGTCACGCCTAACTCATTATCTTGGCCATAATATTCAGAATGAATTAATACAATTATTAGGAGAAAGAATAAAAAAAAACCGATTGTTTTGGAGTTGTAACAATCCAAATATTTTTCAATTATATTAGATTGCACTCCAGATATTGCACATATAGAACTAATGTCGGCTGTCGTACGGTTCGTTCTTTTAAATACAAATTATGACAAGGCTGAAATTAAAGAATATTTTCTGGGATTTTTCTCAATTACAGATGCTACTGGTCAGGGTATAACTCATTCTTTGTTAGATTTTTTAAGCTCTAACGATATACAAGATATGCGTGGCCAAGGTTATGATAATGGCGCGAATATGAAAGGAAATCATATAGGTCTCCAAAAACGAATTTCAGACTTAAACCCGCGCGTATTTTACGTACCTTGTGCGGCACAAAGCCTGAATTTGATAGTTAATGGCGCTGCTAAAAGTTCGTTAGACATTGTCAATTTTTTTTCAATTGTGCAAGAAATTTGTGTTTTCTTTCTGAGAAGCGAGGGGATGGTTGACTGGAAGATAGAGTAAGTTAAATAATTAATTAAATAAGTAACCACTTATTTAGTGTTTTTATTTGACTGCACCCCCAACTATTTACTTCCTTATTTGTTTTCTTTCTGCAAACTGTTGCCAAAGAAATGCCAACTTTAACTCTAAAACCACTCTTAAATACTCGATGGGAGAGCAGGGTTGAAGCAATAAAAGCTCTACGATTTAATCTAGGAAACGTATATGATGCCTAGTTTACTATATATTCCGATAGAAACAAAGATGCGGAGTCGAGAAATTTGGCAATTTCGTTGCTAGTAAAAATTAAGTCTAAATTTATCTGTCCCCTAGTTGTTTTTGGTTTGAAATTTTAAGCAAGATTAATTTAGTTAGCAAGACTGTACAAAATTCCGATGTCGTTTTGTCTGAAGCGGTAAAAATGATTGATCTTGCAAAAAGAAGTGTGTCTGAATTCCGTAATGAGTCCGCTTTTCAGGAGTTCCTCAATAACGCGAAAACCACAGCCAATTGCCGAATTTCCCGCACCAGCTCGCCCTCGCGCCTGTAGGTTGTTTCACTATGAGGCAGAAGATGAGTCGATAACAGATGCAGAAACTCGTTTCAAACTAAATTTTTATTACTATCTATTAGATACCGCTATCAATAAGTTCGACGAACGGATCGAACTTTTGAGTCAAAATAATATGATTTTTTCATTCCTTCAAAAATTAAATCTCTGGAAGGATTTGGAGATTGATACAAAAAGACCATATTGTTCTAATTTAAAAAATAAACTGTGCCTTGCTGGTTCTTCAGATGTAGAAAAGTTAGAGGTCTTTAATGAAATAGAATTATTACCGATGTTTATTGATGATTCTACTACACCTTTGGATATTTTAAATTATTTGTTTAATAATAAATTAATTTCAGTGTTTCCAAATCTGTCCACAGCACTTAGGATTTACCTCACATTGCCAATCACTGTTGCTCACAGCGAAAGATCATTTTCGAAACTAAAGTTAATTAAAAAAATATCTCAGATCCACAATCTCAAAGTAGATTGACAAATTTATCATTAACTAGTATTGAACATAAAATCAAAATTCAAGTGAGGGACATCGTTAATGATTTTGCACCAGCTAAAGCACGAAAAGTAATCTTGTAAATATGTATTTGTAATTTGATTCAGAGCGTCTTTTAATTTGTATATAGTATTAATAAATATTTTAAAATAAACTTGTGCTTTCTTATTTTTGTAAGCTCCACTTTCCTGAAACACAGGGTTATTTTTAGTCAGTGTGAATATTATATTTTGGCGGGATGCATATACTCATCAATACCAACTCTGAAATCGCGAAAAAGTATCAGGTGTTTCATTCATTTGGTCTCAATGACTTTTTCTATGGAACAACAGATTTTTTTTTTTGTTTCTGACAAACAAAACCTGCGGAAATGAAAAAAAATATTAGTAATCGATCAGGTGATAGGTGCACTTTGTATGAAAAGGCGAAAATATTTTTTCATTTCAGCAAGCTTCTTCTGAACAAAAGCTGCTTGTAATTATGCTCTGAAGTCACCGTTTAGTTTCCTTTATGCTATGCCTACCTTACACAACTGTTTCATTTTCGCGATTTCATTTCATGTTGATCCCATAGCAAATTTTGTTTAGTTTCATGGGCACATTCACTCCCTAGAGGATTTACCGTTTTTTCCAACACCTTGTAAAACTCATCATCATTATTCGTGGCGCTACAACTCTTTTAGAGTCAAGGCCTCCTGTAGCTTGGTTCGCCAGTCTTCTCTATTGGTTGCCACTGCTCTCCAATTGCGGATTCCTAAGATGGATCTGGCATCCGCGGCCACTCCATCGATCCATCGGAGCCGAGGTCTTCCCACTCTTATTGTCCCATAAATCCTTTCGTCTAGGACCATATTAGGAATCTGATCCTGGGACATTCTAATTATATCGAAGCCCGCCTACTTTGATTACCCTTAAAATATCTGAGCTCTTGTAGAGTCTTAATTGGTCAGCGTTCGTCCTTATCCTCCAGATCCCATTGGTGCAAACTGGGCCATAAATTCTTCTTAAAATTTTCCTCTTGAACCTTAGGAGAAGGGCTTCCTGTAAACTGGGTAATGTCCAGCATTCGGAGGCATAAGTAAGAACTGGTCTTACTAGGGTCTAATACAAACGCACCTTCGTGTTTTGAGAAATAGCCCTGCTTCTAAAATGCTTCAGTAACCCGAAATAACATTTATTTGAGGACATAATTCTGCGATGGATTTCTGCTTTTATGTCATTAAAAATATAATGCGATGGTTCATGCACATTCAGTTATGGGCCTGCATGCATATATTTGGTTTTTGATTCATTGACCTCTAAACCCAATCTAGCTGCTGCTACCTGGAGACTGAGAAAAGCATTTTCTAAATCTGTAGGGGTTCTTGCCCCAATATCTATGTCATCGGCGAAGGCCAAAATCATAGAAGATCTATTGAATATAGTTCCCACAATTTGTATTCCAGATTTCCGCACTACACTTTCGAGGGCCTAATTGAAGAGAAGGCATACGAGACAATCACCCTGTCTCAGCCCTTTGTGAGTTTCGAAGCTTGTATAAACAGTTATAAACAGTAACTGTTCAATTTTAATCGCGTGCCTGCTAGGGGGTGCCTAGTTCACGACTGCACACAGGCGCGACATGGGCCAGAGCCAGAGCTGGCTATGTTTTTGTTATTGTTAATTGTAGGCTTGAAAATATAAAACCCTGTTCCAACGATATTTTAGTTTTATTATTATTTAGTGTGCACTGAGTTGCCATGCCGGAAATCCTGGTTCAAATCCCGCTGCGGCCAGTTACTTTTATTTAGTCGGTTTGCAGCCGGAGATGGATCATATAGGATCTACGACCCTCCTGGGGCGCACCCACCTTCTATAAAATATTATAAAAATAGTGTACCCATATTAAGGGGGAAAAATCTGGCGGTTGAGCGTGACCTAGGACAAGTCAACTCCAAGCAGAACCGTTATTCATGAAACAGTACAGTCTCAACCATGTACTGAACCCCCAGACTCGTTCACGGGTATGTAGTGGTACATGTTAGGTTATTATTTAGTGTATACTCTATATAGAAGTTAGTTTTAGTTAATAAAAATGTAATCAATAAATTATTTCAATTACCTTTTAATTGTGAAAAAAATGTCTTCTATTATAGCATTTGTATTTCAAAAAATTGGTATGATTCAAAGAAAATTCAAATACAGCTCAATTCCTGTTAATGATGGTTTTGCTAAGAATTTTTATAAGCTTCTGTTATATTAAATTAACGGGAAGGTAGATTGATTTATAATGAAAAAAAAAAATAGTGGTCAATATTCTAGATTTTAACCAAATTTTTTTTCTGAAATTCCTTCTACGCTAGAAGCAATCGGACTTACCTTTGTCTATTTTTCTTTCTTATTTATTTTTAAATAGATAAATCATGATATTTATTATTCTTTACTACTTATCAAGCAATAATGGTAAAAACGATCCTCAAAAGGATATCAATTTTAAAAATAAGAATAGCCTTATAGTTAAAAACTAAATGTAGATAAGCTCAATACTAATTAAATGGTGGAACTTGTTTGATTGAATTATTTGATAATTACTTAGATGTTTCAATTTTGGAATTTTGTGGTTATATAATCACTACCAGAGTATCAATATTTCTTCAAGCTCGTAAAATTTTTGAAAAACTCATTTTACGAAAAAAGATGATTTTTGATAAAAGTAATTACCATGATCAGGTAAGGAAGGGGGTTGCATAGTGTGCATAGTCTAGAGTTCCAATGCTGAAAGTTCCGGGTCTAAACAGCTTTCCATATTCTGCATGGTACGTTATCAATTTTTTAGAAGATAAAATGGGTACAGAAAGCTATCCTTAAAAAGTCGAGGTAAATAAAACCCTGACAATATTTTTATTGTTAATTGTAGGCTTGAAAATATAAAACCCTGTTCCTAGGATATTTTAGTTTTATTATTATTTAGTGTGCACTGAGTTGCCATGCCGGAAATCCTGGTTCAAATCCCGCTGCGGGCAGTTACTTTATCTATTATTTATTTAGGCAGTTACTTTATAGGCGGGCAGTTACTTTATCTATTATTTATTTAGTATGTTTGCAGCCGGAGATGGATCATATAGGATCTAGGACCCTCCTGGGTTTCCAAAACTGGGGGACCCAGTTTCTATAAAATATTATAAAAATAGTGTACCCATATTATGGAGGAAAATCTGGCGGTTGAGCGTGACCTAGGATAAGTCATCTCCTTGCAGAACCGTTATTCATGAAACAGTACAGTCTCAACCATGTACTGAACCCCCAGACTCGTTCACGGGTCATAGTGGTACAGGTTAGGTTATTATTTAGTGCATACTCTATATAGAAGTTAGTTTTAGTTAATAAAAATGTAATCAATAAATTATTTCAATTACCTTTTAATTGTGAAAATAAAGTCTTCTATTATAGCATTTGTATTTCCATAAATTGGTATCATTCAAAGAAAATTCAAAAAAGGCTCAATCCCTGTTAATGATGGTTATTCTAAGAATTTTTATAAACTTCTGTTATATTAAATTAACGGGAAGGTAGATTGATTTATAATGAAAAAAAAAATAGTGGTTAATATTCTAGATTTTAACCAAATTTTTTTTCTGAAATCCTTCTACGCTAGAAGCAATCGTACTTACCTTTGTCAATTTTTCTTTCTTATTTATTTTTAAATAGATAAATCATGATATTTATTATTCTTTACTACTTATCATGCAATAACGGTAAAAACGATCCTTAAAAGGATATCAATTTCAAAACTCATTTTACGAAAAAAGATGATTTTTGATAAAAGTAATTACCATGATCAGGTAAGGAAGGGGGTTGCATAGTGTGCATAGTCCAGAGTTCCAATGCTGAAAGTTCCGGGTCTAAACAGCTTTCCATATTCTGCATGGTACGTTATCAATTTTTTAGAAGATAAAATGGGTACAGAAAGCTATCCTTAAAAAGTCGAGGTAAATAAAACCCTGACAATATTTTTATTGTTAATTGTAGGCTTGAAAATATAAAACCCTGTTCCTAGGATATTTTAGTTTTATTATTATTTAGTGTGCACTGAGTTGCCATGCCGGAAATCCTGGTTCAAATCCCGCTGCGGGCAGTTACTTTTATTTAGTCTGTTGGCAGCCGGAGATGGATCATAAAGGATCTAGGACCCTCCTGGGGCGCACCCAGCTTCTATAAAATATTATAAAAATAGTGTACCCATATTATGGGGGAAAAATCTGGCGGTTGAGCGTGACCTAGGACAAGTCAACTCCTTGCAGAACCGTTATTCATGAAACAGTACAGTCTCAACCATGTACTGAACCCCCAGACTCGTTCACGGGTCGTAGTGATACAGGTTAGGTTATTATTTAGTGTATACACTATATAGAAGTTAGTTTTAGTTAATAAAAATGTAATCAATAAATTATTTCAATTACCTTTTAATTGTGAAAAAAATGTCTTCTATTATAGCATTTGTATGTCCATAAATTGGTATCATTCAAAGAAAATTCAAAAAAAGCTCAATCCCTGTTAATGATGGTTATACTAAGAATTTTTATAAACTTCTGATATATTAAATTAACGGGAAGGTAGATTGATTAATAATGAAAAAAAATTAGTGGTCAATATTCTAGATTTTAACCAAATTTTTTTTCTGAAATCCTTCTACGCTAGAAGCAATCGGACTTACCTTTGTCAAATTGTCTTTCTTATTTATTTTTAAATAGATAAATCATGATATTTATTATTCTTTACTACTTATCAAGCAATAATGGTAAAAACGATCCTTAAAAGGATTTTACGAAAAAAGATGATTTTTGATAAAAGTAATTACCATGATCAGGTAAGGGGGTTGCATAGTGTGCATAGTCCAGAGTTCCAATGCTGAAAGTTCCGGGTCTAAACAGCTTTCCATATTCCGCATGGTACGTTATCAATTTTTTAGAAGATAAAATGGGTACAGAAAGCTATCCTTAAAAAGTCAAGGTAAATAAAACCCTGACAATATTTTTATTGTTAATTGTAGGCTTGGAAATATAAAACCCTGTTCCTACGATATTTTAGTTTTATTATTATTTAGTGTGCACTGAGTTGCCATGCCGGAAATCCTGGTTCAAATCCCGCTGCGGGCAGTTACTTTTATTTAGTCTGTTTGCAGCCGGAGATGGATCATATAGGATCTAGGGCCCTCCTGGGGCGCAATAATCAATAAATTATTTCAATTACCTTTTAATTGTGAAAAAAATGTCTTCTATTATAGCATTTGTATTTCCATAAATTGGTATCATTCAAAGAAAATTCAAAAAAGGCTCAATCCCTGTTAATGATGGTTATTCTAAGTATTTTTATAAACTTCTGTTATATTAAATTACCGGGAAGTTAGATTGATTTATAATGAAAAAAAAATAGTGGTCAATATTCTAGATTTCAACCAAATTTTTTTTCTGAAATCCTTCTACCCTAGAAGCAATCGGACATACCTTTCTCAATTTTTCTTTCTTATTTATTTTTAAATAGATAAATCATGATATTTATTATTCTTTACTACTTATCAAGCAATAATGGTAAAAACGATCCTTAAAAGGATTTTACGAAAAAAGATGATTTTTGATAAAAGTAATTACCATGATCAGGTAAGGGGGTTGCATAGTGTGCATAGTCCAGAGTTCCAATGCTGAAAGTTCCGGGTCTAAACAGCTTTCCATATTCCGCATGGTACGTTATCAATTTTTTAGAAGATAAAATGGGTACAGAAAGCTATCCTTAAAAAGTCAAGGTAAATAAAACCCTGACAATATTTTTATTGTTAATTGTAGGCTTGGAAATATAAAACCCTGTTCCTACGATATTTTAGTTTTATTATTATTTAGTGTGCACTGAGTTGCCATGCCGGAAATCCTGGTTCAAATCCCGCTGCGGGCAGTTACTTTTATTTAGTCTGTTTGCAGCCGGAGATGGATCATATAGGATCTAGGGCCCTCCTGGGGCTCAATAATCAATAAATTATTTCAATTACCTTTTAATTGTGAAAAAAATGTCTTCTATTATAGCATTTGTATTTCCATAAATTGGTATCATTCAAAGAAAATTCAAAAAAGGCTCAATCCCTGTTAATGATGGTTATTCTAAGTATTTTTATAAACTTCTGTTATATTAAATTACCGGGAAGTTAGATTGATTTATAATGAAAAAAAAATAGTGGTCAATATTCTAGATTTCAACCAAATTTTTTTTCTGAAATCCTTCTACCCTAGAAGCAATCGGACATACCTTTCTCAATTTTTCTTTCTTATTTATTTTTAAATAGATAAATCATGATATTTATTATTCTTTACTACTTATCAAGCAATAATGGTAAAAACGATCCTTAAAAGGATATCAATTTCAAAACTCATTTTATTTCTCAACCATGTACTGAACCCCCAGACTCATTCAGGGGTCATAGTGGTACAGGTTAGGTTATTATTTAGTGCATACTCTATATAGAAGTTAGTTTTAGTTAATAAAAATGTAATCAATAAATTATTTCAATTACCTTTTAATTGTGAAAAAAATGTCTTCTATTATAGCATTTGTATTTCCATAAATTGGTATCATTCAAAGAAAATTCAAAAAAGGCTCAATCCCTGTTAATGATGGTTATTCTAAGTATTTTTATAAACTTCTGTTATATTAAATTAACGGGAAGGTAGATTGATTTATAATGAAAAAAAATTAGTGGTCAATATTCTAGATTTTAACCAAATTTTTTTTCTGAAATCCTTCTACGCTAGAAGCAATCGGACTTACCTTTGTCAATTTGTCTTTCTTATTTATTTTTAAATAGATAAATCATGATATTTATTATTCTTTACTACTTATCAAGCAATAATGGTAAAAACGATCCTTAAAAGGATTTTACGAAAAAAGATGATTTTTGATAAAAGTAATTACCATGATCAGGTAAGGGGGTTGCATAGTGTGCATAGTCCAGAGTTCCAATGCTGAAAGTTCCGGGTCTAAACAGCTTTCCATATTCCGCATGGTACGTTATCAATTTTTTAGAAGATAAAATGGGTACAGAAAGCTATCCTTAAAAAGTCAAGGTAAATAAAACCCTGACAATATTTTTATTGTTAATTGTAGGCTTGGAAATATAAAACCCTGTTCCTACGATATTTTAGTTTTATTATTATTTAGTGTGCACTGAGTTGCCATGCCGGAAATCCTGGTTCAAATCCCGCTGCGGGCAGTTACTTTTATTTAGTCTGTTTGCAGCCGGAGATGGATCATATAGGATCTAGGGCCCTCCTGGGGCTCAATAATCAATAAATTATTTCAATTACCTTTTAATTGTGAAAAAAATGTCTTCTATTATAGCATTTGTATTTCCATAAATTGGTATCATTCAAAGAAAATTCAAAAAAGGCTCAATCCCTGTTAATGATGGTTATTCTAAGTATTTTTATAAACTTCTGTTATATTAAATTACCGGGAAGTTAGATTGATTTATAATGAAAAAAAAATAGTGGTCAATATTCTAGATTTCAACCAAATTTTTTTTCTGAAATCCTTCTACCCTAGAAGCAATCGGACATACCTTTCTCAATTTTTCTTTCTTATTTATTTTTAAATAGATAAATCATGATATTTATTATTCTTTACTACTTATCAAGCAATAATGGTAAAAACGATCCTTAAAAGGATATCAATTTCAAAACTCATTTTATTTCTCAACCATGTACTGAACCCCCAGACTCATTCAGGGGTCATAGTGGTACAGGTTAGGTTATTATTTAGTGCATACTCTATATAGAAGTTAGTTTTAGTTAATAAAAATGTAATCAATAAATTATTTCAATTACCTTTTAATTGTGAAAAAAATGTCTTCTATTATAGCATTTGTATTTCCATAAATTGGTATCATTCAAAGAAAATTCAAAAAAGGCTCAATCTCTGTTAATGATGGTTATTCTAAGTATTTTTATAAACTTCTGTTATATTAAATTAACGGGAAGGTAGATTGATTTATAATGAAAAAAAAATAGTGGTCAATATTCTAGATTTTAACCAAATTTTTTTTCTGAAATCCTTCTACGCTAGAAGCAATCGGACTTACCTTTGTCAATTTGTCTTTCTTATTTATTTTTAAATAGATAAATCATGATATTTATTATTCTTTACTACTTATCAAGCAATAATGGTAAAAACGATCCTTAAAAGGATTTTACGAAAAAAGATGATTTTTGATAAAAGTAATTACCATGATCAGGTAAGGGGGTTGCATAGTGTGCATAGTCCAGAGTTCCAATGCTGAAAGTTCCGGGTCTAAACAGCTTTCCATATTCCGCATGGTACGTTATCAATTTTTTAGAAGATAAAATGGGTACAGAAAGCTATCCTTAAAAAGTCAAGGTAAATAAAACCCTGACAATATTTTTATTGTTAATTGTAGGCTTGGAAATATAAAACCCTGTTCCTACGATATTTTAGTTTTATTATTATTTAGTGTGCACTGAGTTGCCATGCCGGAAATCCTGGTTCAAATCCCGCTGCGGGCAGTTACTTTTATTTAGTCTGTTTGCAGCCGGAGATGGATCATATAGGATCTAGGACCCTCCTGGGGCGCACCCAGCTTCTATAAAATATTATAAAAATAGTGTACCCATATTATGGGGGAAAAATCTGGCGGTTGAGCGTGACCTAGGACAAGTCAACTCCTTGCAGAACCGTTATTCATGAAACAGTACAGTCTCAACCATGTACTGAACCCCCAGACTCGTTCACGGGACGTAGTGATACAGGTTAGGTTATTATTTAGTGTATACTCTATACAGTAGTTAGTTTTAGTTAATAAAAATGTAATCAATAAATTATTTCAATTACCTTTTAATTGTGAAAAAAATGTCTTCTATTATAGCATTTGTATTTCCATAAATTGGTATCATTCAAAGAAAATTCAAAAAAGGCTCAATCCCTGTTAATGATGGTTATTCTAAGTATTTTTATAAACTTCTGTTATATTAAATTAACGGGAAGGTAGATTGATTTATAATGAAAAAAAAATAGTGGTCAATATTCTAGATTTTAACCAAATTTTTTTTCTGAAATCCTTCTACGCTAGAAGCAATCGGACTTACCTTTGTCAATTTGTCTTTCTTATTTATTTTTAAATAGATAAATCATGATATTTATTATTCTTTACTACTTATCAAGCAATAATGGTAAAAACGATCCTTAAAAGGATTTTACGAAAAAAGATGATTTTTGATAAAAGTAATTACCATGATCAGGTAAGGGGGTTGCATAGTGTGCATAGTCCAGAGTTCCAATGCTGAAAGTTCCGGGTCTAAACAGCTTTCCATATTCCGCATGGTACGTTATCAATTTTTTAGAAGATAAAATGGGTACAGAAAGCTATCCTTAAAAAGTCAAGGTAAATAAAACCCTGACAATATTTTTATTGTTAATTGTAGGCTTGGAAATATAAAACCCTGTTCCTACGATATTTTAGTTTTATTATTATTTAGTGTGCACTGAGTTGCCATGCCGGAAATCCTGGTTCAAATCCCGCTGCGGGCAGTTACTTTTATTTAGTCTGTTTGCAGCCGGAGATGGATCATATAGGATCTAGGACCCTCCTGGGGCGCACCCAGCTTCTATAAAATATTATAAAAATAGTGTACCCATATTATGGGGGAAAAATCTGGCGGTTGAGCGTGACCTAGGACAAGTCAACTCCTTGCAGAACCGTTATTCATGAAACAGTACAGTCTCAACCATGTACTGAACCCCCAGACTCGTTCACGGGACGTAGTGATACAGGTTAGGTTATTATTTAGTGTATACTCTATACAGTAGTTAGTTTTAGTTAATAAAAATGTAATCAATAAATTATTTCAATTACCTTTTAATTGTGAAAAAAATGTCTTCTATTATAGCATTTGTATTTCCATAAATTGGTATCATTCAAAGAAAATTCAAAAAAGGCTCAATCCCTGTTAATGATGGTTATTCTAAGTATTTTTATAAACTTCTGTTATATTAAATTAACGGGAAGGTAGATTGATTTATAATGAAAAAAAAATAGTGGTCAATATTCTAGATTTTAACCAAATTTTTTTTCTGAAATCCTTCTACGCTAGAAGCAATCGGACTTACCTTTGTCAATTTGTCTTTCTTATTTATTTTTAAATAGATAAATCATGATATTTATTATTCTTTACTACTTATCAAGCAATAATGGTAAAAACGATCCTTAAAAGGATTTTACGAAAAAAGATGATTTTTGATAAAAGTAATTACCATGATCAGGTAAGGGGGTTGCATAGTGTGCATAGTCCAGAGTTCCAATGCTGAAAGTTCCGGGTCTAAACAGCTTTCCATATTCCGCATGGTACGTTATCAATTTTTTAGAAGATAAAATGGGTACAGAAAGCTATCCTTAAAAAGTCAAGGTAAATAAAACCCTGACAATATTTTTATTGTTAATTGTAGGCTTGGAAATATAAAACCCTGTTCCTACGATATTTTAGTTTTATTATTATTTAGTGTGCACTGAGTTGCCATGCCGGAAATCCTGGTTCAAATCCCGCTGCGGGCAGTTACTTTTATTTAGTCTGTTTGCAGCCGGAGATGGATCATATAGGATCTAGGACCCTCCTGGGGCGCACCCAGCTTCTATAAAATATTATAAAAATAGTGTACCCATATTATGGGGGAAAAATCTGGCGGTTGAGCGTGACCTAGGACAAGTCAACTCCTTGCAGAACCGTTATTCATGAAACAGTACAGTCTCAACCATGTACTGAACCCCCAGACTCGTTCACGGGACGTAGTGATACAGGTTAGGTTATTATTTAGTGTATACTCTATACAGTAGTTAGTTTTAGTTAATAAAAATGTAATCAATAAATTATTTCAATTACCTTTTAATTGTGAAAAAAATGTCTTCTATTATAGCATTTGTATTTCCATAAATTGGTATCATTCAAAGAAAATTCAAAAAAGGCTCAATCCCTGTTAATGATGGTTATTCTAAGTATTTTTATAAACTTCTGTTATATTAAATTACCGGGAAGGTAGATTGATTTATAATGAAAAAAAAATAGTGGTCACTATTCTAGATTTCAACCAAATTTTTTTTCTGAAATCCTTCTACCCTAGAAGCAATCGGACTTACCTTTGTCAATTTTTATTTCTTATTTTTTTTTAAATAGATAAATCATGATATTTATTATTCTTTACTACTTATCAAGCAATAATGGTAAAAACGATCCTTAAAAGGATATCAATTTCAAAACTCATTTTACTTCTCAACCATGTACTGAACCCCCAGACTCATTCAGGGGTCATAGTGGTACAGGTTAGGTTATTATTTAGTGTATAGAATAAAATTAGAACCAATATTCGCAAACCAACAAATAAACAAAACAAACAGCACTATTTGAAATACTGACCATCTCAGATACAAGGGGAATACAAGACAAAGTTGGACAGAATGAGAGGTAAATTCTGGCCAACTCAGTCTAGTATTACTTTTGTATTTAAGATTACTGAAAATCCTAGGGACATCCCCCTGGAAAAAAAAAAAAGAACCTGTATTACTGTTGTACTTAAGATGTCAGAAAACCCTAACACCTAGAACTACTGCTATTTAAGAATCAGTATATGGATTAGAGCAACTGCTAATAGAAGAAAGACTGACCAGGGCTGACTTTATTCTAATAATTTGGAGATGGTACCGCCACTTCCCTACACAATAACAATTTAGGGCCTATTCGACTTAACCCAAAGCATTAAAACATAAAAGAAGAATTTCTAGTAAAAAGATGAAGAATAAAATAAAGCCTATAAATGTTAACCAAACAAAAAAAACATACAGCACTATTTGAAATACTGACCATTCTCAGATACAAGCGGAATACAAGACAAAGTAGGACAGAATGAGAGGTAAATTCAGGCCAACTAAGACTTGTATTACTCTTGTATTTCAGATTACTAAAAATCTTAGGGTTACCACATCCCTCCAGAAAAAAAAGAAAGAAACTGTATTACCCTTGTACTTAACATGCCAGTAAAACCTACCACATTGAATGACTACTATTTTAAAATCAGTATATGGATTAGAGCAACTGCTAATAGAAGCAAGAGTGACCAGGGCTGACTATATTCTAAAAATTTGGAGATGGTACCGCCACTTCCCTTTGCAAAAGAAAATTAAGGGCCTATTCGACTTAACCCAAAGCATTAAAACATAAAAGATGAACTTCTAGTAAAAAGATGAAAAATAAAATAAAGCCTATAAATGTTAACCAAAAAAAAAAAAACATACAGCACTATTTGAAATACTGACCATTCTCAGATACAAGCGGAATACAAGACAAAGTTGGACAGAATGAGAGGTAAATTCAGGCCAACTAAGACTAGTAATACTCCTGTATTTGAGATTACTGAAAACCCTAGGGTTACCACATCCACCCGGAAAAAAAAAATATAACTAGTATTACCCCTGTACTTAAGATGTCAGAAAACCTAACACCTAGAACAACCACTATTTAAGAATCAGTATATGCATTAGAGCAACTGCTAATAGAAGAAAGAGTGGCCACTATTTGAAATACTGACCATCTAAGATACAAGCGGAATACAAGACAAAGTTTGACAGAATGAGAGGAAAATTCTGGCCATCTCAGACTAGTATTAATTTTGTATTTACGATTACTGAAAATCCTAGGGACATCCCCCTGGAAAAAAAAAAAAGAACCTGTATTACTCTTGTACTTAAGATGTCAGTAAAACCTTGTCAGGAGTAACCTCTTTGGATATTGTGTATCGATAGGTGACTCTCTGTGGTGGCTGTAAGTCAGTGAGTGAGTGGGCGCCTGGCACAGCCCTCATGTCGATTGTTCTGTATAATGAGATAATACATGTGTTCAACCCATTAAACTCTTTAATTATATATCCCACTAACAGGTTATGGGCCCAGGCTGTGTAAATCAGTGAAAGTATTCGGGAATCGTGTAGTGTTCGCTCCGAGTCGGTTTACCGGTATCCGTGAGAGGTTGAGATGGCGTCGTCAACCGAGTACCCCCAGTTGTACGACTCAAACTATAAAAACTGGAAATTTAGAGTTATGTGCCTTTTAGAAGAAAAGGGAGTTGAGCACACTATGAAAGAAGAATGGGAAGCCAAAAAACAACAGCAGATAAAGAAGCGGAAAAGAAAGCGAAGAACTCGGTAATTAACTGCGTGACGGATCGCCTGTACTTAAGATGTCAGACAAACCTAACACCTCGAACAACCACTATTTAAGAATCAGTATATGGATTAGAGCAACTGCTAATAGAAGCAAGAGTGACCAAGGCTGACTATATTCTAAAAATTTGGAGATTGTACCGCCACTTCCCTACGCAAATGAAAATTTAGGGCCTATTCGACTTAACCCAAAAATTTTATAGCAATTGCTAATAGGAAAAATCGTCGACCAGGCCTTATAATATTCGTAAAATTGTTAGATGGTACCGCCACCTTCCCAACCAAATGAAAATTAAGGGCCTATTCGACTTAACCAAAAGTATAAAACACAAAAGTTGAAATTCTAGTAAAAAGAAGGAGAAAAAAATTATAATCTTTATACGTAAACCAACAAAAAAATAAAAAACATACAGCACTATTTGAAATACTGACCATTCTCAGATACAAGCGGAATACAAGACAAAGTTGGACAGAATGAGAGGTAAATTCAGGCCAACTAAGACTAGTAATACTCCTGTATTTAAGATTACTGAAAACCCTAGGGTTACCACATCCACCCGGAAAAAAAAAATATAACTAGTATTACCCCAGTACTTAAGATGTCAGAAAACCTAACACCTAGAACAACCACTATTTAAGAATCAGTATATGCATTAGAGCAACTGCTAATAGAAGCAAGAGTGACCAGGGCTGACTATATTCTAAAAATTTGGAGATGGTACCGCCACTTCCCAACGCAAATGAAAATTAAGGGCCAATTCGATTTAACTCTAAGAACTAAAACATAAAATATAAAATCCTATTGAAAAGAAGGAGAATAAAATTACAACCTATATAGGTAAACCAACAAAAAACAAAACAAACAGCACTATTTGAAATACAGACCATCTCAGATACAAGCGGAATACAAGACAAAGTTGGACAGAATGAGAGGTAACTTCAGGCCAACTCAGTCTAGTATTACTTTTGTATTTAAGATTACTGAAAATCCTAGAGACATCCCCCTGGAAAAAAAAAATAGAACCTGTATTACTCTTGTACTTAAGATGTCAGTAAAACCTAACACCTTGAATGACTACTATTTTAGAATCAGACTATTGGATTAGAGCAATTGCTAATAGGAAAAAAAGTCGACCAGGCCTTATAATATTCGTAAAATTGTTAGATGGTACCGCCACCTTCCCAACCAAATGAAGATTAAGGGCCAATTCGATTTAACTCTAAGAACTAAAACATAAAATATAAAATCCTATTGAAAAGAAGGAGAAGAAGATGTCAAAAAATGAAGAAGATGTCAAAAACACTAACACCTAGAACAACTACTATTTAAGAATCAGTATATGGATTAGAGCAACTACTAATAGAAGCAAGAGTGACCAGGGCTGACTATATTCTAAAAATTTGGAGATGGTACCGCCACTTCCCAACGCAAATGAAAATTAAGGGCCAATTCGATTTAACTCTAAGAACTAAAACATAAAATATAAAATCCTATTGAAAAGAAAGAGAATAAAATTAGAACCAATATTCGCAAACCAACAAATAAACAAAACAAACAGCACTATTTGAAATACTGACCATCTAAGATACAAGCGGAATACAAGACAAAGTTGGACAGAATGAGAGGTAACTTCAGGCCAACTAAGACTAGTATTACTCTTGTATTTGAGATTACTGAAAACCCTAGGGTTACCACATCCACCCGGAAAAAAAAATAGAACTAGTATTACCCTTGTACTTAAGATGTCAGAAAACCCTAACACCTAGAGCAACTAATATTTAAGAATCAGTATATGGATTAGAGCAACTACTAATAGAAGCAAGAGTGACCAGGGCTGACTATATTCTAAAAATTTGGAGATGGTACCGCCACTTCCCAACGCAAATGAAAATTAAGGGCCAATTCGATTTAACTCTAAGAACTAAAACATAAAATATAAAATCCTATTGAAAAGAAGGAGAATAAAATTGTCAGGAGTAACCTCTTTGGATATTGTGTATCGATGGTTGACTCTCTATGGTGGATATAAGTAAGTGTGTGAGTGGGCGCCTGGCACAGCCCTCATGTCGATTGTTCTGTATAATGAGATAATACATGTGTTCAACCCATTAAACTCTTTAATTATATATCCCACTAACAGGTTATGGGCCCAGGCTGTGTAAATCAGTGAAAGTATTCGGGAATCGTGTAGTGTTCGCTCCGAGTCGGTTTACCGGTATCCGTGAGAGGTTGAGATGGCGTCGTCAACCGAGTACCCCCAGTTGTACGACTCAAACTATAAAAACTGGAAATTTAGAGTTATGTGCCTTTTAGAAGAAAAGGGAGTTGAGCACACTATGAAAGAAGAATGGGAAGCCAAAAAACAACAGCAGATAAAGAAGCGGAAAAGAAAGCGAAGAACTCGGTAATTAACTGCGTGACGGATCGCCTGTACTTAAGATGTCAGACAAACCTAACACCTCGAACAACCACTATTTAAGAATCAGTATATGGATTAGAGCAACTGCTAATAGAAGCAAGAGTGACCAAGGCTGACTATATTCTAAAAATTTGGAGATGGTACCGCCACTTCCCTACGCAAATGAAAATTTAGGGCCTATTCGACTTAACCCAAAAATTTTATAGCAATTGCTAATAGGAAAAAACGTCGACCAGGCCTTATAATATTCGTAAAATTGTTAGATGGTACCGCCACCTTCCCAACCAAATGAAAATTAAGGGCCTATTCGACTTAACCAAAAGTATAAAACACAAAAGTTGAAATTCTAGTAAAAAGAAGGAGAAAAAAATTATAATCTTTATACGTAAACCAACAAAAAAATAAAAAACATACAGCACTATTTGAAATACTGACCATTCTCAGATACAAGCGGAATACAAGACAAAGTTGGACAGAATGAGAGGTAAATTCAGGCCAACTAAGACTAGTAATACTCCTGTATTTGAGATTACTGAAAACCCTAGGGTTACCACATCCACCCGGAAAAAAAAAATATAACTAGTATTACCCCTGTACTTAAGATGTCAGAAAACCTAACACCTAGAACAACCACTATTTAAGAATCAGTATATGCATTAGAGCAACTGCTAATAGAAGAAAGAGTGGCCACTATTTGAAATACTGACCATCTAAGATACAAGCGGAATACAAGACAAAGTTTGACAGAATGAGAGGAAAATTCTGGCCATCTCAGACTAGTATTAATTTTGTATTTACGATTACTGAAAATCCTAGGGACATCCCCCTGGAAAAAAAAAAAAGAACCTGTATTACTCTTGTACTTAAGATGTCAGTAAAACCTTGTCAGGAGTAACCTCTTTGGATATTGTGTATCGATAGGTGACTCTCTGTGGTGGCTGTAAGTCAGTGAGTGAGTGGGCGCCTGGCACAGCCCTCATGTCGATTGTTCTGTATAATGAGATAATACATGTGTTCAACCCATTAAACTCTTTAATTATATATCCCACTAACAGGTTATGGGCCCAGGCTGTGTAAATCAGTGAAAGTATTCGGGAATCGTGTAGTGTTCGCTCCGAGTCGGTTTACCGGTATCCGTGAGAGGTTGAGATGGCGTCGTCAACCGAGTACCCCCAGTTGTACGACTCAAACTATAAAAACTGGAAATTTAGAGTTATGTGCCTTTTAGAAGAAAAGGGAGTTGAGCACACTATGAAAGAAGAATGGGAAGCCAAAAAACAACAGCAGATAAAGAAGCGGAAAAGAAAGCGAAGAACTCGGTAATTAACTGCGTGACGGATCGCCTGTACTTAAGATGTCAGACAAACCTAACACCTCGAACAACCACTATTTAAGAATCAGTATATGGATTAGAGCAACTGCTAATAGAAGCAAGAGTGACCAAGGCTGACTATATTCTAAAAATTTGGAGATGGTACCGCCACTTCCCTACGCAAATGAAAATTTAGGGCCTATTCGACTTAACCCAAAAATTTTATAGCAATTGCTAATAGGAAAAAACGTCGACCAGGCCTTATAATATTCGTAAAATTGTTAGATGGTACCGCCACCTTCCCAACCAAATGAAAATTAAGGGCCTATTCGACTTAACCAAAAGTATAAAACACAAAAGTTGAAATTCTAGTAAAAAGAAGGAGAAAAAAATTATAATCTTTATACGTAAACCAACAAAAAAATAAAAAACATACAGCACTATTTGAAATACTGACCATTCTCAGATACAAGCGGAATACAAGACAAAGTTGGACAGAATGAGAGGTAAATTCAGGCCAACTAAGACTAGTAATACTCCTGTATTTGAGATTACTGAAAACCCTAGGGTTACCACATCCACCCGGAAAAAAAAAATATAACTAGTATTACCCCTGTACTTAAGATGTCAGAAAACCTAACACCTAGAACAACCACTATTTAAGAATCAGTATATGCATTAGAGCAACTGCTAATAGAAGAAAGAGTGGCCACTATTTGAAATACTGACCATCTAAGATACAAGCGGAATACAAGACAAAGTTTGACAGAATGAGAGGAAAATTCTGGCCATCTCAGACTAGTATTAATTTTGTATTTACGATTACTGAAAATCCTAGGGACATCCCCCTGGAAAAAAAAAAAAGAACCTGTATTACTCTTGTACTTAAGATGTCAGTAAAACCTTGTCAGGAGTAACCTCTTTGGATATTGTGTATCGATAGGTGACTCTCTGTGGTGGCTGTAAGTCAGTGAGTGAGTGGGCGCCTGGCACAGCCCTCATGTCGATTGTTCTGTATAATGAGATAATACATGTGTTCAACCCATTAAACTCTTTAATTATATATCCCACTAACAGGTTATGGGCCCAGGCTGTGTAAATCAGTGAAAGTATTCGGGAATCGTGTAGTGTTCGCTCCGAGTCGGTTTACCGGTATCCGTGAGAGGTTGAGATGGCGTCGTCAACCGAGTACCCCCAGTTGTACGACTCAAACTATAAAAACTGGAAATTTAGAGTTATGTGCCTTTTAGAAGAAAAGGGAGTTGAGCACACTATGAAAGAAGAATGGGAAGCCAAAAAACAACAGCAGATAAAGAAGCGGAAAAGAAAGCGAAGAACTCGGTAATTAACTGCGTGACGGATCGCCATATCGACTATGTCCGAGATGCTAAAACTGGAAGAAACTGCTAATAGAAGAAAGAGTGACTAGGGCTGACTTTATTCTAAAAATTTGGAGATGGTACCACCACTTCCCTACACAATAACAATTTAGGGCCTATTCGACTTAACCCAAAGCATTAAAACATAAAAGAAGAATTTCTAGTAAAAAGATGAAGAATAAAATAAAGCCTATAAATGTTAACCAAACAAAAAAAACACACAGCACTATTTGAAATACTGACCATCTCAGATACAAGCGGAATACAAGACAAAGTTGGACAGAATGAGAGGTAAATTCTGGCCAACTCAGTCTAGTATTACTCTTGTATTTGAGATTACTGAAAATCCTAGGGTTACCACATCCCTCCGGAAAAAAAAAAATAGAACCTGTATTACCCTTGAACTTAAGATGTCAGAAAACCTTAACACCTAGAGCAACTAATATTTAAGAATCAGTATATGGATTAGAGCAACTGCTAATAGAAGAAAGACTGACCAGGGCTGACTTTATTCTAATAATTTGGAGATGGTACCGCCACTTCCCTACACAATAACAATTTAGGGCCTATTCGACTTAACCCAAAGCATTAAAACATAAAAGAAGAATTTCTAGTAAAAAGATGAAGAATAAAATAAAGCCTATAAATGTTAACCAAACAAAAAAAACATACAGCACTATTTGAAATACTGACCATTCTCAGATACAAGCGGAATACAAGACAAAGTTGGACAGAATGAGAGGTAAATTCAGGCCAACTAAGACTTGTGTTACGGTCAGAGCGGAAAGTAGGACCGGCTTCTGATCTGCCTAGAGCGGATTAGGCAAACAATGGGATTAAGCGGAAGGGATTATAGAATGGCGTAGAACCTTCTAGATCGGTCTAGGTGGTCCTCGTCCGTGTTCCGAGTAATGCCCCACCACGACCTACCTTGCCTATATAAAAAGGACAGCGTTTTCGGCCGCGGCAGTCTGTAATAAGCCAGTGAGTAGCAGTTGTTAACTAGTGGCAGTGTGTGTGAGTTAGTTAGTATTAGTATCAGTTTGTAATAAGTGCTTAGTGAGCAACAGTGACAATTAGTGGCCGTGTAATAAGTGTAATAAACTGTGCGGCAGTTTGTCATATTTGGAGAGTCTTACGGTCGGTGGACTTTAGTTAGCGAACTGTAAGTGTTAATTTGTAATTGTAAACTATAGTGTAATATTATTGTATTTTGTACAAATTTATATATAAATAGTTTAGTTATTTAGTATTACCAATATCTTATATTGTTTGTATATTATTTTAGAAATTAGATAACATTTAGTAGAATATTGTTATTGTAAATTGATATTAGTTTAATAATTTAATAATCGCATTGTATTCTTTTTAATTTGTTAATAAATATTGGATTCTTGAATTAAGTAATAGTTTAGTCCATTTTACACCCAGTAGCCTGTAACAAATTGGTGTCAGAAGTGGGATATTTTGCGTAATTGTTATTATTTTGTAATTATTGGGCTACTGTATGAAAAATGGCTTCTCAAAGTCTTAAATTAATGGATTTAAAAGTTGCAGATTTAAAACGGGAATTAGAAGAACGTGATCTGGATTCTTCCGGAAATAAAAGTGTACTGCAACATCGCTTGCGTCAATTTTTTGTAGAGTTAGGGGAAAGTCCAGATGACGTTCTGTTTGAAACTGATTTAAGCAAGTTGTCTGCAACTTTTAAAAATGAATTAAGCACTGTTAAAAATGAGCTAGGTAATGAGTTAAGCACTGTTAAAAATGAATTAGGTAATGAGTTAAGCACTGTTAAAAATGAGCTAGGTAATGAGTTAAGCACTGTTAAAAATGAGCTAGGTACTGTAAAAAATGATTTAATGGATACATTAGAGTCTAAGTTAGGCACATTAGAGACTAAGTTAATGGAAAATGTAGATAATAAGTTAGCCGATGTAAATAATAAAGTAGCAGATGTAGAATCTAGGCTAGGAGAAAAAGTGAACGAAATTAGGCTAAGAATGGAAGCACTCGAGGGACGTACGAGCAACCCACTGACGAACAACACCGACCATTCCTCCAAGGGCGGCCATCGTGACACCATTCTACCCGCCTATGCTGGGGCGCCACCAACTCACAATACCATTCCAGTATTCGACGGAAAGACGCCGTGGGAAGACTACATGACTCTCTTCGAGACAGCGGCTTCGATCCACGGGTGGTCGCCGGAGACCCAAGCTTCAGCTTTGTGCCTGGCCCTGCGCGGAGACGCCTTGGGAGTACTGCAGGGGATGCCCATGTCGGAACGGTCCAACTACGGTGAGCTGATGAGAAGACTGGAGATGCGTTTCGGCCACCGCCACATGGACCAGCTGTATCGCTCACAGCTGAAAAGCAGGGTCCAGAAGACCAACGAGACTTTGCAGGAATTTGAAGCGGATATTGCCCGGCTGGTGAGGAACGCCTACCCATCGGTCACCGACTATGTCTACGAAAGCTTGGCTGTCGACAAATTCCTCGATGGACTTCGGGACCCAGAGACACAACAGGCAGTGAAGCTCGCCCGGCCGAAAACTTTGGGAGACGCATTATCCCAGGCCATGGAGTTCGAGGCTGTTAGACAGTCTGTACGGGGCCATGCGCGAGTACGAGCAGCAGAAGCGGAGCCAAATGTAGTCCCCAGCGTCGAGGACCTAGTGACAAAAGTTTTGGAAGCTCTCAGGACCCGTAAGAAGGAGATACGCTGCTGGAGCTGCGGCCAACTTGGACACCCTAGAAGCAAGTGTCTATCGAAGAAGCAAGAAAAGCCACAGGAAAACTAAATAGGGTTGATGGGAAGGGGCAACTGTCAACCCATAACGTCAAAGGCCCCAGGAAGACCATCAGGGTTGCGTCAATAGGAAGCAGAACGAACAGTT
Source organism: Troilus luridus (assembly GCA_964056705.1). NCBI lineage: Eukaryota > Metazoa > Arthropoda > Insecta > Hemiptera > Pentatomidae > Troilus > Troilus luridus. The sequence goes on along the minus strand of OZ057414.1, from coordinate 113,066,917 downwards.
TCTACGTTGATGGGATGGTGAACGGGCAGCTGCGAAGTCTGCTAATAGATACCGGCGCAACCATGACAATCTTGAACTCGAAGACACTTCCAGCTGAGAAGATCTTACCAACAACTTGGGCATTACGGACTGCCACGGGACAGCCAGCCAAGGTCTACGGGGAGACAGTTGCCACCTTCATCATCGGGGGTCAACATCTGAAGCACCGCGCTCTCGTGGCAGATATAGATGAGGATGTCATACTGAGCATGGACTTTATGATCACATACGGGATCAAACTGGATATGTCGAGAGGTGTGATGACGCTGGGAGACGAGGAAGTCATACTTCGGCAGGAGAAGGACTTCAGCGCACGAGTTCTGCTACCAGAAGACACCACTTTACCTGCACAGAGCCAAATCGTGACACATGGGACGGTCGAAGGACATCTACCGGAGGGTCAATGTGTACTAGTTGAACCCGGAAGGCACCAAGAACAAGGGATCGGACGCGGCGTACTGGTCGCTAGGTCTCTCATCAAGGTAGGACGCACCACTCCAATTCGGCTAATGAATCTGAACGGCTTCCCGGTAACGCTGAAGAAAGGAACACCGGTCGGGGAGTGTACCACCGCTACCTCAGTGGTTCGTCAACTGCAACGTCATCCCACCGAGCTTCGAGGGCTCCCAGAGGAACTTAAACGATTTGTGGACGAATCATGTCGCGACCTTTCGCCTGAACAGAGCGAGGGAGTAAAAGACATGATTACCCGATGGCATGACGTCTTCGAGATCGGACCAGGACCACGGGGTAGAACGGATATCGTCCAGCACAGGATTGACACCGGGGATGCGAAGCCCATCCGACAGGTCCCGCGGAGGCTGCCGTTAGCCAAACGGGAGGACGCCGAGAAGATCATAAAGGAGATGGCGGCTGATGGTGTCATTGAGCCTTCGAGTAGCCCCTGGATGTCTCCTGTCGTATTGGTGAAGAAGAAAGACGGCACAACGAGGTTCTGCGTAGACTACCGTCTTCTGAACAACGTCACCAAGAAGGACAGTTATCCGCTTCCCAGGATTGACGATACGCTGGACACCCTGGAGGGGTGTAAACTCTTCTCTACCTTGGATCTCCGCAGTGGATATTGGCAGGTTGGATTGGCACCTGAAGATAAAGAGAAAACGGCGTTTTCAATTGGCACTGGGCTCTGGCAGTTTACAGTAATGCCGTTCGGGCTTTGCAATGCTCCTGCCACATTCGAGAGGCTGATGGAAAATGTGTTAAGAGGTCTCTCTTGGGAGGTATGCCTGGTGTACCTAGATGACATCATTGTGCTGGGAAAGTCCTTCGCTCACCATCTGAAGAATCTGGAGAAGGTCTTCGAACGACTGCGTGCAGCGAACCTTAAGTTGAACCCGAAGAAGTGTAATCTCTTCCGAAGGCAAGTCAACTACCTGGGGCATATTGTGTCAGACAACGGAGTTGCTGTCGACCCAGAGAAGGTAGAAGCGATCACCGACTGGCCGGTACCTCGAGATAAGCACCAGGTGAGAAGTTTTCTCGGGCTCTGCACCTATTACCGGAGGTACGTGAAAGGATTTGCTAACATCGCAAAACCGCTTACCAGGCTTACCGAGGAGAAAAGGACTTTCCATTGGGATCACGAGTGTCAAGCATCCTTCGAGGAGCTGAAGAGCAAATTGAGTAGTGCTCCTATTCTGAGCTATCCACGTCCTGAGGGCAAGTTCATTCTAGACACAGATGCCAGCAACATCGCTATTGGAAGCGTTCTCTCTCAGATCCAAGATGGAGAAGAAAGGGTCATTGGATATTTCAGCAAAGCACTCTCAGCTCCGGAACGCAACTACTGTGTCACAAGGAAAGAGCTTCTGGCAGTAGTAAAGTCCATAGAGCATTTTCATAAATACCTATACGGAAGAAGGTTCCTGCTGAGGACGGACCACGCGGCTCTAATGTGGCTGCTGCGATTCAAGTCACCTGAGGGACAAGTGGCGAGGTGGATTGAGCGCCTTCAAGAGTATGACTTTGAATCTGCTCATCGTTCTGGAACGAGCCACAGGAATGCGGATGCACTGTCAAGAAGACCTTGTGAAGAAGGCTGCAAGCATTGTTCTCGACAAGAAGAGAAGCAGGCAGCGGTATTGAGGACTACAGTTGTCAGCGACAGTTGGCAAGATGCAGAGGTGTCAAAGGAACAGGACGAGGACCCGGACTTAAAACAAATAAAGGAATGGAAAATATCGGGGCGAGGAAGACCGGCCTGGCAGGATGTGGCTCCAATGTCGAAGAATGTAAAAACGTACTGGGCCCAATGGAACTCCATTGTAGTGGACAACGGGCTGCTGAAACGGGCATTGGAGAACGCGGAAGGAGATCAGCGTAGGCTACAGCTCATCGTTCCAAGGAATAAAGTGCCCGAAGTGCTTAGAGAACTACATGACGGTGTAACTGGCGGCCATCTTGGAGTTCACCGGACATTGGAAAAAGTTCGTGAACGCTTTTACTGGGCAAACCTTAAGGACGATGTGTTGGACTGGTGCAGGCGTTGTGCGACTTGTGCGGCTTCTAACGGACCAACAAGAAGAAAGAGGGCCCCTATGAAGAAGTACAACGTGGGAGCACCGTTCGAGAGGATAGCGATCGACATCGCTGGCCCTTTCCCTGTGACGGACGAAGGTAACCGATATATTCTCGTGGCCATGGACTATTTCTCTAAGTGGGTGGAAGCGTATGCCCTTCCGAATCAAGAGGCAGTCACGGTTGCAGACGTACTTGTGAAGCAGCTCGTCAGCCGGTTTGGAGTACCCATGGAACTTCACGCTGACCAGGGAAGAAACTTTGAGTCTGCAGTCTTCTCCGGGATGTGCGAAGCACTGGGAATACGGAAAACCAGGACGACACCTCTTCACCCTCAATCGGATGGCATGGTGGAGCGCATGAACAGGACAATGGGTCGATATTTGTCTAAAGTGGTCTCCGAGCATCAGCGAGACTGGGACCAGTATCTTCACTTGTTCTTGTTAGCCTACCGGAGTTCAGTCCATGAAGCAACGGGGCAGACCCCCGCAAATGTGGTGTTCGGCCGAGAACTTCGTTTGCCTTGTGATCTGAAATTCGGGTTCAAGCCTAATGAGGAAGTGGCCGGAGAGGAGTACGTCACGAATCTACGGAAGCGGATGGATAATATCCACGAAAAGGTTCGTGCAAACATCCAGGGAGCCAGTGACAGAATGAAGGAGCGTTACGACATCAGGGCAGAGAAAGGTGGATTCCAACCTGGAGATTTGGTCTGGCTACATGATCCTCGAAGAAGGCGAGGCTACTCACCTAAACTTCAGAACTCCTGGGATGGCCCGTTTGAGATCATCAATAGGATAAACGACGTCATCTATAGGATCAGAAAGCAGCCAAAAGGAAAACCCAGGGTAGTCCATTTTAATAGACTGGCCCCATACAAAGGAGACCATGGCCCGACAAAAGACCAGCAAGTCAGGTACCTCAACAACGTGGAGGCCAGTAAGGTATCAGTTGCACAACCTAAGGTACAAGGTTCCCGTGGAGTAACTCAGGCAGTATACAGAGATATCTTCTCGTTACCCGCGGACTATTCTCTGGCCCATTGTGTAGCCGAAGATCTGAGGACTTCCCGAGGGATTGCAACCGTCTTCAGGAAGAAGTTTGCTGGAACTGAGGAACTGGAACGCCAAGGACCACGCGTCGGGAAAGCACTCCACCATACGCACGAAGGACGACACCTGTTCTACTTAGTTACCAAGTGTGCTACTGATCAGAAGCCCACATATGACGCACTGCGGCGAAGCCTCAACGACCTGCGGAGTAAGCTTCTGAGACTGCGTGTCACCAGGCTCGCGATCCCTAAGTTGGGCTGTGGATATGACGGCCTGGAGTGGAAGGTTGTCAGGAACATGCTTGAACAGATATTCGCCAACTCTGGAGTCGCCATATTGGTGTGCACGTTCAACCCCTGGAAAGGAAATGCGTCTCCATCGAGGGAAGCTCATGACCGCCCGATTTCTCCGGACTATGCTCTGGGGCAGAGCACTTTTAAGGAGGGGGCAGTGTTACGGTCAGAGCGGAAAGTAGGACCGGCTTCTGATCTGCCTAGAGCGGATTAGGCAAACAATGGGATTAAGCGGAAGGGATTATAGAATGGCGTAGAACCTTCTAGATCGGTCTAGGTGGTCCTCGTCCGTGTTCCGAGTAATGCCCCACCACGACCTACCTTGCCTATATAAAAAGGACAGCGTTTTCGGCCGCGGCAGTCTGTAATAAGCCAGTGAGTAGCAGTTGTTAACTAGTGGCAGTGTGTGTGAGTTAGTTAGTATTAGTATCAGTTTGTAATAAGTGCTTAGTGAGCAACAGTGACAATTAGTGGCCGTGTAATAAGTGTAATAAACTGTGCGGCAGTTTGTCATATTTGGAGAGTCTTACGGTCGGTGGACTTTAGTTAGCGAACTGTAAGTGTTAATTTGTAATTGTAAACTATAGTGTAATATTATTGTATTTTGTACAAATTTATATATAAATAGTTTAGTTATTTAGTATTACCAATATCTTATATTGTTTGTATATTATTTTAGAAATTAGATAACATTTAGTAGAATATTGTTATTGTAAATTGATATTAGTTTAATAATTTAATAATCGCATTGTATTCTTTTTAATTTGTTAATAAATATTGGATTCTTGAATTAAGTAATAGTTTAGTCCATTTTACACCCAGTAGCCTGTAACACTTGTATTACTCTTGTATTTCAGATTACTAAAAATCTTAGGGTTACCACATCCCTCCGGAAAAAAAAGAAAGAAACTGTATTAACCTTGTACTTAACATGCCAGTAAAACCTACCACATTGAATGACTACTATTTTAAAATCAGTATATGGATTAGAGCAACTGCTAATAGAAGAAAGACTGACCAGGGCTGACTATATTCTAAAAATTTGAAGATGGTACCGCCACTTCCCTACGCAAAAGAAAATTAAGGGCCTATTCGACTTAACTCTAAGAATTAAAACATAAAATATAAAATCCTATTGAAAAGAAGGAGAATAAAATTACAGCCTATAATCGTAAACCAACAAAAAACAAAACAAACAGCATTATTTAAAAATACTGACCATCTCAGATACAAGCGGAATACAAGACAAAGTTGGACAGAATGAGAGGTAAATTCTGGCCAACTCAGACTATTTGACTTAACTCTAGGAATTAAAACATTAAATATAAAATCCTATTGAAAAGAAGGAGAATAAAATTAGAACCTATATTCGCAAACCAACAAATAAACAAAACATACAGCACTATTTGAAATACTGACCATCTCAGATACAAGCGGAATACAAGACAAAGTTGGACAGAAAAAGAGGTAAATTCTGGCCAACTCAGTCTAGTATTACTTTTGTATTTAAGATTACTGAAAATCCTAGGGACATCCCCCTGGAAAAAAAAAAAAGAACCTGTATTACTGTTGTACTTAAGATGTCAGAAAACCCTACCACATTGAATGACTACTATTTAAGAATCAGTATATGGATTAGAGCAACTGCTAATAGAAGAAAGACTGACCAGGGCTGACTATATTCTAAAAATTTGAAGATGGTACCGCCACTTCCCTACGCAAAAGAAAATTAAGGGCCTATTCGACTTAACTCTAAGAATTAAAACATAAAATATAAAATCCTATTGAAAAGAAGGAGAATAAAATTACAGCCTATAATCGTAAACCAACAAAAAACAAAACAAACAGCATTATTTAAAAATACTGACCATCTCAGATACAAGCGGAATACAAGACAAAGTTGGACAGAATGAGAGGTAAATTCTGGCCAACTCAGACTATTTGACTTAACTCTAGGAATTAAAACATTAAATATAAAATCCTATTGAAAAGAAGGAGAATAAAATTAGAACCTATATTCGCAAACCAACAAATAAACAAAACATACAGCACTATTTGAAATACTGACCATCTCAGATACAAGCGGAATACAAGACAAAGTTGGACAGAAAAAGAGGTAAATTCTGGCCAACTCAGTCTAGTATTACTTTTGTATTTAAGATTACTGAAAATCCTAGGGACATCCCCCTGGAAAAAAAAAAAAGAACCTGTATTACTGTTGTACTTAAGATGTCAGAAAACCCTAACACCTAGAACAACTGCTATTTAAGAATCAGTATATGGATTAGAGCAACTGCTAATAGAAGAAAGACTGACCAGGGCTGACTTTATTCTAATAATTTGGAGATGGTACCGCCACTTCCCTACACAATAACAATTTAGGGTCTACTCGACTTAACCCAAAGCATTAAAACATAAAAGATGAATTTCTAGTAAAAAGATTCGGAATAAAACAAAGCTTATATATGTTAACCAAAAAAAAAAAACATACAGCACTATTTGAAATACTGACCATCTCAGATACAAGCGGAATACAAGACAAAGTTGGACAGAATGAGAGGTAAATTCAGGCCAACTAAGACTTGTATTACTCTTGTATTTCAGATTACTAAAAATCTTAGGGTTACCACATCCCTCCGGAAAAAAAAGAAAGAAACTGTATTACCCTTGTACTTAACATGCCAGTAAAACCTACCACATTGAATGACTACTATTTTAAAATCAGTATATGGATTAGAGCAACTGCTAATAGAAGCAAGAGTGACCAGGGCTGACTATATTCTAAAAATTTGGAGATGGTACCGCCACTTCCCTACGCAAAAGAAAATTAAGGGCCTATTCGACTTAACCCAAAGCCTTAAAACATAAAAGATGAATTTCTAGTAAAAAGATGAAAAATAAAATAAAGCCTATAAATGTTAACCAAAAAAAAAAAAACATACAGCACTATTTGAAATACTGACCATTCTCAGATACAAGCGGAATACAAGACAAAGTTGGACAGAATGAGAGGTAAATTCAGGCCAACTAAGACTAGTATTACTCTTGTATTTGAGATTACTGAAAACCCTAGGGTTACCACATCCCCCCGGAAAAAAAACATAGGACTAGTATTACCCCTGTACTTAAGATGTCAGAAAACCCTAACACCTAAAACAACTACTATTTAAGAATCAGTTTATGGATTAGAGCAACTGCTAACAGAAGAAAGAGTGACCAGGGCTGACTATATTCTAAAAAATATGGAGATGGTACCGCCACTTCCCTACACAATAAAAATTCAGGGCCTATTCGACTTAACTCTAAGAATTAAAACATAAAATATAAAATCCTATTGAAAAGAAGGAGAATAAAATTACAACCTATATAGGTAAACCAACAAAAAAACAAAATAAACAGCACTATTTGAAATACTGACCATCTCAGATACAAGCGGAATACAAGACAAAGTTGGACAGAATGAGAGGTAAATTCTGGCCAACTCAGACCAGTATTACTCTTGTATTTGAGATTACTGAAAACCCTAGGGTTACCACATCCCCCCGGAAAAAAAAAAATAGAACCTGTATTACCCTTGTACTTAAGATGTCAGAAAACACAAAAACAGAAAAATCCTATTAAAAAGAAGGAAAATAAAAATTACAGCCTATAATCGCAAACCAACAAAAAAACAAAATAAACAGCACTATTTGAAATACTGACCATCTCAGATACAAGCGGAGTACAAGACAAAGTTGGACAGAAAAAGAGGTAAATTCTGGCCAACTCAGACTAGTATTACTCTTGTATTTGAGATTACTGAAAATCCTAGGGTTACCACATCCCCCCGGAAAAAAATAAATAGAACCTGTATTACCCTTGTACTTAAGATGTCAGAAAACACAAAAATCCTATTAAAAAGAAGGAAAATAAAAATTACAGCCTATAATCGCAAACCAACAAAAAAACAAAATAAACAGCACTATTTGAAATACTGACCATCTCAGATACAAGCGGAATACAAGACAAAGTTGGACAGAATGAGAGGTAAATTCTGGCCAACTCAGTCTAGTATTACTCTTGTATTTGAGATTACTGAAAATCCTAGGGTTACTACATCCCTCCGGAAAAAAAAAAATAGAACCTGTATTACCCTTGAACTTAAGATGTCAGAAAACCTTAACACCTAGAGCAACTAATATTTAAGAATCAGTATATGGATTAGAGCAACTGCTAATAGAAGAAAGACTGACCAGGGCTGACTTTATTCTAATAATTTGGAGATGGTACCGCCACTTCCCTACACAATAACAATTTAGGGCCTATTCGACTTAACCCAAAGCATTAAAACATAAAAGAAGAATTTCTAGTAAAAAGATGAAGAATAAAATAAAGCCTATAAATGTTAACCAAACAAAAAAAACATACAGCACAATTTGAAATACTGACCATTCTCAGATACAAGCGGAATACAAGACAAAGTAGGACAGAATGAGAGGTAAATTCAGGCCAACTAAGACTTGTATTACTCTTGTATTTCAGATTACTAAAAATCTTAGGGTTACCACATCCCTCCGGAAAAAAAAGAAAGAAACTGTATTACCCTTGTACTTAACATGCCAGTAAAACCTACCACATTGAATGACTACTATTTTAAAATCAGTATATGGATTAGAGCAACTGCTAATAGAAGAAAGACTGACCAGGGCTGACTATATTCTAAAAATTTGAAGATGGTACCGCCACTTCCCTACGCAAAAGAAAATTAAGGGCCTATTCGACTTAACTCTAAGAATTAAAACATAAAATATAAAATCCTATTGAAAAGAAGGAGAATAAAATTACAGCCTATAATCGTAAACCAACAAAAAACAAAACAAACAGCATTATTTAAAAATACTGACCATCTCAGATACAAGCGGAATACAAGACAAAGTTGGACAGAATGAGAGGTAAATTCTGGCCAACTCAGACTATTTGACTTAACTCTAGGAATTAAAACATTAAATATAAAATCCTATTGAAAAGAAGGAGAATAAAATTAGAACCTATATTCGCAAACCAACAAATAAACAAAACATACAGCACTATTTGAAATACTGACCATCTCAGATACAAGCGGAATACAAGACAAAGTTGGACAGAAAAAGAGGTAAATTCTGGCCAACTCAGTCTAGTATTACTTTTGTATTTAAGATTACTGAAAATCCTAGGGACATCCCCCTGGAAAAAAAAAAAAGAACCTGTATTACTGTTGTACTTAAGATGTCAGAAAACCCTAACACCTAGAACAACTGCTATTTAAGAATCAGTATATGGATTAGAGCAACTGCTAATAGAAGAAAGACTGACCAGGGCTGACTTTATTCTAATAATTTGGAGATGGTACCGCCACTTCCCTACACAATAACAATTTAGGGTCTACTCGACTTAACCCAAAGCATTAAAACATAAAAGATGAATTTCTAGTAAAAAGATTCGGAATAAAACAAAGCTTATATATGTTAACCAAAAAAAAAAAACATACAGCACTATTTGAAATACTGACCATCTCAGATACAAGCGGAATACAAGACAAAGTTGGACAGAAAAAGAGGTAAATTCTGGCCAACTCAGTCTAGTATTACTTTTGTATTTAAGATTACTGAAAATCCTAGGGACATCCCCCTGGAAAAAAAAAAAGAACCTGTATTACTGTTGTACTTAAGATGTCAGAAAACCCTAACACCTAGAACAACTGCTATTTAAGAATCAGTATATGGATTAGAGCAACTGCTAATAGAAGAAAGACTGACCAGGGCTGACTATATTCTAAAAATTTGAAGATGGTACCGCCACTTCCCTACGCAAAAGAAAATTAAGGGCCTATTCGACTTAACTCTAAGAATTAAAACATAAAATATAAAATCCTATTGAAAAGAAGGAGAATAAAATTACAGCCTATAATCGTAAACCAACAAAAAACAAAACAAACAGCATTATTTAAAAATACTGACCATCTCAGATACAAGCGGAATACAAGACAAAGTTGGACAGAATGAGAGGTAAATTCTGGCCAACTCAGACTATTTGACTTAACTCTAGGAATTAAAACATTAAATATAAAATCCTATTGAAAAGAAGGAGAATAAAATTAGAACCTATATTCGCAAACCAACAAATAAACAAAACATACAGCACTATTTGAAATACTGACCATCTCAGATACAAGCGGAATACAAGACAAAGTTGGACAGAAAAAGAGGTAAATTCTGGCCAACTCAGTCTAGTATTACTTTTGTATTTAAGATTACTGAAAATCCTAGGGACATCCCCCTGGAAAAAAAAAAAGAACCTGTATTACTGTTGTACTTAAGATGTCAGAAAACCCTAACACCTAGAACAACTGCTATTTAAGAATCAGTATATGGATTAGAGCAACTGCTAATAGAAGAAAGACTGACCAGGGCTGACTATATTCTAAAAATTTGAAGATGGTACCGCCACTTCCCTACGCAAAAGAAAATTAAGGGCCTATTCGACTTAACTCTAAGAATTAAAACATAAAATATAAAATCCTATTGAAAAGAAGGAGAATAAAATTACAGCCTATAATCGTAAACCAACAAAAAACAAAACAAACAGCATTATTTAAAAATACTGACCATCTCAGATACAAGCGGAATACAAGACAAAGTTGGACAGAATGAGAGGTAAATTCTGGCCAACTCAGACTATTTGACTTAACTCTAGGAATTAAAACATTAAATATAAAATCCTATTGAAAAGAAGGAGAATAAAATTAGAACCTATATTCGCAAACCAACAAATAAACAAAACATACAGCACTATTTGAAATACTGACCATCTCAGATACAAGCGGAATACAAGACAAAGTTGGACAGAAAAAGAGGTAAATTCTGGCCAACTCAGTCTAGTATTACTTTTGTATTTAAGATTACTGAAAATCCTAGGGACATCCCCCTGGAAAAAAAAAAAGAACCTGTATTACTGTTGTACTTAAGATGTCAGAAAACCCTAACACCTAGAACAACTGCTATTTAAGAATCAGTATATGGATTAGAGCAACTGCTAATAGAAGAAAGACTGACCAGGGCTGACTATATTCTAAAAATTTGAAGATGGTACCGCCACTTCCCTACGCAAAAGAAAATTAAGGGCCTATTCGACTTAACTCTAAGAATTAAAACATAAAATATAAAATCCTATTGAAAAGAAGGAGAATAAAATTACAGCCTATAATCGTAAACCAACAAAAAACAAAACAAACAGCATTATTTAAAAATACTGACCATCTCAGATACAAGCGGAATACAAGACAAAGTTGGACAGAATGAGAGGTAAATTCTGGCCAACTCAGACTATTTGACTTAACTCTAGGAATTAAAACATTAAATATAAAATCCTATTGAAAAGAAGGAGAATAAAATTAGAACCTATATTCCCAAACCAACAAATAAACAAAACATACAGCACTATTTGAAATACTGACCATCTCAGATACAAGCGGAATACAAGACAAAGTTGGACAGAAAAAGAGGTAAATTCTGGCCAACTCAGTCTAGTATTACTTTTGTATTTAAGATTACTGAAAATCCTAGGGACATCCCCCTGGAAAAAAAAAAAAGAACCTGTATTACTGTTGTACTTAAGATGTCAGAAAACCCTAACACCTAGAACAACTGCTATTTAAGAATCAGTATATGGATTAGAGCAACTGCTAATAGAAGAAAGACTGACCAGGGCTGACTATATTCTAAAAATTTGAAGATGGTACCGCCACTTCCCTACGCAAAAGAAAATTAAGGGCCTATTCGACTTAACTCTAAGAATTAAAACATAAAATATAAAATCCTATTGAAAAGAAGGAGAATAAAATTACAGCCTATAATCGTAAACCAACAAAAAACAAAACAAACAGCATTATTTAAAAATACTGACCATCTCAGATACAAGCGGAATACAAGACAAAGTTGGACAGAATGAGAGGTAAATTCTGGCCAACTCAGACTATTTGACTTAACTCTAGGAATTAAAACATTAAATATAAAATCCTATTGAAAAGAAGGAGAATAAAATTAGAACCTATATTCGCAAACCAACAAATAAACAAAACATACAGCACTATTTGAAATACTGACCATCTCAGATACAAGCGGAATACAAGACAAAGTTGGACAGAAAAAGAGGTAAATTCTGGCCAACTCAGTCTAGTATTACTTTTGTATTTAAGATTACTGAAAATCCTAGGGACATCCCCCTGGAAAAAAAAAAAAGAACCTGTATTACTGTTGTACTTAAGATGTCAGAAAACCCTAACACCTAGAACAACTGCTATTTAAGAATCAGTATATGGATTAGAGCAACTGCTAATAGAAGAAAGACTGACCAGGGCTGACTATATTCTAAAAATTTGAAGATGGTACCGCCACTTCCCTACGCAAAAGAAAATTAAGGGCCTATTCGACTTAACTCTAAGAATTAAAACATAAAATATAAAATCCTATTGAAAAGAAGGAGAATAAAATTACAGCCTATAATCGTAAACCAACAAAAAACAAAACAAACAGCATTATTTAAAAATACTGACCATCTCAGATACAAGCGGAATACAAGACAAAGTTGGACAGAATGAGAGGTAAATTCTGGCCAACTCAGACTATTTGACTTAACTCTAGGAATTAAAACATTAAATATAAAATCCTATTGAAAAGAAGGAGAATAAAATTAGAACCTATATTCGCAAACCAACAAATAAACAAAACATACAGCACTATTTGAAATACTGACCATCTCAGATACAAGCGGAATACAAGACAAAGTTGGACAGAAAAAGAGGTAAATTCTGGCCAACTCAGTCTAGTATTACTTTTGTATTTAAGATTACTGAAAATCCTAGGGACATCCCCCTGGAAAAAAAAAAAAGAACCTGTATTACTGTTGTACTTAAGATGTCAGAAAACCCTAACACCTAGAACAACTGCTATTTAAGAATCAGTATATGGATTAGAGCAACTGCTAATAGAAGAAAGACTGACCAGGGCTGACTTTATTCTAATAATTTGGAGATGGTACCGCCACTTCCCTACACAATAACAATTTAGGGTCTACTCGACTTAACCCAAAGCATTAAAACATAAAAGATGAATTTCTAGTAAAAAGATTCGGAATAAAACAAAGCTTATATATGTTAACCAAAAAAAAAAAACATACAGCACTATTTGAAATACTGACCATCTCAGATACAAGCGGAATACAAGACAAAGTTGGACAGAATGAGAGGTAAATTCAGGCCAACTAAGACTTGTATTACTCTTGTATTTCAGATTACTAAAAATCTTAGGGTTACCACATCCCTCCGGAAAAAAAAGAAAGAAACTGTATTACCCTTGTACTTAACATGCCAGTAAAACCTACCACATTGAATGACTACTATTTTAAAATCAGTATATGGATTAGAGCAACTGCTAATAGAAGCAAGAGTGACCAGGGCTGACTATATTCTAAAAATTTGGAGATGGTACCGCCACTTCCCTACGCAAAAGAAAATTAAGGGCCTATTCGACTTAACCCAAAGCCTTAAAACATAAAAGATGAATTTCTAGTAAAAAGATGAAAAATAAAATAAAGCCTATAAATGTTAACCAAAAAAAAAAAAACATACAGCACTATTTGAAATACTGACCATTCTCAGATACAAGCGGAATACAAGACAAAGTTGGACAGAATGAGAGGTAAATTCAGGCCAACTAAGACTAGTATTACTCTTGTATTTGAGATTACTGAAAACCCTAGGGTTACCACATCCCCCCGGAAAAAAAACATAGGACTAGTATTACCCCTGTACTTAAGATGTCAGAAAACCCTAACACCTAAAACAACTACTATTTAAGAATCAGTTTATGGATTAGAGCAACTGCTAACAGAAGAAAGAGTGACCAGGGCTGACTATATTCTAAAAAATATGGAGATGGTACCGCCACTTCCCTACACAATAAAAATTCAGGGCCTATTCGACTTAACTCTAAGAATTAAAACATAAAATATAAAATCCTATTGAAAAGAAGGAGAATAAAATTACAACCTATATAGGTAAACCAACAAAAAAACAAAATAAACAGCACTATTTGAAATACTGACCATCTCAGATACAAGCGGAATACAAGACAAAGTTGGACAGAATGAGAGGTAAATTCTGGCCAACTCAGACCAGTATTACTCTTGTATTTGAGATTACTGAAAACCCTAGGGTTACCACATCCCCCCGGAAAAAAAAAAATAGAACCTGTATTACCCTTGTACTTAAGATGTCAGAAAACACAAAAACAGAAAAATCCTATTAAAAAGAAGGAAAATAAAAATTACAGCCTATAATCGCAAACCAACAAAAAAACAAAATAAACAGCACTATTTGAAATACTGACCATCTCAGATACAAGCGGAGTACAAGACAAAGTTGGACAGAAAAAGAGGTAAATTCTGGCCAACTCAGACTAGTATTACTCTTGTATTTGAGATTACTGAAAATCCTAGGGTTACCACATCCCCCCGGAAAAAAATAAATAGAACCTGTATTACCCTTGTACTTAAGATGTCAGAAAACACAAAAACAGAAAAATCCTATTAAAAAGAAGGAAAATTAAAATTACAGCCTATAATCGCAAACCAACAAAAAAACAAAATAAACAGCACTATTTGAAATACTGACCATCTCAGATACAAGCGGAATACAAGACAAAGTTGGACAGAATGAGAGGTAAATTCTGGCCAACTCAGACCAGTATTACTCTTGTATTTGAGATTACTGAAAACCCTAGGGTTACCACATCCCCCCGGAAAAAAAAAAATAGAACCTGTATTACCCTTGAACTTAAGATGTCAGAAAACACAAAAACAGAAAAATCCTATTAAAAAGAAGGAAAATAAAAATTACAGCCTATAATCGCAAACCAACAAAAAAACAAAATAAACAGCACTATTTGAAATACTGACCATCTCAGATACAAGCGGAATACAAGACAAAGTTGGACAGAATGAGAGGTAAATTCTGGCCAACTCAGTCTAGTATTACTCTTGTATTTGAGATTACTGAAAATCCTAGGGTTACCACATCCCTCCGGAAAAAAAAAAATAGAACCTGTATTACCCTTGAACTTAAGATGTCAGAAAACACAAAAACAGAAAAATCCTATTAAAAAGAAGGAAAATAAAAATTACAGCCTATAATCGCAAACCAACAAAAAAACAAAATAAACAGCACTATTTGAAATACTGACCATCTCAGATACAAGCGGAATACAAGACAAAGTTGGACAGAATGAGAGGTAAATTCTGGCCAACTCAGACCAGTATTACTCTTGTATTTGAGATTACTGAAAACCCTAGGGTTACCACATCCCCCCGGAAAAAAAAAAATAGAACCTGTATTACCCTTGTACTTAAGATGTCAGAAAACACAAAAACAGAAAAATCCTATTAAAAAGAAGGAAAATAAAAATTACAGCCTATAATCGCAAACCAACAAAAAAACAAAATAAACAGCACTATTTGAAATACTGACCATCTCAGATACAAGCGGAGTACAAGACAAAGTTGGACAGAAAAAGAGGTAAATTCTGGCCAACTCAGACTAGTATTACTCTTGTATTTGAGATTACTGAAAACCCTAGGGTTACCACATCCCCCCGGAAAAAAAAAAATAGAACCTGTATTACCCTTGAACTTAAGATGTCAGAAAACACAAAAACAGAAAAATCCTATTAAAAAGAAGGAAAATAAAAATTACAGCCTATAATCGCAAACCAACAAAAAAACAAAATAAACAGCGCTATTTGAAATACTGACCATCTCAGATACAAGCGGAATACTAGACAAAGTTGGACAGAATGAGAGATAAATTCTGGCCAACTCAGTCTAGTATTACTCTTGTATTTGAGATTACTGAAAATCCTAGGGTTGCCACATCCACCCGGAAAAAAAAAAATAGAACCTGTATTACCCTTGTACTTAAGATGTCAGAAAACACAAAAACAGAAAAATCCTATTAAAAAGAAGGAAAATAAAAATTACAGCCTATAATCGCAAACCAACAAAAAAACAAAATAAACAGCACTATTTGAAATACTGACCATCTCAGATACAAGCGGAATACAAGACAAAGTTGGACAGAATGAGAGGTAAATTCTGGCCAACTCAGTCTAGTATTACTCTTGTATTTGAGATTACTGAAAATCCTAGGGTTACCACATCCCTCCGGAAAAAAAAAAATAGAACCTGTATTACCCTTGAACTTAAGATGTCAGAAAACACAAAAACAGAAAAATCCTATTAAAAAGAAGGAAAATAAAAATTACAGCCTATAATCGCAAACCAACAAAAAAACAAAATAAACAGCACTATTTGAAATACTGACCATCTCAGATACAAGCGGAATACAAGACAAAGTTGGACAGAATGAGAGGTAAATTCTGGCCAACTCAGACCAGTATTACTCTTGTATTTGAGATTACTGAAAACCCTAGGGTTACCACATCCCCCCGGAAAAAAAAAAATAGAACCTGTATTACCCTTGTACTTAAGATGTCAGAAAACACAAAAACAGAAAAATCCTATTAAAAAGAAGGAAAATAAAAATTACAGCCTATAATCGCAAACCAACAAAAAAACAAAATAAACAGCACTATTTGAAATACTGACCATCTCAGATACAAGCGGAATACAAGACAAAGTTGGACAGAATGAGAGGTAAATTCTGGCCAACTCAGACCAGTATTACTCTTGTATTTGAGATTACTGAAAACCCTAGGGTTACCACATCCCCCCGGAAAAAAAAAAATAGAACCTGTATTACCCTTGTACTTAAGATGTCAGAAAACACAAAAACAGAAAAATCCTATTAAAAAGAAGGAAAATAAAAATTACAGCCTATAATCGCAAACCAACAAAAAAACAAAATAAACAGCACTATTTGAAATACTGACCATCTCAGATACAAGCGGAGTACAAGACAAAGTTGGACAGAAAAAGAGGTAAATTCTGGCCAACTCAGACTAGTATTACTCTTGTATTTGAGATTACTGAAAACCCTAGGGTTACCACATCCCCCCGGAAAAAAAAAAATAGAACCTGTATTACCCTTGAACTTAAGATGTCAGAAAACACAAAAACAGAAAAATCCTATTAAAAAGAAGGAAAATAAAAATTACAGCCTATAATCGCAAACCAACAAAAAAACAAAATAAACAGCGCTATTTGAAATACTGACCATCTCAGATACAAGCGGAATACTAGACAAAGTTGGACAGAATGAGAGATAAATTCTGGCCAACTCAGTCTAGTATTACTCTTGTATTTGAGATTACTGAAAATCCTAGGGTTGCCACATCCACCCGGAAAAAAAAAAATAGAACCTGTATTACCCTTGTACTTAAGATGTCAGAAAACACAAAAACAGAAAAATCCTATTAAAAAGAAGGAAAATAAAAATTACAGCCTATAATCGCAAACCAACAAAAAAACAAAATAAACAGCACTATTTGAAATACTGACCATCTCAGATACAAGCGGAATACAAGACAAAGTTGGACAGAATGAGAGGTAAATTCTGGCCAACTCAGTCTAGTATTACTCTTGTATTTGAGATTACTGAAAATCCTAGGGTTACCACATCCCTCCGGAAAAAAAAAAATAGAACCTGTATTACCCTTGAACTTAAGATGTCAGAAAACACAAAAACAGAAAAATCCTATTAAAAAGAAGGAAAATAAAAATTACAGCCTATAATCGCAAACCAACAAAAAAACAAAATAAACAGCACTATTTGAAATACTGACCATCTCAGATACAAGCGGAATACAAGACAAAGTTGGACAGAATGAGAGGTAAATTCTGGCCAACTCAGACCAGTATTACTCTTGTATTTGAGATTACTGAAAACCCTAGGGTTACCACATCCCCCCGGAAAAAAAAAAATAGAACCTGTATTACCCTTGTACTTAAGATGTCAGAAAACACAAAAACAGAAAAATCCTATTAAAAAGAAGGAAAATAAAAATTACAGCCTATAATCGCAAACCAACAAAAAAACAAAATAAACAGCACTATTTGAAATACTGACCATCTCAGATACAAGCGGAGTACAAGACAAACTTGGACAGAAAAAGAGGTAAATTCTGGCCAACTCAGACTAGTATTACTCTTGTATTTGAGATTACTGAAAATCCTAGGGTTACCACATCCCCCCGGAAAAAAATAAATAGAACCTGTATTACCCTTGTACTTAAGATGTCAGAAAACACAAAAACAGAAAAATCCTATTAAAAAGAAGGAAAATAAAAATTACAGCCTATAATCGCAAACCAACAAAAAAACAAAATAAACAGCACTATTTGAAATACTGACCATCTCAGATACATGCGGAATACAAGACAAAGTTGGACAGAATGAGAGGTAAATTCTGGCCAACTCAGACCAGTATTACTCTTGTATTTGAGATTACTGAAAACCCTAGGGTTACCACATCCCCCCGGAAAAAAAAAAATAGAACCTGTATTACCCTTGAACTTAAGATGTCAGAAAACACAAAAACAGAAAAATCCTATTAAAAAGAAGGAAAATAAAAATTACAGCCTATAATCGCAACCCAACAAAAAAACTAAATAAACAGCACTATTTGAAATACTGACCATCTCAGATACAAGCGGAATACTAGACAAAGTTGGACAGAATGAGAGATAAATTCTGGCCAACTCAGTCTAGTATTACTCTTGTATTTGAGATTACTGAAAATCCTAGGGTTGCCACATCCACCCGGAAAAAAAAAAATAGAACCTGTATTACCCTTGTACTTAAGATGTCAGAAAACACAAAAACAGAAAAATCCTATTAAAAAGAAGGAAAATAAAAATTACAGCCTATAATCGCAAACCAACAAAAAAACAAAATAAACAGCACTATTTGAAATACTGACCATCTCAGATATAAGCGGAATACAAGACAAAGTTGGACAGAATGAGAGATAAATTCTGGCCAACTCAATCTAGTATTACTCTTGTATTTGAGATTACTGAAAATCCTAGGGTTACCACATCCCCCCGGAAAAAAAAAAATAGAACCTGTATTACCCTTGTACTTAAGATGTCAGAAAACACAAAAACAGAAAAATCCTATTAAAAAGAAGGAAAATAAAAATTACAGCCTATAATCGCAAACCAACAAAAAAACAAAATAAACAGCACTATTTGAAATACTGACCATCTCAGATACATGCGGAATACAAGACAAAGTTGGACAGAATGAGAGGTAAATTCTGGCCAACTCAGACTAGTATTACTCTTGTATTTAAGATTACTGAAAATCCTAGGGTTACCACATCCCCCCGGAAAAAAAAAAATAGAACCTGTATTACCCTTGTACTTAAGATGTCAGAAAACACAAAAACAGAAAAATCCTATTAAAAAGAAGGAAAATAAAAATTACAGCCTATAATCGCAAACCAACAAAAAAACAAAATAAATAGCACTATTTGAAATACTGACCATCTCAGATACAAGCGGAATACAAGACAAAGTTGGACAGAATGAGAGATAAATTCTGGCCAACTCAATCTAGTATTACTCTTGTATTTGAGATTACTGAAAATCCTAGGGTTACCACATCCACCCGGAAAAAAAAAAATAGAACCTGTATTACCCTTGTACTTAAGATGTCAGAAAACACAAAAACAGAAAAATCCTATTAAAAAGAAGGAAAATAAAAATTACAGCCTATAATCGCATATCAACAAAAAAACAAAACTAACAGCACTATTTGAAATACTGACCATCTCAGATACAAGCGGAATATGAGACAAAGTTGGACAGAATGAGAGGTAAATTCTGGCCAACTCAGTCTAGTATTACTCTTGTATTTGAGATTACTGAAAATCCTAGGGTTACCACATCCCTCCGGAAAAAAAAAAATAGAACCTGTATTACCCTTGTACTTAAGATGTCAGAAAACACAAAAACAGAAAAATCCTATTAAAAAGAAGGAAAATAAAAATTACAGCCTATAATCGCATATCAACAAAAAAACAAAACTAACAGCACTATTTGAAATACTGACCATCTCAGATACAAGCGGAATACGAGACAAAGTTGGACAGAATGAGAGGTAAATTCTGGCCAACTCAGTCTAGTATTACTCTTGTATTTGAGATTACTGAAAATCCTAGGGTTACCACATCCCTCCGGAAAAAAAAAAATAGAACCTGTATTACCCTTGTACTTAAGATGTCAGAAAACACAAAAACAGAAAAATCCTATTAAAAAGAAGGAAAATAAAAATTACAGCCTATAATTGCAAACCAACAAAAAAACAAAATAAACAGCACTATTTGAAATACTGACCATCTCAGATACAAGCGGAATACAAGACAAAGTTGGACAGAATGAGAGGTAAATTCAGGCCAACTAAGACTTGTATTACTCTTGTATTTCAGATTACTAAAAATCTTAGGGTTACCACATCCCTCCGGAAAAAAAAGAAAGAAACTGTATTACCCTTGTACTTAACATGCCAGTAAAACCTACCACATTGAATGACTACTATTTTAAAATCAGTATATGGATTAGAGCAACTGCTAATAGAAGCAAGAGTGACCAGGGCTGACTATATTCTAAAAATTTGGAGATGGTACCGCCACTTCCCTACGCAAAAGAAAATTAAGGGCCTATTCGACTTAACCCAAAGCCTTAAAACATAAAAGATGAATTTCTAGTAAAAAGATGAAAAATAAAATAAAGCCTATAAATGTTAACCAAAAAAAAAAAAACATACAGCACTATTTGAAATACTGACCATTCTCAGATACAAGCGGAATACAAGACAAAGTTGGACAGAATGAGAGGTAAATTCAGGCCAACTAAGACTAGTATTACTCTTGTATTTGAGATTACTGAAAACCCTAGGGTTACCACATCCCCCCGGAAAAAAAACATAGGACTAGTATTACCCCTGTACTTAAGATGTCAGAAAACCCTAACACCTAAAACAACTACTATTTAAGAATCAGTTTATGGATTAGAGCAACTGCTAACAGAAGAAAGAGTGACCAGGGCTGACTATATTCTAAAAAATATGGAGATGGTACCGCCACTTCCCTACACAATAAAAATTCAGGGCCTATTCGACTTAACTCTAAGAATTAAAACATAAAATATAAAATCCTATTGAAAAGAAGGAGAATAAAATTACAACCTATATAGGTAAACCAACAAAAAAACAAAATAAACAGCACTATTTGAAATACTGACCATCTCAGATACAAGCGGAATACAAGACAAAGTTGGACAGAATGAGAGGTAAATTCTGGCCAACTCAGACCAGTATTACTCTTGTATTTGAGATTACTGAAAACCCTAGGGTTACCACATCCCCCCGGAAAAAAAAAAATAGAACCTGTATTACCCTTGTACTTAAGATGTCAGAAAACACAAAAACAG
This sequence comes from Troilus luridus, assembly GCA_964056705.1. Classification (NCBI taxonomy): domain Eukaryota; kingdom Metazoa; phylum Arthropoda; class Insecta; order Hemiptera; family Pentatomidae; genus Troilus; species Troilus luridus. Next base: position 113,045,533 of record OZ057414.1, on the reverse strand, counting down.
AAAAATCCTATTAAAAAGAAGGAAAATAAAAATTACAGCCTATAATCGCAAACCAACAAAAAAACAAAATAAACAGCACTATTTGAAATACTGACCATCTCAGATACAAGCGGAGTACAAGACAAAGTTGGACAGAAAAAGAGGTAAATTCTGGCCAACTCAGACTAGTATTACTCTTGTATTTGAGATTACTGAAAATCCTAGGGTTACCACATCCCCCCGGAAAAAAATAAATAGAACCTGTATTACCCTTGTACTTAAGATGTCAGAAAAAACAAAAACAGAAAAATCCTATTAAAAAGAAGGAAAATTAAAATTACAGCCTATAATCGCAAACCAACAAAAAAACAAAATAAACAGCACTATTTGAAATACTGACCATCTCAGATACAAGCGGAATACAAGACAAAGTTGGACAGAATGAGAGGTAAATTCTGGCCAACTCAGACCAGTATTACTCTTGTATTTGAGATTACTGAAAACCCTAGGGTTACCACATCCCCCCGGAAAAAAAAAAATAGAACCTGTATTACCCTTGAACTTAAGATGTCAGAAAACACAAAAACAGAAAAATCCTATTAAAAAGAAGGAAAATAAAAATTACAGCCTATAATCGCAAACCAACAAAAAAACAAAATAAACAGCACTATTTGAAATACTGACCATCTCAGATACAAGCGGAATACAAGACAAAGTTGGACAGAATGAGAGGTAAATTCTGGCCAACTCAGTCTAGTATTACTCTTGTATTTGAGATTACTGAAAATCCTAGGGTTACCACATCCCTCCGGAAAAAAAAAAATAGAACCTGTATTACCCTTGAACTTAAGATGTCAGAAAACACAAAAACAGAAAAATCCTATTAAAAAGAAGGAAAATAAAAATTACAGCCTATAATCGCAAACCAACAAAAAAACAAAATAAACAGCACTATTTGAAATACTGACCATCTCAGATACAAGCGGAATACAAGACAAAGTTGGACAGAATGAGAGGTAAATTCTGGCCAACTCAGACCAGTATTACTCTTGTATTTGAGATTACTGAAAACCCTAGGGTTACCACATCCCCCCGGAAAAAAAAAAATAGAACCTGTATTACCCTTGTACTTAAGATGTCAGAAAACACAAAAACAGAAAAATCCTATTAAAAAGAAGGAAAATAAAAATTACAGCCTATAATCGCAAACCAACAAAAAAACAAAATAAACAGCACTATTTGAAATACTGACCATCTCAGATACAAGCGGAGTACAAGACAAAGTTGGACAGAAAAAGAGGTAAATTCTGGCCAACTCAGACTAGTATTACTCTTGTATTTGAGATTACTGAAAACCCTAGGGTTACCACATCCCCCCGGAAAAAAAAAAATAGAACCTGTATTACCCTTGAACTTAAGATGTCAGAAAACACAAAAACAGAAAAATCCTATTAAAAAGAAGGAAAATAAAAATTACAGCCTATAATCGCAAACCAACAAAAAAACAAAATAAACAGCGCTATTTGAAATACTGACCATCTCAGATACAAGCGGAATACTAGACAAAGTTGGACAGAATGAGAGATAAATTCTGGCCAACTCAGTCTAGTATTACTCTTGTATTTGAGATTACTGAAAATCCTAGGGTTGCCACATCCACCCGGAAAAAAAAAAATAGAACCTGTATTACCCTTGTACTTAAGATGTCAGAAAACACAAAAACAGAAAAATCCTATTAAAAAGAAGGAAAATAAAAATTACAGCCTATAATCGCAAACCAACAAAAAAACAAAATAAACAGCACTATTTGAAATACTGACCATCTCAGATACAAGCGGAATACAAGACAAAGTTGGACAGAATGAGAGGTAAATTCTGGCCAACTCAGTCTAGTATTACTCTTGTATTTGAGATTACTGAAAATCCTAGGGTTACCACATCCCTCCGGAAAAAAAAAAATAGAACCTGTATTACCCTTGAACTTAAGATGTCAGAAAACACAAAAACAGAAAAATCCTATTAAAAAGAAGGAAAATAAAAATTACAGCCTATAATCGCAAACCAACAAAAAAACAAAATAAACAGCACTATTTGAAATACTGACCATCTCAGATACAAGCGGAATACAAGACAAAGTTGGACAGAATGAGAGGTAAATTCTGGCCAACTCAGACCAGTATTACTCTTGTATTTGAGATTACTGAAAACCCTAGGGTTACCACATCCCCCCGGAAAAAAAAAAATAGAACCTGTATTACCCTTGTACTTAAGATGTCAGAAAACACAAAAACAGAAAAATCCTATTAAAAAGAAGGAAAATAAAAATTACAGCCTATAATCGCAAACCAACAAAAAAACAAAATAAACAGCACTATTTGAAATACTGACCATCTCAGATACAAGCGGAATACAAGACAAAGTTGGACAGAATGAGAGGTAAATTCTGGCCAACTCAGACCAGTATTACTCTTGTATTTGAGATTACTGAAAACCCTAGGGTTACCACATCCCCCCGGAAAAAAAAAAATAGAACCTGTATTACCCTTGTACTTAAGATGTCAGAAAACACAAAAACAGAAAAATCCTATTAAAAAGAAGGAAAATAAAAATTACAGCCTATAATCGCAAACCAACAAAAAAACAAAATAAACAGCACTATTTGAAATACTGACCATCTCAGATACAAGCGGAGTACAAGACAAAGTTGGACAGAAAAAGAGGTAAATTCTGGCCAACTCAGACTAGTATTACTCTTGTATTTGAGATTACTGAAAACCCTAGGGTTACCACATCCCCCCGGAAAAAAAAAAATAGAACCTGTATTACCCTTGAACTTAAGATGTCAGAAAACACAAAAACAGAAAAATCCTATTAAAAAGAAGGAAAATAAAAATTACAGCCTATAATCGCAAACCAACAAAAAAACAAAATAAACAGCGCTATTTGAAATACTGACCATCTCAGATACAAGCGGAATACTAGACAAAGTTGGACAGAATGAGAGATAAATTCTGGCCAACTCAGTCTAGTATTACTCTTGTATTTGAGATTACTGAAAATCCTAGGGTTGCCACATCCACCCGGAAAAAAAAAAATAGAACCTGTATTACCCTTGTACTTAAGATGTCAGAAAACACAAAAACAGAAAAATCCTATTAAAAAGAAGGAAAATAAAAATTACAGCCTATAATCGCAAACCAACAAAAAAACAAAATAAACAGCACTATTTGAAATACTGACCATCTCAGATACAAGCGGAATACAAGACAAAGTTGGACAGAATGAGAGGTAAATTCTGGCCAACTCAGTCTAGTATTACTCTTGTATTTGAGATTACTGAAAATCCTAGGGTTACCACATCCCTCCGGAAAAAAAAAAATAGAACCTGTATTACCCTTGAACTTAAGATGTCAGAAAACACAAAAACAGAAAAATCCTATTAAAAAGAAGGAAAATAAAAATTACAGCCTATAATCGCAAACCAACAAAAAAACAAAATAAACAGCACTATTTGAAATACTGACCATCTCAGATACAAGCGGAATACAAGACAAAGTTGGACAGAATGAGAGGTAAATTCTGGCCAACTCAGACCAGTATTACTCTTGTATTTGAGATTACTGAAAACCCTAGGGTTACCACATCCCCCCGGAAAAAAAAAAATAGAACCTGTATTACCCTTGTACTTAAGATGTCAGAAAACACAAAAACAGAAAAATCCTATTAAAAAGAAGGAAAATAAAAATTACAGCCTATAATCGCAAACCAACAAAAAAACAAAATAAACAGCACTATTTGAAATACTGACCATCTCAGATACAAGCGGAGTACAAGACAAACTTGGACAGAAAAAGAGGTAAATTCTGGCCAACTCAGACTAGTATTACTCTTGTATTTGAGATTACTGAAAATCCTAGGGTTACCACATCCCCCCGGAAAAAAATAAATAGAACCTGTATTACCCTTGTACTTAAGATGTCAGAAAACACAAAAACAGAAAAATCCTATTAAAAAGAAGGAAAATAAAAATTACAGCCTATAATCGCAAACCAACAAAAAAACAAAATAAACAGCACTATTTGAAATACTGACCATCTCAGATACATGCGGAATACAAGACAAAGTTGGACAGAATGAGAGGTAAATTCTGGCCAACTCAGACCAGTATTACTCTTGTATTTGAGATTACTGAAAACCCTAGGGTTACCACATCCCCCCGGAAAAAAAAAAATAGAACCTGTATTACCCTTGAACTTAAGATGTCAGAAAACACAAAAACAGAAAAATCCTATTAAAAAGAAGGAAAATAAAAATTACAGCCTATAATCGCAACCCAACAAAAAAACTAAATAAACAGCACTATTTGAAATACTGACCATCTCAGATACAAGCGGAATACTAGACAAAGTTGGACAGAATGAGAGATAAATTCTGGCCAACTCAGTCTAGTATTACTCTTGTATTTGAGATTACTGAAAATCCTAGGGTTGCCACATCCACCCGGAAAAAAAAAAATAGAACCTGTATTACCCTTGTACTTAAGATGTCAGAAAACACAAAAACAGAAAAATCCTATTAAAAAGAAGGAAAATAAAAATTACAGCCTATAATCGCAAACCAACAAAAAAACAAAATAAACAGCACTATTTGAAATACTGACCATCTCAGATATAAGCGGAATACAAGACAAAGTTGGACAGAATGAGAGATAAATTCTGGCCAACTCAATCTAGTATTACTCTTGTATTTGAGATTACTGAAAATCCTAGGGTTACCACATCCCCCCGGAAAAAAAAAAATAGAACCTGTATTACCCTTGTACTTAAGATGTCAGAAAACACAAAAACAGAAAAATCCTATTAAAAAGAAGGAAAATAAAAATTACAGCCTATAATCGCAAACCAACAAAAAAACAAAATAAACAGCACTATTTGAAATACTGACCATCTCAGATACATGCGGAATACAAGACAAAGTTGGACAGAATGAGAGGTAAATTCTGGCCAACTCAGACTAGTATTACTCTTGTATTTAAGATTACTGAAAATCCTAGGGTTACCACATCCCCCCGGAAAAAAAAAAATAGAACCTGTATTACCCTTGTACTTAAGATGTCAGAAAACACAAAAACAGAAAAATCCTATTAAAAAGAAGGAAAATAAAAATTACAGCCTATAATCGCAAACCAACAAAAAAACAAAATAAATAGCACTATTTGAAATACTGACCATCTCAGATACAAGCGGAATACAAGACAAAGTTGGACAGAATGAGAGATAAATTCTGGCCAACTCAATCTAGTATTACTCTTGTATTTGAGATTACTGAAAATCCTAGGGTTACCACATCCACCCGGAAAAAAAAAAATAGAACCTGTATTACCCTTGTACTTAAGATGTCAGAAAACACAAAAACAGAAAAATCCTATTAAAAAGAAGGAAAATAAAAATTACAGCCTATAATCGCATATCAACAAAAAAACAAAACTAACAGCACTATTTGAAATACTGACCATCTCAGATACAAGCGGAATATGAGACAAAGTTGGACAGAATGAGAGGTAAATTCTGGCCAACTCAGTCTAGTATTACTCTTGTATTTGAGATTACTGAAAATCCTAGGGTTACCACATCCCTCCGGAAAAAAAAAAATAGAACCTGTATTACCCTTGTACTTAAGATGTCAGAAAACACAAAAACAGAAAAATCCTATTAAAAAGAAGGAAAATAAAAATTACAGCCTATAATCGCATATCAACAAAAAAACAAAACTAACAGCACTATTTGAAATACTGACCATCTCAGATACAAGCGGAATACGAGACAAAGTTGGACAGAATGAGAGGTAAATTCTGGCCAACTCAGTCTAGTATTACTCTTGTATTTGAGATTACTGAAAATCCTAGGGTTACCACATCCCTCCGGAAAAAAAAAAATAGAACCTGTATTACCCTTGTACTTAAGATGTCAGAAAACACAAAAACAGAAAAATCCTATTAAAAAGAAGGAAAATAAAAATTACAGCCTATAATTGCAAACCAACAAAAAAACAAAATAAACAGCACTATTTGAAATACTGACCATCTCAGATACAAGCGGAATACAAGACAAAGTTGGACAGAATGAGAGGTAAATTCTGGCCAACTCAGACTAGTATTAGTCTTGTATTTGAGATTACTGAAAATCCTAGGGTTACCACATCCCTCCCGAAAAAAAAAAAATAGAACCTGTATTACCCTTGTACTTAAGATGTCAGAAAACACAAAAACAGAAAAATCCTATTAAAAAGAAGGAAAATAAAAATTACAGCCTATAATCGCATATCAACAAAAAAACAAAACTAACAGCACTATTTCAAATACTGACCATCTCAGATACAAGCGGAATACAAGACAAAGTTGGACAGAATGAGAGGTAAATTCTGGCCAACTCAGTCTAGTATTACTCTTGTATTTGAGATTACTGAAAATCCTAGGGTTACCACATCCACCCGGAAAAAAAAAAATAGAACCTGTATTACCCTTGTACTTAAGATGTCAGAAAACACAAAAACAGAAAAATCCTATTAAAAAGAAGGAAAATAAAAATTACAGCCTATAATCGCAAACCAACAAAAAAACAAAATAAACAGCACTATTTGAAATACTGACCATCTCAGATACAAGCGGAATACAAGACAAAGTTGGACAGAATGAGAGGTAAATTCTGGCCAACTCAGACCAGTATTACTCTTGTATTTGAGATTACTGAAAACCCTAGGGTTACCACATCCCCCCGGAAAAAAAAAAATAGAACCTGTATTACCCTTGTACTTAAGATGTCAGAAAACACAAAAACAGAAAAATCCTATTAAAAAGAAGGAAAATAAAAATTACAGCCTATAATCTCAAACCAACAAAAAAACAAAATAAACAGCACTATTTGAAATACTGACCATCTCAGATACAAGCGGAGTACAAGACAAAGTTGGACAGAAAAAGAGGTAAATTCTGGCCAACTCAGACTAGTATTACTCTTGTATTTGAGATTACTGAAAATCCTAGGGTTACCACATCCCCCCGGAAAAAAATAAATAGAACCTGTATTACCCTTGTACTTAAGATGTCAGAAAACACAAAAACAGAAAAATCCTATTAAAAAGAAGGAAAATAAAAATTACAGCCTATAATCGCAAACCAACAAAAAAACAAAATAAACAGCACTATTTGAAATACTGACCATCTCAGATACAAGCGGAGTACAAGACAAAGTTGGACAGAAAAAGAGGTAAATTCTGGCCAACTCAGACTAGTATTACTCTTGTATTTGAGATTACTGAAAATCCTAGGGTTACCACATCCCCCCGGAAAAAAATAAATAGAACCTGTATTACCCTTGTACTTAAGATGTCAGAAAACACAAAAACAGAAAAATCCTATTAAAAAGAAGGAAAATAAAAATTACAGCCTATAATCGCAAACCAACAAAAAAAACAAAATAAACAGCACTATTTGAAATACTGACCATCTCAGATACAAGCGGAGTACAAGACAAAGTTGGACAGAAAAAGAGGTAAATTCTGGCCAACTCAGACTAGTATTACTCTTGTATTTGAGATTACTGAAAATCCTAGGGTTACCACATCCCCCCGGAAAAAAATAAATAGAACCTGTATTACCCTTGTACTTAAGATGTCAGAAAACACAAAAACAGAAAAATCCTATTAAAAAGAAGGAAAATAAAAATTACAGCCTATAATCGCAAACCAACAAAAAAACAAAATAAACAGCACTATTTGAAATACTGACCATCTCAGATACAAGCGGAATACAAGACAAAGTTGGACAGAATGAGAGGTAAATTCTGGCCAACTCAGTCTAGTATTACTCTTGTATTTGAGATTACTGAAAATCCTAGGGTTACCACATCCCTCCGGAAAAAAAAAAATAGAACCTGTATTACCCTTGAACTTAAGATGTAAGAAAACACAAAAACAGAAAAATCCTATTAAAAAGAAGGAAAATAAAAATTACAGCCTATAATCGCAAACCAACAAAAAAACAAAATAAACAGCACTATTTGAAATACTGACCATCTCAGATACAAGCGGAATACAAGACAAAGTTGGACAGAATGAGAGGTAAATTCTGGCCAACTCAGACCAGTATTACTCTTGTATTTGAGATTACTGAAAATCCTAGGGTTACCACATCCCTCCGGGAAAAAAAAAATAGAACCTGTATTACCCTTGTACTTAAGATGTCAGAAAACACAAAAACAGAAAAATCCTATTAAAAAGAAGGAAAATAAAAATTACAGCCTATAATCGCATATCAACAAAAAAACAAAACTAACAGCACTATTTGAAATACTGACCATCTCAGATACAAGCGGAATACGAGACAAAGTTGGACAGAATGAGAGGTAAATTCTGGCCAACTCAGTCTAGTATTACTCTTGTATTTGAGATTACTGAAAATCCTAGGGTTACCACATCCCTCCGGAAAAAAAAAAATAGAACCTGTATTACCCTTGTACTTAAGATGTCAGAAAACACAAAAACAGAAAAATCCTATTAAAAAGAAGGAAAATAAAAATTACAGCCTATAATTGCAAACCAACAAAAAAACAAAATAAACAGCACTATTTGAAATACTGACCATCTCAGATACAAGCGGAATACAAGACAAAGTTGGACAGAATGAGAGGTAAATTCTGGCCAACTCAGACTAGTATTAGTCTTGTATTTGAGATTACTGAAAATCCTAGGGTTACCACATCCCTCCCGAAAAAAAAAAAATAGAACCTGTATTACCCTTGTACTTAAGATGTCAGAAAACACAAAAACAGAAAAATCCTATTAAAAAGAAGGAAAATAAAAATTACAGCCTATAATCGCATATCAACAAAAAAACCAAACTAACAGCACTATTTGAAATACTGACCATCTCAGATACAAGCGGAATACAAGACAAAGTTGGACAGAATGAGAGGTAAATTCTGGCCAACTCAGTCTAGTATTACTCTTGTATTTGAGATTACTGAAAATCCTAGGGTTACCACATCCACCCGGAAAAAAAAAAATAGAACCTGTATTACCCTTGAACTTAAGATGTCAGAAAACACAAAAACAGAAAAATCCTATTAAAAAGAAGGAAAATAAAAATTACAGCCTATAATCGCAAACCAACAAAAAAACAAAATAAACTGCACTATTTGAAATACTGACCATCTCAGATACAAGCGGAATACTAGACAAAGTTGGACAGAATGAGAGATAAATTCTGGCCAACTCAGTCTAGTATTACTCTTGTATTTGAGATTACTGAAAATCCTAGGGTTGCCACATCCACCCGGAAAAAAAAAAATAGAACCTGTATTACCCTTGTACTTAAGATGTCAGAAAACACAAAAACAGAAAAATCCTATTAAAAAGAAGGAAAATAAAAATTACAGCCTATAATCGCATATCAACAAAAAAACAAAACTAACAGCACTATTTGAAATACTGACCATCTCAGATACAAGCGGAATACGAGACAAAGTTGGACAGAATGAGAGGTAAATTCTGGCCAACTCAGTCTAGTATTACTCTTGTATTTGAGATTACTGAAAATCCTAGGGTTACCACATCCCTCCGGAAAAAAAAAAATAGAACCTGTATTACCCTTGTACTTAAGATGTCAGAAAACACAAAAACAGAAAAATCCTATTAAAAAGAAGGAAAATAAAAATTACAGCCTATAATCGCATATCAACAAAAAAACAAAACTAACAGCACTATTTGAAATACTGACCATCTCAGATACAAGCGGAATACGAGACAAAGTTGGACAGAATGAGAGGTAAATTCTGGCCAACTCAGTCTAGTATTATTCTTGTATTTGAGATTACTGAAAATCCTAGGGTTACCACATCCCTCCGGAAAAAAAAAAATAGAACCTGTATTACCCTTGTACTTAAGATGTCAGAAAACACAAAAACAGAAAAATCCTATTAAAAAGAAGGAAAATAAAAATTACAGCCTATAATCGCATATCAACAAAAAAACAAAACTAACAGCACTATTTGAAATACTGACCATCTCAGATACAAGCGGAATACGAGACAAAGTTGGACAGAATGAGAGGTAAATTCTGGCCAACTCAGTCTAGTATTGCTCTTGTATTTGAGATTACTGAAAATCCTAGGGTTACCACATCCCTCCGGAAAAAAAAGAAATAGAACCTGTATTACCCTTGTACTTAAGATGTCAGAAAACACAAAAACAGAAAAATCCTATTAAAAAGAAGGAAAATAAAAATTACAGCCTATAATCGCATATCAACAAAAAAACAAAACTAACAGCACTATTTGAAATACTGACCATCTCAGATACAAGCGGAATACGAGACAAAGTTGGACAGAATGAGAGGTAAATTCTGGCCAACTCAGTCTAGTATTGCTCTTGTATTTGAGATTACTGAAAATCCTAGGGTTACCACATCCCTCCGGAAAAAAAAGAAATAGAACCTGTATTACCCTTGTACTTAAGATGTCAGAAAACACAAAAACAGAAAAATCCTATTAAAAAGAAGGAAAATAAAAATTACAGCCTATAATCGCATATCAACAAAAAAACAAAACTAACAGCACTATTTGAAATACTGACCATCTCAGATACAAGCGGAATACGAGACAAAGTTGGACAGAATGAGAGGTAAATTCTGGCCAACTCAGTCTAGTATTGCTCTTGTATTTGAGATTACTGAAAATCCTAGGGTTACCACATCCCTCCGGAAAAAAAAGAAATAGAACCTGTATTACCCTTGTACTTAAGATGTCAGAAAACACAAAAACAGAAAAATCCTATTAAAAAGAAGGAAAATAAAAATTACAGCCTATAATCGCATATCAACAAAAAAACAAAACTAACAGCACTATTTGAAATACTGACCATCTCAGATACAAGCGGAATACGAGACAAAGTTGGACAGAATGAGAGGTAAATTCTGGCCAACTCAGTCTAGTATTACTCTTGTATTTCAGATTACTAAAAATCTTAGGGTTACCACATCCCTCCGGAAAAAAAAGAAAGAAACTGTATTAACCTTGTACTTAACATGCCAGTAAAACCTACCACATTGAATGACTACTATTTTAAAATCAGTATATGGATTAGAGCAACTGCTAATAGAAGAAAGACTGACCAGGGCTGACTATATTCTAAAAATTTGAAGATGGTACCGCCACTTCCCTACGCAAAAGAAAATTAAGGGCCTATTCGACTTAACCCAAAGCCTTAAAACATAAAAGATGAATTTCTAGTAAAAAGATGAAAAATAAAATAAAGCCTATAAATGTTAACCAAAAAAAAAAAAAACATACAGCACTATTTGAAATACTGACCATTCTCAGATACAAGCAGAATACAAGACAAAGTTGGAGAGAATGAGAGGTAAATTCAGGCCAACTAAGACTTGTATTACTCTTGTATTTCAGATTACTGAAAACCCTAGGGTTACCACATCCCTCCGGAAAAAAAAAATAGAACTAGTATTACATCTGTACTTAAGATGTCAGACAAACCTAACACCTAGAACGACTACTATTTAAGAATCAGTATATGGATTAGACCAACTGCAAATAGAATCAAGAGTGACCAGGGCTGATTATATACTAAAAATTTGGAAATGGTACCGCCACTTCCCTACGCAAATGAAAATTAAGGGCCTTTTTGACTAAACCCTAAGCATTAAACCATAAAATATGCGGCAGACGGTATAAAGTACCATGCTGTGGTTGTTAATGTGGAAAATAAAATTAAAAAGAACAGTTGTAAATAATTTAATAATAAAGAGCATTTTATATCTATATCTAACCATAAAATATGAAATTCTAGTAAAAAGATGGAGAATAAAATAAAGCCTATAAATGTTAACCAAACAAAAAAAACATACAGCACTATTTGAAATACTGACCATCTCAAATACAAGCGGAATACGAGACAAAGTAGGACAGAATGAGAGGAAAATTCTGGCCATCTCAGACTATTTGACTTAACTCTAAGAATTAAAACATAAAATAAGAAATCCTATTGAAAAGAAGGAGAATAAAATTACAGCCTATAATCGTAAACCAACAAAAAAACAAAATAAACAGCACTATTTGAAATACTGACCATCTCAGATACAAGCGGAATACAAGACAAAGTTGGACAGAATGAGAGGTAAATTCTGGCCAACTCAGTCTAGTATTACTTTTGTATTTCAGATTACTGAAAACCCTAGGGTTACCACATCCCCCTGGAAAAAAAAATAGAACTAGTATTACCCCTGTACTTAAGATGTCAGAAAACCCTAACACCTTGAATGACTACTATTTTAGAATCAGACTATGGATTAGAGCAATTGCTAACAGAAGCAAGAGTGACCAGGGCCGACTATATCCTAAAAATTTGGAGATGGTCCCGCCACTTCCCAACACAAATGATAATTAAGGGCCTATTCGACATCGCCCAAACCATTAAAACATAAAATAAGAAATCCTAGTGAAAAGATGGAGAATAAAATTACAGCCTATAATCGCAAACCAACAAAAAAACAAAACTAACAGCACTATTTGAAATACTGACCATCTCAGATACAAGCGGAATACAAGACAAAGTTGGACAGAATGAGAGGTAAATTCTGGCCAACTCAGTCTAGTATTACTCTTGTATTTGAGATTACTGAAAGCCCTAGGGTTACCACATCCCTCCGGAAAAAAAAAAATAGAACCTGTATTACCCCTGTACTTAAGATGTCAGAAAACCTTAACATCTAGAACAACTACTATTTAAGAATCAGTTTATGGATTAGAGCAACTGCTAATAGAAGAAAGAGTGACCAGGGCTGATTATATACTAAAAATTTGGAAATGGTACCGCCACTTCCCTACACAATAAAAATTCAGGGCCTATTCGACTTAACTCTAAGAATTAAAACATAAAATCCTATTGAAAAGAAGGAGGATAAAATTACAACCTATATACGTAAACCAATATAAAACAAAACAAACAGGATTATTTAAAAATACTGACCATCTCAGATACAAGCGGAATACAAGACAAAGTTGGACAGAATGAGAGGTAAATTCTGGCCAACTCAGACCAGTATTACTCTTGTATTTAAGATTGCTCTCCGTCGTAAACCAGCGACTTCCTGCCCCCCTGTATCGCTTAATAACATCCCTCTAAGTCCTGTAGAACAGATCCGGTACTTAGGACTACACCTTGACAAACGCTTAACTTGGAATCCTCATACTAGACTGAAACGACAAGAAACAGTTCGCCGTTTCAGGCTACTTCAACATTTACTAGTTAAACGCTCTAAGCTCCCTATTAACCACTAGAGACTCATATACATGAAAATCATTTGACCCATCTGGACTTACGGAATAGAGCTTTGGGGGTCCACTAAGCCATCGAATTCCTCTCGTATTCAATCCTTACAATCCAAAATCCTTAATGCTCCTTACTTTGTTACGAACAAAGTAATCCATAGTGACCTTAACGTCCCGTTTATTGCTGATTTGGCCCGAATCCGATATCAATCTTTTCATGACAAACTTCATTTCCACTCAAACCCACTAGTTTCAAACCTCGCAGCCTCTTCAATTCCTGATAATCCTCCGAGGCGTCTGAAAAGAAGATGGCCTCGTGACCTTCTAAGCTGAACTTTTTATTTGAGTACTACCACTGGGTAGTTTCTCAACTTGTCTTTTCAGGTCAATGTATTCACTCATTTTATTTACTTGATGTATTTTGTATACAGTTGTAAATTTCAATAAATAAATTAAAAAAAAAAAAGTATTTAAGATTGCTGAAAATCCTAGTTTTACCACATCCCTACGCAATTACAAAAAAATTAACCTAGTATCACCCTTTTACTTATGATGGCAGAGAATCCTAACACCTAGATTGACAACTATTTAAGAATCAGACTATGGAATGGAGTAACTGCCAATAGAAAAAAGAGTGACCAGGACTGACTATATTCTAAAAATTGGGAGACGGTAACGCTCCTTCCTTGGCAAATCTAGATTAAGGGCTTATTTGACTTAACACTAAGGATTTCAACATGCAATAACATAGCCAACTCGATAGATATTGAACCAACTACATTTAAAAAAAAAAGAATCTTTCAAGAGTTATGTTCCTATTAGACATAACCCTAAAGGCTAAAACATGAAACAAACCAGCCAGATGAGAAGAAAGAAAACTTAATTATAACCGCTCAATACTCTTATGTTTGGACAATGCCAATAGCATATGACAACTGATTCCATATCATAGGATAGTAAGTTACCTATGATTGTTCTTACAGTTTTATGAGAATATAGGAAGTGTTTACATACCCCTGCATTTACATTATTTTCAATACCTTTACTTCAATATTTATTATTTAAATAAAGAAGTAACAAATACTAACCTAAATAAAAAAAACTGTCAATACTACTTTGATTAATGACCATCCTAAATGCAAGAAGGATACTGGAAAAAGTTGGACTAGTATTTCCCTGGTGTTCAAGATTTTTGAAAGACCTAAACTGCTAGAATGACTATGATGATAAAATACAATTTCGGAGTGATGCCAAGGGAGAGATTAACTGCTCTACGAAAAAAATGAGACAGAATATTATTCTTCAAATAATAAAAATAATAAACCTGATTATGAAGATTGACGTTGAAGAAATGAACTGTTCAAGATGAAGCAGCATTGTAGAATGCAAAAAATACTGAGGGCTTCTAGAGTTTCGGATTCTTCTGAACTGGTCAATTCAACTCCAAATCGCAACTAAAACAGGATTAACATTTCAGAAGCATTTCATGACATTGTTCTCCACATTTAGTTTTAAGGAGATATTTAAGCTGATAACAATTAATTTATTGAAAAAGGGAACGGCCAACAGAGACATCAAATAAATGTTAATACATTAGAGGAAAAACTCCAACTAAAAACCTAAAGTCTCCAAACTAAAACAGGAAATTAAAATTTTTTTTAATTTTTAATTTCCTGTTTTAGTTTGGAGACTTTAGGTTTTCTAGCTGGAATTTTTCCACTAATGTATTAACAATTAATTTAGTTTGTTCCGTTTTCAAATCTAAAATTCTTATTTAAATCTAACTAATTAATTTTAATTTTTAAACTATAAATGATGACAATTAATTAGTATTTTAAATTACATAATACTGATTAGAAAGACAAAAAGCTGAATCTTTAATCTAATTATTATAACTCTCATAACATAATAATAATAACAATGAAGCAAATAATTGTCAAATCATTGAACAAATAATAAAAATATTAAATTAATACCTGCTATAATCTGAATTGAGTGAATCAAAATATTGCCTTAAATAATAATATGCTATTTAGTGAAGAGAGATTCTGGAAATTAGAACATATATCAAAGCAAACAGCATGAAAATATAATTGTTATAAAAGTTAATCAATAAATATTCACTAAATAAATCTTGAATATTAGTTAAATTCTTTTATTACCGACCAAAAGTGGAGGAAAAAGGAGGACCTGGAAAGAAGAGGGGCAGAAGGATATCGAAGCTGGCTGAATCCACAAAGTTAGTCGATGTCCGGGAGAGCTGGAGATGGATGTACAGAAATCCGCCATACACTGCATAGGCGGTTGAAGAGGACAGAATATGATGATGATACTTTTCTCCACACTATGGGAACTCGGTCTCGATAGGAAGAGCAGATATGAGCCTCGAAGTCCTCAGAAGGCCCGAATGATGAAACAACAAAACATTAACTGAAACAGCATAAACTTTTTTAAGGCATTCCATTTTATTTCCCTCTCCTATTAGTTTTAGAGAATTAGTATTCAGTTTAGAAACTTATCAAATCGCTGAGAGGAACACTAGGTCAAATTATTTTTATTTTTTTTACATCATGTTTCTCAAATAATTTCAATTATCAATCCTATATGATAAATGAGGCCATTTATATTTATTAATTAAAGTAATAAGGATCAGAAAGGATTTAAGTCTAATGTTTACAGAATAAAAATAAATCAAATAACTATTAACCAATGAATTTATATACGATTCACTATGATGATGATAATAATATCAAATGTATCCTAAAATTAAACATGGGAATGATACTTTGTATAGAGATTGTTTTAAAATCCAAAATGGCAGATGAAAATCAAAGGGGTCCAATGTGTTTGGGCTGGACCTCTTTAGAAGAAAACCTACCAAGAGGGTTATGGAGTTGAGTATGTTTTTGGTGAGTTGTAAATTGTCACATGTTGTGTTTTCTTACTAATAAAGTGTTAACAAATGAAACTGTTGTTCTTATTAAACACAATCACTCGTATAATTTCACACATCTTTGCATTCCAAGAATCTTATTATTTGAATTTTGAACCCATAAAAAAACAAAAATTAATATATTATCTATAAATAACTAATAGTGTTCATAAATATCAAAATGGTCAATAATAATGCTAATACTTTTTTATTACAGAAATATTAAAAAAATCAAACTAAACCAGCTTTTTATAATTTGAATAAATCAACTACCTTTACAGAAATTTAGACCTAGACAACTTTAATAATACGCTATTTAGTGATGAAAGATTATAGAAATTATAATATATACTGAAAGAAGTTATATGATGACTTATTGTGTAATAAAAGTTCATTGATATATATTTTACAATAAGATTCGAGAATCTTGTGTATTAATGAAACGAAAAACTGTTCATGATATTTCGAAATTAGTCCTACTGTAAGTGAAATTTGAATAAATAATTATGTTTAATTACCTGTGAAAAAAATTCAACAGTTCATCTCTTTATGAAGTTCTAATTCAAAATGGCGACTTGGTCCTTAGTTTCTCATTGAAGTAATTGCAAAACCATAAATAACTGAAAAAGTGAATTTTAACTAATTTAAATAATTTTGTAAATAAAAAATCACCATAAAATTGTGCATCACTGCAAAATACACAATTAAAATACATTTACATTCAATATGCAGTTGCCAATCCAGAAATTGTGGTGTAACTGTTGGCTATCCTGTCTTAGCTGTTTGAAATAATACTATATTATAAATAATTAATAATTCTTGACTTATTCCTTCATGAAGCGACTTCAAAATGAAAAATATAGATAGACATGTAGTTAATATAAACTTTAATTGATTAGAAAATTAATAATGTAATAAAATATGTAAATCGTAATAAAATATTAAATGTTTTGAAATTACGAATTAAAATATCTGGATGAAATTCATTAATCAATTATATCGGATACATTAATATTATTTATCAACAGTATATAAATAATTGAAATATTGATAATAACTTTTAACAATATCAATAATAATTACAAACCTTTACAGTACGACTACTTCCGAGAGTTCCTGAGTACTTGAAATCATGGGAAAGACTAAAAAGATGCAATGGAGGGGATGCCTCGTAGCCAATCAGATGCGACTTAAATAGCCAGTAACAGAAAGAGGCAGATATATCTCACCCTCTTTCACTCATCCTAATTTAATAATGCCCCATCCGGTCCCATTATAAAAACTTAGATTTTTAAAGGTTACTTGGATATTAGATCACAGGCTAGTGTTTTGAATATGAGGATATTGAACATGTCTCTTAACGTATTTTTTCTATCGACTAGTATAATTTAAATAATTATGATATAGGTTTCTCAGGTTATTCAGTCAAAAGCATCTATTTTTAATAAGAAATGATAAAAGTATAAACAACAATTTAACCAAGTGAAAGACAATGAAATAAAGAAAACATTCAAAATAAGCAAGACAAATTCACCCAATATCGATAATGATCTTACAAAAGTAGAATTTCCATTAAATGAGAAATAGCTTTGCCTCTTGGCCTTAAATATTCTTCAACAAATAAAAAAATCAATCACTTGTAGCATTTAGAATCAGTTACAATGAATATACTATAAAAAATGATATAGATGAGACTCATTGTGATGAAATGGGACGAAAATGCGTAACGAGTAATTACAAAAATAATACTTCTAATTATAACTTTATAACAAGAAATATTTGATAATCATTCGGTAGGTTGTCGATTCGAATTTAGTCACAAGTTAACTTTTTATTCGTTCCCCTTTTAATAATTTCCTAAAGTACAATTAATCAAAGCTATAATATGGAAAATAGAATAAAATTACGGGAAATGTGCATTCTTCGGTATTCATTTCATTTAAATATCATCTATACTTCGAAATGTTAGTTGAAACTTTTATTTCTTGATGAAATGATTACCAAAATCTACTCATTACCAATAATTTCATTCTCTTTACCAAACCTCACGATAACTTATATTTTTGGAAATTTTTTAAAATGACAGTTAAAACTTGTCACTCAACTCGAAGCGAAAACCTGCGGAGCATATAACGATAAAACCAACAAAACCGTTGGATTCAACAAAAGTGACTACATTACCAAATCACATCTTTTGTTAAATGATATAAAAACATAAAAAATTCGGTTCGATCTCACACATAAATTAATGACCAATGCTAAAAAATAAGCTTAGTGACTAAGCTAAATGATTGTTAAAAAAACATAAAGGGCGGTGAAACCATAATGCACGATGTTAATTGTAAATAAAACAAAAAGTTTTCAGAGAATTATCTTAATATTTTTTATTATGATAGAAGGATCTATGACTATTATGTGTGAAACAAAATATCGGTCAAATGCTCGCCACGGCTTCTATCTATCCGATGGTCCATATTTTCAATGACTCTGAGACATAATTGAGGTTCAATGTCGTTAATGTGCCGAACTATCTCATCCTTTAGCTCTTGAATTGTTCTTGGCTTACTGACGTACACTTTAAATATCCCCAAAGAAAGAAGTCCAACGGTGTCAAATCACATGTTCGTGGCGGTCAATTAACATCGCCACGACGTGAGATAACACGGCCATTGAATTTCCGAAGAAAACCTAATAGAAATAAAAGAACATATGTTTGTATATATTGATGTTTAATTTAAAACACAACAAATAACCAAGACAATTATAAATATGCATTTTCAATTTGAAGGTGAAAAATCCACAATATTCTTCAGGATATGCTCAAATAAATCCCTGATTTCGTACCTCCTTTCTCCAAATATATTCACAGAGGTACTAATCTATCATCATCCGGAGGGTACCGCATTCTATATTGTTCCATCTCTTGAGAGATGACCATAGAGTTTCGATTCTTTGAGTATGACACCAAGAGTATATAAATAAAATAGGTGATCCGATAGGAATTTTACTCGACTCAAACCAAGTACCTGCTCTCATGCCCTTCTCTTCTCTGCATTCTCGTCTACTGGATTTCCATCTTCAACAACGATTTTCACTAATACTGAGGTTCATTTCATGTCCCTTCAAACAGAGCCTTTTTGATGTATAACATACCCTTATCTTGGGCATATTTTATGCTTGATTCTCGATTTTCAACTATTTTCCCCAATTCTAAGAAATTCATTTTAATGACTGAGTAAATCATATGTACTATAAGTAAACTACATGATTTTATAATTGATGTTTATTTATGGTTCTTTTGATGGTGATTATATTTAAATATGTTTATTTTGAAGAGAAAAGATTTGTAACAAAAATATTATTAACAAATCATTTCTCTTCAAAATAAAAATATTAAAAAATACATGACTTTATCTTTCTTTACATTTTTATTTCTATTAGGTTATAGCAGTTATAAATAAAAGTAACTGGTTATAACAGTTATCAATTAAAGTAACTTGTGTGGGTCTTCTAGGAAAGACCCTGAAATTGTTGTAAATGTTAATCAATAAAAATTCACTAAATAAACCTTGAATATTAGTTAAATTCTTTTATTACCGACCAAAAGTGGAGGGAAAAGGAGGACCTGGAAAGAAGAAGTGCAGAAGGATATCGAGGCTGGCTGAATCCACAAAGGTAGTCGATGTCCGGGAGAGCTGGATATGGATGTACAGAATTCCGCCATACACTGCATGGGCGGTTGAAGAGGACAGAATATGATGATGATAATTTGTCTCCACATTATGGGAGCTCGGTATGGTTAAAAAGAGTAAATATGAGTCCTGAGGTCCTCAGTACACCCTAAGATCAAACAACAAAACAGTAACTGAAACAGTATTATATTTTTTAAAGCTTGTCATTTTATTTCTCTCTTTTATCAGAAGTTTTAACTTCTGTTTCCTTACCCATTAAATATTTTACAAAAATACAAGTTATCATGAGCTTTAGTATGAAAAATAAAATGTAATTATGGGAAATATTTATACTTCACTAATCATTTCATCTAGAAATTAAGGCTTAACAAACATATATCATCTATACGTCCAATGTTAGTTGAAACTTTTATTTCTAACTTTTGTTTCGTTACCCTTTAAATTTAATTTAAGTTTAAGATATATCATCTATACTTCAAATGTTAGTTGAAACTTTTATTTTTCGATGAAATGATTAACAAAATCTACTCATTACGCATTATTAGATTCTCTTTTCTATCATAATTTGTATTTTTGGAAAATATTAAAAATGAAATGAATAAACAGTTAAAACCTGTTGTAACTCAACTCATAGCGACAAACTGCGGAATAGATACATTAATTTCTAACACTCAAAATCACATTTAAATGGAATTCACTCATTTTATTTTTTAAGGACAACAAACAATATTTAAAAAAAAAAAAAAAATACTAGGATTAATAATTTAAAGTATACAGTAAATATTTGAATGATAAAAAGCTATGTATTTAATTTTATAATTTGAATTCTCATAACATAACAATAATAATAACAAAAGCAAACAATTGTGCATCGATTCAATCGGGGGGGTAAGACTTCACAGCCCAATTCCTTTAATTTATTCACTGTCTGTATTGAAACATGAAGGAGAAAACTTCCTTTTCAGTTTACCGGTACCGGCCACAAATCAAGCAACAAATTTTGATGCAGTTGGTCAATTTATTGGCAGTATGATGTTGAATCAATTGTTTTTCCCTTTGGTAGAAAATAAAAATGAATGACCCCGGCCATAGACCACTATACAGTAACCATTAACTTTTTCGGATGGAGATTCTGTTATGGCATGTGCCCAGGAGGCTTATCGGCATCTAACCATTGACCAGATCGGCGTCGATTGTCATACATGATCCACTTTTCGTCGCAAGTTATTAAGCGACCGAGAAATAGTTCGTTTTTTTTTACGAGCAAGCAAAGAAGCGCACGTATCTAGACGTTTCAACTGCTGACGTTCGTTGAGCTCGTGTGGGACCCAAGAATCGAGCTTCTTTGTCTTTCCGATCATTTTTAAATGCCTGGAAACTGTCGTACGACTTGTGCCTAGCTCTGACTCATATTCCCTGACTGTTTTATGAGGGTCCTCTATTGATGTTTGAGGCCTTCCACGGGTGGCAGATTTTCTAATGTCGTATCTCCTGAGGAAACTTATCTAAACCAACGACGGATGGTTCTTTCATTAGCACTCCCTTCACTAAACGCATGATTAATATTTCTTGCTGCCTGGGCAGCGGAATGACCGAGTTTGTACTCACTAACCACTAGAACACAGGTCGCCCTGCCATGATTTAATTTTGATTCTAGATCGATCCGTACTTATAACCATATTAAAAACAACCATATACATTGGTCTGGTTCGGGTTCATAATCATTCCTCTTCAGCCCAAAGCTTTCTCTTTTGTCTGTTTGGAGCGCTTCTTACAAAGTTCTTCTGCTTTCAGCATTGTGTCAGAGCACTGTTCTGCTAATCTGTAAGATCCAGATTTCAAGGTAGGAGATCTATTTTGGGTGTTGCTCCTCTATCCTCTTTTATTTGGAAACCTTAATGAAGAGAACACTTAAGAAAATTAGAAAAATTAGGTAGGATGAACAGCAGGAGATCCTTCAAATGTTATAGGGTCGATTGAATTAGGAAACAATTTCCTTCTTTGAATAAGGATTCACAAAAAAAAATTAATAAATTCTTTGA
Organism: Troilus luridus; assembly: GCA_964056705.1. NCBI lineage: Eukaryota > Metazoa > Arthropoda > Insecta > Hemiptera > Pentatomidae > Troilus > Troilus luridus. Next base: position 113,023,548 of record OZ057414.1, on the reverse strand, counting down.
TTTATTTATTTAAAAAAACAAATTAAATGTTGGAACAAATAAGTTCATCTACAATTTCTCCTTCAGCTGGCCATTTCATGATTTCATTCTTCTACGCATTAAATATCTGTACAATCCACTAAAAAATATAACTAATGATTATTTTCAGGTTATAGTTTTCAATTTTCTTTTGAACAATGGATTCATCTTAATTCAAGTTAATTTTTAGATTAATTTTGTAATAATAACCAGCTTTAAAAGGAAATTAAATACATTAAATAGTTTATATTTATGAAAATATACATTAAACATTGGCTATGTAATTTAAGTTTTCTTAGCCCCTTTGGGTTTGAAGGTTGCTAAGTAGGATAATGAGAGGATGGAGAAGGATCTGTACGATGTACAATTTAAGAGGAGGATAAGAATAATGGAAGCTTATAATTCTATTTAAAATGAACTAATTAAATGAACAATTTAATAACAAGCAAACAATATTAACGAGCAAAGAACACTAAAAACAATACGGAAAACAATTTAATACACACAAAGAAACAATTAAATCAAATGAGACGAGGATTATGAAGAGGTTAGAGGAAATAAGATATGATGATGTGTTATGGAGGTAGGTTTCATGGAGACCGGGGAATACACAAGTATCTAATTTATCAATTCCAAAAATATAACTTGCTGTTTAAAAAATTATTTTTATCAAAGACTCAAAGAGATTGGGTCAAGGTGTAATTCATCACTGCTTCAGATTAACTTTCCCATACCACCGGAAGTCGTGCAGCTTTGCGCTGCAGTAGGGTTGCCCCAAATCGAGAAGACGCAAAGTAAAAAAGCAAGTACGCCTACTTTCCTCCTGACTATACTCTAATACCTGGCGTGACTGACTGAATGGTCGTACGAACAACACGCTATCACCAGCGAGTGTAAAAATACAAAACAAATTACAAAAATTTACAAGGTGTCGGTCTCGAAAAATTCCGTTAGAAAGCACTAGTACGGTACCGTGAACTGGAGTTGTGAGTTGGAGTTGCCGCGATAGTATTCTGGAGTTGTACCAATAATATATAAAATAATAAAATAATATTTATAATATGAAAGAAATAGTTTCTATATTACCTTGTTGTGCAAATGATTTCAAACAAGAAGAGTATAAAAGATATGATTATTCCGTACATCATGAAGTCAAGGGCTGGCTCGAAATCTGTCAGTTTTACACTCGTGTAGCCGATGTTATTTAAGTTGCAAAATGGCTTCTGAGGGTAACCCAGCTCCATGGTACGCTGTCTTATTCCTACTTCATATAGTCTGGAAAAACTGTAAATATATATATATATATATATTAAATATTTTTATTTTCATTTTATGTTAATAACCACTATCAAAAGAACAATAAATAAAAAATAAATTGTAAATATAAATAGATTATTACTATCCGTTTTTATTATTTCTAAAATTCAAAGTGGAATTTGTGGACTTCTATTGTTTACTATGTTTATGCTTACAGATTAGGTTTGAAACTATTGAGTTTGAGTGGGGATGAAGTTTTTCATGAGCAAACTGGAATCGGGTTCGGGAGAAATCAGCAACAAATAGGACATAGATGTCATTATGGATGACTTTATTCGTAACAAAGTAAGGAGCATTAAGTATTTTGGATCGTAAGGATTGGACACAGGAGATAATAGAGGATAGCACGTTGGGAGAATGTATAGAAATGGAGGGTACATATTTTGAGTAAAAAAGTTTTGATTTTATGAATTTGTTTCACTAAATAACCTTTCATTTTCATAAGAACTTGCATCTCAGTGCTCTCTACACACTCAGAAAACCTTTATTTCTAGAACAATCGAAGCCTTATTACCTCCTAGCAATCGATTCTTTATATCCTGATTTTTTCTGAAGACCCACGCCTAACGTTGGCAGTTTATACGGATCCAGTTCATCTAAATCGCATATTTCTATGTCTTCAAACGTGCGAGTTATGATTTCGTAAGCCCATGACGTCTCCGCCTAGTGTAAAAAAATATATGTGAAAACAAGAGTTCTTGCTTTTTGTATTAACATTTGAAGTAGAGATTTAAAAATAAATTACTTTATAAGCATATAGTCCTTCTTTGACTTTTTGTATACCAAGTTCAGGTTTCAATATGGCTTTGTCTCCTTGAGATAGGATTTTTTTCTGAAACAGCTCTTTGACCTCTTTGTCCTTCGATTTCTACCGAAAGTATATTATGCTTTTGCTTAGAATTATTTTGTAACTATTTCATTTTTTTTTTCATAACCACAATTATTTTGATTAATTACCGAAAAAAAATATTTGTTGTATATGACATCTTGCATACCAACGGATATCGGACTGTGTGTCAGATCTGACAAAGACTTGATGGTATGTGCTGAAGATTGCAGAAGTGCAACGATCTTGGCAGAAAAGCACACGGAGAGAAAAAAACAGAACATAGATAAGATGCATAATGTGATCCTTCCTGCTCCGGGCTTTAGTTCTAGCCCTGTTCCTAAAAAATAAATAAATTTATGAGACAAATAATAATACATTTATTTTTAATTATACAATATATTTTTCGCTAAAAAAAAACAAAGCTGGGTATTGGGTGGTTTTTATATTACATTTTAACATGTATCTATATGTTTCCTTCAAAGTACAAAAAATACTTTACTGGAATGCATATATGGTAAAATATGGCCAAGTTAATCAATAAATCAGCAGATTTTTTATCTTCAAAGATTTTATATCTTCTATAAAAGATTTTATATATTCTAATAATTCACAGCGTGGTCATACTCTGGTTAGCAGAATAACCTTCCCCAATGTCCAAGATCGCGTTTCACAGATCAGCAGTTGTCCCTAGAATTTTTTAAAGGGAGTAAAAAATCCTTGGCTATGCCGTCCTTTGGAAAGGATGTAAAATGGTGTACCGAACATGTTCAGTATGATTACCTGACACTGACTAATTAAGCCCCTGTCCTAATTAGGTCTGGATAGGCAAAATTTAGGTATCCCAATGTAGCATTGCCCAATTAGCCATAGCAGCAGAAACTGACGTTAAATAAACAAATAAACACAGCTTTAAGCTTCGCGAATTTTACGATATGTCAGTTTGGAATTGGATATCAGAATAGTATATCGCTTCAGAATAATATTAACATTTTATTAACACTGACTAATATTAATGATTCTGTTCAATAACTGCCGAATTATAACGCTTTACGTTGTTACGTAAATTGATTTATTACTTCATTATATATTAATAAATATAGTATATTTATTAGGGAATCCATATATACATTGTAATTAATACATACAATGCCTTTTAACTGATCACCGAAACAATCTATTACATGTAAGTAATAGATATATTTTACTAATTTATAGAATTAAATGGATTAATGTTAATGATGATTAGTCAAATGGTTTTTTTATGAAACTTAAAGCGAATGTAGTTACACTTAGCAGTAGACTCATTTCCGAATAGTTGACCGTTTATACGTTAGAATATGTGTAGTTATTTATATTATAAAATAATTCTTATTAATAAAATATTAAAAATAAGGATAGTGTCCTTAAACAAGATATTGCTCCACTGAGTCGTTAGATCACACATTTAAACTTTCAAACATAAAACTATCGACATAATAAAAACTATTTCAAATAATAAAAAATCAACCTTGTCTACAAACGTAGGCCATGATGACGGAAATTATTTCCGGCAGTGAACTGTCTTCTGTTTCTTTGATCCGGAAAAGCCTCATCTTGAGAAAGAGGTTGAGGAACAAGACCATCGAATACAAGAGCGTCGCCAAAGCCACAAGCATCCAAACCGTTTTGTGAAATGGTAAGATGAATATATTCGAAACAGTTGACAAGGCAGGCTGTCGAAATATAATGGGACTTCTGATTTAAAACAAAAAAAAAACATCAAAATTTGTATAACGCGTTATATAAAATAAATTAATATAGATAAAAAAAGCTAATAATAAGGTAAAATGAGGATTTTAATCTTTCAAAAGCTAGGTAGTGCTTTGTATGCTAGTTTAAAAATACTTTATTAATTATGTTGATCTATATATATGTGTGTGTGTGTTAGAATGTCCACCAGCCTGATGACGTCACCCCCTAATAGACGAGGACCGCACCACTTCCCGAACGGGGGCAGAAAGAAGGTTTTAGTCTGGTGGTTATCATATAGGATCTAGAACCCTCCTGGAGCCTCTATAATGTGAGTAACCAAAACAAGGGGAAAATCTGGTGGTTGAGCGTGATCTAGGACAAATCACCTCCCTGCCCAACCATCGTCCATGAAACAGTGCAGGCTCTACCATGTACAAAACACCAGACCCGTACAGAAGTTGTAGTGGCACATTTCTTTTCTATTAGCATCGCGAAGATTCAGACGTGCTAGTAAAGTTTTCAGACTTAGTAACGAACGAATTCCTAAAAGCAAAATAAGCTGTAAACCTATTAGTAAACATTTCAGGGATAGACCGCGGTGTAAGTGGGAGGATTGCTTTGAGAGTGATCTTATGGATTGGGGGGGGGGGGGGGATCCTTACGATGGAAGTTTTTAAACAGCGATAGGTGGTATCGGCATCGAGCCTTCGGCCTCGCCAAGCATTATATTTTATATTTATATTTTGTATATTATTTCCGAAGCATTGTATCTTTTAAATAATTCGGGTGTTAGGGGGAGTTTAGCACTCTTGTGTAGCAGCATATGAATTAATTAAGGCTCTTCTATTTCCGAATACAGCCTTCGTCTTCAACACCTCCCCATTGGAACATCTATTTTCTTCTTCTTTCTTGGTTCTTTTCATAGCCATTACATATAGGAGCATGCTAAACAAAAGATCAAAGTCGATTTTAACTATTTATTTGTTAAATAAAATATCTATAATCTATAACTACTTTTTTTTATATATTTTTTTAGTATGGATATTCAAGGAGGAATTCAAGTAACCGACTATACAGATAATCATACGTAGTATTATATATATACTTTATAAATAACATATAGTATACCTCAAAACCAGTATGTCTCCGACGAAATCCATAACCCGCATGCGTTCAACATTCATCATCGTTCCGTCAGCTGATATGTCGACATGTTCTCGTTGCAAGTAGCCCACTACGCCACTGAATGATCCGTTTGTCTCGTAACCGAATGTGTTCAGGAGCTTATGTGTCACACTTTAATCAGATGGAACATGCGCTCAAAAAAATAATTTTCGTAGAAAAGTTATTAATTAAGAATTGTTATTAGTAGAAAAAATATATATTATAACTTAATATGTTAATGAAACATACTTATAATTAAGATGCTCAGCTATATGTTTTAAAAATGCAAAGCTTGCTTTAGAAATGGTATCTACTTCTTTGCTCTCCTGGCTGTCCCAACCAAGAAACAATGCAGGGTATAAGAGCTGAAAACATCATATTTTTTATTTTTATATACAGACCATATATTTATTGTATTCTTATCTAACCAAAGGTTTCATTTCAAAGCATTGCATTTGTGAAATAATCGATAACACAGTTTAATTGTTTTTATACATTAAGTAAGCCTTATTCTATAATGCCAATTAGCCATAAAATTATTACCTCTCTACTATGGCTAGCTTAGTATTATTTCCATTAGCAATTTTAAATAAGACGTTCCAAATTGAAATGTTTTAGGGGAACCAAACAATTTAATTAGTTATTTAGGTTGTAATTATTATTATGGTTCATGTTAGTTGCATGAGTGGAATACAAAATGACGCAGTTTAATTATTTTTGTACATTAAGGAAGCCTTATTCTAAGATGCCAATTAGAAACCGAACAGTAAACCTAAATTATTCTCGTTGAATAATATTAGTTGGGCTTATATATGTATATGAGGATACGATCAGTCCAGTTTCAAGTGTGATCCTACTACAATAGCCCTGAAGAAGACCTGCAATGTGTGTCAAAACGTCCAAATAAACAATTTTCCCTATATAAGAGAATTTTTTGTTTATACCCGGACCATTTTCTTCCTACAAACTATTCTCGAATTTCATCAAATCAACAGATCAAATTCGGTAAAACAATATTATAAATATTTTCATCAATGCCTATTTTTATGATCATTGGACTAAATCCTTCTGATGCCATGGATTAAATATTGTTATGATAGAAATTTGGGCTTTCCTAAAACCACACTTACAGCTGAAGCAGATCTGAGGACAACACCTTCGAACGACCTGAAACCTCTTCGAAAATAAAATGTCTTCGATCCGTTCGTAAAATATTCCGTAAGAAATCTGTACTTCATCGGTTCCCATATTGCAATTCTATAAGCCTCATAAAACTTCGCTGTCTTTTCTTTTTGTGATATTTGTGCAAGAGTAACACAGCTTCCGGGAAGAGCCAACGTATCTTTCAAAATGTCATTCTTCTTAGTTTTCTGAAGCGATTCTGTCGTTTCCACTTCCTCCATTAAAAGCCATTCCATATCGGCATTAAACATTTTCTTAGCTGACATCTAAAAAAAAAAAAGTTATTAAAATAGTTTAAACAAAATTATTGTTAAATAGTTTATAGATAAAGATCGGAATCGGATAAGACATTAGACGAAATAGAAAATGGCTATACCATAGCTATGCTTATATTAAATTGAATGGACGAAGAAATACCTATTTTGTTCAATCTAGCTTAGTTCAATCGTTGTCACCGAAATTTAAATATAGCTAGTTATCATGAAAGTGTATCGTACGGGCCATATCGGGCTTGATTAGAAAAATAAATATGAATTAAGCGAATAAAGGAAATGACGGTTACAAAAACCTGGTACCAAAAGGTTCACGTAGGCGAGAAGCAGTTAAACCTAATAGAAGGTGATACCCTGCAGAAAAGGTTACAGAGAAAGAAATTCCTGAGGTGACTCTGAAGAGACGCGAGGCAGAGTATTATATGTATGTATTTGATGGCAATACTCTATTTATCTTAATCATTATGTTTCTTGTCTTAATGTATATATTAAGGGTATTCATAATAAGTAATTGTACTAATAATGTATATTCGTTATCCTGATTTAGATGGTTACTACCCAGTTACGCTGTACAGGGTCTTTCAAAGTTAAGTAGTCAAATTGAAAATTTGAACTAAGGACTGAAAAAAATAACAAAATTTCCAATGGAGTTATGTCCGCAAACGCTTTGTTTTGGAGATATTCACAACTAAAGGTTTTCATTAAGTTATGCTATGAATTATTTAGGCATAGTAAGTATAGAAAACTTATTATGTTTTTCCCAACGACTTCATTCATTAAATGTGAACATAAAACATTCATATTAAATGTAGTTCAAAATAATTTCCTGAGCATTATTATTAAGACACAGACACAGCGCTTATTAACTTTTTATGGATTCGTTCATTACTGTGCCTAGCAACTTTACAAGCCCATCTTAATCTTCGTGATGCTTATCACTTCAGTAATATTAACCGAGTCTATGCTTCGCAATTCTACATTTTGTGACATTCAAAATTATCCAATGGTCTCATCCTTTTTAGGACCGAATATTCTATGCAACACCTTATTATCGCATACCTTACGACATTGCATGTATGTTTTGTATATGTATACAACACATACATATATGTTTATATATGCATGCGCAAATAATTCCTTAAATATTTACATAATAAATTTCTGTAATTTGAGATCCTATCGTTTATTTCAAACGTCTTTGCAAGCTTTTGTGCTTTTAATATACAAAACAAAGCATATATACAATATTATTACTCCAAACTACTTACCATTTGTAAAATCAGTGAAGTATTAGGACAAGAAATATCAAGAACAGCACCCGTCCTAACATTCGGTCCATCCTGAATTGAATTAATCGAAAAAGACAACAAAAAGTTGTCTGACATTTCTCTCATAGCATTTACCTTCAAAGCTGAAATTTGATAAAATTAAATGAAAAATAAATAGAATAATAAAATTTGTGTAATGGCAAAATGTTTAACCGATTCATCTTTAAAAAAAAACATAGTGAGATCATTCTGGTTGAGATAAAATTTTGTGAAAGAAAAAAACTGTATATTATTTCGGATAATAATATAATAAGATAAGATAAGATAATAATATAATAATATAATAGATAATAAGTGTCACAGATAAAATACGATCACCCCTAAAATATTTGGCGAAATGTTTACAATTAATTATTTTACAATATATGGAACTATTAAAATGATTATTTGAAACATACTTGAGTGCAATTAAGAATATTAGATCTTAATATTTGGATTTCAACTATACTATATAAATAAACTACTACCAATGAAAGTATAGACACCTTTAAAGATTCAGTTACAAAATGAATAACAATAATTTTTATTATAAAAGATATATGTTGTATATTAGGGGAGGATTGGAAAAAGTAAAATGAAGCAGAATCTAAAATCGGAGAGGATGCAAAGAAAACCTTTACCTTTGAGTCAAGAGACACTGCATAACTAGACTACTCCCCAAAATGACAATATCATGTTTTTTTATAATTAAACTAGTGACCCCAGCTTTGCTCGGGTAATAAGGCATATTACATAATTTGTCTGTGTAATGTATTTTTATTTTATTTCATTACATACAGGCCACTAAGGACCACGTAAATATCATTGGTTAGGCTTCTTTGGGAGTCTTGATTTTCTTTCTTCCCATCTCAGCTAATGTACTTTATTATATAGAAATTATAAAAATAAAAACAAAACCAAATATTACTTCTGTAGGATGGAAATAGTTGGGGGTGCAGTCAAAAATTACACAACAAATAAGTGGAAACCTATTATATTTTATGTGTGCCGTCGTTTCGACCTACTTTGTAGGTCATCTTCAGGGCCAATAGGAGTGGCTACTCGGTGCAGAAAGTAACTGGTAATTAAATATTACTTAATATACGAACTTATTATCTTGCACGTTAGATAATTGCACAGGATTAGGCAAGCAGCGTCTTCAGTCAAACCCATCGATATTCCAACCCATTTACACAAAACCTCGACGAATTATACACCTAAACCTTCCTGGTGAACCACTCTATCTATTGGTGAAAACCACATGAAAATCCGTCCTGTAGTTATTGAGTGTACTGCGAACAAACGCGGGCGAGGACTTTGTTTTATAATATGTATAGATTATTTAGAACATTGAATTAATTTAATACAATTGCCCAGTAAGAACCACGCGGATATCACTTAAATCTACTTCACACTCTCCGCCTTCCTTCTACTCCAATACTCTCTCATCTTCCTGGACTGTTCCTGCAAGAACCCCAACTTCTTTTAGTTTTTTTTCCGAAAAGCTCTCTATCCAAGCAGTCCTTACTTTACTTTCACATTGCCCCTTTTTTTCCTATTACTGCACCCTCATCGTCATATTGCCAGAAAATTCTCATGATCTTGTCCAGCACAACATTAAACAGAATCGGCGATAGGCCGTCGCCTTGTCTAAGCCCCGTCTTTATTTGGAACGGTTCACTTATTAGTCCCTGGAATTTTATCATTGAACTAATATTCGTCAGACTCAGTTTTATCAGGCTTATTGTCTTTTTGTCCACTCTGTAATCCCTCAGAATTTCGAGCAATACTTCTCTATCTATTGAATCATAGGCCATTTTGAAGTCTATGAAGGAGATGTAAAGATTTTTCTGGGGACCTGTAATATTTTATGATCAATCTGAGGCCAAGTATTTGCTCCTGGCAGGATCTTCCCTTCCTAAAGTCTGCCTGATATTCCCCTATAACAATTGTTTTTATTGAATATAATTACTAGAAATTCGATAATTTTACCTTCGTCTGAACATATGATCATCGCAACACTTTGCATATGCATGAAGTTGAAAAAAGTCTTCACAGTATCGAAGTATAAAGAGTAGGGAATCATATTGATTCACATTCGGTTTTAAACATTCAGAAATTTGATAATTTTGTCGTCATAAATATCACTTTATAATATTTTTTTCCACAGCAAAGGAGAAATAGTCTTCGTCAGGCCACAAGATCGACCGCCTGTTTAATAGACATTGTCGTTCTTATAGCCTCACAAAAAAATCGATTGTTTACTCATTATTCAGTCACAAAGGCTTTTTAAAAAAATAGCCCAAAAGACAATTCTATATTTGCTCTACAATTTCTGCTTCGATAGAAACGTTTTTCTTGATTGAAACATAATTCGAAATCCTAATAGAGATACTCAATCCGGTTGTTCTTCTAAAATGCGATGAACTTTATCAATCAATAAAATACGTCAAATCTATCTAATATATGTAATAAAAAATTGTTTAATAAATAAAGTTTACATTTTACGAATAGTATAAAATGATCAGTGCGTGTACTCAATGAATTACATAAAATAAGAATGACTTATTTTATTGCGTCTACGTTTTGACCTAAGACTTAGGCCATGTTAAGGGCAGGGAGATAAAGAGTCAGACTGCAACTGGACTACCGATTGGTGGAAGTTAAAATACTACCGATTGCCGTATCCAGCAATAGTTTGATTCCTGAGGAAACAATCAAATCAATGAAGGCGCTCGAAATAAGCTGGGAACGCCAAGAAGTGCGGAAAGCGGTTATGCTGGGAACTCCCCATACCCTACCATACCTACCATAAACCATACCCTTGATTTTGGTTCGGGTTGCTTTATTTACTCGGTATCCAAAATAAAAATAATAATTATAAATAAAAAATAGAAAAGCGCAACTTGAATTTATTTTCACAAAACAAGGGAATGAAACAATATCACCGCCTCTATCTATGCCTGTGGTGACTCTTGCCGTGCCTACAATCCAACCTCATGTACATTGCCTTCTCTTCTGGTTTCAGTTCACGCCAGATTTTTCCACCCAATTTCGCTATCTGAAATATATATAAAACAATATGTAGTCAAAAGTAATAAAAGAAGGTTGTTGTTTATTCATTTAACGCCAGTTTATCCTGCCATGGCTAATCGGGCAATGCCACAGTGGGAATCCTAATTTTGCCTATCCAGGTTTAATTAGGATTAGGATCTTTAATAAGTACCTGACATCGTATAAGCTTGGGACCTCCAACCATGCACAGCCATTTTTCGACATAAATACTCCTTTATTAATTCTACGATAGTTTTGAATTAAGGCATTTTACTTTACTCCTTATTATATGATTCCAAATTATTTAAAAAAATTTATCTCACTTTGAATTTTTTTCAGTTTGGGACAGGCATTACTGAGGGAGTAACTATTAATGTCTTCAGACGACAAATGTTTTTATGCAATAAAATTTAATTGAAAATGTTCTTCTCAGAGAAAAATAGTACATAATTAAAATTGAAGTCTCAAAGCATATTATAATCTACACTATATAGCTAATTCATTTTTAAATTAGTAATTTTTCATTTTTTTTTTTAAATATAGATTATACCTCTGCATTAGCGGAAACAATAATATTACTAAAAATATGATTTTTATGTTTTCTATTTTCTTCTCTTATTTTTAAAGTGAAAACTTATTTAGCAGCGTTTATCGACTTTTGGTAGGGGAAAATCTTTACGTTCGCGTCAGCGACATGCTTGAGATCGGCGACATCTAGCGGCCTGATTATGAGTTATACAGTTTGTTTTAATCAAATTTGGTTTAAAGGTTAAAATTTCATTAATATCAGAATAATTATATTTAACTTAAAGGTGGTTTAATAATTGTTCAATTGATACTAATTATCGTATCGTGATAGGATACGGAACAAAACACGGGCTAATCTCAATATTAAACCAGCTGAGACAATTCTGGATGAACACAAACTAAGGTGCTCGGACATCTACTTAAGTTGGAACCAGAGAGAATCGCCAGGAAGACTTACGACACTCGAACGAAAGTTCCACAGGAAGGCCTCGCATCTCCTGAGAAGACAGCGTAAGGGATGCTTTCAGCAGGAGAGGAATGGACTGGAACCGAAGTAGAGAGAGACTTGGGTCTAGGGAGCATTTCTTACGCTGTATTGCCAGGAGATGCGAGGCTTTCCTGTGGACCTTTTTCCTTTCGTTCGGGTGTCGCAAGTCTTTTTGGCGATTCTCTCTGGATCCAACTTAAGTAGATGGATAGATCCACGCTCTTTAAGAAGAATCTCACACTGCAGAGCGGTAGAAGAGGGAAAGATGTAGTGATAGTAAATATTATCAAAACAGAGTTAATGATAGTTCTTTACAATCTGTAAACAGCATAATTCCACTAATTATACTTTGAATTTTATAAATTATAAAAACGGACATTTCATATGCAACGACCCAATAAAAGACTTCTTGAGAGATGAAATATTCCTTGAAATCTGGCTTTCATTATCAGTCTAAGAACGAAACTGATTACACGAATATAACCTATTTCTTAAGTTATTAATAAACTGTTAATTATAACAAGCCCTGTTAATATACTCAATACTTTTTTTATATTTAACAAATAAAATAAAACTGTTTATTATAATCTTTTCTAGTAATCTGTCATTATCATTATTAAACATGTGCTTATATTTTATTAGCCATTTAAAATTAATGTTGTTAACCTGAAAATTTCAGTTTTTAAATTATCGGAAATTCAGGAATTTAGCCAAGTTTCGAAAAACAACAAAAAAGGGGAAGTGAATACTTGAAGCACATTAAAACTTTAAAATTTAACAATGCCTCTCAATAAATTATTGGGTCGAGCGAAGGCAAGGAGGAGACCTCCCCCGTTTTTTAATCTTCTTCAAGATTTGCGGAAACAATTTCCAGATCTGACACCGGTGGAGGTAAACTAATAAAATAAACATCTAATATTTACATAAATTTTATATTTGTATTTATTTACAATTTGTTGGGCACAAAAAAAAACCACTAAAACTTCAACAAGTTAGAGACATTTTAAGCTAATATTAGTATCAATTGAACAATTATTAAACCACCTTTAAGTTAAATATAATTATTCTGATATTAATGAAAATTTAACCTTTAAACCAAATTTGATTAAAACAAACTGTATAACTCATGATCAGGCCGCTAGATGTCGCCGATCTCAAGCATGTCGCTGACGCGAACGTAAAGATTTTCCCCTACCAAAAGTCGATAAACGCTGCTAAATAAGTTTTCACTTTAAAAATAAGAGAAGAAAATAGAAAACATAAAAATCATATTTTTAGTAATATTATTGTTTCTGCTAATGCAGATGTATAATCTATATTTAAAAAAAAAATGAAAAAATACTAATTTAAAAATGAATTAGCTATATAGTGTAGATTATAATATGCTTTGAGACTTCAATTTTAATTATGTACTATTTTTTCTCTGAGAAGAACATTTTCAATTAAATTTTATTGCATAAAAACATTTGTCGGCTGAAGACATTTTTTTAAATAATTTGGAATCATATAATAAGCAGTAAAGTAAAATGCCTTAATTCAAAACTATCGTAGAATTAATAAAGGAGTATTTATGTCGAAAAATGGTTGTGCATGGTTGGAGGTCCCAAGCCTATACGATGTCAGGTACTTATTAAAGATCCTTATCCTTATTAAACCTGGATAGGCAAAATTAGGATTCCCACTGTGGCATTGCCCGATTAGCCATGGCAGGATAAACTGGCGTTAAATGAATAAACAACAACCTTCTATTATTACTTTTGACTACATATTGTTTTCTATATATTTCAGATAGCGAAATTGGGTGGAAAAATCTGGCGTGAACTGAAACCAGAAGAGAAGGCAATGTACATGAGGTTGGATTGTAGGCACGGCAGGAGTCACCACAGGCATAGATAGAGGCGGTGATATTGTTTCATTCCCTTGTTTTGTGAAAATAAATTCAAGTTGCGCTTTTCTATTTTTTATTTATTATTATTATTTTTATTTTGGATACCGGGTAAATACAGCAACCCGGACCAAAATCAAGGGTATGGTTTATTTTACAATTAATTTGAAATCATGCGGATCCAGCATAACCGCTTTTTGCACTTCTTGGCGCTCCCAGCTTATTTCGAGCGCCTTCATTGATTTGATTGTTTCCTCAGGAATCAATCTATTGCTGGATACGGCAATCGGTAGTATTTTAACTTCCACCAATCGGTAGTCCAGTTGCAGTCTGACTCTTTATCTCCCTGCCATTAACATGGCCTAAATCTTAGGTCAAAACGTAGGCCCAATAAAATAAGTCATTATTATTTTATGTAATTCATTGAGTACACACACTATATACTATTAGTAAAATGTAAACTTTATTAAACAATTTTTGATTACATATATTAGATAGATTTAACGTTAGTTTCTTCTAATAAAGTGTCATTAGATAAAAGTTGTAGAAAATATCATCTTCATATTAAAGATTTTCTTTTTTTACAAATATGTAGTTGATTTTGAAAGTGAGATAACTCCATTTAGTTTTTAAAAAATTAACTAAAGCTGAATCTTATTACAAATTAACATAATTTTATATTTTTAATCAATTAACAATCAATATTATTTCAATATCAGTGAAAATTTGTTATTAGAAATTTATTTTTTCAACAATATTTCAAAAGTAAAATAGAAAATTTCTAGAAATAACAGAACGGAGTTTATTTGTTTATTTTAATGTCACTTTTATGCTACTTTGACTAATCAGACGATGCTACAGCGGGAGATATAAATTTTGCCAAGTTTTTAATTAGGATAGAGATTTTTAACAGCTACCTGACATTATACAGGCTCGGGACCCCCGTTTAACGTCGCTTCTGATGGACGGCATAACCAAGGATTTTGTACTCCCTTTAACCCTCCACCGCGCGCATGGGCGGCATTCGGACCGCCTCAGAAGAAATTTGAAGTTCTGGCGGTCAAAAACGGTCGGCACGTCGTTGAGGCCTCCATGTATTTGTTTATAGCAGTGGCCACCAGATTCCGTAATAGAAGACTTTTAGCACGCGTGGTCTACTGCGGGTTCAGTGCTAAAATGTAACACAGGTGCTGGCGGTTCGAGCAGTCTGAATGCCGCCAGTATTACCAAGAAAGTTAAGTTGAGACTTTTCCTCGATACGTTTCTGCTTTCCTTGCATTGTACTCACTTCCCAGTCATTGAATAAGTGAGCATAGATTGTTACTTCTAAAAATATTTTATATTTGCTTTCACATAGAATCGAAAAATAACTGGAAGAGACAAAGAGAAGGCGAGTAGAAGAACGGCTCAACCATCCAGGTCTTTCAAGGCTCCCTGGCCCTTTAAGCGGGAACGTAGTCTCAAGAGGGAAACTACTTGTAAGCATGGCCCTAAAGAATTTCGAAGATGAGGTAGGCGTTGAACTGGAGGATGACATTGATTTCGAACCAAAGGATGTGGAAGAAGACCAACACACTAGTGAGTCTGAGCAGAAAAACAACAGAACACAAATTACCTGAAACGTATGCAAGAAGAAAGATGAGATGAATCTACCGACATTGATCAAGAAAACTAAAAGCGGGAAAAAAATTGCTGTGATCCATGACAAAATGTGATCTATCTTTATAAATTATAAGTCTGAAAAATCTATTTTTTGTAACTTACAAAACTGAAAAGTTTATATCTGTTTCTCATTCCATGTGAACTGTAAGTGATATGATTATTTCGTTTATTTATTTTTTATAACTTTGAGGCTTTATTACTAGTCTCGAAACAGATTCTATTGCTTCATGAAGTGATACTAATTATGTTCTCTTCTCTATTGTGCTTCCTAATAGCCTTGGAAGTCAGTTTTTCTTTTACAATAGTTTATTATTTTCTACCAAGCATTGAGAAGTCTTAAAAAAATGTTTGTCTCAATTTATTGCAAATAAATTAAATAAAACTTGTTCGTTGAATGTTTTCATCTCTTATTATGAACGAGTAAATTATTTTGTCGTTACGGTCTAAATGCCGCCATGCGCGCACTTACTTTAGGAATGAGGCGCGCACGGTGGAGGATTAAAAAATCCTAAGGTCACCTGCCGGACTACGAACCGCTATCTTTGCCTTAATAGATTGTCATGCTAACCACTAAACCACAGGTCGCCCATAGAATGGAGTTTTGTCACTTTTAAAATCAATGGCTTAAGTAATAATTGGAGAAAATATTTAAAGGAAAGTATTGGAAATAATTTTTAGGCATGAGATCTTTATTTAAAATTATCTAATAGCACTCAATACAAGTAAAACAGTACATCAGCTAAAATGATATGTTGGTGTGAAACTAAACATCAAAGTAATACTAAGGTTCATTTTACAAGTTTAACAAATAGAATATTTGTCAATGTCTAATGAAAACATAAATAGAGATTTTGTATATTAATTATTTTTACATAGTAAGATGCATGTCCGTTTTAATAACCAAGAACAAATAACAAGAGAAGATATCATTCCTCATCACTTGATATTGTACTTGGTTGGGCTGAATGCTAAGACTTTTTCCTTTCTTTTATGTCAATCACGTACCTGAAAAATAACAAAAATACTATGTCAATAATCTTGTGTATATGATGAAAAACTGAATGGAAAATTAATGGAATACCACTGATACCTTTGAGCGACTTTAAGAGGTGGAGCATAACCATCAGGGTAACTGCTATCTTCAAATATCAATTCATAATCGTCCAAGACAGAAGTGGGCAACTGGTTGACCAGAGCTTTGTAGAAACATGTCGTTTGGGGATAAAGTGCCATCACTGCAGGAAAACAATATCACAACAATTAATAAATTAATATCATTTAATTAAAAATAATATAAGAAAAAGTTCCAGAAGTTGGTTCACAAAGAATTTGCAAGTGGTACAAACCAGCGAGCTTAAATAATATTAAAAATATTTGATTATTTCATATTAAATGCCCGTTTTTTATTATTTCTAAAATTCTTATTATTATTTCTAAAAGTGGAATTAGTATATTTATATTGCTTATGTTTACAGATTGTAATGAGCTTTTATTAATCCTCTCAGTAGAGCACTGAGTTGCAATGCAGAAGGTCCTAGGTTCTAATCCCACTGCTAGCAAGACTTTTATTTAATCTGTTAGCAGCAGGAGAAGGATCACATGGGATCTAGGACCCTCCTGGGGATCACCAGCCTCTTTAAATGGGTACCCAAAATAAGGGGGAAAAATCTGGGGGTTGAGCGTGATCTAGAACAAATCACTTACCTGCACAACTACCATGCACTGAACCCTAGACCCGTTCACGTGTTGCAGTGGTACAGGTTTGTTTATACATATAAATATTTTTTATTTTGATAAGTTACACGTCTCAAATATATAAGTATCCTAATTATTTAACAGAGCCTGGATCCCAAATAATCAAAATAAGTAGTGAAAAATTGATATGGAATAATATTATTAGTTAGGTGCTTTACAACTCATTAGGAATTTGAATAGATAAGTCTATGTACAACAGTGTCATGTTGGGTCGCAATAAAAATACAAATATTGTTTGAACCGACACTTACCTACTGCTCCTTTTGGAAACAACGCGTCTAGATCCGTCTCAGGGTTGGCCTTCATCAAAGGGAGGGGTACAACAAGCCTCCTGCTCAGTGTGTGGCGAAGCTTTTGTTCTTCATCGATATCGTCCACCTGATTTTAAAATGGAATTGTTTCATTATCAAATAGAAATAAACTTAAGAGTTAGATGATAAAAAGTATCTATAAGAGACGAAAGCATGTATGTTCTAGAGAAATTTAAAATATATATTTTAATTGTATGTTTTATTCCTCCCAGGCAGGTTTTTGGCAAGCGGCACGATAACTCAACAGATTCAATTTTATTTTAAATTCCTGACAAACTTAATAATTGCCAATAAAAGTAAGGTTCTACAAGTAGGAAGAGAACATGAAGAAATCCATGTATATAAAAGGGTGTATAAAAAAAAATTATGCAAATTGGAGATTTCAAAGGACTGTAAATATTTTAATCCTGTTTAATAGCTACCAATAATCCCTTCAGAGCATTCTCTAAGCTTGTTTAATCCCATTCCACTTCTTCAAAAACCACCTGAGTTTGTTATTTATTTCAAAGAGGAAACATGAAAGTGTACCACGAAATTCTCATAATTTTAAGGCATTATTGGAAACAAAAATTAACAGCAGCTGAAGCAACTGTGAAGTTATTAAATATGAAGGAGAAGTTGTCCTTGACCATCGCACTGTGCAGCATTGGTTTGAAAAATTTAGTAGCGGAGATATGACATTGGAAAGGAAGGACGCTGGGGAACCATTAATGGATATTGATGAGGTTTTGCAGGAAGCTGTTGAGTCAAATCCATCAACAAGTACTCGCGAACTTGCCAGGAAATGTGGTGTGTCAAAAGATACTATTAGTCGTCATCTATACTCCATTGGGCAGGTGAAAAAGTGCTGTAGACTGGTCCCTCATGAACTTACTCCTCAGTAATCAGCTAAGGGGTTAGAAATTTGAACCCTCCTGGGTTCACCTGAATTCAGCTGAGAAATGATAAATCCTGCAATGGAAAATCCCTCAAATATATTTAGTGATTATGGATAAAGTCAAATAGATGCTATCCGATTTTTCATTTGTAAGATCATTAAGAGAAGCAAGAATTCAAATCAGTGGAGCGATATTTAATTATGTTCAGTATTGACATTAACATAAAATGGTAGATATCTTATAAGGTATGTTATTTAAAGCTGATCAGTTCCCGGATGGAGCCTTTAACTACAATTCAACAGCATGAAAACTAAATACATTTAGTGCAATAGGCAAGAATGTCTATGGTCGTTACAAACTAAATAAGTGTCTGAATTTGAGTGTTCTTAGATCAAAATATCACACACAAAATAATGTATTATATCTGGATTTGGAGAAACAGTATGTAATTTATGCTATTTCTTCTGTTTAGAAGTAGTGTTTAATGTATGCATATTCTTCTTTAAACCTAAATGACTGTCTAAGCAGTCAAATGCTGCCAGCAGTATTTTTGAAGTAATACTTTTTAAACAATTTATGTAAATACATGAAATAATTTAATATGTCCAAATAAATGCTTTAAACAACATATTTACAACCAGAACAACACATTTACCTATTTGTAACGGTATTTGTCAAATCTAACACATAAAATATAGAGGTTTTCTAATTTTATTCGCATAAAAAACATGATAAGCCCTTCATTTATTACTTATATTTTAAGCAATTGATGTTTTACTCCTTCTGATAAACTTTCAATCGAACCAAAATGAATGACACTAAATGTAGCAGGATTATTGGTTTTCATCCATGGATTTCATAATAGTATAATTTTAATAGTATTGTTGTATTATTTAGATTTAAACAGTTCTTGAGAAGCGAGGGATCGTTGACTGGATGATGTAAGGAAGAAAATAGTTGAGAAAAAAATATATATGTAGAGAGGTAGAAATTTAGAACAAAAGTGAGGGATATATATGAATACAAAAAATCACAGAGAAAATGTACAGAACGGTGGTGATGCCAAAAAAAAATTTTTTTACAAAGATAAAAGACGGAAGTAAACAGAAAGATATTTAAAAAAGAAAAAAAAAAAAAAGTATAAACATCAGAGGTGAGAAGTAAAATTATGGAAAAGGTAGCAGAATATATAAAAACTATAAAAGGTAAGATAATAGACTCCTAGGGAGTTTACATATGTAAAATGAAAGAAGATATAACCAAAATGAAATTAAAGAATAAATAAAGGAAAAATAACAGTAGAAAGTCAAGATATGAATATAGAGTATAACAGTTTTTTAAAAATCCATACCTATAGTATGAAGTGGTATAAATATATGATATAAATATACAAGGAACGTATAGAAATATAAGTAACAATGTGGTATTAGCATGGAAATAGAGTAAAATATGATGAAATAGTGATGTTAAATGCTAATGAAATCTTAAACAGTTCTTGCTGTGTTTTTTTAGTTGGCCCTTCATTGAGAAAGCTTGTTCTTTTAGCTTAAAAGTAAAACTTCTTTTAGAAACAAAAATAATTTCTCATTGCATTATAGATATCAGCCACATCACCTGCACCCAAAAACACACCGTTTTGCGAGAAAAGAACCTTAAATTTTTAGGTTGAAACTCAGATTTGAAATTTTGCATCATTGTAATTCTTTCCCTTACTGTATATATTTAAAATTAAAATAATAGATCAATACCTCATACTTTCTGGTAACCGGATTAAATGAAACCACTTCAGCCAGGATCCAACTATCCTCATCACCTTCGACTATTTTTACCATTGCAGCAACCATATCTCCAGGCTAAAACATTAATTATATCTGTTATCTATTTACAAATTGTAACATAAACATTAATTTTAAATATTGTACTAATATAATAATATACTAGTTAATGAATAATATTTAATATTATTCATTAATTAATACAAAGCTACACAATATTTTTTAATATTCACACAATTAGACTGAAGTGATCAATAGATAGATTTCAGATTTGATTGGGATAGATTGGTAGATTTTTTAAATTAATCATCTTACTTAGATTCTTCAGTTAATGATAAATACATTTGCAGTCTCAATTAAGCCTCGAGGAAGTCAGCAGCATGTCTGGCGAAACGTTGGCAGAAAATTCACCTACACGGTCTAAACCAGAAGAAACAACTGAAGTTTTTTGTATAAATAGTGGCCGTGGAAATTTGAAAGAGTAGATAAATACATTTTTAAAATATTAATATGGACATAATGTACAATAATAGTGTATATAAAAAATGAGTGTTTTTCAACCAAATACTTGTATTATTATTTCTTTGATATAAAATACAATTAATACTCAAAGTATAGTCCATTATTATTTATCGTCATTAGCCATCTGCTCGATGCCACACTGATACCATTTCTTGAGATGGCTGTCAAAGAACTCTTGGACCACAATTTCAACTTCCACAAAATTATGAATTTTTTTCCCTTGAAGAAAATGGGGCACAGATTGAAACAAGTGATAATCCAGTGGTAGGAGGTCTGGACTATATGGTGGATGAGGCAAGTTCTTTAAACTTTTCTTTGGTTTAACGGAAAGTGTGAGGACCAGTCTTCTGCAACTTGTTCACCTTCCCAATTGGCTTGGACGGTGACTAACAGTATCTTTTGACACACCACACTCCCTGGAAAGTTCACGACTACTAGTAGATGGATTAGACTCAATAGCATCCAGCAGAACCTCCTCAATATCCATTAATGATCGCCCAGAGCCTTTCCAACGTTGTATCTCCACTACTAAATGTTTAAACCAACGCCACACAGTGCACTGGTCAAGGACACCCTCTCCTTCATATTTAATTATTTCACGAGTTGCTTCAGCGTCTGTGAAATTTTTTTTTCAGTAATGCCTTACTGTTAGGTTATAGCATGATTAATCACCAATATTAAAATTAAGCTAATCAAGCTATTTCTATTGTTAATTAGATATATTATATCTTATTCAAGAATAATATTATTATTTAGGAAAATTCCTTTTTCTCGATAATCATTGAAATTTTTTAATTAAATGCATTTGTTAACAGTTCCGCAGGTTGTCCCTTTGAAATTACTTCAGAAGTTTTAACTTTTATTCTTTTCCTTTTTAATATTATCGACAATAAAAATAATCGTGAGTTTTTGTGTGAATAAAAGAGTGTAATTATGGGAATGTATGTATTTCAGTAATAATTTCATCAATAAATAAATGTTAAACAAAAATTTCAAAGTATAGATGATGTATGTTTTTCAGCACTCATATTGAAAATTAAATTGGCCAATCTTTCTTCCTTCATTCTTGACAGAGAATTGATGGCCATTCCAATCTTTTTTTCTCTATAATTTAAAGGATGTTTTGCTGAGTTTACATATGTTCTCTAATTTCGGCATTAGTCCTTCTTACTATACCCTGGCAGCTCTTTTTATTTTAAATATTTATAGCTTCTTTTATTGAAAAACATATTCTATTATGAAGATTGAAAAACATGTCTATTGTGAACATGACTGTTTAATTATTATTCATTTATAAATGTTAATCATTAAAATGAGGGCTCAATCATTGGTTTGATAAAGTAAAAACTGAGATGTTAATCAGAGAGTAAATGTTAAAAATTGTCATTGTCTGAAGTAAACTAAAAGTGAATTCTATTGGAGCAGTTATGATATAATAATTTAAAGAACATTAAAGTCTGTGTCTAATGAGGACAACATCAATGATAAAAAAAAACAAAAAAAAAACTCTGAGAAGTAGTAAGTATAGATAAGATGATTTAGGATTTTCTTTACATTATCACCTTTATGTACACATATTCTGTTACTCATACATAGTCTTATTATAATTCTATCGACGCTCTGTATTTCTTTACTTTACTAATAATTCTATATATATATATATATATATATATATATATATATATATTCTGTAATTCTTACTTGGTACCGCAAAGTTTTATATAGTTATTTTCTGTTTTCTTTCTTAGCCTTGAAGATGGCTTACACCGCAGGCCGAAACGTTGGCACTATTAAAAAATAAGCTGTTCTTATTTTTGTGTTATCATTGACTGCACCCCCTGACCAATTCTATCCATCATAAGATGATTTAGAGAAGCAATTCGTTGACTGTAAGTACTAATGAAGGATGGAAATAGTTGGGGGTGCAGTCAAAAATTTACACAATAAATAAGTGCAAACTTATTATATTTTATGTGTGCCAACGGTTCGACCTACTTTGTAGGTCATCTTCAGGGCCCAATAAGAGTGGCTACTCGGTGCAAAATTTTTGACTGCACCCCCAACTATTTCCATCCTTCATAAGATGGTTTAGTTTAAAATGAGAAGGAATTTAACCTATATATTAATATAAGTTATTACTTATAGGTGTTATTAATACCTACCTTTGCAACATAGTTTGGATCAGCAGGAATCGCTCCACACAGAGGCGGGGCTTTAGAATCCTGTTTTCCAACCCACAGAGGCAAAGTTTGAGCAGAAACTTGAAGCATTTTCATCAAGGCTCCCCGATGGAATATTTCCCTATTGCCTTCACTGCGTGCCTAATTTAACAAGAAATTAATCCATTAATACTAATAGTTCAAAAGTTTATAATATAATAAATTAAAGTATAATTTAAAATAATCAAATTATAAATATGTTCCTTATTTACAAAATATACCTTTAGATAAAGTAAAAATATTTGTTGTTAATAAAAATGAATTATGAATCCTATTATTTTAAATTTTCCAATATAAAAGAAATATGTTAACAGATATAGATGCAAAGTCAAATTAAAAACAAAAAAATCAATTTTCATTGATATCTAAAATATTGATCAGGTTGTCGCTTCGAGGTTAAGTCACAGCAAGTTTTAACTTTTTAATTGTTTCCTTATTAATATTCTTGAAAATAAAAATAATCATGAGCTTTTGTATGAAAAAAAAGTGTAATTATAGGAAATTTTTATATATATTCAGAAATATTTTGGGCAAGAAATGAACATTTCAACAAAAACATACACCATCTATACTTTGAAATTTTTGTTTAAACATTTATTTCTTGATGAAATTATTACTAAAATACATACATTCCCATAATTACACTCTTTTTTTCACACAAAAACTCACAATTATTTTTATTTTCGAGAATATTAAAAAGGGAAACGAATAAAAGTTAAAACTTCTGAAGTAATCTCAAAGGGACACCCTGCAGAACTGTTACCAAATGCATTTAATTTATAATTTCCAATGATTATCGAGAAAAAGGAATTTTCCTAAATAATAGTATTTTTCTTGAATAAGATATAATATATCTAAATAACAATAGAAATAACTTGATTAGCTTAATTTTAACATTAGTGATTAATCATGAACAATAGTATAATTATGAACTCGCTAAAAGTATACGTTTAAAGTTCTCTTTCAATCTATCCACCCAAATATATTGAAAAATGTTGATATTAAAAAACTTATAAAATGACAACAGAATTAGTAATATATTATTTATTAGCAACTCAAAAAAAAAATTTCTTAGAAGTAACAGGAAATAACATGAAGTATAACCATTGATTAATAATTTTTAAAAAGAATAACCTTAAGTTTTCTCTCACTGCAGATATTTCTGATTTCTGTAATTTTAGTCAAAGCTTGACGAAGAAGTTCCTCCTCTTGAACAGCATCGTTGAGAGCAGTGTTGTACAATCCCTTTAATTTTTGCTGAAAAAAAACAAAAAACAATATATGCATATTTGTAGACATGTGGGAAGGGGGAGAGATACATTGGACAGGAGGCACTTCAGTAACTATGGCCAGTGAAAACTTGAAATTTCTTTGTGTTCTCCAAACCAAAATCTCAGTAGGAAAATGGCTTAGCAAACAACCATATAATTTGTCATTAAGAAACTAAAATATTTTACTAGCAACAAATTATAATTATTGCACAAAAGGCATTTTTGGAAATTTTAATATTAAGAGCCAATCTTCTTGGTTACTATTAATAAATCAACTAGAAATTATTGAAAACAGTAAATAGATATTAAATTTAAATCATGAATACCTGATTATAACTTGTCAAGCGTCCTTCCTGATTAATCTTGTCATGAGCTTTAGAAATATGATCTAATGTTTGTTCACATCTAACTCTTTCTCCCTCTATTTCATGCACTAAAGAACTTAGATCCTTCAAACGTTCCTACAAACAATTAAACAAATTATTTATAACCTATTACACAAATACAACTGAATTTATTTTCTCACTCTATGAAATATCTGAAACAGAAAAGTTGCCCTTAGAGAGATTTTTTTTTTTCAAAACAAGATATGTCTATAATGCTTTTGTTAAATATTCACATCAATTCCGAGCTAATTAACACATATCTTTAAAAAATAAGTAATTAAAGAGATTACCTGCACCTGAATAGCAGCATTCTCGAAATATGTAGACATTTTAATGAACAGAATTAACAAATTTCCCGGCAGATATGACACAATACCAGGATACAAGAACGATCATCAAAAGTACCTAAGATCATCAAAAATAACTGTGTCAAATTGTTAAAACGTGCTAATGAAACTGACAAAAATTTATTATATTTACAGAATTGATTACGAACGGAACTGCAGCCTTCATTAAACCCTAAGAGAGAAAAAAAAATCCGGCTAATTGTTGCTAACTAATGTATTAGGGATACGTTTCAATAAATATTACGTTTTTTCTTTAAAAGCTAGAACTGTAAACACAACAAACGAACTCAACTCACAAGTAGGTTCTGATTGACAACAGTGCCATAGCAACTGTACACAAACTATCCAAAGAGGTAGAAAAATCACTTGGAGCATTTACAATACAGTTATGAGTGTGTGTCACTGATCTTCAAAAATTTAACTATAATCAGTTCAGATGAAACCATTATGACGTTAAGATTGCATTTTCTCTCTTTTCTTATTATTCATTATTGTCCCCTTTTATAGTATAGCAATTAACTTTTCAGTTATGATCTGACATATCTTAAATATGAGTATATTTTAAATATCTCTCATTATAATTTCACGTTTTACTTACCACTTAAGATTTAAAACGTAACATGTAAAAGAAGCAATAAGTATATGTTTTTGGATACGACTCTTGATAACTCAGTGGTTAGAGCACCGCACTAGAGAAGCGGGCGACCCGGGTTCGAATCCTGGCCAAGACAAATCTTTCCTCTTCAAAATAAAAATAATCACCATAAAATGACTATAAATAAAAATTAATTATAAATAATTAATGGTTTGTGAAAATATATTTTTAAAAAATTTCTTTAAGTGAGGCGTTCATAATCAGAAGCGGATTACTCCGAAATATCAAAAACTGACTTTCACTTTTTTCGGCCTTTTATTCAAGGAATTTTGTCTATTATGACGCTTTGCTACCTTATTTTTTATGGTTTTCTGAACTTGATGTTTCGGGAGCATAAATAGTTGCTTGATAAAACTAGCGAAATATGTGGAAAAAAAATTCAGTTTTGAAATTCGGAGTTTTTTCAAGTAAATGATGAGAAAAATCTCTTGAAGTTTTATTAATTTAAGAAGAGCTATTTCAGCATAAACAATTTTAGTACAAAACACTTCTTTTTTTTTAAATAGCTCATGTTAGTACAAACTCTCCAGAAATGGATCTTTCCCCTTTATGCAGCAATCCTTTCGATTTCTCTTTTTACAATATTTAATGAAAACTGAATTTTTCCATGAAATCTGAATGCAAGAATTTATAATTAATTTCAAGTAGTGAGGACTATAAATTAATGGATCAGATTTTTAAAGAGGAAAAATAATTGTTAGGGTTATTTTTAATGAATTACATAAATGTAAATAACACTATACAAGGATTGTTAAGAAATCTGGTGCATCGATTGGCTTAGCCAATTAACGAAGTCAAGAATTAATAGGTAATAAAATAAAATATAGCGAGATTCTCATATAATAGTTTCTATCATAATACACAAGGGGATGATATAATTGTATATACAGTTCATAATGTAATGTACTTCGTAACATTTTTAATAACATTTTTAAATTTTTAAATTAATTCTTAGTCCAATTGATGGAAAAGTATATGGTTTCTATTAATTGAATTAATTGTCTGTAACTCTTTATTTAACATGTCATTTAATACATACAAAAAGAGACGTAATGTCCTTGGGATCGTTTTAAGCAATCGGGTGTTATTTATTGTTTACAAAAATAATGTACAATACAAGGTAAAATACAATACATCTCATTCAGTTGATCTAAAAAAATATACAATGTGTTTGTAATTTTGCAATACTATAGAACGGGGAGAGTTTCCCAGGGTGGTGAAATATCAATGCCTTAGTTCAAATATGTGTTAAGTGCCGAAAACAAGATTTTACAGGAGTCAAATTTAATAATAATTTAACACAGGAAATACTGTTCAAGTTTAAGCACACAATATATTTTTGTAACCTTCACAGCTTCTCTATTAATTTTTTATCAACATATGATCTATGACTTCCTGGTCACAACTTTACAATATTATCTATATAACAAAACCCATTTTTGAAAAGTTTGCACTAATGCACCGAAAAATTTGAACTAAGGCACCGATATGTTAAGGTGTTTTATGCTTACATAAAAGTCTTAAGAACAATATCTGAATACAAGTAATGAAAAATAGCAGTTAGTTATAACAACAATAATTATAGATTTTGCGTTATGAAGTTAAAAAGAAAGCTTCAATCAAAATTAATTTATAAATAAAAGTAAAAAAAGTTTATACCAATATCTATTCTTCATTTTGCCCTTCCACTATTGGTTTGTTCTAGTGTTGGGGGTGTTGTATTTTCAATGCCACCTGTCTCAAGCAGGTCATCCGTTTCTTCTTCATCGATTATTGTTGAAAAATCAATAATCTTAGACAATGAAGTAAATTCATCTTTTTTACATTTTACCAGTTCACGCAAGGATTTAGAAAGAGCTAATAGCGTTTTTGTTTTGAGGTACCTCAACCTGGCTGCATACCTCGTAGTTAGCCGTGGTGTTTCATCAAGGACCTGAAGGAGGGTCGGCAAAGGAGCTTCCGGATTTCGTTTGCAGCCTGAAGAGGTCTCGTAGGTCCCCGGAGGGCATTCGTACAAGCATTTGGGTCCCTTCGGGTCTCTATAGCATACCCCACCCTTCTTGCCACATTCCGGCGAACAGTCTTCTCTTTCGCAGTAATCCTCATCAGACCAATCACCGCAGTCATCGTATCCGTCACAGACTTGTTCTAGACCGATGCATTTCTTAGTTTCGCACAAGAAGTCTCCAGCATCTCTTGAACAATTTGTGTGGGAATATGTAGGAGATGGACAGCCATCTTCGTCTGAACCATCCCCACAGTCGTCAACACCATTACATTTCTGACTAGGAAGAATACAGTGAAAAGTTTCTCTGCAACGGAATCCAGAGCAACTCTTAACACAACCAGGCGGTTGATCGCTGCAGTCTGAGCACTGACATACGTAATCACAGAAAAAACTACCTGTGATGCATTGGCCGTTCTTGCATTGGAACTGACCTGGTAAACAAGTCGATCTTTTTCTAACTGAATGATCTGTACAGTTCGGATGCATCGTGCAAGACAGGGACTGCAGAGCTGACTCTAGCCACTCAGTTGTTTCTTTCAAACAGGTTTTATTCTGCGACTTACAACTTATGAACTTATTTTCCGCGATCCTTTGATAAATGCCTAACGACGAATTTATATAATTCAACTTTTCTCTTATATTCATAACGTTGGTGTGTAATGGGATTTGCAATTGATAATTTTGAATTTGTAAAGAAAGTTTTAAGTTATCTCGATCTATAAATCTTGGAAAACACTTGTTATCTGTTACTTTCATTTTAGTGAGCCTGTATAGTATCGGGTTATTTGTGTACATATTGTCTAAAAATAATTCCAAGTCTGTTCTAGAAGCATCTAGAATATTTTCAATTGAAGAGATCGTGTTTGTCGCAATTTTCGAGTATTCATTGAAGGTGTCATTGAAGTTGTGAATTTCGTCCCATTCAACACCCCAACATCCTACCTGTAACAAAAACAAAAATTACTAATTATGTAAATTATGTTGTTTTCTGGATAATGGTCATTAATTTTTGTCCTCATGTTTGATTAAATTAAAAATATATTTTATGTATACAATGGGATTCTTGCTTATTCACTTGTTAAATAATAAATTGGTGTTTCAAAAAGTTATTCTGAATTCAATCTGTGCCTGCAGCTCCACATATTACTAAATTATCACTTATTACTTAATGCATACACCAGAAAAATGCCAAACAAATAATATCAAGGATTACTATATCAACTAGTAAATCGGGATTTAGAGATAGGCTAAATGGATATGTCGTTTGAAAGCAGAAAAATTTTAGCAATTAAAATAATTTTGGTGGTAATAATTCCGCAGGTTGTCGCTTCCAGTTGAATTACAACAAGTGTTAAGTGTTTATACGTTTCCTTCAGTATGGAAAAAGAATGTAATTATAGAAAATGTGCATATTTCGGTAATTATTTCATCTAGAAATGAACGTTTCAACAAACATATATCATCTATAATTTTTATTAATTGTTTTGGATCCCGGCCAGGGCAAATCTTTTCTCTTCAAAATATAAATATTTAAAAATTAAAATATTTAATAAAATATTATAAATAGTAATATGACGTTAGTCAACAAGATCCTAAAATTAAAGCAATGTTCAATGAACATTCTCCCCTGTGTATACAGCAAAATTGCGAGAACACGGGGATAGTGGATCGGTGAAGAGAACGGATTTGTTCTGACTGTGAGGCGGCCCCTGGTAGCTCAAATGGTAGAGTGCTGTCACGGAGAGACGGACGACCCGGGTTCGAATCCCGGCCGGGGCAAATCTTTTCTCTTCAAAATAAAAATATATATCATCTATACTTCGAATTGTTAGGCGAAGCTTTTATTTCTTGATGAAATGATTACCGAAATCCGCTCATAATCCATAATCACATTCTCTTTTCGATAAAGCTCAAGATAACTTGTATTTTTGGAAAATATTAAAAATGAAACAATTAAACAGGTAAAATAATCATTTAAAAAAATAATTGTTCATCTAATTAATCAGCTTCCAGAGAATTTTAGAATTCGCAAACTTAATAATTGGTCATATCAGGAATTTGGAAATTCTCAACTTTTTGGCAAAGATAATCTTTTAATTTACTGAGGCTGGTAAAGAGAATGTAATTATGGAAATTGTGTATACTTCGGTAATCATTTCATCTAGAAATTAACGTTTCAATAAACATATATCATCTATACTTCGAAATTTTGGTTGAAACTTTTATTTCTAGATGAAATGATTTCCGAAATCTACTCATTGCCTATAATTATATAACTTATACTTTCCTATATATTCATTTTTTTAAATAATATATATATATATATATATATATATATATATATATTTAAACGAACGTATACTCACAACCAATAGCAATAATACGTAGACTCTCATCTTCAGTAAAGACCATAAGTCGACTATAGGTGTCAGTACGATGTACATATATTTATATACCTCTGCCGATAAGGATTGGGGGCATCTTATCATTATGAATGAAATGCATTTATCACTATAAATGATATGGCATTGATTCGCAAGTTTGTTTATTTTGAGATCTGTCTAGGATCACAAACACGTTCTTCAAGAATATAAATTGAACAGTTTAAAAAATATCGTTTTTTATATGCACATTACTTGAAAATATTACATAAATTCATAGTTATGAATGAAATCTGCTTAAAATGTCTAATACGTGTCATAACAAAGTTTTCAATTAACATTGCCGTTTTATAAGAATTATTTTTAACAAACATTTTGTGGTTTGAATATTTATTAATTTAAATTTGTAACCACTTATTTTCGTCAGTATTAACACAGTAGTTTCAAAAAAAAAATCGTGAGTAAAAAATCTAGAAAACTATAGAAAAACTTGTATGCATTTAAATACTCTTTTAGGTTTCCACGGCCACTATATATACAAAATACTTCAGTGGTATCTTCTGGTTTAGACCGTGACGCTAACTTTTTCGCCAACGTTTCGCCAGACATGCTGCTGACTTCTTCAGGGCAGAATAGAGAAACGAGAAGTCAGCCCTTCTCTTTTCTGCCCTGAAGAAGTCAGCAGTATGTCTGGCGAAACGTTGGCGAAAAAGTTAGCGACACGGCCTAAACTAGAAGATACCACTGAAGTATTTTGTATCCATTTATAATAATAATAAAGTCTTCATTTATTTTGGGACAAGTCTCTTTAGAATAGCAAACAAGTATAAATACATTTAAGCTAATATGCCTTAGGGTATGATACAATTACATTTAATTAATTATTGGAATTAAAATAATAAATGAGAAAGAAAATTAAAAAATGAATGAAAAAATTACTAATTAACTCCAATAACAATATCTGAAAACATACAAATGAGTTACCAATAATTATAGATATAGAGGGAAACAATCGATAGTTTTATATATATATTATATTTATATAATTTCATGTCAAGCAAAATAACAAAAATATTTGACATTTTGTATTTTTATTGATTAACTAATATCTTATATAGCTACAGCACATTATTAGAAATTAGGGACAGTGGCTACGATACGAGAAGGTAATGAAAAGATTTTGGTAGTCATTTCATCAAGAAATGAAAGTTTAAACCAACATTTTGTACCATATAAATATGGTTTATTTTTGTTGAACGTTCATTTCTAGATTAAATGATTACGGAAGTATACATACTTTCCATAGTTATATTCTTTTTTCCATACGAAAGCTCATGATAACTTGTATTTTTGGAAAATATTAAAAGGTAAACGAATAAGCACTTAACACTTGTAACTAAACTCGAAGAGACAACCTACGGAACCGATAATTTTTTTTTAAATATTTGTTTATTATTAGACAGAAGAAACATAAAAACAATTTTCAAAATAATTTAACTAATTTCAATGTCCCTATTTTTTCTTTTGTCATAATGGCATTAAGTTCACTAATTTTTATATGAAATAAATTATTGGCGATTTTAATTAGTTCAACAGAAAAGTCAATTTTACTCTAGAATTTTTAGAGTGTTTAGGTTTATTTGCTACTATAGATTTATTCATAGAGTACAAAATCGAATAAAAAAAATAATCGCCGTCCATATACTAGCGGGCTGATACTTTTCTTGATCTGGCATTGAAATCATAGAGCTTACCAGGAAAGAGAGAAATTAAAGTTATATAAATATCTTACAAAACTAGAAGTATCTTGACGAACTATTCGGATAAAACTGAACCAAAACTAGTAGACGGTGAAATAGTACAGATTTTCTATAGATATAAATATTTCCACAGATATTAGAGGTGGCATTCTGTGAGGCAAGAACAAGGAAAAGAATAAAGCATTTGGATCATGAGTGTCAACAACTAATTTCTCACAGAATGTTTAGAATGTTCAAAACTATTTACCTAACAAATACTAATTTGTTAACTAATAATAATAATAAGAAATTTTGACTACATTTCATAACAGTCCTCTAAGAGCTGTACTTCGTTTCATACAAAAATATTAGTTAAATAAAGTAACTATAGTACACATTTAGCCCCATTTTATCTAGCAAGATACGACAAATTCCAGGATTAAGCATCATAACAAGTCAAATAAAAACTGTAAATTGCCCAAAATATCTTTTTCTTTTTTTCCTTATCTTAAAAAAAAGTGTTTTTTTTCAGTTTTATACAAGTATTCCAACTATCAAAAGGCCATAATAATGCAATTAGTTAGTAGTAGTCGGTAATGAAATAATTTTCTAGGAAGTCCTCAAAATGTAAAATAATGTAGATATTTGACAATCTTTATAATAAAGATTTATGATATATTAATTAAAAATTAATTCACTCAGCAGAATAACCGAATCTATATGAATAAATATTTGTAAATAAAAGAATTATAATACTAGTTATTTGGACGAACCTAAGCAGAATGAAGCAAGGTATATTCTTCTTCTTTCGCATCACCCTTGTAGTGGCTTTCAGCGTAGGAGAGCGTTTAACCAGGACTGCCACTCTTCCCTGGTCCTAACTAGGTTCCTCGCCTGGCGGATATTTTTGCCTCTTTTCTGTACAAATGCTCGACATATTCCAGATAGGACATTCTAGGGCATCCTCGTGGTCTTCTACCTTCAGGGACGTAGTCCATCGTCTTCAATGGGTCCCTGTAGTCCTCCATCCTCAGAACATGTCCAAACCATTTTAATTGGCGGGACTCGAGCATCTCCTTCATTGCTATGATCCTGAGTTCTTCCCTGATCGTTTCATTGCGGATACGATCTCTTCTTGTTTTCCCTGTGATCCTTCGAAGAAATTTCATTTCTGCAGCCGTGACTATATTATCCACCCTGTCCGTTAGTATCCAACTTTCGGCACCATACAGGAGCACAGGTAGATACAGGAGCTTCACTTTTCTGCTGACTTATCGCTTCCCAACAACATCATTACAGATCTGGTGGTAGACCAAGTTTGGTTTGTTTATCCTGTTTGAGATTTCGAAGTCTAATTTCCCAGTACCGTTCATTACTGATCCGAAGTAGGTGAAGTCCGTGACTGGTTCCATCTCTCCTCCGTTGCAGTACATATGCATTTCTTCCTGTACCATTCCTACTTGCGGGCTCTTGCTCTTACCGGTGCTGATCTGCACACCTTTCCTACGGAGCTCTTCATCCCATTCAGTCATGGCTTGCTGCAACTTTTCTGTGGTGTCCACAATGAGAACAATATCATCCGCATAAAGCAGAAGCTGAACCACTACAGGCAGGAGGTTTCTTCGCCCCAGGAACGTCTTTTCAGTTCGCCTTTTTCATACTCCTGCTATTTCATCCATTCATAGTATAAATAGCAACGGGCGTGAATTGTCACCCTGTTTTACTCCCTTTGCTATATTAAAGTGCCCAGACTCCTTCCCATTCAATCTAATGATACCTTTTGGGTTTTGATATATAGACTTTACAGCATCCATCAGGCTTTTTGGAATGTTCATAACTATGAGTGTTTCCCATATTTCGTTTCTTGGAACAGAGTCAAATGCTGCTTTAAGATCGAGGAAGGCGAAGTACATATTCCTATCTCGATCCCAGGATTTTTGTATGACATTTCTTAGAGAGAGTATGTGGTCTTGAGTTTGTCTTCCTGGCCTGAAGCCTCGAAGCCTTGAGTTCCTCTCCGATGTGTGCCTCGACTATAGGTCTTAATATACTTTCTAAAATTGACGTATATAGTTTGTAGATAACTGGAGAGAGACATATGGGTCTATAATTGGAACACTCAATCTGGCAACCCTTCAGACCTGGCTAGTTCCCTGCCTCCATACTTTACAAACTCTCCAACTACGTTATCCCGTCCTGGAGCTTTCCCCATCTTCATCCTTTCGATAGCTCTTCGACCTCCTCCTCCTCTATCACCTCATCGAACTCTGCCTCATTCCATTGTCCACCTTGATTATTCATATGGTTCAGGAACACATCACTGAATTGTCTCTCATAACGTTTTCTCCAGACCTCCAGAATGCCTTTATCAGGTGTTACCGTCTCACCTTCCTCATTTCTAATAATCCTGATTTCTTTACATTTACGGCCCATAGTGATATTATTTTACTCCAAAAGAGCTTTATGTTTTCACCATGATCCTGGTTAAGCTTTTCTCCGAATTCCTCCCAGGATTTCCTCTTAGCCTTTTTTACAGCTTCCTTCGTCCGGATCCTGACCATCACACATACCCGCCATTTTTCAGGATTTTTTTCCCGACAGTAATCGTTCCAGGCTTTCTTCTTTTCCCTAATCTGTGCCCTCAGTTCTTCATTTCACCATGATGTACGTTTAACTTTCTTGGTTATCTTTTTCACTCCACAGGCGATTTTAGCTGACTCTAAGACGCTGTTTTTTATATGTTTAAAGAGCAGTTTTATAGTGACCTTTAGCGAATAGTAAATAAATACAGGAAGAATAATAGGAGCATCCTGATTATGGGAGACCTCAATGCACGAATAAGTAATGACTACATGAGAGGACATGGAGTGATGGGCCAACATGGAGGTCAAAGTACAAAGAACGTCAGTGGGCAACGCTTAATTGAATTCTGCATAAACAATGACTTACTCATAGGGAATTCCTACTTTCCGCACAAGTTAGAACATAAGATAACTTTCTCAGCCCCTGAAAGGAATGTATATAGTATTACTGACTAATTCATCTAGGGGCGGGACATGAGGAGATATTTCACTGATGTAAAAGTTATTCGAGGCGCGGAGATAGGAAGCGACCATATGCTCCTGGTAGCGGACCCAAAAGTACTAAAGGAACGCAAGCTAAAGTCAAAAGCTTATGACAGGATCGAGGTGAAAAAGCTACAAGACCCTTAGAAAAAATCCCAGTATGAAGAGGAACTGCGAGGGAGACTACAGGAATTAGATGGCGATGTAAGCCTAGAAGGTATATTCACTTATTTTAAAAAACCTAAATTGGCCAAAAAATTGTTTAAAGAATATACATGAAATACATTGAAGGACGATAGAACTTTAGAATGCTTAATTATTTCAAGAAAGACCAAAAACAAAACCAGGCGCAATTTAAACAGAAGACAGAAAGCTGAAATAAGAAGAATGAATGAAAAAGATATGAAAGAGAAGAGAATAACTGT
Source organism: Troilus luridus (assembly GCA_964056705.1). Classification (NCBI taxonomy): domain Eukaryota; kingdom Metazoa; phylum Arthropoda; class Insecta; order Hemiptera; family Pentatomidae; genus Troilus; species Troilus luridus. The sequence continues at coordinate 112,988,375 of OZ057414.1, read as the reverse complement.
TGAAATAAGCGTAGTCTATAGTACATATAAATGCGGCCGTCTGCCTTTCACAGGTTGAAAGGTTGAGCACGGACCGTCGAAGTAAAAATGTTTGATTTGGCCGGAGCCAGCAGGTTAGGGTATTTAAAAGAAAATGAATATATTAAGAGTAAAACAAACGTGAATCTTTTATTTATAATAAAGTATTTTAAAGAATAATAAGTGAATATGAATATGAAAAAATAATAAAATGTTCTTATGACTATTATGACTAATATTACCTACTGTGGAGCCAGCGCTAGTGAAGCGTGTCCTCTTCTCGCCTCTTTCGCACCCCCTTTTTGGTACATGGTACAGGGGTGCAAAATAAACGTAGCATCGTGCTAATACGAGGCGAGAAGAGGCTGAGGAAGGAAGCAGCGATTGCACTGAGCAATACGGAGCGACTACTTCCCCCTGACCACACTTCACCAGCTCTCGTAACTGACTGACTTATCGGCACCAGGCACGTGACGTATGCGACAACATACGAGTGCCCAGGCCGACCATTCTAAGAGCATAGAGTATCAAAAAAATAAATAAATTAAATTCTACATTAAGGTGTCGGCGTCGACATACCGCCCACCAAAGTTTTCATGGATTGTAAACTTTTAATCCCGGCTGGGCCATAATGTCGTTTCGCCCGCCCACCCTGGAGATACTGCGGAAATAAGTGAGAAAGGATGGTATGCGTAACATGCTGGGCACCATTCCCGGTACCTATCATCTGTCTTCTCTCCGTGGCACTCGGTGCCGACGGATACGTCCTCACGGAGGAGAATGCGCAGCGTTGCGCCGGTGTGGGATTGCCCCAAAAATTGAAGAAGAGATGGCCCACAAGAGGTGTTGCCCAAGCATTATAGTTGATAATGGTTGAATAATAATGCAATTGGTTTGCATGTAAAACAATATTTTAAAGTTAAAGAAATAAAAAATTAATATTAACGAGGGAAATAAAAGTCATATACATTCAAATGGGTTGACGCAACCATATAAACGAATGAAAGTGCCTTAATTAGTCCAAATGATAAAACATTTACAATGAATATAAACAAGGTGATTGAAGTACATAAACGAATGTACGTTAAAAATGTACATATAAGATTGCAAATTAAGATTATGTTAGAAATATTTGAATGTTCTTTTTTAAAAGCTAAAAAATTGACCTTAACTAGCAATTTATAATCTATCAATAAATCCTAAAAAGTTATGCAAATATCAAAATGAAAAAAGTTATATTAACTGACTTTACATGAGGTACAACCATCAATGTAGATAAAGATCCTGAGAGGATTTCAAATTCAATAATAGTTGACAATATTTTTATGGACTAACACCAACTGTACCTAGCAAGAAAAGTAGAAGACATGGGTATGCTCTAAAAAATACATGATGCATGATGATACATAAATATAAATGGTGATACAAATATAAATGAATGAAGACTAAATGTATAGGCTTTACATGAAATAAAATGAACAAGGAATATCAAGAACCTGATAAGAATGTAAACTAAAATATTACAAAAAATAGCATGACTAATTTTTATGAAATAACAACAATTACTTTTATAAAGAAAGTTAGAAGACATCATGTTCTAAAATGTGCATGATGAATGATATATTAATGGTGAGATAAATGTGAGTGAATGAAAATTACATTTTTAGGTTTTGCTTGAAATAACATTGACAAGGAATATCAAGAACCTGAAAAGAATGTAGACTAAAATATTACAAAAATAGCATGGCTATTTTTTTTTTGGACTAAAATTATTCTTAACAAGAAAAAATAGAAGACATAAATATGTTCTAAGTGATGAAGCATATCTAAATGAATGAACATATATAGGTTATAACAATTATAATAACTATAACATTTATAGTTTCTACATGAAATGACATTAGAAAGGAATAACCAGGAAGCATGTAAAATAAAATATTTTGAATAATTTCAGCGAGTAAAAGTTGTTCTTAACAAGAAATTTGTAAGTGATCAATACATTCTAAAAATTGTACAACTTGTTAAATGAATAACTACATGCATTGGTTCTTCAGGAAAAATAATATTAATGAATAATAAGAACCTGAAACACTATCAAGGTCAACTAAAATGCTATTTCATGGAATATTGCAAAGATTTTCATGAACCAAAAAAAACTATTTCTAGCAGGAGAAAATTAAGTCATCGATATATTCATATAAGGTATGCAGCTATATAAACGAAATAACTTGGTTAATTGGTTCTTTAGAGAGATAACAATATCAATAAGTATTAAGAACCTGAAATAATGGCAACGAAAATATTATTATAAAAAATATGTTGGATATTTTTAATTATTAAAACTATTCAAATAGACATTTATAAATTATTAATATATTTTCACAATTTGATGCTATATAAAAGGAAAGAAAATACATTAAATGGCTCTTTACGAAATGGCATCATCAATGAATATAAAGAGCCTGAAAGAATCTTAACTAACACAATAATGAAAAGATTTCGAATAATTTAAAGATCCGAAACTATTTATAACAAGAAATTTATAAGTCTCCACTGCATTCTGTCAGGTGAAGCCAATACATAAACGAAAATAAGATTACATCAATTGTCCCTTTAGGAAATAACTTTATCATTGGACATGAAATGAAAGAATGCCAATTAACATGTTGTTATATTAAATATTCTGAATAATTGTAAGGATAAAAAAAACTATTCTTAATTGGAAATTAAGGAGTCACCAGTACATTCTAGCACGGTGGAGAAAATATATAAATAAATAAAACTACCTTACTAGGTTTTACATGAGATAATATTATCAATGAATTTAAAAACCTGTGAGAGAATGTGAATTAAAGTAATACTACAGAAAATATTTAGAATATTTTAATGGCACAAAAAAAAGAAAAAATATTCTTAAAAGAACAATAAATAGAATGTCATCAATAGATTCGTAAAGGATGATGAAAATATATAAGTTAATGAAAATACATTACTGGCTTCTACATGAAAACAATATATAGCAAATAGAATTATAGCATAATAGAATTAGCAATAAATAGCAAGAATCTGCCAGACTTTCAACTTAAATATTATTAGAAAACATTTGAAATATTTTAAAGAACTTAGGAAGTATTCTTAATTAGAAATTTATGCTTCACTACATGGTAACAATGGTGAAGCAAATATACAAACGGATTAAAACCCTATTAATGGGTTCCACATGGAATATTTTTAACATTGTATATTATGAACTTTAGAGAAATTTTTGTCAGGATTGAAATACAATTTTTTAACTAAAAACTTATAAGTCATCACCAAGTTCTAGTAAGCGGATAAGAAATACAAATACAGTAAATAAAAGAATTTCAGCTATAATATATATAAAAATATTTTGAATATTATTTTAAAGGACTAATAAAACCATTCTTAAGTGTAACTTTAAAGGTCATCAATACAATCTAAAGATTTATGCAGTAATGTAAACAACTACAATACTTGATTCAATATGGAATAACATTAGAAGTGAAAATAAAGAAATATGAATTAATGATATTAAACTACTATTACAGTAGACATTCAGAAAATTTTTAAGGATATAAAGAAAAACTACTATTAACTCAAGATTTTAAATTGTCAATGGGTTTTAATAACTTTAATTTGAAGACTTATAGTGAAGAGTATCTAGTCGTAAATTAGATACGTAAACATGGTTAATTCTTTTGAAATATGACCCTGAGGCTGTATAATACCCCTTGAGGTTTGAGCTTGGTTTGTAATAATCCCAAACAAGACACATAAACAACGGAAATCCTTAAACATTTTCCGGTTTGAATAACTATAACTCTGATAATAATTATTTACTTATATCTTATTTGATTTTGATTACTTCAAAATGGTTTTTTTTTGTTAAACTCCTAACCTGCAGCGATCCGGCCCCGGAGGACCAAAAAATGTGGCGGCCGTCTGCCTTTCCCAGGTTGAAAGGCTGAGCACGGACCACCGAAAGAAAAAATATGTGACGGCCGTCTGCCTTTCCCAGGTTGAAAGGCTGAGCACGGACCGCCGAAAGAAAAAAATCACATTAGGTGAAAAAAAACGTGAAAGAAACTTATATAATAATAGAATATATAATGTTATAAAACAATACTGTATGTAAAATAATTATTACACGACGTTAAAAAGCCAAATTGCACGATCCGGCCCGGAGGACCAAAAATGATGCGGCCGTCTGCCTTTCACAGGTTGAAAGGTTGAGCACGGACCGTCGAAGTAAAAATGTTTGATTTGGCCGGAGCCAGCAGGTTAGGGTATTTAAAAGAAAATGAATATATTAAGAGTAAAACAAACGTGAATCTTTTATTTATAATAAAGTATTTTAAAGAATAATAAGTGAATATGAATATGAAAAAATAATAAAATGTTCTTATGACTATTATGACTAATATTACCTACTGTGGAGCCAGCGCTAGTGAAGCGTGTCCTCTTCTCGCCTCTTTCGCACCCCCTTTTTGGTACATGGTACAGGGGTGCAAAATAAACGTAGCATCGTGCTAATACGAGGCGAGAAGAGGCTGAGGAAGGAAGCAGCGATTGCACTGAGCAATACGGAGCGACTACTTCCCCCTGACCACACTTCACCAGCTCTCGTAACTGACTGACTTATCGGCACCAGGCACGTGACGTATGCGACAACATACGAGTGCCCAGGCCGACCATTCTAAGAGCATAGAGTATCAAAAAAATAAATAAATTAAATTCTACATTAAGGTGTCGGCGTCGACAACGGAGTATAGAAGCTCAAACGTAAAAAAAAATTATTTATATGTTTATTATAACATTATTGCAAACTGCGATAAAGAAAATATAAATAAAAGTGATTTAACATGAAAAAAAAATCAATTAAACAAAGAATTCTTATTCCTGTAGTACTATCTTAGATATATTGTATATTAAAGTTCTCTTGAGTTTTTATGAGCCCTTATGGTTCTGTTTTGGATCTCCTGATCACCTTCTAACAACCCTTCTTCATCGATCACTGATGAGAAGTCAATCATCTTCGACAATAAAGTGAATTCTCGCTTTCTACAATTCACAAATTCTCTCAAAGATTGAGAAAGGGCCAGTATGCTTTTAATTTTAAGAAATTTCACCCGAGCCGCGTATCTTATTACAAGTCTTGGAGTGTCTTCAAGAACCTGAAGGAGTGTAGGCAAAGGAGCCTCCGGGTTCCGGCTGCATCCTTTGGAAGTCTCGAAGGTCCCCGGAGGGCACTCGTATAGGCATTTGGATCCTTCCGGCCCTGTCAAGCAGACGCCTCCTCTGTTCTCGCATCCCGAAGAGCATCCGCGCCCCTTGCAAAGATCGCCTTCGTCAGACCAATCCCCGCAATCGTCGTAGCCATCGCACACTCTTCTCAGGCTGACACAGTTCGTATTATTGCATAAGAAGTTACCAGCGTCGATTGAGCAGTTTATATGTAAATATGACGGTATCTTTACACAACCGGTCGGCTCGTCGTCACACCCTTCGCAGTCACATATCCCATTGCAAAACGTATTGACTGTGATGCACTTGCCATTACTGCACCTGAACTGATCGATCGAACATGTTGACCTTTTTCTAATGAAGTGTTTCGAACAGTTCGGGTAAATCAAGCATGATAAGGAACTAATACTCGAGACCAACCACTCATTTGTTTCTTCTAAGCATTTCCCTTTTATCAATTTGCAACTTAAATATTTACTTTCCCCAAGGCCTTTGTAAATGTCCAAAGACGAACTTATATTATTTAATCTTTCCCTAATATCTACAGCTCTATTGCGTAAAGGTATCTGTATTTGATATATTTGAATTTGGAAAGACAATTTAAATCTCTCTTCATCAATGATTTTCTCAAGACAGGCATCGGAGATTTCGAACCTTTTACTTGATGGTTTCATCTTAGCCATTCTATTCCATAGCGTACTGTCAGAAAACGTTTTGTTTAGAAATTGTTCTGAATCTGCTCCGGAAGTATTTAAAATATTTTCAATAGAAGAGATCGTGTTTAGTGCCACGGGGAATTCCTTGAAGGTGTCTTTGAATTCGTTCACTGCTTCCCATTCAACACTCCAGCACCCAACCTGAAACAAAATTTATCGTTTTTCTAAATAACAAAAATAAAAAATATCAATATATTTCTAACTTCTTCGGTATTCAAAATTAACTTAAATAATTATCGGTTAATCACATATCGCTCATTCAATAGAGGTATTTGAAATCCCCATGTCTTGTCAAAGTTGAAACAGATGAATTAAAAATTTGGAATTTTGTAAAGCAAAGCATTCCTATTGCTATGGTAGTCTTGAAATTAGTTTATTAACCATTCGAATGTTTTTAAAAACTTTAAACTTTTTGATTTTACTTATGTCAGTCAGTATTTCCATATAACTTCATGTTCAAACAAGTAATAATAATCACAAATATTTTACGAATAAGATTTAAATTGAGGGCTTTGTTCTCAGTACAACATTTTATACAAAAATTTATTCTGTATGAATTCAGTACTGCCATACTTGACATCAGATCTACCCGTAGAGAGAATAAGACTTCCAAGCCAAAGTAGAGTTTCCCCCAACAAGCAAATAATTTGTACGCTAATAAAACAACCTTACGATTACTACTGAAGACAATAGGCCTCTATGTTTAAATGATTCACATGATGATCAAAAGCAAATATTTATTGCCTGTCCATTTTATGTATAGCCTAAAATTTAAATTTAAATTCATACGATCAGGATTTTTGAACTGTATAAATTCCAAAACACAAAAATCATATTGATAACCTCTATTAGTTTCTATTAAAGTTCTAAGAGTTAGAATAAAATGAATAGAGTGACACATATATCTATGTCATAAGGATCATTAAAAAACAAAAAAAAGAACAAAAAAAATAAATAAAAAGTAAATAAATAAATAAAAAAAAAAAATAAATATATATATGGTTGTTTATCCCCATAATAATTCCTTTGATTTATATTAATTATTCATTTTCTTATATACTAGTGTTGCTACACCAACTTTCCATAAAATTAACTCATCGCTGTAATTTTAATTCCATCTTCACCACTATATTCAGTATTATTATTATCTAATTTGAATTCCAAGTTTGTTTTTTTTATCTTTACTTTTTCTTATGTTCTTTTTTTATTTTTGTAATTTTCAAACCAAACTCACTGTATTTTACTAATGTAATAGTCAGAAATAAATTAGAGCGTCGATTATCCGGACTAATCAACGTCAGGGCTATTCCGGATAATCGACGCAATTATGCACAAAGTAAAATTGGAAGTAGGAAACAATAAAAACACAGAACTAGTCTTAAACACTTTATCCCCGTTCAGTTTGATATTAAAATCGATTGCTTTCTCGCATATAAGTGGGCCAGACAAGGGCTCTCCCTAACTTCGTTTTTGAAGAAACCGAATAGACGGCTTCATCAAGTACAATATTTTTTGGTTTCTTCATCACGTTTTGGCGACTTGGTCCAGCTTCACTATCCATAACTGAAGTGAAATTAATGATAGAGTTCGCATTTTTTGAAGTCGTAAATAGTCGATTTTCCTAATTTAAATTCGTCGGCAAGGGCAGCAGGATTTTCTCATTTTTTTACCCTCTTGATGATTTTTATTTTGTCTTCAAGGGAAAGAACAACAAGATTTCTTTTTGACATTTTCACTAGTTTCGTAAAACACTGAATCACTAAACACGAAATCAATATCTACTCCGCACTTTGATAATTAACTTTGGTGTAAAACTAAACTCTGGTGTGTCACAATGAACGTTCAAAAAAAGACTGACAAAGCAAATTAAGGGAGTAGAAAAAATCGAAGAATTCTCAGGAAAACCTAATCCGGGAAAACGGGAAACTATTACGCATATACCCACCAAATGAATTCAAAGAACTCAAGCTCAGAATCTGAACTACAAAAACAGTAAACAACTAAGATTATACAACTAATTTGCAAATAAGATTATAAAGTATTCCTACACCAGTTTGTGAGGTCATTACATATTTATAATAAAATAATAACCGGAGAGTCCGGAAAATTGACGTTCCGGTTAATTGACGTCCGGATAATCGACGCTCTACTGTAAAATTTAAAAAATGTTGAAAATGGAATATCAGATATGTTGTTCCTGAATAAAAACGTTTCAACCAATACAATTGCTACCGAAGTTTTTACTCAGGAACGAAATACATTATAGATGAGAAGATGATTCGGTTGGCGGAAGAAAGAAATAGTGAGTTTCGGTTTTTTTTAGTAAATAAATATTTTTTACTATTTGAGAATAAACACCTTCTGATACATCATCTACCACAACATCTCAACCCCCGATACCTTTAACAATCAGAAAAAAACTCGAGGTGTTAGTGAAAACCCATTAAAGTTATGTTCAATGAACATTCTTCTCCGTGTATACATCGCAAATTGCGAGAACACGGGGATATGGGATCAGTGAAGAGAAAGGATGTGTCTGACCGGGAAGCGAACCAGGATAGCTCAGTTGGTAGAGTACCATGAAGGAACCATGGGAGACCCGGGTTCGATTCCCAGTCTTGGACACATCTTTTCTTTTCAAATAAAAATGATAACAACTAACAAAAAAATAAAATAAATATATTATTATTGTCATATTCATTCAGAATCCAATAGATTGCGCTGTAATCAAGTTACAAATCATATTGCATATATCTATAAAAATACTCATACACATGGCCGCGGTTGTAATGTTATGTAAGTGAATTTGTAAAAATATGTGTTAATTGGAAAACGTATTTTATTCAAATGAAAAACAAGTTATCATATCGTTTTGCATTTGAATAAAATATATTCGTCACATTCTAAAATTACATTTTAATGGCGGAATTGATACGAATATTGTTGCTAAAAGAATGTGAATTTCATCATTGATTTAAAAACAAAACAGCTGGAATATGATATACCACCTGATTGAATAATTTTATATTCGGTTATAACCATTTGTTCCTGATATTTTTTATGTATTTTTATTGTGCTATTGGAGAAACGTCCTCTGTATCAAATAGTTTTAGACAATCTTAACTAAAAATCATTTCTAATTATTATTAACACATAAACGGGACAGTTTTGGCGATTCTTATACTCATTTATGAAAAACGTTATTTGCTAAAATATTATTACGGAGAAAAAAGTCTGGAAAGTGCAGTTACAAAATAATAAATTTATGTTAAAGTCATTTCTCTATGGGTCCTTGATTTGTGGTTTAGGTTAGGTTTTAAAATTTAAAGACGCACAAAATCTATGGTCATCAGCTTGATATGTGTGTATTTATGTGTGTGTGTGTTTGTGTGTAAATGTATATAAATGTAAACTACGGGGGTACCTAACGGCGGACAAACCCCCACTTTACAAGTTATACAACTGTTCATTCAGTTGTACTGCTTGTTGCTTAAATTGTATAACTGTAATTTACATTTTTACACATGGTTGAGTTTTGTAATTTTTTCCAATATAGTGTAAGTGATAAAAATCATAACTTTAAAGTCCTTATCCCAGCATTTAAATTCCTTCTTCAATTTAGTCATTCTTTTTCGCAATCATATGATATATAATGAAGTATGTCCTTTTGTTAAATTCAACTTTTTACTACCGGTTTTTTTTTATTCTACCTTCTACTTAAAATAAAACATTAGACGGTAGATATTGTACTATTTCCGGGACAACACTTGTACTGGGACGTGAATTTCTTCAAGATCTGGAGATCACGCTCATCCAACAGGTTTTCTCCTTATTAAGGGTACCCATTTAATAGAAGGTGGGTGAGACCCAGGAGGGACGGTAGATCCCAGCATTAACAGCATAAATAATTAATGTGCCAGAGCCGGATTTGAACCCGGAGTATTCAAGCTTAGCAAATAAGTATTCTATACAATGATTTGTTCCGCAACCTTTATATCTATTTATCTATCTATCTATCTATATATAGACATATACATATATATATTAAATTACATATATAAAATTATATATATATATATATATATATATATATATATATATATATATATATAAGGTTAAAATCTTTGCATTTTAAAATTAAATTTCTAAAAAGTTCTATTTATAAATCCTTAATATATAATATAAAATATATTTAACTAAAGTGAACTTACAATGAGCAGTAGGAATGTGTAGATTCTCATTTTTCTTTTATAACCTCTCTCAGTCGTTTAAACTCCAGCAATCTTTTTATTAATTCAAACCACAGATGGTCTAATCGATAAATTGGGAGGTTATGGAATTCACAGGTTATTTATCAGTTAGAAATAAACATGGAGATTATTTAATTTTAAAAAAAGTATGCTGAAATTGTCAGCGAACGTTTTTTAAAATCTTTTTGACCAGGTTAAGGGCACCCTCCTTAAAGTAATCTCTATTTGCTTATATGAAAATTAGCCCACCTACGTTTAATTATTTGAAGACTCGAAACATTTCACATCTTCCAAAACATTTCTAATGTTCATTTTAAAGACAATTTAATTTTCGTTGGATTCGAAATCAACGCGACAAGGGAAGTCATGTGACCGATCAAATCAGCTGTTTTTAAATTTTAATAATTAATAAAAAAACCTGTTCCACTACAACCTGTGAACGGGTCTACATGGTGTAGAGTACATGGTGGAGACTGTACTGTTTCATGGACAACGGTTCTGCAAGGAGATGACTTGTCCTAGGTCACGCTCAACCGCCAGATTTTACCCCCTTATTTTGGGTACCCTATTTTTATAATATTTTATAGAAGCTGGGTGGGTCCCAGGAGAGTCCTAGATCCTTATGATCGATCTCCGACTGCAAACAGACTAAATATAAGTCTTGCCTGCAGCGGGATTTGAACCAGGATTTCCGGCTTGGCAACTCAGTGCTCTACCACTGAGCCACTCCGCTCCCTGTATATTTATTAAAATAATTAATAAGTTTAGTAATTATCTTCAATAATTACTCATGGCATCCCAAATAAAATAATGACAAAAATTTTAAGGGACGGGACATAGTATTTATAAAATGGGAAATATTTATTAAAAAGGCGAAATAAAGGTACTGATGGGAAGAGTGGCAATTTTGAATAAAACATTACAAATCTCCGACCCCGTTTCAAGCTGATCCGAAATCACTAGCTGTATTAAAATATGAGAAAAACATTATTAAAAAAAAATTATTGAAAGCCAAATTACACTTCATTCAACTATAGTCAGTTTAATAAATGGTTTAATAATAATAGAAAAATACAAAGGAAAATGAAAAAAACTTTAATTATAGATAAAAAAAAGAAATACAATTGTCTAATATTCATTCATTAACGAATGCGAAAAAAGGTGAAGAAAAAAAAAATATATTACTGTTCAATAGTCACTTGTTAGCGAGCCAGCGAGAATCCAAAGAAGTCCCGTTGGTTTCTGTAGAAGGTGGATTAGACCTCGAATGCGTGCGTTGGGATCGATGTGGGCTAGAACTTGATAGTTGAAGTTCGTGGCGTGCGTCTATCTCGCTCAACAAACTGTCTTCACCTGGTGCACTAGCTGGATTACGCCTGCACTTTGGTCACTCAAAGAAAACCACTAGCACTGATTTATTCCCTTATACGATATTATATGATATATAATGTACACAAACAACAATTTCCCATGGCTCAATGGCAAATTGTCCTTTCTAATAAAAGAATGATTTTTCGCTTTCAATAAATTTATTTATATTATAAACCAAATAAAAAATTTAATTTTACTTTTAATTTTAAGGGCCCTAACAGGTACTATGACTACCACAATTAATATATCCTTTGTATTATATTAAAATATAGCAACACCCAATAAGCTATGGTAGGATTAAAAAAAGTGGTGATTAAAGATTAAAGGATATACCTATCTTACTAAAATAGTTAGGAAATAATTAATTCAAATAAAAATGAAGTATAAACATTTGATAACAAAAAAAGCAAAATACTATGTGTTTATTTATTATAACACTCCTTGTTACGTAAATACATATAATACATGTTATACTAATTCATAAATTTTTTTATTGCATTTTCATGTTCATTGAATTATTTGTATTCATATAATTTTCACTAATGCTCCAGAAAAATGATTGTCCCATTCTCGAATATCTGTTTGTAATTGGGATCGTTTCAAATGTCAGGACCCTTAACCTCAGTAACTGATAACCAAGTAATATTTTTATCCGTTCTTTTTTCTTCATGCATTATTGTTGAAAATTCAATTGCCTTGGAGAGTAATGTGAATTCTTTCTGTTTACATTTTACGACTTCTCGCAACGCATTAGAAAGTGCAATTATGGTTTTAGTTTTTAGATATTTCATTCTTATTGCGTATCTTGTTATTAGCCTTGGCGAATCTTCAAGAACCTGGAGCAGGGTTGGTAAGGGTGCATCTGGACTTGGGCTGCAGCCTTTGGAAGTCTCGAAGGTTCCTGGAGGACATTCGTACAAGCATTTCGGTCCGTTTGGGCCCCCAAAGCATACACCACCATTCTTTTCACACCCCGGAGAGCATTCCGAAATATTACAATGACTCCCTTCGTCGGACCAGTCGCCGCAGTCATTATAATGGTCGCATACTTGCTCCAGACCGATACACTTCATTGTACCGCAAAGGAAGTTACCGGTATAGATGGAACAGTTGGGGTGTGTGTAAAAAGGTGAGGTAGAACAATCCTCTTCGTCTGATCCGTCACCGCATTCGTCAATACCATTACACTTCTGGTTTAATGGTATGCACAGAAAGGTATCTTTGCAACGGAATTCATAACAGTTCCTCACGCAACCTGGCGGCCGGTCGCTGCAGTCTTCACAATGGCAGTAGGAATCGCAAAAGTAACTGCCCGAGATGCAGCCTCCACTGTTGCACCTGAACTGGCCCGGAGAGCAGGTGGACCTTTTCCTGACGGCGTGGTTGGAACAGTTTGGATATACTGCGCATGACAAAGGACCGATAATTGACTCCAGCCATTCGTTAGTTTTTTCCAAGCAGTTTCCATTTTCTGCTTTGCAACTGTGAAATTTGCTTTCTACGAGCCCTTGGTATATGTCCAAGGATGAATTGATATTGTTCAATCTCTCTTTGATTTCTACAACTCTACTGCGTAAAGGAATCTGTAGTTGATAAATTTGAATTTGATAAGACAATTTTAAATTGTCTTCATCGATAAATCTCTCCAAACACTTATCCCCTGATAATTTCATCGTGGTTATTCTTTTTACCACTTGGTTTTCTAAAAACGCATTCCTTAAAAATGATTCTGAATCTGATGTAGAAGAATCTAAAAGATTCTCGATGGAAGAAATGGTAACCCTAGCTGCCTCTGAATGTTCCTTAAAGGTGTCTTCGAAATCGCTGATCGCCTTCCATTGAAAACATCTGCACCCTACCTGTAACAAAATGTGTCATTATAAATACTCAAGTTGCGACATCACATGATGCGACAATATTTATTTTAATGAGGAAGTGAACTATTACAATTAATGCTAGCCTATAATAAATCATAATGAATCATAAGGGCGTCAACTGCAAAACTCCTTCCTCATATTTGTTCAACAAGGGTGAACACTATTCTGCATTACTTTAATGTTCAACTACGGATGAAAATCTGGAGATATTACGTGTTTTGGTTTTGTTTTATGGATCGGAAGCCTGGATCTTGAATGGAGAATCCAACGAGAGGACTTGAATTCTTGTGCTAATGGAGGATGTTGAGGGCATAATAGATGGGCATGTTTCTAATCCAACGTTATCGCGTCGCCTTGGTAAAGAAGAGAAATAGAAGAGTAGTGCAACGGAAAAATGCTTATTCCTGGGATATCATGTGAAATGATAAATATCTCCTCCTTCAAATAATCATTCAATAATTAACAATTATATAGTTTAGTATAATTATATACTCTTTTCTCGAGTTATGTTCTTGGGAAATCCATCCCTGAGCATATCCTCCGTAACCCCTAGTTCTCTCTTCCACCTCTCTGTTTTCTTAAGCCAATTCGGTTTAGTATTTTTATTTATAAAGAATTCAAATATTCTTTTCGATAGTCTAATTACATTCATCCGCATATGTACATTGATACTTTTCTCATTTTGTCGTTGATCCTTTCTGTTATTTTACAAACGGTCACAATGTAGACTAAGTGGTCGTTTGAGGATTCAGCGCCTACAATTTTTTTTTAATACCTTCCGTTTTCCATTCTTTCAATTAGGCCCTCGTTGGTGATGGATAGCGTGTCTGTTGATTAGAGAGCTTCCAGTTTAATCACCGTTTCGTAATACCTTATTTTCGAAATCCATGAGAGGAACTTCTTATTATAGATGGTATTGGTGAGTTGGAAGGCTACTTCGACCTTTCCAGTAAAACACTCTTCAAGATAGTTAAATTTATATTTTTTGTGTCTCTACTTAAATAAATTTCGGTCGGTGTTTTATGTTTGCTATAATTTTGGTTTTTTGATAAGAGATACTAAGACCTTGCATGCTTTTGAAAATCTAAGACCTGTTCTTCAGCCTCCTCCTAGGTTTCAGCCAGTAAGGCCATGTCATCCGCAAAAGCAATGCAGCTGATTTTATTTCCTTTATTCTTTGTTCCTAATCTCTATTATAATTTATATTATAATTATATTATAATAATTTCTCCATGTATATTTTCGTTCCTCTGGCTTACCACTTTTTCCAAGTCACAATTGAAAAGCAATGGGGATGGAATCTCCCTGACGTTTTTTTTTTTGTTTCTGGTGTAGTATACTTATTTTAATCGCTTAAATAATTAAGAATCATTTATTTAAAATTAGCAGTATTTATTTTCAAGGGCACATGTGCGAGGTTATATGGCAGAGACAATACTCAGGTGTGGTTTTACCCCTAAGATCTTCGCTTTACTCAAATATGCTTCAAATACCAAATGGAAACTTTAATGCTGTCCATTAAACCAACTTTTGACTATTCTCTGTCGGAGAATGACAAAAAAAAAGTTTATGCTGTAGTTTTATTTATTAGTATCCCCATTTCTATTATTTAATTATGATTCATTTTTCTATAGATAGAAAGTAGAAACTTTTTTTTTTATTATCATTAACATAGTTGTTTTTCGTTACTACAAATTGTCGCCACAGAACTCGGTTCAGGCAGTCTCCTCTTCCAAGAATCATCGCTGCCACGCTCTCCAACCATCCCTTCTGGGGTCGTTGTCTTTTCCTCCTTTTCATATGGCAATAGGCGGAGATTGTTTTTGGCCATCGTTCCTCTGCCATTCTTTTCAAGTGGCCTTACCATTCCAACCTCCTTGTTTTTAATGTTTAGAGGATCGTTGTTACCTGGTCTATAAGTTGCCTTATTGTTCTATTAGGGACCTGTTGAATTCTGGAAATGTTACAACACCGTCTCCAGAAGTCCATCTCCACAGCCAGCTACTTCCTCTCCTCCTTTTTCGTTATTGTCCATGTTTCGGATCCGTGGAGGGTAACATTTCCCATCAATCAGTGAAAGATCAATTTTTTATATTCATTTATTTTTTATATAAGAAATATATTATATTTATTAAAAGTAGCGTAGTAATTAAATATTTTGTTATGAGAGCACAACAAAATATTGTCGATTACTTTTTATTAATGATTTGAATGAATAAATGTTCCAACTTAAACAACCAAAATCTTGTTTTTTCGTTACATAAATCCAATAGATTTGTATAAAATATGTGTACTACTTGTTTGGTAGAGACTGTACTGTTTTTTTGGACAACGGTAGTGCAGGGAGGTGATTTGTCCTAGATCACGCTCGAATGGTTTTTCTCCTTTTTTTTCAGTACTCACCCACTTTATAGAGGCTTGGTGAGCCCCAAGAGGGTCTTAGATCCCGTAGTATTCATCTTCGGCTGTTAACAGATCAAATAAAAGTCTTCCTGCAAGCGAAATTTGAAGCCAGGGCCTTCGGCACAGTAATTCAGCGATCTTCAACTGAGGCACTCCGCTCCCCTAAAATATATGTAATTGTTGTATAATTTCCTGAACCATGTAGTATAGGAAAAAACACCCAGCTCAAATCGAAAAAATTATCAACCGTCTGTTTATTGAAATTTCTTGTAAATATAATGGGACCTACTCCCACTAAAATTTAATCTATGATTCACAATTAATTGGATTAAGTTGGAATCGGATTGTGGCAGAGAAGTTATTTATATCGTTATGGTCCTTCTTGTGGGATTTTGAGATCATCGTGTCTCTCACTCAGCTCTTATAAAGTGTGTACCCTTGCTTGGGTGAAAAACCTGGTGGTTGAGCGTGACTTAGGACATATCACTCCCTGAGAAACGATGTCCAAGAAACAGTTGAGTCTACCACGTACTCCTTCATGGGTTGTAGTAGTTCAGTTTTTTTTTGTTTTGTTTTTTAATTTTATTGCGAACATATGGTTCAAGTGAAAATACAACTGTAATTAAGTTAAGAAAAGATAAGACAACTTTTTTTTTAAATATGTGCAACTGAAGCCTTTTATTTTGTCATTTTTCAAAATCCTTCAATTAAATTTACCTAATGTAAACAAATCTAATAAAATTGAATAAATATCAATGCAGTTTATAATAAAAGTAATATAAAAATGTTAGGTAAAGTAAGTGGAATAAAATTCGTAATATCTTTATTCATTATCTGCAGTATATATGATAATACTACTACTACTAATAATAATAATATTATGGCAACGAAGATTTATGAGCATCTCGACAATGAGAAGATGATACCCACTTAACAACTAGGGTGCAAAAAAAGAACTAGGGGTTCTAAAGAACTCTTAGTAATAGATACATTTATTGCTGCCCAAGTTGCGAAAAAACAGCGAAACCTCTCTATGGCCTGGATCGATTATAGAAAGGCTTTTGATTCTGTTCCGCATAGCTGGCTTTTGAAAGTACTGGATATTTACAAGATTCAACCAAAAGTAAGCAGGCTACTTCCAAACCTAATGTCCGGATGGAAAACTAAGCTGAAAATCGGAGCTATCAGTACGGCCCACCAAATAAACATAATGAGAGGAATATACCAAGGGGATTGTCTTAGCCCACTGTGGTTCTACATGGCGTTGTTCCCACTAAGCAGGATCCTTCGAAAAAATAAGGAGGGATATAAGCTGATCATCAACGACGAAGCGACCACAATCAGCCACAGCTGGTACATGGACGATCTCAAACTGTATGCTAAAAACAAAGACCAGCTACAAAGCATGGTTGTGGCCGTAACATGTTATACTAGAAACATAGGAATGTCAATCGGCCTCGACAAGTGTGCAATGCTCCATGTAACCAAGGGGAAAGTCGTTAGCAAGCCCAATATCCTGATCAATGAGGAAGAATATATCAAGGAACTTGAGGCCAATAAATTATATAAGTATTTGGGCATGCATCAGCATCTTAAAATGTCCCGAAGAGACATGCAACAAGAGCTTCTAACAATCCTCAAAATTAGGTTGCGAAAAGTCATTAAAACCCAGCTAACTGGAAAAAGAAAAATCAAGGCCATAAACACTTGGGCTATACCTGCTCTCAGTTATAGCTTTGGGATATTGCAATGGTCAACCACCAGGCTACAGGAGATGGATCGTCTTGTGAGAACAACTCTCACACAAGAACGGGCCCGCCACCCAATATCATCGAAAGCTCGCCTGTACTTGCCCAGGAGAGAAGGGGGACGTGGCTTGATAAATATCGAAGAAGCTTGCCGCAAGCAGGAAGTGGCCCTACGCCGATATTTCCTCACAAAAACAGATGGAGTTTCTGTCACTATTTCAAGGTTGGATTCTGGTCTAACTGCACTAAATCTAACAAGAGATGCGGAATCAGTAGTTCTTACAGAAAATGAACGGTTGACGAAATGGAAAACAAAGTCTTTACATGGTAGATTCTATCACAAATTAAATGATAGCTCAATTGACAAGGAGATGTCAGTTGATTGGTTAAGGCTGGCAAGATTTTCTCCGAGACAGAGGGGTTTGTTATCGCCATTCAAGACCAAGTTGACCAGATCATATAGAAGGCATGTTTTAAAAGACGCATCAACGCCAGATAAATGTCGGCTATGCTCGGCTACATTGGAGTCAATCCAACACATCACTGGTAGATGTGGAGTGTTGGCTGGCACTGAATATCTTCAGAGACATAACAATGTTGCCAAAATTTTGCATCAAGCCCTGGCGGTGAAATACAACCTTCTAGATGTAAAGGCACCATATTATAAGTATCAACCCAATAGACTACTACAAAAAGGTCCCCTTAAGCTATATTGGGATGAGTCCATTATAACGGACCACACTGTGCATCATAATAGGCCAGATATCCTCCTTATAAAGTCGAGTGAGAGGAAAGCAAGTATAATTGATATTGCGATCCCTAACGACAATAATGTGAACTCAACTATTGGAGAGAAACTTGCGGCTGAGCTAAAAGAGCTATACGATATGGAAAGCGTGGTAGTAACACCTATTATAATCTCCACGAATGGATTGGTTCCTAAATCCACGGTGGAGGGTATTGAGAAACTGGGAATTCCGGTCGAGGTTTTAAAGGAGTCTCAACAGGCAGTTCTCCTAGGGTCGTTAGAAAATTTCTGAATGCTTGGAGATGAAAAATATAAAAACCAAAAATAATAACTGCAGATGGTTGGACTTGTCCCCCATCTCTGTTTTGAACCCGCAAATGCGAGAAGAAAATATAGGTGATAATAATAAAGTCGTTATTAATTCCGGTAAAGTCCCTTTAGCCCCAAAATATATCTAATTATACCTAGATATAACGAATATATCTAAGAGGAAATACAAGGCTTCAAATTGTAACCCGATTTTGTGAAAATTAGAGGACTCTCCGAACTTTTTCAAATTTACCCACCGAGAATTTGATGTAATTAATTAAAAAATTTCATCGTTTCGGTTTTTAAAAAATCGACAAGGCTGGTTTATTTAACAAATAATAGAATTTTTTCTACTTTATTCAACTAAAAATTCTTTAAATAATATTTACTTATTTATAAATTTTTCTATGTTGGTATATCAGACGGAATCACTACAGGATAGAATAGCAAATAACAAAATCGATACATTTTTTTAAGAGAGAAAATTATAAAGAAAAGTTTTTACCGCCACAATAGGAAAATGTGTGACCAATTTTAGCTTTGTGCTCATCTAAACCATAATACATACCCAAAGTTAGCCAAAAATCCATTTGTTCTCCACTCAGCATATAAGCCGGGTAATTGGTATGAAAATAAAACTACTTGCCTATGTATAAAATTTATGGTTTTTTATACAAACAGAAATATGGTATTAAATAACGGCTATTAACCGGAACTTATCAATACAAATTTATAATCAACAAAATAAAACGGAATTATCAAAACTATATTTTAAACATTAATATGTTTTTTACAAATATAATGATAATAATAATGCATTTATAACAAAAATTATAGTTACCAAAAACAAAAAAGATACCAAACCGGGATCTTCGTGAGCGTTTTTTTTTCAAATTCAGCTTTTTGTAAGAAAAGAGGGATTTATGAATAACGCATTCCATTACTGTGCATCATATAATAGATAATAAATAATAGATATGAGATTATCGATCCTCTACTCTATATATCATTTATTATTTAATCAGTCATAAAGCTTTAGCTAAGAACGTAGTATTTAATAAAAATACTCCACATAATCACGCCTTCCCTTTTAAAAAAATACTAAGAAAGATAAATACCAAATTTTTAGCAGGTCTCTTGTTATTTTAATTGCTAAAAAAAATTTTAGATTTTATTTTCGTCCTCGGGTTGGCAAGTTCTCTATATTGTTATAGTTTTATTGTAAACCTTATTTTATTTTAAAATAATTAATAAATAAATTAGATATGTACTTACGACAAAAAATAGTAGTGCATAGATTCCCATCTTCTTCAGAGAAATCGTGCATCGACTGCAGATGATATTTTATCTGTACTTGAGCTGTTAAGATATTAATCTAACATTTGCTTGAGAAAGTGAATGTCTTATCATCACTGAACACACGGTTTCATTTATCGTAAAACTTTTAGTTTTGAACTGTTCCTTTATTAGAGTCATAATGATAACGATGTTTAGGAAAATACGTCAAAGTCAACGTAAAAATCACTTATTAAAGGTATCTTAAATGGGATTGATATCAAACTGGTGAAACTCTTAATAGTTACACTCAACTGATTCGAATGAGCTGTTTGATGAGATTAACTATATCCTTTAAGAAGCGGCTATTTTTCAGGACCTGGGGAAAAAGTTTATAAATATTTCTCCTTTATCTTTTGCAATTTTATGTTTATTAAAACTATTTTTATCTGAAATGACGGGCATTTCCCCCCCTCCAATTTTTTCAAGAAAAACATTGTTTTCCTTATAAAAATTGAAATTCTGGAGTTATATTAGTCGGGTTATGAGATCATGCGACCGTTGGGAAAATTTATATTGAAATAGTTTCATTTAACACTAGAACTACGAACCGTTTAATATGAACGGTTGCATCATTTATTTATAAAATTTCCTCTTTAAGTCTTATTTAATATTTTACGATAATGTCATGATCTTTATTAAATTTTTGTATACAATGATATTATTAATTATTTCGTTCTTACGCTTCTAATTTTCAGAGATATCTACGTGTTATACCTAAATATTCGAACCGGTCATTTTGACCGGTCTTGAAGATATTATGAATACATGCTGTGTATTTCCGTATTTTACATCTATAATTCCGAGAAATCCCCGGAATTCGAAAATTATACGTTTTCAATTTATTATGCGTAAATTTGTGTATTTGTAATATATAAAATATCAATTTATTATTCTTGCTTGCCATGTATAGTTGCAAGTTGCAACTCGCACTACTCTTTATGCTATGTTGATACTTCTCTTTATGTTATGTAATTACAATATTAGAATGAAATATATTTTATTTTATTTAAAATTAAAATACCTTATGACTTTATAGTTTTATTTCTTGTATTCTACTATTTTGTTTAAATAAACAAACAAACCGGTCATTTTGACCGCTTGGTAGAAATAGGTATATGGTAAATCTTCATAGTTCTAGTGTTAAGTATTCGTTAATAGTATATAAGTCAATAAAACCTAAGCAAATAAGTTGGCTTGCTTAAGCTGTTCAGAATAAACACCTTCATGTGTATCTGCAGCCCCGGTGAATAAGTGGTTAAGTCGAAGTTTCTCCAAGATGAGTTTCTTGTACTTAGTTGAAGTGGAATCGGGAATAAGGGGCTAAGTCAGGACTTGGCCTGAAAAGGAGTAATTGCTTAATATTACTACTCCATTTGAAGGAAAAAAAATCACTACGAAAATGAAAATTCGACTTAGCGACATGTTCACTGGGGCTGCAGTTATATTTATAATCACATACTAATTTTTTTTATTATTACTTAATTTTTCTT
Source organism: Troilus luridus (assembly GCA_964056705.1). Lineage (NCBI taxonomy): Eukaryota > Metazoa > Arthropoda > Insecta > Hemiptera > Pentatomidae > Troilus > Troilus luridus. Next base: position 112,966,842 of record OZ057414.1, on the reverse strand, counting down.
AATGGTAAATGATTTTTACACCTGACAAAACAATTTTAATTTTATATTTTTATAATGCATTGATCAGTAATATTTTAGAATTCTTGACGTTTTAGTTAAATATTTCTTGTCGTAGAAAAGGGAGTGGGGTGGCTCTGTGGTGTAGCGGTGAGTTGCCATGCCCAAAGTCCTGGGTTCAAATTCGGCTATGGTAGATAATTTATTTTATGTTTTAGCATCCGGGGATAGATTCTTTAGGATCTGGAGACCCTTCTGGAACTCACCCAGTCTCTGTAGTGGGGTTGTCCATCATAATAGGGGAGAAATTTGGCGGTTGAGCGTTATCTCGGACAAATCACCTCCCTGCACAACCATTGTCTAAGAAACAGAACAGTCTCTAACACATACTGAATCCATCATCTTCATGGGTAGTAGCGGTAAAGTTTTTTGTTTATTAACAAATTTATAAAACAAATAAAATTTAATAACCAATAAATCCTAAGGTGGTTCGGAATTTTCCTTTTGTACAAAAGGTTTTGGTTTTGTTTGAACCCATTCCCTCTATTGCCATATGTATTTTTACTAGACATTGTTTAGTAATATTAATAATTAACTTTCACCTGTGGCCTAGTGGTTAGCGTAACAAACTACTAAGCCCAAGATCGCGGGTTCGTAGCCCGGCAGGTGGCCCTAGTTACGCCGTCCTTCGGAAGGGACGTTAAACGGGGGTCCCGAGCCTGTACGATGTCAGGTACTCGTTACAAATTCCTATCCTAATTAAACCTGGTTAGGGAAAATTTAGAGCTCCCACTGTAGCATCGTCCGATTAGCCATAGGAGTGTAAAGTGACTTTAAATGAACATTTAAAATTAATTAATAACATTTTCATGAGCATGTTGCTATAAAAAAGGTTTTTAGAATAAAAGGTTTTTTTTTTTAAATTTAATTTAATGATATTTACAACTATAATGCTATTATAACAAGTAAATGTGCTAATATGTACAATATGACGTGAAAAACACTTGTGGAGAAACTACCCATCGGTAGCACTCCAATAAAGTTCTATAGTAGATGATCTCGAGGCCATCTTCTTTGTTGACGCCTCGGAGGGTTATCAGGAATAGTATGGGAAGCAAGTTGAGAGACTAGCGGGTTCAAGTGTGTATGGAGCTGGTCATGGAAGGATAGGTATCTAGTTTGGGCCAAATCAGTAACATATGGGATATTAAGATCATGATGGATGAGTTTGTTTGTGACATAATAAGGAGCATTAAGGATTTTACGAAGGATTTTGGATTGTAAGGATTGGATACGAGATGAATTGGATGGTTTAGTAGAGCAGGCATTTGTAGTTTTACGACGAAGGGTGAAGGTAATTTGATGGGATTTGTTAGGATTTATTTGAATCCTCCAATTTTGACACCATTCTTGAAGGTTTGAGATATGGGATTGAAGAGATTGGGATGCAACAAATGGATCCATATTTACTGATAACAGACACGTGTCATCAGCGTACGCAGTGAGGACAGTGCTTGGATGGGTTGGGATGTCAGCTGTATATATCGTGTATAGGATGGGGCCCATGATACTACCTTGAGAAACACCGGCAGACTGGGTGAAGAGGGAAGAGTAGGAAAAATTATGGTTAACTTTAAAGGTTCTATTACTGAGGTAGGAACTGATAAAAAGGAAGTAAGTAGAAGGTAAGAATTTCCGGTGTTTGTACAGCAGTCCTGGATGCTAGACTCGATCAAAGAATAAAAGTTAAATTTGAAAAATACTTGTTGGACCATAATCTGTGAACCAGTGATTTTTATGAATGATGATGGTTTAAATTTTATACTTCTTATTTTATAGTAACTGCGATCTTTATTATAATTATTTAGAAGGCGTTCTAACCCAATCAGTTACAGACTCGTGTAAAGGATACCACGTCATTTGTCATGGTTTGAGAAAAATATTCGCTCTCAATCGAAAGAAATTAGTCAAATGGCTCCACTAGAGCGCCGTAGCCTACCGAGGCCAACTGAATGTGTTTACTCTCGGGAATTAACCTATCTAATGAGCTGATTTTTCCAATAAAAAGATTCGAAGACTGAAACTCCAGGTAGAAGAATCTCGGTCTGAGCTGAAGAAAGATGAAAGTTTTATATTCTGGGTATAGCAACAGTTTAAATTGAGCATTTAGTTTATCCACCAGTTATCACAATTAAATATTTCTTTATTTTATTTTTTTTGAACGACTCAATCAGTATCCAGATGGGTTTGTGAATTTAGTATTAGATTGTTATCTGTGCTATTATGTTTATTGTCATTGACAGTTGTTCAGTGTATCTTTGGTTTGAATATAGTAATGTTTTTTGTTTTTTTTAGATTTGATGATGATTTGACACCTTTTTTTTCTCAAAAATTTTCCACGAGATACAAAAGAGGAGCCGCATGTAACGCATATATATACAAAAAAAGTATTAAATTCAATGGTTAAGGAGTTAAAAACAAGTAAATTTTTTGTTTATTTATATATTATTTCTTTGCTTACAAAAATTGCAATATAATTATAGATTAAAAAATATTTACGTTAATAGCTTTTTATATGTTTCTTAGTAACAAGGTGTGTCTGTTCAAGAGTGTGAAACTGAATCCCTTCTAACATCCGTCATGCTACTTCACTACCCTCATTTAAATCCTTGATTTCCAACATCTCCTGGCTTCCTGCATTCCAACAGATGATCTCTAAGTTGATATTGTTTTTTAGTCGCTTTGGTTTCTATTTTGGTTTTGTTTTTTTGTTTGTTAAGAAGATATACATTATGTAAAGAAATGATTACACCCTAGCTCATGTATTTATTTGTTGTTATTAATCTACTTATTATCTTTAATTGGTTAGTACCTTGTCATGAATTTGATCTTTTTATTTCTTAATTATGCTTTTTCCTCTGTTAATGTCTTTTATTCTAAAGGGACTTTGTTCCTAAATAAACTTGCTTTTCTATTCTATATTATCCATGTTAGGCAGTAATTTATAAATGAATTATTAAACTCAATAACCTAACACATGGTTATTGAATTTAATAATCATTATAATCTGCGGTTTTATACTCCGTGGTTGGCTTAGAGGTACTGCTGGACAAATCGCCAGGGAGATTAGGTGCATCCAGATCGACCTTTGGCCCTTTCTTCGGAGAACTGTCTTCTTCATGGATTATTGTCGAAAAATCAATTACCCTGGAGAGTAAAGTAAATTCTCTCTGTTTACAATTGACGATATCTCTCAATACCCTGGAAAACCCAACAATAGTTTTAGTTTTTAAATACTTTACTCTTGTTGTATACCTCATTAACAGGCGTGGAGTGTCTGCTATAACCTCAAAAAGTGTCGGTAGTGGTGCTTCAGGACTTCGGGCGCAGCCTTTCGATGTCTCAAAGGTCCCAGGAGGACATTCGTGCAAGCATTCGGATCCGTTTGGTCCAGTGAAACAGACTCCGCCCTTCCTCCCGCATTCCGATGAACACTGTGGACCATCGCATTGGCCATTCTCGTCTGACCCGTCACCACAATCGTTGTAGCCATCGCATACCTTTTCTAGACCGATACACAACATATTACTGCATAAGAAGTTTCCTGATTTGATTGAACAGACTTCGTGTGTATGATTATATGACTGGTTCAAAGGGCACCCTTTTTCGTCTGTTCCATCACCACAATCGTCCTTGCCATCACATACCGCATTCAAATCTATGCAGCGAAACGTTTCCTCGCAGCGAAATTGATCACACTGTTTTACACAACCGGATGGTTCGTCATCACACGTTTTACAGTCGCATTCTCCATCACAAAACCAGCTGGGTTTAATGCATTTATTGTCACTACAGGTAAATCCATCACAATTTGACCTTTTTCTAATAGAATGACTGGAACAGTCTGGATATATTGTGCAATAGAAGGAATCGATAGTTGATTGCAGCCAATCATTAGTTTCTTCTATGCATCTTCCGTTTGGGAGTTTACAATTTCGATATTTGGTTTCAGCCAAGATCTGAAAAATATCTAAAGAGAAATTGAAAGTATTCAACCTTTCCTTTATATCCTCTATTCTGCTTTTTAACGGAATTTGAACTTGATAAAGTTGAATTAGATATGAAAGTTCCAAGTTTTCTTTTTGGATAAAATTTTTAAAGCACGAATCTCCGGATAAGTTCATCATAGATATTCTGTTCAATATTCGGTTGTTTGAGTAAGAATCATTTACGAATAATTTAGACTGTTGTATTGATGTATCAATAACTTTTTGGATAGATAAAATAGTGTCAACAGCAGCTTTCGATAACTCCGTGCATGTATCCTTGAAATCGTTAATTGGCTTCCATTGGAGACTTCTGCATCCAACCTGTAACAAAGGAATTCAACGTAAATGATTATATGTTGAGGGATTGGATCAAATTTTACTTTTATTTTTTATAAATTACAAAACAAAAAAGTCTTTTCAGATCGCAGCATTATTCACTCATTTTTTTTAAGTATATTTTATGATAACTTTTTATAAAATATATATAATTTAACTGATCAAAAACGATAAAAACCCTGAACAAAAAGTAGTTCCTTGTAGTTTCTTGCTTGACAACGCCCGTAAAATATTCCAATTATGAAATCTTTTGTATATAATTGAAAGACTTACACTTTATAATTGTAAGAATTTTCACACTATTTTTGCTCTATATCTCGGATAAATCCAGACTGGAATCGCATATGTTATTTTCAATTTTGAATTTCCTCTATGAATGACGCCATCCATTGAACCACATTGGACGTTTCTCAGAGATAAGCAAGCAAATTTTTCATTTTCCTGAAGATTTTATCCAATTACCCATTCATTATAAGCTATTAATTATTTTTTGTTGTAGCACTGGTAGTACTCCAATCCAACTTATAAGGTTTCGAGGCCATATTGTTTTCAGAGGCCTCGTAGGATTATAGGGAATTGAATAAGTAGCCAGGTTTGAAACAAGTGGGTTTGAGTGGGAATAAAGTTTGTCATGAAAGGAGTGGTATCAGGTTCGGGCTAAATGAGCAGCTAATGGGACATTGGGGTCGTTATTATTGGGGTTATTTTTTCCCAATAGGAGTGGCATGGGTATATTCCATACAGCTATATTTAAATTATATGAAAATTTTATTCTGTTAGCCCAATCGCTTTGTTGGTACTGCTAAAATTTATTATTTTATGTGTATTTGTGTTTATATATATAATTTTACACCACACATATGCATACACATACAGACACAGACACAGACAGAAACCTACAGACACACATACATAAACACACACACACACACACACACAATTTCTAGGAGAAATCGGCACATGGCAGTGTATTGGTGGACCGAGGAGATTGCTGTTTTACGACGAACTTGTCTTCGTACCAGAAGATTAGCTCAGCGAGCGAGAGGCCGCTTATTATACGATGCTCGAAAGCAAGTGCATGAACAAGCTAAAAGGAACCTAGTTAAGGCAATAAAAGACAGTAAACGCAACTGCTGGAGGAAGGTGTGTGAGGAGGTAGACAAAGACACGTGGGGAAGGCCCTACAAAACAGTCATGGCAAAACTGAAAAGTTCAAACTTGTCGCCCCCGAGCTCTTCAGAACTTTTAGAAAAAATAGTGGCAGTGCTATTTCCAAGGCGCCCGGAAGTCCACTTTGACAAGATATCTATGCTGGACGTGGAATCAGAAATCACTGAGGACGAATTAGATAAAGCAAGCAGAAAAATAGGGAGCTCTAAAGCTCCGGGCCCAGATAATATCCCTAATCTCGCCTTGAAAACGGCTATTAGAACAAGGCCGCAACTCTTCTTAGACGTTTACAACTGCTGTCTCAGTGAAGGCGTATTTCCAACACAGTGGAAGAAGCAACGGCTGGTTCTCCTTCCAAAGGGAAAGGGACCCCCGGAAGACCCCTCATCTTATCGCCCAATATGTCTTCTAGACACTGCTGGCAAGGTATTGGAGAGGATTGTTTATGGCAGGTTAAATGAAGTCAGTGAAGGACCCGGAGGATTGTCCGATAACCAGTATGGTTTTCGGAAGGGCAGATCGACAATCGATGCCATTGATTTTGCAATCAGAGCTGCTCGGGAAGCCTTAGCGGGAAAAAGGTGGCGAAGAGGCGGTAAGAAATACTGCGCCATTATAACGTTGGACGTTAAGAATGCCTTTAACTCAGCTCGGTGGGATAGTATCATGGACGGATTGCGAAGGATGGAAGTCCCACAATACCTTATGAAGATTATTGAGAGCTATTTCACAGATAGAATCTTGATGTATGATACAGAAGATGGGTTGAAAACATACAAGGTCACGGGTGGCGTTCCTCAAGGCTCAGTTCTAGGGCCATTGCTGTGGAACATTATGTATGACACCGAGCTTAGACTGCCCCTGCCAGAGGAAACTACTACCCTCGGGTTTGCAGATGATCTAGCAATAATTGTTCGAGGGAAACTATTAGAGAAGATTATTTACAATGCGAACAAAGCAGTCCTCACCATTCGTGAATGGCTCTCAGCGGTAGGCCTCCAACTTGCTGATCATAAAACTGAGGCAGTTTTAGTAACCAGTAGGAAAGTGAGGGAGATAATCAGTCTGACCGTCGGGGAGTTTGAAATTTTATCCAAGCCGTCTGTTAGATATCTCGGAGTTCAGATTGACGCCAGACTCCGTTTTGATGAACACTTGCACCAAGTTAGCACCAGAGCAGCGCAAGTGATTAACAAATTGGCCAGAATTATGCCGAATATCGGTGGACCAAGGGAAAATCGAAGGAAGCTTCTAGCTACTGTAGGCAACTCAATACTTTTGTACGCAGCACCGATCTGGACGGAAGCCTGCCAAGTGCAGTCTTATGCTCGTAAGGTTGTCAGTGTGTATCGAAGAAGTGCCCTGCGTGTAGCTCGAGCTTTTCGCACTGTTTCCTATGATGCTGTGTGCGTAATAGCAGATATGTCTCCGATAGATCTTTTGGCAGATGAACGCAGTCGGATTTTTCGAAGGAAACGAGAAGAGCCGAATGCGCACTGGGTAACGTTGGCTAAAGATGAAAGAAGCCATACCCTTGAAAGATGGCAGAGACGCTGGAATGCCTCACTTTCTGGAAGATGGACACACCGTCTGATACCCGATATATCAAAATGGATATCCCGCAAACATGGAGAGGTAGATTATTATCTCACCCAACTGCTCACAGGGCATGGTTGCTTTAGGGCCTACTTGGCTCGCTTCGGAATAGAAGACCGAAAATCTTGTCCTACTTGTGATCCCGTGGAGGAAACAGTGGAACATTCGTTCTTCTGTTGTCCAGGTTTTTCACAAGAAAAGGAAGAGCTTGACATAAAATTCGGAAAGAAGTCATCGCCGGAAAATATTGTCACTTTGATGATGGCTAGGCAGGAGCATTGGAGTGCTGCAGCAGACTATGCAGCGCAAATCGGAAGAAGGCTCAGAATACAGGAGCGAGAAAGGAGAGGCCAAGTTCTGGCTAATCCGACATAAGTTGTCCAAAGAAGAAATAGGCACATAGCCCTTCTGCCACACCACGAAGTAATGCTTGACGGCTGTTCCGTGGGATGGTAAAAGGAGAATTGGGAGATGGTTTTTTAGTGAGTAGGAATCTCACACTGTTGTGTTATTACACTTCGTCTTAAGATTTTTCCCCTACCCAGAAAAAACAAAACAAAAAAAAAACACACACACACACACACACACACACATACATACATACATACATACATACATGGACACTGCGGCTTATAGAAGACCGATGGTGTCGGTATATATACGGTGTGCTCTAAGAGTGATCAGCGCGTTTCGTACGGTATCATACGAAGCGGCCTGCGTGGTCGCCAGGATGCCACCAATTGAGCTGATCGCTGAGGAAAGGAGCCGGTCTTATAACAATTCTGACCTCATTCCCAGAGAAGAATTAAGAAAGCAGACAGTTAGGGTGTGGCAACGTCGTTGGGATATGGCATTCAGTGGAAGGTGGACGGACAGGTTGGTGCCCTACATTGAGGCTTGGGTTAATAGAAACCACGGGGAGGTCGACTATTACATCACTCAGTTTCTCACAGGGGTTGCTTTCGAGCCTACCAGCATAGGTTTAAGCTCGATGATACAGGTGCATGTACATTTTTCCCCACCGTCCAGTCGAGATTGATAGCGACGTGGGTCCTCCCGGACTACTGGGTCTCGCAGATCCTTACAGGACACGGCGGGTTCCGGGGTAAGCTCAGTGAGCATAGGAGAGAGATCGACCCCCGGTGCCCGGATTGTGGAGTCCCTGAGACTGCGGAGCACGTAGTGCTCACCTGCACCGCGATGGAAGGACACCGAGCCAGGTTGTCGAGGAAAACCGGGATCTTCGTCCTCGCCGAGGAGGACTTCCCCCGGTTGATGGAGAAGGAGAAGTACCCCTTTTTCCGAGAGTTCATCTACGGGTGGAAGGAAGTGGCCGGGCCTGGACATTTCACGATTAGTAGGGTCCGGCCCCTCGGCGAGCCACCGGACGAGGCGCCAGAAGAGGACCCAGCAGATGAGCCAGACGGGTAACCTCCCCCGGAGGAGGGAGATGGAGCAGAGGACCGGACGGATGCGGCGGACCAGGAGGGCTGGACGGCATCCGGACGGATGGAGACTGGCCAGGAGACTTAAGGTGCTGCCCCAACAGTAAGGTGCACATCCGTGCACCGGGCAGCATCACAGAAAGATTTTGAATAATAATATTGTTCCCATTAATTAAATGGATCCCCCCCAGAAGATGTTAAAATGATTATTAATAAAGATTTATAAGAAAAGTAGTAGATTTTTGGCAGTGGCGGGCGTGCGTAAACCCAACGCAATAACCCGTCACTGCCGAAACCCGAATGCCAGCAATGGCAGGAAGGGAGGGAAAAAAAAAAAAAAAAAAAAAAGGTGCATGTACATTCTGCCCAGGAGCGGAAGAGAGCGCAGAGCACATATTCTTCTTCTGTCCCTTCCGCTTTCAAGAAGAGAGGATGGACTTCCGACGCGTCTGCGGCTCAGATCCCACTGCAGATAATGTTGTCAACCTTATGCTGATCAATAAGGATTATTGGATGGCAGGCCAAAGGTTAGCAGCACAGGTGCTACAAAAGCTAAGAAGGAGGAAAAGGAAAGGCGAGCCAGGTGGTAGCCGATATCAATGAGGCGGCACTCAGCCACTCCCCCCCCCCATGATGTAATGCCTAACGGCGGTTCCGTGGAGGGTGAGAAACAGGTGTAGGGAGGTTGGTTTTAGTGGGTAAAAATCCCACACACGGATAGGTACGGGCCTATTCGCGTCTTTTGAAGATTTCCACCTACCCTCGTAAAAAAACAAAACAAAAAAAAAACATACATACATATATATATATATATATATATATATATATATATATATATATATATATATGTATATATATATATAAGTTATGACAATATTAGAAGGATTATAGGTTAAGAGTATGTTAGGATTAAGTCTCTGTTGATGTAAATAAAGATATCTATAAATGCTGTAGCTAAAGGAAAATAAAGGCAGTCTTTTACTATCAGCGCGAGTGTTTCTATGTCCCTTATCCTTTTATTCTAAGTGTTCAGTCTAATTATAACTGGTGCCGAGAACCGGGACGTTAATTGTGCTAAAGTCCGAAGTAATTAACAGTTAATTTCGGTAACCCATATCTCAGAACTATGGTTGACAGTGACGAACGGGCAAAGTACGAGTATCAGCTGGCTCAAGCGCAGGTTGAGAGGAATAAATTAGAGTCCCAACTAGCGAAGGCGTCCGAAACGATGCAGTTAGAGCTACTGAAGGTGAGGACACAAAACTCCGCGTTCATCCATGAGGTGATTGGACAGTTGGAGCCCTTCACGGGAGTCGTCGGCGATTTGGAGCACTTCTTAAAGGGAGGAGACCAGATTAAAGATTTAATATCATCCAGGAAGGAGTCGGGGGCTCTACTGGAGTCGGACGTAGTACTGTTAGAGGCATCCCTGGTGAGTCGCATCTCGAGGCGAATTTTGAATTCAATACAGGGAGATACGACGCACTCATGGGACACCCTTAAGGGGCGCCTAAAGAAGTTATACGGCGGAGGTAGGTGGACTCCGGAGGAGGACACCTTTTACTTATTAAAGGAACGGAGGATCCCTGGGCAATCAGAAGGTGAATTCGCCGAGAAACTTCTGGTTTCATATAACCGGTTAGTGGAGAAGACGGTCGAAACACTAGGCCAATCAGAGGGGGCACAAAGGATGGAGTTCGTAAGGAGCATTCAAAGGTACAGCTGAACCACTATGCTGACCGGCCAGGCTCACTTCCGCGAGACAAGGACTTTGTGGAGTGTGCCCACGAGCTCATAGACGCGGGTGAGAGGAAAGGAACGAGGCTGGCGAACACGGAAGAGGAGTGGACGGAGGTCAAGGCTCCAAGAAGAAAATTCAGGAACTCACTCAGACGTAGTGGCGGAGACAGAGGATTCGAGAAAAGACCGAACAGAGGCCCAGAAGACCGGAGGAAAAGGCAGGAGAGGCGCTGCTACGAGTGCGACCAACCTGGGCACGTAGCAGCACAATGTCATCTGACCAGATGTTACGAGTGTGGCAGGCAGGGGCACGTCGCGAGGGAATGCCCCAGGCGCAAACCGAGAGGTAGCAGGAGAGGTCCCCAACCAGAACCTATGGAGGTCAACGCCCAGGAGGAGACCAGGAGGCGTACACATGGGAGGAGAGAGGAGCAATACTCCAGCGGAGAGTCTTCAGGAGAGGAGAGCTTACGTTCGGGCCACAGTACTCCGGTTCCACGGAGACACGAGGTAAGGAATGGGAATCTGCGAAAGGGGGGTCCCTTGGGATCCGAAATGGGAGCGCGACAGCAAAGGCTGGATTGAGGGTACGGTAGGTGGCGGGGCAACGGTCCAAGGGAGTTATTGATTAATAATAGCGAAGGGAAGAGTAAATGGACGAGGTTGCCCGTGGCGAGATTGAGGGGAATGGGACTGAAATTCTTAATAGATACAGGGAGTACTAACTCGTTAATTAGTAAAAAAGGGGCGGTAAAACTAGGTATTTGGGAGACGTGCAAACAGTGCGAATGTACGATAGCCACAGTTAGCGGGCGATGTAAGACTTTGGGCGAGGTTCATTTTGACTGTGCGGAATTGGCCGGGAGGGACATAAAAGTAAAACTACACGTCACGGAGTCATTGATGCCAGGGTATGATTTTATCGTAGGATGCGATATTTTGCGGAAAGCGGGGCTGAAAATTCGGGTGAAGAGCGGGGACTGGCAGATTCGGATGGGCGAACGGCAGTATCAAGTTACCACTTCATCAGGGAAGGGGGGTATGGAAGTTGGGGCGGTAGAGTTCAATAAGGCGGCTATACAAAATGTGGTAAATAGGAATAGAGACCTCTTCTATCAGGACAATGAAACGCTACCGACTACGGGGAAAACAGTACATCGGATAGTTCTCAAGTCGGATCACCCAGTGTACGTTAAAGATCGGAGATACCCCCAAGCAATGAGGGACATTATTAGGGGGCAATTAGGAGAGTTACTCCAGCAAGGGATTATAAGACATAGTAATTCCCCCTTTAACAGCCCGCTGTGGGTGGTCGAGAAGAAACAGGGTGAGTCGGGCGGGACGGAGAAACAGTACCGGGTGGTGGTCGATTATAGAAAATTGAACGAAGCTACTGTAGATGAAAGATACCCACTCCCCCGAGTCGAGGATATTCTTGATCGGCTATCGGGCGCGACCATTTTTAGCACCCTTGACCTCAAGAGCGGTTATCATCAGGTCAGGATGGCAGAAGAAGATGTAGGGAAGACCGCGTTTTCCTGGGAAAGAGGGCATTACGAGTTTGTGCGGATGCCGTTTGGGTTAAAAGGGGCCCCATTAACGTTCCAGCGCCTTATGGACGAATTCCAGAAGGGATTGGGAGAGGATTTTGCACAGGTGTACATGGATGACCTGATAGTATTCAGCCGGTCTCAGGAGGAACATGCGAGGCATTTAAGGAGGGTGTTCGATAGGCTAAGGGAGTTTGGTCTGAAGCTCTCGCAAGGTAAGTCCAAGTTCGGATTAAAAGAAATTAGGTTCCTAGGACACGTGGTCTCGAACGAAGGCGTGCAACCCGACCAGGAACGCGTGAAAGCAATCCAAGAGGCTCCATTACCCACCAATGTTCGTGGAATTCGTAGGTTTTTGGGAATGGTGAATTATTACCGCCGCTTCATTCCGGGAATCGCGGCATTAACACAACCGTTAACGGAGATGCTGAAAAAAGGGAGACGGGTCGCATTAGGGCCAACGCAATTAGAAAGCATCCGGAGATGCCGGGAAATTTTAACGTCGAACCCGTTGCTCGCATTCCCGGATTTCCGCTTGGTGTTCCGCGTAACGACAGACGCGAGTGAAAGGGCTATCGGCGCGGTCTTGTCACAAAATTTTGCCGAAGGGGAAAAGCCAATCGCATATGCAAGTCGGCAGTTGAATGAGGCGGAAAAACGCTATAGCGCCATCGAACGGGAGCTGTTGGCGGTGGTATGGGCGGTGGAACATTTTCGCCCTTATGTTTATGGTAGAAGCTTTGAACTATTGACGGACCATAAACCGCTGGTTTATTTAAGTACCCTTAAGGAGTCTTCAGCGCGGGTATCGCGGTGGAAGGAACGCCTGGCAGCGTATACGTTTAAGGTGATACATAAAAAGGGTGTAGAGAATGCGGTGGCAGATTGGTTGTCGCGGGATCTGGTCGTTAATGCTATCGACGAAGAAGGAACCTCGGCAGAACCGTTCGCTGTGCGATATTTACGGGATTGGGCTGAGAGTGGACCAGAGATCCCATTGGTTAGGCGGGATTCTGAGGAAAGCGCGGCTTCATCGGAACGCCCTCGAGAGTTACCAGAGGTTGACGAGATCATTAATGACAAGAGACGTCAGTTGATTCTGCGAACGAAGCAAGGGCGCGGAATTGAGACGCAAGCTAGTGAGTACGAAGGGCGTTCTAGCGTTTTAGTCCGGTTACCGGCGACGACGGATGAAGTCGAATTGGAACGAATCTTTCAGGAGTTCGCGATACCTGATCGTACACTGCACATTTACGTAGGGAACCGCGTTATCATGGGCAAGGTACAGCGGCTATGGCGACAGGAAAGGATCGGGGTGGGCTACTCGGTCGTTCGCTGTTTACGACAGGTGGAGACAATTCCTACCGCGGCGGCTCAAAGACAAGTCGTGGCCGAGCATCACGAGGGGAAAACCAATCATCGCGGGGTAGAGGAAACTTTGCGAGCATTGAAAATGTTATATTTTTGGCGGAAGATGGGACACACCGTTCGGGAGTACATCGCGCAGTGCTCGGTTTGTCAGCGGGCGAAATATGATCGTCAACCCCCTGTAGCGGAACAGATGATTACCCCAACGGCGTGTGAGCCACTGCGGTCGGTTCAGGTCGACTTATACTCCAGCGAGGGACAGACGTGGGTAACCATGATTGATACCTTTAGTAAGTTGGCGATGGCATACCCTGTAGAAGAGAAAACACCGGGAGCAATGTGGGAAGGGGTATTACAATGGTGTGCGGCGTATGGGGTCCCAGAGGAAATAGTGTCAGATTGCGGCAGGGAGTTTAATAATGCCTTCATTCGGGAGGAGAGTGCGATGTTAGGGGTCACTTGGCGTTTAAACACTCCCCACCACATTAAAGGCAGGGGCGCCGTGGAACGCCTCCACAATACGTTAGGAGAACACCTTAGATTGTTTAAACTGGGTCGTAACTTAGAGCCATACGAAGCCATGCCAAGGGCGGTCATTGCGTACAACAATACCATTCATATGGCGACGGGGCTGACCCCGGTAGAAATTGTATTCGGTCAACGGCATCGCGACAGGGGGGACCTTTTAACCGTCCACAATAACGAACTGTATGTGAAAATTCGTGATAGACGCAAGGAACGTCAATGTCATTGGGGTAAAGTGCGCGAAAAATTAATTCGCGACAAACAAGCTAGGGTTACGAAGGCCAATGATCGGCAGGTGGTTTATCGGAAAGGGCCGTTGGCGTTAGGGACGTTGGTATACCGGCGGCTTCGAACAGCGCGAAACAAGACAGATCCGAGGTACGAGGGACCATACAAGGTTATTACAATCCGGGAACACAACCTGTTTACAATTCGGGACGTTCACTACCCATTTAAGGTCCGAACAGTTCATTTGGAAGAACTTAGGGTACCTCACAAAGTGTCTCACCACCAGTCAGAGGGCGGCGATCAGCAGTGAAACCTTGTGTGGATAATACTAAGTTGTTTGGTTTTGTTTGATGTATATGTTTTTCTTTTTCAGGACGATTGTATAGAGGATGTATGTATCATAAGTAAACATTGTTTTAGTAGTAAGTTATCATTTTCCTTTTTGTGGTATGAGTTTCAGGACTATTCTGGTTTATTATTGTTTATAGTTAGTACGTAAGATCAATATAATTTGTATGTATTATTTTTGTTTTTGGTTTATTAAATATAGTTCCTCCTGTCGAAGGAACTGGAGGGGGGCAGTTATGACAATATTAGAAGGATTATAGGTTAAGAGTATGTTAGGATTAAGTCTCTGTTGATGTAAATAAAGATATCTATAAATGCTGTAGCTAAAGGAAAATAAAGGCAGTCTTTTACTATCAGCGCGAGTGTTTCTATGTCCCTTATCCTTTTATTCTAAGTGTTCAGTCTAATTATAACTTATATATATATATATATATATATATATATATATATATATATATATATATATATATATATATATATATGTAAAGTTTCTAATATACGAACGCTTTAATTAATTTTGTATTTTCTGCGATAACGTTCCAGCCTTCTTGACACAACAGCTGCTATAAATAAAAGATACGAGAGGGAATAATTTTAATGCAAGGTTACAGTGCGTTGAGTAAATTGAAACCCTTAAATTGAAATTTGATAGAAACACGAAGGAAAGGCATTGAATGCTGTTTCTTTGTTTTTTTTCAGGCGAGGGAATGTTTAGTTGAAAATTATTTAAGACATGTAAATATTTATTGTAAATAATTAATATTTTTTTCAGAGAAACAATTCCGTCTTTATTTCTATATCCAAAGGCATAAAAACATCATAAATTTATAAAATATCATTATAAAACAGCACTCTCTTTTGCAATTAAACTAATAAAAATGTTTTATTACTAGTATTAGTCAAGTTACTAAAAATTATGATTTTACTTTGTTGTGAAATCGTCGGCAGATGGAAAATCTAGCCTTGGATGCATAAGTCTAAGGACAGATTTTCGCAATTCTACCCAATCATCAGCTGTAAACTTGTATCAAGATATTATGAAAACATCAAGCTTTGCTAAGGTAAGAAAATCGTTAATTAAAAGGCACCAAAGTAGAAAAGTTTGGATGACCTTAACGGACGAGATTTCAAAAATATATTTAGATAAAGAAAAAAACATACATTTTAATGACATTTACTTAGAGGAAATAATTGAAACAACAGACACTTTAGAATCTAATCCAGACCCAAGTCAAACGTTAGATAGACTTTTAGAGAAATTACTGTAAGATAAAGAATCAAAGTCCGAAACTCAAAATTTAGGGATTGATTATTGCAAAGAATTTTATGATAGAGAATTTCAATGGCAGAAGGTCAAATGCTAGTCAGTGGATTTAACAAAGAATGTGAACGTTTCCAAATAAACGAAGACAAAAAGAAAATTGAAATTTTAAATTATTTCTTGGAATGTTCCAGTGTTGAGTGGAACAGCTGCATGCTTATGAAATTCACCGTGGAATCACAATGGGACACATGAGAGAAAAATTTCTGTAGTACATTTGGGAACAAAGGATGGTCACCCATTAGATACGCTCTCGCGTTTAAATACCACTCAGGTTCGTTACTTGATTACTTCTAAAAGAAAAGAAGGATTATTATTCCAAGTTAGAAAATCAATTGATACTGGGATGCACTTATAGACCTTAGAGCATTTGGCTTACCCAAATATGTGACTGATAAAATTGACAGAAAAATTTGACAAGGAACGGAAGGCCTTTACAATGAAATAGGGAAATTGGAACATCTTGTTGGGAAAAATAAGTACGATAAAAAAAATATTATACATTCTGACACTATTCGAAACAACAAGAAAACAAAAGACCATGCCGAATTCGTGTAAATATAATTAAAGGAAATCGTTTCCATCCCGAGGAAATCTGCTGGTTCAAAAGTTGAAAAGCAGTTTTTAAATCTTTTAATAATTCTGAATTGGAAATTGATCTGAACGAGAAGAATATAAACAACTAGAGGTGCCGCCATTAATAAAAGTCAAGTTACTATTAAATGATACTTTAGAAGTCTCTGGATTTTATGATTCGGGTTCAAATGTGTCATTAATTCAAAATACTTCAGTGGTATCTTCTGGTTTAGACCGTGTCGCTAACTTTTTCGCTAACGTTTCGCCAGACATGCTGCTGACTTCTTCAGGACAGAAAAGAGAAGGGCTGACTTCTCGTTTCTCTTTTCTGCCCTGAAGAAGTCAGCAGCACGCCTGGCGAAACGTTGGCGAAAAAGTTAGCGACACGGTCTAAACCAGAAGATACCCCTGAAGTATTTTGTATAAATAGTGGCCGTGAAAACCTAAAAGTGTGTCATTAATTATTGCAAAATTATTGCAAAATTCACCCAAAAGAATATACTAGTGATGTACAAATAGTAAACTTGAAAACTATTAATGGTGAGAAGAAAACAAAAGGTATGGTAACACTAAAAATTAAAATCTACAATATATGTCCGGTGTCGATAGTATTTTTTATTTTCATTTTTTTAATTCAAACGAATTTCCTAATTATTAATTAAAATCCAGATATTTTTGTTCTATATTATTCCGAAAATAATACAATGTATTAAAAGGAAAAAAAGAATTCAGATAGTAATTTAATATTCACATTTAAATTATGCATTTAAAACATATGTTACAAATACAAAGTTGTGTCATGCTCGAAAAAACAAAACAAGATTAGTCTCAATAGAGTTGTCGTGTGAGAAGGTTGCTTCTCAACATTTGATTTTGTCGCCACTCCCTCCACCACCACAGTCGATTCTCATCAGTAAAACTCATCAGTTTGTTTATTTTCATCTCCCCCTGGACTTCCCGGTAACAGACATCATCTGTTATTTCAACTCATCAACATATCGAAGCAGCAACCCATCACTATCATGAACTCAACTCACACTTTTCAAGAACTTGGTTCATTTTTCAGTTTCTATTGTCTCACAGACCATTAATATTTTGTGTTTTAAGACTCACCCTTTTAAGTAAATAAGTTAATTTCATTTGTATGTGAATAATTAATTGTAGAAACTAGCTTAGTGTATTTTCTTTTTCATAATTTTTGCTTTAATTTTTAAATAACTTTATATTTTCTTAGGTTTAGTTGTTCACAATAATATTTTTGTAATTGTTCTTTTTCTATTTTTGCATTATGTATTTATCATATACTCATCTTTGGATTTTTTTATTTGTATCTACTTGATGAATTTCTTTTATTTCTTTTTATAGCTAAAAACCTTAAGTCTCTAAACTAAAACAGGAAATTAAAATTAAAAATTATGAAAAAGAAAATACACTAAGCTAGTTTCTACAATTAATTATTCACATACAAATGAAATTAACTTATTTACTTAAAAGGGTGAGTCTTAAAACACAAAATATTAATGGTCTGTGAGACAATAGAAACTGAAAAATGAACCAAGTTCTTGAAAAGTGTGAGTTGAGTTCATGATAGTGATGGGTTGCTGCTTCGATATGTTGATGAGTTGAAATAACAGATGATGTCTGTTACCGGGAAGTCCAGGGGGAGATGAAAATAAACAAACTGATGAGTTTTACTGATGAGAATCGACTGTGGTGGTGGAGGGAGTGGCGACAAAATCAAATGTTGAGAAGCAACCTTCTCACACGACAACTCTATTGAGACTAATCTTGTTTTGTTTTTTCGAGCATGACACAACTTTGTATTTGTAACATATGTTTTAAATGCATAATTTAAATGTGAATATTAAATTACTATCTGAATTCTTTTTTTCCTTTTAATACATTGTATTATTTTCGGAATAATATAGAACAAAAATATCTGGATTTTAATTAATAATTAGGAAATTCGTTTGAATTAAAAAAATGAAAATAAAAAATACTATCGACACCGGACATATATTGTAGATTTTAATTTTTAGTGTTACCATACCTTTTGTTTTCTTCTCACCATTAATAGTTTTCAAGTTTACTATTTGTACATCACTAGTATATTCTTTTGGGTGAATTTTGCAATAATTTTGCAATAATTAATGACACACTTTTAGGTTTTCACGGCCACTATTTATACAAAATACTTCAGGGGTATCTTCTGGTTTAGACCGTGTCGCTAACTTTTTCGCCAACGTTTCGCCAGGCGTGCTGCTGACTTCTTCAGGGCAGAAAAGAGAAACGAGAAGTCAGCCCTTCTCTTTTCTGTCCTGAAGAAGTCAGCAGCATGTCTGGCGAAACGTTAGCGAAAAAGTTAGCGACACGGTCTAAACCAGAAGATACCACTGAAGTATTTTGAATTAATGACACATTTGAACCCGAATCATAAAATCCAGAGACTTCTAAAGTATCATTTAATAGTAACTTGACTTTTATTAATGGCGGCACCTCTAGTTGTTTATATTCTTCTCGTTCAGATCAATTTCCAATTCAGAATTATTAAAAGATTTAAAAACTGCTTTTCAACTTTTGAACCAGCAGATTTCCTCGGGATGGAAACGATTTCCTTTAATTATATTTACACGAATTCGGCATGGTCTTTTGTTTTCTTGTTGTTTCGAATAGTGTCAGAATGTATAATATTTTTTTTATCGTACTTATTTTTCCCAACAAGATGTTCCAATTTCCCTATTTCATTGTAAAGGCCTTCCGTTCCTTGTCAAATTTTTCTGTCAATTTTATCAGTCACATATTTGGGTAAGCCAAATGCTCTAAGGTCTATAAGTGCATCCCAGTATCAATTGATTTTCTAACTTGGAATAATAATCCTTCTTTTCTTTTAGAAGTAATCAAGTAACGAACCTGAGTGGTATTTAAACGCGAGAGCGTATCTAATGGGTGACCATCCTTTGTTCCCAAATGTACTACAGAAATTTTTCTCTCATGTGTCCCATTGTGATTCCACGGTGAATTTCATAAGCATGCAGCTGTTCCACTCAACACTGGAACATTCCAAGAAATAATTTAAAATTTCAATTTTCTTTTTGTCTTCGTTTATTTGGAAACGTTCACATTCTTTGTTAAATCCACTGACTAGCATTTGACCTTCTGCCATTGAAATTCTCTATCATAAAATTCTTTGCAATAATCAATCCCTAAATTTTGAGTTTCGGACTTTGATTCTTTATCTTACAGTAATTTCTCTAAAAGTCTATCTAACGTTTGACTTGGGTCTGGATTAGATTCTAAAGTGTCTGTTGTTTCAATTATTTCCTCTAAGTAAATGTCATTAAAATGTATGTTTTTTTCTTTATCTAAATATATTTTTGAAATCTCGTCCGTTAAGGTCATCCAAACTTTTCTACTTTGGTGCCTTTTAATTAACGATTTTCTTACCTTAGCAAAGCTTGATGTTTTCATAATATCTTGATACAAGTTTACAGCTGATGATTGGGTAGAATTGCAAAAATCTGTCCTTAGACTTATGCATCCAAGGCTAGATTTTCCATCTGCCGACGATTTTACAACAAAGTAAAATCATAATTTTTAGTAACTTGACTAATACTAGTAATAAAACATTTTTATTAGTTTAATTGCAAAAGAGAGTGCTGTTTTATAGTGATATTTTATAAATTCATAATGTTTTTATGCCTTTGGATATAGAAATAAAGACGGAATTGTTTCTCTGAAAAAAATATTAATTATTTACAATAAATATTTACATGTCTTAAATGATTTTCAACTAAACATTCCCTCACCTGAAAAAAACAAAGAAACAGCATTCAATGCCTTTACTTCGTGTTTCTATCAAATTCAGCGAATTCAGGATTGCTTTAGAGACCAATGCGGAATAAGGAAGTTAAAAATTTCATACAAAAAGATATACCAGTGCAGAAGCCATTGAAAATGGTAAAAAGTGAGAAAAAAAATTATAGTGGTATGAGACCCATTGGAAAAGCAATAGAATATAACAAAAATGAAAGGAAAAATAAATTACGGGCGAAGTGGAAGGCTGGGGGTTTACGGCAAAAAAAATAAATGTTGTTTTCACGTAATTTGGTGAAAACTTACCTTTTTATGTCCCAAACACACTGTAGTTTTTTTAATTTAAAATATTTATTTGTTCACCTTATTTTGACCTTATAACGAAAAAGCCCCCTAATTTTCAATCGAAAATTCTCACGTCAAAATATCTGTTTTTTTAAATAAATCAGTGGGCCTTTTGTTTGTTGAAATCTCTACTTTCTGAAAGTGTAAAAAAAATATACAGTACTATGGTAAACGTTCTCTGAAAATGGAAAGAAACGAATAAATCTCGAATCCGAAAATTCTTTTGTAATCATTATGTACACTTTTGAGCTAATTATATAAATTGAATTTAATTTATTCAAAAGGACCAAAAGATCAATATCTTGACTCACAACAATGACATTTTTATTAGTATCTGACAATTTCTATCGGGAGTGCTTAAATTGAACTATTAAAAACTAAGGTGCTTTTTCGATAATAATTCAAAATAAGGTGAAAAAATAAATATTTTAAATTAAAAAAATAACAGTGTGTTTGGGACATAAAAGTGTAATTACAAAAGTTGTAGATCTTTTTATTACCGACAACTTTGGCTTTTAACTTTTTTCCATAGGACTTGTAGCTCTGCCGGAAATCGTGATAAACCGATTTTTACCCTTAAAACCTCCCCCCCCCCTTTCCACTTCCCGTCCTCAGATCGCCCGTAAATTATTTTTCCTTTCATTTTTGTTTTATCATCTTCCTTTTCCTAAGGGTTTCATCCTACTATTATTTTTTTTTGTTTCAAAAATTATCGAACCTGGTCTAAGACAAAAGATACCTGTAAAAGATTAAAAAAAACAAAGGTTTTTTCATTATGTTTAGAAAAAAACATACATAATTAAACTCCCGTTTATTTTTCGCACTCTTTTTACCGAAAGACTATTATAATTAATGAGGCGTATATATACGGTTTGTTGTATAAAAACTTAGAAAGAAAAAAGAAATTTCAAAATTTGAAGAAGAAACTTGAACAAAGTTATTATTTAAAAAAAAAATTACCACAAACAATAGTAATGCGTAGACTTTCATCTTCAATAAGGCCTCTCTCGTAGAAGAATACTGAATACGATACTCTTTTGAACTGGTTTACAATCTATAGATAAGCAAGGAAATGATATCTTATCGACATGGTCTTGTCAGCAAGCAATATATATATATATATATATATATATATATATTAATATTTTATTTGTTTATGATCCAACCTTACCAAGAACTGCTATCAATGAAAGATATTCTAAGAAGAATCTCAGTTAATGAGGATAGCCTGTCAGGACTGTCAGTAAACATTTATCAATTAATGGGTAGTTCATTATAAATTATTAAAATCATCGTCATTCATTATACATACATCTGTCAGGTCGATAATGATGCACTTGCATTTCGGTCAGGGGGAATCGGGAAGGAGTACCAAAACTAAAAACATGTACGCGGGAAGACCGATGTAACTAACTGGTTTTATTTCGATAGGAGGCCAATTTAATTTGACATTGAGAGAGTAAGTTCATTTACCTTTGGGCATCGCCATAAAGAGCGACAATAATATCTCGATAGAGATCCAGAAGAGAGTGGCTCAGGCAAATATGTGCTTCTTCGGGATAAACCGGCATAGGAAAAGCTCTTGTCGTGGAATACGATAACGATTCTCTACAAAACTCTCATTCGGTCTATCCTTCTATACGGTCCAGAAGCATCATATCATAAAATCATAATGATATAAAAATAATATACTAAATAATAGATTTTTTTTTTCAGTTTCACCTAGCTTCGGGGTATTCTGGACAATCAATTACCTATATTCCGAGATTTTCTCTCCACCCTGTATCTCTTTGTTCTCTCTGAATTTCTATTCCTTCTATTTTATCATCGGAGAATTAGATAGCTTGCTTCTTTTTCACCTCAAACGTCATCCGCTTGTCCCGGGTATTGGCAGTTCTATTCCTAAGCATTTCTTCCGTAACCCTGAGGTCTCTCGTGCCTTTCTCTGTTCTCTTTAACCAGTTCGGTTTATTTATTTTTTTTTAAGGAATTCAAATATTCTTTTAAATAGCTTACTTGCATTCATTCGCAGAATATCTTATCTCTTTCCTTTTCCAATCTCCCATACTCTGGGTCCAAGCTTTCCTCTCGGATAGGACTCGAGCGCTCTCCGTCCCAAATCAAACCCTATCCTCTTTCCTTCCGCTGAGAAGTAGCTCAGGGTTCTAGTATTTCCCCAATCCTTTTCAACTGTTACATTAATGGGCTCCCTAAATCAGTCATTAACAGTGGTGGATCTGTCTCGCCGACACCATTCCCACCATCTATACACCAACGACTACGAAATTTATTTCATCTTTCCTCCCTCTGAGATAACAGCTACATTTGCTAATATTCAGGGTGACCTAGATAGGATCAGTGCCTGGGCTGACTTAAATAAACTGATGTTAAATACTGCTAAAACTCAGGCCATTCTAATTGGTTCCAACACCCTCCTTAAATCCATCATCTCTCTTCCTAAACTAATCTAAAACGATCACCCTATTACTTTCAGTTACTCTGTTAAAAATCTCGGTATCGTTTTCGACCAAACCCTTTCCTGGAAACCCCACATTGCCCAAATTTCCCGTCGATCGGTATGCTCCCTAAAGTTATTGCATCATTCCGGCCATCTTCTAACACTACCTATCCGTAAGCTCATCATCACTTCTTTCATCTTTCCACAATTTGACTATGGCTGTGTGGCTTATGGTGGGCTCTCGAACAAGCTAAAGGAAAGACAGGCGAATTATGAACAGCTCACTTCGGTTTGTCTTCGAAGCCCCGAGGAAGTCCATGTGTCCATGTGTGAGTTAAAATGGCTCCTCCCTTCTATCCGTAGACTCTATTTTCAAGGTTCTTTCTTATACCAAACCATCAACTCACAACATCCATCTTATATCTATAGTCTCCAACAATTCAAATCCTTTATCCAATCTCAGGGCACAAGATCTTGCCTTTCCGACCTTCATACCCTTTCCCATATAACCAAAACATTTGAGCTTTCCTTTCTCGCCCGTTCTACTACTCTTCGGAATTTATTCCCACCAGACATCTGTCATGCGTCTTTTCCTACATCTCCTTAACTCCCAAACAGATGTTCTCTAATCGATAAGAATAAATAGCTGTATTCAACACAATTGATTGAGGAATTAAATATTCCTGTAAATATTCCACGCTCATTATGTTACTATTATTCATATTATTAGATGTTCTTATCTACTTTTTTAATTTTCCATCAGCTAATTTCTGTTTATTGTAAATTTGTATTCTATTATTTTATTTCATTTATTTTTGTTTTATTTTATTTTTTTATTCTCTATCAGAACATACGTTTTAGTTCATATTTAATTTCATGTTACTATGTAAATATTGCAGTATTCCATTAATTTAGCCGTTTGGTCAGACATATTTTTATTAATTTTTGTACAATTTTGTTATTCTTAAGGGACCAGGTAATAAAAAGAAAAAATGTCTATTCTATTCTATGCATAAATTTGGACCCTATTCCCCATGCGGTGGAATGAGTCAGACATCAACAAATATTAGATTATCATGTTTTGAAGAATTGTTATTTCAATACAATATTTTATAATTTTAAAGATGAATTCCTTGTCAAGCTAACTTGTATTAATCGAAACTGTGAGCGTCTTCTGTATTCACTTTGGTATTTAATTGGGGCAATAATTTTCCTCAAGATCGTTCTTTCTTTGATCTCCAATTTTTCTAACAGGCTTTTCTTTTTTATAGTGATGCATTGCGCAGCATACAGGACATCTTGTAGTATGATAGTGCAATAATGCTTCAAATTTGGAGGAACATTGAGAAGGATTTTTTATTTTAGATATACGGTTCTAACATAAACTACGTCAATTGAAATGTTTGAAGTATTAGTGTATATATAATTGTAGTAACCTAAACAGAAATATGAATGCAATAGTAATGTAGATTAAGAAATATTGTCAAGGCTCTCATCTGTGGTCGAGACCTGCTTAGAAATCATTTCCCAGACCCAGTTCTGTTAACAGACACCGGACATTACTCAGGGATTTCTGAATTATCCTCACCACCGAGGAAGAAATTAGCCAACTCTTTCCGATAGGGGCAGCACATCCCGGACACGGGGGTAAAAATGTTTATGTTAGCTCGAATGAGCCTTTTTAAGACCGCTTGTTTCCCCCCGTAAGTCAGAGCTGAGAGAACTGGTCTGCACACGAGCTGGGTAGTCCGACCGGAAGGAAGATGACCTGTCCAGGTAGGAGTCTCTATTTTTCTGTAGTCTGACTAGATTTGGAGTGTAGCCAGATGTTAGTTCAGTTGTTGATAGAGCCAACCGATTATGACAATTAAATATTTTATTTTTTTATTTTGTTAAATTTTAATTATTATTAGTTCATATAGGATTATGGTTATGGATGGTGAATCTCGTTTTAAGTTGTAATTATTATTATTATTAGTTATTGGGTATAATTTTATTTTATTTTTTTTTAATATAGTTGAATTTTATTTTCGATGAGGATGTTGGATTAATTTCCTTACGAAGTTTTCCTTTGTGTCCTAGTCTATATCTACAGCCCCGGTGAATAAGCGGTTAAGTCGGATTTTGTCCAGAGAGAGTTAACTGCATTCAGATAACCGGAATCGTATCATTCTCGTAGTTTTTGGATTTTAATGGAGTTGCAATATAAGAAATAACTCCTTTTCAAGCCAATGCCTTACTCAGCCCCTTAATCACAACGAAAATAACTCGATCCTGCTTACTTAAACAAGAAACTCGTTTTGGAGAAAATTAGACTTAACCACTTACTCATCGTGGCTGCAGATATATACCTTTTTTCTAGCCCTTTTCAGGTGTCCACGAAGTCTAAGAGAGGAGCCGGTAGGTAACATAATTATGATCTATATTTCGTCTGCTATATATCGGAAGGTGTGGACATGAGTCAAAGTAATTACTGATGTAGACATTTTTAAGTAATTGTATCTGATATTTTTTATCTTATGATTTTAATACTATACTTTAAGGTCTTTATCCCTGAACTTATGTGATTCACAGGTTAAAGATAGCAAATAAGGAGCTTTCACTATCACTGGCGGATATCCTTCTATATAACAATCCTGATAAGAAAGTTTATATTCTGTTTATCTACTTTATCTTATTCAGATGGCATTCCCCAAACGTATGTGCGAACACATTTTTATAATAGTATTTTTTTTAAAGTGGAGTTAGCCAATTTTTGTAGTGACCGGCTCATATTTAAATATAGTATATACTATATAATTATAAGTTATATTGTATATTACAATTATGTATTTAATAATTTAGCCTACCCAACCTGATTTTTGTCAATTAAAAATTTGTTAAGGAAAAAAATTGTTTTAAAATGACAATCGCCCATATGATTCGAGAGTGTATTCTCTTCTACTCCATTTTCTTTCTCTTGTATATCAGGTACTTTCTGTTAATGCTTTAGATTATATAGTGGTTAGCATAGCAAACTACTGAGCCTATAATCGTAGCCCGACAGGTGGCCCTAAGATTTTTTAAAGGCAGTAAAAAATCCTTGATTATGCCGTCCTTCGGAAGGGATGTTAAACGGGGGTCCCGAGCCTGTACGATGTCAGGTACTCCTATCCTAATTAAACCTGGATAGGCAAAATTTAGAGCCCGAACTGTATCAATCGATACGATTAGCCGAAGTAAAGTGATGTGAAATAAATAAAAAAACTTTCAATGAAGTTTAATTTGATGGAGTTGAATCCTTAACGCTCTAAAACTTTATTATAAATCAAATATTCATCACTAAAGTTAACTTTTGCATTTAGTAATTTAAAATTATGCATTAATCTGCTTTGAAGATCGAGTTATCTTGAGCTAAAGAGCCGCGAGAGTGACCTCTCGTGAAACTCTGCTTTCTTAAAAGTGTTAAGCCTAAAATAAAAAAAGTAAGGAAATTAAATTAATTTTAATGACATAATTAAATAAAATAAATACATGACCTACAGGCAGCATAATATGGTCTTTGTAACTAATATTATAGTTCCAAACAGCAGCTACAGATCATGTATGTGTACATACTACTTGTTGGTATGAGGAAATATATTATAATCCGTCTAATTTGGGAGATATAATCCTAGGAAATAATCAGTTTTATCCATAATTTTGGAATAAAAATGACTATTTTATTACCTTAATTAATTCTCCATCAAGGAAACTTGATGGAGAAGGTTCATTTGAAATAATGAATTGAAAATATTTTTTTAGTTTTCGTCCAGACTATCTAAGGATCACGTTGCATGAACTGGATCTATTTCCAGAGTCGTTTTATCTTAAATGTGTGTTAACGTTTTCGATCCCCATTTCTCTCACGTACAGTTCCTGTATCTCGAAAAACCACTAATAAACAATACTTTTTTTTTGTTTTATTTAATAACTACCTACACTTAATAATAATAATAAAAAGATTTATTTCAGAAATTATACAAATGTCATTTGGGAAATATTGTTCCTACATTTTTTAATAATTTATTTAATGAAATTTACAACTGTATTAAAATAATAAAAGTAAATAGAATGATTGATACATATTAGAATGAAATACAAGTAGAGAAACTACCCAGTGGCAGTAATCAAATAACAAGCTCAACTTAGAACTCTTCTATTCAGACGCCTCGGAGGATTATCGGGAATCGAAGAGGTTGCTAGTAGGT
Organism: Troilus luridus; assembly: GCA_964056705.1. Taxonomy (NCBI): domain Eukaryota; kingdom Metazoa; phylum Arthropoda; class Insecta; order Hemiptera; family Pentatomidae; genus Troilus; species Troilus luridus. The sequence goes on along the minus strand of OZ057414.1, from coordinate 112,939,748 downwards.
TTGAGTGGAAATGAAGTTTGTCATGAAAAGATTGTAATCGGATTCGGGCCAAATCAGCAACAAATGGGACATTAAGGTCATTATGGATTACTTTGTTCATTACTTAAAATTAGCATTTGTCCAAGGATTTTGGATTGGAAGGATTGAATAAGGGAGGAATTGGATGGTTTAGTAGCCCCAAAGCTCTATGCCGTAAGTCCAGATGGGTCTAATTATTGTCATGTATATGAATCTTTTGTAATTAATTGAGAGCTTAGAGCGTTTGTCTAGTAAATGTTGAATTAGCCTGAAACGACGAGCTATTTCTTGTCGTTTTAGTCTAGTATGATTCCATGTTATGCGTTTGTCAAGGTGTCGTCCTGTGGGATGATATTAAACGATACAGGAGGGCAGGAAGTCATTGGTTTACGGCGGAGGGTTAATGTGATTTGACGGGATTTGTGAGAATTTATTTTAATCCTCCGGTTTTTACAACATTTTTCAAGGTCAGTGATATAAGATTGAAGAGTATGGGATGCTATAACTGGATCGGTGTTGACTGATAATAGACATTTTTCATCTGCATACGTGTTAAGGAAAGTATTAGCATGGGTTGGGATGTCAGTTGTATAAACTGTGTAGAGGATTGGACCAAGGATACTGCCTTGAGGAACACCAGCGGATTTAGAAAAGAGGGATGAATTCCTACATTTAACGTAGCAAAAGTTGTAACCCCCACCAAGGTAAATACTTTTAAAATATCTTCAAGTATCATAAAAAATATGCTTGGAAATTCAGAATAACTATTGAGGCACGAGGTCTTGGTAATCAGGAAATATGTCTTACCTCCTCAGAACTAAATTTTAGTGAATTAGAAAGCAAACCATTTTAAACGATATTTTCTTTTTCATTTTAAAACTGATGGAAGGAAATATTGTAAAATATAATATTTCTAAAACTATTTACAAATGAACTAGATGATATGTGGTACACTTTCAACCAGTTTTTCCTGAAAGTATTGAGGTTAAAAACATGATTTGAATCGATTTCTTTAACTGTGGTTATATTAATCGATATTTGCGTTGGTTTCAAATGAGTCTATTATGTTTTCGTTTTTTTCTCATACATTTTAAGTTACTGTAACCTGTACCTGCTAACCTGGGGTAGCGGGATAGCTGAATGTGAAGAGCGCTGAGTTGTTGTACCGAAGGTCCTGGGTTAAAATCTAGCTGTGGCAGATACCTGAGTTACTGTGAGTTCTTGAGATCGTAAGTTAGATTAAATAAAAGTCTACCAGCTAGAGCGGGATTTGAACCTATGACCTTCGGCATGACAACTCAGCGCTCTACCACGCCCAAGTACACCCCTTGAAATCTGTTTTCAGGAAGAGTTTTAAAATAAAAATAAAATGTTACCAACAAAAATCTATTTACCAAGATCTTAATGTATGACGTTTCTTACAAGGGCGCTTCGTAAGCTTCTTTTTCCTCGATGGTTTCTTCTTTTTTGAAATATCAGAAAAGCCTTTACTAGGAGATTTTTTTTTAGCACTGGTGCTTGCAGTCGTAGGGATCTCTTCTGACAAGGGGGGAGTTGTGGCTGCTGCAGTTGTGACGTAAGTTCCACTAGTCATAGGTGTTGCCATTGCAGTAATCAGCGGATGCACTGCAGTCAAGGGGGCAGCTGCGACAGTAGTCATAGGGTGTGTTGAGACAGTAGTGATAGGGTGTGTTGAGGCAGTAGTGATAGAGTATGATGAGGTTGTAAGGATGTTTGGAAATGTTTCAGTTAGGATAGTAGCAATGGCTGGGTCAGTCTTTGGGATGGTTGGGTTTGATACGGTAAAATATTCTTCATTAGCATCATCAGATGGATAATTCATCATTGACGTTTCGGTGGTATTCTCCATGGTCAATCCTTCGTTGATTGTTGTACTTTCATTCTTATTTCCAGTCAATAAATCATCATTTTTTCCATTCGATAAATTGTTAGGGTTCGTTTCGGTTGTGGTTTCTGCTATCAATCCTTCATTAGCATCCGTATTTCTGTCATTCTTTCCAGCCGTTAACGGGTCGCTTACCACTTCTGATCCTTCAATTTCTCCTTTTGATTGATATAATGTCTTAGATGTCGTTTCGCTTGATTGGATCCTTGTTAATCCTTCCTTCAGATCAATATTTTCGTTATCTGTCCGATTCGAAAAATGGTCATTAACTTCATTGATATTTTCAATTTCTTTATCAAGAGGAATTTTTGCGTTTGTTGTTGTTTCTCCGGCTGCTTTAGTTCTGTTTCCTTTGGATTCAATATTATTTATCCTTTGATCATCTTCTTTGATATCTGCAGTTTCATTACTTCTGCTTGTTAAATATGGATCATCATTATCTGTTTCCTTAGCAGTTCCCTCATGATCTTCCATTTCTGAAGTCCCATTACTGAAGTTTTCGCTTCTAGAAAACCCAGAATCTTTCATCACCATGGCTCTCTCTTTTAATTTTATAAGTGGCCTTTCAGTTTTCTCTATTTCTGTTAGCTGTTGTTGCAGTAGAGTTTTTCGAAGCCGAATGTTCTTCTTATGTTGCTGGTCTTTTAAGCGTTTTAGGTTCTTATTTGAATAATTTTTATTACTTCTCCCAATAAAATAAAGGTTCTTTATCACATGTGTACTTCCTCCTCTTCCGATTTTTTTATTATTCTTCTGCGGTAGTCTATTCCTATGCTTCACAACATGTAAATGTTTTGTGTTATTCTTTGTATAACCTTTTTCGTTTTTCCTGATAAAATAATGATTCTTCATCTTCTTTGTTTTTCTTCCTTTTCGGATCTTCTTAAGAGACCTCCTGCCTTGTTGCGGTTGTTGTAGTTTATGGAGCGTTTTGCTTTTTAATCGCTTCTTTGTCCTGGGTTTCACTATTCGTGATCGTTTAAGGCTCTTCCTTGTAAAATAGCGTTCCTCATTTCTTTTTGTAAAGTTAAGATTATTTATTACATTATATCTCTCTCCTGTTTTTATATTTAAGAGAGAACTATTATTCTGTTGCCGTTGTTTTCGTCTTTGAAGCATTTGGCCTTGTAGTAGTCGCATGTTTCTCTCAGGTTTCACTGTTTGCGTATTTTTTGTGTTCATCTTTAAATAGTTTTTTGCACGTCTCTTACTTAAGTAAATATTCTTTATTATGTTTGTTCTTCTGTATAAACTATTCCTCTGTTGTGGTTTTCGTCGTCTATGGAATATTTGGTGTAGTTGGATTTGGCGTTTTCGAGAGGATTTGTCGTTCTGAAGTGCCTCCACTTGTAAACCTTTTGTGTTCCTTTTCCCAGTAACATAGGGGTTCTTTGCCATCTTTGCTTTTTCCTCTTTTCGAATGTTTATTAGAGACATATTAGTCTGTTGCGGTATACCTCTAAGGAATATTTGGCCTTGCTGTCGTAGGTTCGTCTTGAGATTCAACACTTGTGGTCGTTTTGTGTTCTTCCTTGTGTAGTTTTCCTCATTTCTCCTAGTGTAATAATTATTCTTTTCCATATTAGAGCTCATACCCTTTTGGGCATGATGCAGACTTTGGGGCATTTGGCCTTGTAGTTGTCGTATGATCTTCTTGGGATTCAATTCTTGTAATCGTTCTGTCATTATTTTTGTTCTACTTTCTCCACTTCTCGTAAAAACGAGATTCCTTATTACCTTATCTCTGCCTCCTTTTCTTTTTTTCATCAGTGACCTATTACCGATGGTCCTATTTGAGATATTTACGGTCTCAGATAACGGATTAAACCTACGTTGTTTACATCTTACAACGTCTTCCAATGATCTAGAAATCATCATCGTTGTTTTCTGTTTCAGGAACTCCAATCTTGCAATATACCTCCTTTTAAGACGTGGTGTGTCATTAATTAGTTCCACCAGACTTGTTAAAGGTGCTTCTGGTTTGAGATTGCAGCCGCTAGAAGTTTCGTACGTTCCAGGAGGGCATTCCACCACGCATTCGGAGCCTTCGGGCCTTGAAATGCAGACTCTGCCCTTGCTGTTACACTTTGGAGGACAGTTACCAACTTTACAATAATCTCCTTCATCTGAACCATCCCCACAGTCATTATGACCGTCACACACCGTTTGTAAACCGATACATTTCTTATTACTGCAAAAGAACTTTCCCGCTGCAATCGAACAATTTGACATTGGTTGACACCCTGTTTCATTTGTTGAAATGCAATCGTTATTTCCTCTGCAGCGAAATTCGTTGCATTGGAGTATACAATCTGGAGGTTCATCGCTGCATTGGGCACAGTCACATTCACCATTACAAAACAAATTGCTTTCGATGCATTTGCCGTTTTCGCAACTAAACTGGCCAGTCGGGCATCTTTTTCTTATTCTCATAGAAACTTTATGATATGGTTTAATGTTCTCGCAGTTGGTATGAATTATACAAGATAAGGGCTTGAGTTTTGACCTTAACCACTCATTGGTTTCATTGAAGCACCGCCTGTAACCTGATTTACAACTACGAAATTTTCTTCCCGCGAGCCATTCAAAATTATTGATGGAGGAAATAATTTTATTTGAAATCTGCCTGATTTCAAGGAGTCTAATACGTAATGGAAGCTTTATTCGTTTCATTCGGTTCACAAAAGAAATATTCAGTTTTTTTCCTTCCCAAAATTCCATCAAACACTTTTCGTTAGATGATCTCATCCTAGCCAGCCTCTTCAATACATTAGTTGAGTACATATTATTAAGGAATAACTCTGTATTTGATATGGGATCACCTAAAATATTTATGATAGAGGAAGTTGTATTTAGAGAAGCTTTCAAGTATCCATCAAAGTTGGTCTTTAAATCTTTTACTGCATTCCATTGAACACCCCAACACCCGACCTGTAACAAAGATTTTCAATATTTTATTTATTAACTTATTAATACTTAAGTTTATTGTTCAATATATATATATATATATATATTGATTTGGATAAATTGGAGCGAAAATTAAATGCCTTGTAAGAAATATAGTGAGAAGATAAATGCGGTAAATCCTATTTCGGAACATCAGAAGAATACTTAAAACGTAGAGTGCACCAATACAAATATAGCTGTAATTCGATAATAAAAACCCTAATAATCCAGATCAAACTGCTATCACTACATATTTTAGAAAAACAAAACATACATTTAAGTTTGATAAACCTAAAATAATACATCAAGAGAAAAATAATTTCAAAGGGAATATAAAAGCAATGATAACTATAGGCAAGTATGAAAGTCCCGTTAGTAAGTTCCTTATATACAAATTTAATTAATTCTTAATAAAAATAATTATAGAAACTAGTAAATCAACGATCAATTAAAGCTTCTGATCATAAAAGAACTTTACTCATTGATCACAACTCTTACAATATTTACATTTCATACAACTATTGAAGGTATTTGACAGATTAATGATTTAGTATCCATTCTTCATCACTGATTTTCTCACTGTTAGAGCATGAATATGAGGCCACCAAAGTCTCAAAACGTCACCAAAAGAAGTTTAAGAACTGACCGAAACTCGTAAATCGCAAGTTTATATCTACAGCCACGGTGAATATGTGGTTAAGTCGGATTTTCCCGAATCAAATTGTAATAATAGTAATAAATAGGCTTTTCAAAACCAAAATCTCGATGCCGATACCACCAATCTGTACTCACCAACTTCTGTATGCGGGCTACCTCCCAACCCGAATCAGGTAGATCAATTTAACGCAATCCTCTCACCTACGTCTCGGGCTACGCCTTGCATGCTTACCAGTTAGCCGAGGGCTTATTAAAATTTCGGAAATTCGTTCATTACTAAGTCAAGAAACTTTAAAGCCCACCTCAATGTTTGCGACGCTATTACTTCATATGTATTAACCGGATATATCCTCAGTAATTCCGCTTTGTGTAATCTCCTAAATTCTTCAGTGGGGTCGTCTTTGTTCAGACCTACGATTCCATGCAATACCTTATTTTCGAAAACATTTTAAATTTTAAAGGGTTTTTAAATTTTTTTACATATCGGACTAAAAGGTACACAACAAAGCTTGGTAATGGCAAGGCCGAAAAATAACAAGAATTTCTTGCCTTTAATTGCGCCTTTATTTACTCTTTAATTAATTGATTTAGTTTTTTTTAGTTTTTACGTACCTACCCTATTAATTTACTTATCTTGGCATATTCAAACGTATTCCTTCCTACTACAAATTTTAGAAACTTATATCCTTCTACAAGGATTCAAACTGCACTGCGCGAAATAGAGAAGACTGAGAGGTAGAGGAGATGGGGCATTGAGCAAACTTATTGTTTTTGTTTTTTTATATTATTGAATCTAAAATATCAACGGTTTCGTACTGAGTTGGATATTAACCATCAACCCTTAAAGTGCGAGCGACTCTTGGGCCCTTACCATCGCTGTGGACTGAATACTTTTCACTCGTCCCAGATCTATTGCTTGATAACACATTCATTACAAATGGCGTGACTAATAAATAACTATAGTATTTCTTTTGTACCTGATTGTATAGTAACAATAATTTTCAAATATCAGTAGTCTATTAAAATGAGTAAAATGTATATTGTTACAGCACAAAAATAAGAAAAAAGATTTGGAGTACCATCGTAGCTATTTAGGATCTCGGGCAATTACGAAAAATATATCAATAATACCTACCATAAAAATTATTGAAAATATAAGGATATTTTAGTTTAGTAATTTAGTTTAATTTTGATTATATTTTTTTTCTATAAACTTGATTGTTTCATAATATATCTTTCTTTAATGCCGTAACTAAAGTTATACGTAATTATTTTATCATAATTTCACGGAATTATTACACGAAAAAGAGTTGAAAAAACACATAGACGTGATCATAGTACCCACCGGTTGCTGTACATATATGCGTCCATAGGTTAAGGTTAAGAAAATATATTTTAAATTCTTCCAACACGATTAATTTTTCATTTAGAATTCAATTAAATTTCATTAGCTAATATTGTTGTTATATTATTTCGTTTTTTAATCAATATACATAAATGGTTTGTAACAATCACCAGTGGACATGTTTCTTTGAGTTTAATACAAGATTAGAATATAATAGCTATCTCTGAGCTACGAGTATGTTAACACCGAGCTTCACTGACTAAATCGTATAGTACAACACAATCATTATAAAATGGTAATATTTCTTATTTTCTTTTTATTTGTTAATCGTGTACTTACAACAAATGACAGGAATATGTGGAGTCTCATCATCAGTGAAACAGTCGAATCGAATGCTGTAACCGACCCAATATATAATTTTATATAGTCCATGAATGTGATAAGGGAGAATGAACAAGTGTGCCTTATCACAATGAACAACATGCAATGTATTACAATCAGATATCGGTTTGTAATCGGTGATTATTTTTTGGGATAAAAAGAAAGAATTTTTTACTACTTTCATTTCATTTTTTTTTATAAATAATTATTTTGATAAGAAATGATGCTATGTTTTATGTGGATAAAAATATTTAAAAACAATTCTATTGATTTTTGGATGCCATGAGAGATTATTGATGATGAATACAATATCTGAATGAAATCATTAATATAGTATTCATAAATATATATGTTATCTGGGTTTAATCAATAGAATTATGCCAAATATACTTATCCCAAGAAAACATACTAGGTCCTAGATCCCATAGGATCCATCTCCGGCTACTAACAGATCAAATAGAAGCAGTGGGATTTGAATCCAGGGCCATTGGCACGGCAACTCCGTGACCTGAAACAAATAACAGAACTTCAAGTTAATTAACTAAAACATATGCATGATGGTCCATTAATCTCTAATCATTTTATGTTTAATAAATACACCAACATAGGTGAGATCATTGAGTGAACTGAATACTGCTACAATCCTTTTCAATCAATCAATCGATCGCTTCTTTCATTTTATTTTATTTAATTTGTATTTTACAGAAATAAAGAAGAAACACCCTTTGCGATATGTAGACCCTCCTAGGGTTCATTCAGCCTCTATAAGTGAGTAATCTTAATTTGGAAACAATCCTTAGGATTAAGCGTAATTTTCGTCAAGCCACTACTCTGCACAACCGATGTCTTTGAAACAATGTAGTCTTTACCATGTACTAATTTCATGGGCTTGTAGTAATGCAGATTACATTATTATATATATATATATATATATATATATATATATATATATATATATATATATATATTTAGTTGAACTGAGTATGTATTTTAATATAATGTTATGAGGATGGCGGACGACCGATGGCCTAAAAGGGTACCGAGACATGTACCATTGGACAGGAGGAAGAGAGGTCGGCCAGGGAAGAGGTGGATAGAAGGGAATAGCGACAAGAGGACTAAGAGAGGAAGAGTGTTACGATAAAAAGAAATGGCGGCAGGGGTTGTATGGATTAGCCATTGTTGTAATATGACGCATTGTCGTAATAAAGTCGTTTTTTTATATATTAAATATATTTTGAACGAACTATGTATTTTAATGTTTGAGTGGAAAATAGTTGACTGGATAATTCTAATGATGGATTGAATTGGTGAGGGGGTGCAGTCAGTCAGTGATAACAAAAGCATAAAATAAAAGGATAAAATGAGCAAAAGGCACAATTAAAAAATTAGTTTTGCTTATTTCACTGCATCACCTGACCAATTCACTCCATCATTATATATTTTAATGTTGGTTTTATTATTTTAATTAACTCCTTTACCTAGTTAATCTGAATCGCAGAATTCATATCAATAATATTTCGTCATAAAAACTATTAATTCTAGTCAAACAGACTTCTTATACGTTTAATGTACATTAAGTCAATCTTCATTGACAATTTTAAATTTTATTACTTTTTCTATATGCTTGTTATTTATTACCTTTATATCCTTATCTCTGTTATGAGATATGTGAGAATCCATCATCAATTTTTCTGAGATTATCAAATCTATTCCCCATCATTTTTTATTGTAATGTGATATGCTTGAGAATATTTACGTCGATGATTCATTATCTGTTTCGTAATATTAGCTCTTCCTTATCTCTAGCTGTTTTATTTGAAAATTTGTGGCCAACGATGGAATGGCTTGTTCGTGACCTATCAGACATTTTTGATTCCAGCATAAATAATAGCTTTTTACCTTATTAAAGCTTAATATAACAACAGCCCATATATATATATATATATATATATATATATATATATATATATATATATATATATATATATATATATACACTCAACAGCAAAAAAAACCGGACACTTCATATTTTTTGTATTAAAAGCTAATTTTCAGCAATGTGTTTGTTTTTGTGGATATTCTAGTTATTACAGAGAATGTAGGGTCTAAGTCCATTGAACTAATCCCTTCAGGATTAGTAAACAATTAGATAATACTCAGATTTGATTTATTTGTCTTGAAGTTGATTTACCTGTCTGACCTATTCTAAACTGTAAGTAGTTTTTAGCACATTTAAACATCTTTAATGTATTTACCAAGCCTTTTCTGTGATTAATAGACATGTTTTTTTTTATTTTGGTCCAGAATAATTGTTCTTTCAAATGTTGACACAGCCCGAGCTGATGCCTTGGCCAGAGAAGGCCGGTGCTTGGGGTAGCGAAGTCTACCATTCACGATGCACTCCGGGGTTTATTTCATTCTTACCATGAATTAAAAAGATTAATATACATATGTATTTAACGAAATTATAAGAACAAATCTAAGTGTCCGGTTTTTTTTGCTGTTGAGTGTATATATATATATCAAAACATATAGGTATTATTACAACATGTATTGAAATTGCACATCCTAGGTAATACATAGATCCTAGGCTAGGCCTAAAACCCTGATAGAAGTAATTATATCTACTTTTTCATGTTACTTCAGCATTCCAATGAATACTGAATCTTTATTAATTAATAAAGATCCAGAAAACCCATATCTAACGCAGCAATTATTATTGTAAAAATAACAACATTGTACCGATCAACAACTTCTTTCAGTGTATTTTGCAAATTGTTGTGTTTATTATATTGATTTTTAGGGATTATACATATACAAACTTTATGTCAAGCAAAACAACAAAAATATTGCACTCAAATGCTGAATTTAGTGTGTCGAAATAAAAACTAAATTTAGTTTCTTTATTTAAAAAAAGTAAATTTATTTTTATTATAATGGGGTGTATACAAAAAAATTACCGTTTCACCTTCCCCATGGAAAGAAGATGGCGACTAACAGTATCTTTCGAAACACCACACTCCCTGGCAAGTTCGCGTGTACTTGTGGACGGATTTGACTCTACAGCTTCCTTCAGAACCTCATCAATATCCATTAATGGTCGCCCGGAGCCCTTCTTCCAATGTCGTATCTGCACTGCTCAATTTTTCAAACCAACGCCGCGCAGTGCGCTGGCCAAGTACACCTTCCCCTTCATATTTAATAATTTCACGAGTGCTTCAATGGCTGTGAAATTTTGTTTCCAGTCATGCATTAAAATTGTGAGAATTTCGTAGGACACTGCCATGTTTCTTCTTTGAAATAACTAACTAAAGTGAGGCTTTTTTTGAAGAAGTCCAGTATTAGTAAACAAGCTTAGAGAATGTTCTAAAGGAATTGTTAAGTGTTGGTAAATAATAAATAGCATTAAAATATTTACCGACTTTTGAACTCTGGAATTTGATAAAACGGTCATTTTTTTTATATACCCCATTAACAATTATTTCCTGTAACTGATTTACAAACACGTTATACTATCTATTGGGTCGTAACGGATGAGATGTCAGTTTCGTTTATTTACAGTTTCCTTTTCATTAGGGATTTGATCATTTGATCCTTTGACCGTTTGAAAGATCATTTAATCCTTTTTCATAATCAGTCTTACTTTTCCTTTTGAAAGTGAAGCAACGTTTTAAAAATAAATAATAATAAAATTATGTCTCCCGTGGATATTCGTATAATTTTTCTCTACAAATTTAAACTTGGCTATAGCGTCACGGAGGCGTTCCAAAACATTAATACTGTTTACGGAGAAAGCAATCTTCCGTCGGTTTGAAAAATTTCGGTCTGGGGATTATGACCTTACCAACAAAGAACGTGGTAGGCCGAAGACTAAGTTGGACAACGAAAAGTTGAAAGACCTGGTCGGGCCCTTCCCAAACCACTCGTGAATTAGGTTCACAACTTGGAGCAAGTGCCATGACTGTTTCCAGGCACTTTAAGGAGCTTGGTAAGACAAAAAAGCTGGAAATATGGGTACCATATGAATTAACCGAGGCCCAGCAGCTCACCCGATTTTTTTTTTCAGGAACTTAATATAGAGGTCCTTCCTCACCCACCATATTCTCCGACTTATTTTTACTTTTTCCGTTGTTTGGATAATTTTTTAAGAAATACAAAATTTGACAATGAAAATGGCCTGAAATCGGCCTCCAAGACTTAGCTTCTTCCTTGACACCTAATTTCTACAGAGCGGAGATAGAAATGCTTGTTTCACGTTGGGGGAAGTGTATTGAAAGTGAAGGATCCTATTTTGATTAATATAAGTATTGTTTAATAATTTTTTGCTAATAATTTAAATTTTCACCTTCACTTACAATTCATATGTTACAGCCCAATACAAAACTGTCTTCTAAAAACTAAAGAAACATTAGACAAATCAGAATAACCTCCCCGGTTGTTCTCTCACAGCTGTTACTATGGTAAACGTATCATAGCATTTAAATGAAAGACGTTTAGTGTACGTCCTTTAAATAACTGTAAATAAGAGAAAATTGCTTATGCAACCGTTAAATTACTGGAAATAGAGAATTATTGAAACTCAAGCAACAGGTTTGGTGGGATTTTATGAGAGTTAAGTTAGTACAGAAATTGTACGAGTACATATTTGACCTTAGCTATTTTAAAAGCTATTCAAAAATGTTTAAAAAATATAAAAACATTTTAATTAACTTTGTAACTGTTGAATGTACATGTTTAATGGAAATGTAAACAATCGTATTTCAATTTTTGATCAATTTAAAATATTTACAATACATTTCACAAGTCAGGGAATCAAGTAACTTTCTTCTACAGACATAAATTATTTTGTTTATTGTGAGTCACCCATTTATACGAATCCTTCATAGTGACGGTTTACCCATCTTCACTAGCGTTAAAGTCTCTGGAGTTAGACTGTTTTTACCGGCGTTAAAATTACTTGGTTCTGAGTCCTTAGCGGGTCTTCTTACATCTTCATCCTTCGTTAAATTCTTTCCTGTGATTTTAATATTACCTTTACTATCTCTTAATTCATCCGAAAGATAAAATGTACTTTAACGAAGCAACAAACATATAAATTGCAAATAAAATCTCTATATACCTTATTTTATGGAACAAGTTAATTTAGTAATTATCGTCACAAATGTTTTTTTGGTCTTCGACTATAACATTAGTGTAATTGACAGCTCGTATAGGCAGTAGTTCTATCACGAAATCAGGAATGGCGTGGAATTTCCCAACCTTTTTTTTTGTGATACGATTTTTTCTTTTTGTCATTACCAAAGGATTGAACATCCAAAGCCACATGTCATATTATACGTCATGTTATCGGTTCGTTGGCTTTTTTGTTTCACCATTTCTATCCTGTGACATTTTAAATAAAATGGTTATTTTGTCCATGAGATGGAGTACCCATTTCCTCCCAACAAAAAGAATGGCCTACATATCTTGAATAAAATATTAGCCGATTATTACTCCTCAGTGCATTCCTAAGCCAACAAGGTTCATAAACCAAAATTTAAATAAATCTCTTCCATTTCCATTAAACATGTACAATTAAGTTACAAAGTTAATTAAAATGTGTTTATATTCTTTTGATTGAAGATATTAAACGTGTATAATAACAATATGTCAATTATAAACTGTCACACTTTATAAAAAGACATTAATTCTGCTATACAGATCATGTTTGCTTTTGGAAGTGATAAGTTGAAATATGAATGTAGAAAATAGGAATACTCAAAAATGATTGAGCCTCAGCAGCGTATTCTTAATATCTGCGTATTCTTCGATACTAAACGGTATTCTTCTTTCTCTATTATTGTTAGTCAGATAAACCTGACAATCAGTCACACAGCAGCCAAATCGTAAGGAATAACAGACAACGTTGGCACGAGCCTCTTGACTTGCACATCGTAAGCTATATCTCAAAGTTGCATTGCACTTGAAGAGGTACTTAGTCGCTGCCCACTTGCAATTGTAATTAGTTTAAACCTCGTCATCGATTCGACCAATTCGAATGGATCCATTATATCTCAAACTCGCGTCGCAGGACTCTCGCTTGCCGTGCCGACATAACTCCTCTGACATCTCAACATCCAGCTCGCCCTGCCGAGAATCTACTATCTTCTAGAATTTACTTCGACAGACGGATAAGAGTTTTTGTTTATATTATTTCAACTGTTGTTCAATTGCTTATATTATTTTTAAGAGGTTTTGTTTATATTATTTGAACTAGAAAACCAGATAAATATTTTTTATTTTGTAATTGATTTTATTTATTTGTAATAAATTTAAATAGGGTTAAATTTACTATTGCAAGATTAAATAATTATTATTTTCTATCTGTTATTAGTTAGTTGTAATTTTATAATTTAGTTAGTATAAGTAACTTCATTTTCTTATTATAAAAACGTTTAAATTGTTCTTTTAATTCAATCAACATGGGGAGGTACGGTGTGAATTGATGTGGAAGGCAAATTGTTCTTTTCCTTACAAAATGGTTTCTTCGGATATCGGTGATGTGACAGCTTGGATGCACAGCGAAAGCTAAGGAATTCAGAGCTGACTTCAACCATTCCTTAGTATTTTTGAAGCATTTTCCATTATGCGATTTACAATTCGAAAAGATGTCCTCTGCGAATTTTTCGTAAATATCGAGTGAGGAATTTATTTTACTTAATTTCTCCCTGGTTTTAACCAGCCTCTTTCGTAGAGGAATCTGTAATTGATTAATCTTATTTTCAATAAACTATTTCAACCTGTCTTCAACAATAAGCGAAGCATTTATCATATGATCTCTTATTCATAATTGTCTTCACTAAAGGAAATTTTGAGTATATGTCGCTCAAAAAAAGTTGTGTATCCGATTTGGAGTCACTTAAAGTATTTTTAATTGATGAGATTTGTCTTCACTGAGGCCACGGAGTATTGCTGAATGATGTCCTTGAAATCGTCCATTGACTTCAATTTGATTCCATTGCATCCAGCCTTTAATAAAGATTTTCAGAATTTTAGGAGCTAAAAATAATGTCGAGTTATGTGTTGTTTGTACAACATTCATTTTCGAATCTTGGTTAAGTGTAAATTTATTTAAAATGTACTTACAACAAATAATAATAAAGTGTAAACTTCCATCTTTACTGCGGACGCTTCCGACAACTACTGGATTCAATTTTATTTTAATAGGACTGATAAAGAATGGGGTAAAGAACTGTGCCTTATCACCAATAGCGTGGGTCAATAAAAGGGATATATTGGTTTATATATTTTAGAAGTAATTAGTTCGAAGAAAGGATACCAATAAATTGACTAGGTATGACATGTCCGAAGAAATAAGATTCAAGTCAGGCATTGGCTTGAAAAGGAGTTATTGGTTTTATTTCAACTCAATTTCAAGCCCAAAACTACGAGAATGATACGATTCCGCTTATCTGAAAGCAGTTAACTCTCTCTGGGCAAAATCCGACTTAACCACTTATTCACCGCGGCTGTAGATATATGCGATAATATGCGACTCCATTTCAAAGCAAAAACTATGATAATGACACCATTCCGCTTCCTTCAATTCGGTTAACACTGGGCGAAATTCGACATAATATTACTTATTAATATTATTAATATTCACTTATTTTCCGGACCTGTTGACATATTTCTTTGGGTAGTGAAAAAAAAAGATTTCATTATTTTGGCATTACTAATATTATATTTTATTTAAATTATAACAATATACATCGATATAAAATATTATTGTCTTGCCAGCAAGACAATAATATTACTTTTCTTATAATATAAAATATAACATAAATATTTATGATTAATACATATTTTTCTTTCATTTACAATCCATTTTTTATAATTAATAACAAAAAAGGAGAGAAAGCATATGGAAACAATTACAGAGGAATCTCGCTACTACCACTAACCTATAATATATTCTCTAGAATTCTACTAGAATATATTAGAGCCGCAAATAGACCAGAAAATAGGGGAATATCAGGCAAGCTTTAGGAAGGGAAGATCCTGCCAGGAGCAAATAATTACCCCCAAATTGATCATAAAATATTACAGGTCTAGGCCCCAGAAAAATCTTTAAATCTCCTTCATATACTTTAAAAAGGCCTACGATACAATAGACAGAGAAGTATTGCTCGAAATCCTGAGGGAATACCGACAATGAGCCTGATAAAACTGACTCTGACGAATATTATTTCAATGATAAAATTCCAGGGACTAATAAGTAAACCGTTCCAAATAAAGACGGGGCTTAGACAGGGCGCCGGGTATTGCCGATTCTTTTTAATGTTGTCCTGGACAAGATCATGAGAATTTTCTGGCAAAATGACGATGCGGGTGTAGTAATAGGAACAAAAAGTGATAATGTGAAAGTAAAGTATTTGGCCTTTGCTGACGATCTAGCGCTGCTAGCAGAAACAGAGGAGGGAGCTATGAAACAGGTAAACACCCTGAAAGAAAGAGGTCATGACAACGGATGCCAGCTTTAGCAATGAAATATTGAACAAAAAATATGGGCAAATAAAAGTCACAAAAAAGTTTAAATACCTAGGGAAGATAATACGTAACAACGGGACAGATAGGGCATCCATAGAAGAAAGAATATCCAAACTGGAAAGACTGAACTTTGCCACTAGAAACATTGTACAGCAAGAAACATTTGTCTTCCAATGCAAAAATAAGGCGCTACTTCACAGTAGTAAGACCAGTATTACTGTACGGCATGGAAACAGTCAGCCTTCCGAGTCTGGAGAAAGTCTCTGAACATTGAGAGAAAAATTCTAAGGAGGATTCATGGACCCAAAGTAACACAAGAGGAGTATAGGCGAAAATCCAACGAAGAAATGTACAGAAATTTGGAAGATCTTGAAACAGTCATCAGGACCAGGAGACTGAGGTTCTACGGCCACATGGTCAGAATGAACAATAAGAGGCTGAACAAAAAAAAATTCGATAAAGTCTTAAGCTATAAGTGTATAGGTGGATATGTGAAACAAATAAAAGAGGATAAGAATCAAGGGATAAGAACTGCTTGGATAGAGAGCTTTTCGAGAAAAAACTAAAAGAAGTTGGTGTTCTTGTAGAAAAGAAGGAGAGACGAGGGAGAAAATGGACTAAGGAAGAGCGAGAGTAACAGTTCAGGAAGGTGAGAGTGTGAAGAAGATTATTAAGTGATATTCGCGTGGTCCTTGCTGGCCGATTCGTGTAAACAAAAAAAAAATCTAGTTAATCTTCAGTGGTTGTGTTGGTGTTCGTCGATTCCTTTTTTCTGGATACAAGTTCGATGTCATATTGTTGTAGTTGTAACACTTTTTACAGTTGTATTATTTGTCTTAATTATTTCACTTACACTGGTATATTTGGTCTATTTCAGTGTAAGCCCATCATGTCTTGTACTCAATTTTATTACATTTGCAATTCGCCCGTTTGGACAATTTGTTGATGTTGTCGAGTATCCTTTGAATGTATTCTTTAAATCCTTGATTGCATTCTATTAAATGCCAGAGCATCCCACCTGTAACAAAGAGTTCAGTATTTTAAATTCTGGTTTTACAATTCGTGTCTTATATTAATATTATTACATTTTAGTCTAAAATTTGTTGACTATTTATTAATTATATCTTTCACAAAAACAAAATACAATTAAATAGGCAGTCATGAGGAATTCCAGCAGAAGCGAAAACTCAAGAATTTGGAACAACTTTGTTCTTTTTTGAATTTCCAAATCAATTATAATCTGAATAATTTAAATTTCATAATTTGTAAAGTTAAATTATTAACATTAGTCTGGTTTTCACATATACTGACACTCCGAAAAATAATTGTATATCATTTTTTATAAAAATAATTATTTATTTTTAACGCAAACCCACAAATTTACTCCCTACCAGAATTCGCTAAACGCAGCTAAAGAGATTTTCACTTAAAAAAACTATTACATGGTTGTCTAAACATTTTTTACCATACTTTTTAATA
This sequence comes from Troilus luridus, assembly GCA_964056705.1. Classification (NCBI taxonomy): domain Eukaryota; kingdom Metazoa; phylum Arthropoda; class Insecta; order Hemiptera; family Pentatomidae; genus Troilus; species Troilus luridus. The sequence continues at coordinate 112,922,484 of OZ057414.1, read as the reverse complement.
TCAATAAACCTCAATGGAGTTTATTTCTGACTTACAATGACATGAGGAACAATTCCGCAACCTTAGCTCTGTATTTGTATGGCATGGTTTGCACTTTACATCTTTATTTGTTTCCGCATTATTTGGAATCGTTTCACTTTCGTCGCTTCCAGTTTCATTGGGCCTATAACATAAAGTTCAGTTTTATAATATCTCGAATCAACTCAACATCTTCTCTGTAATATTAAATAGTAATCTAATATTCATATTTTTTTACATTAAAAAAAAACATAAATTCTTCATGATTTGTATATAAAAAAAAGAATAACTACAAATCGCTCAACCTTTTATTAAAGGTAAATTAACAAAAATCGAGTCATGGTCATAATATGTATAGAAACGTTTAAATACTATGACGTTATGCAAAGGTCTCAAATTACCTTTGTGTGATGATTGCTGGGACAGTGTCAGCCATTTTAATGCTTTGCACATCCGTTGGAGTTGGCTCACTACCTTCATCGGCAGAGCTTTCACCAATAATGGGAATAGTTTCCGTTTTTGTTCCGACGCTTCCAGATTCAGCATCAATTTCTGCGGCTGTCCGCCCGATGTCAACCTCTTGTGTTATTGTTACGTGTGTGTGGTTTGCTGGGGTATGTGAATGTGCATCAATAGTATTGATATTCGCGGAGGTTCTATTTTTTTCCTCGTTTGATGTACTTTCTTCTTCATTTTCATCAGCTACGGATTCATCACTATCATTGTTTTCAGCAATACGATCGATGTCAATGACTTGGGTTATTATAATATGATTTTGCTTTGCTGAGGATTGTTCTCCTGGAATGCTATTATCGGTATTTTTAGATTTTCCGCTATTATCATCGTTTGGAGTTATTTCTTTATTTCCATCATCATCGGATCCATCACTAGTGTTTCCTGTAATGCGTTCGATGTCAATTACTTGTGTTATCGTAATATGCGTGTGGTTTGCTGTGTGATGTGCATTAACATCGTTTGTGTTAGTATGTTCAGAGGTCTCATCATCAGCATCGTTTTCATCATCATCAGTGCTTTCGGTGGTTCGTTCGATGTCAACGTCTTGCGTTATTGTGATATGCTTTCTCTCTCCTGGTGTTTGTGAATCTGCATCATGATGAGCTGAGGTTTCATGTTTATCGTCGTTTCCATTCCTTCGTTCCCCATTTTCATCATTTCCGGGTTTACCGACAATGCTTTCACCGAAACGCCCGGTGTCAATGGCTTGTGTTATTGTTATATGCGTGTGGTTTGCTGGGTGATGTATATCTGCAACGGTTGAGGAGTTTTCATTTGCATTTCCACCAACTGCCGATTCACTAGAAGCGCTTTCGGTTATTCGCTCGATGTCAATGTCTTGCGTTATAGTAATGTGCTCTTGGTTATCTGGGGTTTGACCATCTTCACCGGTATGTCCAGCGGTTTCATGTTTGTCATCGTTTCCGTATTTTCCTTCTTCATTTTCATTATTTCCGGATTTGGCGACAGGGCTTTCGGCATTACCCCCGATTTCAATCGCTTGTGTTATTGTTATATGCGTGTGGTTTGCACTGTGGCCTGCTGGAAGGGATACACCAGCATCGGCTGTATCGTTGGGTGAGTTTTCATCAACAGTCGGTTCACTCCCTGTCCTTTCGGTTGTACGATCGACGTCAATGTCTTGCGTTATTATAATAGGTTTTTGGTTTTCTGGGGTGCGTGCATCTGCACCTATATGCGCAGAAGTTTCATGGTTGTCATGGTTTACATTTTTCCCTTTTTTGTTTTCATCGTTCTCAGGTTCACCGTTTGTGCTATCGGCATTACGACCGATCTCAATCGCTTGTGTTATTGTTATATGAGTGTGGTTTCCGTGGTGGTTTGGTGGGGGAAGTGCAACACCATCATTTGAGTCGATATGTTTAGAGGCTTCATGTTTGTCATCATTTATATTTTTTCCTTCATCATGTTCATCATTTTCGGGTTCACCACTAGCGCTATCGGCGATTCGTTCGATACCAAGGTCTTGTGGTTTAGTCCTTTTCTTATCGTTTTCTGGGTTTTGTGCAACTTCATCGGCCGTGTTCGTTTGTCCAGATATTTCATTTTTGTCATCATTTACATTTTTTTCTTTTACATATTCATCATTTTCATGTTCATCACGAGTGCTTTCAAGGATATATTCCGTGTCATCGGCTAGTGTATTTGTTAAGAGCATGTGGTCTGCTGGAGTATATGCAGTAGTAGCATCATCAGCACCGTATGGAGATTTTCCATTTTTATTGTCATCAACAGTCGAATCACTACCAGTGCTTCCGGTGATACTTTCGATGTCAATGTCTTGTGTAACTGTAATTGGCTTATGATTTCCTAGGGTTGGGTTGGTCAAGGTATCATTCTTAGAATCGTTTGTATTTTCTTGTTCATCATTTTCGGTTTCACCACTACTGCTTTCAGGATTAGGTCCGGTGTTAACAGCATTTGTTATATGCGTGTGGTTTGTTTGTTCTTCTGGATATGTGTAGGTATGTGATGTGGTTCCGGTTATAGCATCTTCTAAAGCTTTTTCATTTTTTACTTCTCCATTTTGAAGATTTTTGTGTTCCTCACTAGTGTTTTCTGTGATACGCCCGATTTCAATGGTTTGTGTTAATGATATATGCGTGTTGTTTCCTGGGGTAGGTGCATTTCCATCAGTTTGGACGCCATCAGCATCAGTATGTGCAGAGGTTTCATCATTAGCATTGTTTAGAGATTTTCCATTTTTATTTTCATCAACTGTTGATTTACTACCAGGACTTCCGGTGACACGTTCTATGTCAATGTCTTGGGTAATTTTAATTGGCTTTTGGTTTCCTGGGATTTGTGCATCTTCAGCTGTTGGGTTCGTATATGCAGAGATTTTATTCTTATCATCGTTTCCATTTTCTCCTTCTTCATTTCCGGTTTCATCACTACTGGTTTCAGGATTAGGTCCTGTATTAACAGCATTCGTTATATGCTTATGGTGTACATCTGCTTCTGGATCTGTATTGCTATGTGTTGAGGTTGCGGTTATAGCATCGCCTAAAGATTTTTCTTCTTCATTTTTGTCAGTTTTTAATTCACTAATATTACTTCCAATTACACCTGAAGTTATCGAGCATCCCACCTGCAACAGATTAGTCGAAATTTTAAATTCTGATGTTAATTTTAATTATAATCATCATTACATTTCCTCAAATATTTATGTTGCTATTTGTTTTGTAAAAAAACCCGGAACGATTCCGGTTATTCAAGCATAAATTACAATACTTTTTGGCCGTATCATATAAACTAATAACAGGAAAAGAAATTTGGAACACCATACATTTATATTCAGATAAAATATAATGAAGCTTTAGGCTTTGAAAATATTATTATTATTATTTTAAATATTCCAATAATGCTGCGGAGCTTGGAGGAAAAAAGATTATCACAATGTTTGGAATTGTAGTGTTTATTTTAACTTTTCAGATCCTGCCATAATCATGAGCACTATTGATTCCCTTTGGTATGAAAATTCAATGATTTCCGTTGCTCATTCTGGAATCGGTACATATTATTTTTTCGGAGACCACAATATAGAGTATTGGGTGCCTTATTATGAAACTAAATCAGTCTTAAGTTCATGCCTTTAGTATAAGGGGTCTCAATATCCAGGATAACTGAGAACTTGAATAAATCGCTGGATTAGGGGTCGATCTTAACACCAATATTAAAAATTATGTCCCCAGTTGATCCAACTGTAGACCTGTATCATGGATACATGAGAAATGAGCATACTAGTTTAAAGTCGAAAACATTTTTTTAATAAGCACATTACCATTTAATAAACCTGATTATTGAGGATATCTAAAATATTAAGAAGAATCGATTCTATGGCGCGTGATCATAAAATCGATAGAGTTTACATAATGAAAGCCCCCATTTAACTTAAATATTAAGAATGTCCTAAATTCTATAATAAACAGATTCCTGGGATTATATATTGTTAACTTTATATCAATAAGTAGTCGAACTTCAACTAATAGATTCTTCAGCGCTTGTATCGACAGTATACTTAACGCGAAGTTAAAATTGATACTATTTTCATAATAAAGATGTTAACCAATAATGGCCTTATTTTAATAAGACCTCCTGAAATTTAAAATTAATCAATATGTTTATTTTAATTATAAATACCTACTTGGTGATAGGTGTTAAAAATATTTATGAAAAAAATATAATAAATATGATTCATGAGTAATGTGGAAAATGATGGAGGGTGCGCTAAAAGACTTTAACAACAATAAGCCAAACTTACTTATTATGGGCCAACGTTTCGGCCTAAGTTTGAAGCCATCATCAGATCAGAGTATCTGTACATACTCTCTCTCTCTCTATCTATATATATATAGAGAGAGAGAGAGAGAGTATGTACAGAGACTCTCTGTACGTACGCACTACGTAGGCGTGGAATAAAATTAAAATGATTAATAACGTAGTCGAGAATAAATGTTAGTACTTAAAAATTTCACCAATTTCTGTCTTTCCAGTGAATTAAAAATATCAATTATTGATTCATATTAATTATTGATCCATTTACAGAGAAAAAAAAATTGTACAACTATGACAGATCTAGGGCTCAGTAAGTGCTAGAGGCCTTACAGTTACCATAACAACAGTTGTAAAGGGAGGTAGTTTGCCAGTGTTTTGGTACCTCTAATAAAGGTACCTGCATACTTTATAAAAGCTGTATGAGCTCCAGGAAGGACTGCTGACCTCGCAAGCCTCGCCTGTGGCTGTTTGCAGTGTAAATCATTTATGTGTGACAGCCGGATTTGAACCCGCAACTTATTCATTCTTAGTAAATATGAAAATTAATTATTTAATAATGATTATTTTTATTATTTATTTATAGAAAAAAAATTATTATTTACTTTGGCATTAATATTAACAATTACTTTGCTACTTTTTAAAAATATTTATTTCGATAAAAATTTTAATTTCAATGAACTGTAAATATGAATGTGGGATATAGATAGTCTGGGGGTGCAGTAAAAAAAAACGCTAAATAAGACAAACTTATTTATTATAAGTGCCGACGTTTTGACCTACGTTGTAGGCCATCTTCAGGGCTGATTGAAGGCGGAGCCACTGTGTTGAAATGTATATGCAAGGTTGAATATATATAAGGTGCATATATATATATATATATATATATATATATATATATGTGTGTGTGTGTGTGTGTGCGTGTGTGTGTGTGTGTGTGTGTGTGTATGTGTGTGTGTGAACTGTATAATAGAATACATCTCAAGTTGTAAATATAAATAATTATATATTATTATTTGTCATAGTTTTTACTTTCTTGCTAAATTAAAAATGAAAACGAAACAATAAAACCAGGGCACAAACCAGGAAGCAAAACATCAATTGGTTCATTGTACCGCCTTGATAATCTGCACAGACAAAAGAAATGATAGCCTGTTGTTTCGGGCAAACACGAATTTCTCGTTTGTTTTCAATGTTAAACTAAAACACGCTAATGGGTTAGTGGGTTGTTGTGGATTTGGCAAAAGCCAAAATCTGTTTCAGCTGAAAATAGACTAAAATGCTTCTTATTTTGAGTTGCTTAATAGTAATAAGATTTTGAGTTACCTGATGTTTGTTCATTTAACGTCACTTTATGATGATATGACTAATCGAACTATGTTACAGTCGAATTCCTAAATTTTGCCTACCCAAGTTTAATTAGGATAGGGATCTTTAACCAGCGCTTGAGATCGTATAGCCTCGGGACCTCCGTTTTACACCCATTCCAAAGGACGGCTTAACCAAGGATTTTTTACTCGCTTCTAAAAAATCCTAGGGCCACTTGCCCGACTGAGAACCCGCGATCTCGGGCATGGTAGGTTGTCACATACAAACTATTCGTAATCATCTGTGGGAAGTTGTCCTTACATCTTATGCTCCTCTGATGCAGCAGCCCGCCAAAATCAGCTAACCTGGTGCAGCGAGAACTTAAGAGTAAGACACCAACAAGGGAGCATGAACCGGGCGTAGAACGCACCCTACGTTCTTTGTAGCCTGCTATCACAATACTGACAGATACGCGACTGTCTGTCACGTATAGAACATGTAATCAGTAAACATGACTGTATTCCAGTCAGTGCCCTGTTCTAACCTCCCCCTGTACCACATTCTTTTGAGCTGCTGGTGGAGGGTTGTTGTCGCAAAAACTTGACAGTTTCATTTATTGAGCATTATCTTAGATAAATCACATCCCTGCACAGCCATCATCTAACAAACAGTGCACTCTCTAACATCTACAGAGCCCAAGACCATTCACGGATTGTAGAGGCACAGATTTTTATTTATTTTATTATTATAAAAAATACCTGATGTGGACAAATATGATTGGTACGGTTAACATTAACTCAGCGGCTCAAAAAATGGTCCGTCTTACCCTTGCATGTATTAGTAAATCATCGATTATAACAAATTACAGAAAATGACAAAATGTACATAAAAAGTATTAATGTAAGGCACGATTTAAAAAAAGACTAAATAGATGATTTTTAACTGTTTTCCACTCCATTGAGCCTTGCATTCTGCATTTCTTGCACATGAATACTGTGTTTAATTAAACGTTTCTTGAAAAATGACTTTGATTTCGCGTTTCGACTATGCCATCAAAAAATTCTAACATTCAATCGCATACTTTATTTTATCAGGTATACTTATTTTATAATATTGTAAATCAATATTCAAATATAATCCGTTCAATTGAGCTAAAGCTGTACCTAACAATTTTTTAAAACTTTTCAGGTGTTTTTAAATAAAAAATGACGAAGTCTCCTGATAAACTTGAAACAGGATAGTTTTCAGGATACACTCTGCTCCCAAAACGGGACACGACTAGGGTTCTACAGATACCCAAAAATATCGATATCAGCCCTTTACGATATATCGAAATCAAGTATCGATATTTCGATAATATAAAGAAAATATCGACATCACGTGATATAGAAAAATTTTATAGTTGTTTACATACAAGGTTGATAGAATATCTACGAGCATTCTAATGGCGGTAAAACGACACACATTAGGTAGATTTTAATTTTTCTCTATTGTTTAAGTGTCAACATTTTAAGTAATAAACATTGTAAAAAGTTCTCAGGTATGGTGGTAGCACATTCTTTTGACATTATCGAAATATCGAAACCTGATTCGGATATATCGTCAAGGGCTGATGTCTATATTTTTGGGTATCGGTAAAACCCTATCTGTACTCAAACTGCTTGAGTATTATTCAACAAATAAATTTTCTAAGAAATTTAGCCAATTATATTAATTTCCATAAAAGTTTGAAATCTATTTGAGAAAAAAAAAAATTAAGCATGTAATTAAAAGAAAAAAATTATATACATGGATACGGTAACACATTCTTTCGATATTATCGAAATATCGAAACTTGATTCCGATATATCGCAAAGGGAACAAAAAAAACTTATTCGACTGTTTCTATATTCACCAGTCTCTACCAATATCAATAATATATCAAAACAAAAATATCGGTATCTAAAGAAAAAATATCAATACCATACACGTATCGGTGATATCGGTAGAACACTACTACCTAGACACGACTAGTGGAGAAACCTATCACAACGCAATATTTAGTAATAGTATTATAATTTTATGATTGAAAGGAAAATAGTGGACTGGAAGATCTAATGTGGGAAATAGATAGTCTGGGGGTGCAGCCAAAATAACACTAAATAAGAAAAACGTATTTATTATAAGTGCCGTCGTTTCGACCCACGTTGCAGGCCATCTTCAGGGCTGATAAAATAGTGGCTCCGCCTTCTATCAGGCCTGAAGATGGCCTACAACGTAGGTGGAAACGTCGGCACTTATAATAAATAAGTTTTTCTTATTTAGTGTTATTTTGACTCCACGCCCAGACTATCTATATCCCATATTATAATTTTACTACTATAATATTCGCCATGTTAATATTCATATTTACATTCATTAAATATTTTTCAAATACCCCTTTATTAATGTTTTATAATCCCAAATAATTATAAGTTGAAGACCTATCCTAGTTTGGCAATAAGATATATATAATGCGAACCCAAAGGCTCGATGCCAACACCGACAATCTCTTCTTACAAACTTCCATCCGCAGGCTACTACACGAACTTAATTAAACTTAACGTACTTTAGCGCTTATTGACGTTTTAGGAGTTCGTCCGTGCCCAAGCATAATCTTAATCTCCTAAATTAACAATTTCTCTCATCCTTTTTCGGACCGAATAATCTACGCAATACCTGATTTTCGAATAACTTGAGACGTTGTATGGAAAACAGTTATAAATTAATAACCATTTTTCCCAATAACCGCGCCTTTATTTCCTCTTGAATTTCAATTATTTCTCGTTTCATGAATTTCGTTTTTTCTAGTTTATCGCACTAAGTACTTAAACTTCTCGAAATTTAAGGGGGAAATATTCAAAGTTATTCCCTCCGACAATAATCTCCACAAAATTACTGCTATTTCTGCTACTAATTATTTATATAATCTTATCCGAATTTACTTCGAGTCTGAGTATGTATGTTTAATTGCAAAATGCAGATGAACCTCCACAGATTGACCTATATTTGTGAAATGACCGACATCTCGAATGCCACCCACGCTTTCGGAATAACTGGAATGACCGCGTTCTGTTGCTTTCTTCTATCCACTAAACATCTTATCTAAATCTGTAGTTTTACTTCGTGCTTGAAAAATAGAAGACTTTATTCGTGTTTCAAAAATAGTTAAAAGTCTTTTAACCGTTTATTAAAAAAGATATGAAGAACAACGTTGATCATATCACACGTACAAGCATTCACAAATAAAGACAGACAGAACAGTTTCCAAAACGAATTATTTTTTTTAATCGTTGGGGCATTGATCGAAAATTTTTAAATGATTTCCTTTCCCAGTAAAGATAAGAAAATAAAAACCAAAAAAGTATCGTTCTTTAAGTGATTTTATTTTTCATTAAAATAATAAATTACTAAGAAGAGTGTAAAATGGTGGGGGGTGCAGTCAAAAATTTACAGAAAACAAGTTATTTATATTTTGTAATTTTTTGACAGCACTTCTTTACCATTTTACACTCTTCTAAGAATTATATAGTCGACCATTTCCACATCAATAAATTTCTAAGTCTACTTACAATTAATAGCAACAATGAATAGATGTTCATTTTCCTCGGAGAACCTCTCACCTACTACTGAAGTCATTACTCCATTTAATTTTATATATCTGAGCCGATCGGGGAAGAAATGAAAAAATGTGTCTAATCTTCAAGACAGACAATCAGATCTTTTTAGTGATTAGTTTCCGTTTAGTTAGTAGGTTAGGAATGCGTTTATCTGACGACAAGTAAACAATAATAATCTGTTTATAAACATTGATTTTAAACTAATTCAGTGTTTGATGGAAGAACTAAGGCGTATAGCAGTACTTTAAAATTGTTTTTATTAATAGTAGTAGTATGTAAAAAAATAATTATAATGTCATTTTTAAACGCTTTTATAATTATTAAAGTTGAATAAGAACGATTATAGATATAATGTTTTTACGCCCTTGGATAAGGAAATAAAGACTAAACTACGTTTCTCTGAAAATAAATTAAAAGATTTATTTACAAGTCTTACAATGATTTCCAACAAAATATTCACTCACCTGAGAAGACAAAAGAAACAGCATTTAAAGCCTTCAATTCGTGTTTCATTGTATCTTTCAGGAGATTAGTTGTAGTTTACTCACACAATATTATTTAAGCAATTTATAACATTACATCAAAACTGTAGCTCCTCGTATGTCTTTTATTTATAACAGCTGTTATATTAAGAATGCTTTGTCGCTGTAACGGCAAATACAAAATTAAGAATTTCGTATTTCTCTCTTGTCTATATTGTATATTCGAATATTTTTTTGATGCGATCTGGAGTCGTAATTAACTAAAATTCCATTAATATCGTGTAATGCGTCCAAGTCTTTGATTCACTGAAGTTAGTTTTACACAATGAATATCCCCTATGGAATAGAAAGCACAGATGTTTTAGCTACTCATTGAAAATAAGATTTTTAATCGATCCATCCAAAGCCTTATATATTTTATATTTATATTATAAGCCTTTTATATTTATATTCCGAGTTATGCGTTCGTATCGGAATGTTAGTATGATTTTTCAAAGTTGGACAAGTTTTCACTTTTCATTACATTGATAGAAATCATTAAAGTATAATTTATCAAATTTTTTTAAAAAATAAATAAGATATATTTTATTAATAATATAAAAATATTAAATAAATAATTTTAAAAAAAAGTTATTTTAAAAAAAATGGTAGAATATAATAATTACTGAATATTTTTTACTAATAGAATATAGTCTTACGAAATAACAAAATGACTTTTAGTAATATGTAATACAATTAATAATATTACATATTACTCACAATAATAAGACTTATAAGACTTGGCTTATAAACTTCCGTCATCATACTACCATCCAAACCAAATTCCTTGGTCGGATCACTCTTTAACCTAATCCTCCCACCTACGCATCAGATTAACCCACGTACATTAATTAAAAAAATCTTAAATCATTTGTAAACATTTGTAATTGGTATAATGAAATAAGTCATAAATGTAACGCAATAAATTAATACAAACGCGTAAAGTAAATGGATAAACAGGGCATTTTTATAAAGAAGCTTAATAGGATAAGAACATACTTAATATAAGTTATTCTCCTGTGAATAACTTATATTAACTATTATTACAACTTTGGCATAAAGGATTTTTTTTCGTAATCCTTTTTTTATGGAATTGTTTTTTTTTTTAACTAATGATCTCTTTTTTTTGCACGGTATATGAAAATTTAAAGATATTTTATGTTTCATCAAATTCGTCTGAGCCGAATTTGATCAGTAGTCTATAGAAATCATTTTCCAGAAATTTTGAGGTCAATAATTTAAAAAATATAAAGTAGAAAATTCAGGTACTTAAATCATTTATATATATATTAATTTGCTGCTTCAATGAGTTATTTATTAAAAAAATCGGAGTTTACAAACAAAAGTAAAACTTTATTTCAGTGCAGGCAGATTTTGTTTATTTGACCCTGTTACTAAACAATGCCTAAAAGAAAGGAAAATAAACATTTTATATAGGTTATTGTGCTAAAATTTAAATTATTATTTTGTTTTTATGGGTCAATAAATGCCCTTTAAAAAAATACGGTTATTACAATCTGTATTGTTATTGTATCAGGGAACGCGGTGTATCTAAAACCAGAAATGAAATATTACACCCACCTACTTTATTTCTGATTGATAAGCAAATATAAAAAGAATTTTTTTAAAAAACAAAAACCTATTAGTTTAATAGACCTATCAGCTATTAATTTTTATTTTATTTTTTTGCAATTCCACTGTTTTGTTTTTTTTGTTGTTTTTAAAGGATATTCGATTATAAAATAATTTCATGTTCCTTACTTCGCTGTGCAGTCAAACCCCGCTTAACGCGAGTTAAATTTTTCCAAAAAATTAGCGCAAACGAGAATGGCGATAAGCGGTGTTTTTTCTTATTAATTTCTTATCCTCCAAAATAATAATAAAATATAAATTCCCAAATAATAATAAACTATTTATTAACCAACGTTTCGACCCATATTGGAGGTCTTAGGTTTCAGGGTTGAATAAACAAGATAATAAATAAACAAATAAAAATATACTGAAATAATAATTATTGTCATTTTTTGTCATAACAATGAAGGTTGGTTTCTAAAGATAATTGATATTTATGAATATATTATAATCCACTAGTTTCAAACCTAGCTACTTCTTCAACTCCCTATAATACTCCGAGGCGTCTGAAAAGAAGAAGGCTTCGTGATCTTCTAAGTTAAATTCGTTATTTGAATTCTAGCACTGAGTAGTTTCTCTACTTGCCTTTATCCATGACATTAGGTATCATTCATGTCATTGTATATACTTGTTGTATTGTTATAATACAGTTGTAAATTTGAATAAATAATTTTTTTTTAAATTGATCATAGCCATTTTATCCGCTGTTAGATTTATATGGTCTTCCAATAATTATTCAAGTAAATGCAATTTTTTTTTCCGGATTTTCAATTCTATTCATACTATAAGTAATGGATATACAAAAGTTTGGATAAATAATTACTTACAAATATAAAGTTTTCAAACTTGCATACGATTATGTATACAAGATTTACGACGAAATATATAATATCGGATTCGTATTACAGAAGTACATAATTGTTAACGAGTATTTATGATAAGAATATTTAAAAGGATAAAAAATGGGTTATAGCGAATCGGCGTATTGGGTGGCGTGCTAAACGGGGTATGTATATCATATATAACAAATCATATGTATGAATAATTAACAATATGAATTTTTTATTTGAATACTTATCTTCAGCAATTTATATTTTATTCTTTCCTCTTTGTCTGTACATACTTTTACGAAGTTGAAACAGTTTAAACTGAATAGAAAGGGGTCATATGTGGTGTAAACTGTTAGCATAACAACCTTCGATGCCCAATGTTGCGGGCTTACAACATGGCAATTGGCCCTAGGATTTTTTAGAGGGAGTAAAACACCTAACCATCTTTCGGAAGAGACGTAAAATGGAGATCCCGTGCCTGTATTGGTAGGTAGGTAGGTACTTGTTAAAGATCACTATCCTAAGTATACAATACTAATATCCTGAGGCAAAATTTAGGACCCACACTAATTAAGGGTACAGCATAAAGTGACATTAGATGAGTAAACAACAACTGTATATGAAGAAAGAAAAGTAAAATACTGTAAGAATCGGAATTTTTTTTTATAAACTCTCGAGCTTAACTAAACTCAATAAAAAATTAGATAAAATATAGGAATTATAACTGCGCCTGTAGATTTAATTCATATAAATGTTAATTTTTATATTTTCTGTATCTAGTCTAAATTGAATCCTCAAACAAGTTGTCTATAAGATGACAATATATGTAATGTTTAATCTTTATTGTATTGATTAGATTTACAACAATACGTAATGACATATCGCTCCTTCAAAAGAACAATGTCAATACTCAAAAAACATAAGTTTTCAATAGAAGTATTTGAAAGTTCCATGTGAGTTAAGAAATTAAATTTTTTTATCTTCGTCAAGCAAAGCATTCTTATTGTAATGATGGTATGGAAATTCTTTTATTAATTATAAAAATTTATTTTAAATCTTGAAACATTTTTTATTTTAACTTATGCCATTATTCCCAAAAAACTTCAAGCTCAAACATATTATAACTCAAAATATGGCCTTATTAAACAAACAAAAAAATGTAGGAAATGGAATATCAGATATGTCGTTCCTGAAATGAAAAGTTTCAACCAATACAATTGCTACTGAAAGCATAACTCAAAAATGCCAATTTTGAGTTATGTCGGTTATGTCGTAATTCTTTTGAAGGAGCGATATGTTCTATAAAAACCAGAACCACGAATATTCGTGAACGAGTCTGGTGTTCAGTACATGGTAGAGACTGTGCTGTTTCAAGGACAACGGTTGTGCTAGGAGATGATTTTCCCCTTTATTTTGGATACCCACTTTACAGAGGCTGGCTGAGCCCCAGGAGGCTCCCAGATCCCATATGATCCATCTCCGGCTGCTAACAGACTAAATAAAAGTCATGCCAGCAGCGGGATTTGACCGCAGGATTTTCGGCATGGCAACTAAGTGCTCTACCACTGAGCCACTCTGCTCCATATATATAGGGCTTTTAGAAAATTTATACCGATCCAACATTTAATGCCTTTTATTATTTAGTCTGTTATTCAGGTTATCCTAATATTTCGTATCATACATATATATGATCTTGTGTACATATATATATATATATATATATATATATATATATATATATTTTATATAGTGTGTGTGTATAGGATATGTATACACAATATCCTATTGGTTTTAAAAACGTTCTTAATTGTCAATAAGTATCTATGATAAAAATATCTAAAAGGGAAACGGAAAAGTGCTACAGTGGATCTGCGATAATGAAGATCGCGCAAAGGCGAGGTAGGCTGTACTATTGATTGAAGTAGAAAGGCAATCAATATTATCAGTCAGAACCCAGTTAGTACTATACTCCCCCAAGCTCTGCCCCAATTGTATCCCCACTATTCCTTCTTCTCCTTGTGGATTCCTGATACTACCTCCTCACCTGGGATCGTTTTAGTTCAAGATAGTGTCCTATTGCGTTCCTGATTCCTCCTTCAAAAGAACAACGACGTAACTCAAAAATTTGAATTTTAAGTAAAGCCTTCAGTTACAATTCTATTGGTTGAAGCTTTTTAATTCAAGGACGATAACATCTGATATTCCATTTCCTACATTTTTTTTAAGTCATACTTTGAGTTGTATTATGTTTGAACTTTTTTTATGGGAATAATGAATAATGAAAGTTAAAATTGAAAAAAATCAAGCTTTTCAACATTTTCAAATGGTTAATGAAAGAGTTACAATACCATATTTACAATAGGAATGCTTTGCTTTACCAATACCTAATTTCTTTTTTATTAACTCTCATGGAACTTTTAAATATCTCTATTTAATAACGGTCAATACAGCAGTCAATGATTACACAAAATAAGAATGACATATCCAGTCTACTTTTTCCACTTAAAATCACTTATGTACTATCCATGAAGGGATTTTATAAAATTCTATTGGCTGTAGGTTCTAAGCCAACGGCTGTTCAGGTAGGAGATTAAACCAGGATAAGGATTTATCAATCAATAAACCACCAATGTGGTTAATAATAAATAAAATAGCAGTTGTATGTTTGATTTATGTCATGGGCCATACATACCATACTACATGAATTATTTAAATCATAAATAATTGATTCTATTAATTAATTAAATTTTAACTTGATGTCGGTATGCATTTTCTTCCTCAAATAAAATACCGAAGATATCTAAAAGGCTAAGTAGTGTTGAATATTGACTAAGACGAATCGCTCTTTCAAAAGAACAGCGACATAACTCAAAATTGTCATTTTTGAGTTAAGCCTTTAGTTGAAACTTTTTAGTTGCATCATGGGAGTATTGACTTAAATTAAAATAAAAATAATTTTATTCTCACCATCTCCCCCTGACCATCTCACATAATTTTTTTTAAATTTTATTATTTATTTAATATAATTTTTGAGTGTAATTAATAACGAGATACCTACTGATATTCAATTTATTTATTCGAGATTCGAGAAACCACGTCGAAACGTATCCTAATCGATTTCTATGCCTGGTGGTGATATGAAACATCCCAAATTTCATAATAAGTATTACATTAAGATCAGGTGATAACTAAGAAATAAATGATAAAATTAATCAGTTTTGATAAAGCTAAAAAAGTTAACATAAAACACTAGTTTATTATTTATTGTAATAATTAAAATGTACAATTCTAGTATATTATTCTTTCTAATTGATGCATTATTAAATTTAAATAGTGATTGTGCATTACTTTAATAAGCCCACACAAAAGTGGGTTTGACATATTTTGTTTTCTTGATAGCTAATTTTTCATATTTAATAAACAAGATTATAGTCGGTTTAATTATGTAATATGTAATTTCATGAAATTGTCTGATTATATTTTCATATATATTATAAAATTTTATCTTATGCAATTTTCCTATTCTTACAACGTCTAATTAAACAAGGACGAGTTTACTTTGATCTTCTCGTGCTGTCTCGGTGACCAATGCACCATAATTGGGTTTTGTGGTACCTGTACATGCGATTGGTTGTGTACTCGTAAGTTTCGATGTAGTGGTTCCAATTTGAGGACTTATCGGAATGTTACCTTCGTCATGTTTGTCAGATGGTATTCCTGCCAGATTACCGTCGTCTATGATTTTAGTAGGATTTTCATTAGAATTGGTTGTTTTTGTGCTTGTAGAAGGTTTGTTTATAGCACGGTTTTCATCACTTCCAGATTCACCACTAGTTCTGCCAGCCAAATTATGATCGATAACTTTAGGGTCAAGACCTAATTTGGATATGTCCAAGGTTCGTTGGAACTGTGATATTCGTAGACGTTTTATTTTTATCACGGTTTTCATCACTTCTGGTTTCATCACTAAGTCTTCCGTCCACATTGCCCTCATTTAAGCTCGTAGGAGGGTATTGATTTCTATAGATTGTTTGGATAAACGTAGAATGCCTTTTTTTACATTTGACGATTGCTTCCAAAGATTTATAGATCATTCCCATGGTTTTCTTTTGGAGAATTTTCAGCCTGGTTTCATACCTTCTTGTGAGCCGTGGCGTGTCATCAAGAAACTGAGCTAAAGTTTCGAAAGGAGGTTCTGGGGTTAGGTTACAGCCTTGAGATGTCTCGTAAGTTCCAGAAGGGCATTCGTACAAGCATTCTGGACCTTTAGGTCCTCTGAAGCAAATCCGTCCTTTCCTCTCACACTCCGGAGAACACTGTCCTTCATTGCAATCGTCTTCGTCTGACCAATCCCCGCAGTCATCGCGACCGTCGCAGACATGTTTCAGACCGACGCACTTCATATTCCTGCACAAGAACTCCCCTGAACAACTGTTCAGTCGATATGGTGGTCTGTACTTGACAATATGGCCGCATTCATCTTCGTCTGTCCCATCTCCGCAATCTTCTTTACCATCACACTTCTTATTGCTCGGAATACAGTTAAAAGTTTCACCACAGCGGAATCCGGAACAATTCTTCACACAATCGCTAAGCTCATCGCTACAATCTGCGCAGTCGCACTGACCGTCGCAATAGGAAGTGCCTGTAATGCACTTTCCGTACTCACACTTAAAATCGTGAAGATGGCAGATTGTTCTTTTCCTTATCGAATGATTCGTAAGATTATTAGTTACCAAACACGTTGGATGTACCGCGCATGATAATGAATAGATAGTCGACCTCAACCACTCGTTAGTTTCGTCGAAACATTTTTCGCGTAGTGATTCACATCCCCGAAATATGGTTGCTGCGACTCTTTCGTAAATATCTATCGAGAAATTTATTTTTAAAAATCTCTCCCTGATTTTTACTAGTCTCCTGCGCAACGGAATCTGTAATTCTGTAATTTGATTTTGTAACAAAAATTTCATATGATCTTCATCTATGAACTTCGCAAAACATGCACGAGTATTATTATCGGATGATTTCATCCTTGTAATTCTCCTTACCACTGGATTCTTTGAGTAGGTATTATTTAAAAGTGTTTCTGCATCTGTCTTAGAATTGTCTAAAATATGTTGAATATGAGATATTGTATTTTCCGAGGCTTCCGCGTATCCTTCAAATAAATCCTTGAAATCGTTCATTGCTTTCCATTGGATACCCCAACACACGACCTGGAACAAATAATTACTGAATTTTAAGTAATGAACTGGAATGAGCATGATAAAACAATTATTACTAAGCTTTACTTTGATTTATTCATTTTTTCAGTTAATGACAGCTTTCGCGAATGAGTAACCCAAGGTAAATGGGCATAACTTTAGTGGCACAATTTTTACGACACCCAATCCAAGAAACCAGGATTTGGTCGCGTGATCGTTGCAGGAAATTTGAATATTACTAGACCCTTAAACAAAACCGTCAGTCTCTTAAATCGTATTAAAAACAAAATGGTGATCGGTCACACTAACCCCTTAATATAAATGTATAATGACCAAACTGTTTACTTACAGCAAATAACAGTTCCAAAACCAAAGTAACAGCTAGTTCCATCGTATCTCGTCGACAACTGAAGTAAACTCAATATATTATTTTTATGCTGAAGAACTGATAAGGGAGAGAATTAACGAATGTGCTTTATCACAGTGTACCATAAGCAATGTATTACTATCAGATATTGGTTTTCAACTGTTGATTATCCTATGGGATCAGAATGAAATTGTCTCCAAACCATTCTGACGAGGAGAAAAATATAAAAATAAAATGACTGGATTTTTGTTTGTATTTTTTCGAAGTGATTACAAGTCATCGTTAGGAGTCAATACATTGAGTTTTATATGATCATTAGGGTTTTGATAGGTGTAGGTGATCAAATCAAATGTATGACCTGCCGATAAGAATCCGAGAGATTTTTATTGGCTGTAAATAAAGATATCAGGAAAAAGTGATTGTTTTATACGAATGTTTTATGGCGTGGACCAAATCTTCTTATCTTTATTAAATGAGAATCTAATAAATATCCAAATGTAACTGAGTTTAATTCAGAGCCGGCTCTAGCCCATGTCGCGCCGTGTGCAATCGTGACCTAGGCGCCCTCTAGTAGGCAAGCGATTAAAATTGAACACTTACAAGGTGTTACAAAAATGGCTAATCCCTAAAGGAGGTGAATTTGCCCACGAAACTAAACAAATTTTGCTATGGGATGAACAAGAAATAAAATCGCGAAAGTAAAACAGTTCGCCTCGAGGCGCCCCTTGAGACCCGGCGCCCGTGTGCCCCGCACACACTGCACATAAGGTAAAGCCGGCCTTGGTTGAATTCTCTTTCAATGGGAGCAGAGACTCCAAATCATCAAATTGGACTGATTAAAAACTGATCCAATCTTCACTAGGGGGACATTTTTAGCTCAACATTGCGTTACAGTTATTTTATGCCGTAATATTTGCTGGGTGGAAATACAAAAGCTGATAAATACGTAATTGAAATGTTCAAATGAAAATAGCCTTTTACTATGCACACATATTTATACATGATTCAATATTTATTTACAAGTTATTATTTATATTTTCTTTCTTTTCCTTGCATAGGCCTTCCCTTTCGGGAGTAATAGTCAGCACTTGCCGGGGTGACTGGCCTTATTGGGAGGTGAGTTCGGTCCACTTGTTCCAAACGTCTCTGTCCCTTGCAGCTCTCCACCTGAGTGGTCCTACCAGCATCTTGAACATGTCGTTCCTCCGTTTCTTTGGACGCCCTAATTGAAAAGTTACAACTTAAAAATATATTGTATTTATTCCCCTTTTAAACGGTTGAGATACAAAACAATATGAAAACGATTAATAATATAAAAAATTATAAAAACTATTAGAATCTCTTTGGCGTAACCATTATGTACTGTTCTTAAGTTAAGATAATCGATTAATGGAAAAGAAGATATTGATATCAGGTTATTATCAAAACTCGTCTTCGACATCACAACCCTTACCAGTGGAGTCGCTTCTTTCCCAAAAGAAGTAGAAAATGTAGCAGTTTTATTTTATAACCGAAACCATCTAGGAGCTGTTCCTAAGCAGTTGAACGTTCCATTTGAACCGGCTGATACACAATCTTATCATTATCAATTTGTTTACATTCAGAAGCTATGTAGTAGAATCGAACATTTTCCGTATTTATCTTATATACTACCAATGTACATATTCTCCATTTAGTGATGAATTTTGAAACTTGCGAAGTCAATATGACTCAGTGGAAACGAGAATTTCCTTTAAGTGTGAGGGAAGCACTTATGAAAGCTGGTATGTAAATACTTAAGTATGTTTATATTCCAGGCATTCATTTTACCCAAAAGATATTTTTTAAAGATTTAAATGACTATTTATAATATTTGGCATTAACATGAAGCTTTATTTTCCTGAGAACAGATAATAAATTGAAAATATTATACGTAAATTCAAGTATACATAAATATTTATGTGATTTCTTGGTCTTATACAACAAAAACAGGTCCACCCAAGACCCCTTTCTTCCCACAAGAACCTTTATTCTCTTGACAGTCCTTCCGTATTCATCTCTGTCAAAACAATCCCGGTCTGTTAGCCTCAGTTAGGTCCATATGCATTTTTGTGACCGTGGATTCGGTGAAAAATTTTATGGTTCAGTCTTTCACGATTCATCCTCATCATGTGTCCATAGGACCTTAGCGTTCCCACCCTAACATCAGTTTCTGAGTCTGTTGTTTCCTTATAAATTTCTTCATTCGACCTCAACCTGTATCCTTCAGGTGTTCTCCTAGGTCCGTAGATTCTTCTGAGAATTCTTCTTTCTGTTTTCAGAAGCCTCTCTAGGCTGGGAAGACAAGAGGTTTCTGTTCCATAATGTATAACCGGCTTGATGACTGTGTTTTAATGTCGTATCCTAGCTTTAATAGATAGGTTCTTCTTGTTGTAAAAATTACTGGTGGCGAAGCTTAATTTCTCCAATTTGGCGACTTTCTCCTTAAAACCTTCTCCATTTAGTTTCAACCTTTTTCTTCTTAAAACCATGGTCATCAGTTCCGAGAAAACTAAGGCACGCAGAGCTCATGAGGGACATATGGGAAAAGAGTAAGCGGATGAAGAGGAAGCATTAGTTGTGATATTCGCGTGGTCTTCAAGGCCTTTTCGTAGGGAAAAAAAACAAAAACAGGTCCAATGATGACCATGTTATGTTCAATGATGTTAAACTCCTCTACTGCAGTCATATTTTTATATTGTTCATCTTATTCCTTATTGTAATTAAATAGTTATTATTAAAACTTTATAAACAATCATTTTTGCCATGCATTTTATCGTTTTCTGTTGGCATTATAGAGGAACTGATTAATTCTGCAAGCACTAGTAGCAGACATCAAGGTATAAAGCAAAGCGAGTTAGCGATGGAATTGATAACAGAATCTGTATTTTGTGAATCCGACAGAAGGGGAGTTTCAAAGATGGTATTAAACATTTACATTTATAATTTGTTTTTATGTTTACTTACTATTCATCGGTATAATAATTAAATTGTAGCTATCTTGCCTTCAAGAGGCAGAATTGATGGAAGTTATATCAGATCACATGTTGTATGATGCTCGTGGGAGTGAAGCTTCAAGAAATGCATTGTTCCAGGCTTTGTTTCCTCCTACTGCAACTTCTAGGTTTACCACATTTCTAATTAATTTTATATTACAAAGAAAATTACATTTTTCATCATTGGTGTGTTCATTAGAATACTTTACATTTATTATACAGAAAAATATTATAAATTTTAAATTTAGAATTTTTTGTTAAATCCAGTAAGGTCAATTGTATTAATTTATTTTTAAGTTTGTATAAAAACTTCTAATATTACATTTTAAAATATTCAATATTATTACGTTTCTACAAATACCAACCATCAGAGAATACCCACAATTACACTGAGATA
Organism: Troilus luridus; assembly: GCA_964056705.1. Classification (NCBI taxonomy): domain Eukaryota; kingdom Metazoa; phylum Arthropoda; class Insecta; order Hemiptera; family Pentatomidae; genus Troilus; species Troilus luridus. The sequence goes on along the minus strand of OZ057414.1, from coordinate 112,901,241 downwards.
ACTAGCCATAAAAAATTATCACTACTAGCTGGCCGGACAAAATCCTAATTCTTATTTTCTTGTGGATTGTAAATGACATTTACCTTTGTCATTTACAATCCACGATCAAAAATATGTATAGGTCTAGTTTTCTTTATATTGAAAATTTAATTTTTATATTTGAAGCAGAATATATAGATTTACTTCTGCTTCAAATATAAAAATTTTTTATTTTGTTATTTGTTATTTTGTTTATTGTTATTTTTCTTAGCCGTCACAAGCTGGAATGGGAGGTTGATATTTAGTTTGTTAAAAGTAAATATCAGGTTAACATTGTTACGCCCCTATCTTTACTAGAAATAAATTAAAAGAAATGAGATGGGAAACTCATGTTTCATTCTCCTTGCCGTCCAATCTTATCTTCTTTGACCACTTTTGTTCACATCTTTAAAATAATTATTTAAAAGGAATGAAGAAGTCTAAGAACAAATTTGTTATTGCCTCATAACTTGCCTTAAACTTTTTATAAACATGTAATTTCAAGGTTCCAAATTATGGTTGCTATAAAATGTTTATCACTCAGGAGACAACCTTAAGAAATGCATAAATTATGGTTAAGCTGTATAGCATAAATCAATGAATGTTAACAGAATAATTATCATTTATATTTTATTGGCCCTAGCATATTTTAATATACACTATAAATATAGCTTCTTTTATCTAGTGTTTTCCTAGAATTATCCCATCTAATATGCCTTATCCCATTTTTCACATACTGAATATTCCAATTTAATTAAGACTCCATTTCCTTTAAACAAAAGAAATTTAGTTAATGTACATCACTTTAGATACAATGTCTGCCACAAAAGCGTCATCTTACACTATATCTGAATTGACGCCAGACTCCGTTTTGATGAACACTTGCACCAAGTTAGCACCAGAGCAGCGCAAGTGATTAACAAATTGGCCAGAATTATGCCGAATATCGGTGGACCAAGGGAAAATCGAAGGAAGCTTCTAGCTACTGTAGGCAACTCAATACTTTTGTACGCAGCACCGATCTGGACGGAAGCCTGCCAAGTGCAGTCTTATGCTCGTAAGGTTGTCAGTGTGTATCGAAGAAGTGCCCTGCGTGTAGCTCGAGCTTTTCGCACTGTTTCCTATGATGCTGTGTGCGTAATAGCAGATATGCCTCCGATAGATCTTTTGGCAGATGAACGCAGTCGGATTTTTCGAAGGAAACGAGAAGAGCCGAATGCGCACTGGGTAACGTTGGCTAAAGATGAAAGAAGCCATACCCTTGAAAGATGGCAGAGACGCTGGAATGCCTCACCTTCTGGAAGATGGACACACCGTCTGATACCCGATATATCAAAATGGATATCCCGCAAACATGGAGAGGTAGATTATTATCTCACCCAACTGCTCACAGGGCATGGTTGCTTTAGGGCCTACTTGGCTCGCTTCGGAATAGAAGACCGAAAATCTTGTCCTACTTGTGATCCCGTGGAGGAAACAGTGGAACATTCGTTCTTCTGTTGTCCAGGTTTTTCTCAAGAAAAGGAAGAGCTTGACATAAAATTCGGAAAGAAGTCATCGCCGGAAAATATTGTCACTTTGATGATGGCTAGGCAGGAGCATTGGAGTGCTGCAGCAGACTATGCAGCGCAAATCGGAAGAAGGCTCAGAATACAGGAGCGAGAAAGGAGAGGCCAAGCTCTGGCTAATCCGACATAAGTTGTCCAAAGAAGAAATAGGCACATAGCCCTTCTGCCACCCCACGAAGTAATGCTTGACGGCTGTTCCGTGGGATGGTAAAAGGAGAATTGGGAGGTGGTTTTTTAGTGAGTAGGAATCTCAGACTGTTGTGTTATTACACTTCGTCTTATGAAAGATTTTTCCCCTACCCAGGAAAAAAAAAACAAAAAAAAAAAAAAAACACTATATCTGAAATTCTTCTTTGTTCTCTAAAGTGGTTAGCAGAAGAAAAGATACTTGAGGTTTGAAAACATATCATGTGAAACTTTTTTTTTTTAGTTTGAATATTAAGTTAAGTAATAGTAAGGAAAGGAATGTAACAGCAATTGTTAAAAAGAAAAGAATATTATTCCTGGTTAGCACTATCGAACGTGAAGACATATATTTTTTTTTCTTGTAGACATTTTTTGCTTGTGGGAGCACAGAAAACTTTAAAGAGGTCACCCAACCTCACGTTGATTCAAATTATGGTTTTTAACCTGCAGCAGCATACATGGATACCCATTGTTTTCATAACAGATCCTTTTGGAACCATTTCAAACAGTATCTTTCCCACTAATCTAAACTAAGAAAGCGGTTGACAAACTGGTTTAGAACCACTAATTATGACTGTTAGTCATGCTTTATGTTAACCCGGGTCAATAAAGGCACGTGGGCCTATATTATGAGATGTACTAGTTTTCAATGTTTTATGCAGAAGTTAATAAACAAGTAAAATTCTTATAAATATTTCAGTTCTTGGTTATCAAAGACATCCCCTTTTATTTATATCAACTGACTGGAGTAGAGAAATTAATAAGAATTAGTATTATGTTTCAGGAAGAGAAAAAAACCTTGAATATCTCTTAAGAGATAAGGTCTATCAAATCAGTTGCTGCTAAAATCAGCTTTATCTATTTCCTCACTGCCCTAATTCCACTTTTCTAGACCGGGCTACTTCTTTCTTACTCTGTTACAAGTTTGAACGAATCCGCTACAGGCGTAAACCTTTAACTCAAAGGTCAAGAAACGGAACCCTTGTCACATTGGTGACACCAACCACTTCATTCAAGAGATGGTCCTTTAGAAAATATATTGTTAATGATGTAATATTCATGTGAGTACTAATAATCTGTAGCTTTTTTTTTCTTTTGTCTTTATTTTTAGTTTTAAAAATTAAAAAAAAACCAAGGATATTGTTATAAAGTAAGTCATGATTGTTATTTCATTTAAATACATAACATTTCTGAATGTGTTCTCAAAAATAAAACTATTTTGCCCAAAAAAAAAAAAATACAAAAAACATTCCTGGCATAACTACTCTTAATTTTTCCGTTTAATAATTCATGAAATAATGAATAAATAACAATTTTTCGATATTTATAAATTATGTTTTCTTTTGGTGAGCCGTCTCACATATTTTCAGTATTCTTGTTGTATCAGCTTAAAATATATATATTATATCTTACTCATTCCTGTTTTATTAACTTCATCTTAAAAAAATTTACCTTTCACATAACTGATTTTTTTTTTCCGTTCCATTTCAGAATACGGCTTTTGGTTTCACTTATTTCTCTCGCTATTTCAACAAGGAATGCTCCAGTTCTCAAAGCAGCCAGTATTCTTCTACAGCAAGCTGGGTGTTCAACACCATTTTCTGGAAAAGTAGCCCGTGGACTTGTAGAGGAGTTCTTCATTTTGGTCAATGCCAATTGTCAGGTCGTAATCGACTTGCCTAAAATCGCACCATTGTTTACTGCAATTTTCCTCTCAGCACTAGCATATGGATACATTTGTATTGGTAAAAGATATTGTGCATATTATAACAATATGTACCCTGTGATAATTGGGGTTTTTACTTTGTTAACTAGGTATTAACTTTAAATTTAAAGTTAATAACAAATAATTGTTTCTAATAAAAAAACATTTATAACAAATTTGAATATTCTATGATAGCCAAGGCACTCTTCTACTACTACAGTGAATATGGTAACTTGAGGAGGAACATGCCAAAGAAAGTTTGACTTTTGAATAATATTTTGAAATATTTACTAGTGTTAAGGACTATTTAAGAAACAGCATGAATTTATTTTAAATATTTTCCAATTTTGATTTAATATGGTTAGAATTAAACTTCATAAGGTATGAATAAGAATCCTTTAATAATAAAATTACATTGTATTCATAAAAATTTTGAGGCAGATATTAAATTTCTCTAATTTTATCAAACATCATAAATAGAATGTGCAGTTATAAATTTCAAATATGAAGCTTACCAATAGTATCCATTATGTAAACTCCTTTATTTTTCATTACACATTCGAATAATACCTAATCGATTATTAGACCTGGATAATAAAAAAAAAGTATTAACTGTATAAAGTTCAAATAAATTTAGCATGGAATTATGTCAAAACTGATAGATATAATTTAATTTAATGCATTCTTTTTTTAAGGTGTCAATTTCTGAAGAGGGAAAACACTAGTTATTGAACTGTAGTTTCATAGGAAGTGTCCATTTTCATTATTTCTAAAATTCAAAGTGGAATTTGTGGACTTCTGTTGTTTACTAAGTTTATGTTTATAGATTGTAATGAGCAGTTATTAATATTAATTATCACTCTAATTGATCGAACATTGTTTAGTATGCCATCAATATAACCATGAAAACATGTAATTTGCATTAATTTTTTTATAAATCTAAAATTGGACATTCAGCAGCCCTTGCTGCAAGAAACATTACCACCGCATTTGGGGAAGGGTGCTCTAACAAACGGACCATTCACTAAAACCAAAAAAAGTTAATGGTTTCTCAACAATACCAAACAAATTTTGGATGTAATAATTTATTTTTCCGTTTCCGTGAAATCATCACTACCAAATCATACTGCAGGGATATTGACATAATGTGGCAATACTTATCAAAAAACAGCTTGCATTTGTTAATCAGAAGGAGCCTATTCTCTTACATGACAACAGCAGATATTTTGTTTCGCTACACACATTGAAGAAACTAAACAAGCTGGGTTACACAAGTCCTCCCACAGCCACCTTAATCGCCAGACTTATCTCTAATATATTTCCATCTGTTCAGAAATTTGGACAACTTCCTGAAAGGTAAAATTTTTAAAAATGATCATCAAATCAAAAACGCATTATCAGACTTTATTTCACCTCAAAACCCTGAATTTTAAGGTTTTGGAATTGAAAATTGTATAACACGTTGGGAAAAATGTATAGAAAATTATGGTAAACATTTTGAATCATAATGTTTTGACCAAGTTTTTTCATAAAGTTCTTTTACTAAATAACCTTTCCTTTGAAAACGGACATTTCTATGAAACAACCCAATATTTTATTGCTCGAATTATTTTATGAAAACTTTATCCTTATTTAGATGGTGCTCCTTGGCAACAATTTCCTCCAGATTGCTTCATAGAAGTTATTACAAGATGGATCAGGGAACATCAGGACCTGTGTCATGCTCCTCTAAAAGAGAATTGCATTCTTATTCCCGGAATCCGGCCTCCGACACCATACCTGGGCTTGTTCATGTATGACTTTGACATTTTTTATTAAAATTAAAAATATTTAATTTTATAAACATTTAAACATAGTTTTTATATATAGGTGGAGTGTTATGTCTTGCTTGAATGGTCGTGGAGAAGTTTATACTGAGCTGTACCATATTCTTTGTAGTATTTTCAGAGGTGGAAGCCTATTAGTAAGTGAAGATTTAAAACCTCTTGTATGCCATCTCTCTGCTGCTTCTTCCAGATTTTGTTCTTCCAACTCCAATATAAAAGAAACGTCTCTTGCTGTAGCTGTTGATAGATTTTCTCGATTTCTTTCAATGGCAGTAGCTGAGGATACACTTTACGTTGACCGTAAGTTTGTTTAATCAAAGAATATTAATCAATAGTCATACAGTTCGTAATGAATTAACAGAAAGAAAAAAAATTATTTTTTCAAAGACAATGAATTTTATTTTAAAAACTTGTTAATATGGTTGATGGTGGACGTGCCCCTCTATCTGCCGTGGTTTCTTGATTGAAATACACTCGTCCATTTTCTAGATGAACTGCCAAATGGACTACTGTAAGGTGTCTTTCGTGGATCGCTTAGTTAGCTACTTATATACCGACCCATCTGATATTGAGATACTTCATCATTTGCATTTGTTACAGCAAAGATGACCCTATCGCTACCTTTGTTAAAATATTTACATATGTTCTTCATCAATTTGACAGAGTTTCAATATTCCACATTGATGTGAGCTTCAAATTCTTTGGACAATATTGCCGAGTACGGTACAATCCAACAATTGTCTACTTCAAAATCTTGTAGTTTTACCCTCACAACTACCGATTGCCCACCGTCCGCCACTGATCGCCAACGATACGACGGGTAACCGTCATTTCCCGTGATGGTTTCAGCAATCAGGTCTCTCGGGTATCGCTTGGAGCACATGCGGTCGACCATACAGGGTGAGTTTTGAAAACTCCGCAAGGCCCATGTATCATGTGTTTAATCACTACTGCATGCAATTTTGGGTCAACTGTTTCATTGTGAATCTCAGCTGAAATTTTTGAATCAATTTCATTTGGCCTTATTTTGTCAACGAACCAAACTAATAAATGCGCATGAGGCAGACCACGCTTTTGCCACTCAATAGAGTGCAACCAACAACAAACTTGGCCATACACACGATGCTTTATAATGAAATTCATTTAGAGATTCATTGATGATCCGCATCTGGCAGTGGCAGCAGTGCTCCCAGTAGCTGATAAATTTGTCCTTGTATCTGCAATTGTATACGATAATTATTTGTTTTTGATAAATAATTTATCAAATACAATTATGGTAGACTACCTTAAAGTGGGCATGACATTTTCCTGTGCAATATGCGTTGTGCCAAACAATGTTTCAACAACTGAGAACAGTTTATGGATATTTGTGTGCGACTTACCGTGAGGCATGTCAACTACTACAGTTGCTCGAGAACCATTCAAATTGGGATAATACGCAAAAGGATTCCATCATATCTTCATTGTCACCTCAAATTCGGATATTGTTTGCGATTATAATATTGACATGCTACCCCTCGAATCCGGAAGATTTTTGGAAGAAATATGGGGATGACATGTTTGAGGATCTGTTGCATCGTGTGTGCTGTCAAACTTTGAATCCTACACTGCAAATTACTGGAGAAATTTATAATGAGACATTGATCATGATAAAAGATAGGTGTTTATTGATGGTAAATAAAGTATTGTCATGTATGGGCATGACAGCACCCAATCGTCCTATGTGCGATGCATTTAACCACGAGTTGCAAACAGAACAACAATATGATACTGAAATATTGGCCGAAACAGTTCGTTCAAATGTTCCGCAATCGAATGAACATCAAAGAATTCCGTAAGGTACTATGATGGAAGCTGTGAACAGTGGATCTGGTGAAATTTACTTCCTTGATGCTCTTGGGGGGACAGGAAAAACGTTCCTAAATTCATTGCTGTTGGCACAAATCAGATCGCAAAATTAAGAGCGTTGGCTTCATCTGTAATAGCTGCAACATTGTTATAAGGTGGACAAACTGCACATTCTGCATTGAAATTACCACTAAACATGCAAATCAACGAATCACCAGTTGCAAAAACAGCGCAATGGCGAAGATTCTAGAGGCATCGTTTGGGATGAATGTAAGATGGCCCATAAGAGGTCACTGGTGGCACTGGACAGAAGGTTAAAAGATCTTCGTGACAACCAAAACATTTTTGGTGGAGCCATGATTCTGTTTTCGGGTGATTTTCGTCAGACTCTTCCAATTATTCCCCGATCAACTGTTGCTGACGAACTAAACGCATGCTTAAAATCATCTAATTTGTAGTGGCATGTAAAGACACTCCAACTAACATGCGAGTGTTTTTGCAACAAAATCAAACTGCGATTAAGTTTTCGAAGCAGTTATTAGATATTGGAAATGGTAAGGTCGCAGTTGACACCTCAACCGGATTAATTACACTACCCACGGATTTTTGTCACTTCGTCGACTCAAAAGAGGGACTTATTCAGCGTGTTTTTACGGACATAGAACAACAGTTCAGAAACCATAATTGGCTGAGTGAAGGAGCAATATTGGCGACAAAAACAAAGATGTTGATGATATCAATGTGACCATTCAGAATTTTCTTCCAGGAGAGTTAATTTCTTACAAATCAGCTGACACAGTTACAAATCAGGATGATGTAGTCAACTATCCCACAGAGTTTTTAAATTCCCTGGACTACCACCTCACAATTTAGAATTAAAAGTAGGATCAGTTGTGATTGTGCTGCGTAACATTAATCAACCTCGACTGTGCAATGGAACGAGACTGTCTGTAAAAAGCTAATGAATAACGTCATCGAGCCCAAGATCATCAAGGGAAAATACCAAGGAGATGATGTCTTGATCCGGCGTATACCGATGACTCCTACAGATTTGCCATTCGATTTTAAGCGTCTACAATTCCCGTGCGTCTGGCCTTTGCGATGACCATAACTCACAAGGCCAGTTGTTGAAAATTTGTGGAATCAACTTAGAGTTTCCCTGTTTCGCGCATGGGCATTCATACATTGCGTGTTCGCGAGTCGGCGAATATATTATATAAATCATCTTTGTATATTTACCCACCGCAAAAAAGACAACAAATATAGTACATCAGAATGCTTTAAATTGATTAAGTGTATAACTGTGTTGCATATAATGTAGATAAATATTTTGTATTAAGTTTTGACCATATTTTTCACAAATATATGTTGGTGATATGAAGTTTACCAGGTCATCTAGTACTAAATAAAACTTTCCTTGTTGAAGTTGTTTCCAGAATTCATTTGTGTTATTAAAAATTTAAATATAGAACCTAAAATAAGTATTTTGATAACATCTTATGATGAGCCAAGAAGACATTGTAAAAAAAACAACTAATTGCAGTGTTGGTCTGAAATGGTCTTGTTTTACAAGGTATGTGCAGAAAGTGAGAGTAGCATTGGCCTTCAAAAGTTATTCTCATAACTTTCTGAGCCTGCTTTGTAATATAAAGTCAAGACAATCATTAGAATGTTCAGGTAATAGTGTCCATATAATACAAATAATATTTTTGTTATTATTTTCATACTATTCAGTCAATAAAATTACAGTATTATGACTGCTATGTGATGATTATTAATTTTATAGTTATTACAATTTTTGTGGAAGAAAATGGTCCGGGCAGAGGTAAAAAAATTTCTCTTAAGTAGGGAGAAATGTTTATTAAAGAGCCAACGTTTCAACCCACATTGAGGTTCTTCTTCAGAGCTGTTGAGGAGGGGGCCCCTTGTGGTTTTGCCACTAATTACTCATATAACTGAACCAGCTAGGTGAGTAGTTAATGACGAAAGACCACCAGGCCCCCCACGTTCACCTCAACAGCCCTGAAGAAGGCCTGCAATGTGGGTCGAAACGTTGGCTCTTTAATAAACATTTCTCCCTCCTTAAAAGAAATCTTTTGACCTCCACCCAGACCACTTTCTTCCACACACACACACGCACACAGATATATATATATATATATATATATATATATATATATATATATATATATATATATATATATATATTGGTTTCAACCTATCTTGACTGTTATGGAAATATTATGTTTTGGTTCTTGAGTTTCTATCAGTTCTTTAAACTTCTTTAGGCGACGTTTCGAGACTAGGTTAGTCTCATACTCATGGCCTAACAGTGAAAAAATGAGCTTTTAGTAAAAACATTAAATAGCACCCTAAAATAAATATAAAATGACCAGGCCTAAAGAAGTTTAAAGAACTGACAGAAACTCATTAACTTACTTATTACTGTTACGGTCAGAGCGGAAAGCAGGACCGGCTTCTGATCTGCCTAGAGCGGATTAGGCAAACAATGGGATTAAGCGGAAGGGATTATAGAATGGCGTAGAACCTTCTAGATCGGTCTAGGTGGTCCTCGTCCGTGTTCCGAGTAATGCCCCACCACGACCTACCTTGCCTATATAAAAAGGACAGCGTTTTCGGCCGCAGCAGTCAGTAACGAGGCAGTAGTAATAAGACGAGTCTGTAATAAGCCAGTGAGTAGCAGTCGTTAACTAGTGGCAGTGTGTGTGAGTTAGTTAGTATTAGTATCAGTCTGTAATAAGTGCTTAGTGAGCAACAGTGACAATTAGTGACCGTGTAATAAGTGTAATAAACTGTGTGGCAGTTGTCATATTTGGAGAGTCTTACGGTCGGTGGACTTTAGTTAGCGAACTGTAAGTGTTAATTTGTTATTGTAAACTATAGTGTAATATTATTGTATTTGTACAAATTTGTATATAAATAGTTTAGTTATTTAGTATTAGAAATATCTTATATTGTTTGTATATTATCTTAGAAATTAGATAACATTTAGTAGAATATTATTATTGTAAATTGATATTAGTTTAATAATTTAACTGTTTTAAATAATCTCATTGTATTCTTTCTAATTTGTTAATAAATATTAGATTCTTGAATTAAGTAATAGTTTGGTCCATTTTACACCCAGTAGCCCGTAACAAATTGGTGTCAGGTGTGGGGTCTTGTGTAATTGTTATTTTGTCTTGCATTTTGTAATAATTGGGCTACTGTTTGAAAAATGGCTTCTCAAAGTCTTAAATTGATGGATTTAAAAGTTGCGGATTTAAAACGGGAATTAGAAGAACGTGATCTGGATTCTTCCGGAAATAAAAGTGTACTGCAACATCGCTTGCGTCAATTTTTTGTAGAGTTAGGGGAAAATCCAGATGACGTTCTGTTTGAAACTGATTTGAGCAAGTTGTCTGCAACTTTTAAAAATGAATTAGGCAATGTAGAAAATAAGCTAGGTAATGAATTAAGCAGTGTTAAAAATGAACTAGGTAATGAATTAAGCAATGTAAAAAATGAACTAGGTAATGAGTTAAGCACTGTTAAAAATGATCTAGGTACTGTAAAAAATGATTTAATGGATACATTAGAGTCTAAGTTAGGCACATTAGAGACTAAGTTAATGGAAAATGTAGATAATAAGCTAGCTAATGTAGATAATAAGTTAGCTAATGTAGATAATAAGTTAGCCGATGTAAATAGTAAAGTAGCTGATATAGAATCTAGGCTAGGAGAAAAAGTGAACGAAATTAGGCTAAGAATGGAAGCTCTCGAGGGACGTAAGAGCAACCCACCGACGAACGACACCGACCGTTCCCCCGAGGTCAGTCTTCATAAAACCATTCTGCCCGCCAATAATGGGACGCCACCAGCTCACAACACCATTCCAGTATTCGACGGAAAGACGCCGTGGGAGGACTACATGACTCTCTTCGAGACAGCGGCTTCGATCCACGGGTGGTCACAGGAGACCCAAGCTTCAGCGTTGTGCCTGGCCTTGCGTGGAGACGCCTTGGGAGTTCTGCAAGGGATACCCATGTCGGAGCGGTCCAACTACGGGGAGCTGATTAGAAGACTGGAGATGCGTTTCGGCCACCGCCACATGGACCAGCTGTATCGCTCACAGCTGAGAAGCAGGGTCCAGAAGACAAACGAGACTTTACAGGAATTTGAAGCGGATATTGCCCGGCTGGTGAGGAACGCCTATCCATCGGTCACCGACGAAGTCTACGAAAGCTTGGCTGTCGACAAATTCCTGGATGGACTTCGGGACCCAGAGACACAACAAGCAGTGCAGCTCGCCCGGCCGAAAACTTTGGGAGACGCATTATCCCAGGCCATGGAGTTCGAGGCTGTTAGACAGTCCGTACGGGGCCATGCGCGAGTACGAGCAGCAGAAGCGGAGCCAAATGTAGTCCCCAGCTTCGAGGACCTAGTGACGAAAGTTTTAGAGGCTCTCAGGACCCGTAAGAAGGAGATACGCTGTTGGAGCTGCGGCCAACTTGGACACCCTAGAAGCAAGTGTCCATCGAAGAAGCAAGAAAAGCCACAGGAAAACTAAGTAGGGTTGATGGGAAGGGGCAACTGTCAACCCGTAACGTCAAAGGCCCCAGGAAAGCCATCAGAGTTGCGTCGATAGGAAGCAGAACGAACAGCTTCTACGTTGATGGGATGGTGAACGAACAGCTGCGAAGTCTGCTAATAGATACCGGCGCAACCATGACAATCTTGAACTCGAAAACACTTCCAGCTGAGAAGATCTCACCAACAACTTGGGCATTACGGACTGCCACAGGACAGCCAGCCAAGGTCTACGGGGAGACAGTTGCCACCTTCATCATCGGGGGTCAACATCTGAAGCACCGCGCTCTCGTGGCAGAGATCGATGAAGATGTCATATTGGGCATGGACTTCATGATGGCATACGGGATCAAGCTGGACATGTCGAGAGGTGTGCTGACCATGGGAGACGAGGAAGTCATCCTTCGGCAGGGAAAGGATCTCAACGCACGAGTGCTCTTACTAGAAGACACCACTTTACCTGCACGGAGCCAAATCGTAACACATGGGACGGTCGAAGGACATCTACCGGAGGGTCAATGTGTACTAGTTGAACCCGGAAGGCACGAAGAACAAGAGGTTGGACGCGGCGTACTGGTTGCTAGGTCTCTCGTCAAGATCGGACCTACCACTCCAATTCGGCTAATGAACCTGAACAGCTTCCCGGTAACGCTGAAGAAAGGAACACCGGTCGGGGAGTGTACCACCGCTACCTCAGTGGTTCGTCAACTGCAACGTCGTCCCACCGAGCTCCGAGAACTGCCAGAGGAACTAAAAGGATTTTTGGACGAATCATGTCGCGACCTTTCGCCCGAACAGAGCGAGGAAGTGAAGAATATGATTATCCGATGGCATGACGTCTTCGAGATCGGACCAGGACCACGGGGCAGAACGGATATCGTCCAGCACAGGATTAACACTGGGGATGCGAAGCCTATCCGACAGGTCCCGCGGAGGCTGCCGTTAGCTAAACGGGAGGACGCCGAGGAGATTATTAAGGAGATGGCAGCTGATGGTGTCATTGAGCCTTCGAGTAGCCCCTGGATGTCTCCTGTCGTGTTGGTGAAGAAGAAAGACGGAACGACAAGGTTCTGCGTAGACTACCGTCTTCTAAACAACGTCACCAAGAAGGACAGTTATCCGCTTCCCAGGATTGACGATACGCTGGACACCCTGGAGGGGTGTAAACTCTTCTCTACCTTGGATCTCCGCAGTGGATATTGGCAGGTTGGATTGGCACCTGAAGATAAAGAGAAGACGGCGTTTTCAATTGGCACTGGGCTCTGGCAGTTTACAGTAATGCCGTTCGGGCTTTGCAATGCTCCTGCCACATTCGAGAGGCTGATGGAAAACGTGTTAAGAGGTCTCTCTTGGGAAGTATGCCTGGTTTACCTAGACGACATCATTGTGCTGGGAAAGTCCTTCGCTCACCATCTGAAGAATCTGGAGAAGGTCTTCGAACGACTGCGTGCAGCGAACCTAAAGTTGAACCCGAAGAAGTGTAATCTCTTCCGAAGGCAAGTCAACTACCTGGGGCATATTGTGTCAGACAACGGAGTTGCTGTTGACCCAGAGAAGATAGCAGCGATCACCGACTGGCCAGTACCTCGAGATAAGCACCAGGTGAGAAGTTTTCTCGGGCTCTGCACCTATTACCGGAGGTACGTGAAAGGATTTGCTGACATCGCAAAACCTCTTACCAGGCTTACCGAGGAGAAAAGGACTTTCCATTGGGACCACGGGTGCCAGGCATCCTTCGAGGAGCTGAAGAGAAAATTGAGTAGTGCTCCTATTCTGTGCTATCCACGTCCCGAGGGCAAGTTCATACTCGACACAGATGCCAGCAACATCGCCATTGGAAGTGTGCTCTCTCAGCTCCAAGACGGAGAAGAAAGGGTGATTGGATATTTCAGCAAGGCACTCTCAGCTCCGGAACGCAACTACTGTGTCACAAGGAAAGAGCTTTTGGCAGTAGTAAAATCCATAGAGCACTTCCATAAATATCTATACGGAAGAAGGTTCCTGCTGAGAACGGACCACGCGGCTCTAATGTGGCTGCTGCGATTCAAGTCACCAGAGGGACAAGTGGCGAGGTGGATCGAGCGCCTTCAAGAGTATGACTTTGAATCTGCTCATCGTTCTGGAACGAGCCACAGGAATGCGGATGCACTGTCAAGAAGACCTTGTGATGAAGGCTGCAAGCATTGTTCTCGACAAGAAGAGAAGCAGGCAGTGGTGTTGAGGACTACAGTTGTCATGGACAGTTGGCAAGATGCAGAGGTTTCAAAGGAGCAGGACGAGGACCCGGATTTAAAACAAATAAAGGAATGGAAAATATCGGGGCGAGGAAGACCGACCTGGCAGGATGTTGCTCCAATGTCGAAGAATGTAAAAACGTACTGGGCCCAATGGAACTCCATTTTAGTGGACAACGGACTGCTGAAACGGGCATTGGAGAACGCGGAAGGAGATCAGCGCAGGCTACAGCTCATCGTTCCAAGGAATAAAGTGCCCGAAGTGCTTAGGGAACTACATGACGGTGTAACTGGCGGCCATCTTGGAGTTCACCGTACATTGGAAAAAGTTCGTGAACGCTTTTACTGGGCAAACCTTAAGGACGATGTGTTGGACTGGTGCAGGCGTTGTGCGACTTGTGCGGCTTCTAACGGACCAACAAGAAGAAAGAAGGCCCCTATGAAGAAGTACAACGTGGGAGCACCGTTCGAGAGGATAGCGATCGACATCGCTGGCCCTTTCCCTGTGACGGACGAAGGCAACCAATATATTCTCGTGGCCATGGACTATTTTTCTAAGTGGGTGGAAGCGTATGCCCTTCCGAATCAAGAGGCAGTCACGGTTGCAGACGTACTTGTGAAGCAGCTCGTCAGCCGGTTTGGAGTACCCATGGAACTTCACGCTGACCAGGGAAGAAACTTTGAGTCTGCAGTCTTCTCCGGGATGTGCGAAGCACTGGGAATACGGAAAACCAGGACGACACCTCTTCACCCTCAATCGGATGGCATGGTGGAGCGCATGAACAGGACAATGGGTCGATATTTGTCTAAAGTGGTTTCCGACCATCAGCGAGACTGGGACCAGTATCTTCACTTGTTCCTGTTAGCCTACCGCAGTTCAGTCCATGAAGCAACGGGGCAGACCCCCGCAAATGTGGTGTTCGGCCGAGAACTTCGTTTGCCATGTGATCTGAAATTCGGGTTCAAGCCCGACGAGAAAGTTAACGGAGAGGAATATGTCACGAATCTACGAAAGCGGATGGATAATATCCACGAGAAGGTTCGTGCAAACATCCAGGGAGCCAGTGACAGAATGAAGGAGCGTTACGACATCAGGGCAGAGAAAGGTGGCTTCCAACCTGGAGATTTGGTCTGGCTACATGACCCTCGAAGGAGGCGAGGCTACTCACCTAAACTTCAGAACTCCTGGGATGGCCCGTTTGAGATCATCAATAGGATAAACGACGTCATCTATAGGATCAGGAAGCAGCCAAAAGGAAAACCCAGGGTAGTCCATTTTAACAGACTGGCCCCTTACAAAGGAGACCATGGCCCGACAAAAGACCAGCAAGTCAGGTACCTCAACAACGTGGAGGCCAGTAAGGTATCAGTTGCACAACCTAAGGTACAAGGTTCCCGTGGAGTAACTCAGGCAGTATACAGAGATATCTTCTCGTTACCCGCGGACTATTCTCTGGCCCATTGTGTAGCCGAAGATCTGAGGACTTCCCGAGGGATTGCAACCGTCTTCAGGAAGAAGTTTGCTGGAACTGAGGAACTGGAACGCCAAGGACCACGCGTCGGGAAAGCACTCCACCATACGCACGAAGGACGACACCTGTTCTACTTAGTTACCAAGTGTGCTACTGATCAGAAGCCCACATATGACGCACTGCGGCGAAGCCTCGACGACCTGCGGAGTAAGCTTCTGAGACTGCGTGTCACCAGGCTCGCGATCCCTAAGTTGGGCTGTGGATATGACGGCCTGGAGTGGAAGGTTGTCAGGAACATGCTTGAACAGATATTCGCCAACTCTGGAGTCGCCATATTGGTGTGCACGTTCAACCCCTGGAAAGGAAATGCGTCTCCATCGAGGGAAGCTCATGACCGCCCGATTTCTCAGGACTATGCTCTGGGGCAGAGCACTTTTAAGGAGGGGGCAGTGTTACGGTCAGAGCGGAAAGCAGGACCGGCTTCTGATCTGCCTAGAGCGGATTAGGCAAACAATGGGATTAAGCGGAAGGGATTATAGAATGGCGTAGAACCTTCTAGATCGGTCTAGGTGGTCCTCGTCCGTGTTCCGAGTAATGCCCCACCACGACCTACCTTGCCTATATAAAAAGGACAGCGTTTTCGGCCGCGGCAGTCAGTAACGAGGCAGTAGTAATAAGACGAGTCTGTAATAAGCCAGTGAGTAGCAGTCGTTAACTAGTGGCAGTGTGTGTGAGTTAGTTAGTATTAGTATCAGTCTGTAATAAGTGCTTAGTGAGCAACAGTGACAATTAGTGACCGTGTAATAAGTGTAATAAACTGTGTGGCAGTTGTCATATTTGGAGAGTCTTACGGTCGGTGGACTTTAGTTAGCGAACTGTAAGTGTTAATTTGTTATTGTAAACTATAGTGTAATATTATTGTATTTGTACAAATTTGTATATAAATAGTTTAGTTATTTAGTATTAGAAATATCTTATATTGTTTGTATATTATCTTAGAAATTAGATAACATTTAGTAGAATATTATTATTGTAAATTGATATTAGTTTAATAATTTAACTGTTTTAAATAATCTCATTGTATTCTTTCTAATTTGTTAATAAATATTAGATTCTTGAATTAAGTAATAGTTTGGTCCATTTTACACCCAGTAGCCCGTAACATTACTATTATTATTCAAGTTCTATTACAATTTTTATTTTAATGTTTCTATCCAGAAGACTTTTGGCAGTCTGTCAGTGAGCTCTACCGCATTTCATCAAACAGCTTCCTTTCCCCGCTGCTTGATAAACATTTGCCCAGCTCTTGATGTTCGCAGGAGGAAAGGGTTGATTTGTACCCTGAGCGAGAAACATACGTCGAGGCGACTGATGCCCTGAGCCGTTCTTCATTCGACCAGTTAGTTCTATTTTATTTATGGTTAATTATATATCTTAATATTTTAATTATTGATATTTTTGATACATATAATTCTTATTAATGTATTTCTTAGGTATCTGAGTGCTGAGGGTTCTGAACATGAAGAAGATACCCTTCTCAGCGAAAATTTCTTCTCGAAATTTATGGATGCCATGAGTTCTGGAGAAGAATAAGGTCTAGTGAGTTTAAGATATTGCTAGAAGCGAAATAGAGTAAAAATAATTGATATAATTGATTATGTGAATTTTGAAATAAAGGGAAACATTATTATTTAAAGCAATTCATTTATAATATCAATACGAAGGTCTTCTACATCTTGTGATATAACTTTTTTTATGCTATCAGGAAGTTGGTTTTGTTTCAAAGTTCCATCCCCTGGTGGTGGATCCAAAAACTCATCTGTTTCGTCTTTGTGAAAAAGAAGGAATTGTGCAAGCCATTTAATTGGATTTTCTGGTCTAAAAAATTTACATTACTTTGTCCAATAATTAAAGCCCAACATTAAATAATAAATACCATAACATAAAATTACAAGTATCTATTATATATATATATAATAGAAATAGAATAGAAAACAAACTTTATTCTGGGACCAAGTCCCTTTAGAATAACAATAATGAACAAGTAAAATAAACATAATATTCATCTGGCCAGGAGGCACATAATGATACAAATCATGAAGTAATCATGAGTGACAAAACATAATAGAAATAGAGAAAGAAAAAAAAAGAAAATAAAATAAATAACTGATTAAAAAGTAATAGACTTTACAGGAATTCAACTAATTTTCTAGAAAAATAAAAATAAAAATAATACATATATATATAAAGGTTTGATATTAACAAAATAATAATAAATAACATTAATATAATAGTTAATAACGGAATTGCTAAATAAAGCAAATAAATTGCATAGCATGCGATAAAGTATTTACAAAGTTTGTATCTTCTTTGTTGTTGGAAAAATAAACAAACACGTAGGTAACGAGATCGAGTATTCGACACACATTAATTCAAGCGGAAGATTGGCCTGCCTGGAGAGCATTTTTTTGGGATGCCAAGAGATGATGGAAAAGCAGGGATTTAAATGAGGCCAGTGAAGATGAATGGCGGATGAAAGGAGGGATTGAGTTCCACACAGTGGTGGAACGGGCGAGGAAGGAACGGTCGAATGCCTTAGTTCTATGGGATGGAATGTAGAGATCGGAGAGGCGGGATCTTGTTTGATGGTGTTGGACAGTGGATTTAAATTAAAGGAGACTATAGATATATGAAGGGTGTTGCGAGTTAATGGATTGGTATAGAAAAACACTAAGGAAATAATGTCTATGAATGGGTGGGAAGAGCCACTTTAACTCATCATAATGATGTGACACCCGGGAACGCCTCGGAGTACCAAGGACAAATCTTAAAGCGCAGTTCATAATTCTTTTTAAGCGATCCTCTAGCAATTTCGAGAGGCCCCCGTATACCACACAACAGTAGTCAAAGTGGGGGAAGATAAGGGAAGATACAAGAAGCTTCCGGGTAGATTGTGTAAGGAGATGCCGGGATCGATGGAATAATTTCAGGGAACTAATTGATCGTCGGGATATTTGGGCGACATGTGGTTTCCAGGAGAGGTTTTTGTCCATGGTAATGCCTAGGTTTTTAACGGAGGAGTTGAAACTGATAGGGTTGTCGTTTAGGATCAATGTTGGGAGGGTGGGGATAGTTGCAAGAAGGGAGTTGGAACCTAGAACAATGGCCTGGGTTTTCATTGCGTTCAATTCCAATTTGTTCAGCTTTGCCCAGGCACTGATCCTATCGAGGTCTTGCTGAATACTGGCGAACGCGAATGATAGCTCAGAAGGAGGAAAGGATAAATAGATTTGGAAGTCGTCAGCATATAGATGGTAGGAACAGTGGTGAACGGATTTAGGAAGATCGTTGATGTTAAAAAGGATAGGAGAGATGCTTGAGCTCTGTGCCACGCCTGAGGATAGGGCTAGGAAAGAGGAAAGGGGTTGGTTTTATATATATATATATATATTAATACATTCTTTTCATAAAAACAAGAGATTTCATTGGCAAAGAATTATACTTAAAATTGCTGTAGAAAGTAGTTGTCAAACATAATTGTTATAATAACTGAAAGAATTATTCCCTTAAACTACCAAAAAAAGAAGCCTCAGCTTGCTTAAGGTTACTGATAGGGTTAGATTGTCTTTAGAACCATCTTTGATTATCTAAATTTACATCCAGCTTTATCTGAAGATATTGGATATAAATAATAATAATAATATACTATTTAACGAACCAATTGGGCAAGAATATTAATAATAAGGGGCTGTCTGCGATTTTTTTCTATTTTATCTGGAAAATACCTTCTCAAAACTCTGAAATTTCTCATCAAGTTTAATTATTGTCCTGTTACATTATTTATGTGTATTTAAAATACTAATATAATATATCATTGTAGTCATTTAAATCTTTAACAGATTCCTTGAGTTTTAAGATTTCATCTGACCTTAAAACACATTTAACCTTCAGAAAGGTAAAAACCAAAGGATGTTGCAACAGTAAGTAACTATGTATACTACTAAGTAGTTTTTCAAGTATCTTTGAGTAGGAAATTACAAAAGAATATAGAAAATGAGATCACAAATGGGTTGTGAATCTTCTCAATAGAGCACAATGATTACAAAGAAATTTCTATCTCAAAAACACACCACACTTTTCCTATAGAATAGTTTTCTATAGACTTGAGCTGCTATAATGAGAGCCTCTAAAAATAAATTACAGACTCAGATGATGTATAGTTGAAGAAATGGTGGCATATCAAGATTCCAATACAACAAGAAATAGACTGGGGACTGAAGTAAGTATACTCCTTAAAATTAGCAAAATAAGATCAATGTGGGTAGAAGAAATGTGTTGTCAAGTCCTATAGACTTAAGCAAGGAATGCATCTGAAGATGTGGATAGAGGATATCAGGAATTATATGCTGGTTAGAAGCCTGACTTAAAATAAATGGTAGTTTTTGAGGAAAGATACTGATTAATTACAATTTTTTTCTTTTTAGCTATAAATTTTACCTTTCACGTTCGAGTATAGTTAATGCTTTTAATAATAAATATCCAACAGTATTCTCAATATAATCTCTGACACTACAAGTTTGCAAATTTATTACTTGTTCTTCTTCTGCATCATCATCTGAACCACTCTGAAATGGAAAGCATTTTAATTTTGGGGGGATTGATGTATTATATATTTACTTTATATGTATAGTAAATTACAAAACTCCGTGAAATATAAAAATAAACATTTAAAAGAATTGAAGGAAAATAAGTAAGCAAAGAATAATCAACACATTTTTATTTTGAAGAGAAAAGATTTGTCTTGGCCAGAATTCGAATCCCGGTCAAGACAATTTTTTTCTCTTCAAAATTAAAATATTCACCATCAAAAAGAACAATGTAAAAAATAAATAATAATCAACACAATATGGGTTATTCTGCTTCCTGAAGTAGAAAGCCATCATTCAGTGTAGTAAAATAGAAGATGTTTAAGAAAGAATAACAACCAGAAAGAAGCGTGATCAGAACTGGGTTGGATAAAGACTTTTTGTTATTGAGGTTTTGGGAGCTGCTTTGGTGTTCTCAGAACCAATTATGTTAGTGAAGGTCCAAAGCATGAAATTATGTTTTAAGAGAATGATTTGGAGGTCTCTTTTGAGAAGTTGCAGAAGTTAGTGTGGTTTAAGAGTTGGAATATGGCTTGATTTGACAAGATTATCATTTGTTAATACCTTATGATTCAACTATCTCTGGTGTAAGGAAATGGTATCTGTAAAATTTTGTTCTAAAGAACTAATCACGTCAAAAAAGGTGTTTGAGGGAGTTAAGTGCTATTGTATTGAATCCCAATGGAGATGGAAAAATCTGAGAGTCAATTTCAAGAAGAAAGAAAAGGACCTATTTAAGGAAACATTAGATATTATAGCCGAGTGGCTTCTGTATAGTAATAAATGTCCTATACCTTCATGATATATTTCCCTATGTGAAAACTCTTAAAGAGAGTCGCTAGCGTTGGAAAGTAAGGTTAAGCAATCTTATCAATGGCGCCGTTGTAAGAGGAAATTAAAAAAGTTTTAGTGACCACTGTGTAATATTTTATTTTAAAGTGCATTTTGTAAAGGCGGACCGTAATGGAGGCACCACACTGCTTTCTTGGATTCTTTTCTGTTAAATTTGTATCAGTAAACTCCCCTTGGCTTTTCCATATACCTGTTTGACGGCTTACGATTATCGGCGATCTCTTTCCTTTAACGTGACAGTGTTCTCTAAGAACTCAAAAACCAGTCGTCTTCACTTCAACTCTCCTCTAAATAATCATGGCTTAAGGAACTAGTCGTCTTCACTTCAACTCTGCTCAAAATAATCATGGCTTAAGGAACCAGTCATAATATATACAAACGTTTTTAGTGATTACTTGTAATATTTTACTTTACATATGAGGTGGAATATTAAAAATGAGTTTAACTGATGAACATACATATTAAATTAAAATTCTGGAATAAAGACTTTAAAAAATATTATTCATTTTTAAAACGGGCGTTGTCCGCTGTTAGGTTGATAAGCCCCTCCCCCTAGTAATTAATAAAAAATAAAGTTGTTTACTGATGTTTCCGATTCTTTCTCATATTCCTGTATTTCATCATTTATGTCAGATTCACCAGAAACCTCTTCTAATTCTTCATCATCATCTGTACTGTCTTGATATGATGCATCTTTCTCAATTTCAGGAAATTTGGGTTCTTTTGTTTACATAATGAAAAGAAAAACAATTTATTCAATATTAAAATTTAATTCAATGTAATCCTACCTACACTATCATAAACCCTATTATTAACGGATACGTTTCAAAGATAAACCATTTTTGAAGATAAAATGGACAACAATCATCAGTCAGACATACTTATAAAGGATTATATTGTTTTTAACTCTACTGGTACCCTTTAAGTATCCGTGGTTCCTAATCTTGGTAAGAAACAAAACTACGATAAAATATCAAGTACATAAACCTGACTGTTAACCACTGCCTTTATATTTCGCCGAATCTCAAAGTGATATTATCTTCATAATAGAAAGTTAATGCGGAAGGAAGTACAAGATCCAACTGAGAATAAAATCTGAATGACGCATATTTCATACATTATACAAGAAAAAGTAATTTAGATGGGAGTTTTCACCAATGTATTTATATATGTTTTTTGGAAGAATCCAGAAACTTCCATCGGAATATAAATTAACGAATACAATGTTGATGGGTGTCAACATCAATGCTCTCACTCTACGAACATTATGCTCCCCTTGACAGAGATTTGTTTGTTTGTTAAATAAACAAACAAACAAATGGATAAAATGTTAAGCGTCTGCTTATATTTCGTTAAAGATCGTAGATTTTCATTCTTTTTCTTTGTTGTTAATTCAGTTTTACATATGTTTATATTACCATGGCTAATCGGACGATGCTACAGTGGGGGTCCTAAATTTTCCCTATCCAGATATAATCAGGATAGGGATCTTCTCCGATTACCTAAGGCTCGAAACCTCCGTTTTATGCCCCTTCCGAAGGACGGCTTAACCAAGTAATTTTTACTCCCATCTAAAAATCCTAGGGTCACCTGCCGGGTTACGAACCCGTGATCCTTGGCATTATGGTTTTCTGTGCCAACCACAACACCACAGGTCGCCCCACATTCTCTATCGTGATTAAGTTTTAGTAAATAAAAATGAGTTACCTTTACCGATTGTTATTGTCGATAACAATACACCTCTTTTGTCATCGTCTTTTATTTCTACAGATTCCATTTTTCTTTAATAATACTGCTAATTATAGTGATGATTGACGATAAAACATAAATAATGAAATAAACACATGGTAATCTAAATAACGGATAGGTGATTTCCCCTTAATTGTATTTAGGTATTGTTTGTTTATTTGATCTTATATCTCAGGATAGATTATGAAATTTATGTTACGCAAAATCTATCTTCTCAATTCCAGTCCGTTCATTGCCTATCAAGGAATTTAAAACACTTATAACTAGCTGCCTGTATGAGCAGTTCTTAAATTTATACTTTGAAATATAAGTTCCTAGTGAATTAAATTCATGGTATCCACAATCTTCCCACCACTTCAAGTTTTAAAAGTTAATTTAGACTGGTAGAAAGACTAACTGTGGTACGTTGTTTGTGGTATAACAAATAAAGAAGTAAATGTCCTTTTTTTAGGGTTTTCGCCTCTACTTCGGTATGGATAGGTCCTGTTAAGAACACACCCGAATACATAATTATAGCTGATAAAATTCTCTACATTATTTATTCCTTTAGTTGTTTTGCTATCTGTGACCGCTTATGAGATGTGCGCTCTAGAAGATTAATCATTTTCTAAAAAGTCTTTCTTCGCAAAAATTTGTTTGGTCTGGATCTTCATCCCACAGAAAATTAATCAAAAAGAAAGTTGTAGAAAATAAAATTTCCTTCAAAATGCGTTTTTTTTTATTCATTATTTTATACGAATTGAATCGAATATTAGAGTATTTGTTAATGAAATGAGAGATTCAGTAAGGTAGCGATGTTAAAAAAACATTTTTGGTAATTCTGTATTATGCAGGCCTCCGTTCTTTGACACCAGATAACAGTGATTCTGTGAAAATAACCGTAACAGCATAAAACATGTGTTAATTTCCAAATAAATATTTTCTTCTAACTAAAATCGTTACTTCCTTCATTTTTCTTTTAACAAGTAAGATGCCACCTATTTCCACGATTTTACCAGAACTAGTCATGGGTAGATACTGGATTTTTCTGTATCTGAATACAAGTGATACGGATACTTTTCTGTATCTGATACTTTTTTTTGATATTTTTGTAGTTGAATACAGTTATCCCGACTCTTACTCTTCTAATACGCTACACAGAAGCCTTTCTAGAGGCATCAGTTTTTGTTATCATTTTAAAGGAAAAAGAGTTATTCACCGAAATAGTAACTAGCACAAAACATCAAATGATTAAAATCATATTTTTTATTGGTTAATTATCTTTTGAAAGCTAAGAAATTGAACAAAAAAAATAGTTGTTAACCCTACCTCAAAGTTTTGCTATTCATGTTCCAAGACACGTAGAATTTGGATTGTAATACAAAATTTGTCTGCCCGCCGCCGCACTCTTTAAAACGCTATAGCTGTCGTCATATTCCGGTCCTGTTTTTTAATTTTGTGAAACTAATTTTTTTCCTTATAACGATGTAAAATTTGTTACTGTTACAAGTGAAAAATTTATCAATTTCTTGGAACAATTTTTTTTGCTCCCGATTTCAATCATCTATGCCGATTGCCTATACTTTATTGTATGATAATGTAGAAAAAAAGAATTTTCATTTCAAATTATTAAATTAAGAAACAATTTCACAGCCAACATATAGACTTATAATAATAATTTTAAAAAAATTAAATGAAAAATAATTAAACAATTTGTTTATTCATTCTATTTTTTTTTTCAGTATATTAGTCTCCGTTAGCCGAGAAATTTATTATTGCTATATTCCAACAACAAGCATTTTGTTAGCTTCACTTTAGTTTATCTTATTTTATAGCTAATTTTTTACTAATTTATATTTGAAAAGTAGATGTGAAAACATATTAAGTTTCTACAGTTATAAAATAAAATTTTCAAGCTCAAAAATTATAGAACAATTTATTTATTTAAATATGTACAAATATATGTATATATATATATATATATATATATATATATATATATATATATATATATATATATATATATATATAAAGTTAAGTGTATATAGGAAAGATTTTCAAAGCTATGATAAGGCCAAGGATTATCTTTATTTGTATTCTATTATAAACAAATGTAGCTATAAATACTGGTGTAGAATGAAAATAAAGTCAGTTTACTATTTTCAGCGCGAGTGAGTCTATGTCCCTAATTTCCCTTTTTTTAATTAATGTGTTCAGTATAATTATAACTTATATATATATATATAATGTTTAAGAACTATTCTATGGCAAATTAAATCCCACATTTTGATTCACAAAGTAGATACAAACAAATAATATATCAGTTTTAATTTGTATCTTTTATTAATAAATAGCATAAGCTATCATGAGGTGGTGAATATATAGCTGATGCTTCTAACAACCAAGGCCATGAATACAGCTCTTGTATCTATTTGGTCCAGCAGGTAGCAGGTGCGGGAGTAGAGATAGCAGTTGATACTGACTTGTCAGTGAATAGAAGTATCTAGAGAGAGGTGGGGTGACATAAATAAGGAAACATGAAAATAAAGATTGATTGTTGAATAAAATATATTCCTTTTTCTATTAGAAATTGTCAATTGATGTATTTACTAACGTTTGTAGTGTATGAGAAATCTCAGATGTTCAAGAAGTCAACTGGTGGGTACGCTCCATCATGTACTTCACACAGGATTTCCTCTCTTATGATCTCACATACTTTCTAACAATTTTTCTCATTTTTTTTTTAATCTATCAGCCATTTGCTTACTTATACCTCAAAGCACTAAGCTTACTTATACATCACAGGGAACATACTATTTATTACTCAATAAATAAGCCGGAGTTTCTGTAAACCATATTTTCTTAATTTTTGTTTTTTTTTAAAACCAAAGAACATTTTCTTAAGCTTCCACAGTTCCAACAACACAATGAAGAAGAGTTCTCACATTGCGTCTCTTTGCAACATCTGATCATGACCCTGTGAAAATCTTCCGGGTGTGCTTGAATCTGATATAAATTTTTGTTAATCTATTCGGTTGTCACACATGAAATGTCCAATTTTTTAAATCTTAATCTTTATAGAGGATTAAAGTGTTGGCTGTTGATTCCTAGCAAAGTATTTACTATCTATAATAAGCACTTGTTAATCCTCTATTTTCAAACTGTGTTTGTTTTTTTCCCAAGTAGACATACAGATTTTAGTATAATTTTAACCATGGCCATGGAAACACGCGATTTCCGAACAATTTTTTTATGAGCACAAACTCGGTCATTCCGCTGCCTAGGCAGCAAGAAATATAAATCATGCGTTTGGTGAAGGAATTGCTAATGAAAGAACCATCCGTCGTTGGTTTACAAAATTTATAGCTGTCGTCATATTCCGGTCCTGTTTTTTAATTTTGTGAAACTAATTTTTTTCCTTATAACGATGTAAAATTTGTTACTGTTACAAGTGAAAAATTTATCAATTTCTTGGAACAATTTTTTTTGCTCCCGATTTCAATCATCTATGCCGATTGCCTATACTTTATTGTATGATAATGTAGAAAAAAAGAATTTTCATTTCAAATTATTAAATTAAGAAACAATTTCACAGCCAACATATAGACTTATAATAATAATTTTAAAAAAATTAAATGAAAAATAATTAAACAATTTGTTTATTCATTCTATTTTTTTTTTCAGTATATTAGTCTCCGTTAGCCGAGAAATTTATTATTGCTATATTCCAACAACAAGCATTTTGTTAGCTTCACTTTAGTTTATCTTATTTTATAGCTAATTTTTTACTAATTTATATTTGAAAAGTAGATGTGAAAACATATTAAGTTTCTACAGTTATAAAATAAAATTTTCAAGCTCAAAAATTATAGAACAATTTATTTATTTAAATATGTACAAATATATGTATATATATATATATATATATATATATATATATATATATATATATATATAAAGTTAAGTGTATATAGGAAAGATTTTCAAAGCTATGATAAGGCCAAGGATTATCTTTATTTGTATTCTATTATAAACAAATGTAGCTATAAATACTGGTGTAGAATGAAAATAAAGTCAGTTTACTATTTTCAGCGCGAGTGAGTCTATGTCCCTAATTTCCCTTTTTTTAATTAATGTGTTCAGTATAATTATAACTTATATATATATATATATAATGTTTAAGAACTATTCTATGGCAAATTAAATCCCACATTTTGATTCACAAAGTAGATACAAACAAATAATATATCAGTTTTAATTTGTATCTTTTATTAATAAATAGCATAAGCTATCATGAGGTGGTGAATATATAGCTGATGCTTCTAACAACCAAGGCCATGAATACAGCTCTTGTATCTATTTGGTCCAGCAGGTAGCAGGTGCGGGAGTAGAGATAGCAGTTGATACTGACTTGTCAGTGAATAGAAGTATCTAGAGAGAGGTGGGGTGACATAAATAAGGAAACATGAAAATAAAGATTGATTGTTGAATAAAATATATTCCTTTTTCTATTAGAAATTGTCAATTGATGTATTTACTAACGTTTGTAGTGTATGAGAAATCTCAGATGTTCAAGAAGTCAACTGGTGGGTACGCTCCATCATGTACTTCACACAGGATTTCCTCTCTTATGATCTCACATACTTTCTAACAATTTTTCTCATTTTTTTTTTAATCTATCAGCCATTTGCTTACTTATACCTCAAAGCACTAAGCTTACTTATACATCACAGGGAACATACTATTTATTACTCAATAAATAAGCCGGAGTTTCTGTAAACCATATTTTCTTAATTTTTGTTTTTTTTTAAAACCAAAGAACATTTTCTTAAGCTTCCACAGTTCCAACAACACAATGAAGAAGAGTTCTCACATTGCGTCTCTTTGCAACATCTGATCATGACCCTGTGAAAATCTTCCGGGTGTGCTTGAATCTGATATAAATTTTTGTTAATCTATTCGGTTGTCACACATGAAATGTCCAATTTTTTAAATCTTAATCTTTATAGAGGATTAAAGTGTTGGCTGTTGATTCCTAGCAAAGTATTTACTATCTATAATAAGCACTTGTTAATCCTCTATTTTCAAACTGTGTTTGTTTTTTTCCCAAGTAGACATACAGATTTTAGTATAATTTTAACCATGGCCATGGAAACACGCGATTTCCGAACAATTTTTTTATGAGCACAAACTCGGTCATTCCGCTGCCTAGGCAGCAAGAAATATAAATCATGCGTTTGGTGAAGGAATTGCTAATGAAAGAACCATCCGTCGTTGGTTTACAAAATTTTCCTCAGGAGATACGACATTAGAAAATCTGCTCTGTGGACGGCCTCAAACATCAATAGAGGACGAAGATCTTAAGAATGCTGTGGAAGAAGACCCTCATAAAACAGTCAGAGAATATGCGTCAGATCTAGGCACAAGTCGTACGACAGTTTCTAGACATTTAAGATTGATCGGAAAGCCAAAAAAGCTCGATTCCTGGGTCCCATACGAGCTCCTTCATGATAACGCCAGACCTCATGTTTCAATAGAGACAGTGAATAAATTAAAGGAGTTGGGCTATGAAGCCTTACCACACCCCCCATATTCCCCTGATCTATCCCCTACAGACTACCACTTTTTTCGGAGTTTGGACAACTTTTTGCGAGGAAAATTGTTTACCAATGATTTGGACATTAAAAACGCATTTACTGAATTCCTTTCATCACGTGACTCCGCGTTTTTCAACTCTGGGATAGAACTCCATGTTTTTCAAATCTGGGATAGAACTCCACGTTTTTCAAATCTGGGATAGAAAACTTGGTAAGCCTAGGCAGAAGTATATAAAAAATGATGGTAAATACTTTGAATAAAAAATATGTTAGATTTGATCTCAAATTTTTATTTTCTTCCTGGTTCTAAACGGTCATTTCATATGTGACAACCCAATAAAAATAATAAACACCTTTCAATTTTCCACACCTTGTCACTTGCACTGGCTCCACTCCAAGGATTTCAAGTAGAGGCAAAATTAACCAAATTTTTAAGTAAGAAGTGGAGAGTATAGAGTAAAACTAAAAAATAATATGGTTTAATCGATGAACTATATCTCCAGTTAAGATTGAATAGTTCATAGAAATCTCTTGAAAAAGAAAACCAATCTAAATCTATTATATGACCTCAGTCATAGAGAGTAAGAAAATCAGTCAGAATATTTATTTCCACTATTCACTTAAGCTAACATTATATTTTCGGTATGTTATTGTGTGTAAAATTGTGATATTCACAAACTGATGCTCTTGTGCCTCTCCCAAGAATGTTTCTAAGAATTCATATTATTCTAACACATTGGGCATAATTAAATGAAACATTAAGAGAAAATAGCAATATTTTAAGGGACGACCTATGGTCTAGTGGTTAGCATATCACACTACTAACACCAAGATCGTGGGTTCGTAGCCCAGCAGGTGGTCCTAGAATTTTTCAAGGGAGTAAAAAATCCTTGATTGTGCCATCCTTTGGAGGGTACGTTAAATGGGGGCCCAGAGCCTGTACGATGTCAGGTACTAATTAAACTTGGATATGCAAAATTTATAGCTTCCACTGTAGCATCATCCGATTAGCTGATTACTATGCTACTTTATGAGCCATATTAACATAAAGTTACGTTAAATAAACAAACTAACAAACAATAATTTAAAGAAAAGGCTTCAAGAAAGTATATTCTGGAGATTTAAAATATAAGCTATTATTAAATTATAAATTACTGATGTTACCAGAACCAGCTGTTTTTTCAATTCTTCAAATTTGAATTTTTTTTATTTTTTTAGCAAATGCTTTCCTGTCTTCTTTGGCTAAAGCTTTAACTCAAATCATTTCTCAACTATAGAAGCAACAAAGGATAATCTTAGACAAATAGTAAAAACTCTTCTTACAAGGGAGCATAATATAATAAATCAAAAAGATATATGAAAAAGTATAGCATTATTTATATTTTTGTATGTAACAAATAAAATGAAAAAACTTCTAATTCTTAATGATGAAGCCATAAGCTTCAATGACTTATTTGATATAAATAGGTAACTTTTAAATTAATAAAAAAAGTTAAAATATTAAATTTAAAAACTGGGTCATCCATAAGATCTTTTTATGACACATATTTTACAAGTCAACTGGGTAGTGTACTAAGCGTTGTATTTAAAAATTGACCGAATAATTGTGCGAGACTATCAGGAGTTTCATTCGTTGAAGGAGGGTGAAGTTTGGCGTAATTAAGAAACTGCCTTCGGTATCGTGCCAGCTGGGCTGGCGAGCATGAGCTGGGGATATTCTCTAAAACAATGCCACCATGGCATGGCAGTTTAATAGCTCCTTCTGCACCACATTTCTTAGCAGAAATTATTTCCTGAAAATGAATAAATAAAATAAGTTTAATTATATTCATAAAAACTAAAGGTCTATTATTCATTGTTTAGGGATAAAAAATACTCACTGTGACAATTGATTGCGTTATTTTATCAAGTTCATTCAAAAAGTTAGCAGAACTTAGAGGAGCCTGAAATCACAACAAAAATGTATAAATGAAATGCCATAAGAGGGTTTTCAAAAACTGGAAATCAATAGTATTTAATGTAAAACATATTAATCCAAGGAAAATTTTCCCAAGTCCATTAAAGTGAAAAAATAGTCAAAATTTAAAAAAACCTAATTTAATTTTATACTATCTGTCCCTGGAAAAGGCATACACAAACTGTAATTCTGCAGCACAACTTTGATTATTTCCATTCATATTTAATTATTTCTTACATGATTTCATACATCTATTTCATATGCTAATAGAGATTTTATTTTTAAAAAGCAGCTAATGTATCAAATCAAAGCCTACAAATACAATTTTAAAGAGTGTTTAATGAAATATTGAGATGTAATATAATTATGCATTAAAGTAAGACTGAAAACCAAGACACTCAACAGAAAATAATATGTTAATTTTATATTGTCTTAAATTTTTAAATTTCCATTAATATCACCATTTATAACATCTTTAATTGAAGGTATGAATTATATCTACAAAAATAAAATGTCTAACCAGAAGTATGAACAATATCAGGTGTTTAGCAAACATACAATGTAACTTCAATAATTCCTAACGATTTACTTGACTGTTGATGAAATTAAGATGATGTTTTAAGATGCAAAAATTAAACAGTATATAATGAATACTGAGTTTTTATTTTTAACCATACACACAAACAACCATTTTGTTTGTTACTAAACTAACAATAAAAAAAATTGTCGGTGGAAATAAAGATTCAACTTACAGTTTGAGTAGACTGGTTTGGTGGAGGTGGCTTCCGTAAAAATAGAGCTTGATAAACTTCACTGCCAGGTATATTCTCATGTGACTGCAAACAAAATAATGGCGAATCCCATCTGTTTCTAGAATCGGGAATTTCATAACGTAGATGAAGAGCATCAAAACATTCCTTTGAATACCTCTCCTCTTCAGGTCTTTTCATGTTCCATCCCCACGCTTCTTCCTTGGGACATATAGTCTCGACAGTCACTTGAGTGGAACCGCTGTTTTTAGATGCACAATACAGTTCATACCTGTAACCTACAAACCTATATAGATATTGTTTCTGTGTTTGGGTGAATTAATACAAACAAGTCTTACCTTTAATATAGTTTCCAGCATCCAAAATGACAACATTGTCAGGAGTTAATAACCTTAAAGCTTCTGACTTTAGGATGCCTCTTATTTCTTTTTCCTTCTGAGGGTCTAAAACATACAATGACTTAATTGAATGTGGATTTTTTGTACCGCAGGATGTTACTTCAATTTGATTTACAAGTTTTAACTGTTTATTTGTTTCATTTTTAATATTTCCCAAAAATACAAGTTATCATGAGCTTTATGGAAAATAGTATGGAAAATAAATTGTAATATAGATAAAAAGTAGATTTCGGTAATCTACTTGTATCTTTTATTTCATCAAGAAATAAAAGTTTCGACTAGCATTTCGTGCATGATATATGTTTTTTCAAACATTAATTTCAAGATGAAATGATTACCGAAGTATACACATTTCACATTATTACATTTTCTGTTCCATCCTAAATAACATGATAACTTGTATTTTTGGAAAAAATTAAAAGGGAACCGAATGAAAAGTTAAAAGTTGTTGTGACTCATCTAGAAGTGACAACCTGCAGAATAATTAACAAATTTTTATCACTATCATATCAATGATGAAAAACAATTTACCAGAAAATATACTGTTCTTCTTTAGTTCTTTATTGTTTATAACATCATTCTCTGATACAATATGAACTTTAACTTTATTGGCACTTTGCAAATATTCTTTTATCTGATTTGCTCTTATAGTTTTTCCTGTAGAAGGAAGTCCAGCAATTATTATAAGAGGCATTGTAAACGTTCCATAAAACTAAATTTGTTTATATATAACTATGAGAACTACATAAACTACACTCGTGAAGATAACAATTGGGGAGGTTATAACATACCTCTTCTAGACAAATAGCTACGAACTCTACTTATCATTTGTTATCTTAGAAAAAAATATATTCATATGTTAACCTTACGTAGTTTAGCGTCAAAATTATATAATTCAACTAGTATTATTTATGAGATATTCATGAAAAGTATGAAGAT
Organism: Troilus luridus; assembly: GCA_964056705.1. Classification (NCBI taxonomy): domain Eukaryota; kingdom Metazoa; phylum Arthropoda; class Insecta; order Hemiptera; family Pentatomidae; genus Troilus; species Troilus luridus. The sequence continues at coordinate 112,868,907 of OZ057414.1, read as the reverse complement.
AAATTTACTTCATAAAAATGTCTCTTAAAGTAATTCATACTTATCTAAAAACTCAGTTATGAAAAGCTGTAATTTATAGGAGTGAATGCCTGATTATAATTGAATTAATACATTTTTTAGCAACCGAGTTTACACAAACGTTTAAATGACTTGGAAAACGAATTGAAGGAGCTCCACGAGCGTATAATGAAAAAACGCTTCCCGCTTCGCCAGGACAACTTTAAAGCTCACTCGAAAACGAACTCAACAAAGGTAAATAATGTTATTAAATAAAAATTAATAACCAATACGAGTAACGTTTAGGCTAGCTAATAATGATTAGGTTCAAAAGAAACGAGCACTACCTTGGACCGAAAAAAATACTGCGAATCCTAACACAGTGAATTGCAAAGCGGTTGATGATGTCAATAAAATTCGTATGCATGGTAATGTACCACGTTTTAGTTGCTTATTAAGAAAAATACTGCTAAATTATTAATTTAAAAAATATATTTTTGTTTGAAGAAAAAGGTGTGTTTTGCACAATGACAAGTTTGACAGATATCTCTAGCTTGTCATCTGGTCTTGATAAAGTATTCGGTTCAATCACAAACGTAAGTATTTACCTTGAAATCCAATTCCAAATTTATCTATTAGTTGTTCATTCAAATTGTCTTTGCATATTAACTGTGAAAGACGCAAATGACCATGTAATAATATAACACTAATTTAACCTTTCAATATTAGTGTATCTTAGTATAATTTTGATATAGCTTTTAATGGAAAACCTCTGGGCATAGATATGACCTTAATGAAGAACGTTAAGTTCATGAAATTATATCAAATTCTAAGGAGAAAGTTCATAACAGGAAATAGTCTTATAAGTTCTATCCCCAGGTAATAGTGGAGAAAAACAACTTTTCTTAAAATCCATTCCCCCATAACTAAATAGCATTAGGCATAATCACTAGTGATGTGTCGAATATCCGTACCAGCGGATATCCGAGGGAGAAGAAAGGGCCGTATCCGTCACTTTTTTGCGGATCTTTTACCTTATTAATTTTCAAGGCACGTATGAAAATTTATTTAGGGTTATTATATATTCACTGAATACGTGCTAGTGACCCAATAAACAGCAACTTTTGTTCTGGCCAACGTCGAAATGAAAAAAAAAATCAATCCTCCATTCAAATGACCGATCAGCTGAACTTAGTTTGAATGGAGAAACGAAACTTTCGTATTCGATGTTTGTCCAGAACAAAAGTTGTTGTTTATAGTGTTACTAACACGAACCTAAGAGGTTTTCAGTAAATTTAAAATAACCCTGAATAAAGGTTATTAGGTAGCAGTGAAAAACTATTGACATTTAACATTTGACTCAGGCAATCCTTTCAAGGTTTAAAGAAAAACTTCTTTGTTGACAATATTATAACTCACTACCGAACACAAACGTTATCTATGCCGCCCAGTTTCACACTAAACTATAAACAAAACAAAAGAAAGAACCGCGCAGTGCTAGTCGAAAACTCGAAACATGTACTGTCCTGTCACGGAAAGCGCAAAGTTGTGACAACTATCAAGATCACGTGCACCGGCATCGATTGAGTAAACAAATAATATGCGTATCCGTATTCGGATCCGTATCCGCGGATATACTTTGTTAACGATCCGGCACATCACTAATAAACACATACCTGTAATGTAAAATAGGGCGTGTTTTTACTTCATAATATTGTCAATTTCTTGAATTATTTATTTCATTGCTAATATATTTACAGACAATTTCTCCTCATTTTAAATTTGTGGTATAGAGGTTTATTGACTTAAGCCAAAATTATCGTTAAATTTTATCTGCTCTCAATGTCCATGTCTAGTTCCACGTAGAGGAAAGAACTACAAACAGGTAGGTCGTTCAAAATAAGTTTCCTCACAGTTTCATCCGAGAGAGAATTCTATAAGTAGGCCGGAGTATCCGTCTATCTTTTTAGCCAGAATCATTAGTTTTCCCTTCTACCTCCGTTTTCCTTCATATTCCTTTGTGCAGATATAAGGGTAAATACCTCTCGAACGATCCTTTTTCATCCCACTAAGTCTAACAATGTAGCAAATACATTGTTAAGTAGAGGCCTGAATTACCACGTGGCTGGTCTAGAAATACTATTAGGAATAGATCTAGAGGATTGGGGGTTCCTGTAAATGAGGAAAGACCTTCGCAGAAATGAAGAATCTGAGCAGCGACTGGAGGATCGAGGCCTCTCGAAGAGAAAAAGAAAGAAGAAGAAGAAATTGGTTCAGATGTCTCCATTCGATTGAAGATACCTTATCCTTATCCTTATAATAGAAAAAAAGGCGTAAACGTACAGAAATAAAGCCGTTGCAAAGCTGCCATTTCCAAAAAATCAATACAGAATATCTGAAGGGGAGACCCAAAGTTATCGGTATGTTAAAATTTAAATGAAATGGCCAAAAATTAGACCGAAACGTTGGTCCATAATAAAAAGATAGTTCTAATTACTAATGTTTTCTTTATTAACCTTACCCCTGCCTCATCTCCAACAATTTGTGTCACATCTGTTGTAATTTATTGCTGGTCAGAAGAGATTATCGAAATTAGTAAATATCATTTGCTTATAGAATGGAAACTAATCCACAACACACAGAGCCCTTAATTTTAATACTTAGCTAGATGCACGAAAGTTTTATTATAATTTTTAACTCTATAACTTTATCATTTTTACCCTCAGAATGGCGATTATCGCAAACTTCAAGAGTTACAATTGGATGATCAAATGTCTCCTAAGAAAAAATCAGTAAGATATCTTGTTTACATTATATGACATCTAATGAATTGAAATCTTAATATTCATTTTATATTTCTGTTTTTACTTTATATGTATTTCTACATTTTAGAAATTTGTATTAAATGGAAACCAGAATAATGGACATGTTAACAGTACAATTAGAGGTATCTTCGATCCGAAAGTAAGCTACTTTAGTACAAATCATTATTTTAAATATGCTTTCCTGCCATTTAGGTGTTACTTTAGGGTATTGGATTATATAAATGTTTCCGAATATAAGACATTACTTATTTATACAAGGGGGGCTCCCCCTGCCCACACGACGCTAGATCAACCCCCCTTTTAAAAATTATGCCACTGTTCCATTTATTGTAGGTACTACAGTAGTTACTAAAAATTTTAGTGGAGGTATCCAGATATTATTCTAGAAACTGAAGTCCGGTTTAGTAATAATTTTTTCCAGCCGTAGTGAGCCTATTATAATATGAGTACTCACTTGGTATTCTTTTATAGATGAAAAATTATTTATAGTTTATAAGAAACACGTCTTAATCTTAATTTTCTGTACTGAAATCCCTCAATCGAACTATTGTATTAAGATGTAGCTTGTTTTACCCTTGCATTTCATTTTTTCTATTTTAATTCACAAACAGTACTGTATTTTGTGTAACGCTTATAGAAGTCAAGAACAGCGGCTTTGTGATTTATCAGTTTTTTTAAATATTTTTAATTTAACTGGTCGAGCTCGACAAAAGGCTAAACAAAAAGTAGTTCCTCAATTCGTTGCTAGGCAACGAACGACTTAACAATCTTCCACAAAAAACGAATTTCTGATATATTTATTGAAAGTATCTTTAACTTTTAAATCAATTTGTATAAGATGATTTATTTAAAAAAATTAAATACTACTTTATTAGGTAAATAATTCTGTATGTTCCATTTTATATATTTAGTTTATACTTAACCATATAAGGAATGAAATATATATTCACAAAAAACTCTAGCTTGTTACTCTTAAAAAATATTAACAACATAAAGACGAAGAATTGAAAGGATGGGTAGAGAGAATAGAGAGAGAGAGGGTGTGAAAATTTCCTAAAAACAGACAAACTTACTTAGCTTTTCCAGATTATTCTATATTAAAGCCTAAACTGCGTTGTTTTTAAACCATCGTACCGAATTGTATACATCTATAGCACGTGGTAAACGTCTCTTTATATAATGGAAATCTATACATATTATAAAACAAAGTCCTCAGCCGCGTTTGTTTGGATTTTCATGCACTGATTTTCATGCGGTTTTCACCAATAGATAGAGTGATTTACCAGGAAGTTTTAGGTATATGATTTGTCGAGGTTTTGTGTAAATGGGTTGGGATATAACGATAATTGTCGGAATTGTTGGAAAAAGTCTAGCCGCATTGGAGGTTCATTGATAACGCTGCCTAAACCTTGGTCATATAACGACACAATGCATGGTGGAATATTCATCTTTTATAGATCTACAAAAAAGTCACTGATAGCGTATATCTATCATTTAAGGAAAGCTTAATATACCTATTTTATCTTATAAAAAATTGATTACGTACAATGCGGTATTTGGAAAGTTACTTAGATGAGTACAGTATTAACCCTTATCAACTTCTAAACTTTAGTTACCTTAAGCATTTCATGGGGATTATTTGAATATTTTATACCATATAATTTAAATAAGTATCTTATGGGTTATCGCAAGAACTTAAAGCTTATGAAAATAAGTTCGTATATAAAGAACTGTTTTGTTTTGTTTTTATGTTCATAATATCTACATAATAAAATACATTAGGCAGACAAAACGTGTGGGCATAGTAAGTCTTACTACCCGCGCAAAGCCGGGGCGGGTCGCAAGTAAAAAATAAAAAAAACTATATCGTTTAAAAAGCCGATCTTTATATTAATGAAGTGCATAAGGAAGGCCCGTTTTGTAATAAATTGATAAATATGCCAATTTGGGTAAAGTATTTATTTTAGATTACTGTGAAATAAATAGGCTCTGTATATGTATAAGGTTCGTACTCGGGAAAAATTTATTTGAATAATTCTAAAACCACATCTTTGTAGTTTAAAGCAATGCAAGTTTAGTAATTTAATAATTTTTTAATTATTTCAGAAGCGAGCGAAATCCAGAAATGTTTCTGTGGATGAAGAAACTGAGGATCAAATTCTAGATCTTAAGGTACTTAAAGAACACATTGATAGTGTTAAGAAGGTATATATTTTATATATTTTTTATTTTTTTATAAATATAATCTATTATAGATTCTAGAAAGATGGAAAAACTTTGGGGGTTGACCAATGATAAGATCGTCAAAAAAAAAATATTCTTCCTCGCTTGCGTAGATATGTGCACGTAAGCAAAAATTGATAACAAATTCAAGCAACTTGTTGATAGTTTTTAACTATCGATATAATGATAGTATTGAACTATCGATATATTGATAGTTTGTTTGTCTCGTTTTTTGTCTCTTTATGCTGCTATGGCTAATCGGACGATGCTACAGTGGGAGTAATAAATTTTGCCCATCCAAGTTTAATTAGGATATGATCTTTAACGAGTACCAGACATCGTGCAGGCCCGGGACGGTGATCTTACGTACCTTCCCAAGGGCGCCACAACCAAGGTTTTTTAAACTTCCTTTAGAAAACCCTAGGACCACGTAACGGGCTACGAACCAGCGATCTTGGTCATTGTAGGCTGTTATGGTAACTACCAGACTACATGTGGCCCTGATGTATTGATAGTGATATCCCCTACAGCCAAAGCGTATACTAAACCTGCACAACTTATCGCTAATGCGGAACGGCATAGGCTGCGCCCTATCTGAAACAAAATGACTGTGCTGCTATCTCATAACATTCTGAGTAAATAAGGAAAAGTTGTTAATACGTTAAATAACTAGGCATTTCATTTAACATTATCTTATTTATAATAAATTAATAATCATTTTATTAATAACAAATGTATATCATTTTGCTAAAACGTATATGTTTTTATTATCACGTTTATAAAATAAAATATATAGCAGATAAAAATAATTCATGTATGTATCATTATATATACTTAGAGAGAGAGAAAAATATACAAATTTTATTTAAGTTAATTTTAAATAACTCAATTTATGTCAGGTCTCAAGTATGTCCTTTCTTTAACCTTCCTTGCTCTTTCTTTATCCTGAAACCTCCATATTCACTTGCCTCTGACCTGTGAGACTCTGTGATGTTCAACTTTTCTAAACCTTTCCTTACTTATTTAATCGACTTTGTTTTCTTCTTCTACTAATTGTCGAATATTTTCTTGGTCAATCTATGCTTGTTCATTCTGTATAAAGGTCCGAGGAATGTCAGCCCCTTTCCCTCATAGTATTAGAGATTCTTTCCACTTTCTGGTAGATTTTTGTTTTTATTCATCTTTAGTCTAAACTGCCCCATGATTTTTCTTAGCATTCTTCTTTCCAGTACTTCCAGTTTTTTAAAACTATAGTTCATCTGCAGGCATCTATTGGCAAAGGGGCATTCCTTTTTTAGGACATCGTTATAATGTGTTATTTTGGCATTCCAGGAGATACACATGCCAGGCCAATTTAGTATTATTAAAAATAATCAAATTTTTCAATCTAAAATTGGATATAATTTCTCAAAATATTCTTATTGGTTAAGTAAATAATAAACCATATTTATAAGAACATTATAAAATGTGTATGAAGTGTGGAGGGTGGAGGTGCCAATGAGGCATTGGACTTTGAACATTATATGGTGGTCTGTGCTTGGGAATTTACCACATAGCTTCCTTCAAATGTAAATGTTTTTTATAATTTATTTTTGGTTCTTTTGATGGTGAATATTTTTATTTTGAAGAGAAAAGAATTGTCCTGGCTGGGATTTCAACCCAGGTCGTTTGTATCTCTAGTGCTGTGCTCTAACTACTGAGATACCATGAGTCCTATCCAAGTCAGACAAATCCGTTCTCTTCACCGATCCTATATCCCCGGGTTCTCGCAATTTTGGTCTGACTTGGATACGACCCCTGGTAGCTCAGTTGCTTAGCCAGGACAAATCTTTTCTCTTCAAAATAAAAACGTTTGTAAATGTTTTTTGTTTTATTCACATTTGGCTAATAACAGAAAGGTTTCATATAATGTTGTATATATGCAGGTATATATTTTTCTTGACTTATTTTGAATTTTTTATAGTAAAATTAATTTTATGTCTAGAAGTTGAGGGATGAACGAGCTCATAGAGAAATAGCAGAACGAACCATTTCTGGATTTCGTAAGAGATTAGCTATTTCAGAAGGAAAAAGTTTAAAAACAGAGGGTCAAGTAAATATCCTTAAGTTGTTCTTGAAACTATTTCTCTCTTAAAACCGATAGATAATTTATTAGTTCAATGTGTTTTTTTAAAATACTATTTAAGTGTTAATTAATTCAATAAGCATTAATTCTTCATTAATAGAACCAATAAATGGAAGAAAGCAACTAAATTAATCACTTAAAAATGAGTTATTAATAAAATATAGGTTTAGAAAGTTGATGTTTTATCATAAGAAACAAAATATTTATTTTTCTTGAACCAATAATTGGCAACAGAAAGTCGATAGGCTAAACATAAATAATTTTATCGACACAAATATCAATCACTGGTCTAAAGTATCAATAACAGGAATATCCTGTTATTAAAAGTAACTGGTTATTTTTTCTTATAATGAAACATCATATAATTAACAGTCTTAGTTTAAATTTGTATACTCTATCATCATGAATCATTTATATGAGAAGATTTTTTAAATATAACTATTTTGTTTATAAGAAACAAATTATTCATTATTTCATTATGTCTTTTCATACAAATTAATTACTTTATATTCATGTTTATTAATCATTTGATTAGTTAAATCCTTTTATCATTATATTATAATTTATTTTACCAGAGTTTGGTTCAATATATTAATTTAAACTGATTGTCTATATAATTTAATAAATAAGGCCCATTTATTTAATAATCATAATAAAAAAAAAGATTACGCACCTAGGCCATGGTAAGTCGATTTAGATGTAATATATTTAGGTTTTTTAAACTGGTTTCAACAAAAATCTTGTTTATGTAAATGTTTAGGAGGAAAGTCTAAAAATACCATCAGAACTTAAGGAAAATATTGTCCCACTTGCAAATTTCATAGATTCACTACAAAAGGTAATAAACTTTCATCCACTTTTTTTATTTTCAAAATTGAATGATCAAAATATTTATCAACCATTAAAACAGACTTTGATAATGTCTGACCAGTAGCAACTAAAAGAAGTATACAGCAACGACCACAATGGTGATAATTGTGTCGGTGAGGAAACAGGAAAAACTTTAGCTTCATTGGAAAAAGTAAGCATTTCTATTTTCTTATAATTTTACTTCTGATTTAAAATATCAATAAAAACATAAGGATCAAGGGTGAAGGTTTTTCCATATCACAAACAGAGTAAAAACACATAAATTTTATATTTGTGGAAATAATAGATGTATGAATCGAACTATTTAAAAAAATGTCTTTTTGGCTGAAGAAATATCTATTCATTTATTATTAGCCATAAGCCATTTGGATAACTTTTGTTTGAAATAGTCAATCAATCAGCCCTACATTGTAATCAATAAATAGTTTACAATTATCGTATGGACATTGTTTTCAGAAAAAAAATTCAATAGAGAATATGTGATATTCATTTTTGTTTCACTGCCACTCTCTCTTATATATGTAACTGTATTGTAATGGAAACGAATGATACTGATTTGGAATATCATCAAATTGAGGAGTTAATTGGTTTATTGTTTTAAGCAACTGAACGAAGAATGTAACAAAAGATTAGAAGCCGAAAAAATGGTTTCAGAGCTGAAAAAGGATCTTGAAGAGTGTCAGAAAATTATTGCAAAGTTGGAAGAAGAGAAGAAATTGGCAGCAGCCATGGCAGATCAATTTCGGGAAAATGCAACAAACAATGACTCCCGTGTAAGATATATTTTAGGAAAATCATTTATTTTAAATAAATATTAAGAGATTAAATGATACATCATTTCATTTTAGGAAATAGAAAAATTAAAAGCTGAAAAAGTATCTCTAGAATTGGAATTGAAGTGTGCTAATGAATCGAAAGAAGTTTCATCTCAGATGATCATGAAATTAGTGGAACGTGCAGAACGTGCTGAAAAGGAGCTGATAGAAAAAATGAAGCAGTGTAATAATTTTATAGCTAAGTGAGTATTATAAAAACCAACAATCAATTGAATTGTTTATGTTAGGAAGGTCACTAGGCCATAATTATTATTATGGAAAGAACTGTCCAGTGCTAAAGGGACCTAATTTAGATTTTTTGTGGCTGGTGATTTATACTGGATCACGCTCAACCACCAGGTTTTTCCTCTATTATGGTTACCCACTTTATAGAGGCTAGGGGAGCCCAGATCCCAAAGAATCCTTCCCCGGCTGTAAACAGATTAAATAAAATCTGTCACAGCCGGTTTGGAATCCAGTACCTTCAACACTGTTACTCAGTGTTCTAACACTGAGCCACTCAGCTCCCAGGAGATAGAAGAGCAATTAGAATAGAACTTACATAAGCAATTATGACTTTTTTTTTTTTTTATTCAATGAAATTAAGAAGAGAGGTGAATAAGTTGATGATATTCTGATGACTCAACTTGCAATCCCAGCTGTAACTGATAAATTTTATTTATTGTTCTATTAATATTTAATGACTACATTCGAATGCCTTACGTTCTATTTTTTTGTTTGCTTTGTCATAGGGTCCTAATGAGGACCACAGGGCCTGTAACAACTCTACATTTATCTCTTCCTCCAGTGTATACTCCTTTATTTTCTGAATGTGAGTCACTTTTGGATCATTATTCCACTTGTTTCCTGAGATTATCTTGTAAGGGACATTGGAAAAATCTTGTCAAAACTGTTATCAGTCTTAAAAAACTTTCTGTTTTTTCTTACTGTTTAAGATTAAAAGTTTTGTAAAATTTATAATAGCATTCTTTAAATAATAGTATTCTATGGTTACAAACAGGAGTTCTTTAAATGATCCTGAAGTTGTTAAATTGATAGAAAAACACAAAAAAGCTTATTTAGAGCTTCAACATGAAAAAAAGAGGAAAGAAATGGAATTAAGAAATCGTTGCAATGGGCTCCTAAAAGAAATTGATGCTGCAACTAATAATGCTGACAGGAGGTAAATCACTAATGTATTTAGAATCTTTGATAAACAAACCATAAAAAAAAAGAATTAAATTTATGAATATTGGTACCTATTCATCTTAAAAAAAGAAAGAAAATGGATTTATAAGTTATATAACTTGTTGACATTTTTATAAGGATTTTTTACATAGTACTTTTCTATGTAGTTCCCACTCATTAAGAAAATAAATTTATCCAGACACTCACAAATTTCGTTGTTGCACAATAATTGGCTGGAATCAGGAGTCAGGGCCTATGTATACAATGGTCTATGTAAAAATATGTAACCTTAGTTACACATTTTATTGACCTTCTGTAAATTAATAAAATCTACATTATTTCGTTGAACTCCAATTATAAATAGCGCGTTTTTTTTTGTAATTTTTATCTGTACACTTTATTATTCATTTATTTTGTTAATCATTTTATCATTAATTTTATGATAATACCAACATATCGAAATAATATGAAGTATTATAGAAATGAAACAGTGATTAAAAAAAATTAAATTATGTATAAAAGTTTTAGTGATAATTTATATTTGACAGATGAATAAAATGTCTTCCCTAATAACTAAATATTTTCTTATGTTAAATCATTTAATTTTAGCAATGGGCAAGTCTAATAATATCTTTCAATTGGAAATTCATGAAAATATATTTAATTTTTCTTGTAGAAATTAAAATATTGAATAACTATTTAATTTTGATTAAAATATTTATTTATAGCCATGGTTGTTGTTCTGTTATAACAAAGTATACTTTTAAATAAAACTTTTACTACAGGTACAGAGAAATTAATGATATATATAATCTGGTGCAACTAGATTTAAAGAAAAAAGAATCTGTAATTGATGAAATTGAAAAAAAGAAAATAGAATTGGAGAATGAACTAAAGAGTCTGAAAACTGAGTAACTATTATTTTTAATACTTTCTCCTAAACTTTTAAGATTTTAACTATGAAAATTAAGCTAACTTGATTATTTTTTTTTCTTTATAATTTAGATTAGAAGAAGCAGCCAAAAGAAATGAACTACAAGAGCAAAAAATTAAATTATTGAAAGATGCAGTTAAAAAAAATGTAATTTTTTCTTTAATCTCAGGTTATAAATATTCCTATTCTAATCATTAGTTTACAAAGGTCAAAGGTAGATGAGAGAAAATAATCAAGTGTGGAATCTTGGACTTTGTGGTTAATTTTATGTTGTTCTATTTAATTCTTATTGAGTTAAAATTGTGATTGGTCAACGTGCAAAACATTATCCTCAACTTCTGATGTGTTTAATAGCCTAATTATGAACTTTAATTTTTTGTCAGAGAATTAATTCTCCCAATTTAATTATTTTATCAGCTCAATAATACCTGGAAAGGTTAATTTCTGGTATTTAACTTATTATGGCTTGAAGGTGACCTTCAAGAGCCCTCTAAATATTTTCTTTTTTGTTAGCCACTCTAACTCTAATGACCACCAGCTCAGATCTTCCATATCAAAAAATATTTGGAAAGAATCTCATAAATTAATCTGGCCAATAATTATAACTCATGGAAATATAAATTTGTTGACAATGCTTACAACTGAATTATAAAAGAAACCTTGTAAATGTCCGAGGGGAAGACTAAAACTTAAGCAGGATAATTATGGACTACGTAAAGAATCATCTTACAGACTTAGTTTGGACAATGATGGAAGTATCATAATAGCAGTTGGAGTTTCCGCCATCAAAACTTTTAGTTCGTTAATAGTAACAGTTATCATTATTAATCTTCATAACTCGACTACATAATGTAATAAAAAAACATGCACTAATGGAGTCATGTTTATATTTTAGGATGAGCAATTCACAAAAACTATAAAAGAAAAGGAACATTCAAAAGAACAGTGTGCTTCTCTTGAAGCACAATATAGTAAATTGCATGTTTCCATAGTGGAGCAAGATAAAGTTATAGATGATTTGAGGTAAAAAGATAGTTTACAGTTACTAGTTTAAGAAAACTTTAAGAGTTTACAGTTAGTAGTTAGTAAGAAAAATCTATGCATATATTTGAAGCCAGTAATTTCTTTGGTATCTCAACCTTGCTTGTGGTTTGTCATAAAAGATTTTAAGAGAGTGGAATATATAATAACAAATGATGCAAGAATATTTTTTGTACAAAGATAAAGATTCAAACCAGTTAAACTGTTAAATTGTTTTTAAAAGTTGTTCTTGATCATGGTCATTCAATGTTTAATATGTCATTTTACAGAAAAAGTTTTGATGTATACATTATTTTATATCTTCTGGTTAAGGTCTTGATTCAATTAAATTGAATTAACATTACCTAAAACACCTGCACATTTTTTGAAATATTTAATGCCATTATCAGAAGAATCTAAAAATTTCTTTTTATTCTTTTCCACTAAAAAAGTAGATAAGATAAAACATCCTAGTTCTATGTTATCAGTACATGGAGAAAGCTTTAATGTAATATCACAATGATAATCACAAGTTCGTATCCTGGCAGATGGCCCTAGGATTTTTTAAAGGGAGTTAAAAATCCTTGGATATGCTGTCCTTCAGAAGGGACGTTAAACGGGAGTCCCAAGCCTGTACCATACCAGGTACTCGTTAAAAATCCCTATCTTATTAAACCTGGATAGGCAAAATTTAGAGCTTCCACTGTAGCATCGTCCAAATAGCCTTAGCAGCATAAAGTGACGTTAAATGAACAAGCAACAACCATGATGCTCCTATCAACTAACTATTAAAATGTATAGTTAAGGTTTAATTAAGATCATTATTGTAATATTTGTGTTAATTAATTTTAACTTCAATCACAACTACAAAATAATTTATTCCAGTCTGATAATTCTTCTGGATATTGCTGTCTGCTGGTTAGACAACGAAAGGGATAACTTGGCTTGTATATTTATATACAATTGTATGAAATAAACAATATTAACAAAAAAAATTTCTTCAATATCAATAAATTTAAATTTTTTTATTTATTATACTATTTATAGTTGAGGTACAGAAATTTGTGGTAATAAGCAGTGGTGATTATGCAGCCATATTACTTATTGAATTAAGAAAGAAAATAATATTTCCCTACAGTGTAATATTTAATCCATTAACAGGATGGAATTAGAAAAGGAGAAAGACTCTGTAAAAATAAAAGATAAAATGCTTAATGATCAGACTGATACAATAAAATGCTTGAGGATCATAGCTGATAATACAAAGAAGAGCCTAGATGAGGAGAGAGCTCTGAAACATCAGCTAATGGAGGATATGAATGTATGAAAATTTATTCTATCTATCCCAAATGTTTTTAACTTTTTAGCTAACTTATAATTTTTATTTTTTTATTTTTAGAATTTACAAAGCTCAAAAGAAAAATTTGAATTTACAGTTGCTAGCTTGCAGAAAAGAATGAAAGAATGTGAGGAACAAAAGACTCAAGACAATATATTTTTAAAACAACTAGAATATAAAGTAAGCAAGTTTTTTTTTTTTTATACAAATTAAAAACTAAGTCTTATCAATTACTTTCTTAATGTTTGCTGTAGATAGAGAAATTTTTTATTCTAATATTTCTCTGAAGTTACTGGAAACTTCAGTTACCTTTTTTTTTTCCTAAGAATTGTTTGACATACTCCATACATTATGTCTCTATCTTTCTGTTTTATTGTTTATTCCTGTTTTTTTGGGATGATGCACTTTGCATTTTTGATGTTTGCACGAAAAAGTATATTGATATGGGCTAATAAATAAGCCATATCAATGTACCATGTTCAATACTACCTGATTTATATATATATATATATTGGGTTGTCACACATTAAATGACCATTTTTAGAACCAGGAAGAAAATAAAAATTTGAGATCAAATCTAACATATTTTTTATTCAAAGTATTTACCATAATTTTCGATACACTTCTGCCAACGGCTTACCAAGTTTTCTATACCAGATTTGAAAAACGTTGAGTCACGTGATGAAAGGAATTCAGAAAAGGCATTTTTAATGTCTAAATCGTTGGTAAACAATTTTCCTCGCAAACAGTGGTCCAAACTAAGAAAAAAGTGGTAGTCTGTAGGGGATAGATCAGGGAAATATAGGGGGTGTGGTAAGACTTAATAGCCCAACTCCTAAAATTTATTCACTGTCTGTATTGAAACATGAGGTCGGGCATTATCATGAAGGAGAATAGGTCCTTTCCTGTTTACCAGCGGCGGCTGTTGCTTGATCCAATTTTGATGCAGTTGGTCAATTTCTTGGCAGTATGATGTTGAATCAATTGTTCTTTCCTTTGGTAGAAAAGAAAAATGAATGACCCCGGCCATAGACCACCATACAGTAACCATTAACTTTTTCGGATGGAGATTCTCTTTTGGCATGTGCCCAGGAGGCTGATCGGCATCTAACCATTGACCAGATCGGCATCGATTGTCATACATGATCCACTTTTCGTCACAAGTTATCAAGCGGCTGAGAAATAGTTCGTTTCTTTGACGAGCAAGCAAAGAAACACACGTCTCTAGACGTTTCAACTACTGACGTTTGTTGAGCTCGTGTGGTATCCAGGAATCGAGCTTTCTTGCCTTTCCGATCAATTTTAAATGCCTGGAAACTGTCGTACAACTTGTGCCTAGCTCTAACTCATATTCTCTGACTGTTTTATGAGGGTCTTCTTCCACATCATTCTTATGATCTTCGTCCTCTATTGAAGTCCACAGGGCAGATTTTCTAATGTCATATCTCCTGAGAAAAATTTTATAAACCAACGACGGATGGTTCTTTCATTAGCACTTCCTTCACCAAACGCATGATTAATATTTCTTGCTGCCTGGGCAGCAGAATGACCGAGTTTGTACTCATAAAAAATAAAATCGTTCGGAAATTGCGTGTTTCCATGGGCACGGTTAAAATTATGCTAAAATTTGTATGCCTACTTGGGAAAAAAACAAACACAGTTTGCAAATAGAGGATTAACAAGTGGTTATTATAGATAGTAAATATTTTGCTAGGAATCAACAGGCAACGCTTTAATCCTCTATAAAGATTAAGATTAAAAAAATCGGACATATATATATACTATATAGAAGTTTGAATTGGCATAGAACCAACCATGCTTAAGGATAATACAAATGTTGATATAACACCCTGGGAAGGTCAGTAATAAAAATTCAAAAAGTATCTTTATAATATAATTAGTGTTTTACTGTGTATCGTCAATAAACATTTTTTAAATTATTTTCTTGGTAATGAAATATCTGCATGATTCTTGCTGATCTAAAATTTAATAATTTATTTTTATTAATTGTTATTTTTATAATGATTATTTTTAAATATTTTTGTTTTGAAGAGAAAAGATTTGCCCTGCCCGGGTCGTCTGCATCTCCATTGCAGTTCTCTAAACCACTGAGCTACCAGGGGTTGTATCCAAGTCAGACAAATCCGTTCTCATGACCGATCCTATATCCCCGGGTTCTCGCAATTTTTGTCTGACTTGGATACGACCATTGGTAGCTCAGTTGCTTAGAGCATTGCAACGGAGATGCAGACGACCCGGGTTTGAATCCCGGCCAGGACAAATCTTTTCTCTTCATAACAAAAATAATCACTATCAAAATAACAATTAATGAAAATAAATTATAAAAAATATATTGCCGTAAGTCAAAAAGATCCTAATTAAAAATTATTTTTCAATGAACATTCTTCCCTGTGTATACATCTCAAAAATTGCGAGAACGCGGGGATATAGGATCGGTGAAGAGAACGGATTTGTCTGACTTAGATACAACCCCTGCCAAGGCAAATCTTTTCTCTTCAATACAAAAATATTTAAGTATAATTTAATAGTTTTTATTCTTTTTCTGAATTGTTTTTTTTTATTCTATTTCAACAAAATAACATTTTATTTTTAAACTTTTCAGGTACGCCAAAAGCATATGGAATGGAAGCAAGAAATCTTTAAACTTTCTCAAGAAAAGGAAAAAGCTATTCAGACAGCTAGGTATTATTGTTATAAGGAAACAAACTATTTATATAAGTAAATAAAATTACAAATTCTGAGAAATATAATCTGTAAGGGTTCATTGAAAATTTCAGATTTGCAACTGAAAAGCTTGTTAAAGCAGTTAACGATTATGAAAATAAACTGATTGGTCAGAAAAAAATTCAGGGAATTCTTAATTCTACACTAAAAGAGAAGAACTACCAGCTAGTTATAGCGAGGCAACAGGTTCTTCTATTTATTATTAGTATAAATTATATCCTTGCAATTTTATAATTGTTAAATAAAAAAAATTGTATTCTTAAAATTTAATTAGCAAAATATTATAATGGTCTTCTGAAATAAATTAAAGCATATGAAAATATTTCAGTACAATACAATAAAATATATATTGAATACAATTTTACAATATAAATTGAATACAAGTATCTGTTCCACAGGTTGTCGCTTCGAGTCGGGTTACAAGTTTTAATTGTTTATTCGTTTAATTTGTAATGTGTTGTTCGAAGCAACAACCTGTTGCTACGACCTAAATAATTACCCAATTTTAGCTTATTTATTTCTTTATACTTACCTTAATGATTCCAGGCTATTGCTTTAAATAAAATTAATTTTTTATATAAAGAATGCAAATAGTTTGTAAAAATAATTATTTTTGAGTGATTAATAAAATATATAAAATATAATTAAACACTTGTTGAGTACTTAAGCTTTTAATACAAACTTGAGACTGAAATTGTTTAATTTTTACCATTTGTTGCCACCACAAAACAAACGTTTGCTTTGAAAACCAAACATTTTTCTCTTAATAGTAGTGGTATTCACTGGAGTACTCGATATCATCTTTTAAAATCTTTTCCTGGTCAAAGGTACCTATCTAACATATCAAAGGTACTTAGTACTGAACTCACCATATTTAATCGTTTATTAAACCAATATTCAATATTTTAGGTTCAAGAACTGAATGAAGAAGTCTGGAGATCAGCGAAAATGACTGAAAAAGTTCATGGTGAACTTCAAACAAAATTGAAGAAAGCATGTGAAGTATGTACCGATATAATTGAATCACAAGTACCTTTGGAAAGTTAGTGTACGGATGTTATATAAATTGATGTAGAGCTTCTTTAATGGTGTGTGTGCCATCTTGCATAAACAAAACAGTAAAAGAAAAATAAATAAGAAGATAAAGAAAAAAAGAAGAAGAACGAGTGCAGTTGAAAACATCTGATGTCACTTCTTTTTAAATTATTTATAATTTAGTGTTTTTATGTAATTTACGTAATTGATGTTTTTTCTTGTTAGACTCTTCATTTGTAATTATTAACTGTCATAACTAAAATTAAATTAATTTATCTAATAAACATATTTAAAAAATAGACTCTGACTTGTTTTATTATTAAAAAGTTGGACAATTAAACTATATTTGGTATCTGTTCCGCAGGTTGTCACTTTGAGTTGAGTTACATCTTTTAACTGTTTATTAATTTCATTTTTAATATTTTCCAAAAATACAAGTTATTATGAGCTTTATTATTGAAAAGAGAATGTAATTATGGGTAATATGTAACTTCGGTAATCATTTCATCTAGAAATGAACGTTTCAATAAACATATATCATCTATACATCGAAATGTTGGTTGAAACTTTAAAATCTTGATGAAATTATTTCGAAATCTACTCATTACCCGTAATTATATTATGTTTTCCATACTAAAGATGAAAGGAATAAACAATTAACACTTGTTTATCAAAGAGATAAACGCGTACTTTACGTTGTGCATCTTCCATAGTCAATTTAATCATGTTAACTAATTTATGCGGAATATTCATTTCAGATAGAGCTTTGTACAACTCTTCTCTACAGACACTGTCATATGCTGACCTGAAGTCAACAAATAAATGGTGAGTTTGAAGGTTGTACTCCCTTGCTTTTTCTAAGATCATCCTGAGTGTGAAGATTTGATCTGTAATCGATTTGTTTTTTCTAAACCCACACTGGCATTAACCTATTTCTTTCTCAGCATATGGTTTCAATGTGGCATACAGTACGTTTGAGAAGACCTTGTACGTGCAGTTGATTAGAGATATTCCTCAGTAATTATTGCAGTTATGCTGATCTCCTTTTTTATAAATTTGGCTTTTACTGCATTCCTCCAAAAGCTAGACATCACTTTGTTTGTCCAAATATCTAAAAATCTCTCTCTCAGTTCTTTTATGAGTTCTTCTCCGCCATATTTAAATAACTCCGGGGGTAGATTGTAACTGCCAGGTGCTCTATAATTCTTCATTCTCAATATGGCTTCTCTAATCTCTTCCAAGTCTGGTTGCTCCCTGTGACTTCTTGAGGTGCTAGTTGGCTATCTCGTTCTCCGGTCTCTTCATTAACATTTTGCCAAATTGCCTTGCCAAGTATCTCATCCATCTAAAATGTATTTACCTATAGTTCATTTACATTAATTTAGGTACTACAAATTAATGCTAAAAAGTTAACAGGTGCGATGGGTTTTATATCTAGAGTAAAAAGTAATTCATGGAAGTCAAAATCATCAATAATTGTAATTGGAATCGAAGTAAAACTGTAATAACTTGAATAATTATTATAGTCTGACAATTTAGTAAACGACCTACGGCGGGATCGGAGGTGTGGCTAGAGAGGTGTGGAGGAGGAAACTCCTTTCCCCTCTACAACTCTACTGGAACTAGAGTCCAAAAAAGCCGAATCTAAAACACAATAACAATCACAAGTCCAAAATGAAGTCTAAGGGTAGCCGGTTAGAACGTTTAACAACTATAGTAACTCCAAGATAATGTGGAGGTATTAAAGTTAGAACAAACTAGCCACGATGAGGACTAATGGCGAATAAAACGGGGTAGGTAGTCGGGGAAAGTACATGGCTTCCCTATTCGCACCCGGCGTTCTGCGCAGGTCTTTTACTAAATTGTCAGACTATAATAAGGCGGTATTCAATTGAGAATACTTTCCAGAAAACTGTTTATAACCCTCAAAATTTAAACATTTGAATACTCTTTTCTAAACCGAAAAAAAGCTTTGTTGCAAATACCTGAAGTAAAATGAGGATCGGGTAAACTATTTGAAATATTTACAACCCTACTACCTGCTATATTCCTAGGAATAGCTGATTTTCAGCTCTATTCCAAGATATATTCTCCACCTACCCTCTATAATTATTCGTGTATTTCGGACCTTACCTTAAGCTCAACCCATTCTTGAACTGGCTAATCTTTCGTATTGGACGCTATCGGATATTTACTGGAAGCATTCATTTTAAGATATGCCTTCCCCGTCGGAGCTTTCAATGAGTGGATGCCTAATATGAGGCTCGCCAGCTACAAAAGGCCAGTTTCTGTCTAAAATGGGCAATAAGTATGATAGAAAAAAAAGCATTGGAAGATCGGATAAAGAAGAAGATTTTGACAGAAGGTCCGAGTTATCCTAGTATTCGAAAGAGGTATGCAGCTACGAATCCAGATCACTTATTCTGAATGAGTTTTGTCAAGGAAAGAGGATTGTCCGAGGTCCTACAATTTTGGGGGTTGAAAGAAACGATGGTTTGATTTAAAAAAAGCTGAAAACATACTCAGTCAGTTCCTGGCATGGATTTAAGAGACAAAGGGGGTGATAAATATATAGAAGGTGATAGTGAGTTCCCGAGGATAATAGTAAGAAGTGATCAGGTAGTTCATGAGCAGAAAGGTCTTAACATATTTTTTTCTCGAGCGTTATGTGTTCACAGCTGGACGAACTATAAGTAGGCCTAAGTTGAGGGATTAAATTTAAAGAAATCTTAATATGTAAAGTTATTCTTAACGATCATATGTTTTAATAAGTTTGCTCTGCAACATTAGATTATGAAGTTTAAAACAATTATTTTTAAAATAAATTTATATTGATAGAACAATATACTAGGCTGGACTCGTCCAAATATTGTTAGAGTAAGCCGCAGATCATTAAGATTAGGATAGCATCTTTTGCCTAGAAAAATTTGTATCCAGGGTGGATGTAGAATGGCTGGAAGGAATAGGAAATGCTGATACCCGATGATAATACAAATTGATAATTTGTATATAGTACCTATTACTGATTGTATGCAGGGTGGCCTGAAATTAGTGGTGGAGCCGTTAAGGGGTGATAGTATCGGGAAATTCCTGTCGATATTATTATGAGACCTACTGACCTAAAGTTAACCCTTTCCAAGATATCTGGCCCATTTTTTTTTGTTTGTTTTGCAACAAAGATATTCTAAATAAGGAATATTAATAGTCAAATATTCGTAATTGTCGGTATCTTACGCGAAAATCGTTAAACAAAAACTTAAAATAAAATAAAAAATACGGTGACTGCCTCTAAAACGTCGATTTTCTCAAAAAAGTTCCCCTAAATTATAACGTACATAATAATTAATAAACATCTACGTTTCCTCCTGCGTCGAAGCACTTTGTTCTCGGGCTCTACCTCATGTAAAAGGCAATAAAACTTAAATGTTTTTTAATTATTATGTAACGTAATAATTTAGGGGGACTTTTTTGAGTAAATCGGCGTTTTAGAGGCAGTCACCGTATTTCTTTTTTCCATTTAATGTTTTTGTTTAACGATTTTCGCGTAAGACATCGACAATTACGAAGATTTGACTATTAATATTCCTTATTTAGAATATCTTTGTTGCAAAACAAAAAACAAACAAAAAAATGGGCCAGAAAGACCAATTTTTAGGATGAATAAAATAGAGAAATGGAATGTTTCGAAAATAGAATGAATAGATAGATAGAAATGTTTGTTGAAGCGCTTATTTCTTGAAGAAATGATAACCGAAATATATACATTCCCCATAATTACACCCTGTTTTTTCATGCTAAAACTCGCGACTATGTATTTTAAATAGAAACGATTAAAAAGTTAATGCTTGTTGTGACAACTAGAAGCGACAACCTCCGGAGTTGATGCCTGAGATTTAATAACTTTGGTGGCGCTTTATGCACTATTAACTAATACTATTACTAATTGTAACTGGGAATTCATTATTTCTGAACTATCGATACATCGACTATCACCCCTACCTACCTCTTAGTTTAGTTTTCTACCTTCCACTTGACAATTATGTATATGGCGGGAAAGAACTGTGTTTTAATCTGATCTTTTATCATATTATTACCACAACTATGTTAGAAGTTAAATATGTCCTCTAAAGAGAAAGTTTCAAAAGATCTTAAAATCAACACTGATAAATATGAACAATTTTTTTCTGAAGGCCTAATTAATTATTTACTTTCTACTCCTGTCTCAAATTTGCCTTGGTTAAAAAATGTCAAAGATGTTCAGTCAATAGCTACAGGCTTTAGAGAGCTCGATACTATAGATCAAAGGCTGTATGCTCGATTGTTTGCAAGAAAGGATTCCTGGATAAGGTACAAAAGAATTTCATATTTCTTCGTGAAAGATTTGCCATCTTCAATACAACATCTCGAAGATAAAGGGTTTGTTACAACAGGTACATTTTTTTTGTTATCTTTTATTAAGTATCACTCAAGGCTTTCCCCATAATTTTTATTATGATATTGCAGATTTTTCTAATGATCCTATCTGTGATATTCTTGAGATTTTGGAGAAAGATGAGGTTAAAGCCCTTTGTAAGGAAAATAGACTTGATATCAAGGGAAATAAAAGTGATATGATTCAAAGATTAGGAAACAAGTGCAAAACACAAAGAACCCTCATGTTCGGATCTATGACTTCACCTCAAGCAGTTCTAATGAAAAGGTTTGGTAACAGTTTTTCATTAAGTATTTTTATCATTTAAAAAAGTTAATTTTTATCTGTTCCACAGGTTGTCGCTTCAAGTTGATTTAAAACAAGTTTTAACTGTTAATTAGTTTCATTTTTAATATTTTTCAAAATTACAAGTTATCCGGAATCTAATTATGGGTAATAAGTAGATTTCGGTAGTAATTTCATCAAGAAATAAAAGTTTCATCTAACATTTTGAAACATAGATGATGTATGTTTGTTAAAATGTTCATTTCTAGATGAAATGATTATCAAAGTATAGACATTTCCCATAATTATGTTATCGTTTACATACTTAACCTCATGATAGCTTGAATTTTTGGAAAATATTAAAAGGATAGCGAATGAAAAGTTAAAACTTGTGACTGAACTCGAAGTGACAGTCTGCAGAATAATTAAATTTTACTAAATTTATAATTAAAAATTTTTTTTTTCAATATTCCATCTCGTTGTATTGCTTTTCAGAAATCTAAAATTGTATACTTGTATTTAATTTACTGTTATGTGTTTACTCCTGATGTTTGTCTTTTCTACATTATATATATATTAATGTTTTTCTATTAATGTATTTCTTCTTATTTTAATATGTATAAAATAAGTATTTATCCAGCAAATCACTTTATGGTGTTTTTATCCTAGTATTTCTAAGTTTTTCATGTAGAGAAAGGACACAAAAATATCACAGGTCTAAAATTGATTGATATTGATCATGTAAAATTAACATTAATACATTAGTGGAAAAATTCCAACTAAAAACCTTAAGTCTCTAAACTAAAACAGGAAATTAAAAATACCTGTCCAATATTTCGCCTATTCAGGCATCCTCAGGGCAGAAAGGGAATAATAACAAAGCAAAACATGAATAATGCACCCAAAAAACACCCATGCACCCACCACCTCCAGCATTTAGTTTAGAGACTTAAGGTTTTTAGTTGAAATTTTTCCACTAATGTATTAACATTTATTTGATGTGTCTGTTGACCTTTCCCTTTTTCATTATATATGTAAAATTAACTTTAAAATACTGACTCATCAATTAATTTCAGCATCAAGAAAATTTTGAACTGTGTTAAATTATGTTCTGAAGCTAGAGATATTTTCAAAATTTTAGTCTTACTGAATACATATCCTCATTATCGAGGGGAAGAATCAAAACGAGTCTCAGATCTTGCAAAAAGTCTTTCTGAAAAAAGTAAAGGAACTGTTATTTATCATAAGTATAACTTGCGGCCAATTGATGTGTTTGGAAACATTGCAAAATTTAAGGAGTACGTATTGTTTTTTCTTAAAATTATTCTAGTTTATGTAGGGATATAATATTCATGTTGGGAAAATATATATTAACAGAAATCTTTCTTGATTGTTGCTATATGATTTCTATAAAAAAAATCAATTTCTTTAATAGAAACAAAATTAAATGTTTGAAATTTACAGCAATTATTAATTAAAAATTGATTTTATTAATACAATAAATATTAATAGAAAATTAATATTTTTATATCATTTATATTTAAATTCATGATAGCTTTATAAAAATGATTAGTTTACACAACTTCAAAAAAACTTTTAAAACCATGGTATTATTAATGATTATTAGTTTAAATAGTGAGTTAGCTAATTTAAAAAGAAAAAAAATCATAACATTAATTCTAGTGTTATTTTTAGTGTTTTTGTTATAAGAGTATCTTATATAAGTTCTACATGGATTCTAGTGTAAAAGTTATTCCAATTCCTCAATGTAAGAATAATAATATTATCATTATATAATATTATTATTATAATAATATAATTTCCCGTTCCTAGATGTAAAAGTTGAGAAGAAAGATAACCGCTTGGGATACTCGGTATACAGAAAACCGACCCACACTGACCGATACTTGAATGCAGGCTCACATCACCACCCTTCCCAGAAACATGGGGTCATTAGAACGTTGATTACAAGAGCCATTAGGATTTCAGAGCCGGTGTGTTTGAAGAAAGAGCAAAGACATTTAAAGAAAGCTCTCATGAAAAATGGATATCAAGAAGAAATAATTAACAGAGAATTCAAGAAAGCCCAAAAGGCAGGCCCACACACAACAGAAGAAAGAAGAGAAGAAATTAAGAGAGCAGCGATCCCATATGTAAAAGGCACAACAGAGAAAATAGCTAAAGTACTGAAGAAGTTTAATATAGGAACGATATACACCACAGACAGGAAGATAGGTCAGATTTTGCCGAATCCAAAAGACAACTTAGGACTCAGAACACCGGGGATATACAGCATTCCATGCACCTGTGGTAAGGAATACATTGGACAAACGGGAAGGCTGATATCCACAAGGCTGACAGAACACATTAAAAGTGTGAAGAAAATGGACAGCAAAACATCGGCTTTAGCAGAACATTTCACTACGACTAACCACGCCATAGAATTCGATAAAATCAGAGTAGTTAAGAAATGTAGCAAGGCCACAGAAAGGAAGATACTGGAAGCCATAGAAATAGTTAAACACCCGGAAAACTTCAACAGGGAGGACGGGTACAAATTAAGTAAACTATGGCTCCCTAACATAGAACAGAAGAAAGACAATCAACAAGAACAACAAATTAACCCAGCAGCGACAATCAAGCCGAAATCCAGCCTATCAGACCCCAAGCAATCAGAAACCAGCCAATCACAGGCATGGAAAAACAGACTCCGACCCCAGACCCGAAGAAACCCGATCGACTAACGGAAGGAACCGATGAATCACGAGTGGACCCGAGTGGCTACTATATAAGGCCGCGGGTTAGCTGGACATCTTCAGTCTCAATTAAGCCTTGAGGAAGTCAGCAGCATGTCTGGCGAAACGTTGGCAGAAAATTCACCTACACGGTCTAAACCAGAAGAAACAACTGAAGTTTTTTGAATAATATTATTATTATAATCTACTGGCTTGTGAATTTACTTTGAAAATCCTTCTTAAAAACAATATGTTAATCAATGATATCTTCTGTTAAATTTAATTATTTCCTCTAAAAGATTATATATTATTTTGGTGCATGAGAAGCGAGGGATCTTTGACTGGATGATGTAAGGAAGAAAATAGTTGGGGGTGCAGTCAATTAAAACACTAAATAAGTGGATACTTATTTTAATTAAGTGCCGACGTTTCGACCCACTTTGTGGGTCATCTTCAGGGCTATAGGACGCTTGCAGTAGCACGAGGGGACGCGGTCTGAACGGAAAATACGTTATCAAACGTATAACGTATTTTCCGTTCAGACCGCGTCCCCTCGTGCTACTGCAAGCGTCCTATAGCCCTGAAGATGACCCACAAAGTGGGTCGAAACGTCGGCACTTAATTACAATAAGTATCCACTTATTTAGTGTTTTAATTGACTGCACCCCCAACTATTTTCTTCCTATTATTTTGGTGTATCTACAATTTGTGCCAAATAACAACTTTGCAGCAAGTAGAGAAATAGTTTTTTTGTATTAATAGTTCACCGTTTTTAATATCAAAAAGTTATCCCAGGAGGTAGGTAAATAACAATATAAAAATAGCACTGTACTATTCATATAATGTTTACATACCTGCCGCCTACTTTGCAAGGCTTGATAAGGGATTGATTTCTTATGATATGACTGAGAATAGCAACTTTATCATTTTTCCCATTTGCATTAAATAGTATAGTATTTCTTTAGTTTGTTTTTCATGAAATTCATTATTAAAAAATATATATATTTTTGTCTCTGTTTGCAGCTTGTAACTTTCAGAATGTTTATCCTAAAGATAGGATACTGCAACATTGACTAAAAATGGGGTATTGTTAATTTTTAAATAAAACAAATATTTGAAAGTTAAATACTCCACATAAAACTTATGATGGTTATAAAAAAAAATTTACTATTTCATTTTGTTTTTGACCATCTACCACACTACATCATTGTTTATAGAAATATTTATTGGTATCCATTTTCCTCTTTATATTTTTTTTAAAGTTGTTAGTATAAATTAAGAATTTCCTATGTTTATATTTGTCCCTTATTTCTACAGCCCCGGTGAATAAGTGGTTAAGTCTAGTTTTCTCCAAAATGAGTTTCTTGTACTTAAGTAAGCGGAATCGAGTTATATTCGTAGTGAATATGGGGCTAAGTATGGAATTAGCTTGAAAAGGAGTTATTGTTTATATTTCAACTCTATTTCAAGCCAAAACCTACGAGAATGATACGATTCCGGTTATCTGAAAGCAGTTAGCTTTCTCTGGACAAAATCCAACTTAACCACTTATTCATCGGGGCTGTAGATTTATTCTTATAATATTATTTCACTGTAACTTTACCTAAATTAATTATAAAAGGATAAAAATGTATAAAAGTAATAAAACTTAAATAAAGTATTAAATTTGTGTGGCCAATAATCAACCACTGCACCAATTTGTGGTTGAGAAATGAAAATAATAGAGGAAAAAAAATATATCTTATGTTTGTTTATAATTTTCCAGAATATGTTTCATCCTTATGATTGAAAATTAGTATTTGAGTTTCTTAACATATTGTTATACTATTTATGACATAAAATTGTACAGGTAATTTTATTTTATATTTATTTATTAATAGCCAAGAAGTTATTATTTTATTTCATAACAGCTTCGTTTACTAACTTATTTTACTTTTTCAGGTATGAAAATTCATTGGAAATTGTAGATTTATTTATGGACACAAAATTAAGAAAAGAGTGGAAGGAGGCGTGTGTTATAATTAACAAGTGCAAACTAGATTTTAAACTTTATATTGATAACGATATGAATGCGTAAGT
The DNA here is from genome assembly GCA_964056705.1 of Troilus luridus. NCBI lineage: Eukaryota > Metazoa > Arthropoda > Insecta > Hemiptera > Pentatomidae > Troilus > Troilus luridus. The sequence goes on along the minus strand of OZ057414.1, from coordinate 112,842,281 downwards.
TCAGTTACAAAATCATTTTTTTAGTCAACTTGTTTATAACCTTGTTTTTTTATTTCTATAGTCAACCTTCGCAACTGTCTCCAAGCTGTGTTATATAATAAAATTACAAATTTTATTTTACAATGGTAAATGATACATCAAACATTATCATGATATTTACTGAGCTCGCCTATTTTATTAAAAGAAACTTTTGTATGTACAGTCGTCTCCCAATTTTAAACCCCAAGAAAAATGTTTTGTTCTATAAATAAATAAATCTATTTTTTGTTTGAAAAAAAAAAGTCTAAAGACTCATCATAAAGACTTATAATAGAATAAGTTTTAATTATAATACATAGTCTTGTTTTGTTTTTTTAATTTTGAAAATAAAAACTTTGCTGATATCTCCAAACTGTTACCTTTTTTTTAGAAAGTTTTTAGATGAATGGAAGTTGAAAGATATGGATTATTTGATGAAGTTTACTCCAGGTAGAAATTATGCCTATATACTTTCATCTGGCATAGAGGTTCTTAAGAAGAGTGAAGATACTTGGGAAGAAGCCATAGAGATACTTAAGCTTCTTTTAGGACAAAAATATTTTCTGGGGTAAATTTCAAAATAGTTAATTTACTTATTTGCTTCCATTGTCCCAATTATGAAATAAAAGGTTTATAGTAAACAAAGTAACATATAGAGAATTATATATAACCATTAATTTAAATAATCAAAGTTAATTGTATCTTTATAAGATGTTGAAAGTATAAAAAAAGTTTCTGTAGAACAAAAAAAAAAGGTTTTCCCAATACGGTTAAATGTTTTCATTAATTTATTTTTTGTTTTTGGTACTTCTTAATGTAGTGGAGCTAGAGGAAATTGGTATAGAGAACTGGGACTTGTCTACGAAAAGCAACAGAATTATGAAAGAGTAAGTTCTTAAGTATATACTATAAATATATATTTTAATGAATTCATTTAATGCGTTTTACTTTCATCTCTGCCCCAACTTTTTGGTTTTTCTATGATGTTGAAATTGTTTTAATAATTTGATTTCCCAGTTCTAGTACACTGAATGATTTTTCATTAAACATTTTTTTACATTTATAATTTTTGTTTTGTAACTACGATTGAAGTTTTGTATACAGTGCCTTAGGAATGTTTAGTGTTTAGTTTTTGTTTGGATGAGAAGTTTTTATATTATGAATATAAAGGTTCATTTTAAATGTGAAAATCTGTTTTTATTGATAAAAAATTATTTAATTAAATACTTCAACAAATCTAATATTAACCTTCTGCTGACAAAGTTGCCACCTTTATGTGGTTTTGTCCGGAATGAGGTTCTTATTAATCCTAATTCATTCGCCGCAGCAGATGCTAGAAGCAGTTCTTGGCCAGCTCAACTTCTCTTCCCTAATCTTCCCTGTCGTTAGCAGGGATATACTCTCAGCTGATGCTTTACTGAATACCCAGGTTCGCTAGACTTTAGAGCCCTGTTTTTCTCTAATATAATCATGCTGATAACATGCTCGACAATCTCAGAAAAGCTGGTAATCTGAAACTTAAGGTCTCTATATCCAAATTATGTTATGAAATCTCGCCACACTCTTTTAATATTACTGTTTATCCAATATTTCAATAGCTGAAAGGCTCTATTCCAGCATTTGACACTTCAAAAAAAGTACCCTCGTCAAGCTGATTTCTCTTGTGTTATATCTCAGGATAGAGATATATGCCACTGATTATCAATACATCAATTTTTTTTTGTATTTTAATATGGTGAACTAGAATAAACACAATTCACGTCAACTAAATTTTCAAAATAAGTGGAAACCTGTGTTTGAATTGTGAAGTATCTACACCCAATAAAAAGTTAAAATAATCAAATAGTTTACTGCTCAAAATTTTCTTATTTATGCAACCCTTTCAGATGGTTGATGTTCTCGTGGAAGGTCTTCAGGATCCGAAAATACTTACTAATTATTCAATTATTGCTTTGATTACGAAGGCAGAATCAATGGGCAAGAGGAAAACTTTACCTGCATCATTAAAGACACGTTTACTGGAGGCAATCCCTGTGATAAATTACTCACCAAAAACGACAACTATTGAAGCGACATCTGCACCCAGGTTGGTTATTCAAGTAAAATAAAATTGATTTTTCCTTGTTGATATTATTAATTAATTAAATATTAGTATTACTATTCCAGTGTAGTTTCCTGATTTCTTTACTACCTCCTTATTTTCTTGAACTGTCAATCCTTCCCATGCTTCATGATCAGTTGTAAGTAGCTTACTTGAGACGTTTGGGTCCCATTTAATGAAAAGAACCCACCCACAATACATGCATGAGTTTGAGATGGTTTTGAATAATATTTAATTATTACAAGAACTACCACAAATTTCAGGCATCTTCAATATGCCAAGTTTGAAAAATGTAAAAGTGACAGTTTTATTTAATATAAATAATCCAAATTACTTAATATTTTAATGAGACCGAATTACAGGGTGCGGCAACATAACTCCCTTTTTTAAAAACTTAATAAAACCCATTGTATGAATCAGAAAATTTGTATTTATTTTTTATAATGTAGGTACATGTCTAATGTTTTGACTTGCATAGTTTTGAAGATCAAATCAGGTAGGTGACTTCCCCCTTTCTCCATACACTGAGTAAACCGATTTCTGCCATTCATCATGACTCTTACCAGCATAGCAGGCGGTATATTGGCAATTTCTTATTGGATGTTGGTCTTCAAATCTTGTAGGGTACTAGGATGGTTCACATAAACACGGGAATTGAAGTCACCTTCAGAAAGTTCCTGCAATATCACCATCTTGTAAGGATGAAAATGAAGAATTCTTCTCACAGAACGATCGGACAGTCCAAGGGCAGATGCATGTTTGCGCCGTGGTGATCGCAACATTGAAGCTCTTGCTGCCTCAATGTTCTCAGGTGACCTAATAGGCCTAGGGACTCCAGTTCTTCGTCTTGTCGCACTTGCAGTTTGCCTAAACATAGTAACCCACGTAACAATTGATTTCCGATCCAGGACAGGAGCCAATGGGGGTAAATTAAAGTGTTTCCGAAAGGCGCGCTGTGTTACAATCACAGAACATCCGCTAGAAAAGTAGCCCTCAACAGCAAATTCACGCTTCTCACTGTTCCAACGCATGATGGCGACTGAACTGTGTCAGGACAAAACTTTACAGTCCCCCCTCTCGAACAAGAACACTAGCACTCCGCTACGACATCAAACGACTGAATGGCGCCCATTTTAAAAAAGGAAGTTATTTTGCCGCACCCTGTATAATGTTTTCATTGTTTAATAAAATCAGGTTTTTGGATAAAAAAAAATTATAGGAAACATCCAACTATCTCATTATTATTTTAATTTAATTATTATTTATTATTTTATGGTTATTTAAATTTAAATTTTAATTGAGCTAACTCAAAACATGGGAAATGAGGGATAGTATCTTTCTGCAGAATGACGTCCATTTTGAACACTTAAGTTGATTTACCTGTAACGTTGATTAAGTTGATTTACAATTAAGGATTATTTACCTGTAAAGTATTAATTATTACCTATAAATCAATATTTCATTAATACTATGATATTTTTTTAGTGTTACAACTAGCAAAAAACAAGTATTTGTAAAAAATACGGAAAAAGGGAAAGAGTACTCTTCTGTTGAAGAAGTCGCACGGCAGCACTATATGTCTAAATTTGATTATGGTTCAGGTAATTAATACAACAATATTACTTTATATTTTATTTATTATTTATACATTATGTGCACCTTCAGATAACAAAAAAAATCTTTCTTGTCTGTTTTTGATATAACGTAACGAAAGTGGTGAGTAGATTTCTGAGTTGATATTCTGAAGGCTCTGGGTTTAAATCCAGCTGTTGCAGATAAATTACTTAATATGTTAACATTCCACAGGATGGACCCTGTGGAATGAGCAGACCATCCTGGGGCTCACCCAGCCTTATTAATTAGGAGAAAAACCTTATCCATGGCAATGTTGAGATGTTCAGCTTACCGTATTTGCTGTAAGAAAGAAATGACAATTTCATAGTAGCACTTATTTTATGAAATGACAATCAAAAAGAAAAAACTAATAATAGAATATAAGGCCTATGAGTTTTGGTCTGTTCTCTCATTTTATTTTATTTCAGGTATTCACGACGAAGGAAAACTTTTAGTTACATGTGCTCTAGCTTGCTTATGGGAAGTTATTTTCCACGATGTGGAGGGTGTTTTTCATTCAGAATTGCAATCAGCTCCTCTTGATTGGGGTTCCTCTGGTTTTTACAAGCGTCGTGAGGAAACCATTAAAGTAATTATTATACTTATATTTTTTGTTTATAATCATAGTATTTGTGCTTACTTGATACAAAATATAGATACATAAAATTGTTCTTAAAACTAGTTTTATTAAAGATTTAATACCAAAGATGATGATGATAAAATTCTGATGCAATTATTATGAGCTCGAAGAGATTAGAAATTGATAGGTGAAGTTGTTCATTTAACGTCACTTTATGCTGCTATGGCTAATCGGACGATGCTACAGTGGGAGCTCTAAATTTTGCCAATCCAGGTTTTATTAGGATAGGGATTTTTAACGAGTACCTGACATCGTACAGGCTCGGGACCCCCGTTTAACGTCCCTTCCGAAGGACGGCGTAACTAAGGATTGTTTACTCCCTTTAAAAAATCCTAGGGCCACCTGCCGGGCTATGAACCCGCGATCTTGGGTTTTGTAGTTTGTTACGCCAACCACTAGACCACAGGTCGCCCCAGATGATAGGTGAAGTATTTCGCTGACACCATTGATTTCTGATAAATTGTTTTTTATTTACTCTAATTAATCATTAAATTTTTTTTTTTTTTTTTAATTTTTTTAAATATAATCTCAGCACAAAGGGGCAGTTCCAGTTTTCAAAAAGTATTATTTTTTCCAAAAAACAAACTGATTTAGGAAGCATCAGATCTATTTGCCCTGAAGAAATACAAAGCACAGATAATTCATTTGCTTTTATAATTAAATACAGCTTGTTTTTTATCACCTTTTAAACCTGGTTTATTACCTCATCTTGCATTTGATTTTAATTTTTTTATGGCTTTAGAAAATATTGGATGAAATGGCTCAAGAAACTGCACCATTGTATTTGGAAAAAGTTACAAAGAAATATTCTGGGATTGTCGGTCCTGTAGATTGGAATTTATTAGAATCTGGAAAGCTTGAAGAGGTTATTTAGTTATATTAAAGATGAATATTACTATTATTTAATTAATTTCATTAATCATATTTCATAATTATTTTCAGGCTCAGCAGTTCTTATCCAGTCTTACGACAGACGTTTTTCTCAAAATTGCAAAATACCTTATACAAGATTACAGAACAAGAAGGAGTGGACTTCCGGATTTAACGCTTTGGGATTCTACATCTAATAAAGTACCAATACAGTGTTTAGTATTTCAATCAATTATGACAATCATCTTTTGAAATTTATATTAACAGAATTTCCAAACATTTCTAGAGCATTTTTGTAGAAGTCAAAGGACCTAGTGATACGCTCTCTCCTAATCAAATAATGTGGTTACAAAAACTTGATGAATTTGGAGCTAATGCTGAAGTTTGTCGAGTTAACAGTAAGATTTTTTTATTTTTTAAAAATTATTTCTTTGTATCCTTATACAACCAGTTAATTAAGAGACTTGTAACTAAAGTTTGCAATATCAGGCTGTCTCGTTTATGTTGATATGTATATGGTTGACCTTAGATTTCTCCGCAATCCCTGTTGATGTCTGCATATTTATTCCGTTTGTAATCTGTTTTTAACTTAAAAATGATTGAACTCAGGAGTAACTCTTGTAAATAAACAAAAATCGTTAAATTATAAAGGGTCTTTATATTTAAGGAGCGGTTGGATGTGATAAGTTAGCTGTTATTAAGTTAAAGCTAAGAACTTATAGACTTCTCAAATATTAAAATACATTTATTTGTTGGTTTAGTTACATCATGTTGCTTTGATATGTATGTATGTACACTTATTAATGTTTCTAAAATACTTTTAATTAAATGTAAAATGAATATATGGTGTTTTTGACGGAATTATTTTATTAAACTACTCAAATATTTTTTAACTTTATAGTTCTTTTTCTTTTTACTGATGGTTAAATTATTTTCCAGCTCTAAATACTGGCCCTAACAATCAGAGCAGAAAAAGGAAATCTGCTGACGAAGCATAGAATTTTAATTATTTACTTTAATGATTTTTTTATACTAAGCGATTTTTATCATAACAGATTAAAAAAATTGTTTTTTTTATATTAAAGTAATATAAAAAATTAGAACAATTTCTCTTACTAATCATTGGTAATACACAAATCAATAATTTTATTAAAGATTTTATTTTTTTAAAGAAATTAAAAATACTCTCAAGAGCAAATAAAAACTATAGATTCTGATTAAAATTTTCTTTTTCTTTCCTTCTACCCTGCCTTTTATGTTGTACATAGTATAGTAAGTCAGCTGTTAAGGAAAAATGCTTTCCACTTTATTGCTTTCTCACATATCGTACACAGCGGTTTTTAGTTAACACTGTACATCCATTACTATCCAACGTTAAACTCTCTCTTAGTAGTTTGGGTTCTTGCACCTCGTAGATTACCTAGTGCAAGATGTAAACACTAGTGCAAAATTCAGATTATATTTTTAAATCCTCACATCATTTCTCTATCATTACTAAAATTAAAATAAGGTGTTATAGGTAAACAGAATTGTTTCACCATTAGTTATCTTTTTAAATACTTGCCAAAACATATGCTGATGGAGATTAATTGACTGCCAGGCTGTCTGAAAGTTCTTTGAGAGTTTGTGCTGAGTTTCCATCCAATTAGTCTTACAATTCACTGTCTTCAAACAATTTTGATTGTTTCATGAACAGTGTCTGTACACACTGAATAATATTAAATGGAAAACTGTTATTTTATGTAGAGAAATGTCATAACCATTGAATTTAAGATTTGTTGCATCGTCACCAATAGCTGTCGCTGATTGGTTGATATTTGGATTGGTAAATAAAACAATAATTGCATTTCAAAAAAAAAAAATAATAATATGAAAAATGTGATTTAAATTAAAACTACACAAAATATGTTGAATAATGTGATAAACATCTGTGTAACTAAACTTCTAATTAGAAATCAATGGCAATGGAGATATGTAGATGACGCTCATGCAAGGATTTTATTTAGAATAAAAGTAACAAACGGTTTTAGAAGATTCATTTATTTAAAAAAATATCAACAAACATCCAGGAGCAACTATGGCAGTGAAAATTTTAATTCATAAATAAAAAACTAAGAAAATAATATATTTTTTTACCTTTATTTAATTCAATACCTATAAACATATAAGTAAATTTTTCAAGCACCACCAGGCACATACAAATAATAATTAGACTAACTTTAATAATACTTCTCTTTCTTTTTGTACCAAAAAGTTACAAAGGTTTACTGGTAATTACACAAAGGATAAATATTTCATAATTATGCAAACCTTCATGTACAATAAAAAATAACGACAGCTCATTTACATAATACACAATTCTAGGTTCTTAAATGCATTTATTAAAAATTACACCATTCATTTAAATGAAAACATTTTGCTTAACAATATATATTTCATAACAGAAATCAAAACTTAAAAAAAAATTAAAATAATGCACTTGTTTTGTACATATATGAATTGCTTATTGCAGAAAGGTAACTAGTTCAACTTTTGAGGTTTTTGAAACTTTTAACTTTTACCAGAGACCGAACACATTGTTTACCATAGAAAGGACATTTGCCCGCAAGATAACACAGTCTTGAAAACACTTACTATATTTTGTTTACTGCAGATAGGGAAATAGACCAGGACAAGATCTCTTTTTTTTCTCTCTAGTAAAATTTAGAAAAATGGACTAGTTCCCTTCCTGGAGGTTAGCGACTCATATATACATATAATTTTCTGATTGTTCTCAATCACAACAGTAAAAGATAAATATTGACTATATTATCAGTAAAAATGCCGGTTGCTTGAAGTAATAAACATTGAGGTTAACCAATGATAAATGGTGTCTTAAATTATGATAGAAGGAGAGAAATCAGCTGTAACCATTTTTATCTAAAAGATAATTTAGATTTTTTTTCAAGAATCCATTGGTCTTTTTTCTGATAATATATTATCTTTTCCTTTTTGCCGGTCGAATGAATTTTAGATTCCTGATAACAGCTTTGATACAATTTTTTCTTAAAGATATACCTACATTATTTTTTTATATCAATCCTAATAAACTTAATCAATCTCAATAGTGCAAACTTTCAGTTTTAAATTTGTACTTCAGTGGGACTTTGTACTTTCAAAAAAGCCAATATTATATTGACGCTAATTACGTCTACTCTTAGCTCTTAACATCCCCCCCCCCACTCCCATTTTACAGCAGACCCAGCCCAAATAAGAGGATCAAAAATAAATTAAATAACTTCTAACCTAAAGAGAGCAAACAATATTTACAAATTTATTTTAACTAAATTAAACATCTAGCTCTTTTAAAAATATTTAAACCACTAATTATGAATGTGGAACTGTATAATTCAGTTCAAGTATAATGAAACAAAAGGAAAAAAACACATGAAACAACAGACAAACAAAAGAACCGATAATCCATACAAAAATAAGGGGTATCCATAAAAAATAGTTTTTCTTTACCTCGGCCAATAGCAATACGTAACCATATTATGTGACATTTCTCATTTTACTTACTCTTTGGTCAATAATTTTGATTGGCATATTATTTATTCTTAAATGTTAAGTGATAAAATGACATATTTTATAAATCCTCACTTAACAATATGATATTAAAAGAATTCATTTGACATTTAGAAGCACAGGAAACATACATGGGACATGCTAATACTTAAAGAAGAAAGGATCAGAATTAGTGAATACAATCTATATGATAATTCACAATTTATATGACTAACTAAATTTTCTTAATAATAATGTTGATTATATAATCTATAATTTAGACTCAGATCTGAATTGTAATGTAAGTAGTGTTACTATGCCTTTTTATCATTATTCTTTGAGACATCCCAAACATTAAGAATAAGATTATAAAAATCAATAAACTGAAGGAGGCTATAATAGATGACAAAGTAATATTAGATTACCGATTAAAATATCATTATTTTCTACAAAATTTAATACAGAATAATTACTTGTGGATACCCCTTTTGTTAAACATCCTGACAATATTTTGGTATACGTTCTTTGCTCAGAATACATCAGAATTGATGTAATGGAGTTTTTAAAATATCAATAAATGTTAAACTGAGATATACAGAATAATAACAGTAGGTGCATATGAGCATTATAATGTTAGAATTTGTTTAACAATAACTAACCCAGCAGTTAAGTAACCACATAACATAAAGCAATTTATTGTAAAACTACAAAACCATTACTACTCTATATTCCAAATATAATATGATTTATAGCCCTTACCTATATGAAAACAATGTTTATTAAAATAAACAAAATCCAGAATTATGGACTTGAATTTTGCTAATTGATTCAGATGAAATAGAATTCTGTTTAGGATCTGAAATTTTATCAGAAACGTATTTATAAAAATCTTCTGAATAATAACTTATAGATTTAATTAAGCATATGTATACCTTGCTGGCGCAACCGTTTTACAAAATTCTGTTCTGCTGGAATGGACCTTTTTCTACATATTGAGTTAATCTGTTCACAAGTATTAGAATTACTTGTATCGATATCCATATCCTCAACTACTGATGTTTCTGGAATCCTTTGGTATCCACAATTTTTAGGGACAACATCCGATGATAAACTAACCTCTTCCCTCATCTCAAGGCCCAAAAGGAAACTATCACTAATATATTCTGAACGCATACTGAAACCTTTTCTATTACCCCAACATGTATTACCATTTGATAAGGCAGGCATGATTATGAAACTATAAATAAATATGACAAGACAACTATTTCTTGAGTAACAATACTCCTAGTTATAAAAGAGGCAAACTATTGGGATTCAAGTAAAATATTAATATTTGAAATTAAGTAAACATTAAACCATTAATGAGAAAATATTTGCTTTAAACGACCATGCCAACAGCAAATAGGTTTAAAAATGTAGGTGAAGGTTATGAAACCTCCAGTTAGGTTTCACTTGTTCCAACACTACTCCAATGTCCTAATTGAACATATGTTAGCACTCCATAATATTTTGGATACTGTAAATTGTAACATGAAGTCCTTAGTTCATAGACCATTCCACAATAGTTTTACATGATTTTTTAGTAGTGGAAATACACAACCGTCTTTTTGAGTTATGTAGTTTTTTAATAGAAGTATAAATGGCTAGATTAAACTGTTTACATCTTATGTGTTGTGAAAAATTAAGGATTATTAACTACTATAGATGAACATAATATTACTTCCATTTGTCTTATTTAAATTTTTTGAAAAATTAGAGTGCCAAAATGGATAGTGAACAAATCACTGTTAGTTCTACAGATAGGGAATACAAGAAGAAGAGAGTGGAGGTATATTTCTTCCTGTCATATTGTTTATCATCAATTTTTTTATTTCATTCAATACCAATTATTAACATGTTATATTTGCTTAGCTATTTAAATTTTTAAGTACTAAAAGAGTTTTTAAAGCTGTATTTCGTCTATATGTTTTAATGAATAAATGATTTAAAAATGAATTATATGTACATTATCTCTAGATTATAATTTTATTTTATTATGCCATATATAGTTGTTAAGAAATTATTGAATTTATGTGTTTTTGGTAACCTAGTTTCAAAGATCAAGGACATAGAAACAATTGGAAACTTGCTGATTCTTTCATTTTTTCCATCTAAGAAGTAGATTATTAATTTTTTATTTTATGTTTAATGAAGGGATAATGTTACCCTTCTTTAAAAAAAAAAAAAAAATCAGTTTTGGAAGTTAAATTTAGGGTCATATGTATAATGATTTTTACCATTGTTTTAACATAACAATAGTTCATTTATTGTTTGATAAATTTCTTATATGTTAGTTAGTTGTTTATTTAACGTCACTTTATGCTGCTATGGCTAATCGGACGATGCTACAGTGGGAGCTCTAAATTTTTACTATCCAGCTTTAATTAGGATAGGGATTTTTAACGAGTGTCTGACATCGTACAGGGTCAGGACCCCCTGTTTAACTTCCCTTCCGAAGGACGGCGTAACTAAGGATTTTTTACTCCCTTAAAAAAATCCTAGGGCCACCTGCCGGGCTACAAACTTGTGATCGTGGGCTTAGTAGTTTGATCAATTTCTTTCTTTCATACCTGTCATGCTATTACTTTATTTATTCCAGACAATCTAATTGAAAATGTTTAGTTAGAAATGTGTAAGTAGAAATTATGTAAAAAAAAAAAAAATCAAAATGTATTGAGTAAAATATTGGATCTGAAAAAGAATGAGTCCGCTGGAAAATTTAGGAGTTAATATAATGAAAGAGACAGCATCATAAAGTTTGAGCTTAGCTGTAAACTTGTTGGACTTAGTACAAGTTCTTCAATTGAAAAAAATGTAAGCAACTGGTAAATGTCCAAGGCCCAGATATATGTGGAAAGATCACTTTAAAGGTGATTTTTGAAATTTGGGTCTGGGCGGTAAACCGGTGTTGTAAACACCAAATTGATGGTATCATCGTAGAACCTTCGGGCAAGATAAGCCTTTTATTATAATTATGGATCTCTTTATATGTTGTAGGGATGGCCTGTGGAAATTCTGTTTAAGTTTCTTTGAACTAATTCTGATGAATTTAATTAGCATTGACACTTTTTATTTTTGAAGATGGGTGTTCTATTCTATATATTTTTTTTTAAATTGACTAAATTGTTTATTTTTGCTTTGATGGAAAGCATATGAAATTTGATTAGTTATTTCCCAAGATAACTGTTGAAGTAGAACATTGAAATAATTTTGTTATTGCTTAAAATATTTGAATCTAATTTTGTAGAATGTATATTGTTAATTATGCTGGTAAAATTTCATAAGTGAATATTTTGCTGGAAATGAAACTATGTAAATCCAATATGATTTGTAAAACACCATTACAATAATTTTCCATAGTTCTCAATCTAATGAAAATATCGGATTACAAATTAGTTTATTGGTGAAAATTTGGAGGTAATTGACCTCTACCTTAAAATTACCTACGTGGAGATTAGAATTACATGGAAAAATTATTTATACAGACATGAAAAAAAATCATTGCTTCAGATTTTCAAATAAACTTCGTTTCTGTTATAAATTGTCATCATTTTACTAGTGTGAACCTTCTTTAAGATATACATAGATCTAGCAGCAATTTTTTTCTTAAACCCAACACTTTATATGACCATGCACATAGTTGGAAAAGTTTATTTCAAGTAAACACTGAGCTTTTAACTATGGTTGGAACTGGCAAGTATTTAAAAAAAAATTAACTATTTAAAAGAAGAACATAGAATTAAATCTTTATTCTTACTCCTATCTTACTGAACGATGTTGGCTTAGCCCTAGGTCAAAACCATATTGACCAATATTTAGTTTTTAAAATTTTATTTCAGGAGTTGGGCAGTACTCTTGCAAAAATTCGTGCCAGAGTCAAAGCCAATCGAGGATCTGCTGCAAAAAATGATGATGAAGTTCAGTCATCTGGAGGAAGCAAGCATCCAGAGGATTCTGAGAGAACAGCTCTTACCACAAAACTTGAGGAGGATAGGTAAAATAATTTGAATTATATATTCTGTTTTTTACAAATACCTTTTTGTATAATATATTCTTTACTAACACTAATTCTTTTTTATCTTAGGGTCCGATTCAGTAAACATCAATCGGAAAAGGCTAAAATTAAAGAAGCTATGGATCAAATAATGATTGATCGGGAAGAACAAAAAAAAGTGGAAAAACAGTTACAAGAAGCTATCGCTAAAGTAGTAAGTGAATAATTTCGTTTTGGGTTTTTTATTTATTAATCTAATAAAGAGAGGATGAAAACATGAGATACTTTTGATAAGGTTTTGTTGTAGTTCACATCATTTGAGGGGTGTAGATGCAAAACTCACATTCTCCACTTTTCATAACTTTTGGGAAAATGATAAAAACATACTGTTATAAATATATGAGATAAATGAGTCAGAATTTTTAGGAGAAGAGCAGCAACAACATCTTCTCTTACAAATATATGACTCATTTATCTAATATATATTTATAACAGATACCGTTTTTATCATTTTTCCGAAAGTTATGAAAAGTGGAGAATGTGGTTTTGCACCCTTATTTAACGTCAAATTTCTCAATTCATTGCTATTTGTTTTCAGTCATTTCAAAATTTCTGAATGATAAAGAAAAGCAGCTGAAGATCTTACAGTCTGCTTCTGCAATTAAAGGCTTATAAAATAAGTTTATTGTGGATTTTTATAAAATACCCAATTAACTAAATAGATGAAGTTCAATTGTTTATTTAATATTTTACACTTAAAAAGTAATTTAATGTTTTGTTTTTTTAAAGATTAAACGACATAGACACAATAATTCCTTGAAAAATAGATATTGATATAACCAATAATCGGAAGTTCATTTTATTCCAGAAAAAATTTAATTATTTGCTTGTTTTTTATTTATTCATTAATATCTTGGAAATTACCAACTTCGGAAAAACGTTCTGAATTCTTTTTCTTAAGTTAAACCTAGTTGTTAAAATTTGGTTTCTAATATCTTTCCATAGCTGGCAGATACCCATATGTCAAAATGGCAGTTTGAGATGAAAATAGTGATAGTTTATTCTGGCATGGTTTTTATTTTACTTTGCAATATGTGAACGATCAAGGTTAAATTAATTTGAAGATCTTCTGGTTAACAAATGCCTGTTAAAAATCTCATATAACAGATGGTCTAAGTACTGCTTGATGAGACTTGTGTATTCTGAAGAACCCTGCTGTCTTTTGAAAACAGCAGAGGGTGACTGCAAATCTCACGATTGGCAAAATCTAAGAACTAATATTTGTATTTTGTTATCACCAACTGCGGTTCAGCGTGATCTAGGACAAATCACCTCCCTGCACAACCATTGTCCATGTAACAGTACAATCTCTACCATGGACTGAACCCGTTTACGGGTTGTAGTGGTAGAGGTTTTTTTATCACCAACTAGTCCTAGAACAAAGTTTTTTCTAGATTTCTAAAAAATTAATATAACTTTAATGTAGTCAAACTATTAGCTTGTTGTAAGTATTTTTATATTTTTTTAGACTGCTCCTGCACCTGAGTTGCCACCACTTATTAAACAGCGAATAATTGATTTGGAAACATCTGTGGAAACCTTGAAGGTTTGTGTTTTTTGTTTGGTTCTAGTAAATAAATGTATAAACTTTAATCTTCCTTATAGGAATATACTTTGTTTTTTAATCTAAATTATTGAATTTAACAAATATTACAACTTAGTATTCAATACTTTGTTATTGAATTAAAAAAAGTATTTTAATTTTATTAATTTAATATAGTTTATTTGACTTGGATCATATATTTGTATAAATCTATATTAAGTACTACTTTGTAAATAAATATTTTTGGACATAAGGAGGCCATTTTTATCAAACTTTTTTTCGATTCTCCAAAATTCTCCATGTTTATTTTTTTAACAAATGTTTTATTGATCTATAAATCTATTCTGTAAATAGTTACACAATTGTATTTTTTTAATAATAAAATATAGTTGGCATCATGTTATTAATTTATTTATTTTATCCATTTTAAATTTTTTTATTGTAGGAAAGGCTCTATGAAAAAGATAAAGTCCTCTCCAGTAAATCTCAAGCCCTGACTGTTCTACATAATCAATTGATGCAGAGATCTCAGGAACATGCCGAACGAGCGATGGCGATTACGCAGGAAATATCTACATTAAAAGAAGATTTCGGTAAAAGAGAAGAAAATTGGAAGAAAGAAATGCTAAGGTTAAAAAATAGGGAAGAAGAACTTGAGCAAAGGTGAGTTAGATTATTTTTAATATTTTAGATTTGTTTAAATAATACTAATGCAGAGCTATATGGGATGTATCAGGAGCTAGATGTGGTGCAGCATATAAGAATAGCTAGGCTTAGATGGGCTGATGGGGGATTGCCATTTGGGTATGTTGACAGAAAAAGGAAACATGGACGGCCACAACTACGACGAGGTCGAGAAGGATGCAGGTAGGATTGTTGGATCCAGAGATTGAAGATCTTTGCCAAAGGACAGAGAAGAGTGGAGGCGACACCTTGAAATGGCCAAGACCGCACTGGGTTGTAGAGCCAGTGTTGATAAATAATATTAAGCATTATTTATTTATTACTGGGCTCTAATGTCTCTGAAGTGCCATGACCTCTGCTAACTTCTTCCATCATTTGCCTCTGTCCACCTCAAGGCGCCTCCAGTGGTTAATACCCATCGCCTTCAGGTCACCCTCCACATCGTTGACCCACCTAAAGCATTGCTCTCAATCTTTTTTTCTTTTTTTTAAATATATTTATTGAAATTTACAACTGTATACAGAATACATCCAGTAAATATTATGATTGAATAAATTGACATGAAAAGACAAGTAGAGAAACTACCCAGTGGTAGTACTCAAATAAAAAGTTCAGCTTAGAAGGTCACGAGGCCATCTTCTTTTCAGACGTCTCGGAGGATTATCAGGAATTGAAGAGGTTGCGAGGTTTGATACTAGTGGGTTTGGGTGGAAATAAAGTTTGCTCTCAATCTTAAACCATCATTTGGTATTCCGTTCATCATCCTTCTTGGAATTCTAGTAGGGTCCATCCTCTCCATATGTCTCTACAATCGTAGTCTCTTGAGCTGGATGATTTTCACTATATCATGCTCATCGTGTAAGTCCCTTGATTCCTAATCGGACCTGATTCTCCACTTGTCCTCCATTCTAATATGTCCAAAAATTTTATGTAGGACTTTTCTTTCCCTTACTTCAAGGATCCATTTTCTATCTTATCTTTTCTCAGTGACAAGGTGTCACATCCACAAGTCACAATTGTTTTACATATGAGGCACTTTGGTTTTCTGGACATCTTTTTACAGCAATATAGTTTCTGTATACCAAACAGACATCTACTTCCCGCTACTATTCATGCCCTAATATCGTTTTCAACCCTGTTCTCATACATTATATTACTACCTAGGTACTTGTTTATCACAAATCTTGAAGCGCCAGTTCCCTATTTGTATTTTGTCTCCCTTCATTTGGCCAGCTCTTAATGTTCCCTTGTAAACGCTCTTTTTTTCATTAATTTCCTAGTGATCTAGGAGGCTTCCCTGAGAAATTCTTCAAGAGCACCTAAAAACCTGTACCACTACAACCCGTGATCGGGTCTGGGGTTTAGTACATGGTAGAGACTACTGTTTCATGGACAACGGTTCTGCATGGAGAAGACTTGTCCTAGGTCACACTTAACCGCCAGATTTGTCTCCCTTATTTTGAGTTCCCTATTTTTATAATATTTTATAGAGGCTGGGTTAACCCCAGGAGGATCCTAGATCCCATATGATCCATCTCTCCCCGCAAACAGACTAAATAAAAGTAACTACCTCCAGCGGAATTTGAACCAGGATTTCCGGCATGGCAACTCAGTGCTCTACCACTGAGCCACTCCGCTTCAAGAGCACCTGCAATGTATAAATTATTTTATATATATTAATATATAATAATAATTAAACATTATTATTATTATTATATATAAAAGAATAAAAAGTCTAATAATTTGTAATCGCATACTGTTTCACTGAAATAATAAATAAATCCATTTATAGGCTTGCAGAAAAGGAATCAAACACCGCTGATGTGGAATCGTTGCAGTTAGAATTGGCTTTAATTAGACAAAGCTTAAACGATGCTGCTAACAAAAACGAAGACTTCTCTAACAAACTGGAAACTGTAAATAAAATAAATTTAAAACTAAAAGCGCAACTTAGGGCTGTGAAACAAGAAAAGGACAAATTAAAAGAGGTCTTTAATTTAGGTTTTATTGTTTACTTTCTTTTTATATTAACTAGTAACAATAATAATAATGATGATGATGCACATTCAACAGAGCCTAGAGAGTTCTGGAGGGGTGGAAGCATTGAAGAATCAAATAGCTGTTTTGGAAGAAGAAAAAGGTAACCTCCAGTTGCAACTGGTAGACTTTGATGATATTAAAGGTACACACTTCTCTCCCCTGCTTTATTTGTCCGACTGTTTTTGCCTGGGTATGGTAATGGGTTTTAACACAAGGGATTTAATATTCAGATCTTTTAAAACGAAGTGTGTATGTGGGTTTTGTACGATGGGTAACTTTAATGTCGTAATAGAATATCTTACAGTCAGGAAAAATGTGATAAATCTAAGAATTTTAAACCAGTTTTTGAGGGAATTTTCAACATCGTTTAACAGATAACTTTCTCTATTGCATTAAATGTTATAAAATTTTTTATAAATAAACTACTTAGTTATTGTATGTAACAGAATCTTTGAACTTGATCTTTGGCTTAATTTTTTAAACAAGCACAGGACTACTGACAGGATCAAATACGGAGTTTTTGTAAATTTTGCTAACCAAAAAAAATTAATATTAATAGTTTTAAAAAAATAAATAAAAAACATGCTTTTGTAGCTAGCTGATCTAAATAGTAAAAAATGAATATTAATTTTAAAAAAATAAAGAACCCACATTTATAGCCAGCCAAACTAAAAATTAGTAAAATAAAGAATAGTTTAAAAAACACGCTTTAATATAAAACAAAAGTAAAAAATAATTTTCCATAAGTTTAAATAATATCAGAGCGATGAACAAAACAATTAATTTTATCTTTAAAAAAAAAGTCTGGGGGCTTGATGTTAATTGTTGTAAATATTTTATTGACCTACTTTGGTAAAAATAAATCATGAAAACCCTGGGTTTTTTTTTTAAACGAAAAAATGAATTGTTTTCTTTATCACTGTTCTTATTTTAAACTTATTGTTATATATATTCTGCTTTATAGTTTTATTTCTTCTTAAAGCGCATTTTTAAACTATTATTTATTTTAATTATGAACCAGATCATGTTGACCTTTATTAAAGTATTTAATGCACGAGAAAATAGTTATTTAAAATAACTATTTTTGATTTGATTGTTTTCCTTGAGACGCTTCTCAATATCCTCTTCAAGAGATGATTTTTTTTTTTAAGATAGAATTTAAAAAGGTAACTCAGGATTTAGCAAGAACTTACTGTCCCAATTTATTATTATATTATATATTGTCTTATATATAATAATTTGCTATGGCATTAAAAGTTAAAAATAACCTGATGGAAGGAACGATTCGATCATGAACATAGATTTACTAATTGGGCTACTAATGATCCATGGTAACAGAATGGGAATTAATACTTACGTTAGTTTTACAAAAAAAACTTTTAACTAATCATAATATTGAGAATAGTTTTATTTGGTGAAGAACGAAAGGAAAGGTCTGAAGTTATGAAGAATTAACTATTGCTAATTCCTATGGACTATACTTTTATTAACTATGAAGTCATTTAATAATACATTTTTTTCCCTTCATGGTGAAAAAAATTAAATTGTGTGTAGTTAAAAAAATAACAGTTGGGAAAACACTAATGCCTCAAAAGGTTAATTTTTTTCATTAGAAATTTTGATGGTAAAAGTTTTCTTATAAGCACTAAATTTTTAAGAATTTCTTAAAAATCGTCACTTGGCGATCAAGATGGCTAACCAATCAAACTAAATGCTTACCAATTGCTTCAAAACAATAATAATTAAAAAAATTACATTTTTTTTTTTAATCAAAGCTACAGGACTAATAAATATGATTTTATTATATATTTTTCATAGTTGGAAATTTTACATAGAATAAAATATTTATTTTATGTATGTTAGTCTATATAAGTATCCCAAATTTACTGATATCTATAATAGAACTCAATATTTGTCTAATTTTATAGGAATAACATTTAATCTTACTCACACTGTATTCCAAATGTAATAGAATGGTACCAGTTTCCTTGGATCCGTTTTTATCTATAAAATTATAATTGCGTTCTATTCCTTCTCTTTTTTTCTTACTCGTTTGAAAATCTATAAAAGGCAGAAAGTAAGAAATATGTTAATAATCTTTAAATATATAAGATGATCTGTCATTAATCACCATATATGCATTTTGGTACTTGAAAAAAAAAGAATTGGATATAAGAACTGAAATTAACTATGCACACAACCTAGTCCTTAGTAATGAATTCAGCTTTATACCATGGTGTTAAAGTATCTTGATAATATTTTTATGTGCTGTTATCATATTATTTTTTTTTAAAATGTATTTTTCTTTTTCTTGTTATTAACTATGCAGGGGAGCGAAAGTATAAAGATCATAATAAGATAGTATTCAGCTTGTTGAGGATTGAGATGATTTAAATTCCATCTTATTAACAAATTTAATTTACTATTTTACAGTAATTTTTTTCCCATTAATAATATTAATTAATAAATATTAAATTAATATTAAAAAAATTAAATGTCTTCATTGGCTTATACTCATTAACAGATTATAAAAGTATGATTCCATCTTATTAATGATGTTAGGTTTTAGTATTTTTGTATTGAGATTACTCATTTTTTTTTAAACTCTATTCTTGGTATTTTATTTCATTATGACGTGAAAGTTCATTATACCAAATAAATATCAATTATGCTATTTAATTATAATATTGACCTCTTATCGCAAGTCTTTATTGTGAATGAGTCTCGATGAATAAAACATTTAATTTTCTTCTTTTTATAATTTTATCATTTTTTTCCCCTTTATTGTAGTTCTTTATAAGTGTTCTAGTATCTCGTGCATTTTTTGGTGTAAGAAATGCTGCATTTTTATTGGGTTGATACGTTTTGATATTGGGGTGACCTTTGGTTAGCATAACAACCTACTAAGCCCAAGATGGCAGGTTCGTAGCCTGGCAGGTGACCCTAGGATTTTTTTAACGGAGTAAAAAATCCTAGGTTATGCCCTCCTTTGGAAGGACGGAAGCCTGTATGATGTCAGGTATCCCTATTCTAATTAAACCTGGATAGGCAAAATTTAGAGCTCCTACTGTAGCATCTTCCGATTAGCCATTGCAGTATAAAAGTGATTTTTAATAAACCAACAAACACGTTTTGATATTTATCAAAAGTCTGCCATATTTTTACTTTAACTTTAACCCTTTCCGAGATCACAACCACAATTTTTGTGATCCAATAAGGTCTAGTTTGTGGCAGAGGTCGCAGCCTTTGTAATCTCCATGGCAACTTATATAAAATTTCCCCCACTATCATCAATCTTTTCCATTAAAGTTAGGAAATCGGTTCACTAGTGATCTATTCTTTGAAATAAAAAGGTGACATGCGTAAACAAAATAATATTTATGGGCGTCAACATTAAAAATAGTTTTAAAAAAAATAATAATACTTAACTGGTGGCCATGGGAGAGAGAAAAACTTGAAGTAGGCCCTGGCACAGAAAGTGTTAATTAAAATAATTTTCATCAAAATCTATCAACCTTTTCCAATGTTTAACAAACTTATTATTTAAACTGAAAAGAATATAAATCCCTGGGAAAATACACATTTGAGGAGAATTTTCAATTAATTCTAGTTTTAAAAGTTTTTCTTTTATATTATAAAAAGTTTGCCAGGCGTTTAAAAAATGGTAATTCAGGTGGAGAGAGGTCTGATAAATAGGAAAGGCGTTGTACCCAAACTCATGTAGTTGTAGCGATGTCGTTAGTTGCGGAATGTATAGACAAGGATCAATATCACTCGACTAATTTATGCTGGGCAAAAAGACTTTACAGCTTCCGAAACGTGACATCGATTTCTCGACTACCTTTATTTTGTTTTTAATTGGGTCTGCTTCCACTAAATAATGGTATCCATGATCTTTTTTGTCCCTTCTAACTCGAAATCTCAACAACAAAACTTCACAAACTTCACCGTATCTATATTATCATGTTGCAACTTTTATTATTATTAATTTTTGGTTGCATGTTCCCAAAATACTACCAGCAATAATCTAATCTTTGCTATTCTTTTATTATTTTAAAGTTGATGAATATAGCTCTAGTCTAAAATTACTTAAAATGTTCCTTAAAATTAAATTAAAACTTGTTGAAGCTTTATGGCTTTATTTCTAACTGCATGGCTTTTATTTGTCTAAAACTTACAAATAATATGATTTTTTTTTTTAAATTATACCAACATTACATTCATTTAATTCTCATTTTTCAACCTAAATAAATTTTAAAATAATTGCTCTCTTAAATTGCCACGGTCAATATTTTTAATCCATTCAGCAGGTGTTTCTTTTTGTTTCGACCGTGCAAGCTTCCTCAGGGCTTAATCTGAGTCTCAGATTAAGCCCTGAGGAAGCTTGCAGTATGGCCGGCGAAACGTCGGCTAAGAATTTGACCACACGGTCGAAACCAGAAGAAACACCTGCTGAATGGATTAAAATTAATTATTAAATCCCGTTTTGATTTATCAATTAATTGAATTAAGTATCACTTGTTATTAGGATATTATTATCCATCTGATCATTATTTTTTTTAATATAATACATCTTCTATTTTAAAGTTTTATTATAATTTTTTCAGGAATAAAATTTGGATTTTTATTTCTGAACATAAAAGTAATGTTAATACATTATTATGAAATAGTATTTTTAAATTATTACTGTTTATAATTACTCCTATAGAAACATGATAATTACTTTTTGTAGATAAACCAATATTATTTAGTGAGTACAACGATCCTTTGACATTATTTATATGAGATTCAGTATCAGAAAAATGAAGTTGTTTAAGGTTTATGAAAAATTAAAATAACATATATCTTTTAAAGAACGTAACATTTTATTGTAATATAAACTTGAAACCACCAATTTTTATAACATCAGATCCTCCTTAAGCATGATTCTTGTAATAATTTATACTTCTTTTCATAATGTTTTTATTTATACTGTGTCATTTTTACTTGATACAGCTATGATCTTACACTCATCTAATGCTTAGCGAATCATCTTTACATCTGTTTTTGAGCTTTAATAAATTTAATTTACTTTAATTATTAACTTTGAACCTCCATGGCACACATTAATTTTATAATCCATTCATTTGCCTCTTAATAATGGCCATAATATTTCAGAATCTTTGCAGTCTGCTTCTCTGAGAGCTGATACTGTAGAAGGAGAGATGAATAAATTAAAAGAAAGTCTGAAACATCTAACGGAAGAGAAAGAAGCTCTTCTTAGAGGTATTTATAATCTGTTTAGTAATATATAAGCGGTTGAGCATGATCTCGAACCTCCCTGTACTACGGTTTTCCAAGAAACGGTATAGTCTCTACCACTTACTGAACCCAAGACCCATAGGTTGTGGTGGCCTACCAAAATGTTATATCAGCCCACTTTGGAAATGCATCATAACTCTGCAGGCTGCATATATTTAATTTTATATCCCCACATTAGATTTTGACACCCCCCTCGATTCAACAATTAAGTAGAGTTATAAATTTATTTTTATGTATTATATATATTTTGGATAAATATTGACTCAATAATTGATCCATAAATTCATAAGTTACCGTTTTATAGAAATAATTTGGTTTCAAAGGAGTATTTTATGTTTCAGCAGCTACTTATTCCTAGTTAATTAGGCTTCTAAAATCCACTTTATGAGTTTTAGGATAATCATTTCAAAGTTCATAATGTGGAAAATTTTAAAAAAATAGTCTAAAATAAAAAAGAAGCTAAGACATGTACAGTTGAATGTTTCTTTGCTTAGACAAGCTCCTGTTATTTTTTTATTTCTCAACATGATGCTCAAAACAATAAAAGTGATTACATCAGTTTAATAAACTAAACTGAAGTTATACTCTTGTAACAACCATCCTGCTTTCTTCTACTAAATAATAATTAAAAAATTAATAAAAATAAAGCTAGAAAAGAACAGCATGCTTTAAATAAATGTATATGTATAAAACACTTGCATTGTATATTGTATTTCTCTGTTATAATTTTTAGCTGACATTGTCTGGTAGATTCCTAATTGAATCATTTCTCCTCTAATATTTTTCCTTTAATTCATTTTCTTGTTATCAAAATTTTTGTACTATACCTATATATATTTTATATCACTCGACTAATCAACAATGTGATCAGTGTACACCTTCTGTTTTTTTTTTATTGATTACACAAAATTTTCAATTCTTAGTAATAGATTTTGTTTAATGATAAATTTATAATGTAAGTTCCCTTCATATTTTTAAAAATTTATTTATTAAAATTTTTTATAAATACCTCTTTTTTATAGGACTCGATGAAGCCAACAAAGCAGCTGATCAACAACTTAGCGTTGTTGAACAGTTAAAAATGACTTTGAAAGAGGTTGAAGAACAAAAGATTTCGGCAGAAATGAGATCAATTGAAGTTGAAGAGAAGTTAGAGACGCTGCAATCCAGCACAAGTAGACAAGTGGAACAGCTGTTAAGTGAAATATCGCTCATAAAAGGTCAATTTGATGAACAAAATGTCTTAATCGATTCTCTTAACAACAAACTGTCTCTTAAAGACCAAGAGATTGCCGATATTAAAGGTAATAATTTCCCTGCTGAAGTAGAAACTGAAACAAGATTGAAGGAAATTGAATCTTATAACAGTGAACTTGTTGAGAAGATCAGAGAGCTGCAATTGAAATGTGAAGGACACGAACAGGCTGTTGTACAGTTGAATGAATTACTGAACGAAAGGAATGAAACAAATAATCTATTACGTTCGAAGTACGATCAGGCTATGGTATCTTTGAACGAAACACAAAAAATTATAGAAAATTTAAAAAACGAAAATGAAAAGTTGAAATCTATTGAGATTTCGCTCAAAAAAGAAAAACAGTCTAATGAAGGTGTAAATGTTGAATCCAAAGAAGATCCTAATCTTGCTCATAAATTTAAAAAGCTCGCTGCTAATTATAAAATCCGTACTAAACTCTGTCAAGATTTGGAAGAGAAAGTGAAAAATTTAAACAATGTTTTAGAAAAAAAAGATAAAGCAATATCACAACTGTCAGACCAGGAAACTGTGCTTAAGGCGGAAATAGAATCATTAAAAAATAAAGAACAGGGATTCAGTCATGAATTAGAAAACGTTCAATCTAAAAATCATAAACTATTGGCTATAATTGAAGATTTAACTCCGAAATTAGAAGCTTTAGAAGCAGAGAGATCAGCTGCTCTTATAAATGTCGATAAAATGAATAAAGCCTTTGAGGAGTTGAAAGAATGGAAGGAAGGTGATTCGAAACTTTTGAAAGAGCACGTGACAAGCGTCAATTCGATGGCTAGCCATGTATTACTCTTAGAAGATGAACTTGGAAAGTTGCAATCTATCGTTAATGAAAAAAACACTGTGATCGGGGAACTTGAGAATGAAAGAAAAAAATTGGTAGAAGATATGAAGCATAGTGAAGTTGAATTGGAAAGATTAAGATCATTATACCAGGAGGAATCTGTTAAGAACCAAAATGTTTTAACGAACTTGGAAGGTTTAGAATCTGAAATGCTGGTCAGTCGTAAGGAAATGAATTTGATAGCTGAACAGCTTGAGGATGTTACCAAGAATTACAACATGTGCCTAGGAAATTTACAAAAAAGGGAAAATTACATTGAAACCCTCGAGCAAGATATTATCGGAATGAAATCTAAGATGTATAATTTAGAATCTGGCATCGAGGATAAACACAGGATGTTACAGGAAAGAGGAAATCAGCTGTCAGCCAAACTAGAACAAGCTGAAATACTGCGTCACGCTTATGACAAGTATCAGGTGGAAATGGAAAAGAAGTTTAAGCTCATGGAAGAAAATGAGGAATCCCTGAAAACTAACATTCTTATGTTGCACAATGAAATAGAAGCTCTCAAAAATTCAAATTCAGAACTTATGAAGGATAAAGAAGTATACGAAGCTGAAAATTCTAAAATGTCCTCTGAAATAAACACACTCAATGACATAAGAAATTCTTATAACTCGACGTTAGACAGGATAGAAATTTTAAATGAGGAATTGAAACAGGTAATGGATGAATTCGAGGCCAAAAATCAAGAACTTATAAAACTCAGTGAGGAAAGAGCAGACATTTTTAATAAATTAACTGATTTAGAAGAAGCTTATGCTGATGTGAAAAGTCAACTATCTGAATCCGAAGAAGTCACCAGCAGGCTTCAGGATGAATTAGCCAAGAAAGAAAATTTAATAACTGAATTGAAAAATGAAATATCGAATCTCAAAACTTTTGTTGGAGAAGAAAATAAAACAAATACTGTGATGAGCATAGTGCCGCCACAACAAGAGCAAAATGTTGCTGTGTTTTCTTGGGACGAGCATAGTCAACAACCAGTTGTGGAAGGTGGGGGAGATGGGATCATATCTGAATTGGAAGAAAAGAAAAAGTCTTTGGAAGCCGCACAACAGGAAATCGACAATCTACAATTTACATTAAATTCAAAGTTGACTGAAAAAGATAGTGAAATCGCATTACTCCAAGAGCAAATAAACAAACTACTTTCTGATAAAAGTGTTTCTGATTCGGAATTGAAATCTCTATCCGAGGACAGCCTTGTTAAGAAAGAACAAGGCGTTGAGGTCTTTTCATGGGATCAGCATAGCCATGAGGCGAATAAAGATGAGGAGGAGGGTTGGGGTTGGATTGGTGCCGAAGCGCATCTAGAACAAGATCACAAGCATTCTGAGGCTCTTCAGATACAGACCCTTACTCAGAGAGTCAAAGAGCTTGAAGAAGAGCAAAAAAGTTTAGCGGATAAACTAGCTGCTTCTAAGATTAAGTGTGTTAAACTTTTAAAGAAACTGAAAGAAACGGAAGCGTTGAATGAACAATCTAAGAAAGAAAGGCTGGTAGGTTTCAATGACCTCGATTTTGCCCTTCAAGAAGAGCTAAGATCACAATTAGACCAACTCGAAATAAAAAATAAGGAGCTCTCAAACGAAATAAACACTTTGAAATCGGAAAAAGAAAATCTTTTAAAGAAAGTGGAAGTTTTCTCTAATGCGAATGACCAACTTATAGAAATGAAAGAGCGCCAAGATATTGAAGTACAAATGTGGCAAAAAAGGAGCTCTGAACTGAAAAATGAATTACAGGGACTTCAGTGGACGATTGAAGAACTCAAATCTGATAGACCGTCTCATGATAAAGGTGATGATGAACTCTCTGAAAAATTTAATGCTTTAGTAAACGAAAACGAAGAACTTCAAAGGGTCATATGTAACTTGAAAGATGGCCGGCCTATCGGCAGCCCAGAAACTGCTGTTGAACTGAATTCATTAAAAGATGAATTGAAGAAACTAAAAGATATAAGAATAAAAGAAAAGGAAACATATGATAGTGAAACAAAAAAAGCAAATGAGGAAATAGACGCTTTGGAACTCCAGATTGATGTTTTGACTAAGGAAAAGCAAGAGTTGAATGAAAAATCATTCCAAAGTATAAGTTTTAAGCAGGAAGAAATCTCTTCTTTATCTTCTCAAATTCAATTATTAAATAATGAAAATGAAAAACTTAAAGAAAAACTGACTTCACTTGATGTAAGCACGATACAACTAAGTCAGAAATCCGAGTTCGAAGAACAATTAAATATTGCCAATGAGGAAATAAGAACACTTAAAACAGCTATTGATGAGAAATCGATTGAAAATGATAATGTTAAAGTTAACCTCACTGAGTTGAAAAAAGAAACAGAACAACTTTTAGAAAAAATTCAGGCTCTGGCAATAGAAAATTCCCAACTCAAAGAAAAAATGGAATTATATTCTAAACAACTGACAACTTCTCAGAAAGAATCTGGAGACATTGATGGTCTCAACAGTAAACTAAAGAGCACTCAGAATGAGTTAGTAATGCTTCAGAACAAGATAGATTTCTTAGAGAGTAGTAATAACAATTTGCAGGAGCAATTGAGAACTATTAATGAGTCTGCTGCATCAGAAATCGCTCAGCATGTCGATAAGTTACGTCAAAGCAGTGAAGTTATTAATGGTTTAGAAGGTGACCTGAAGATGACTCATGGGATCATCAATAATTTGGAAACTTGTATCGACGATTTAATATCCAAGTTGCAGATATCTGCAATATCAAATAATCTTATTGACAAACTAAAAGAAGCCATTAACATAATTTTCTCCGAAGTTGATAGAAACAAATATTTGGAAAAAGAAATTTCAGCCCTAAAAGAAGAACTAGGAAAACATCCTGAAAACCAAGATAGTTCCATTGCGGCAACATCTCTTCCTGTGTTCAAAGGCTTCTCCGTTTTCTCTAATGATCCCTTTGATAACATTGCCGAAATTAAAACTGGTCCTCAATCAGGCACCGCAGCAGAGAGCAGGCCTGATACAACACATTATGAAAATATGATATCTAAACTTGAACAAGAAAAAACTCTATACCAAAATGAAATAAAAGATTTAACAAATCAGTTATCTAGCTTGCATGCTCACATTATTAATATCAATACTGAATATACAAAACAGATCAATGAAATAAAATCTAAATTAGAAAGATCTGAAGCAGAAATTAATCATTGGAAGGAACAGGTGAATTCTTTGAACCAAGATATAAACCTTTTAGTTCAAAGGCATAATCAGGAAATGGAAGATTTGAGAACAAATGAAGAAAGATCTAGAGAAAAGCTACTAGAAAGTGAGGAGAATTATCAAAACACTTTACTAAACAAGGAACAGGAAAATCTTAATTTGAGACATAGTTTATCAGAGAAAGAACAACAGTTCACAAACTCTGTCAACGAATTGAATAATCTACAGACACAGTATGGAATGATTTCTCAACAAACCTTCTCTTTAGAAAATCGATTGAGAGATCTCACTAAAGAAAATGAAGAACTCCAAGCTGAGCTAGATAAATCAAAAAGTAATGAAAACACCGTAATTGAAAAGCAAAAGGAAGAAATACAAGAATTGATGGCAAGATTGGAATATATGAGCCAGTCACAAAATATACAAAAGAATGATAATGAAGAATATCTTAGGGCACAATTAACAGAATTAAGTAACCACTTCAAGGCTTTGGAAGCATCTAACGGTGAATTACAGAGGGTTATATCTATTCAAGCCGAAGAAATTTCCACATTAAAGATAAGCATTTCAGAACTGGAACAGGGAAAGAGATATCTGGAGTCTGTTATATCCGAGAAGCAGAAAGAACTGGATTACATTCGCAACACAAGTCACAAGCAGGAAAATCAGCAGACTAATTATCCCGTCTCAAATGATGCGGAAATAGAAAAATATGTAACTCTCCTCAAACAGAAGGATCTCGAAATCGAAAGGGTATCAAAAGTTCTTCTTGACACTCAAGAGAGGTTGGTCCAAGTGCAGGAATCAAAGCCAAACGATAAGGTTCTTTCACTCCAATTTAAATTGGATCAAGTTCTGTATACACTCCACTCACGAGACGTACGTTGTGATGAACTTACACAGGAAATAATGCAGGTTAGTTGAAATTGTAATTAATAACAAACTTTTACATTAACTGATGCCAGTTTAGTTAAATAAAAAAATATAACTTCTTGGATTTTTTTTAGCTTTAGTTTTTAAATATATTTGAAGTAAATTATAGTTATGAGGAAGAAAATGGTCTGGGTGGGGGTAAAAAAAATTCTCGTATATAGGGAGAACTGTTTATTGGAAAGACGACATTTTGACCCACATTGCGGGTCTTCTTCGGGGCTTAGTAGGATGATAGGGCTCAGTCTAGTGTCAACCCCTGATCCTACTCAGCCCTCAAGAAGACCTGCAATGTGGGTCGAAACGTCAGCTTTCCAATAAACAGTTCTCCATATATAAGAGAATTTTTTTTTTACCTTCACACATACCATTTTCTTCCTCATATATATATATGGTCAACTAATATTGTTTAGTTAAATACTCTCTTAAAAAGCCACAGCCAGTATTTTTAATCCATTCAAGTATTCCTTCTGGTTTGGACCGTGTAGTCAAGTTCTTTGCCTTGAAAAAGAAGTATGTTGATTTCAAACATAGTTCTGCCAATTATAGTCTTCTTTGTTAAGCACCTTTCCTATTATTGGAATCCTTTCTTCAACCAATATTTTTGTGAAAAGTTATTTTACATCAAAACTAACCAGTATATCTTGTGGTTGGATTTGTATAGCAGATTTTCTTCACAAAGGTTTTGACGGCACGGTCGAAACAAGTAGGAATACTCGATGAATGATTGTAAATTATAGTTGTCTCTAAACCACTTCTGTAATTACTATTTCCTAAGAAACAGTATTTCACATACTGGTGAAAAGCATTCTAGTTAAAAAGTTATATACAAATTGTAATTGTTAAAATCAATCATAAAGATTTCTCCTATTGTTATTTTTATCGCATTCAGTGCACTGTCAGTCATTGAGAATGGATAGAGAGGGAACAATGGATGCACTGAGTCACTGCGAAGGTATTCAAAATAACATACTGTTGCATTATAAGTATGGAATGGGTCAAACAAAAACAAACGCTGAATAGATAGTTACATTTTCAATGTAGCTTTAAGCAAGCAATATTAATAACAAACTATTAATTATCGAAACATAAACTAGTCAGTGTTCATGTTCATAAGTTCAAAGACTTACTTGAATTTTTAACTTTACAGCACTTTTAGTAATGGATTGAAATGGTAGATAAATTATGAAATAAGTAAGGAAGAAAACAGTTGGGGGTGCAGTCAAATAAAAACACTAAATAAGTGGTTACTTATTTAATTATGTGCCGACGTTTCGACCCACTTTGTGGGTCATCTTCAGGGCTAAGAAAGAAAAACAGAACTATAAAAATACATTGCAGTACTAAGTATATGATAAAATAGAAAAAATATATATGTAGAGAGGTAGAAATTTAGAACAAAAGTGAGGGATATATATGAATAAAAAAATTACAGAGAAAATGTACAGAAAGGTGGTGATGCAAGAAATTTTTTTTTACAAAGATAAAAGAAGGAAGTAAACAGAAAGTTTTTAAAAAAGAAAAAGTATAAACATCAGAGGTGAGAAGTAAAATTATGGAAAAGGTAGTAGAATATATACAAAAAATATAAAATGTAAGATAATAGACTCCTAGGGAGTTTACATAAGTAAAATGAAAGAAGGTATAACGAAAATGATATCAAAGAGTAAATAAAGGAAAAATAACAGTAGAAAGTCAAGATATAAATATAGAGTATAACAGGTGAAAAATAAACTGAACATGGAAAGTAGAAAATATAAGTAAGGGGAGTTTTTAAAAATGCATACATATAGAATGAAGTGGTATAAATATATGACGTAAATATACAAGGAACGTATAGAAATATAAGTAACAATATGGTATGAGCATGGAAATAGAATAAAATATGATGAAATAGTGATGTTAAATGCTAAATCTTAAATAATAATAACATATGATGGATGCCAAAAAGCTAATATGAGAAAAAAGGTGTGCAAAATGGAGAAGGAAAGGGGTGAGGAGAAGATATGAATATTAAAAATGTACACACCTATAGGAAGCTGGAGCTACACTAGAAGCGGTCTAACTGACAAAAAAATATGTTATGAAGGTGTTGCCAGCGATATCTGACGGCCAAAAATATGACTAATTTTTATTTTTTATATATATTTTTTAATTGTATTTTAATAGTAATTTTTTATTGACTATGTTTTAAAAATATTGACTATTTTATTATATTTAAATGTGTATCACGACTATTTTATAGAGGGCCACGAAAATTAATGGGAAAAGGTAGGGTGATAAAACAGTAGGATTTTATGTCAAGAGGTCAAAATAAGTATTATAGAAAAGAGAATATAGTAGTAACAGAATGAAAATGGGAAGGAATAACAAGGTAAACTAATTTAAGGTTTTTTTAGTAAGTTGAAAATTTGTGAGTAGAAAGAGGATAAGTTGTTTGAATCGATCTTGAGGTTAACAGTGGAGGAATCTAAATTTACGTGGATAGTTTCAGAGAGTATGCGTTTATCATGGTTGGGAACAGAAGCTAGGATGGATGTATTTTCAAAGTCAAAATTGTGGTTAGGCTTTAAGGGATAAGGCGTATTCGGAGAGTTTTGACGCGGTAAGGTTATGGGAGGAAATTGAGTATTTGTGTTGGTAAATACGGTCTTTAAGGAAGTTCTTAGTTTCGCCTATGTAGGAAGAGTTGCAATTAGGAGTAGAGCAGGGGATACGGTAGACAACATGGGAGGGTTGTTTAAGGGGAATGGGATCTTTTACTCTGGTATAAATATTGGAGAGTTTGTCATGGGATTTAAAGGCGATGCGTATTTGACTGCACCCCCAACTATTTTCTTCCTTACGTCTATCTTCCAGTCAACCATCCCCTCGCTTCTTATGAAATAAGTAGTGAGAAAAAATAAACAGTTTGGTACTTTATTAATTTCTTTTCATACTTATCAATTCTGCTCATATAAACTATTATTCTTCCTGGGTACTGTAATGGCTTATATAATTATTTTCTGTTTCTTTTTCCCAGCCCTGAAGATGGCCTACATCTTAGCCTGAAATGTTGGCACAATAAAATAAGTTTTCCTTATTTTGCGTAATCATTGACTACACCCCCTGACCATTTCAATTCATTATTAGAATTATCCAGTCATCTATACTCCACCTAAATAAATCACTTTATATTCAACCATTTCTGTTTTTCCTAAGTTATCTCAGTTTAAGTATTTGTTCTTATATCTACGCAGCTTAGAATTTCTTCACAGAAATAAAGGCTTACTGATTCACTTTCTGTTTTTATTTTCAGCTTCTTGAAGAAAGAGACATTCTTCAATTAAGACTGTCCGAAAGCTTAAGAGAAAACGATATCTTGAAGAAGGGAAGCATGAACAAGCCCTCATCTCCTTCTCCAGAACTTCAAAACAAGTATGAATATTTCACGCTTTGAATAAATATTTCCGTCTTGAAGTTTCTTGTATTGATTTAATTTATTAATTAAAAAGAGCATACTCTAAGATGAATTAGCTTAGGTCTGATAAATTATGTTTTTCTTCCAATATCGAGGAAGCTAGAAAGAGAAAGTAATAACAAAAGTAAAAATTAGCTGATTAAAATTGTATTTGAAGTGAGCCATTGAACAAACAAGTATAAGCCACACTGCCTCCTTCCGGTAAAGTTAAGAAATATTCCAATCAAGTTCTTTCTTTCAGCTAGTTTGCTTCTTTTATAGAATGAAGTTTTTAATGCATTAAAATTATTGAAAGTTAGATGAAGTTTACTAATATGTATAGAGAATTCTAGGACAGGAAATCCTTAAATAAATATTTAAAAAATTATTAATTCAGCAAATACTTTTTATTTGACACTTAAAAGTCCAATTTATTGTAATCTTCGAAATAAAAAATAATAAACCTAGGTAGTCTAATAGCATATTTGGCATTCTAGAAACGACACTTCATGCAAATCAATGAAATTTGGTATTAAATACAGTGCCTTAATATTAGTTAAACACACAAGTGTTTTTGAATTATCAAAGCTGACATGATTTTCTCAATGATTAGCTAATGGTGAATTCTAAAAAAACTTGTTATTTTTATACATGTTGGCCTTCTGTTGTTTTGTAAAAAATAAAAACCTTAAAACTGATCAAATCGGAACAACTTTGTTCATTAAAATGGGAAATTCTATTAGTGACACAGAGATCTTGATTGTAGAAATGATATCAGTTCAGACAGGTGTCCACACTTAAAAAAATTGTTTTCCTCAATTGAGTTAACATTTGTCTCATGTAAACCAATTTTCAATGCTTTCTCAGAAGAAAGAAGTGGCTCTTCAGTAATCATTAAAAAAAAAAAAATTATTTTCTTTTTTTTTTACCTAAAAATAAGAATCCGTGTTTAAAAGTTTTTTTGTTCAACTTTAAATTTGATAGAACATTTCCAAGGCTATCCTTTTTTTGAGAGGAGCCCTGTTTTCTTAATTTTTTTTTAAATACTCCACCAAATTCTTAAATAATCAAACAATGAGATGTTATTACATCCCAGGTTGTTTTTATTTGCTGTCAGACAAATATTATAATTTTTTTTCTGTTCATGTCCGTTATTCTAAAGGTACTTAGATCCAAAATATATTTATTTTTCTATTCTATTCATAATATTAAAGGAAAAAAAAAAGAACACTTTTAAACTGGTTTACTTATCCTTTGCCAATTGGAACTTCTAATGTATTATACATTGTACTCCAATGAACAGCTGTAGAGAAATTCTGAACTTCATTACTTGTTTTTTATTAAGTGTAGCAATAGTTTTATAGATTAAATAAAATCAAAGAATGCATTATCCATAATTAATAATTGCATTCCTTACTTCAATATATATTATGTTTCAGGCTAGGGGAACTACATAAAGGATACAAGAGAGACCCTGTCGTACAATTGGAAATGGAGAGTCGACATACTCAACAAATGAATCTCTACTCTCAAGAAGAAGAGAGTTAGTATTTTGCTCAAATATATTCCTTTATATAAAATGTGTAATTATCTTTAAAGCTTCGCAAAAGACTTAGAGCTTGATAGACAATATCTTGCATCACTACATAATTTACTTTTATTACGTTTTTAATTCAAAAATAAAATTTAGCTATTATTTAATAGGTACAGTCTCTTACATTGGCTTGGTATGAAGAGCTTAAAACAACTTCATCCTTAAGTCCCTGCCTGAAGCCTACTATTCCTCTCTTCCAGAATCCTGTTTTAGCATCACCTGACCTAGGAGTTCCTATAATATGTCTAAAAAAACAAAGACCAAAAGTTGCTTAAAACTATCTCATTACCCTTATAAATACACTGTTAAAAAAAAATTCAACAGCCTTATTATTAAAAAAAATAAAGCTGTTACCCCTTATATAACCATTACAAATTCTATCCATTATTAACCCCTAATGTCCCCTAAAATATTATTCTGTAATAACATAATGATAGATGTAAAGAGTGATAATTGGCACTTTTATTTATTCATCAAGGTTGAAATTAACTCTTACTTCTCTTTTCCGATGAATAAAATTAAAGATATGATCTCTATATTCATAAAAAGAAAAAGTTATATCATGGGTTTTATTTTTATATAATATATGAAAAATAATGGGAGTGGAGTGGCTCAGTGGTAGATCACTGAGTAGCCATACCGGAAATCCTGGTTCAAATCCCACTGCATGCAGTTACTTTTATTTAGTCTGTTTGCGGTGGGAGATGGATCATATGGGATCTAGGACCATCCTGGGGCTCACCCAGCCTCTATAAAAAATTATAAAAATAGGGTACCCAAAATAAGGGGGAAAACCTGGTGATTGAGCGTGACTAGGACAAGTCACCTCCTTGCAGAATCGTTGTCCATGAAACAGTACAGTCTCTCTACATGTACTGAGCTCCAGACTCGTTCACGGGTCGTAGTGGTTACAGGTCAGGTATGAAAAATAATATTCATGATGTGATATCTACATTTCTTATTAATTCTGTAAAAAATATATTATTAGTCAGTTTTAAGTTTATATTACTTGGCTCTAAGTATTCAATTATTTAAATATGTTCGATTTTTAGATCTATTATTACATTTCAAAAATATTTTCAATTTTCACATGACCTACTCACAAATCGGTTTATTTTAACATTTCAGATATCTTCGATATTGAGATCTAATTTTGAGTTTTTTTGTGTGCTCATGATGAAAGCACTATCGAATTTCAGATTGTAGGCTGATGTATCGATTTATTTTAACATTTCTGAATATCATATCATTTGACTTTTGTCTCGATCCATTGGGCCCATAATGTTATTTTATCTTATTTTTACTTTTTGATGTGTATGTTTTATCTGTTTCAGTTATTTTATTTATAAAAATTTGTAACATTATCCTAAATCATGATTATAATCATACCGTTCCAGCAAGCTATTACGAACATGCAATTTCAAATTACAGTAATCTATATGATTTTACAATTAAAATTGTAACTATATTTTACCAATGTAGTATAAGAATGGAGGGCTGAATAGTCTATTCTTTGTAGGAAAAATCTAAACTATTTAGGGAAAATCTTTATATATATAAATATATGTGTTTTTGAACATTCAATGTACATATCAATATGTTCTGTTATTAATATACTTAATTTTTATTGTACTATTTATTTTTATTACATGATTTATTTGTTTTGCCTAGTCAAAGAAGATAAAGACAATACAAATGTGGACTATGGGATTTTCAACTGGTTTTTCAGGTAGCTATAATTAATTATGTATATATGTATTCAACTTTTAAAAACAAATCTGCAAAGATAAAAAAAATTAAAAAACAGTGCTGACTTAAAAATAGCTCTGTTTTTTTTTTGTTTTTTTTTTATATTTAAAAATCAAAATCAAAATCTTTTCTTGATCTGTTTAATGTAGATATATGCAATGCAATGCAAACTTTTTGAGCTACCCTTTTTTCTTTTTCTTTCAGTTCTCCAACATCAAGCTCATCACAGCAGTGACAGTAAAGCAACCTTTCATTCCGGAGCTCAATCCTTTGGACCCAGAACTGATAATAGATGGCAATATTTAGTGGAATACTAGACTGATCTCTACCACTTTACAGTCTCAGTTGTACAAATATTGTGAGCCCAAAGCGTATTGTGATCACCCTAGTCTTAAAAGCTTGAAACATTTCCAAAGTATATTCTTACTTTTCAGATGATTTTTGAAAAGAACATTTTGTTATTTCAATTTTTTTAGGGACAAGTGAGTGTACAAGCTATTTTTATTTTTTGTTATATTGTTTTGTTAATATTCAAATTTTAATCTTCTAGTATTTTAATTATTTATTAAATGTTATCATGAGAAGAAAGGAAAATATTTAATCAAAGCATTTATTTATGTATATAACTTGTGTTCTTATTTTTGGAAATTATTGTTCTAATGTCCATTTTGCAAATCTAATGTGATAAAAATGAATTATTATTTTTCATGATTAATCAATTTATAAAAATAATTTCAAAAGTAAATTAAATATTATTTTCGACATAAACAATATTTATAAATGTGGATTTGTGAATTATCTCTCCTATCAATAATCCTTGTAAATTAAAACATTAGCTTTCTATTACCCTCCTTCTCTCCCTTGACAGATTAAATATTTTTCTCAAAATTCTGGAATATCTTGATTACACAACTCTGAAATTGTATTTTTATCACAGTTTATTGACTTAATGGATTAGTTTTAACTTAAATATATAAGCCTGTTGACAAAATTTGTTTATTGTGTTTATTTAAATATTATTATAAATAATGTATTATATACTTTGTAAATAAATGTAGTGAGATTTGTATATTGTTTTAAAACTTTTCACCTTCCGACACATAAAATACTTATCTATCTTGCTGAGTGAATTCTTCTATTTACTTGGCATTGTGAGTATTATAATTATCTATATTGAATCTTTTAATAGTGGGGTATGGTATATTGCTTGATGTCATTCAGAAGATCTTAACGATGGATGGTCAGTAGAATAATTAGTGATTTGAAACGATCAGATACATGATAGGAACAGATAGCGAACAAATATTGAACTGCGAGCTTAGGATATTAGCCTTAGAACACAGGATGGCAACCACAAACATCTGAGAGATATCAAGAATAGAATAACATTCTTACAATAAAAATAACATAAATACATATGAACTGTTACTATAAGAAAAATGAAAACCATACAAGTAAAAATAAAATATAATGCTACAATTTGGGAGGCAGAATAGGTTAGTGAAATCATTCCTTTGTCCATTTTGTGGTTAACAGGTGGGTTCTTTTCTTTTTCCATCTAGAAATGAATATGGCTTCTGAGAAGAATCGCTTTTTTAAGGTTGAGTAAAATGACCTGGACTAAAGGTTATCAAAAACAAAAAAGTGGTGAGGGAAATGAAATGTTATGCTAATTTTAAGAAAAAATGTGTGTTTGAGATACTATATTTGTGTAAGTATAGGTGTTTGAAGATAATTTTTTGTTTCACCGATGTAACAGGAGTTACTGTGTAGAACAGGGGATGCAGTAAACTATATTTTGGATTGTTGTTAGAAGATAGATGATCTTTGAGATTATTATTTTATTTTATTATGAACGTATCATGAATTATGGAAACTGAGGATTTATTAATTTTACAAGAATTACACACTTAATTGATCTGTATTGTGAGACTGTGGTTGGGAATTAAGAAAAGAATGAGTTCTGTGAAATTACTTTATGATTATATTACTTAAGTGGTTTGAAGCTTAAGAATATATGTATGTTTGTTTTTTATTTAATGTCACTTTATGCTGCTATGGCTAACCGGACGATGCTACAGTGGTTGTTCTGAATTTTGCCTACCCAGGTTTGATTAGGATAGGTATTTTTAACGAGTACCTGACATCATACATGTAAGAATGTATGTTATTTTCATCATGTTATGTCATTTAAGATACATAAATTTATGCTATCACATCTACTTTTAGTTATGTCAATATGTATTTAGGTCTCATTCAGTTTTTTTTATCTGTTTTAAGTTCTATTATTATAATTCACTTTACCTACTGTATGTAACTATGTAATCCATTTTGAAGTTGCATATTTGTTTCATAAGAGTTTTATTCCTATAATAACCGCCAGATACAAATAATTTTGTCTGTTAAGCCCCAAATCTCCATATCTCTCCTATTCCATTCTCACCTCAGTTCTTCTGGACCAACCAGGTGCTATTGTTTTGGAGCATACCTTTATGTTTTAATTCCACAATACTAACATGCATTATTTATTTATCCATCTATTATATCCTTTTGAAGTATTGTCGATCTTATTTTTCCCCTGTTAATCTTTTTCTTGTATCTTTTATTTCATTTCAACCCTCAGGAAACCCTTAAACAGGTTTAGGCAAATATGTTGGCTTTTAAAATTTAAACATTATGTGAATAAATTTACATTGATTCCACCCTTTCTTTCAAAATATAGTTCCATAGTCCACTATCAATATTACATATTTTATTACAATATGTAAATAACTATTTTCTATGTAATCATTTATGTAACTACATAATAATTATTGTTAATTATCAAATAATTATTTAGAATTTTCAACTAATTAGTTGGCAACACTGAAAAGGATTTTTATAATTCTAGTTTGGTTTAATATACTGTAGATGGCTAAAAGCTCTACATTTTTCTGGTATGTTTTTTATATTATAAGTATTTGTTATATATTTATTATGTGTGTTATATTGTATATATTCTACTTTTTACTCAGGATTTAAAAGTCTTTATCCAATTTCTCATCACATATTTTTAGTATATATTTATTGAATACGGTTAATGCATTTTAGCTAAAATTCAAATTATGAAAAGATAAGTTTCTGTTATATGTATATAAGAGAGAATATAATAATAAATGTGGAGAAAAGATATTTCATTAAAAATGACAGCCAGGAATTAGTGATTTTTTTTCCCCTGTTTGGACATAAATAAAATATATATTATTAACATATTTTAATTTCTTTCTGCATATTTTATGTCTTAATATGGCTGAAATGTTTCTTCTCTTTATTTATAAATAATCTATTTTGTTAATGACTTATGTTTTTGTTCAAGAATTATATTTTATGTATGACCACAATGGGCCTCTTTAGGTGGATGATAGAAGAATATTCATATTACTATTAATATTTTATATATATTTTTTTATTTTGATCTTTATCTATCCATCTTAATAAGTATCTTGGCCAGAGCTGTTAGTTTGTTATATATCTCTTCTTATTCTTTTATGAGACAATAATAATATCTTACAAGATAAGGTTCATTAGGGTTACAAAATTGAGTACCAAAGAATATTTTATGCAAAACACTATATTTTTACAAAAAAAAAAAAACATAGTATAATAATCAAGGTACTTTAATATAGAAAAAAAATCCTCTAGTCATTCTTAATAAAATCAGACTATTGTTTCTTTCGTATAAACTTGTCCTTTGAGGAAAAGGATTTTGAGGTAATCAAAGTGGTACAGGGCTCTGAGGAGGTATAACAGGTGCTTTACTATTTATTAATATTATCAACTGATGTCACATTTAGTTTAGCTGCATGTAACAGAAAAAAAAAATAATGAAGGAAAAAACTGCAGGTTATGCTTTTAAGTACTTCAGCCTTTCTTTTGTAAACATTTAACAGTTACAGTTCCTCAGACACCCTGTATATTATTAAAAATTCCTTACAGGAATCAACAAAAAAGAAGCACAAAGTTAAATTTTGTAGTTCAAACAATAAATTTTTGTACATATATAAATGATATATAATATGTAACAGGAATAAACCTACAAACTACTAGCGTTAATATACAATAACGAATTTGCAAGTAGGTAATATAATATATCTATATAACATTTTTTTTTTATAAAATTTGTTTATAAAAATTCTTTCTTTGCATATTTTTTTTCTTTAAACATATACATTCAAGTAGCTTTTGAAGATTTTAAATCATATATGCTATGATTTTACAAATAAAATGGGCTGAAGGGGATAACAATTTTAGTGATTACTTTTTTAATAATCAAGACTTGGTAATCATATAAACATTCACATGCATGAGGACATTAATAGCCTATTAAATAATAGTCACACGTCGGCTTTCACAGCTTTAAGACAGAATTTACTCTCTCTTTAAATGTCCTCCACAAGTGACAAAAAATATATATAAAAAAATAATAGCGATTTATCGTAGTGCCATACAGCCCTAATAAATGTCTTATAAAAAAGAAACTAGAATAAAAATAAAAGCTAATTTACAAACTACAACATGATTGAAAATATACTTTTGAAATATAAAATAAAAGGACTCATACATAAAGGTACATAACGAACCTGATAAAAAATACAGTGAACAATACTACAACTATTATCTTTTCCGTTTCTTTAATACTTTTTATAATCAATGTACAAGGTTTAATATGCAGCCTTTAGAGTTGTGACGATAACTTTATATTAGTTGCAAATTGAATTAAAGAAAACATTTAAACGATAGTTCTAGATGGCGAAAAAAGGAACAATAATAAAGAAACTACATTTTTAAAATTAAAAAGAAAAAAAAATTATGGTATGTCACTACTCGTTTATCCTAACCTAAAATCGATGACTCAAAATGACTAAGTTTTCAATTTTTTCATGTTATGTGCCTGATATCGGGGTACATAGCAGGCACAAACCAAATAAAAAATATTCATATACAAAATACGTATTATCTACAAGTTACCTTTCGAACTTAAACTAAGATTCCGGAAAAATAATAAAATTAAAGCGTATTTTATTGCCTTCCCCAGTGTACAATTAAAACGAAACCTGATCTTGGAGGCGAAACGGTTGGCTTATTTAAACGGAAAAGCACATACTACTCTAATAAAAAACAAAATACTCATATGATGTGTTATCACAAAATCTACACATTTTAATATAAAATTGATAAATACGGCAGGCATTTTATGATATTCAAAATAAAAGTTTTTTATCAAACAGTTCAATTGTATAGATCAGGGTGTAGGACACTTTCTCACTCAGAAGTCGATATCGTGAATGTCTGTTGGAGTACCAGACTTCATTTTGTTTTCTTCTTGAATTGCAGTGGCGACTGAAATTGTTTCATTGATCATATCTTCCATCTGCCTCAAACATGTCTGCAGATAGTCCTGGAGAACAAAAAAGAAAAGATTAAATAATGCTTGGGTATACATCTCAATAGAAGTGTTAAATTAGAAAATTTTATCGAAGAAATTATGGTGAATTATAATAACCAAGGAATATAAAAGACTTCAATGGGTAGGTTAATAATCAATAGCCTAAAAAGTGCTTCATTCCTTTTGTAAAAATATGAAGTCAATTGTTTAGTATATAACTGTATTTATTGCTAAGTAGAAGAAGTATAATGTTGACAACAACTAAGTACTATTATTATGGATAGGCAACTATTAACAATAACAATGAGTTGTTTTTGGATTAATTTTCTATGGGCTCATCCTCATTCCTTAAGGATATCAAGTTGAAAACCAAACAATGGTGAATACCCCCATGTTGATGGATGAAAACTAGATCCCTTTGCATGAGAAGAGGCACATCAAGTGAAGCATACTATTGAGCATTTCCGTCAGGACGACCATTCACAAGATCCAGATTCCCACGACTGTGTGGGGGGCGCCTCCGGGGGCCCTTTGATGAAGACATAATCACGACCCTGACGTCACACCCAGCCGAAACAAAAACCGCTCAAGGGCGCGACAAAAAACAAAACAAGGAATTAACTTCGAGAGGATTACCTGAGGCAGGGCCTTCTAGCTCCATGGGGAAGTAGGCGTATAAAGAAAAAATATATATGAAAGAATTCCACAGGCAATGGGAACACAAATTCGGCGGCGCTAATTGATACAATCATAAAAAGAAAAAAAAAAAGTAAAGATCCGTTTGATGTATCATTGTTACGATGTTCACCTTCGCTACGAAATACCTATCTCTATTCAAGAACGACTGAAGAAACGAAACTATGACCGAATAAAAAGAGAACAAAAGATCATGGAAGAATTGGATCGCAACAGAAATGGAAAGGTACATCGATAAATTAAAAATATCGATTACGAGTTGACAATCCAATATCGGGAAGGTTTCTAGCTAATAGGTTATGCTTGTAGATAGATTGATATAAAGTAAATTTATTATTTTTATAACTGTCTTTTTAGCTCCTTACGTATTTCATGATCTGACAATAACGTAAAATTTTCTTCGGAATGAAAACTCTAAAGACACCAGCTATAAACAA
The DNA here is from genome assembly GCA_964056705.1 of Troilus luridus. Classification (NCBI taxonomy): domain Eukaryota; kingdom Metazoa; phylum Arthropoda; class Insecta; order Hemiptera; family Pentatomidae; genus Troilus; species Troilus luridus. Next base: position 112,800,250 of record OZ057414.1, on the reverse strand, counting down.
AGAATCAGATTAATAATGGTGATTAGCAGTAGTTTGGCCAAATCGGAAGTGATAAGAAAGCAGTTACTTAACAAAAGTTGATCTAGCATGATTCATTTTTTTTTTCAAAAATCCTTTCGCACTTTATGCACGATAAGTGAAAATTAGCTTAGCAGTGAAAGGGTTAAGAAAATATTTAATAGTACAATTGATTCAACTTATAATAAAAGAAAATGCCTTAAAACCTTAGTGCTTAAATGAAATATATAAGCATGGAGGATAATTGATAAAATTATAAAATGATCCCTGAGTGCTTAAGGGAGCTTAGTATGCTGTTAACAACATAACCTTGACCTCAAACTCAAAAGTCTTACTGGCCAGACACTCTACTGAAATAGTTAATTTATTCCCTTTTAACTGCTCCAATTTAAAGAGAAGTGCAGGCATTTAAAACAAGGTTAAGAAAAATTTCCATTTCAAATATCTGGGCATAGATCAAATCGACGTAAACATGTAACAACGTTGCAAATCGATAACGTTTGGAAATTCAGATCAGCTGAGAGGCATTGCAGGACCTTGAAGCCAAGGATCTCTCTGGAATATAGGCCTGCGATTTTCAAGGCATTGCATAAAATGGCGAGATGGGACATTAATAACTCGCGAAAAAGGGTAGAAGATATCCAAATGGTACGAATTACACAACTTCTTGTTTGGTAGTTTAGGTCTAAATCCACTGCTGTCAACTTGTGTATTTTTTTATAACCGAAACAAATACGGGTAAATAACAATGTATAAGAGAAAGGTTGATGGATTTTATAAAAAGGGAGGAAAAAGCGGTTCGGTGAGTCGGTACCACATCCACTTAGCAATATGGCTGCGATGTGGGTACTAAAATGTGGGACACGAACGTCTATTAGGGACATCCTTACTAATACTTAGTCCACAATTACAATGACTACTATAAGTATAGTTGAGAGTATTACCTTCTCCACACCAAGGGTCTTGGTCAGGTGGTCTGTCAACCTGTCGATCGTCCATCCACTCCTGTTGCACCACTGCAGGCCTTTCAGTGCTGCGGCTACTGCAGCGCCGGCAACAATGCTTGCTGTGTACATGCAGAATTTGAATTCTGAAACAAAAAGAAAGAAACAAATCATGATTAAGTTGTTTATGTAAAGAGATTCGTTAATATTAGGACGAACGTTATTACTATTGCCTGGAAGGAATTATTGAATATGAAAGAGGGAAACTGGGTCAAAGAGGTGGTGGGAACTGGAAGACTCGGAAGTGTGACCTGATGGAGGGTTATGGGAATGTAAGGGTTGGGGTAGGGTCTAATAGAACTGTGCTCTGAAGTAAGTTCAAAATAACTATGCACTTTTTTAATTTACAAATAAGCGTTAATGTTGCACTTTAGATTTATTTAAAATATCTAACCTTAAAGCCTGCTATATTATTGATAATACTTATTAATCTTATTTTTCTTGGGATTAAACTTTCAGTTATTATGTTATGGAAATCAGCTGATCATATTTTTATTAACAAGTTCAACTTAGTGCCGCATGGGATCGCCCGATGTATGCGAGCTATTTGCTGATTTGTACATACTTATCAAAGAATGAAATATTCATCAGTTAATAATCAAACGAGCCTAACCTGCTTGATATACACGAACATCAGCTTTCGGAAGAAATAAGAGCCATATATTTCTTGAACGACATAGATTAAGAAAGGACAGAAGTGAGAAGAGAGCTCGTTATTCTCAAGGAGAAGGGCCCTGTTTAAATTGGTCACGAGGGATAGATAATATCTGCAAGGGCGGCATTCGAATAATATTCCACGCGGCCTCTATCTCGGGCGGCCACATCTGATCGCGGTTAGTTAGCCCATTGTCTGCTCCTCGGGTGCGCTTGACGGTTGTGGGAACCTCGGCCGAGGAGGATCTTAGTGTAATCGCCATATTTTAGCCTACGGGATGGAAAAAAAACTTATTCTGGGGTCACCTGTGGTTTATTGGTTAGCGCAACAATCTAAAATGCCAAAGATCGCGAATTCGCCGCCCAGCAGGTGTTCCTAGGATTTTTTAAAGGGAGTAAAAATCCTTTGGAAGGGACGTAAAATGGGGGGTCCCGATACTTTGCCATGTCAAGTACTCTTTAAAAATCGCTATCCTAATTGAACTTGGATGGGCAAAATTTAGGAATCCCACTGTATCATCTTCCGATTACCCACAGCAGTATGAAGTGACGACTGAATGAAACAAACAAACAAAACTTATTCTCAAAACATAATCTCGTTGCAAAATCCGGAAGACTTTGTATGTTACGTCGGGATTCTCCTATGCCCGGTCCACATGAGTCCTGCACGTTTTTTCTGTTCTTATTGAACGAACCCTTTCCGAATACTACTCGTGCATTTCTAGTCATTTAATTGGGAACATGGAGAGAGAAGAATGGAAATGGGAGGTAAGAGGGAAGCACTAATAACAGTAAGCACTAGGAGCGAAGAAGTGGGGGGTGGGGGGGGGGGAGGGACGGATTCCAAAGAACAGGTTCCACTCCCGCGCAAAAAACCTCCTTGGGAGGCCGTCGGCGCCTAATTTGGCTCTCTCATTATCTCCTTCTATAAGGGCCAATAATTAAACTAGTCCAATCATCTGTCCATGTGTGTGTGTGTGTGTATGTATATATATATATATATATATATATATATATATATATATATATATATACAAACACAGACATATATGCATGATTGACAAGTACATTAACTCATAACAAGACCATGGAAGACTAAAATAGAACAAGTAGTTTCTAGATTGTTATTTCAAATAAACTTAAAAGTAACTGCTACTTTTAAGAAGTGACAACTACATTTTCGAATAACTTATATAATAGAACAAGTAATTTCTATAGTTTAATTTCTAATAAACATAAAAGTAACTGCTACTTTTAAGAAGTAACAACTAAATTTTTGATTTGCTTCTTTCGAATTAATGCAAGAAACGCAAACGTTTGCTGTATATCTACAACAGGGACCAGTTATTAGTTTAGACTATTAAGCAATTTATGCGCGTTAATAAGATGAATTATAAATTTTATTGATATCTTTAAAGATTTATGGTCAATCTGTGTATTATATATTTATGGAACATTAGAGGAAAATAACGGAAACTACTAAATAGTGTTAAGCATAAAAAAAAAATTATAAATTTGAAATAATAAACATCTTCATTCGCCATAATACAGAAAAAAGTTATAAAATATAAATTTTCTTCTTAATTAATTGGTATCAATTCCATTTCGAGTAAAGTCACAACAAGTTTTAACTGTTCGTTCGTTTCCTTTTTAATATCTCCGAAAATAAAAATAACCGTGAGGTTTTAGTATGAAAAAAAGAGCGTAATTATGGGAAATTTATATGTTTCGGTAATCATTTCGTCAAGAAATAAACGTTTCAAATAACATTGCGAAGCATAGATGATGATTTAATTGTTAAAGTGTTCAATTCTTGTTGAAATGATTACCAAAATATAGGTATTTCCCTTTATTACAGTCTTTTTTCATACTAAAACTAATATTTTTGGCAATATTAAAAAGGAAAGGAATAGAAAGTTAAAACATGTGACCCGAAGCGACAACCTGCGGAACTGATACCTCATTTTTTTCAAATGTTAAAGAATTTAATATAACTTCGACTAAAGTATACCACATACTCGCCAAGTAGTATTGTTTTAATTAAGCTGTAATAAACATAAAAACTCAGCAACACATAAAATTCATATCTAACTATAACATTGTTATATAACTGTATAGTAAACATTATAAGAAACAGAATCCATTTAAACTAACTTTAAATTTAAATAGCAATTTAGGAATTTACATTGTTTTTCTTTTAAATTCGGATTAAATCTGCGTATTTTAAAGCATGAACTAGAAAGAAAAATATAAACTATTACGTAATAGAAGTCAATTCCTTCGGCAGGCCGGGTTCGTTGGCCCCTTTGTGTATTTTGACCGTGAATTTTCGTCAACTCAACTTATCGTCTAATATACATAATACCGCCTTCGTTGTTAGTTTTCGGGAGTTCAATGACATCCTTTACATACACACTTTGTCAACAGTTACCGATCATCTGGATCATTTTAAGATATACTCATCAATATATGTATATACATATATTAATTCGCGTAATTCGATTAAATATAAGTAGTATCGTACCTACAAACCTTGCGAATTGTATTCCTCGCTTTACAGCAAATATATAAATAAAGCATGTATCTATGACTGTAGTACTGAAGTCAAATTCAGATTATTATTAATAATTAATAATTGCCATTTAAGTGTAAAGTTTAATGAGCAAGATTTAATATGTAAATGATAATATAACTATTAAAAATAATTCTCACGGGTTAGGATTACATTAGTTTTATTAAATTAAACTTTATCGAACATAAATGGAATTATATCTCATGAAATGAAACATCAATAAAAATGCGAATTTCCCTGGATATCTTTAAAAGTGTAGGGGCAAGTGCTCCTGAGCTGGGTCCCTAAGGGGCAAAGCACGCGAAAGAATGGCGCCTAATAAATGGCGGGGACTATCAATCACAAAGCAGTCGTGTCTTCTTTCATCGCCGTTCCCAACTTAATTCCTCATCAACAGAATTATTAGCAAGATGTAACAGGCGAATATAAAGCAATATTATTCGAATGGTGGGTAAGAGTAATACTAAAAATACACATACATAGAAACAACAATTATTAAAAAAAAAAAAAATTACTAAGCGCCAGCAAAAAAAGAAAATATCATTTTCCTTCGCGTTTTTAAAATTAATCGGAATTCAACAAAAAACTTATCTAGTATTCAATGACATGAGTCGAGATAAGATTTATGAACAAAAACGGCTCATTCATTTTTGATAAATATGACGTTTCGATATTGTTTGAAATACATATATTTTTAAGATTACAAAAAAATAAAAATTTTAAAGAACACGTTTCCTCTGAACTAATATTTTTATTACAATACACACTGATATAGGTTAAACAAAAACAAAAAGTTTTATATAAAAATAAAATAATAAGAGTGGTATTAATTATACAAAAATTATAAAAAAATATATAAAATTTTATATTATTGAAAAAATTATATAATTGTTGAAAGGAAAAATACGATTTGATATTCAGATGCACTTTAAGGAGTTAAGTAGGCATTCCGTGCATACATGAAGTCCCTGCAACACAAGTGCACTCAATCCCGCAATGCACCGTTTCTAACTTAGCCACTGTTCGAGTGCATTATATCTTAAGGAAGATTTAATATTTATTAATATTAAAACACATTATATAAGACACAAAAACTATAGACTAGAATACTATAAATTGGAAAAAAAAAACAATTCACTAGATATTAAGGAGAAATTAAGAAAATTAAAAGCCTTAAAGAGCAGATACGATTTCCGTTTGAAGTGCGATATATGAACAAGTTTTTCTTTTTTTTATTTGAGATAAACATTACGATAAACAGTAAGAGGGCTTTGACCTTTACCGAAATTTCGTAAGTGTGAGTAACTAAACGTTACTATTTACTTCGTGACTAGTTCTAAATTATATATAACTATGTAATGTATATTTGTAATTCCCAAAAAACATAACAAGGACCCGAAACGCCACAAAACGACCTATGAGAAAGAAGACCCCACAATCAGGTGTCGGCACATATGACGAAGGCATAACGACATAATGACATAGAGAGAGAGAGATGGATGAATACGTAATTACAGGGTTTGAGAACCAGGTGTTAGTTACCATGGGGACACACCACAGCTCTCGAAAACACCCTTCCGAAGGATTTGTGATCACTCATGTGACAAAACCAATAATTATAACCGAACATTAGAGATCGAAATCGTGAGAAACGGAAGATTAGGACCTAAAAGCATATGTAGCACATTAGGTATTGTGCACGATATGGTCAAGTTCCATTACTGAAAATAACATGTCTCTATTAAATAATATATAAAGAAAAGAACTAGAAAAATTAATTAAAAAGTTATTAGTTTACCATAAAAAAAAGTTATGAGGTTTCCATGGAAACATTTTCTGTACTCCTTAAAAAGTAAATAAGGTTTATTAGCCCAATTTAAATTAAAATGTATGCTTTCAAACCTTTAATTCAAACCAACCAATACAATCATAAACTAAATTTCAATTATTTTCAACTTGACTGTAATGTTATATGTTTTATTATATTGTTCGATATTTAAAGAATTTGAGTCTATTTTATCTAAGCATGGGCCTTAAGTGCCTCATATAAGAAAAAAAAAGTTTTTAAGACATCTCATAATTCTTAATAATCGTGTTCTACAAGGTACCTACCCTATATATCTCATCCATACTATGTTTGAAAAAGTTATATCATTTTTTGAGAAAATAAAAAAAAAAAAAATAATGGTTTAAATAATTAAGAGGCATTTCCTAACCTAATATAATAATGAAAATGAATACAGGTTGATGGCATTTTAAAAGTTAAAATGGAATGTAAATGCAATGATAAACCTGTGTCATAAATCTTAATTCGATTTCTGTAAATGGAAAGAGAAAGAAAATGGGGGAGATGAAAAGACTACTTTCGAATTCTTCTACGTTTTACGAGGCCTTTGATCTTCCCCTAATCGTAGAAAATTCAGACGAACGATTCGACTAAGTATACAAACGACGATCTAGCCAGTAACAAAAAGAGATGTATGTAGATAGAGGGAAGAAGAGAGAGGAGAAAAAAAAAAAGATCAGCTCCTCTGTCGGCTGACTGGAGGAGCGCGCTGGGGTCGGTGGACCGGGATGGCCTTGGGACGAGTAGGAGGGGATCTAGGGGAATGTGTTACTAGGCGCTTCTGCCCGCCGTCGGATCTGTCCGGGTAGAGTCGGGGATAGATCCTGGAAGAAGTGGCGGGAAGGGTTTAACCACCCTCCATCCTTCCAAGAGGGGGAAGGTTAATTAAAACACGAACAGGAAGAGCATTGGGACCAATTTACCATATGTAGAGCCACATATGATTCAAGTAACGAAATCAGTTACATTCTAAGAAAGGGATAATGGTTTGATTACATGCGGAAGAGCATGAGAGAAGGAAAGAAACAATTTAAGATAATTGTATCGGGAGAGCCTTGGAAGGGACAGGAAGCCGGCGAATGGACGGTCCATATTAAATAGAGGATGGGGAAGAAGAAGAAGTTAATGAAATCAGCGGGAGGGAAGAGCGTTCTCACGGGCGGGGATCGGACCCGCGCCGCTCGCCGCTAATGCGCTAAGGAAGTGGGCGCGCTCGACCGCAGATCCGTCTGGCCGCTTCTTCCTTCAACAAGCGGCGGTAACAATTAGCCAAGGAGGTATTTGTTTCTATTAGTCATGCTCTCTTTATTCTACGCTCCGGAGTTACTCCACCGGAACTGCGTAAACGGAAATACTCGAGTTCGGATCCGTTAGCATGGGTATTCAATTGCAGCTAGAAACAATAGTTAGTTCGCAAAGTTAGGAGATGTCTTACTATCAATGAACCAAGAAATAAAATGTAGTGTGAATGTCCATATAAAAAGAAACAATGTTTAATACAATTTATTATAAATAACGATGATTTGTTTTTTAAATAAAGATTTAAAAAAAATATTGAAATTTACAACTGTATTATAACATTAATACGAGTAAATATAATGGCAAGAATGATATGTATTATTATGGATAAGGCTGAAGAAACTGTAGTACTCAAATAACAAATTCAACTTAAAAGGTTACGAAGCCTTCTTCTTTTCAGACACCTCTGAGGATTATCAGGAATTTAAAAACTAGCTAGATTTGTAACAAGTGGGTTTGAGTAGCAATAAAGTTTTTTATGAAAAGACTGCTATCGGGTTTGGGCCAAATTAGCAACAAATGTAGCATTGAGGTGATTATGGATGAATAAAATACACAATATTCCACTCCCTAACACGAAACCACCAAAATCCACTTGTTTATTAGGTTTCCTATTCCCTGTTACCTGGACTTATTAGGAGAAGATTAAAACGACAACGCCATAGAGACCGGCTCAAGATCTATAAATCATTTAAAAAAATTCATATTCCTACTAATCAAGGATAAAAAACAAACACTGAGATCAAATTTGCTGGATGCGAAACTGCGGAGGTCTAAATCTCGATCAGTGTTTTGTGCAGCATTTTCCGTGTTTTTGACTTGAAGAACCAAGGTCATCGGACTTCTTTTGGTCCAGTGTTAAATTTGACATGGTTCATCTTGTATTATGTTACAAACTACATGACAATACAAAATAAATTCCTCATAGCTGCTACAGTTGCTATGAGATCCTACTCCAGACAGGAAGAGAGGAAGAAAAAACTTTAGATAGGACAGGATAGTTTACAAGGCTTGCATATAATCAGGCTGGAGGCTATAACTTATCGTCGGGGAAACTGAAGCCGTAATCTACGAGCGGTCGCCTCTTCCCAGAAAGAGATACAACAATGGTTGTCCATCGTCCACCCTGTCTTGGTTAATACTCACCGTGCGTCGGGACGCGAAGGAATTCGAGTGAGCGACCCACACGCCATGTTCTCTACCTTCACTCGCTTTTCTAGTCATATTTACATTTATTTTTAATATGTGTTTGGGTGAAAAAAAGTGAGAATCGTGCTTGTTGGAACACAGGACCATGAAGAAACAATGAAGATTTCTGAAGTCACTTTGTGCTGCTACGGCTAATTTGAAGAGGCTACAGTGGGAGTATTAAATTTTGCCTATCCAGGAATAATTAGGATAGGGATATTTAACGAACACCTGATCCCCATTTCACAATCCTTCCGAAGGAGGGCATAACCATGGAATTTTTATAAATACGAGCATATTCATATTTTCTATAAATGTGTAATACAAAAGTGTAGAATATACGTAGATATAAATAGCTTTTGATTTCACAAAATTGTTATAAAAACATCATTTAATTAATGCATTTTTCATCACCTATCCGGCAACAAACTCCTCTACAGAGCAAAAGATATTTGGTTTGGAAACAAGAAATAAGACGGTGTTTAAAATGAAGATTTAAATAAAAATTATAGATGAGATCTTATCGTTATACTTCCACGTAATGAGATCAATCTTATACTTATGGTTTTCCAAGTTATCTTTTATTGGTTCTTCATATTCTTTTCTGCTCGTTACTTATCAAGAAGAAGTAAATATTCTAAAATGTGGGACTTGTGTATTGGGGTTGTGATATAACTCCTGCTAAGAGATTGAATATCGGACTCCAGATCCTCCCTCTCACCTGGACCTTGGAAGACATAATCCCTCAGGACAGGTAAGCCAGATCCGGGTTTCCTGTCGGCTGCCAACTATATCGGAGCAAATAGTGCCGCTCACAGATAAGTCAGTTTGTCCTCACCCCCTTATCTTGGCCCGCCGTTTCCTGTAACCTCTCAAACTGGTTTCTCCAAGTCAGGTTACGGCCCCCGGTCTAGACGAACCCCAGCCAACTAGCTCCCTATATACAACGGTCTCCTTCGCCGGTATTGTCGCCGTTGTCTGGGAACCTACCAAACGGTTTCGCCAGACGGTTTGTCTCCCCTTGCCAAGGGGTGGCTTTTTGCAGCAGACGGGGAGTGGCCCCTTTGAGTTGTGGTCGAGGCACAAAGTGAAGAATTGGAACGTTACTTTAAAGAACAAGCTTCTGTCCTGTGCTTAGAATTGAATCCCCCTAAGAATAAAAAAAAAAAAAGGCGTTGAGCCAAAAAGACGTTAGATGGGGAATTTTAACCATTAGACAAAGTTGTACTCAACGTACCTTCAAAGCGAATGTACTATATTCTATAGTCATATCAGGGTTTAACAACCAAACACCCACGTAACGACTTTTAACTGCCATATCGTCTTATCAGTTGTAGGATGCCATATGAATCTATCTTTTAACTTCGTTGGTGGTTCGCCCTTATACTCATACATATGGTCATGCAGATATCTCCCTATAAAACAGCCTCTCTGCACAAAATTTGAATTAGAAACAGAAGAGGTTTTAAGGGATTACATCGAAGTCTCATACCACTTCAAGTCCAGCTCAAGCGAACTTGATATTACTGAGGCTCCTCTGTATTCTTCCACGTTGCTTCGAAAATGAAGCCCTGGAGCGAATATGCTCCGTGAGCAATGATTTTACAGAGTTGCAAGAGAAGAGAGACGGACAATTACAGCTGACAATTTGTTTGTTTGCGGCGCATCCTGTGATCGCATTGAGCGCCTGAGCAAAGTCTTTCTGAGAAATGTTTCTCGCTAACAGCTGACTAGGCGCATTTCCCGCCGTCAGCTGTTAATTTTTCCTTTTCACACGCTCTCCTACATTCCAATAATTAAATGGCCGAGACACGAGGGATCGAATTCCACTTTTTTCATCTTATTTACTAAAAAAAAAATTTCGTTATTAATATCAATATTTAACAGCGATACCCTTTTCGAAGTCTAAATTCGGATTCAATCATTCCATCCTCAATGACTCAATATATCGAACAGAGGGAGAGCTGTCGATAAGCCTATCTTACAACCGTGAATACGGTCCATTCACTATTTTTGTAACACAATATCCGGTTCCCTCGGAGATATGGCGATAGCTAATGCCCACTAAATCGTCAGGAATTTAATACAAAAATAATTTGATCTATCATAGAAAAATAAAAAATGACTTATACTAAGAAACCCACTTCGAATAAAAGGTTGTAAATGATCATCAAGTTTAAAATCATTAGCAGATATCTTTCGCAATCATGAGGTAGGACATTGATGACTAATTCAAATGTTCTTTCCTCAATCAATTCTAAGAATACTTTTTTAAACTAAATTCTAAAACATTCTTCTTCTTTTTTTTTTTTTTAAGTTAGAATTCCGTTGTATAATTTATCAAAAATACTTGATCATTTTAAAGAGAATATATATGAAACATGGCCCAAGTATAAGCTTATAACGTGTTAAATATGTAATCCTTCTAGAGTACCACTAAAAATGAAATTAACTCTTTTTTTAGCTCTTTCAAAAGAACAACGACATAACCCAAAATTTAGCATTTTTGGTTAAGCCTTCAGTAGCAATTGTATGGGCTTATATTGTATATTCCATTCCCAACATTATTTTTAATAAAGTCATATTTTGACATTTATCATGTTTGAACTTGAAGTTTTATGCGGAAAATAACGTAAATTAAAATCAAACAAGTTTCAACCTTTCAAATAAATCTCTAATGGTTAATAAAAGGATTTCAATACCATCATTACAATATTAATTTACCCAACAATTTTATTTGTTTACTGAAACGGAAATTTCAATACCTCTATTCCCTTCAGTACCCTTTAATAATATCCCACTGGTGCCTATAGAACATATCCGATACTTAGGGTTGCATCTCGACAAATGATTAACCTGGAATCCTCATACTAGACTGAAAAGACAAGAAACCGCTCGACGTTTCAGGCTACTTCAACACTTACTAGACAAACCCTCTAACCTACCAATTAACTACAAAAGACTCATCTACATGACCATCATACGACCTATTTGGACTCACGGAGTAGAGCTTTGGTGCTCCACTAAGCCATCCAATTCCTCTCGTGTGCAATCCAAAATCCTTCGTAAAACCCTCAACGCTCCTTATTTTGTTAAGAATAAAGTCATCCATAACGACCTTAATGTCCCATTTGTTGCTGGTTTGGCCCGTACCCGGTATCTAACCATTCATAACAAAGTTCATTCCCACTCAAACCCTCTAGTTTCAAACCTAGCTTCCCCCTTCAATTCCCGATAATCCTCCGAGGCGTCTGAAAAGAAGTTGTCCACGTGACCTTCTTAGTTGAACTAGTGATTTGAGTGGGTAGTTTCTCTACTTGCCATTAATTCATGTCATTATGTATCACATAGTCTATTTACTTGATGTATTATTGTAATACAAGTGTAAAGATCAATAAATAATTTTTTTTTTAAATATACCTCTATTGAAAAATTAGGTTTTTTGAGTCATGACATTCTTTTGAAGGAGCGATTTCTAGTTGATTTAACTATAAATTATTTTGATTTCTTGCAGTGCTTAAAATACTGAATTAAAAACCCACTTTTTTTCAAACGGAAAAATATTGTAACGGAAATGAGTCTAGTTGGCTAAAATTCCGCCTCCGAGACAATAAGACGAACCAACGGAAGTTGGCGTTTCATTTTACATTCGCTAAACAAGATAAGATCGTCTGCAGGTCATGGGTTAGGGCTCAGGGCTATTTTTTCGCGATTCTATTAAAAATGTATTCCTCGCAGCACAACTGATTTTCTTCTCATCAACGTAACATGTCTCAAATTTGTAATACAGCGAGATTAGAAAACATTAGGATGCCAAAATAAAGTGCATTTTTAAGTCAAGATCCCAAAAGAACCTTGAGGCTTGAAATCAAAGACACCGCTGGCTATATAAGAAAAAACAGTGACCTACTTGTCCCATGGGACCGAGCAGGTACAAAGCTGACCCGAGATCTGTTTTTGCAAAGCCTCTCTCTTCAGGACCTTGTATTCAGCTCCCCCCTTAAGGTTTTATCTCTCGTTATAAATCTTATAATTACCATTTTTGTTGGATAAAAGGATGGAAGAACCCACGTATCCCCTGACACACAGTTTCCTCGGTTCTGAGAACGTCAGATAAATGGTATCAAGTAGTGGAGCTTTGATAGGGAGCATTCCATAGCTCTTAATGTGTATCTTGTGGAATGAATTTATTTCTTTATCGTTTTTTGTCTACCCCTTTTTTCCCACAGTCAATAAATGATTCGAGTATAATTTATATTTTTTTTAAAAAGAAATGTCTGAAAATTAATTCAGCAAATGAAAATAGCCTCGCTGTTAAAATATGTGCTTATGAAACTCCTTCCAGCTTCAGATCAGAAAAAATTCATTAGTAAAGAACCGACAGCGGAGGAATATTTATACAATATTAACCGATATTATAATTATTGTTAAATCATTAATTAGTCTTAACTATCGTTTACAAGGAGCATGCAAGCCTGAAAAAGTGCTTACATGGCATTAGTAAGTTTTTATAAACGGAATAGATTATTTATTTCAAAAGCATCCATTCTACTTTTTGATTTAGAAAGGTTCAATTTTTTTTTTTTTAACTTATGAAACAAAAACGAAGTGGATATTTCATTAATCACATAAATAGTAACGTTTCAAATAAAGGTTGATAATTATTACTTTTTCAAATTTCTTATTAGAAACTACCCTTTAAATTATTAGCATTTATCAATTTTGAATGTATATGTTATTTGCTCAAAAATAACAATTGATTATTCAATTATTATGTTTATTAATCAATTTATTTTTTTATCAAACCCGTTTAATAAAAAACATAATTATATGATATGTGAACGAATTTTTTGTATTTTGTTCTCTCGTAATTCTATCCTGAAACTCATATTTTATTTTCCATAATATTGTTCTTCCAAGAATAAATACAGAATTTATTATTAACATTATTAGATATTGTTAAGGTATATTATTAACGCTTGTTTATTTGTTTATTCAAATATTATTATTAGGTTTTTTATACATTTGACGTTTATCATATATTTCAATATTTAATGTTTAGGTTTATTATTCATTTAACATTCAAATTTATTATTCAGAATAAGAACCTTTAAAAGTTACAATAAGGATTTTTTTTAAAACCTTGAAATATAAAAATTAAGAAAAATATTAATTTGATAAATCTATACTTTATTATTGGAGTGAATCATACTTAATATTCATTTTTGAGACAATGAAGTTTTAAATGTACACCATTTTTAATTCAGTGAATTAGTTAAAAGAGTACTCAATGAAAGGAATGTATGGAAATTATTAACGAAGCTTATTAATATTCCAATTATTCCAAATTGTTCATAACCTTCTAATGAACTTCTTATTTGAATATATATTTAAATTATTTATTTAATTAAATATATATAAAATAGAAAGGAAATAAGGAGAGCAAAAGACGGATAGAGATGATACATTTTTTTTTAATCCAAAGCAAAAAAGATCATACATTAATGGCTTCATTGCGTAATGTATAATAGCATATTAATAATCCAATTAATACGAATTATTCATAAAACCTTCTGACTATTTGTAAATATATTTAAATTATTTATGTAATTAATTATTTAAAAAATATTAAGAAGCTAAGGATAACTAAAGAAGGAGAGAGATGAAACAGAAAGTGAAGACAGACGGAGCTGGCAGACGTTCATTCATAAAGCTATCCTGAGCGTGGAGGGGGGACTGTTTACCGTGGCTACATCGCCCGTGCGCACTCCCCGCTCTATCCTCCTATCCCTTCCCTTCCAGTCTTCTTGTTCGCATTCTTTACCGACCACCGCGCAGAATGTCCCCTTTTCCTTTTTTAATCTTTTTATTTCATATGATGTCACCCATTCTAGGATTTACATCACAAAAGAGCATATATTCTTCATGTACAATTAATTCCACTATATCTACGAGTTGAGATAGCAACTATAAACCAAATTTAAACGAAGAAAAAACCTATACCACTACAATACATGCAGAGACCTGGGTTCAGTACGTAGTAGAGACTGTACTGTTTCATGGATAACAGTTGTCCAGGGAGGGCATTTGTCCTAGATCACTTTCAACCTCAAGATTTTTACCTTATTTTCAGCCTTTATAGAGGCCGGGTGAAACCCATGAGGGTCCTATATCCCGAAGGATCCATTACGGCTATTAACAGATTCAATAAAATCTGCCACAGCCGGATTTCAAACCGCGACCTTCGGCACGGCATCACAGCTCCCAAATTCAAACGAGGATTTATATAATGCCTTCTTATCAACACAAATGTTTTTTATACTTAAACATTTGTATCGTTTTGTTGTTCTTTATAAATTTAGCGCCATTTTATATGACAAATCTGACGATGAGGCATCGGGAGTTCTATATTTTTGAGCCATGCTAACCAGTGCACCAAAGGAGACCCCTTTGTTTGATTTTATAATTATAATTGTATTTTTATCTAAATTTCCCTACCCTAAAAAAATTGGCTGCCCATGGAATGTGTCTAATGTGCCAGAGTCCGTAAACTTGTAATCTATTGAATCCAGATATGATCCATTTAAATTATCAAACAGGTAAAATAACAACTAACTATTCAAATAATATTTAAAATAAAGGGAAGAAAATGGTTGGGGTGGAGTTCAAAAAATGATTTTCTTTAATAGTGATAAACTATTTATAAGTAACCTACTTTTCGACCCAAATTGCAAGCCTTCTTCAGGCCTTGTAAGTTAAGGATTTAATTTTTTTTTTACCTCCACCCCAACCATTTTCTTCCCCATATTTAAACTGTATACGATTGATTTTTCAAGATATATTAATTTAATATAATCAAGTTGATGTTTGACCAAATACGTGGGCTTCAGATAAAAAATATATAATTTTAGTATTTGGGTCGGAGGGTATTAAACATAAAATAACACTAATTTGCTTTTTATGATAGCTATTTATTTGTTATTGGATAATTCTTACTATTGTACGAAGTTTATTCATTTCCCGGTTTACTATTTTTTTTTCATATACGATAAACATATCGCAACCTCGTTTCTTTGAAATGGCATCCAACCGGATGGACGAACTGACACACGATCTCATTAAATACAATCAAAAGAAAAGGAATAATCTATAATATTATATCTATTGATTAGGAATATTTATAGCTTGTCAATTTTTTTACAATACGCGAAAAGAAATAAGATGTTTAAAAAACGTTACGGTAGAGTTTTTTAATAATATTGGAACTAGATGATTCGCGATAATCTTATAAGGTTAGAGTAGATAGCGCCCCAATCAATGAATATGGAAAGATTTGTTGTGTTGTAAAGATATTTTTAATTAGAACAAATTTGTAATGCACATAGGAAGGGTTTTTGGCGCCCGAACCAGAAAAAACAATTGCGTTCCAAATTAAGGTCTTTCCTAAGTATGTATGAATGTGTATGATATTTGATGTATGATTGACTCAAATCAAAACGAGAATAGATCCATTTTTCTCATAAAATTAGATAAGATATAGTTATCATAGATAGATTTCACTTTCAGTGAAATACTATATATCTATATCTATATATCTTTATAGATATATAACTATATCTTACGTAGCTAATGCTAAAAGGTTTAAGCTTTCCCTTCTTCTTGTACACTATCTTCACGTTGAAAAGTAACAATAAGGAGGAAGTCATACTGTTCAAAGAGAATTTTTACTGTACAAACGTCTTTTGACGTTAAGCCAGTCTAAATCGATATTCAAAGAGTTTTGTTTATTCTACTAAAGACACAAACTGATCAGTGGGTAATCAGGAACTTAACCTAATTTTAATATAGATATCAATATTGCTTGATAATGTTGTTCATATGCAGACAGGAAATACTCGAAAGGCTGATATTCAATTTAATGTCTTAATTCATGTTATAGAGATATTATCACATATATTAGAAAACGTATTCCTAATTATGGTAGACAAAATGATGGACTGTCCAGCAATATTTACTGAACTCAATCGCGCACTAATTAATGAAAACTATAGGCTGTCAAGCGAGAATCTAATTAAATTAGATAATAATTAATCTTCCAAACTGATAAGCAGGTTATTACTTAAAAGGCAAAAAAAAATATTGGTCATAGGTAACGGGACAGAAGATGCTGCATCCTGCTTCTAAATCGCTTCGTCAAAGGTAGATAACTTCCGGTGTCATCCCAGTTTCCGACAGCTGCCCTGTAGAACAGTTATCAACCAGGTGTGCCCTACCTGAGCAGAAGCGTAAATTCGCCACCTGACCAAGACGACAAAACAAACACTGAAATTATCCGTGGAGATAGCGATTAAGGGAGAATGAAGACATTTAACATCATAGGGCCCAATTAGCTACAATAGGCAGTTTGGTAATTCCACGGTTGGAGCAAAAGGAAGGAATTGAAAAACTCAAGCGTTAAGGTATGATATTTACGAGAAACCTCTAAGGCTGTGAGTAGAGTCAGTTTTTGTATTTATTTTATTTAAGGATACGATCTGAAAATAACTAGTCCAGGAAAAGAACGTGACCGGATGATATCACTATCGGTATAGATCCACCCCTTTTGCGTTTCTAGACACCATTTAGCAACAAAACAATGGTAGCGAAAATAAAAAAGGAAATGTGGCATGACAATGAAAAACAAGGTCAGAGAACCAAGAGGGTTGCCGAACCAATAGCTTGGGCGGAGCTCTCTTCAAGTCTGGGGTTGCGACGACTGCGGTTTGTGGTATTTCCAAACCACATACTTGAGGGTCCCTCCTACTTTCAATGGGACCACAACGTCATTAATTTAGGCGGTCGAGAGGCTGTCTATCGGAATATGAATATCTCGTAGAAGAAGAAACAAGTAGAGAGAAGAAAAAGAGTACTCACCGCGGGCTGACAAGAAGATGAAGGTCTGGGCGTGCCTCCTCACCATCACCTGGGTGTCGTGCTCCAAGGGGATGCTGTAAACGAGGTGGCCGAGAAAGTCGCTAGCCGTTACTGCGCTCAAGTTCCATTTCAGTTTGGCAGCGATCAGTATTTCCCATTTCTGCAAAGGAAAAAAAGATTTAAGACAATGCCTACTAAACAGATTCATTGCACAATATGGAATTGCACATTATGCACTAAATATAGTTGAGGCATTAGCATCACAAAGATTGAGATGTGTTTGTGAATTTCTGGGATTAGTAGCAAAAAGATAAACTAGAACCCGACTAGTAAATATCTGAAAGTTGTAGATAGAGACTTAAACAGGAAGGATTAGATTTGGGCGTTTAACCCTAGGCGTAGTAGTTCAATAATCGGCGATTGTTGGTGCTTACGTTCGCTATTGCTGTTCAATTAAAATCTTTGAACACAAGGTTAGTTCGATTTTAAATTATATAATATCACTCCTTCAATATACCAAGCTATATTTCAATAGAGGTATTTGAAAGTTCTATGTGGGTTCAAAAAAATAAAAAATTGGTCATTGGTAACGCAAAGCATACCTACTTTAATGATAGTAATGAAATTCGTTTATCAACCATTAGAAAATGTTTAAAAGCTTGAAACTTTTTTTATTTTAACTTGCGTCGTTATTCCCATAAATCTTCAAGTTAAACATGGCACAACTCAAAATATAACTTTATTCAAAAAATGTTGGATATGGAATATCAGTTATGTTGTTCTTGAATTAAAAAGCTTCAACCAATACAATTGCTACTGAAAGCATAATATCGTTTCGAATATTCATTGGGGTTTTCCTTGATCGTTAAGTAATCCGAAAGGGATTAAGGACAATAATTAAGGATAATGAAGCAATATATTATTATGTTAACTTTTGAGTTTTATAGATTATTTTTATATTGGGTTTTGGAATGTAGACCATTTAATGTCCGAATATAAAAGAGACCTGACTGAGAAGTAAGATTTTTTCTTCGCATTAAAGGACCAAAGGACCAAGGATGGAGGGACGCAGTATGAGGTGCGTCACTGTTTTAATCCTGGTCTGAGAAAAGAGGATGAGGCGGTGGTTATTATATTAAAGGTTGGCTACGAGGTCAGCGCCCGAGCGAGGTCCTTGCTTTCGCCAAATATCTTTGAAGGGGGGGGGGGCTGCCCACGCCGCTATCCTTCTTTATCTAGCTATACTCCCATCCTCAAGAATATGGATAAAGGTCCTGCCGAAGTAAAAAAAAAAAGTCTTTCCAAAGTAAAAAGAAATATAAATAGTGTGGTCGTTTGTATAACTAAGTTCAAATAAAGTTCAGAAAGTGAAGCCAAGTCTACATTATTTCTTTTTTAATAATACGTCGTATGGTTTTTAAAAAAAGTGGACTAAAAGAAACTTCAATCCACCTCTAATAGGTGTAAAAAGAACAGGAAATTGAAGTAATTAAGAAGAATTTTTCTCAGTTTCGCGTTTTAGCTTCGTATAATACCGCATTAAAACCTACAATCGATCATGATCATTCGAAAAAAAAAATCGAATCAATCGACCATAGAGCAACAGATGGGATGATATCCACACCTAGGTAGATTTTTTTTTAAGCCATCAGAAGTCAAACCATGCATGACTTGTTCCGCATCACGGCAACCGCTAATCGACACCTTATTCACAGGAAGTAAGAGGTGTCGAAAAACTAGACAACTCAAACAAAAGTTTTAGTTATATCATAGTTAATTAAGTATCGCTACGTTCCCAAGTAGAATTTACTTGAAGTAATTCAATGTATGCTGAGCCTATATATCTATAGCCTCGGTAAATAAGTGATTAATCCGAATTTCCTCCAAAATGAGTTTCGTTTACTTAGGGAAGCGAAATCATATTATTTTCAAAGCGAATAAGGGCCTAAGTCAGGTATTGGCTTCAAAAGAAGTTATTTATTATATTACTATCCTAATTCGAGCCAAAAACTAGGAGAATAATACAATTTTGCTTCCCTCAGTACAGTTAACCCCTGAACAAAATTCGACTTAACCACTTACTCACCGTAGAGATATAACATGTATATGGATAGTTAGTTTTTTTCCCTCATAACATGAGCTATCTCTCAGATCTTTTTGTCTTTATGATGGTTAAATTAGATATTTACTAGAAACTAAGTGATTTATATACTGTTGGCATAGCAACAATCCACGAAAGAATGCAAATAAACTCTTTTGAAACATTGCTCTGTTCCCTCAGAAACAAAAATAAACACAAAGGATGGATTAATTTAAAGTATAACATGCAGTGATAAATCGGATTTAAGATCAGAAAATACCGATTGTAAACAAACAATGAAACTGATAATTTGTAATGATACAGAAATCACTTTATGCTATAACTTTATCATTTAAGAATACAAATAAATAATTTTAGATCGGATTGCCTAGGTTTCTACAAACCAGATTTTAGATTTAAAAAATATCTTTTTAAAACCAATATTTCATGTATCTTGTACTAGTACTGATTAAAAATCATGTTGTAACTAAGTTATTTTAATTTATATCACTCCCTTATCACTTAAATTTAAAACATTTTAGGCGATTTAAAAAAAATTAATTCACACTAAGTTTTAGGAATCTGAATAACTACAAAGAGTTGTAATGAAGTATCTAATAATTCTTATATAGTTATCGATCTTTTGCCTTCGTTCAGTTCTCAGCTTTCAGAACCGTCTCTTCGAAGACTCCCCTCCAATCTTGAGCCGTTGGCAATCGCCGTTCTTAAGAATGCCTGTGAGGTATTGTATGAATGAGAGGCGCCCGTTTAATAATGCTAATGACTAAGAATAAGACCCTCATTGTTTCCGACAGTCCAGGTGAGAGGGGGGTAACAATGGGGCACGAACCCCCACAGCTGCTGGAGGCACAATGCTAAGACCGATACCTGGCTCAGGGGCCGATAAGTTGGGGGGCGATATCCTAGGGACACCCGGTGGTGTCATATCTTTGCCAGGTGACACCGAAGTGTACATCTGGGCCGGGCCGATCTAGCTACTGCCGTAACCAATCTTATCTTTCATTTAAAACAAACAAAAAAAAACAGAAAGAAAAAAGGAGTCCACACGAATTCAAACAAGGAAACGTTCGCTATCAAAAATCAGAGGCAACCAAAGATAAAACAGAAAATACGTAATTAAGATTACAATTTTATCAATAATGTTCCATAAGCTCATTCAATGTATGACATTTTTTTTTTAAGTTTTAGCAAGTGGAGCAGGGGGTTAAAAAAGCTTGATGGCAGGCACCCTCTGAGTTTTGATTGATAGAAAGTTGTGATGTTAAGGTAAAAAAATCTGACTTCTTTATATCCAAGTACCAGAAAAAAAAAGACGTAAGTACTTTTTTTTATACAGATTGATTTCACTAGTACAATGACTCGGCGAATCCAGAGGTATTCACCGAGAACGGGCCTAACACACCGTAAAGGATATCGAGAAAGGAGCGTGTCTATTTGGCGCCTAGAAGAAACTGCCCGCGCATTACATCGAAAAAACAAGAACAGGACCCCACTGCCTCGAGTTATGACGAGATTCCGACATCCTCTTTGGACGATGAGATCGCGAGATTACATTCCAGAGTTCCTGAAGCTCCTTCTCCGCTTTGTGAGAATTCTTAAAAGTAGAGCGACTTATAAGAATCATCTGAGACTACAAGAGGCCGACACGCGAAACCATGTGAATCGAGGCGCCCCAATTACCTTCAAGGCCAAGGATACGTCGGTAATGCGTTTCTTTTAGATAGGCGGACCCGATCACGTTCTAGAAGGTGATTGGTTAGACGACGGACCAATGGTGGTGATTGCTGCGGCCACAGTCTAGACCCAAGGCTGAATCCCCACCACCAATCCCATTCACGGCCACTCTGTCAATATTGCCCCCGCGACCTTTTTCATCTCGCCGGTCAAAGATGAACGAACTCCGAGGAAATTCTTCGATGTTTACAGGCGAACAGGAAACCCTGGTGTCCAAGCACATGCTGTCAGAGCAGGTGTACAGAGGGTTATCTACATTAACATCTTTATGGATCGACGGAGCAACTGGTAACCGAATCATAGCAGCTGCCCGGGGCTTTTGTTATGTTGAGTACAGCAACAGGTTTCCTGCGCTTTTACTGCGAGGTAAGTAGCCTGCTCATAAAGAGAGGTTAGAGGTCTAGAAAATGGATGAAAGGTGAAAAAGAGGGTCCGGCAGTGTAGGGTAGATAGAAGAACTTGATATAAAGTAAATATAAAACGAGATTAAAGCCCAGAATAGACCATATCCCCTTAGCAAAGAATCGTTAACAATTAAAATAGATTCAACAAGTTTTAAAACAACTCTCGATAGCGAAGGATACATTCGCCACTCGAGAAAAACAATAGCGCGGAGTGGCAGTTGCCTGTTGAATATGAATAGGCACTGTTGAATACTTGTTGAGCCTGGCGCTGTCGACAAAAGCTATTAGAAAGAGGGTGCCCACCAACCACCTGGTTTAACCTCGAGGGCAAGTCCTAACCCTTTTGAACTTCAAGTCCTACCACACCATGGTCTATTATATACTATAGAGAAAGGCTTGGAGGGATCCAGACCGGTAATTCAATTACGAATTGGTTACTTGAACACAAAATATAAAATTCATACGCCACAAGTGAATGCTTCAACGGCGGACCCACCCGGACGATGGTCCACAATGAGGCGATGATACAGACAATCGGACTCACATAAATCCGTGGATTAGCTCTGACTTACACACCCGTTCCATAATAGGTAAAGGCAAACCCGCCTTTCAAAGCACCTTCGAGCCAAACACAAATGACACTTTTTATAAGCAGTCCTCTTCCAGCCGCTTGTCTGCCTCAGAAATAAATGAACCGGGTTCCTCAACAATGGCCAATCTAAGGGTGCTCTAGTCCCGCAGGAGTCTTCTTTAACAGACCACGAACCATATCATTTGAAGAGGAAGGTATGGTAGAGGAGTTCACATGTTTATACGTAATCAGTACAACCCTGTATCAACATTTATTCCTAGAGAAAATCTTTACAAATAGACATTTCATCCATGATATTTTACATAGATAAGTGCTTTAAACGCTAGCCAAAAAAAAAGTTTTTTGAACGCTGAATATCGTTAAGTTTATTCCAGTAACTAACTATTTAACGTTCCGGCAAATCAATCCTTCTTATACATACAACTGTGAATTATATAATTATTAATGTTGTTATTTACTAATTTGATAAATATTTTTTAAATATTGATATACCTGGAGCCCCAATGAATAAATGGTCAAGTTCTGAGAGAGCTAACTGTATTGAGGGAAGCTGAATGGTCTTATTCTTGTAGTTTTTGGGTTGAAATGGAGACGTAAAATAAGTAATTTATTCCTTTTCAAGCTAATGCCTGACTTAGCCCCCTGCCTGTTCTCTACCAAATGAACACGATTAAGCTACCCCAAGTACCACATATTCACCGGGGCTGTAGATATATTCTGTAGATCTCCGAACTTGTGTAGTCCTATATTGTTCTACCCAAACGTTGGCAGGAAATATTTTTTATCAATTGTTCCTTAGGCTTCTCTAGAAATAATGGCATTATAATTTCATAAATACAAACGGTTCTGTCTTTTTGTATCAAACAAAAAAACCTATACCACTACAACCTGTGAAGGGTCTGTGGTTCGATACAGGGTAGAGACCGTAATGTTTCTTGGATAATGGTTGTGTCGGGAGGTGATTTGTCCTATATCACGACTGAGCGGGATTTGAACCCAGGACCTTCGGGATGGCAACTTAGCACTCTACTACTGAGCTAGCCACTCCACTCCCTTCTTTTTTCATTAGGTAGAATATCATATAATGAACTGATCAGTGGAATTTATCACTTTTATCTGTCTTTTTTTCCTGAATCGACTTTTGACTGCACCGGTTGATTTTGAACAGAGAAACAGAATTGAAATCCGGACACCGATTGCCTCAGCGGATAACAAGTAGATAATGGATCTACAGCTGCCTGTTTTTACTCGAAGCAGCTGGTGACTGGGACGCATGGCACAATGTGCTCCTAGTTTACGCAGCGTTACCACACCGGCCAACCTGACTCACCTATTGTATTTCCACAGTCCAGGTGTGTTAGGGAGTAGGGTGTAGGGGTGGCCAAGTTGTAAAAATATGCGTCAAATGAAGGGATCATAATTTAGTGTGTAATCGGCAAGGTCATTAACTGTTGAATGCTTTCTAAACACCTGTGGATCGAGTATCCGAATCAGATAAATAAAGATTAAAATAGGAATCATTATTAATCTAGAGCAAGAAATACCAAACTATCCGAACCAATGTCAAACGCCTATATTTGAAACCATAGGTTCATTCCAACAACCTGCTAAACGTTACTTAGCATGCGCAGATGTGTCGAAGCATACGCGATTGTGTTTGGAATGGTTAACCGTACTGCGCATGCTTTTAGAAACTTTTGACCGGATGTTGTAATAAATCGTGTTAAAATCTTCTGGACAACATTTCATTAGTAAGTCTTTATACTTTATTAGACAGTTTTAAGTCATCCAAGCGAAAAATATCTGGGATGAGGTTTATAAGGAAAAAAACTACATATGCTCCAATCATGGCAAAAATGTCGGCGTTTTCTTATCTATTCCTATCTTTTTAAAATGTTTTATCAATATTAAAATAACTATTATTACAACTAAAAGAATTTTGATGATTTTTCTAAATATAAATAAAAAGCTTATATATATCTCCTTCAAAATAACGTCATAACTCAAACAACCTAATTTTTCAATGGAGATATTTGAAAGCTCTGTTAGTTTAAAAAAATAAAAGATTTGGTATTGGTAAAGCGAGGCATTCCTATTGTAATGATGGCATTAAAATTCGTTTGTTAATCATTAGAAAATTTTTAAATGCTTGAAACTTTTTTTATTTTAACCTATATCGTTAGTCCTATAAAACTTTAAGTTTAAAAATGATACAACTCAAAATATTACTTAATTTAAAAAATATATATATTTTGGAAATGAAATAATAGATATGTCGTTCCTGAATTGATACACTTCATCTAATACAATTGCTAATGGAGACTTAGCTCAAAAATGCATTTTTATTTAGCTAAGCCTCCATTTTTCTATAATTTACTTTACTTTATAGTTATGATTTGCATCATAACATTACTATAATAAGTACCTTGTACAAAACTTCAAAGTTTAAAAAAAAAAAGAAAAGAAAGTATATTGAAATTCGTATGTGAGAATTTATAGCAACGACGGAATCTGTTCAAAGAAAAATCGATCCATGGCCAGATATGGCGAGTGGTTTTAAAGGCAGACACTGGCTGTAATTTAGCACGAATTGAAAATAAAAGTCAAGTAAATAAATAAAAAGAAAAACAAAGAAGACTCAGGAGGCAGCTCACCTTGGGCAAGGACTGGCGGATCCAATGGTGGAGTGGGGGAAGGCCCTTATCAGATTATATCAAAACCAAATTATAGCAGATAGGAACCATTACTGGAGAGTTGGCTCAGCAGGACATGAATAATGCCATACCCGTCGCGGGTTCAAGGACAATCGACAGCCATCGGAAATCTGATCATCGCTCCAAGTAGCTAAAACCGAAATTAGTTATGTACTGGATGTTATTCAGCACGGGCTGGCATTTAAATCCGGAGTGGAGAGGAAAGATCTGAGGAGGGTATCTATAGTCTGCGGGAGAAGCATACCAAAGATGATGTCCAACAAGAAGGGTTGGACAGTATATTTACAACAATACAACAAGTAAATATACGGACAGGAATGATTACATAATGACATGCATAAAGGCAGGTAGAGAAACTGGTGGTAGTACTCAAATAAATAAAGGTCACGATGTCCTATTTTTAGATGCCTCGGAGGATTATTTAGAATTGAAGAAGTACATAGGCTTAAAACTAGGAGGTTTGAGTGGGAATTAAGTTGGTCATGAAAAGTCTGATATCGGGTTAGGGGAAAATAAGTAAAATATGGGACATTGAGGTAATTAAGGATGACTTTATTCGGAACAAAGTAAGGAGCATTAAGGATTTTGGATAGAAAAGATTGGATACAGGAGAAATTCGATGGCTTAGTGGAGCCCTAAAGTAAGGAGCATCAAGGATTTTGGATAGAAAAGATTGGATACGGGAGGAATTCGATGGCTTAGTGGAGCCCCAAAGTCCTAATAGACTTTATAATAGTTATGTATATGAGTCTTTTGTAATAAATTAGTAACTTAGTGCGTTTGTTTAGTAAGTGCTGAAATAGCCTGAAACGGCGCACAGTGTTATGTGGTTTCAATAATGGATGAGGATTTCAAGTTAAACATTTGTCAAGCTATCGGAAGAAGATACCTCCAACAAGTGATAGTCTAAGTTTTGAGATACGCAGCAAGAACTCAAAATTCATAGATAGAAACAATGAAAAAAAAAATTTCTATATAGGCAGTCAAGAAGACTCCTGACAGAAGTGAAAACTCAAAGCTTAGGAATAACTTCTCTTTTGAATTTCTGAATCAATTATATTATGCATTTCAGTTTGGTTTTCAAATCAACTGGCACTCGGAGCATTGATTATAAACATTGTCATGACGTTTATTTAATAATCAAAATATATGATGACAGTACAAGCTCAATACAAAATATATGATGTCAGTACAAGCTCAATACAAAATATATGATGACAGTACAAGCTCAATACAAAATATATGATGACAGTACAAGCTCAATACAAAATATCAATTAACAGTTAGATGTTTACTAATTCCATCCTTAGCAACTTAAAGCCATCATAATAACTAATCTAACACAATATGACAAATAAGATCTTATAATCGATAAATTTAACTAGTTATTGATGAAGTCATTATTATTATAGAATGAGTAATATAAGTTATTATTAGAATGAATTTCACAACTATTTAACGACGTTTAAATTTAAAATTATTATTCTTATATTAATCTAATTCTAACCTTTAAACTAAAGTTGATTAAAATAAATCGTTTAACTCATGCATATGCCACTATGCCCCGGTAGTCTCGCGCAACTCTCGCGGTAGTCACGAGAGTGTCGGTGACGCGAACCAATAGGTTTTTGCCCAACCGAAAATCGCTCACAAGGGCAAAAGAAGTTTTCACTTATGGGCCGTTAAGTTATTATTAGAAGCTATTTTGTTTCTGCATTTTTTCTTCTTCCCTTTCGAAACCACAAAAAGTTCCAGAGAACGGGCTAAGAGAGCCGAGCTAAAGGGTCGGCAGGTAAGAAGGCTACAGACAGGTAGGTACCTCTTCCCCTATACGGTTATGTTAAATGTCCCCCCAGGCGCCCTTGAATCCTACATAATGTAACAGTTTTTTATTTAAGCTCAAGTCGGAACACTATCTCTCCAGCCCAATGATTTACGGTATTCACGGCTCTTTTTTTGTTTTTTTTCTTCTATAAAGGAGAGTTAATCAGTTCTCGGATTTTCCTTGTAATACAAACCTGTTGAAGAACCCGATCATTACAGGTATTCCAGGTTATCCAGAAAAAAAATTTAAATAGGCAGAAGTGAAACTCTAAACTTAGGAATGAAGGCCCAAGGATTTTTTTACAGGGAGTAAAAGATGCTTGGCTGTACCATCTATCAGAATGGACAGTAAATCGGGGTACCCTGTACGATTTCAGGTATTCGTATAAAAACCCTATCCTAATTAAAACTGGATAGGCAAAATTTAGGGCTCCCAATGTTCTGCCGTCCGATTAACCAGCAGCATAAAGTTACGTTAAATAAACATATCTTTTAGTTAAATATTATTATTCTTATATCAATGTAATAAGAACCTTCAAAGTAAAATTGATTAAAATAAATTGTATAACTCATGCACATGCCACGTTGCCAGTCTTGCACAAAACGCCATGAGCATGTCGCGCATATCGGTGATGGGATCCCAAAAGTTTTCCCCCTACCGAAAATGTTCGATACGCTTGGAGAAGTATGGAAGTATAGTATGGAAACTACAAGATTTAAACACGAATGTAATCCAGCAATCTGGAAGTGGTAACGACCCTCCATGGACAAGTTTCGTGGAATGATGATAAAGTTCTTTGGATCGGAAGAGACATGGCATTCCATTAAGATGGACTGTTGCTAAGCCGAGAGAGCCCGAACAGGTTTCGAGAGGGGCAGGTTCTTGGGGATTATAAGGATTCGGAGTTTCGGGTCATTTGGCCGAGTAATGGCCCGGCGTTTTCGTCTCATTATATCCTTATAATGAAACTGCCGATTCTCTTTCAAAGGATTCCAAATAATTACCGCCAGATTTTTTTATTTTTATATTATAAAAAGTTAAAAAATAAATTATTTCCAGAGATTGACACGAATAAGTTACAAGCTTATTTTTATTCTTTTATCTTTCGGAGTGCCTGTACTTTTATCGATATATTACTCCAATTTCGGCAATCGGTTGCCTGATTATCTGGTTCGCCCTGGCGCCGCGCCCAAGATATTGCGAACTCGAAAATTATCGCGTGAAGAGGACGGATGATAAGTGGTTTTTTTTATTCTCACAGATCGCGGCCAGAGCACTCTTTGAAAAACTTCTTATCAGCTGGTGGAGGCGTTTAAAAGGACTCACGAATGTGGCCGCCAGGATAGCAAAGGCTGCAGAAAAAAGAAAAATGAAGAAAAAAAATTGGCGACATCTGCCTCTTGGCGAATTCCGAGTGGAGAAGCGGCAGGATATGCCGTAACTAGTGTTTCCTCTCCATCGTAACCAAGGACTCCCAGGATTTGCGGGTTCGAGGACGGTTCGGGTGGTTAAACTTTAAGTATTACATATTATTTATTTCCGCAACATAACACTAGATACATGAGAATATTGTTCATTATTCCCAAAAATCTGAATGCTACACTTCCCTAAACCTTATATATTATATATAAATAATAAATAAATGCACCTAAATAAAGGCACCTCTCTCTCTCTCTCTCTCTCTCTCTGGGCAGAAATCTGACTTAACCAGTTATTCATCGGGGCGGTAAATATGATTATCCTTTACATGGTATGTTCGACTAACACATCAATAATTTCACGAATAACGAATTACTAAATATGCTTTGAGTGAATAAATATTCTGTATTTTTAAAATGTTTGTGAAAAAACAAAACAAAAATCAAATAAAATATTCTAAGGAAAAGTACAAGGAGAAAACTAAGTTATAATTATTAGATTCGGTATTTATAAATTTGTTACATCTGCAATGCAATCAGAGAGCTTTCTGTAACCAGGAAGCTTAAAATTAGTGTTAATCCTTATTTTTCCCCTTGTACCTTTCGAGTATGTATATGTATATGGTACTCACCGGTATATGGTCGATACATATGCTATAGTCAGTATAGTGTACAAGGAGCCTGGCACTAAGTGGGTTCGGTTCGCGCAACTTGGATGCCATGAGCAAGCAGACGGAAGCTGCGAGTTGAAGATGTGCTTTAGTTAAGGGAACGACCGACAGGAACCTGTCGAGGAAATTCACCGACAGTACGAACACTTCTTCGGTACACTTTTGCTCCTCGCACACCTGAAAAAAAAGAATAGAAAAATTAGTTGAAGAGAAATAATTCAGTGAATAATAGGGCTTGAAGCCGTTTGTATAATAGAACGAGGAAAAGTTCTCACAGAAAAGCTGAGTATAATAACAGAGTGAGTCTTGAAAGCGGACAAGGGATCGTACAAAAGAGGTCCTGAAATTGTTACACGGAGGCGGAAGGGATTTCGTAAGGGTTACTCATTTGTTGACAACCGGCTGTACCCTTCTGTACAAGGGCTGGTTCACACAGAGGGACTGCCCCCGATCTGGAGTACATTCAGGGTACCGGAAGCGTTCGTCTCATTGCGGCCGATAACTGGTTTTGCGACGCACTAGTATTTTAAATACAAAGCAATCAGTCAAAGAATTTAATCCATTAAAAAAATGCAAATACAACCCCATTGTATGTTCAGGCGCCGAAGTAGTGCAATCTAGTGGAATTTGCGACAACTAACGGATTTAGATGTTATTAAAATGATTTCTGCAGTCTGCTGTCACTCATTTCGATCTCCAATTATGAAAATAAATAAAAGAAAAAAGGAGCCCAACAAATGCCCTAAGTTAAAGAATGGGACCTTAGATATAATTTCAATTTTAGTTATAACTGTATTATTAGATTACACCAACTAATAAAACAGCTAAACCTCCGGTTTGGATAACATATTGGATATTTTATGGATAAGTTTTTTTTTGTCCAGTAAAAATACAGTTTCATTCTTAAGCGATCGTAGATAACAAAATTAGGAACTTAGGTTACGATGACACAGTACTGCGCAGTGAAGCCACGTTTCACGTGCAGGTTCGATTGATAATGTTAAATAATTAAGTAATGTTAAAGTATATTACGTGCATAATAAAGAAAAACCTCACTGAGAAACACGCAAAGTCCACTTCAGATACGCGCGCGGACGGTACGAATTATCATACGAGGACTTTCAACCTGTCCCACGTGGACAAACACGTGTGGGACACGTGTCAACAATGGAAGCAAACACAAATAATAAGCACTAAACAAAGGACCACTAATACCGAACACTTGTTCTCGGGTTGTGAAGTATACATAAAGAGGTGGAAACATTCCCAGTCAGTTCTTCCGTAATTGTTTAGGGATAACCGAATGAATTAAGTCGCTACAAGAAGTGAATGGGTATCCACCGAACGGCTGTTACGACACGCTACTAACAATGCTAACTGGAAAGGCTTGCAGGAATTTGTTTAGGGATATATAGAAGGACTTCATGAATCTTAATCTGGAAAATACTAAAAAGTATGAGGATCGGAATGCAGTTTAACAATAACCTTAGAGGATAAATGGTATACAAAAAATGTATAACGCAAGTGAATAAAAAAAAGAAAGGATTATTTTCAAAAATTACATATAACAGACGATTTTTCAATAAAAAAAAAATTCTATTGCTTTGTAATAAATAAAAAATAATATTAGGGATCAGCTGTGGTTCGCGGGATCCAAGCCTGGCAGGTGTCCTAAGTATTTTTTAAAGGGAGATAATATAAATAAGAAGAGACCTTTTAGAACATATTAACATATGACTCTTTGGAATAAACATGCAAAAACATTCATTGATTATGCAAAAACTAATCGCTACAAACATAAAAGAATGAAGTTGCGTAACCGAAGAGATGAATGGAGCGGAGCATGATCTATAGTTTCTCAGAAAATACCGGAATATTTCTTTAGCAATATTAGTGTCTAATTATTAGTCACACAATATATAGATTGATTGCCATATCTTGTTGAATAGGTATAGTGGATCTGTTTATAGTGAGACGGTGTAACTATGTTCCATTTCACTTAACATATAACCTTTAAATTTGTGGATGTGTCTTTTTGCCTGTTATTAAGATTATGTAAAGGCTCGACGTAAGATTGTTTATTATTAGTTACAGTTTGTAAAAGTGAAAGAAGGTAAGAAAGTTTATTCTCCACTGAAAGAACTAAACTAAACCTGCTTGTTATTTCTGAACAGCACTTACGTTAATACTAAAGAAAGAAAAAGTATTTAAACAATAAAAACTAATGCAAGTACAAATAGCTGTAGGAAAAGCGTCGCCTGTCTCAACGCCGACAAGACAACCCCCCCCCCCCCTCTATCATGGAGAAACAATGGAAACGACCAAGGGCAGAGGATCTGGACGGTGACTTCCCTACAATGGTCCCGGATGGATGTTCCATCAGCAGCTGACAGTCGGTGGGAACCTTCGCCACATCTTGGACGAAGAACCAATAGCCACGAAGAACAGCGCAAATGAGAGTATTGAGTTATGTCCTAGAATGTGGAACTAGAGGAGGGACACCTACTAGGCCGAGGGAAAACATGAATAAATAGATAGCTGATAGTACAAATCTACTAAAAAACTAAAGGCATAATTATTAATATTATAGTCATAATAACTACATTATTACCTAAAACATAATTACAAGTATATACTACCTTAAAAACATAACACTTTTTACGATGATATTAATATTCTGAGATACTAATCATACAGACAAGCAAATGGTCCACATCCGGTATCAAACTATTAATAATAGGTAAGCATATCAACCATATTTAATCGAATATTAACTGAATGAGTTTAATACATTGGTTAGTTTTTAATTTTAAGATCCTAGAATCTGATATCGTACACAAGTTATTAATTTTAAAAAATATAGTAATTGTGAACAATTTATTACAATTTTTTAATCATTGCTTTAATTTTTAAATATTTTTACTTTTCTCTTCAAAATAAAAATATTTAATTGTGAATAATTTTGTTATTGGTATTATTTAAACTAAGAGAAGTGAAAATCATATTTTTAAATAAAATCAAGTATCTCTTGACAAAGAAAAATCTATAAAAACTTTTTTAAAACAAGACGATTTATATTTTTATATTTGAGTGTCTACAAAATGTATAATAAATAAAACAAAATATATCAAATCAACTGTTTGTAATAATATTGGTAAAGTATGAAAAAAAAAATTAATTTAGATAAGTCCAAAAAATCGCAATATTTACAATTAAAAATTGTATGCAGGATTAATTTTAGTGAAACATAATTAAATTTTTAACTACTTATTCGAAAATAATTTACAAGTCCCTTAAATTAATATCTTATTATGGCGTCCTATGTTTAAAAAAGTAAAAGCTTAAAATGGCGTTCCTAGAAAATTTGAGAAGTAGGGTTTTCCCTCGTTGCAGGCAGTAGAATGTTATTTTTTTAAATTCAAACCGAGACTTGAATTTATTACCATAAAGGAACAGATGGAATAAAATGAGTTAAGAATTAAACTTTCCTGGAACTTTTTATGCGTATGCTTTTCCCAGAAGAAAAACTAATCAAAGTTTAGAATATAGTATAATTAAGTGAAATATTGAATAATGAATTATAAGAATAAAATTTCAGTTAAAATTATTCATAATTAACAGCTGTTTAGAAAATATCGAATTTAACAGCAGTTTACTAAAAAAACGAAATTAACTGTTTAAAAATTTCTTAAATGAACAGCTGATTAAATAACCATATTGTTAAGTCCCTCGTTCCAAGAAGGCCCGGTCAATGAAACCTCCATCGGATAGACAAGAGAAGAATCCGAAGACGGGACAGGATATGGTTAAGTACCTCTGTGCCGGCTTCATACATAATTCAAGCTATTCCTCTAAGGGAACAATAGTACAGCCTGTATCAAATGTGAAATAAGTGTCCGTAGGTGTAATATGGGTGAAATCATGCTCATCACAGGGCATACATAAATCGTCTCCTTGTCTTCCAGTTAATTGAGGCTAGTCTATCGAGTATTATGTCGCCTAGCAACAAGTAGGGTTGTTGAAAATTGTTGGAATGTAGAAAAGGGGGGATAGTCGGCTCTTTTATACCCATTGAAGATAAATAAATGAAATTAGTGAATTCCTCAATGACTACACAGGAATGCGTAAAATTAATGAATGGCCTATTCATTCATGTTTTTACCCCACTTAAAATAAACATTATCCATTTCATTAATTAATTTCTGTGCAACAGTATTTCATTTAACGCTATCAGCACAATTCTACCAACTTTATAATTCACTCGGAATTTCTGAAGAGTCTATTACTAATTTTTTAATTTAAATTATAAACATCAAAGGAAAGAGAATATTATTTGTACATTATTAATGGGGAAAACATAATAATTAAGACCATTCTTAATTAGTAATTAAAAAGAATATAAATATTAAGTAAAGTATTAATAAAAACTTCAAGACGAGATTTAAGAACCCAGGCAGCATTCCTAGTTGAAAGGGAGAGTAAACTGAAGAAGGGAATTCCGACCATTCATTTTTCAACTTCCAATATGGAGCATCGGAATGCAGCAACTCTTTCAATCTTTCCCAACAGAATTTATAATAATAAATAAATATTCTATAACAAATTAATACTATTTCGTAGCCCCCCAAAAAAATTATCTTAAATACAATAAAAACCCTGTAGATAATAAAAGATCCTAAACAGGAAATTCTCACAGAGGTTATGCAAATTCAACTAGGCGCCAGTAAAGAAAATTAAGAATGAAACAGATAAGAAAAGCAAACTTGAAGAAACCGCAAGTATTCAAGATGTTATAAGAAAATGACGTGTATTCGATTCCCGGGAAACTTGTCAATAAACAGCTGGTGGCTATGGTGTAGTGCTACAGATAATGTTAGTGACTACGACAAAAAATATCAGTGTGTTGGTAACATTAAAGTAGTCCGCGGACTATTTTCCTTTAATAATTATTTTTGCGAAAACATTTTATCACTCGGCTTTTAGTTATTGTTTATTTTAGATAAGTAACAACAAATATAAACAGTCTTCACCCTGTAGGAATTTTATTAATGGGAGCATTTGAATAAAATCGAGAAATTATTGTAAAATCCATCGTTAAAATCGGTTCTTTACAGAAGATATACAACAAATATATATTGATCAATAGGCACCATAATAAAAAACATAAAAATTGATATTAATTAAGATAAATAATAAAGTTATGGAGAATATATAATAAATGTTGCGCCACATTAGAAAAAATTAATATAAACCTAACAATTTTTTTTCCCGAAAAAAATATAAGAACGAAAAATAGGTCAAATTCGGATTGGAAATGTAACGAAAATCTTTACTTGTTCCGAAGATCTATCTTTAACAATTATTGGTAAATACATTTTTAAATATAATGAACAATTATATAATCTCTCAAATTTTTAATTTAAAAAGTAATTTTATTACAGGAGAAGAGTACCCTTGAAAAGCAAGAATAAGTCTCATTTTTCGCGACGGAAGTAAAGAGATATCTTATCGAATATCCGGGGGTAGGGGAATTTCGGACATAATAGCCTAAAATAGAAAATTTCATACATATCATAAAAATACTAATACATACTGATATAAAATAATAGGAAGTAGACATTCACTAATATTGAAACAGAATTTAAATTATATATAAAGTATATTATCCCTGTATTGTTATTCTTAAGAGACTTGTCCCAGAATAAATTAAGTCTTTATTATTATGATTATACTGTAGATTTAGTGTGTAGGTCCAGATATATGTGTATATAAATGAACGATGCAAATATATTATACGCTAATGGATACGGCTTTAAAAAAAAACATGAAATGTAGGATAACAAACACTGATTAATCACTATCTGCTAAGTTCTAAGAACATTCTTATACGAAAAGGAGTGAAAAAAAACAACGCAAAAAAATAATGACATTCCAAAAGATTCCAAGACAATTCATAACAATGTTAAGAGACAACAATAGGCTATTAGAAATGTCCGAAGAGAGAACAATAAAAAACCGGAATTCCTCTTTTGATCTTAGGAAAGATTTTTAAAAGAAGAGTTTAGTCGGGAATTTCACATAGGAACAAGTTTAATAAAAGAATGAAATGACGTAATCATTTTCAGATAATGGAGATTATTTTAAATAAATATTGAAAATTTATAACTAACCTCTAACATCCATTCGACGACGATTTTCCTCATGTCTGGAGTCAGTTCTGACTGGACACACTGGAAGTAGGAACTATTTGTGGTGTATAATTCTTCAGTCTTGAGTAAGTTCTCTAGGACCCTGCTGTCCCTGAGGAGCCTAGGATCGAAATACGCCCTGCACTCGCAGGACCTCTCGCAACACAGAAGTTCTGCCGCCATACTAACAAACTCCTGTTCTATTACCGAATATCTTAAAAAAAAAAAAAAAAAAAGGAACTACTAGAACACGTAAGTCTTACGGGGTTTATACAAAGTGACTGTGAACGGGAATAGGTAAGGCCTCTCTTCTCGACTGCTGGGCCGTCTGTATGCCGGTATCAGCTGAGAGCGCCTTTTATACCCTATCCCCACCACCTCTCCTCGGCGAGGAGTGGGGAGCCGATCAGCTGTTCCCATTGGGCCCTTTGTTTACGTTTTTATTTCCCGGGCAGGGCGGGAGATGAGGAAGAGGGGGGGAGGCTCGAAGCTTATGCCTTTAGCTTCAAATTGACGCCATATTACAGAGCCTCTTCGAAAATGCCCGAGGTAGCTTTTTTGCCTCGTTCTTCTATCTTAAGTAGTTGAGGAGGTGGAATGTCTTTATGATAGACCGTTGTAAAGGCTCTTTCATTACTTAAATAACACTGTCTAAGAGGAAATAGCTCCGAAATAACAGGTTAAGGCTATAAAAATCGATAAAATAAATCAAACAAGGTAAAAATGTTGAACAAAGACCGACTCCTAACAATACAAGAAAGCCTTAGACATTTTTTAACTATTACCTGTATCGTTAAGCTCAATTATAATTTCGAAAAATCTAAATCCTCGTTACATATCAACAACAAATATCTAATTCTTTCTGCTTTATAGACCTGTAAAAAAAATTTACATTAATGCCATTAACATCCCTTAGCACATAATACAAATCAACAAATTATCTATAGCATTCTTGTTGTATATTAGATCAATTCCTAACAGTACAAGAAAGCCTGTAAACTCTTACATTAATGTTATTAATCATCCCACCGCGCTTAATAAAAACAACCTCACATAATTTAGCATTCTTGTTAAATATTAGATAAATTCCTAACAATATAAGAAAGCCTGAGAAATATATTAGCTATTGGCTGTACCATTATCGCAATCATTATTTTAAGAAATCTAAATTCTGCTTACAAAACTATAAGTTACGTTAATGCCTTAAACCGTGCCATAGCTCTTAAAACAAAGCAACAGTCGTAATGCCTACAGGATTCTTGTTCTATATCATTAGCATCATCCTAAAATTCTTACATATAGTCAGAATTATAGCAAACTTTAGGGTATAAATTTAGTCTTTACTTGAATAGATTTTAAAATGACTTTCATCTCATTGCATATTAAGCCATAGCTCAATTTTATTTACCATTTTCTTTATAATGGATAACAAACAATCTTTTTCTGGATATTGTTAACTATTATTTACCTAATCAATATGCTAGTTCAGAAATAAACTTAAACTTATATCCTCCATTAATGAAGTTGAAAGGACACTTACAAATTTCAAGAACTTTCACCTTTTCCTCTCTCATTAGGGACTATAATGATACTTCATTAACAACACAAACTTTCATTTATGTTTTTAATTTAACTCATTTAATGCTAATAAAGTTTTGATGTTTTGGCAAAATTTCTAACTATTTTTCTGTGCCAGAAATTGCTTTATGGTTTAGCATACTTATAGTTTATTATTTTGGATTTGAAACCATTACAAAACATATCCAATGTCGTCCAGGATACACATTTACCTTGTTGAGGAATCACTTAATCAATAATTACATTTCAAAACTGCATGATTCTTTCTTACAGGAATGCTTTTCGGTTTCATGTGTGATTTAAAGGAAATTAGAAAAATACAAGTTAAACAGATTCAATTTTTTCATCCTCAGAATATGCAATAGAACAGATATTATACTCTCAGCGTTTAAGGAGACGGCATCAAAATTTCTTATGTATTCATATATTTAAATTTTGAGTAACTGTTCCGCAGGTTGTCGCTTCGAGTTGAGTTACACCATGTTTTAACTGTTTATTCGTTTCGTTTTTATTATTTTCCAAAAATATAAGTTATCTTGAGCTTTAGTAGGGAAAAGAGAATGTAATTATGGGTAATGGGTATATTTCGGTAATCATTTCATGAAGATATAAAAGTTTAAACTGACATTTCGGAGTATAGATGATACATGTTTGTTGAAGCGTTCATTTCTGGATGAAATTATTACCGAAGTATACCCATTTCCCATAATTACATACTCTTACTCATACTAAAGCTCACGATAACTTGTATTTTTGGAAACTAAAACTAAAAAATGAAACTTGTTGTAGCTCAACTCGAAGCGGCAACCTGGGGAATAATTACCAAATTTTGAATTGCTTTTTCCAACAGGAACAAGCAAAAATTGGAATATGAACTCATAAATCGAAATCCCTTATCTTTTCAACTCCGTGGGAAAATAAAAGAAACCCATTTTGTTTACCAAATTATCTACGATTGGTATAACCATTATTGTTTGTTATTATGGAAAAGGTTCTCACGGATATTACACTTGAAGGTATGTCGCGAACGCAGGATTTTTCAAGAATTGGATGACATGATGGAACATTCGTTTAAAAAGTTGATTTGTTTTAGGATGTTTTCAATTCTATATTTGTGAACTAGGATTCCAAACTACCGACACAAAATATATTGAAGGAGAAAAGAATCGCCACACGGTCTATTGTTGTTCGATCCACTCTGTTTGAGATGATTTCTCAGAACGTGGGGAACAAAGGTACACAGTTACCGCGTTTTAAATAGGATTGTCTCCGGATCCTTTCAGTATTACTTATAAAGATACAAATTTTCTATTTTGAATTAAAATACAGCTATAAGTAATCCGAAAATCCCTTCAAAATAATCTCTCTCGTTTACGATAATCACATAATTAAAGGTCGTAACCCCGTTATAAAAGCTGTAGTCAATTCCATTAAAACTATCTAACAAATCCTCCCATCTACGCTTCTCCTCAATAATCCATGTACGCACTATTTATAAATATATAATCCGTTAACCTCCATCGGACATGTAATTTTGGTTCTTAGTTATTCCGCCCAACTATTTTATTCGCTTTTTTTAGCATATTTGATAATAAAACCTACTATTTCTAAGATCGCATGTTCCTAGCCTGGTTGGTGACCTTTTTCGGAAGTAAAAAATTCCTAGTTATGCTGTCCTTCGGAGAGTGCGTAAAATGGTACATTTAGGACTCCCAATGTGGCCACTTCCGATTATCAATAGTAATATAATGAGACGTTAAATGATAATAATAAAATAAAATAGATAATAAACGGTTGCCGCTAAAAATAAAATTAACAGTTTATTGTCTGAAGCTGAAAGAAGTTCTTTCATCAATACAACTGGCCATTTAATGTTCGTAAAGAACATAAGACAGTATTATACTTTTGTAAGCATGGCTTCGTGGGGAATGCAAAGCATTTGCCAAAAACAATTATGTCCCACCAAGGATTTTGAAAAAAACTCAATTTAAAAGTAACTTTAATGATGTTTTAGGCCGACTTTTTCTAAAACTATTTACTTTATTGGAATCTTTTTTTAAACATGAAAAACTTAATTTTAATACTGAGTTTCATAGTTCACGACATCTGGGATATATTCAACTACTAGTATCATTGAGACCTTATGCCCCAATTTCTCCCGGCTATGTAGGAAGCTATAATTTTATATTATCAAGTCCAGAATTTTTTTATTTAAGGAACTGATTATGTATAAATAGCTTTATACAGATAGGAATTTTTATTGTTTTTAAAATACCTTAACTGAATAAATAGAGGACGAATACCTAAAAAAACAACGAAAAAGCTTATTTTAAATGTTAAATTTCAGCTCTTTAAATCTATCCTTTTAAACTCATTGTTGTATCTTTAAAATTCAGATATATATTTTAGAGAGTTAAATCTGGTTCGGTAACCATAACCTTTTTTTGTGGTCCTTTCTATGTTTATATACTTTATAACCAGTTATTAGTCAATAAATTAGCTGTTATTATTTATTTATCATAAATAACGGTTGTAATTTTAATACAATTTAATCAAATTTAATTCATTTTTCTTACCTCGTATCTTTTTTTAAATATTTTTTAGTGAATTTTAGTTAATTCTTTTCTATAGATTATTTGTTATTGATTTTATTTTAGGTTTCAATTAATTTTTGTGAATCATTGTTGGTAGGCGACATGATATTTTCGAGCTCATACCCAAGTCAACGCCCTTGCCTGACATGTTAATATTCTTAACGTTAGTTTCTAAAATTATAACATATAACATTTATAAATCACTTGTTGCTTTGTGCTGTAAGCTCACGTGCTTGATACCGTTTAAACCACGATGTACCTAAATGACTTTGTTTATTGTTTGACTTAGGAGATGAAAATGGCCTGAGTAGAAATGTTAAGTTATTTATAGAAAAAAAAATGAATTTTTCGATTCATATTGCAGATCATCCTCAGGGGTGAATATAAAAAAGAAACAAAAATGTATAAAAATGAAATATTTGGAATTATCAATATACAAAAAACTATAGGGTGCCCACATTTTAAAATTCTGGTACTAAAACAAAGTGTATTTAAGCTGGCATTTTGTTTTTGTTTATTCATTTAACATTCATTTGTCAGGCCAATAGCGACATATGGTTGTAAAGGTTGGGCCCTGAATAAAAAAGCCGAAAGCATGGTGAATGTCTGAGAGAGAAAAATACTGCGGCGGATTTATGGACCCATCTATGACCAGGGAACATGGAGGATCCGTAATAACGAAGAACTCCAACAACTTTACGGAGAGCAAGACTTAGTTTCTTTCGTAAAAAGAGCTAGATTGAGATGGTTGGGCCTTGTGATGAGGATGCCGGAAACAAGAATGGCCAGAAGACTTGTTTGGGAAGCTCGGTGGTAG
This sequence comes from Troilus luridus, assembly GCA_964056705.1. Classification (NCBI taxonomy): domain Eukaryota; kingdom Metazoa; phylum Arthropoda; class Insecta; order Hemiptera; family Pentatomidae; genus Troilus; species Troilus luridus. Next base: position 112,760,120 of record OZ057414.1, on the reverse strand, counting down.
AAGACGCCGTATGAGATGGCTAGATGATATGGAGGCCGATATTCACCAGCTGGGAATCAGACATTAGAGAAGACTTGCTAAGGACCGAAATGATTGGCAGGCAGTGGTGGATGAGGGCCAGGTCCTTGTAGGACCGTAGTGCAAAGGAGTGAGTGAGTGAGTGAGTTATTCATTTAACGATACTACATGCTGCTATGGCGAATCGGACGATGCTATGATGGGAGTCCTATAATTTTGCCTATCCAGGTTTAATTAGGATAGGGATCTTTAACCTACAGGTTCAGGATCCCCATTTTACGTCCCTTCCGAAGGGCAGCTTTTTACACCCTTTCAAAAATCTTAAGGCCGCCTGCCGGGCTAGGAGCCCTCGATCATGAGCATAATATGTTGATATGATGATCACACATTGCATGTCTTCATCATGGTCTGAATAATCTAGATAAAAAATGTATATAAAAATAAAATAATTGGAATAGTCAATGTTTAGTTTATGTCTAGTGATTATGTAACGTCACTCTATACGGCTATGGTTAATGAGACGATGATACAGTGGAAGTTCTACATTTTGCCTATCCATAATTAGGATGAGGATCTTCAACGAGTACACCGTACAGGCCCATTTTATGTCCCTCTTGAATGACGGTATAACCAAGGATTTTTTATTCCCTTTAAAAATCGCACGCTCTGCTGGGCTGCAAACCCGCGTTCTTGGGCATATTATCGCGTTCTAGGGCGTATCATAGTAGGTTGATATGCAATCCGTTAGTCTACAGGTGGCCCCTTGAAACTATTCGTTGTTCCAAACATCAGTTTGATCTACATTGCAGGTCTCAATCAGGGTCTGAATAAACGACATAAAAAAGTAGATAATAATTGGAATAGTTCATGTTTTTAAGATTTTTTCTTATATCTTGGAATATATTTAAGTGATATAGGAGACAGGCAGCTTATTGATAACAATTGTGGAGACAGGACATCGACCATCTGTAGACGTAGCAACCCTTCACCAGACATGTACCAAACTTCCAACTCCGATTCCAAGAACTTGAGGGCTTCTGTATACTCCCTTCTCCCCTCCCTGCACATAGCCCTCTGATTGTTTTTAGAATGTTCCAGACAGTTTGTAAGACGTAGGGCACCTGCGGCCTGGCTCCTGAGGTCCTGCAGGATTAGTAAGGATTGTCCTTTATCAAATTTTTAACAGCCCTTTTCCTGTCCTATCTCGCTATCACTGTTATCAACCGCGGTGGCGCTAAGATAAAGCTTGTTTGGAGCCGGTTTTTCGGAGTCCTTGTTTTGGAAAATGTAAAAAAAAAAAAATCTAAATGAATAAATAGAGCCAGTGTTGGAATGTTTGTTCCAATGTAAGAGGGCCAAGGAGGCGCTTTTATTCTCAGTAGTCTAAAGTAGAAAGTTTAAAGACTCTTATTCCAAAACTAGGGATTGATGGAATTGAGTTGGAATGCAAGGCAATACATCTATAAAGATCATTGTTGAATCAATTAGTATAATTCCTCAAGCTAAACACTTTCTAAAAACTTCATTTTACCCTTTACTTTTAAAGTTTTAGGTTTAGAGGATTCATGAAATATTGTTTATTCTTTTAGTTTTGATGCTGTTATGGGTAATCGGATGATGCTACAGTGGGAGTCTTAAATATTGCCTATCCAGGTATAATTAGGTTAGATGAGGACATTTAAGGAGTACATTACACCGCAAAGGCTCGGGACCCCTACTTTAGGTCTGTACCGATGCTAGAAAGATTGAACAAATAAATAAATAACCGCGATTATCGATATATTATCTATCGACCATATGTTGGAAGGTAATGGTGAAGGTGTTATAGTGAAGTAGGGTTGTTAGTAACGAACTATTGCTGAAGACTTTTATGTATTAAATTTTGTAATTAAAAGGAAGTAAAGTTGTAAAAACTAATAAAAGTGATTTAGTTGAAATAATTGAAACTACTTTGCCCAACGAGGTAACATGTCCCTACCGAAAGACTTTTTACTCCCTTTAAAAATCTTAAGGCTACATGCCGGGCTGCGAACGGGCGATTTTGGACATATTAGGTAGTTATGCTAAACAGTAGACCACTGCTGATCTATAATTCAATGTATAGTTGCCCTCAGAAAGTCAATACACCCCCCCTCCCTCCTACCTAGGACAAATCTGTTCTCTGCACCGATCCCATATTCCCCGTGTTCTCGCAATTTTGCGATGTATACACGAGGAAGAATGTTCATTGAACATTACTTACAATTTTAGGATCTTTTTGACATACGTCATTATATTATTTATAATTTATTATATTTTTTTAATCATTGGTAGTACTCTAATAACAAATTCAACTTAGGAGGTCACGAGGCCGTCTTCTTTTCAGACTCCTCGCTGTTGTTAATAAAGGTTTTTGGGTAGTAAGGATTGGTTACGAGAGGAATTCGATAGCTCAGTGGTGCCCCATAGCTCTACTCTGTAAGTCCAGATGGGTCTAATGATTCTCACGTAAATGAGTCTTTTGTTTTTAATTGGGGGCTTAGAGCCTTTGTCTAGTAAATGTTGAAGAAGCGAAGCGAGCAGAGATCAATTTAATAACCATTTCAATTTGATCATAGTCACAACAAACATATTTTCATAAGAGGTTACAGAGACATGTACAAAGACATTTATCTATGTACGAGTATACATAACATTTATAGATATGTGTCTTGGTGATAGACTACATGATTTAGAGAAATATTATCAGCAACTGCATGATAATAGCAATTACGTAATGGAATAGAGTTGTTCAAAATTACTTTTTTCACAGGTTTCACTATTTTATTCATTATAAAAGACCGGATTTTATAATTGTGTGATAAAAAAATTGGGGGGGGGGGATGGTGTCGGGTAAGGGTGAATGGAGGAATATTTGACAGATCACCCACATCTCATTAAACCCCGCCTTCATTGAGTAACCAGGCGTCTCGATTTAAGAGGGAGGACTTCTTTTCATGCGGTTGTCCTTTGTCCGACCTCGTTTGAAGGGAGAAAAAAAGTCTCTTTATTGAAGCAGGTTGGGCAAAGAGAGTGGAAAAAAAAATCCCTTTTCGCGTGTATGTGGAGAAGAAGCCGAGGAATTATAAACCAATAATATTCACTTGTTCGTTAATATCACTTGGAGAAATAATCACTAAAAATGTTCATAATGAGGCCCTATATTTTGGAAAGCAATGGTTACTTACAAATGAGTTAAGAATAATATCTAATAAATTTCAGTATATAATATAACAGATACTGTAATAGACATAAGACTGGGGCATAACCCATGGTTATGCCGTCCTTCGGAAGGGACGTAACACGAGGGACCCGAACCTGTACGGTGGCTGATACTCGTTAAAGATCCATATCCTAATTATACACGGATAAACAAAGTTTAGGACTCCAACTGTAGCATTGTCCGATGTGCTATAGCAGCATAAAGTGACGTTAAATGAATAAACATACAAACCAAAAATAGAATCCCTTTTGGTACAGGATTATGAAATTGATTTTATTTAAGAATGAACAACTTTTTTGTTTTATATATTATAATCAATTTATTTATTTATATGTTTCATCGGATAATGATACTGATTTCATTCCAGCAAAAAACAATCCTCTACCACAGCAACCTATAAGGTTATTTAGCTCCGTAATTGGTAAGACTGTACTGTATATAACCCAACGGTTGTGCAAATCAAATCAAGCGCTTAACCCCAGTATTGCAGGGGTTGGGTGAGCCCAGGAGAGTCTCCAAATTTCACCGGGTCGATTCACAACGTGATAATTACATTTATATTTTTTGGATCCTATCTCACAAGTAGAACTTTCCAAGTAAACCTTAATAATGTCTATTCATCCTTCTTTTCCCAATCTGCTGGTGTTCCTCAAGGGGTCGGAGTAACTCATATCCTTTCCATAATAAATAAATGATACCAAACAATATTTTTTTGGTAGGAAGATGTATTATATCCTTAAGTATCCTTGGCCCAATCCTTTATACAGTTTATACAGCTGACATCCCGACTCATCCTAATACTATCCTAATACATGTGTATTATCAGTCAAAACCAATCCAGTTATTGCATCCCAAAGCCTCCAATCCCATATCACTGATCTTGAAGAATGGTGTCAAAACTGGAGAATTAAAATAAATTCTCGAAAATCACATCAAATGACTTTTACCTTACGTCGTAAGCCAATGACTTTCTGCCCTTCAGTATCCTTTAATAATATTTTAAATGAATATTATTCATGGCGCCTGTAGAACAGATCCGGTACTTAGGGTTGCATCTTGACAAACGATTAACCTGGAATCCTCATGCAAGACAAAAAATGAAAAGACAAGACTGAAAAGACCTCTCCACGTTTCAGGCTACTTCAACATTTACTAGACAAACGCTCTAAGCACCCAACTAATTACAAAAGACTCATCTACATGACCATCACACGAACTACTTGGTTATCACAATCCAAAATCCTTCGTAAAATCCTCAATGCTTTTTATTTTCTTAAGAAGAGTCATACATAATGACCTTAATGTCCCATTTGTTGCTGATTTGGCCCGAACCCGGTATCTTTTCTTTCATAACAAACTTCATTCCCACTCAAACCCTCTAGTTTCAAACCTAGCTTCCTCTTCAATTCTCGATAATCCTCCGAGGCGTCTTGAACTTGTGATTTGAGTACTACCAGTGGGTAGTTTTTCTACTTGTCATTATCTCATGTCATTATGTATCACTTAGGCTATTTACTTGTTGTATTATTGTAATACAGTTGTAAATGAATGAATGAATGAATGAATAGCCTTTATTGCATGACATACCAAATAATTAGCAAGAATATTTACAATAGTTTTAATATTTACAATATATTTATACAAAATGTACAGAAAAGTCTATTTTCCTTTATTCTCTGTTCATGCAGGCCTTCCCTGTGAGGGGAGTAGTGGTCTACACATCCCAGGAGACCTGGGGATTACTGGGAAGCGGGGTTCGTGTCTTTCCATTTTTCTTTCCATTGTTCTCTATCTCTTGCTAATTTCCTCCAGAGTGGTCCAGCCCTTTCCCTCAGGTCATCACTCCATCGTTTCAGTTGTCTCCCTTTCTTCCTTTTTTTTATCATAGGGTGTCCAGTTTGTGCATCTTAAGGACCATCTGTCATCACCACATCGCTGCAAATGTCCTGCCCATTTCCATTTTAGTTCTTTTGCATGGACTGTGGCTTCTTTAAGATTTATTTTTCTTCTAATGTCCGTTATTCTTATACGGTCTCTTTTCCTTATATTTAAGATGCTCCTAGAAATTGAATTTTGCCAAACTTGAATCTTCTTCTCCATTCCTTTTGTCAATGACCATGTCTGGCACCCATAGGTGGCAACTGGTAGTATACAACAATCAAATATTATTTTTTTCATATGCATGGGGAAGTTGCCCTTCATTACTGTTTTTAAAGTCCAATATTTATTCCATCCAAGCGCTGTCCTTCTACAGTTGTAAATATCAATCAATAAATAAAAAAATATTTTTTGGTATCATTTATTTATTATGGAAAGGAAATGAGTTACTCCGATCCAAGGGAATATCCCGAAATTAAAAAATAAAATGACTTTTATATTTTTCGGTAGTTTGATGTCAACCAAATTTATCCGGTTTTAGTGCGGTTCCGAACCTGAAATTTTGGGAGCATAGATCATTGCTTAAATGAAATAGTGATAAAAGTGACATTAATTTGAAGTTATCTACTTTTGATCTGGAACGTCTTGTTAATATCGTACAAAATCTTCCTCCGGAATATCTCGTGAATATCACGAAAACGCAATCTTTCTGGTGATTTAGCCAATATCACGTTATAGATGCTGGGTGAACCCAAGGAGTTTATCCAGATCCCACGAAATTTATTCACGGCTGTTAACAGTATAAATAATTTAACCAATTTTTTTGCGTTCATTGAGAAAGAATTAAAAAGAGTATTCGTAAACCATCTGTTTATACGATCCTATAAAATAATCGTTATAGCCGAGAAGAAAAGCAATAAAATGCAGATAATGTGAAAGGAAGTGTCCATTGAATGAGATCTATTAATAGGTTGTAAACATTGCAGAAAACAAAACAAATAACAGATGTACCGGGGGTGTAAATAGCATTCAATAACAAGTATTAATTACTGATATTTAAAAAAAAACAATGAAATACAACTGTGGCTTTGGATGCAGAAAACCTTCGTGAAGTTTTGTCTATTGGTTCGGATTCGAATCAGACTGTGACAGATGATTTAATTCATCTGTTAACAGCCATAGGTACACCTTCTGTGATCTGTAAAACCTCCTTGACCTCACTTTGGCTGTATAATGTTAGTACAGTTGATTGTCATGTCGGGCAAATCACCTCCATGCACAACCGTTAGCCTAAGAACAGTACAGTCTCTTCTCTAGGAGTACTCTACTAATGACTCGACCTAAGGCCTTTCATCGGTTATAGTTTCTTTTGTATTTTTCGAATATCTGTAGATCTGTAAAAAACTTCTAAATTGAATATGACCTAAATCGATCTTGGAGGCAGGATAGGGGAGCATTCTATAGGCCGTTATGCAGGTTATTAGCGTGAGGTCAATGGGAGCTTTCATAACTACCATTCAATTGATTTCTGAATGGGTTGGGTATATTGTTTTCAATAAGTTTCTGCACTCTGTGCGTCATTGACTGCAATATATTCGCAACCGCTACCACTAAATCTCCCGTGCCCAATGGTTCAATCCCGTCACGGAGCACGGAGTCCAAGAGAACAGACTAACACGCGATTCCATCAATGGCATTCCTTTTAATTACGTTGTTTAGTCTGTGCGCGTGGACAATGCGGCGCGCTATGGAGGCGCACGAACATTACCCCCCCCTCCCTTCAACGTGTTTAGGCTGCACTCTCTCCCCCCCACGGTCTATAAAGTGAGGAATGTCCCAGGTGCCTCTTCCTACCCGGCCACTTGTCTCGACGTTCAATGGCATTGTTGTCACTTCGTTGTTGTGAAAACTCTTTCCCATTGAGTCCGGTGGATATATAGCAATGCGGATAATCAAGATTGCGTTTTCATGACATACCAGAAGGAAATGTTGCACCAAAATTAATAGAAAAAATAATCAATGGATAGTGAGCGAGGTAGCTCAGTACTGGATCTGGAGATTTTCCTGGGGCTCACGAAACTTCTGTAAAATGGGTAGAATCAACGTGGTGGATAATGAGGATTGATAGTGATATCGACCAAATCAATTCCCGCTGCACAAACGTTGGCTAATAAATAGTAAAGTTAGCTGTATTTTTTAATGAAATGGTTAGAATAAAAAACATTCCATTCAAAAATTGATACAGGCTAAAATCCAACAGAAAATTTTACAGTTACTTACTTACTGACTTGGAAATAGAAATGAGCGTAAGAAGAATCAGGTTTTATGAACAAATGTAGAAGATGGACGAGTAAAGGTGAAACAAAAAACTGTTCACAGTTACACAGAACAAATAAAACAAGAACCACAGAGACTTCAGGATTACACTAGATTTATGTGAAAACAGAACAGAAAGCCAGAAATTCCTGAAAGATGGGGTACTTGAGGTAGATAGAAAAAAAATTTCCGTCCAAGACCTGGACGGAAGTAATGAGGAAAATTTTTTGTGAAATCATGAAGCAAAAAGATGGACCAAGAAGAAAGAATGCTGGACCACAGTCGCGTATTCCTTCAGGGCTGTTTCGTGTCAAATAAATAAATAAAAAATTAAAAAAAAAAAAACCAGTACCATTATAGCCTAGGGTAAAGTACGCGGTAGAGATTCGACTGTCTCTTGGATAACGGTTGTGGAAGGATGTGACCCTCTTTATAAATGATGAGCCCCAAGAGAGCCCCAAATTCCAAAGGACCCTTCCCAGGCTGTTGATAGTAAAATCTGCCAGCAGCCGGATTTGAACCCGAAATCTTCGGCGTGGCGACTGAGCACTCCACCACGGCGTCACTCCACTCCCCAAAAAATAGGGGATGTGGCAATAGTTAGAGCAAAGCATTGGAAATTCAGAGATTAGGTAAACAAATTGAATTACTTCCTTTGTACCAAATTCCAGTGAAGCCCATTCAAACATATAATCAGACTTAAACCCTTCCACATATTTCTTATCTACACTCTATTATAATAAATATTTTATTTATTTGAAGATAAAAGATTTGTCCTGCCCGGGATTCGAACCCGGTACTTAATCTTACTGGATGAAGCACCGTCTTATTTGCACCCACCCAGTGGTGTAAATGTGTACACTGACGGATCCAAACGGGAGCATGGTGCCGGCTCGGGATTCTGGTATAGAGGATGCCGGTGTACAGGTTGTAATATAGCTGTGGGCACGGGCACCCTCTGTCTTCCAAGCGGAAATGTGGGCAATATTCATTCAGCATGCAATGCACTACAAAATACAGGTACAAAATCCAAACAAAACTTCTTATAAAGGATTCCAATGACAAACTTTCTGAGAAAATCAAGAAAGAAGCCGCTCGCATGTCGAGAACCAACCTCAAAAGTATGTTAGAAGCTATTTTACTGGGCATTGTAAACTCAGGAAGCATATGCACCGCCTGGACATCGAAAAAGAACCCCGATGCAGATGTACGGAGGAGGACGAAACCCCTGGCTCTTTGAATGTAATGCTCTATGTCGGATGAGGACATTTGACCTTGGCTCTTGTGGACATTAGGAACTTCAAGAACTGAGATTTAAAGATTACCTTAAATATCTGAGAAGTCTACACCTACCATAGGGATTTTAGGACTCGAGCACAATGGGTTTCTTTAGGCCAAGGTGCATGATATAATAAGTCATATTACTACTACTAATAATAAATAAAACCGTCTTATTTGCCCTTGTTTTGAGGGTTAGGAGTGTAGCTCTATTTTGGGGTTATGGGATGGTTTTTTTTTTATAATATTGAATATGTTTTACTTTTATATGAATTAAAGTGAGTAATTGAAAGTTGAAATTCAAGTTCACCCGACTTAGTTTAAATTCATCAGAACCCCTGGGGATATTCAGGGGACCACTTGGGGGACCAGTACCTACTCCAAAACCCGAAAGCGAGTCACGGAAGAGGAAATAAATAAAAGGTTTGTACCTGTGGGAAATTCTCAGCAACTGCACTATCGTGTACTAACACCAGGTGTTACACAGGCACACACACACACATATGGAGTAGCCAAGTAAAAACAGATTTACAACAAGCGAAAAAAGAACAAAGTGATGTTAAAGAGAAAAAAATATTTAGAAACAAGATAGAAAAGTGGATAGTGATGCCAGAGAAAGAAGGATTGAAGAAACCAGGAACAAAAGAGTTAGAGGAAAAAAATATGCTTAGACAAAAGATGGTAGGGTAAAAACAACTTCACAATGCTTTGGTTTGATCTCCTCCTCCATTTAATCGCAATAAATAAACGAATAATAAATATATATAAAAAAATAATATCTTTCAATAAGGCATTGCTTAGAATTTTCAGTCCAAAAATATAATGCGAAATTGCAGAGACATATTGCATCGCGAACATTAAGATGGGATTTTAAATTTATTCGACTTAGTAAAAAATGACTAATAATAGACTAGTAAACACCCGAAGGCTACTATATATTTTTTATAATAATGATAATAGTCACAATGTATTTACTTTACATGGATTAACACGGATAATCGAAAATTACTTAACTTAATTTAAATTCTTCAGAACCTCCCTGGGGATATGCTGGGACCATTTCACTTGTAAACATCCGAAGGGTAGACCGAAACGTAACTATGAAGGTTTCATTAAAGGTGATCTTAGGAGGATTTTGGGGATTTGTTTGTTCATTTAACCTCACTTTTTGCTGCTATGACTAATCGGACGATGCTACATTGGGAGCTCTAAATTTTGCTTCATTCCAAAATTTATAAATGATTCTCTATCCAGATTTAATTAGGATAGGAATTTTTAACGAGTAGCTGACATCGTACAGGCTCGGGACCCCCGTTTAACGTCCCTTCCGAAGGACGGCGTAACTAAGGATTTTTACTCCTTTTAAAAATTCTCACCGGGTCACCTGCCGGGCTACGAACCCGCGATCTTGGGCTTAGTAGTTTGTTACGCTAACCACTAGACCACAGGTGACTGTATTTTGGGGATTTCATGCAAGCGGTTCTTGGCATTAGTTTCGAAACTGCGGGTTCGCCAAACCTTTTGTAATTACTAATGATTTATAAATATGTTTGTAAATACTAATATATGTATACTAATATAATAATGAATACTAATATATGTATATATATATATATATATATATATATATATATATATATATTTAGATTGAGTGATGTAGTAGTTGACATTTCGTCATCAATTTGTAAGTACCATTTATTTATTAATTTTATATTTAGATTAGTATGTTATTAATTATAATCCTATAAAAGTCTATTGTTTAACGTCAATATGGTTTTATTAATCATAGCGTGATTAAGAAAACCATATTGCCTCGAAAGGAACGTTTAAAGAATAGACTGAATCTCAAGAAATAAAATAAATTAATATTCATATATTCAACCGTTTTGAGAAAATAGTATTCAAACATTTTCTTTCATATGCATGGATATGAATATTATATTAATAAGTTACAGTTGAACTCTTCATCCCTCTGCACTGAAGATGGTTTAGGCTGAAACGTTGGCACCAATGAAATAAGTCAAACTTATTTTGTGTAAAATGTATCGACTGAAACCGCCCGACCATTTTACAGTCTTATAAGATATATCCAGTCAACCATTTCCACATCAATGTGTATATTTTTTCCCTTTGAAAGAACACTGTATTTATTGGCACAATGAGCCTTTAATTACATTTTTACAATATGAATAAACAAGATATGTGATAATGAAAATATAACATTATCACTTATATTATTACTTAACATTAAAAAAAATATATCTGATATCCTGTTTTAATTAACAAACATTGTAAAATGATCATCTAAGTTTTATAGTGCATTTATTCTTAAATTGAAGTCAACTTTTCGAAATCAATACTGTTAATGGATTTAATGAATTCGGGCCGAAATGTATTGCATAGATCGTATTCAGATACTGGCCAATCTTGCCCTCTTAATATTATAACAAATAATTAATTTTGCCTTTTGTACATTTGGCGGTCATAAATTACGTGTTTAAATGAAATATTTATATATGCCGTTTAATTCTAAATAAAATAAATTCAAAATGCACAGTTTTAATGGAATATTGAACTCCGCCTGATCTTATTAAGTTATTTGAGGCGAAAAACAGACAGAGGTTAGATATTTATAATTCCAAGACTACAGGAACCCGGAGACCTTGGTACTCTTTCTGCTGAATAGAAGAAGAGAGTGGAATGTGGAAGAGTTCGCTGCTGACTCCGACCTGCACGCAACTCGATTCTATCCTGAAAATGGACACCCTCCAAGAAGGACAAGTGTTTTAGTTGTACCCATTCTGCGTCTAATTTTTTCTCTCTTCAACCTTTATAATAATCCATCCACAAAATGATTAATTTTGGTTATGCGGTACTCTTTCAAACCGCTTTGAGAAAAATAGTTTCCAAAACCACTTTCGTAAACATAAATATCATGTATCTATACATGATTAAAATAAGAGAAAGAAAATGGGCCGGGTGGAAGTCAGAAAAGGTTCTCTTTAACAAGGAAAACAATATTTCACATTATAATACTTATTTTAATTATAATATTATACCCATTATAAGCCCTGAAGAAGGCCTAAAATGCGGTTCGAAACTTTGGCTTCAAAAATAAGTAGTTCACTACATTAAAGAGACATTTTCTGATCTCCACTCGGGCCATTTCTTCCTCAAGATCAACTAATATTACTCAATATAATAATAATAAGACTTAGCGAACCCGAATGCTCGATGTCGTTACCACAATTCCGAACTTCCCCGACGGATCGTTACCCAAACCCAAAAATTGAACAATCGATAAATCTAAATCAGAGAACAAAATTCAACAATGTGTTCCAATAGTTTTAGAATCAAGAACAAGTTCTTCTCCATGTAAATTAATACTCCACTAAGTCGTACCTTCATTTGATGTCCTTTTGCACGTACCTTAGGACTAGCAATAATATTTTTGCTCTGTAGAAATGTAAGTACAGTATCATTATTTCTTATGTGTTCACTTAACTGGAAAATATACATCATGTTCTGGTTCATTGTCCCACTTAATAAATATCCGACAGATCACTAACGCAATCCTCCCACCTTCACTTCGTTCAACCTCTAAGACGCATCCCAGTCAGCTTCTATCAACTTTTTAGACATTTCTTCGTTACTAAGCCCATCTTAATCTTTATGAAGCTGTCACTTCAATAATATTAACCGGGTGCAATTTTATGCTATATATATGTACCATATGTCTTGAGTTTTGTAGCTGGTTAGATCTATGCTGTTTCTATACTAACGGTTGTACAGAGAGATAATTCGACCGATTTCACTCAACCATAAGGTTTTGCATGTACCAGGAGGGTCTATTGATCTGACAGGTTTGGATCATTTATGATAACAGAATTAATTATTCATAATCAGCTGCTAGCCTAGAACAGAGGACATCTACTCAAGTCCCTATTTTTATTATTAAAAGCATCATTTAGTCTGGTTGTATAAAATTTCTATTATTGTCTTTCTCATTCCCAGGAATTTCCATAATTAACAATGAAGGTATTGTTATGTTTTAATTGAGCAAATGTTTTATGACGACTAAGGAATGTAATTTACATTGTTGCTACTTAATGATGATATTTGATAAATTCCTTTTTCATTGCTAAAGGTCCTTTTTCATTGAACATGTTTTGCTGCTTTTCTGTTTATACAATATCCTGTATAAGTGATTATTCAATTAACACAATCAAATAGTAAATACTAATTCCCTTTCTTAAAAATAGTTTAAAGTAATATAGGTTTATAAACTGTGGGCAATGTGGACATTCAAGAAAAAGTACATTTATTTTTGTCTTCTTTATTCATTCAATGTTACTTTATGCTGCTATGGATAATCGTACGTTGATACAGCGGGGGTCCTAAATTTTGCCTATCCAGGTATAATGAGGAAAGGAATCTTAAACGAGCACCTGACACCGCTTAGGCTCGGTACCCTCATTTACACCCCTTCCGAAATACTGAATAACCAAGGATTTTGTACTCCCTTAAAAAAACCTATAAGCCACCTTTTGGGTTGCGAACCCGCGATCTTGGGCATAGTAGGTTGTATACTAACCACTACACCACAGGTCCAAACTCACATGTTTTTTCTTTTTTTCCTTATTAAGGTTGAGTTCCAGGATTAGATCCAGATTCCATACTCATTCCCGGTATTTTCTTGCTTGATTTTAAAAATATAATGCCTTAACTGTCCATAATCGCGGTATCTACTTATCTCGGAGTAGATATGTTGGGCGAAATTTCTTCTACATTTTTAATTATCTATAGTGGCAGATTGTAATAATTCAATAAAGTATTAAAAAAAATGTATCTATTATATATAGCATAGTTGTATTGTTACTAGTTGTTGCAATCATTTAGAAATTCAGTTTTGTTTGCAAACCATAATTTTGCAATACAATGTTTTCTCATTGCAATTACAATACTTCATTGAGCTTAGTTATACTTAGTACTTATATCTACTAGTTTTAGTTTGTGAAAATATTTAGTTGAATATAATACTCAAACAATTTTCTCTTTTCCCAACACAAAGTAGAAGACGCCACATGTCCTAGGCAGAACATTGCTAACTTAGGCCTGGGACAAGGAGGGTCTGGCAGGCAATGAGAGCGACCCCTGAACAATTTCCTTCCACTACCTAAATTCCGTTAGGAAACATTAGTTCTTTGTTTGGTTCAAAGGAATTTAAGAGGCATGCAACTTCAAAAGCACAGAAAGACGGTTTCAGATTTTAAAAACACAGCCTACATTAATTAACGGTAAGAATGCTATAGAACTTTAAGAGCTTTAACTGTCAAAGCTACACAATGATAGTTACTGCCGTGGTAGTACTCTCATCCTACAGTAGGTGCGAAATTTTCGTAGTAGCTTGGCATCTGGTGTTCTTCAATCTACCATCCTAAAAAACAGTGATACATGTTAAAGAAATTACATATTGCTATCTATTAAAATAAAATGAAATTTTAATAGATAGCAAATATAATTTTTAATATGAAAATTATGAAATTAAACATACGTGTTTCAATAGATGACTTCGAAAAATTAATAAGCAATACATCTAAATATGAGAACAAAATTCAGCAATGTGTTCTAATATCTCTTTATTAAGTACTATTTCTCATAATTCCTCCTCCATATAAAGTCTATACAAATAAAAACAATCTCAATATAAGAGCAATACTCTAACAAAGTCGTACCTTTATTTGATTTCCTTTTCCACATAGCTAAGGACTAGCAATGATATTTTGGCTCTGTAGAAACTTTAATGTGTTCACTTACCTGGAATACATTCATCATGTTCCGATTCAATTTTACAACTAAAACATTGTCTCAGTTAATATAGACTTAATTAGAATATAGTTAGTAATAACTACTTAATAACAGCAATATTGATATAACTATTTAGATTACACGTCGCTCCTTCAAAAGAACAACGTCATAACTCAAAAAAACCTAATTTTTCAAAAGAGGTATTTGAAAGTTCCATGTGAGTTTAAAAAACAAAATAAAAATTTGGGTATTGGTAAAGCAAACCTTTCCTATTTTAATGATAGTAATGAAATTCGTTTATTAACCATTAGAAAATGTTTTAAAACGGTTGAAACTTTTTTATTTTAAGTTATTTCATTATTACCGTAAAACTTCAAATTCTAATATGATACAAATAACGATATGACTTTATTAAAAATCAGATATGTCGTTCCTGAATTAAAAAGCTTCAACCCATATATATGCTACAATTTTACCCATATATATGACAGGATTCGAACCCTGGTCAGACAAATCTTTTCTCTTTAAAAGAAAAATATTTATGAATAATATTAGTTGACCTTACATATATTGAGAAAAAAATGATCACGGTGGATGTCCATGAAAAAATTCCTTAATTAGTGATTAACTATTTATTAGATTAGATACCTACGTTTCGGCCCTAATTGTAGATCTACTTCAGGGCTTAAAGCCTTCTTTAAGCTATTATTTATTTTCAACCATTGTTATTTATTACATTATTTTTTTCTAATTTTACCTCCCATCCATGTATTATTTTGTTTACTTTAGTTTCTCTTGGTAAATTAGTTTTTCTTTTAAGTTCCTAGTTTTTGTAGGCTACTCTTTAAGTTCACTTCGATACTTGTGACCAACATTACAAAGTATTCTGTGTTTATTAGTTATATTTCTAAGTTTCATTGTAAGTATTACTATCATAATATTGTAATACATACATAACAAAATATCATTTCATTATGTTGTACTGAATGATAATGAATTTGTATCTATTAATAATATTGGGAAACATTCATTGATAGTTATTCTCTTGTTTATTTAGAATATAATATAAATAAAATGATATAATTTATTCAAAAGTTATTTAACATAAATATTTTTTCTTCAAATAACTCCATGTTTAGAAACTAATAGACTTTCTCCTCAGGCACGCTATTATCTATCATAATCAGATACTGATAGCGTACTGTATCCTGAGACCGGAGGGAACATGGAATGACTGTAAATTCATTGATGGTTAAATTCAAATTTATACCATTTCTTTATTGGTTTTTAGTACTATTAGGGTATTAATAAAAATTTATAGTGGTATTAAAAATTAAACATATCCTTGCAATTTGACGATACAGCCATTATTTCGTACATTATACATTCATTATGATCCTAACATACCCTCAACATTCTCCAAAATGATCTAGTTGATTTACAAAGGTGATTCCACAAATCAAAATCTAGTCACCCTAGCTTCTTCCTGACAACTTCATTTCTAACAATCAAAATTGACAGTGACTATGTCCGTTCGAAAAGCTATATACAAGAGACTCAATAAAACAACAAAAGAATCACACAGAACTCACATATAAAAATAAAAAAGACATGAAGAACTGACAAGCCACAACAGACAACTATCGGATCTATTGGATTACAGATCTTCAATAGACTTGCGAAACAAACGACTAATCTACAATATTAGTCCTATTTAGGCATGTTAAGTAAAACTTAAAGCCTCAGCAATACACGTCCATATAAACAAGATACAAAGAACAGAATCCCAGAGGTATAGTGAAAACGGTCCTTGCTATATTTCGAATCTCATATTTCTGTTACGACGACATGATCATTCCCACTGTTAAACCATACATACTCGACACATACACAAATTTCCACTCATCAACTCAACTTGACCATAATTCTCTTGTTCTTTCACTTTCCTTCTCTAACTTAGACCTAAAAAAAGATTGAAGAGAACATGATCGAGAGAGCTGTTGTTTTACCATTAATCGATTATCAAATTTTCTTATTCTTGCAAATATTTAAAGTTTGAGGACAGATTAAATACATATCAAATTAGCACGATGCGAAACTAGATGATTACACATACAATGTTAAAGAGCAAAAAATATCAATAAAAACCTTTGTCAATAAAGTGTTATTTATCTTTACAGGTAGAGAAAAGAGTGAAAAGAATTTTTTTAAATTTTATTTATCCTTTGTTATTTCTTCTTGAAATGAAAAAATAACTGTACCACAACTACTCACGAAGGGTATTGGGTAAGCCAAAGGGTAGTAACGGTTGTGCAGAGGCAATTTTTTATTAGTTTTCCCAATACACAATGTCCTTTCACAATGATCATACGTTTACAAACAAACAGTAAAGAACCTGAAGCACATGGTAGAGTCTGTACTGATTGTTGTGCAGAGAGGTGACTTCGGAGATCACCACAGGTTGTTCTCTTAGTTAAAAGAATCACTTTAAAGAAGCTGAGTGAATCCCAGGAGTGTCTGCAGATCCCATAAGATCCATATACAGCTGTTAACATTCTTTATTATTTATTAAACAATGTTAACATTTATATATATATATATATCTGCTTACCCATGCCATAATTCTTGCCCATTAAGATATAGCTTCGGATTTTCGCACCGTCCATCTTAATGGACAAGAATTATGGCATGGGTAAGCAGACATGTTCCTCACTTTTTTTTCGGACACTTTTTTTTCTTCAGAACCTTCACCTTCCACCTGAGCAAAAAACAAATCGATGGAGGTGCTATCCGATATTATCCCTTCTAGGAACAACAAAGAGGGAGATAAATAATAAGACATAAACAATTGTATGAAGATTACAACAAAAACAAAAAGAATACTTAAGTATTGTTTAGATAATTAAGTAATGGAGCGAGTGTGTAGAGTGCTGGGTTGCGATGTTAAGGCTTACAGGTTCTAATCCAGCTGTGGCAGATTAAATATTTGTTCCGTCGATAGCCATAGATGGCTCCTGTGGGATCTGTGGATTCTCATGGAGCTCACCCAGCCTCTATAAAGTCTTTACCCTTATTTGGGGGAAAAACCTGGGGGTTGAGTTGTGACCTGGGACAAATCACCTTCCTACATAACTCTTGTCCTAGGAACGGTACAGTCTCTACCATGCACTGAACCCAAGACCCCTCCTGGGCTCTAGTAGTACATTTTTTACATATTTTATGTCTCTTATTAAAGAAAGTATAGATTTGGATGTACTTTAATGAACTTTTATGTTCGACTTAAATAAATATAAATATATAAATGATCATAGTTTAGTCAGTGAAATATATTTTATTCTGAAAGCCAATGCTTCACCCCAACTTTATTACTACTGTAGCAGAAAATTGCGCGGGTAAACGATAATTAAAAAAAATTACAAGCCCTGAAGAAGTCCTACAATGTGAGTCGAAACGTCCTTTTCTTATAAATATTTTACCTCTAAGCCTATACGGAACAACTAGACCTCATTATGGCTCAGTAGTTTCAAAGGAATGGAAAACTGAATATCGGTAATGAAATATACAGAAATAATAAATTTATTGTAAGACGTCGTTTCGGCCTATTTTTTATTTAGGGCTAGTTCATCGTCAGGGCATGGGGGGGGGGGCGTAGAGTCCTAGAAATAAATAGCTAAATGCTGATTTTATTTTCCATTTCAATTTCCCCGGTCTACTTAGCTATATTTAGATAAAATTTAGGCCTATTTAAACTGAACCATTTCTATATTTACTTATATAATGTAGAACACTTTAATGTTAAATATTTCTTAATAATCAATTAAAAGCCGAAAATGCCTTGTTTACTCTGCATTAGTATTCTAAATTTAGGCATTGGCGAATTTCTCTTCAAGATGGCTGTTATAGATAGCTCCGCGAGATAAAGTTGGGTTTGTTTAATTATTTTCAAGAAGCTGTAACCCATTTTCGATAAGTTATTACTTAATAGTGAGATAAGGAAATCCCGTGGCTCCTTCCTTATCAATTTACTTCCTTTATCAGAGTGCATTCCTCTTCTTCTTCGCACGCATATCGCACCGTATCCTAGCAGAGAAACTATGCTGAGATCAGCGATTGATCCATTGATATAGATTTGCTATTTGTTTGTGTAATTTTTATTGTGGAATTGTGAAACAGCCTATGTTCCCTTTGATAGATATCTGTAAGGACCCTGGGGTTATCGCCAGGCCTCATGGAAATTGTTTTCAATTGACATTTACGATTCTTGCTAAACATAAAAAAATGAATTAAATTTTACCCGAAAATGCGAAGAGAAAAAAATCAGGAAACGGATGACTGATTGACCTATTTTTAAAATATTTTGCTTACTCACTCATTAATTTAGCGATTATTAATATTCAATTTTCAAATATTGTTTTCAAAATTGTCCTTGTAATGAAAATTTTATATTTAACATTATAATCCCGTCAAATAACCTTTACCCTTCATCGGAAACCATTTATTTCATGTCTTCCAGTATCCTTTAATAATATCCCACCGACTCCTGTAGAAGAAATCCGACAGTTAGGATTGCGTCTTGACAACGTTTAACTTGGAATCCTCATACTAGACCTAAAAGACAAGAAACCGCTCACTTTCTAGACAAAAACTCAAAGCTCCTAATTAAATTCAAAAGACTCACTCAAGGAGTAGAGCTTTGGGGCTCCACTAAGCCATCGTATTTCCTCCCGTATCCAATCTTTTAATCCAAAATCCTTCCTAAAATATCATTGCTCCTTACTTTGTTGCGAATAAAATCATCCATAATGACCTCAATGTCCCATTTTTTGCTAATTTAACCCGAATCTGATACCAGCCTTTTCATGAAAAACTTTTTCACCACTCAAACCTACTAGTTTCAAACTTAGCTAGTTCTTCAATTCCTGATAATCCTCCTAAGCGTGTGGAAAGAAGATGGCCTCGTGACCTTCTAAATTGGGTTTGTTATTTGAGTACTACCACTGGGTAGTTTCTCTACTTGCCTTTCTCCATGCCACTATGTATCATATTGTGTTATTATTAGTGGTAGTATGAAATAAGTGTTATTCCTGTCATTATATTTAATATTACTAAATGATTAATACGCTTAAACGGAGTTATAGACAAATTTCACAGACTCCTTCTTTGTTTTGGGGTAGATGGAAGTCTTCCATGCCTCTTCGTATCGCTGAGAGACCCATGTAACATCTTAATTTCCAAAATCCAGTAATAACATTCTTATACGAAACTGTTAACATATACATAACTATTTTAATCATGAAACCGTAACAATGGGTATAGAAGTTAACCATTTGTGAAGATATTTCTCGACTTGACCTGTTGAAAAAAGCCATCCTTTGTCAGAAAGAATTTGCCAGGTAAAAGGATGAGTGTTTGTATAGTCCTTTCTGGACGAGACTGAGAATTTCAACACTCCCAATAGGATTTAGAGGACAAGCCAGAAGGGGCCTATACGCGGTCAATATTACTGACAGTATATTCAGTTACTGTCAATAATACTGATCGTGGAAGAGCAATACTGATGTACTGAAGTGGGGTATTGAGGAGTGATGGTTCGCTTCATCATTCCTCAGTACAACCCGGCGTAGGGGAGGGGATACTGACAGTATCCCGTTTCTTTCATTCCTCAGTATTTTGTACCTGTTGAGTGCGCCGCATCGACTGATTTCCGATGCAATAATGAAAACATTGCCAACATTTTTTAAAAGTTTTAAATGATTTATGTAATATTTTTCTTAAAACTTCATTTCTTTCTTATAACAACAGGGTGGAACTTAACTCTGTATGTAAAATTGTGCATCGTATATGGAATATGGTGCATCGTATATTTTTCCTAGTGTCTAAATGAGAGCTTCACAGGTTTCCGGCTGATAGAGAAATTAGCGTTGAAAACATAAAGTCCTCAAAATTTCGGCGTGTTGCTAAATAGCATAGGGTTACTGTCAATCGCTGTTTTGGGCATATACTTTCCCTCATATTTATACCATACCTTTAAATACTGCCAGTAATATTGACCACGTATGCCTTAGAAACTCCAGTAATACTGACAGATCATTGATCGTGTATTTTGTAAAAATGCTGTATTATAACTGAAGGGTGACTCTCCAGTATTTTCGTCATTCCTGTACTGTCAGTAATATTGACCGTGTATGGGCCCCTAAAGGATTTAGAGGTTAAAAGTAAAAACGTTTCCAATTTCTAATACATGTCTTTACATTTTCATTTACATTTTTATTTATTTTCATTAAGTTTATTTTGGACTATGAACTCATCGGCAACACATGCGTCGGTTAGTATGGCCTGAGTTCAGGTTTCAGGTCCCTTAGTCGAATTTCTTCTCAGGACATATGTATATTCACAATAACAAATAAAAATAAATTTGCTACAACTGGAAGTATTAGATTTAATGAGTATTGTCATAAATATGTTGTCACACATCTCACATCTTATGACTTCCAAATAAATGCGGAACATCAACAAAAGACACTTAATTCACTAAGATTGGGTCTTTTTTTAAAAACTTATTTTGTTGTTGATGAAAAATGTTCTGTCTCTAGTCTCGTTGTATCTTATTCTGTTTAACGGTTATCTGTTTACTGGCATTTGAGAGACTTGCGGGTTTGGTTTAGAAATGGTATATTCCTGTTGGAAACGGTACATTTTTGATATTCTTATGCGTTTTCAGAGATAAGCTATAAGTGGGTAAGATTTAATATATCCATTTTAATCCTTGCTGTTATTTTCAGCAGATGTTGATTTCTTTATTGTTATTACTTTTATTTTATTTGCTCCTGCGCAGTATCGCATCCAGAAAATTTGACCTCAACGATTTTTTCCATCTTGATTTACAGAAATATGAAATTTTTAAAAACCAATTAAAGATTTCTGTGAATGGTCTCTTGTCTTATTAATCTCCTCATATGAAGTCAAGGTAACAGATAGGAGAAAAGAGAAAGAACAAAAGAATTTTGTTTTGGTGAGTGGAATGTTGTGTATGTGAAGTGAATATATGGTTTTACTTAGATTAAATTAAGTAAGTATGATTAATTTATTGTTTTAAAAATTATTTTTAATTATTACTAGATTCTCATTTTTACGGATAGCGTTTTATCGAATGTTTCGCTATGGACCATCTTAGGGCTCATTTCCGACAATATTTTAAATTACTGGCACATTAGAAGTTCTTTTAGGTTCTTCCAATTCCTGTTGTTTACCCTTCCCGCGGTAGAAAAAAAAAATGACCCAGGCCGCACTTGCCTGAGGAAGGGTAGGCCCTGGGAATGGCATCAGCAATTGCAGGAAGCAGGACCTTTCCCTCAGTGGCACCTGCCAGAGGTTCGAGGTCTGGGTCGGGTTCAAAGAAGAACCCAGATTAAGAAGGATATGCAGGAGTACCCGTGCGATTCTCTCACAAACTGTTAATGGCTTCCAGGTTAACAGTTCATCTTTGTGAACAGCTTATGTAAATAAAAGCATTAGCAGATGCTTCTACCGAAGGCTTAGATGTTAGAAGGTATAAAAACATATAATGGTTATTGTTATGTATTATGCCTTAGAAAAGGATAATTTAAAAAAAACGAATAGCAACAAGATAACTCCTTTAAGATTAAAAAAAATATTTTTATTGAAATTTACGATTGAATTATAACAATATAACAAGTAAATATAATGATACATAATGGCATGGATACAGGCAAGTAGAGAAACTACCCAGTGCTAGTACTCAACAAATTCATCTTAGAAGTTCAAGATACTTCTTTTGATACTTCTCAGAGGGTTATTAGGAATTGAATAAGTAGCTAGGTTTGAAACTAGTGGGTTTGAGTGTGAATAAAGTTTTTCATGAAAAGACTGGTATCGGGTTCGGGCCAAATCAGCAACAAATGGGACATTGAGGACTTTATTCGTAACAAAGTTTGGACCACTGAGGATTTTACGAAGGACTGTATAAGAGAGCAATTCGATGACTTATTGGAGCCCAAAAGCTCTTCTCCGTAAGGCCAAACAGGTCTTATAATATAAGTAAATGAGTCTTTTGTAATTAATTGGGAGCTCAGAGTGTTTGTCTTATAGGTGGTGATTCCAGGTTAAACGCTTGATTTAATATAGTCGACGTAGTTCGATGTTGATAAGTATCCGATGTGTTCTACAGGAGTCGGTAGGATATTATTGAAGCATACTGGAGGACAGGAAGTCATTGGTATACGACGAAGGGTTAATGGGTATACATTAAGGACCTGGTAATGGGAAGGAAGAGGAAAGAGTGAAAAAGATGGACAGGCGATCGAAGGATAATAAATAATAAATTTATTTTTTTTGCTTAGAGTATTTTGTACATAAAGTTTAAAATAATTAAATAAAAACTGTTTATTTTTTATTTTTTCGTATTCTTCTTTCTCACAAATTTCTTTATTTGCCAATATCTCATATTTTTATTTTTTTATTCTTATTAAAGCAATATACTTATTGAAGTGAACTTTGGCTTTTATATTTATGACTCTTTTTTTATATTGAATTGCTTAAGCAGGCGCAGGATAAGCTATATCGTCAAGCGGTAAAACCGGCTCTGATGCGACAAACAAAAGGTTTTTTATGCTTGGAAAAATATTTTCAAACGAAAAAGATTTTCAAACGAAAAAAAATTGACTCTAGGGTGTTGAAATGCAAATGCTTTTGTTACGCGCATGTTTCTTATGTTATTAATTCTTTGATAAGACCTTCTAGAACCTGATTTGTACTGCTGACTGGTTTACTCCTCGCTATAACATTTGCTTGATTCGTTATCTTTAATTAATATAATGATATTAGTATCTGATATTTTTTCTTGAGGTTGACATCCCTGTACTAGAGCACATAATTACTTTGAATTTACACTTGCCTGTATTACAGATGAAAACATGTGTTTATTACCATATGGATGATAGTCACTTGTTGTAGCTGATTGCAGGTGGTAGTCTAACATATTCAAGAGTGCAAATGGACTCTTAGTCAATTGTTTTGTTTCTAGTTATGATTTACTTTATATTTGTCATATGTTAGTATGTATTATTATACCTAATAAAGTTATATTTTGTATTTAGTGATCGATTAACCCTTATACTAAATGGAAATATTAGAAATTGTTTGATAATCCTTTTGTACACTTCAATATTTTAAACTGCCACTTAAATGAACAACAAATGATGATAATTCTTCAGGTATTAATCATTACCTGTTTACATAAATAAATACATGTTTACATTGATATCACTCAATCTTAATACAAGTCTTGAATAAAAAAAAAACCATATCCCTCAGATGAAGGGTGGTACGTAATTTTCGCTGAAAGCAGAGTGAAAAAAATGTAAACAATCCGAAATTCGTGAAAAAAATTCCTTTCTCTTGTCAAGGAAAACTTTACCTAAACCAACTTATTAATTTTTTTTATCGAGCTTTGGTGTCCTTGTAATGTTAATTTGGTTTTGTTTATATAATTAGGTAATAATTGGCACCTTATATGAGTATACAGGGTCTTCATAAGGACTGTACCGTTTATTTTCTTTTTTTATCTCTTTATTTTTTATCCACACCTGTCAAGTACAAATAATTGACAATCAACAGATTGACTGACAGAGAGCAGAATGACATGAAAGGCATGAAGAAGAACAGTACCGAGCGGTACCTCTCCTGTGGCTTGATTTAATTACCTTTTAGATCCCTCATCAAAGAGTTCTCATGCTGAGTCGTGACCATTTGTTCTATCAATGGGTTTGGGTGTCTGTGTAGTTTTTCTTGAAAATGTTTGTAGTATGTTCGTCACCGTTTTTATATCCGTATGCAAAGTTTTGATACTGATAATAACATTGTGCTTTGCCGACAAGTCTTTTGATTGACAAATTTACAATTTCTAAGCTAATAGTTATAAAGGGGGGTAATTTGGCCAAGATCACACGCCAGTTTTTCACCAAAATAAAGATACCCAGTTCATTTAGAGCTTCACGTGGATCTGGAAATTCCACAGTGTCCATCTATGGCTGTTAACAACTTAAATATTATAATTTATCTGCCACAGCCGAATTGGAACCCCAGATCAGGTTTATAGCTTTAGGAAAAAAGTATTATTATAGTTGGGAAAATCTGGTCAAAATTGGATATTTTAAGGTTTTACAACCCACAATAAATCGCAATAGTAAGATCTCTTCAGATGTTTTTAGGCGAATGATGTAACGTTTCCATTATTTTTCTTTTATCTTAAGCTTCGCAGTTGTTTCTCGAGGTGATTTACAATTGTTGCTGGCGCTTACAATGATATAATAGGCGGCAGCTTTGGGGACCCTAGCCTGGGGCTAAAGAGCCTACTCAGTTGCAGAGGTAGCTAAGATACAAGTAGACATGGGTCGATCGAGCGGTATCTCTCTGTAAGACAAAACTAGATATATTTATCGCTGCCAGACCCGCCTCAGCTGACTGGGGCGAAATAATCAGCTCCCACGGCACAGACTGCTGTGCTCAGAACACTCCGCTATCTCTTATCACTTCTTCCTTTGTCCATATATATAAACAATCATGGTGAACAAGGGTATGAAACTGCAAAGAAGCTGCAAAGGAAAGATATGGAAAAAGGATTAAGCGGAAATAAAAGTCCATACCATTTTGATGCTCGACAGACGACTATAAGATTTAGGTATTGGAATAAATATGGTCGCAGAGTAAAACATTCTTGGTTCTGCCCTACTTCGGAATAGACGTAAAATGGCGGCCCTAAGCCTCTACAGTGACAGTTATTAGTCAAAGATGCTTATCCTAATTAAACCTGGATAGGAAACATTTAGGGCTCCAACTGCAGCATCATCCGAATGGCCATAGAAGCATAAAATGGCTTTAAATGAATAAAAAAACAATAGTCAGGATCCAGTCAATCCAATTTTATCATTCTGAAAGGAGACGTTTTGGCCTAAACTTGTGAGCCATCAACAGGGCGGGCTAGTAGCTCAGAAGGAATCGCATAAAAATGCATTTAAATTGATGCCTTCTTAAAGACCAGATCTAAGAGAGCAAATAATGGAATAATTATAACATTTTTTTGCTTAAATTTATTAGTTATAAAGCCATCTTAATCCAATAAAAACTTAGTCCGTCTTATTTTTTTTTACCTAAAACCTCTTACCACGATGTTGCCAGGGGGGTGCAGGATGGGAATGAGGTGTTGTTACCCTAAAGAAAAAAAACCTACCACTCCAACCCATAAAGGTCTTGAGTTCAATACATAGTAGGGACTATTCCCAGGAAGACAGTTTTGCGGAGCCGATTTGTCCGAGTGTTTTGCCAGGATTTTCCCCGAATTTACGGTAGCCACTGATACTGAGTGGGCCCAAGGAGGACCAGTAGATCCCACTGGGTCCATCGATGGGTGTTAACAGATTAAATTAATTATCTGCCATAACCGGATTTGAACAAAAAAATATAAATTAGGAAACCTAAGATTTAAGAAGGTACTTAAACTTTGAAAATTGCCGTGACACATTCTACTCAAGTAGTTCTGAATTATTATTGAAGAGTGTCGTGAAACAGGGATTTATATACATTTTTGGTGTATCTGGTGGCAATTTTTTCGAGATTCGTAAAATTTGACTGAAACGCACATCTTTCTGATTAATTTAAAAAAATAAAAATATAGTTGTTTTTGGAGATAACAGAGGACTGAAAAGTGTTATCTGTAACGCCTGGAGATGGCTGTACAAAAATTTGTTTCCCATAAAACTTTTGAAAAATAAATTGTTGATTGTTAAAGTTCGAATCATGTAAGTGCTCAAAAGTCCGTGTACATCCTTTAAGGACGCGTATTTTTTCTTTAACCACAAATATTTCTGATGTTTGAATTCTTTTCTCTCCTGTTATTTCTCCATTGACTCGACCCTAGAAATCTTTCATATCCCGTCGAATTTTAGACTGAATACAACGTTTAGGAAAAAGAAAACAAAATATATCTTTCCCAGGCCTTTTTTATAAACCGAAGCTTGCACCTTTAGGAAGTTTGCCAATATCACTGAAGAATCCATATAAAACTATGATTAATTTGTACATATAAGTCGTGATTCGATGGAGTAAGGATCTGTGGGTTTTGATATTGAGCAACTTCAATAGAAAAATAAAATTTAAAAGATATATCTATGCTGCAGTAATCGATAACCGACCGCCAGAACAATGGAAAATACACAAGTTGCAAAGGAGAAGCAGGGGAACGTCCCTCTCTTCAGGGAATTCGCTCTGGTCGGAGCACACTCAGCAATCCTCCATTCCTGTCCTTATCTACATCATCATCATCACCTCTATCGAATACAACTAATTTACAACAAAATACAATATAAATACATATATAGTTCCTTCAAAAGAACAACGTCATATCTCTAGGTTTTTTTTTGGTACAATAGAGGTATTTGAAAGTTCAATCTGAGAAAAAAAAATGTAGGTATTATTAACCGAAAACATTTCATTGTAATGATGCTATTAAAATTATTTTATTAACCATTAGAACATTTTTAAAAGCTAGAAACTTTTTTTATTTCAACTTATGTCATTACTCTAAAAAAACTACAAGTTCAAACAACATAAATTCAAAATATGACTTTATTACAACAAAACAAAAATGTTCGAAATGGAATATAAGATATGTCGTTCCTGAAATAGAAACCTCCAACCTATAAAATTGTTAACAAAGGCTTAACTCAACAATGTCAATTTTAGAGTTATGTCATTTTTATTTTGAAGCAACCATAAGCATAATATAGTAATATAAGATAACTGAATAAATAAAAAAAAAAGTTTCAAGTTAAAATATCCGATATTGATGCGTAGTAAAGTTGAAGTGCCATTTTGGCATAATTTTGAACCTAATAATAAAAAAAATGAAGAGGAGAGGTGGAGAATCAGAAACAATCCGAATTAATGGTGAGCCTGATATCATCTGTGCTATTGAGAAGAGCAGGTCAAGATGGTAAGGCCACTTAGAAATTATTTCAACTGGTGCACGGGGAGGAAAGGAAAACGGGACGGGGAAAACGGCGTCGGTGGATGGATGATTTGGAGGAAGATTTGAGAAGGATTGGGCAAGAGATTGGATGAGCCTCGCAGCACAAAGGATGTCCTAGAAACAGTAGAATCTCTACCACATACTGAACCCAAGACCATGGGTTGTATTGCCTTTCATTTTTAACAGACATAATATGAATATGAAAACTTAATAATAGTATTATATAATATGAAAACATCGTAATTTGTCCCTTAAAAATGTTCAGACCCTCCTGGGGCTCAGCCAGCCTCTATAGCGCGTTTTACCAGTAATTAGGATAAAACCTGGCAGTTGAGCGGTATATAAGCCTAATAACTTTTTACACAATTACAGGGTTAGAATCAGTAGAGCCCATTCTAAGTACTGAACTCGATAACGTTCCTTTTCATTAAATTCGGGACAGGCTGAGGTAGATTTTATTCCGTTAACAGCCGTGAATTGACCATGTGGGATCTGAATACTCACCTGGAAATCGCTCAGCCTCTATAAAGTGGGGACCCTTAATAGGAGGAAAACCGGGCAGTTCCGTGTGATAACGGACAAAAGCGATGCCCTATAAATGGTAAAGTCCCTACGAGATACTGAACCAAAGACTGTTCATGGGTTGTAGTGGTACAGAATCCTATTAATTTTTAAAAAGAAGGAAACTTCTTAAAATAGTTAAATAGGCTTCGAGTTATAAGATTTTAAATTATTCTAAAACAGTTATAAATCAATAAATAATATAAATTATAATGTATAATCAAAAACCTTTTTAATTTATAACTTTCAATAGTAAAAATCTATAAATTATATCCCATGTGATCGTATCAAAAAAGAATTATGAGACAGTCGATGATCATTGGTTCTTTTACATTCAATGACCCAATTGCAGTAGAGTTATTATTTTTTCTCATTCCATCATGAAAATAAATATTCTCTTGAAATTCTGTTCCAGTACATTTCTAATTTAAGTAGCCAGCGAATCTATTTTTAGTTTATCCTATAAGACAAATACTCCAGTCATGTTTTACAATTTGATTCGGGGACATCAAAGACATAATGGGGATTCCTTTTCCACTTCAAGTTCTTTGATCTTTTTCGCCAGGAACATAGTTAACAAGGGATTGAATCGACTATTTATTTTTATTTTCTATAAATTTTTATTTGATTTTTTATTTTTCTCCATCCGTTATAACTTAGATATTTGCTAGGCATTTTACGTCTTACACTCTGTACATTTTAAAGAACTCTTATTTTAAAACCAGTGGTACCCCATCCAGTGTAGCCGATTGAGAGTCTAGAATAACAACGTTCTGGAAACCATTCAATCGACAGCAAAATATTTTTCTCTCAAATGACTTATTTATTATTGTTAAAATTTATCTTTGAATAGTTTATAATTCATCTACTGTCTGAGAACGTTTCCACTATACAATTGTTTTTTAGAAATATATGTAGTAGCATATATAGTAATATATATTTATATAACCTGCTCCATTACAACCCTTGAGGGGTCTTGAGATCAGTACGAAGTAGAGACTGTACTCTTTCTTGGACAACGGTTGGGCAGGAAGATGATTTGTCTTTGATCACAAACAACCGCCAGATCCCCCCTTACTACTGGTATCCACTTTATAGGAGACGGGTGAGCCCCAGGAGGGTCTCTGATCCCAGAGGATTCATTTTCGATTATAACCAGATTAAACGAAACCCATCACAGCTTGATTTGAACCCGGGACCTTTGGGACTGGCTCAGTGCTCTACCAGTCCCCTCCTTTTATATGTCTAAAACAAGATAAGACCAGTTATTGGTTTTAACTAACCTAAAAAATGGAAGTAGTTTGGAGTGAAATTAAAACTAAACTTTGTAATACTAATATTTATTGAATGAGTAAGTTGTAAATATTCAAACACTATGCCTATGAATGAACTGTATAGATTCTTATTATGAATTAGTTTTCTAATGATTCGTGTCATTATTATTTTTTTTTTGCATAGAAGCAAAAACAACTGATTCGAAACGCCATTCATAAAATAAAGCGATCATTGATGGAAGTAATAAATAGGCCTATAAATTCCTTCCTTTGAATAAAGGCTGTTTCAGGACAAACGATAAACAGATTGAATAATAACAGGGAGGGGAAAAAAAAGAAGTAATAAAATCTATAAATAACGAAGGCATTAGAAACAACAAAAAACAAAAAAAAAAGCAGCGCTGCGGTCTCTTGAGATCTTAGACCTCTTTGAAATTGAATACCTTTTTAAATAAACAAATTACCTTGGAATTGCGATACAGCGTTAGTCGTGGGATATTTTTCAAGTTTTTCCCCCTTGTGATGGTGGGAAATTAATTTAAACACGGGATATTTATCCTTTTGATTAAAAAATAAACACTTATTATATTATATACTCATTCCCATACTAATTTTGTTTAGTATTTTATTGTTCTTTGTTGACACTTCAATAAATGACATTAATGCAATTTAAAACCTGTATAATGTGAAATTTATTGCCTATTTTCACAGCTGAATAAGACTTTTTCTATCGAAATTCTTCAAAATGTCCAGACTTATTCATGATTCAAACTATTTAGCATATTCCTTATCTAAACCCAAACACCGATGTAGTTGTCCTCGAAATATAAAACAGCCAAGGTCAAGAGAACTTTTGTAAATATGTATATTTTATATAAAGATGGGAATGAGAGAAATACTATCTTCTGGAGCATTGCTTTGCCCGATGCTGTAGGGTATAATGTCGGTTGGGTTGTCCACAGGATGAGTTTTTGCACATACAATACATCTAAAAATGTAATTATGTGAATGAAACTTATTATATGATAAATGAGACACTCCCAGTACGAGCAAGCCTATACACCAACATAAAGGTGGTGACTTAGGACCAGACGAGGAAACTGTCCAAGGGGTGAATGACCTAACCTTGACCATATCAGATTGCTTATATTGCTCCGCCTATCCATATAAACTACTTTTGAAGATTGTCTGTTCTTTTGGACTAATATCAGGAGTCTATAATAGGAACGTAATCCCCTTGGACTTAACACACA
The DNA here is from genome assembly GCA_964056705.1 of Troilus luridus. Lineage (NCBI taxonomy): Eukaryota > Metazoa > Arthropoda > Insecta > Hemiptera > Pentatomidae > Troilus > Troilus luridus. The sequence continues at coordinate 112,729,448 of OZ057414.1, read as the reverse complement.
GACCTCTCCCTTGGTGTCTCACAGTACTCGTATGGTCCCAAGGAACACCAACTTGACTTTGGTAGACTAGCTTATTCGTACTGAGAGTATCTCATCTATCTTCATATAATTGATATAATTACTTATATGAACTTCAAGTAATATTTTTTGAATGTTGTTCAAATATACTGTTGCTCATTTATATATTTCGCAAATAAATCATTATTTGATTGTACCTACTTGGGCAGATATTAAGGCGATAGATTATCTGTGTTGATAACTTGTAAATGTTGAGAGTAATTGAAAAATCAATCGGACTATATAATTGTTGGATAGTGATTACGAGTTAGATCCTGAAATATATACAAAAAGATAAATATAGGTTAATTTATTTGAAAAAAAAAATGTTATTACGTTCTCTACTCCCTATATACTTCAAAGGCTGTGTGAAAAAAATGGTGACTTATTTAAATCCTCTAAAGCTTCTCAATCAAAATATAAAGAAGAGGTTAAGTATTATATAAATGGTATGCTGGTTAGTAATTATATTACTAATTTTATTTAGCTATAATAAAATATTATAAGAATAATTTTCCACTTTAAAATAATTTTCCTCTTTAAAATAATTTTACATTTTCCATTACCTATTTGCGTCCATTTAACTTAGAATTTCATCGAGCTAATACAAGTGTTTGTCCCATATAATTTAAAATAACAAAATATTTAATTTTTAAAAAAGTTGCACCAACCTCTGAGATATCTAAATTTAATATAGGAGGGGAATCTGTGTGAAGTGTCTTGGGTTCAGTAAGTGGCAGAGACTGTACAGTTTCAAAAACAACTGTTGCGCAGGGAGGTGATTTGTATTAGATTAAGCTCAACTTCCAGGTTTTCCCTCGATTCATAGAGGCTGGATGAGCCCCCGAAGGGTCTCGAAATCCCACGGGATCCACCCTGACTGTTAACAGATAAAATAAATTATCTGCCACAGCCGGATTTGAACCCGGGACCTTCGGTACGTTCTACCACTGAGCTACCTTCCCTGAGCGCCCTGATGTAGGGGAATATGTGTTTTTATTAATAAGCGGAAATCAATAAAAATTATAAAAACACACTTTTGAACTAAACATCTATTAAGGGCGCTCATGACAGCAAACTCGACATGGTTGTTCCACATTTTAAAATTTGTTAAACATAATAGCGGAAGTGCACTTATAATTAAATTTCAGCGAATGAAAGGAAGCAGTTAATCATAAATATTAAATTATTACAAGGTAAATCATTAACTCCGACGATAATTAATAATATTCGACACCTGCTTCCCATATCGAAAAATGCTAATAAATATCGGAAAGCCAAAATTTGCTTATCATTCATGTTCGCAAAAAGAAAAAAAAATGGCTTTCCAATCTATTAAGAGTGTCCACCTGCAGTGGATGCTGTCCCAAATAGGACAGATCTTCCATCTCTTGTATGTTATCCCAGTTCTGCGACTTTTCTTCCTGTCCGCTCCCATTTCGTATCAATGCTAATAAATATGGATAACTGCGAAAATATCAGGTTTCTTCTTTAATGCCATATTTTCAAATTGTCATAAATGTATATTTTATCCACACATATCAAATACAGCAAATTGATAATCAATAGACTGTCTGTCAGTAAAATAAAAATAAAACAAAATGAAATGAGAGTCGTGAAGAACATTACCCATCGGTACCTCTCCCGTGGCTTGATTTAATATTGTTATGATAACAGATCCATCCACGTTCTTTTTAGTCTCCTCCTAGTATTATCAGGCATGAGAGTGGTGGCCATTTGTGTTATCAGTGGGTTTGTGTAATGTGGGTGTCCGTATAGTTTTTCTTAAAAGCATTAGAGTATGATCATGTTCGTCAACCGTTTTAAGTCGATATGCAATGTTACATAAATATTTACAAAGAACCGATAGCACAATAGTAAACACGCCTATCAGATAATTGTATCCAATATATTATTAGAGAGCAATTTCTTCTTAAATTCGTGGAATTCGGCAGTTATCGGAAAAGGATAAACAATATCTTAAGGTGTACAATAAGAAGGTATAGTGTAAAATAATTGAAATCTATTGGAGGATTTAGGGAAACACACAACGCGGAATTGCTGAGCATGCATCCGATTAATGTAATTGAAGTTATATAATAGCGGAGGTTGAGATGGGCTTGTAAAGTTGGTGGGGTTTATTATTATAGTTTATTATAGGATCGCCTTAAGGTTTAATGTGGTAATCGGAGGACGGAAATATAGAAAATGGATTGAATTGGTCGGGGGGGGGGGGGGGGGTCAGTCAAAGAAAACACAAAATAAGCAAAACTTATTTTATATTATAATTTTTTAATCTTTGCTTTAATTTTTAAATTTTTTTATTTTGAAGAGAAAAGATTTGCCACCGGGGTCGCTCCCTACCTAGGACAAATCTGTTCTCTTCACCGATCCCATATCCCCCGTGTTCTCGCAATTTTGCAATGTATACACGAGGAAGAATGTTCATTGAACATTACTTTTTATTTTTAGGATATTTTTGACATACGTCATTATATTATTTATAATCATTGCTTTAATTTTTTTATTTTGAAGAGAAAATAAAAAGAATTGTGGCTCAAATGGTTAGAGCGTTGCCACGGTGAGGCGGAGATCCGGGTTCGAATCCCGGCTGGGGGCAAATCTTTTCTCTTCAAAATAAAAAAAATTAAAACTTATTTTAATGTGCCTAAGTTTCGGCCTAAGGTGTAGCCCACCTTCAGGGCTGCCTGTGAGTCCGTAGAATTGCTCTTAAATAAACAACTAAAAACTAAAAAAATATATAGCGATTATTGGTATATCGCTAAATCTTATTAAATATATACGAGTAACTGTATAGTATAACAGTAACCTGCTTTTTTTTTTCATCGGCATTCCACATGAATGGACGGTCTGTCTAAAGGTTTCAAAGAGTACAGGTGGAAGTCAAAGATTCACAAGTATCACCCTTTCAAATTACAAAATACAAAAAAATTCTTCGCAGGTGCCGAAAAGAAGAGGGTTGAGAGAGTACAAAATGGCAATAGCACTTGGAGGACTCTATTTAGCAACAGTTGGGAGCAGGTAAGAAGGAGCTTGCTGGTCCATTGAGTCGCTAAACTCAACGCCATCTAAACAAACCAGAGTCACGACCGCACTTCCTCTCACAAAATCATAAGCTCTTTCTTTGCTTCAAGGCTAGAAGGGCGGTTCCTGTTTTTTATAGCGTCTCTTAAAAATATTTTGTGGGTCCCGTTCACTTTTTTGCGTTGATACTAAAGGGTTTAAAAAAAAAGTATAAGATATATACAAGTATTATAATTGGGACCAAGATGGACTGAAGAAGGGTATATAATACAGAAAACATCTAAAATTAAATGTGTAATATTATTTTAACATAGAGATATACATGAGGAAAATACGTATTACATTCAATGGCCACATAATGTGGCTTTCCGATCACAGAGTTACAAAAAGAATAGTAAAATACGTAGCATCCCTTGTTAATGGAGAGGATGGATCAAAAATATTAAGAAAGACTTGGAATTAGCCAAAATTACTACTGAAGACATGAACTCAACAATATTGAAGTGGCAAAGTGGGAGGTTAAGCCAGAGACAAAAGCGCCGAGAACTGGAATAAAATGGAGTAAAGAAAGAAAAGCTGAATTCTGGCAAAGAATGAAAACCTGGTGGGCAAATAAGAAGAACACGGAGCCCCAAACGTGAACCATCTTTACTTAGCGTCTTCATTTTTGGGAGCTTTACGACTAATGATAATAACAACACAAGTAAATATTATCAATGATAAATAATGGCATATCATTAGGGCAAGAGCAGAAACTATCCACTGGTAGTACATAGAGAACAAATTCAACTTTGGAAGTCATGAGGCCTGTTTGCAGATGGGTCGGAGAATTATCGGAAGAGATTACTTTGAAACTGATGAAAAACAAAGTGATACCGTGTTCGGGCCAAATAATAAACAAATGGGACATTAAGATTGGTACAAAGTAAGGAGTATTAAGGATCTTACGAAGGATTTTGGAACGTAAGGATTGGATAAGAGAGGAGTTCGATGGCTTAGTGGTGCCCCAAAGCTCTACTCCGTATGTCCAAATAGGTCTTATAACAGTCATGTATATGAGTCTTTTCTAATTAATTGGTAGTTTGGAAAATTTGTCGAGTGTGTAGAGAGCTGAGTTACTGGGTTTTAAAAAAATAAGAAGTTTTCAGATATAGTTGATAAAAATTGATACTTAACAGTCTTAAGCGCGTTTTATCTTCTGCCACATATGAATAGTGATAAAGCAATCGTACTAAAAAATGTTTGCTTTTTAAAATTATTTTTTCTAATTGTACCTTTTTTTAAATTTATATTTTACTGTATTCTGAAGTAATTTATAGGGAGTACTTTAAATATACTAGATGAGGTAAATGCGGAATTTAATATGAATTTTAAGTATTTAATTATTTATAGGTTTTTGGTTTAGTAATTGTAAGCGTTCAAAGAAGTTATGTATTATCCACATCAAATTTTTTTTTAAAATTTTAATTTTATTTGTATGTTTTCGAACATTCAAATTGTACCCACTTTTTCAAAGTTATCAGTTTTAAGAAATAAAAATAAACACATTAGGTTATAAAAAGTTTATCTAACATGAACAGATTAGATAATGGAGAATGGGAATCCAAGATTTCAGGTTGACCGGATACTCAACCATCGCTTGTCCTATTTCCTGGCGCCATTGTAATTGAAAATGTTTAAAAACAACATTTAATTTTACTTTTATCAACTTTAAATCTAATTATTGTTATATTAAGGTACTCTTGAAATCTGTTTAGAGTGTTGTTAAATGGTCAGGGAGTGGAAACAAAGATAACACAAAATAAGAATTGCTTATTTTATTGTGTCTACGTTTCGGCCTAAGATGTAGGTCATCATCAGGGCCTAAATCTGATTAGGTTTTCGGTTATGTTCCTTCATTCCTCCAGATTTTTTTCTTTTATATATATATATATATATATATATATATATATATATATATATATATATATATATATATACAAAGGACATTATTCTGCCCCAGGTCATCCATTTCCTCACTAGCTAAAACATATGATTCGTGAATTCATGTATTCTCAGTTTTATGGATCGATGCAGGGATGCTTCAAGTAAACGTCTACAAAAATTAGAGATGTGGTGTTATAGTCCTATGCTCAGGGTGCACCATGTCAGGAACGAAAGCACATAACAGCGATTAGGAAAACCGTTCAAGATATTGGACATCATCAATAGACATAAATTGGCATACTTTGGTCACGTGAAGCGAAATCTTAAGTATCGCCTGCTGCAGTTAATCAAACAGGGATTGAAGGAAAGAGAGGTCCAATTCGCAGGCGTCACTCCTGGTTGAAAAACATCGGTATATTTGTATCGTCCAGCGTTCAGTAAAATATGATGGGCAGTTATATTCACCAGCATAGGATATAAAAAAGGCAAGTAGGTAAAGCATATACAAAGAAGAATAAAATGAAAAGAGAGAAAGGAAAAAAACTTTAAACATAAAATTAGCACCTAAAATATACATATCATTATTTCTGCAGTAAGAAAAATAAACTAAATCATATTCTAAAACTAGAAAAGGCATTTTGCAATTCGGAACGTTGATGAGAAATAAAAAAACAACTGAGGAATCGGAACAGGAGTGTTATTAACATTGTTAAGGAAGAGGAATACCAGATAATAGGAGGAAGAGCATTCCAGAGAGAAGCAGAAAGATGGCGTCACACCTGGTTGAAAAACCTCAGGCAATGAAAAGGATTAACATCGATAGACTTGTTTGGTGCACTTGTCAGTAATAAGGTATAATTGCCAAAATCCAAATAAGATAGGCATTTTTAGAAGAACAATAAAACAAAAAAAGAGGGAGACAAATAGAACTTTAAACTTTAAACCCAATAAAATAAACATCTTATTACTTCTACAGCAAGAAAAATAAAATAAAATTGTAAAACCAGAAAAGATATTTTTTAATTTGGAGCATTGATGAGAACTTGAAAAAACTGAGGAATAGGAGTGTTATAAACGTTTGTAAGAGATGGGGCACACCTCATATCTATCTATCTATCTATATGGCGCTACAACCCAGGGGTGCGTCTTGGCCTCCTAAAGGAGCTTCCGCCATCCACCTCGGTCCATTGCTGCTGCTCTCCAGTTCGGTGTGCCTAGCAGTAGCCTGGAGACAGTCGCCAAACTATCCATCCATCTCAGTCTGGGTCTGCCTCTCCTTCTGGTACGGTCAATCCTTTCCTCAAGGCCTCTTTTAGGAATTTCACCTTCCTCCATCCGAATCACATGGCCGGCCCAACTTCTTCCCAAGTCTTCTTCCCAGTTTTATGAAGTCGACGACGGTCAAGTCATTATACAGGGCGTATAACTCCCGGTTCCATCGTCTCCTCCAAGCTTTTTCTTCTTTTACGGGGCCGTATATTCGTCGCAAAATTTTCCTTTCGAATATCAGGAGGTTATTCTCATCAGCCTTTGTATCGTCCATGTTTGTGAGGCATAGGTTAACACCGGTCTAATCAACGATTTATATAACCGTTCTTTGGTCTGCCTCGTGAGTAGATGGCTCCTGATCTGCCTTCTCAAGCCAAAATAGCAACGGTTGGCTGGCGCAATCCGTTTTCCTATTTCTGTGGACATGTCGTTAGTCGATGTTACGAGGGATCCGAGGTAGGTGAACTCCTGCATTCTTTCAAATTTGTAAGGGTCTATTTCTAAATGACTTCCACCTTGCCTGAGCTCCTTAGACCTTTACTACCATATACATACCTGATATCAGGAGGTAGACAATTCCAGAGAGAAGCAAAACGATGGCGTCACTCTTGGCTAAAAAACCTGGACAGGATTAACATCGATAGACTTGTTTTATGCTGCGATCCGTAAAATCAGATTGGCCTTTATTATCGTCAACATCCAAAGATACACACTTTTAAAAGATTAATCCTAATGTTTGGCCTATTGAATAAAGTTAGTTACTGGAAGATACTTTCGTGAAGATGGATAACTCAGTGCATAAGGTACTGGGGATCTTTCATAGGTTCGAGACCACCTGTTGAAGATAAATTATTTTATCTGGGAAGTGTCGTGAATCGATTATGTGGGATTCGGATCGACCCTTCTCTAGTTGGAGTAAAAAAACCCTTTGAACCCTTTCAGAACCGTTGAACTAGAAACCCTAGAGTACCAACCTTGTACTTAACCCAATATCCTTCAAAGATCCTTTCAATGGTGTGAGTTTTACACTCCATATCCTATATATATATCATAATTTTAATGAGCATCCTTCTGATATGGCATACCGCTTGTACCTCTCTGAAATGGCTAATGTACTCGTACAGCGGACCGCATGCTGTGTGAACTAGCTTTTACTCTTCTTTTTTTTTGTGACAACAAACACCATTCATCAGCATTTATGAAACACGTAATTCGATTTGATTCAGGAAGATACTGACATAATTATAAAAGATATCAAGGATGCGCACGAGCGCATTTGTTATTTGAATTTACATTTTTTTAAACATGAAAAAAATTTTGAAATTTCAGTATTGTGACGTTACGCAGGCTATCTAAACTAGTTTAACCCTTAACCCGGTATCTTGGTTAACTGCAAAACAGCTGGCGACTTGCGGCCGGATCCTCAGATAATGCAGCAGAGATAATCACGAGTGTCTATGGTTCCTATGGTGATATGAAATGGCTTCTTTATGTCTAATGTTTTTCAGAAATAGAAGTGACCCAATTTTATCCATATCTGTCTCGTAAAAACCAGGAAGCGAAAGAAGTAGCCCATTCATGGATGAGATTGCGATTTTATTTTTAGGGAATTGTTTACTGTTGTTTATTTCATTGTTTTCGTTCTAACATTGGTGCTTTATTATTGTATGTTGTAGTATTACAAACCATCACTCCAAATAGTGCGTTGTATATTAAAAAAAACGTATACAACTTTATTTAAAAAACATATGTAGCGCTCGATACTCCGGCATTACAAAATGTTTGATATTAATGATCGAGTATCGATGTAATTAAAATAAATTCATTATGGAAGCCGGGAAAGGTAAACAAATAACCAAAAAGTATTGGTATTTGTATATCTGTTAATATCTATGGTAGCTGAGGTAAATTCAGGCTATCATCAAACTTCTAGTTACTACTCTTGAAAACATACCGTGAGAACAGGTAAATTAACAAGTTTTATGTAGAGCTAGCTATATGTGTTTAGATTGGCGAGTATGCTGAAGGTTCGGGATTCAAATCTGGCTGTGGCAATTAAATATAATTAATTATATAATCTGTTAACAGCTGCGAATGGTTCCTGTGGGATCTACAGACCTCGCTCGGACTCAGTCTCTATAATGTGGGTACCCTCAATTGAAGAAAAACCTAGTGGTTGAACGTGATCTCGGACAAATCACATTCCTGCACAAGTAATGACTTGGATTCCTTGAAACAGATGAGACTCTGTCATACTATTACTGAAGCAAAGACCCTTTATCAGTTGTATTGTTATAGTTTTTACTTTAAGTGTATTACTTAAACTATTTTAATTTCGTCAAATTATCGTGTAAAAATAAGCAAAGCGTTTTATGTTGATACTGGTGTGTCGTATTGATAAGCATTATTATTTACTGTACATTCACTAAAAAAGGGGGTTGTTTACTGTTAGGGCATGAATATGAGAACAGCAAAATTTCTGAACGTTACCAAAATATAGTTTTATTTATGTACTCTTCAATAATCTGAAATACTTTTTTTTAATTTATTTATTTATTGATATTTACAACTGTATTAAAATAATAGATCAAGTAAATGGGCTAAGCGATACATAATGATATGTGAAAATGACAAGTAGAGAAACTACCCACTGGTAGTACTCAAATCACAAGTTCAACTAAGAAGTCACGGGGCTATCTTCTTTTCAGACGCCTCGAAGGATTATCGGGAATTGAAGAGGAAGCTAGGTTTGAAACTAGAGGGTTTGAGTGGAAATGAAGTTTGTTATGAAAGGATAGATAGCGGGTTCGGGCCAAATCAGCAACAAATGGGACATTAAGGTTGTTATGGATGATTTTATTATAATAAAAATAAGGAGCATTAAGGATTTTACGAAGGATTTTGGATTGTAGGAATTGGATATGAGAGGAATTCGATGGCTTAGTGGAGCCCCAAAGCTCTACTCCGTAGGTCCAAATAGGTCGTATGATGGTCATGTAGATGAGTCTTTTGTAATTAATTGGGAGCTTAGAGCGTTTGTCTAGTAAGTATGAAGTATCCTGAAACGTCGAGCGGTTTCTTGTCTTTTCAGTCTCGTATGAGGATTCCAGGTTAATCATTTGTCAAGATGCAACCCTAAGTATCGGATCTGTTCTACAGGCACCAGTGGGATGTTATTAAAGGATACTGAAGGGCAGGAAGTCATTGGTTTACGACGTAAGGTAAAAGTTATTTGATGCGATTTTTGAGAGTTTATTTTAATTCTCCAGTTTTGACACCATTCTTCAAGATCAGTGATATGGGATTGGAGGCTTTGGGATGCAATAATTGGATTGGTGTTGACTGATAATACACATGTATCATCAGCATACGTGGTAAGGAACTATCCTAATACTAATTAGGATGAGTTGGGGTGTCAGTTGTATAAACTGTATAAAGGATTGGGCCAAGGATACTACCTTGGAAATACTCTTAGTTTATAAATATGATATATTATAAAAATTCACACCCACGATCGTTCCATGTTCCATTTGGCGCGCAGTGGTTGTATTGAAGCGGGCCTTAAACAGTTTGAAGAGATATGTGCTACCATGTATAATGTGATATAATCAAATGATAAAAAATATATAATAATTGTATGATCAAGAAATCAGCTTAAATATTATTATAGCGATAACAGTACTGTTCCTATTGAAGTAAAGAAGGATTGGAGGATTGGAGACAAATAGGTTATTGCGAGCGACTTCTCCTTTGTTCCAGTTTCCTTAAGCCTAACTAACCCAGATCCATTGTTTCTGAAACCCGATCCCGAAGCCAGCACTTTTCCCTTTTCCCTTCTGGTAATTGCTCTCGTATTCGATTTGTCATAAACTGGGACGAGGAATGATTGTCGAGTATGAGCCCGTGTTTGATTATTGATAAGCGGACTCGTTCTGTTCTCCAGCACTCCACCTCCGCACTTCATTCCCACCTAATTCTCTACGGTTTACTTTTATAGGAAGGGCCGTTATCGCTGAGATATCACCTGTAGTGCACACACACATGCACCTGTAAACAAACAGCTACTTATCTATATAGGAAGTCTATCCAGGCTTCGAGGAGAAGTTATGTTTCTTCAATTTCTTCAGATTTCAGATGTTTAGTCCTCTCACTTTTCATGAAATGTAGGTAGCTCGAAACCGAAACGGATCCCTGCATTTAAAAGAAATATTCACTCAAAGTACAGTAAAATAAATATATCAGAATGAGGTAAGCAATCTTAAGATGATCTCTCAATCAATCAGTACGTCTCACTATGACTTCGATAGTAATATTCAGTGATGAAGGATTTTGACTTAAATAGGATCAGAGGCATGGTATTTTAAAATGTGCCAAATTTTGATTACGACTATTAAATTGTTCTTATAGCTTAAATAAAGCAGAGCAAGTTGCGCAGTATCATCATCGTGGTAACTAATCATGTCTACAAATTGGAGCGAAAATGAATGAAGATATGTAATAAGAAATTTCTGGGAGCCCGCTTTCTGACCTAGCTGATGTATTTATTTTATGTTTAGAATGTTTCGTAGAATTTCCATTGTTTTAGAACTTTATATATTTCTATTTATAAATTTATATAAGATTTAAATAGTCTTAAAAATACGAAGTTATATAAAATAAAATTACTTTCATTTAGTTAGCATAAAGTTATATAGAATGAATATTATATATAGAGATTACTCGGGTTATATTATTATTTTTAAAAACCTGTACCACTACAACCTGTAAACGCGTTTAGTACATGGTAGAGACTGTACTGTTTCAAGGACACACTTCTGCATGGAGCTGACTTGTCCTAGATCATGCTCAACCGCCAGATTTTTTCGCCTTATTTTGAGTACCCTATTGTTATAACATATTATAGAGGCTGGGTGAGCCCCAGGAGTGTCCTAGATCTTATATGATCCATCTTCGGTTGCAAACAGACTAAATTAAAAGTCTTGGTTGAAGCGGGATTTGAACCAGACATGGCAACTCCGCTCCTTACACATACATAAGTTAAATACCATTCAGAAGTTAATTAGTTTATCTATAATGCTACCCCGTTTAGATTCATCCAAAGTTTTGACATCTTTTTTATTTTTTATTTTACCATGTTATTATTAAACAAAATAATATTAAACTTTCAGTTTATAATTTTAAATGTATGAAGAGATTTATGTTTTTCTTTAAAAACTAATCCTAATTATAACGCAAACACAACGTCGTATTAGGGAATGTGTCAGTAGAATAGAATAGAAAAGTAACTTTATTATTACAAGTCACTTTAGAATTACAAGCATGAACAGAAAAAGAGGCATCATAATATATATCTGGCCAGAAGGCTACACGATACAAATCATAAAGGGCATAAAAAGTGTTAAAAAAAAGAAAAAAGTAATAAACATTAAATAAAAAGTAAGAACCCTGACAAGATATTAAGCAATTAAAGAGAATAGATAAATCAATAAACAACGATCCCATTAATATTCTGACACAATAGTATGCTAATTGATACAATTTTTTTATTGAAAATCCCAGACATTGGTTTTAGTAATTCCAAAATTCATTAATTCTAGGTAGAATTAGAGACTGGTCGGTGCCAATGTATTGTACATGAATACCGTGTGACCGAGAATTTCTTAGATTTAAGGTTGCATACCTAACTACTTAATTAAATCAGTCGTATTTAATATTTACGAAAGAAGGAGAAATCAAAATTTTAAAATGAAAAATTACAACGACATTTAATTAAATAATTAAAGTACATGAAATGTTTAGAAATAACACTTGAAGGAATTACATTGGAGAACAGTATCTCTGCATTAATATAATATATTAATTTATTTAATAAAGACCAAAACCTGGATCAATCCTGGGAATCCCACATCGCCCAAATATCCCGACAGTCAATAAGTTCCCTGAAGTTTTCCATCTTGGCATACACTTACGCAACTTTCCCGTAAGCTTCTCGTATCATCTCTCATCCTCTTTCACTTTGACTACTGTAGTGTGATATACGAGGGCCTTTCGAAAGTGCTTGAGGACCGATTAAAGCGCATAATGAACTGCTTTCTTACATTTGTCCTTGGCACTCCGAGGCGATCCCGCGTTTCACACCTTTTTGATGAGTTAAAGTGGCTCTCCTCCCCCCCCCCCCCCCCATTCGTTGACAATATTTCCTCAGTGCTTTCCTATACCAATCTACTAACTCTCGACACCCTTCGTATATTTATAGTCTCCTCCAGTTAATGTACCAGTAAGTTTGGGTGACCAGCAACTGAGTCATGACATTGTTTGTAGTTTTACTTGATTGTGTCAGTCACGTGTGGACTTGAAGAATAGAATACATTTTGGGACAGATTCAAAAAAATTTCCATTTTTAATTGATTATTTAATATTGTTATGTATCCTTAAATTTTAGATGTTTTTGAAAAATAGATAGTAAGGATCCTTGAAATATGCTTTTTTTGGGACCTAGGAGTTAAAGGAAAATCCTATTGAGATTTTTTCTATTCCTACCTCTTGTTTTTTTATATATTTTTTTATATGTTATACTATATTGCTCAAAAGCAAGTTGAACACTTGTTGCAGTATTTTCAGATTTTAATTTAAATGAAGATCATTTTTTGAGCCACCGTTTTAGTATGATAGTCGTCCAAGGAACGAACGTGGCTTCATGAGACCTATAATCGAAGTGAGGAAGATCTGAAGATGACAAGCTCTTTTCGCTGAATGAATAATATTATGAGAGAATGACAACCTTTTTTTTCTACAGAGCATTACAAAAGTCTCTTCAACGAAAGCTCTATTGAAATGAAGAAGGAAGGGCGAAGGACATTAAGGAGCAATGGTTATGATAAAAAATAAATCAGGATCAATGAGGAGGAGTGCCGGATGTTACTTACCTGAAGGGAAGATCCTCGAGTAGCCCCGCTCCACTTTAACTTTTCTCACGACTCCATTACGCAGGCAGTGCACGTGGGTCCCTTGGAAAGAAAAAATATAATAACTACTCTTCGAAAACTAGTTAACCCCGTGTCGAGGCGAGCTTATCTCTCGGGCCCTTGGTCAATGCTTATCAGCTCCGGAGTCTAAGGACGGCACTTTCAGGTAGATGGAGGACTAAGTCCATTATTTTGTCTGGACATGATTCATGGAACATATTGTAATATGTAAACGTAACAACAGAGCAAAATATTAAAAAAACATAGGTATAATAACAAGAAAGAAGGAGGTAGAATCGCTGTTTCGCAGTCTGGCAAGGCTTCACATATATTAGAAAATACATAACAAATGATCTTAATTAAGATATATATCAAATCAAAATTAATAAAAAAGTAAAATTCGAGTAGAGGAAGGGTTCTAACATCAATCCGCTATTCTTCAAAAGGGATCACCTCTGGTGTAGTGGTTACCGCCGGCAGAGGGGTTTAGGATTTTAAAAGGGAATAAACAATTCCTTGTTATGCCGTCCTTCGGAAAGGAAGTAAGAATATGTAAGATGTCCCGCCTATCCTAATTTTACCTGGATAAACAAATTTTGGGACGCCCACTGGAGGGGACGAATTAGTCATAGATGCCTTTCTTGTCGCGTAGAAAATCCAATGTACTGATAGCCACAATAGAGAGTATTGATTCAACTTTTTCCTTTCTGAATGAGAAAATTAGTGAAATTAATTAATTAGTTGGATCATTTGTAGCACACCTCATATTCTCAGTGTATTATAAAAAATTAAATAAATGAAAACTATTTATCAATGAAGGGTAGTGTAAAGTGTATGGTAGAGACTCATAGTATTAAATGACGTTAAATGAATAAACACACTTAAATTGCTAGTGTGTAATTTTTTAAACACAACCTAGCATGTTAAGAATCAATTACTAGAGTAAGACACATTAAAATGAATCTCGGATCACTGTAAATAAAAAGTCCAGCAAATTCATAAAGTAATCTAAAGAAATATTTATTTAATAGCTAGGATAATCCATGGCAAAATGACAACTTTTTCTGTTAAGGCATGCATTGGCATGAAAACTTTGAGGAATAATATGGACTAGTAAGTTCACTGTCCTTGTGAAAACGTAAACAGAAATCATGTTTCCAGGGCCAGACAGTTATCTGCACACATGGGACCAGAAGTCCATCGAACTTAATGAGGCAAGAGTCAGCTGTAAACCACTTCAGCAGCCCGTCAGCATTTTCAACTGCCTGTTGTTTCAATATCGAACAAGTATCATAATTAGTTGACCTCTGTAGGTTATTTAATAGAAAAGTAACTTTACTCTGGGACCAAGACCCTTTAGAATAACAAACATTAACAGAAAAATTAACATAATATATATCTGGTCAGAAGGCTTCATAATAATACAAAACATTAAGTATTAAAAAAGTGCCAAAAATAAGAAAAATAAAAATGAAATAACTAAAAGTACGAATCCTGACAGGATTTTAACCAATTCTAGAGAATAAATGTATTAATAAAAACAGTTAATAAATAAAATAAATGAATGGGCTAGCATGCAATAATTTATTTTCATCTTCTTTATGAAAAAGAAACAAAAACAAGTAAGCAACAAAATCGATTTTTCAATACTGATTCATTTAAGCAAAAGATTGACCTCCTAAGAGATCATCTTTTTGGGAGATCTGGAGATGTTGGAAAGCAAGATAGACAAATGAAGTCAGTGAAGAAGCATGGCGGATGAAAGAACGAGTATAGAGATCGGATAGGCGTGATCTTGTTCTGTGGTGCTGGACTGATTGTTGGATTCTGTGGCGACTCAATGCCACAGAATCCGACAAGGAGACTGGAACGTCTCTGGAGCAGGGGTCTACTACAGACAGATGAACCACGCTAGGAGTGCCTTCAATGGGAGGTTTCTCCATACACGCTTCCACGATACTCCCTTAGGGGAAGGAGGTTTTCAAAAGAAGATCGAAAATACACTATGTGCCAAATGGCATTTGTATGATTTCTTAAATAAATAATTTTATTATTATTATATTATTCTTCAAGGAACCCATTAGGTTTATTTATTATACTTGAAATTTAAAAATTTATTTTCATTAATATATATATAAGAAAATTAGAAAGGATTTTTGGATATGCAATTATGTTTTATGATGTCTCATTTGTATGATGTTTTTCTTATATTAATGGTTGTAACCAGTTTTCTATTGCGTCGAACACTTCTCAGCAATACGTCACTGCCGATTTTGTCAGTCCAGAGTAGCTTTAGGATGTATCTAATAAGCTTTATTCAAATGATTCTAGTTTTTTGATCGTTCGAGCTTTCAAAGTTCAAGTTTTTACTCCCTGCACTAGTGCTGACCACAATAATAATCGATCAGATGTGAATTTTTTGATTTGTGTAGTATCATTATCTTATTCGTCGATCCAAATTAAACTAATAATCCTTAAATAATTATTTTTAAAACCTCTAGAAAACAAAGGATAGAGAGGATAGCAGTATACTCTTCCGAATAGAAGGCAGGCAAGTCCTTGCCCTTTCGACTCAACTACCTGCGTACCGTCCGCAACAATGAATCCACCCACCGCCCACGTTCGTGTCTCTTCGACGTATCCTAGTTATTTAGTCAGGAATATTCCCAAGGCAGAGGTATGTAGTCCTTCGGGAGTAGTATGTAGACTTATTTCTTGCAAGAGAATATTCAACATTACAGTGTTTTACTTGTGTTTTACTTTGAGCAATATAGCTAATTATATGAAAAACAAGAGGTAGGATTAGAAAAAATCTCAATAGGATTTTCCTTTAACTCCTAGGCCCCAAAAAAAGCATATTTCAAGGATCCTTACCATCTATTTATGGAAAACATCTAAAATTTAAGGATACATAACACTGTTAAATAATTACAGATAAGTAGTAGGTAAACAAATATAGGGAGATTATGAGCCGGAACAAAACTATTGCAATTAAAAAATTTGCAACACTTGATAATGATTCTATGATTTTATTTGAAAGAATATGTTATAATTATTAAATTTAATCAATAATTAATTTTTATGAAATAGAATATTGCTCTGTGATTATCAAAGTAAAAAAAGTAGAAAACTATTTAAATAAATATATGAGTAAATGAGAAATATGGTTAACAACACATAAAGACTTCAGATGACCCCTATGCATTACACTAAACCTGGACCACAACAACCTGTGAACGGGTCTGGGGTGCAGTACATGGTAGAGACTGTACTCTTTCATGGACAACTGTTCTGCATGGAGGTGACTTGGCCAAGGTCACACTCAACCGCCAGATTTCCCCCTCTTATTTTGGGTACCCTATTTTTATAATATTTTATAGAGGCTGGTTGAGCCCCAGGACGGTCTTAGATCATATAAGATCCATCTCCGGCTGCAAACAGACTAAATAAAAGTCTTGCCCGTAGCGGAATTCGAACCAGGATTTCCGGCATGGTAACTCAGTGCTCTACCACTGAGCCAGTCCGCTCATTTATACTAATACATACCAGATTATTTGTGTCGGACAAACTACTTATTGTTTATGATAGATTGAATTGGTCAGGGGGTAAAAGACAAGACAAAAATAGTTGGCACAATTAAAATATCTTATCATTGACTGCACCCCCTGACCAATTCAATCCATCATTAGAATCATCCAGTCAACTATTTTCCACTCATATTTATTGTTTAGTTTGTAGTGGATCGATACTGTGGGATCCACAGGATCACCAAGCCTAGGTCACCCATAAGTGGGTAAAGTGAAGACTTAATCGGGAGAGAATCTTGGGGGCAAAGGGTCGTCATTGCCGAATCACCTTCCTGCATAACCGTTAAATATTTAATTTTAAAGCTTTGGCACGACAAACTTTAAAGAGTATTTGGGATCAATACATGGTGTAGAATGTACCGTTCCTAAGAGTTGTGGAAGGCTAATATTGGCCGAAACTTCACTCATCTGCGAGATTTATCCTTCTAATTAAGGATACCAAGATTACAAATGCTGAGTGAGCCACCGGGGATCCTGAAGATCCGAATGGTTAGATCCAAGGCTGATGAAAGAAGAAATAACTTAAAATATTTTTGTGCATTATTTTCCATAAAAATAGCATTATTCCTTTTTACATTCAACGATAGTGATGGAAAAGAATACTTGTGGTCTCCTACGACGCACTAACGCTCTTTCAACGACTCATTTAATACACTAATGCTTCATTCTCACACTTTTGCTTCGAAAGAAATTCTACATCTTTACGAAAAACTCCGCCAGAACTGACGACTTGGAACCGATCACCTTTCCCACACATTTCCTTCACGGGCGAGTAGTCCTCCGTCTGGCTCTTACACTTCCGGAACCTGGTACTTCCGACGAGGGAAGAGGAAGAATTCATGGTCGTACTACGACGTAATGGATATCTGAAACCGCATTAACCAAAATACTTTTAGTGGATAATACAGTCGCTCAATTATGACTTAGTGGTTCCACACTTGTGGAATTGCTGTGCTAAGGATTTGTTTCGATTACTTTATTTTTTTAAATAACAATATGGTGTATAATTTATAACCGATGCTAAGCAAAAAAAAAAATAAACACATCTAAATCAGATTACCAGGAGTATAAAACAGGAGTTATATGGGCTACACTTTGGTCTCACCGTATACTATTTTTTATCGCCTTATCTTGGACTAGATACCAGCTATGAACAGTGGGACTTATTGACTCCACAGTGACCATCTCGTTTCTATAAAACAGTTACCTGACTGCTGTTTATTGTGATATCGCCTGCATCTCCCTTTACTATTATGTCATCTAGAAATAGCAGTATCTTAAAGTAAAAGGTGCAATAACGTTTCTAATAATACCAGTATTTAAATTTAAACTTTTAGAACATTAAGAATTTTCAAGGAAAAATGTCTAACTGAATTATACTGATTAAATTTTACCAATCTTGTTTAGCCTTGTCAGAAATCAAACACATTTTTCTCTTCATAGATCTCGATTCTAGATAATTTCCATAAATCAATAAAGTTATTGACCTTGTTCTAGGCACTTTATTTCAATGAACTTATAAATATTAAAGAGTAGTAAATCAGTGAGTCAGAATAGATATTTTTTTTATTAATTTTTATATGGTACTAAATGTTAACAAAAAAAAAAAATATTTGATGTGTTTTCTGTTTGAGGTTAATGCTGCAACAATCTGGTTTTAACAAATAATAATCAGTATTATTATTTATTTATTCGTGTAATAAATAAAAAACCAGGACGAGGGAGCGTTATGTAAGCTGTTGCTATGTGAATTGGCCGGGGCCAGAGGGAAATCGTGAGCTGTGTCTCTTCCTTCATTTTCTTATGCATTAATTCTTCAGCCCCGATCCTTATCTGGTCGGTCGCCGAAGGAGTGTCTTCGTTCCTCTGGTTAATATCTTATATAACTTCCCTTTAGGTTAAAGAAAATAAAAATAACCAATCAAAAATCCTATTTTTAAATTGATATCGGTAAAATTGGAAATGGATTCGTACAGATATAATCATTTTAGGAATATATATTTAAGAAAAGTAAAAAACAAAGTTTTGGTAATTATTCCGCAGGTTGTCACATCGAGTTGAGCCATAATAAGTTTTAATATCCTCCAAAATTTCGAGTTATCGTGAGCTTTTGAATTGGAAAAAGAGTGTAGTTATGGGTAATCATTTAAACAAGAAATGAACGTTTCAACAAACATAGATCTTCTATACTTCGAAATGTTGATTAAACATTTATTTCGTGATGAAATGATTACAAAAATATAGACATTTTTATTTTCGAGGATATTAAAGAGATGCACGAATAAAAATTCAAGGCTTGTGACTTTTCTTTACTACACTATAAGCGACTACCTACAAAACTGATAGCATCCCTCCTGGTTAGAGCGTAACTAAAAATCAAAACTTTTCTTTTTATTCCATAAAAGTGGGAATCGTTGTGTTTTATTTGAGAATTTAGAGCACCAGAAATAAAACTATATGAGTAAAATAAAGATTATATTCATATTCAAAGTTTGAATTTTTTAAATAAATTATATTAACTAAATTTATAATTTATTTTTGATACGCATTACAGCATGGATCGGCAACGTAGGGACCCACTTTAGTTCCGAAAATGCATTATAAAATATAAATGTAAATTATGTAACATAACCATTGATATCGAAGAAACTTTTATAAATATGAGGAAGAAAATTCTTTTATGTAGGGAGAACTGTTTATTTGGAAGCCGACGTTTCGACCTACATTTATATGATCGGCGATAAATTAGTATGAATAAAAATCGTTTATAAATACGGTTCATTCAACTATGTTTGTAATTATTTACTCACATAATAAAATATTCCTTTTTATTTTTTTACTAAAATACAAAACTATCTCCAACACCTGTTTGATACAGCTTGGTTGACATTGACTCGTGGTCAAAAAAGGTTAATGACCCTTGTGTTATAGTGTACTTTTTTAGTAGCAACTATTATCCAAATTTTAATAATATCAACGATTGGAATTATTTTTAACAAAATGTCAAAATTATAAAAACAAAAGGTAAGGAAGTAAACTAATCGAAAAGAAGATCCGAGAGCGAGAGGCAAGAAGTGAATGGACGAGGTGGTGGGGTGGAGAGGGGGGAGGGGTGGGGATCAGCTGTTTCTGGCGGGAGCGGGTCAGCTGATCCTTCCCGCCGGCGCCTTATCTAATCCCGCCTTTTCACTTCCCGCCCTTTCCTATTGTTATGTACATATTTGAAAAGAGGTAATATTTTAACGCGGTCGCCTAGCTTTTTGTTCCCTTGTGTAACACACTCGGGATTCCCTACTGTTTCAACACGAAACTAACTTGTTAAAATATTTGTAGGAATTCTTTGGCGGTGTAATTAAGAGGTTTGTTTAATCGTGAAAGTGTGATAAGTATTGTTTATATGACCTCTTTAACTAATCCTATTTGGTAATCGTTTCGTTGATAAATTAATAAATATGGAGTTGGCTTGGGAGAAATGTTTTGGTGAATACTATTGTATGACATGTAAAAGGAAATAATTTAGTACTAAATGAGTTTATAGTAAAAAATTATGATTTTCAAAATATTTTCTATGCCACTCTAGCAACAGTCACGAATACTAAACGCGTATGGGATTGTACTTTGATGTATGTACATAAAACTGATATTTATAAGAAATAAAGTAGGTATAAAATGGAGCCACATATAATAATGTATATGATTTATTTACCTATATCTAAAACTGAGTTTATAGGAAATTAAAAGAACACAAGTCTTAAAAAGATAATAAAAAAAACATGTTTATAGGTAACTACCATTATTTTATTTCACTGGAATCCATTAATATACATGTATGCAAATCTCGGTACGTGATCATATCGATAAGCCCATAAAAAGGTTATAAACTTGAGTGATAATAAATTATATAATATTGAAATCAGGCAACCGCACCACAATTATATTTTCATGGTCATCTGACCAGGAATGTTGGATGTGAAGATCTATTAATAGAAAATTACTAGGAGGTGTAGGGAAGAAGAAAATAACTTGTTCGAGTACAGTTAGCATTAATCATCTGTCATAATCATCAATGGCTTTTTTTTAAATATATTTTTAGCTATTAAAATTATCTTTAGACATATATTTGGGTTGGGCTCATATTGTTTAACATGTTGAACTATGTCTATAATTAGATTAAAATTACATTTGAAAAGATGAAATTTAATTTTCCTGGAATATTTAGGTTCTAATAAATACAAGTATATAAGTGTTAAAGTTATAATTTACAAAAATCAGTTAAGTTCGTGGCTTTTTCTTTTTTCTTTACTCCTCGTTACCTTCTTTGACTTTTAGTTGCATATATATTAGATAATAATTTTCTAAAACGTTTAACTTGCCAATAGAATGTTTCAAACAATACTTGTGAATTGCAAACAAAGTACATGCGAATACTTTCTCCTTCTTTATTTTTCAGCTAATAATTCAATTCATTCATAGTAAATAATTACCATTTTTTAATATTATCAACAATGCCAGAAGGGAAGTTAAACAAAATAGATATATAAAATCAAAGGAAAAGTATAAGTGAAAGTTTACCTCCTTAGGGAAAGAAAAATTTAACGTTTAACCACTTTCATACTTTTTCAATCAATAAAAGGTCTAGCTGAAATTAAAAACCATCTAGTCATAAATTTATGTACCCAGTTTGATTAAAATTTTAGAGTTTGTTTTTATAAAACGGTAAAAAAAAGTATTACATTAAACCGCAAGTATATCCATTTTGAAGAAAAGTGGACATATGCAATAGACATGTGCATTCCGAAAATGTGTATATTAATTTTTTTTTTTAGTTCAAGAACTAGAAAATTTTCAATGCTTGTTTATTTATACTTAAAACCATAAAATGTGTATTTTTGTAGAGAACTCGAATTCAACGATTACCACACATTTCCCTTATTGTCCATTTTATGTTCGAATATTGCAAAAATACAGATACCAATTTTATTGAAAATAAACTAAAAAATATGATGATGTAAGTTATTGAATTAATGAGAACAGGAGTATTTGGTTATAAACACAATTGTCCTAAGAGCTTAGATTAATAATATTCCTTAAATACTTGAATAGAAACAATAGATAAGAGAAAAGTACGGGCGGTGGATTAATGTTAGGCTTTTTTAATTTACCCTTCCCAACAATGTTACATAAGTATCCATTCATCATTTTTCTATTATCGATAAACAGAATATATTTTTTAAACACTTTTGCTGGAATACGTTTTAATCAAATACTCTTTATGATTAAAACATACGTTTTTATGTTTTGAAAATTTCTGAGAGTATGGTGGTAGGACTGTTTTGATATTTTAGCGTTTTAGAGACTGGTGAAGGGCAGGGGTTGCCAACCTTTTTCCACCCTAGAGCACATTCCAAAATACCGGTTGCCTCCGGTCCGTCATCAAAACTTAGTCAATATTACTTAGTCTCCTGTTGTACAACAAAATGTTATTGTTTTTCTATTAAAAATTATTGTTTGACGAAATAAAAACATTTCCTAGCAGGATTACTTCAGTAAAATATTTGATAAAAGTGATAAATCTGTATACTAACTCGTTCGCAGGTTAAACATGGTTCGAATCCGCGTCTACCGCATCAAATATTATATAATTAGGACTTATACCTTATTAATGAATACATAAAAACTAAAACATATATTAAAAATACAAATATATAAAAAATACTAAGTACAGTTAACAAAGAAAAATGTCGACAATTTCATAGCTGATTTTAGTTGGACTCCTATATTACACAGGAATTTCTTATTATCAGAGGTAAATAGCAGTGTTGAGTTACAAGTATCACTTCCTGTGTATCTGTCATGTTCAAATTTAAATATCTTATTTCTATTGATTAAAACCTGTTTAATACTGAATTTTAATATAATTCGTGTATTTATAAATACATTTTTGGAATACAATTTTTGTGATGCTTCGAATATAATAGCACTTCCATTATATTGTCTGTACATAAGTACATGATTATGATCTATAAATCTAATGACTTATGGCATATGACATAACTTATAGATTTAAGAACAATCACAAATACATATGAAGGTACTCCTTTCAAGGGTTAACCATTTTGAAATTATGCTAAATACAAAAGTACATATGTAGGATGATCTCACTTGCAGGTTAGTATTAAAATCTTGAATACTTTTACGATTACAAAACATTCTACTGCGAACAAGAAAGTAAAAAAAATAGGACAAACATAATCAAATATTAGAATCACTTCTACGTTACTGATCAGTTATGTGGAGTTTGTCTTGGACTTAAGAGGTTAATCAACTACCGGTTTTATCACCAACAACAGGTAAGGAGTGTGAAAAATCTTGGAACATAAGACGAAAACCTTTATGAATTTAATAAAATACTCTATAAAACTAATTAATAAATAAATGGTAACAAAATTTCTATTCCATAATATGGTATTACTTGCCTATAATTATACCTACACATTTCTGTAATAGTATTAAAGTCAGTACATTTTTTTGTTCTAGTTTGTTGTTTTGTTAGCTTAAACAGGTTTTTAAAGTTTTTTAGTTATTGCACAATAAGAGAAATAATCGACATTCTTTTGCATAATCATTCTCGATGACTAGTGCAAAAATATTTGATCTTGACTCATGGGAGCACTATGACCCGCCCTAGCCCAGGACAAAATGTACTAGATATGAATATTATTTTTATTTAATTGATAATATATCTCTTTTTAGAGGAAATAAGCTTTTATATAAATTATCTCGCTTACTGTGTCGGCGCTGGCGATAATGGTCACTTTCATTCGATTCTGTCTTTCCTCTTTAATGGAATTTCTTTCTTTTTGGAATGAAAAAAAACCTGTATCACTATAACCCATGAAGGGTTTTGGGTTAAGCATATGGTAGAGACTGTACTATCTCTGAGCCAACAGTCGTACTAGGCTAATTTTGGTCTAGCTATTTGTATATGTATTTGTATATTTGTATGTTTAATGCTGCTTTATGTATTAATAAAAAATAATTATATGAAAAAGTTATTATGCCTTAAAAGGCTGATTATTATATTTAAAAGTTAAAACTATATACATAGAACCAACACTAGACAGTTAAGCTAAATAGTTTATAACTGTTCTAACCCAAAATGCATTTTTTTTATTCACTAACATTAAAATTCAACGCTTTAAAATAATTATTTTTCAACCATGCTGAAATGTATTCCTCTTTTTGTTTTTATAAAATTAAAATATCAGGTTTCATTATATCCGTTGTTTTGTTTGCTGTTGATACATTCACTATTCTCAATACCGAATACTGAATTTTATATTAAGATAAAAAAAAATGTATCATTCGATAAAACTATGATCTATTGTATAGCCCTGGTGGCGATCTAACAGTAAATCTATTCAGTCAATAAAATGTATAATTATTTTGAGATCCAGTTTTTTTAATCGTCATCCATACCAACATATCTTTCATCAACTAAACGATTAACTAACAAATAGTCATAATAGTAATAATAATTTAATTTCAAATTTTAACATAAATATTGCTGGAACATGTGATTATTAATTTAAAAAAATTAATAATGATATAATGATGGATATTACTTCATAATTACTATTTCTAAAAATGTTTACCCTAAATGCTAAAAAAAATGTGTTATGCTAAATGGTAAGTGTGTGCATGTATGTATAGACACATATATGTAATGTAAAAATATATCATTTTAAATTCGTCCAGACAGAAGAAAATCAATTATTGTGGGCTGAAATTGCTGGTACAAGTCTTGCTCGGGCGCACACTGGAGAACAGAAGCATTGTTTTCCTAATACCCTACCCGAATTTAACGTAATTTCAAATATTTAATGTTAAATTATAAAAAAGGAGTATTTTATATTTAATTTTGTTTTGTAATCGCGAAAATACTATTTTTTTAAAAACAATTCCTACTTTAGTTAAATGCATCTTTAAAGTAGGAGTGGGGGTAAAATAATGAATTATTAAATAACAAGAACTAAATATATTATGAACAAAATAGTATATTAAAATATTCATTTAAATTAATTGTTATTTATTTATATCAAATTTTAATCGTCCAGTCCCTAATAATTAATATATAACGCTGAATAAGATCATCAATTTTATTAATAAAATATATAAAAATTAATATGTATTTTACATCTATTAGTTAATGAAAAAAATACTTATTTATAAAAGAATAAAAAGAATATGTGTATACTAAAGTAATCCCAACTACCTCACAAAGGTGGTGTAAGGTATGCGGCATTAAAATCTCCAACCTTCTTAAAACAATGGAGTCATTCATGTTTAGAACATTATTGGTAGTATGAGAAGTTGAATTATTTATTTTTCTCAAAGTATTTAGTGAAAATTTTATTGTAAACAAAAATTTTAAACCTACATTTTTTTATATTTCGCCGGAAAATTCAAGATGGCGGCTCTTTTAGATTTTGCATTGTCTGTTATAAGACTAGAAAAGAGTATTAGTTATTTGTTTATAATATTCATACTCTTTTACTGCACTAATTATATATGCCAAAGAGGATTTGCTTCAATTAATTGGTTCTGGAGAAAGGCATAGGATATCTTCAGTTCAGGAGGATTTTTCTTCAAATTAGGAATGGGAAAAATTATATATTGATCAGAAAATTCATACTACACAATAAAAAGTTAAATAATGTTAAATATTATATCAAAGTTGTCAGTTTAAGCAGTATATTTTGTATTGGGATGAGACTTCAATGCAAAAGTAATTAAACTAATGATTCAAATGACTTTAATGGTGGAATGAGAAAGACGGGGTGTAAATCGATTCGAAAAAAAACGATATATTTTGATTTTTCAATGTTTATAATACCTTTTTATAGTGTATTCGATATCGTAGATAAGTAAAAATATTTTTTGTATTGTTTATTTACATAAAAATTTACCTAATACAATTGATATAGTGGTTGAGATGCACTACATCTATTTTTTCAAACAAACAGCCAAACTATGTAACTTTAAAAAAGAAAAACCACAACACAATTTTTCAACAATTGGAAATCATATATAATAAATATGTTAATACAAATGTTTAAATACTAATTTATAATAATTTGAATGTGAATGATTGAAATTTTTCATGAATTCATCAGAAACGCTGGATGTTGGAACATCTACAATTCTGTTATATTCTATCATATCATTATATTCTGTTATATATTCTTTTCAATTATTTAAACCTTACATATATTTATTCAGAAATATAATATAACATGTTATAGAAGTAATCATTGATAGAAAACTTTGTGATAAAAAAAGTATGTATAATAAATTCGCGTTCCTAGTTATTTGTCAAATGATATCTTAAAACAAGCTTTGGGAATTTACATGTGCAATTCTTCAGTATATAAAATATATATAGGATCTACTTATCTATATAATACTTACAATATTTATGCAAACAAAACGATGTTAATTTTCATTACACATACAAGTGTAATCGAATACTCTTGTCACTATTGCATAGCTTGATTTATGAAGATATATTGCATTTATTTCTTAATATGATGCATAATATTTAAGAATACTAAATGTATTATCACTTGTATGCTAATAATAAACAATAAAAATAACAAGATATTTGTAAAGAAACAAGTTTATTACGGAGTATGGTTATAATAATTTCATCATTTATTGTAATGCTTGGAAACAAAGATGCAACTAAAAATAACTAAAAACTATGAACCTAACTAAATAAGAATTTTAAATTAATAAATTATACATATTTCATACCAAGGTAAACAAAAATATTTATGGTGATTATATTTAATGAGATTGGGTTTGATCTAGAAGTAGAAGTTTGAAGAGTAGATATTTTTTAAAATCCTTTTTCCAAACTTAAGCATAATAATTTTATTATAATTATAAGCATTTTTAATGAATATACATACTATTTTCAAAATACACAAAAATATACATTGGTTATATTTTTTAATTTATATTGATTTATCAAGTTTTTCACTTTTTTTTCGTGTGTTTTTATTATTGGAAAATTAAGAGTTTATTATTTAATATAAGGTACTTTCAGTTATTTAATATAATAATTAGAGAGGTAAAAAAAAATGTTTCAAACAAATATAAAAATTATAGAACATCATTTTAGTTTAACTATTGATACGAAAAATAAGAATTCTATTTGCTCACATTACTAAATTATATTGAACTACAAACTTGTTAAAAATATATTATTTATAGGGCTTAAAAATTAATAATTAAAAGTTCCAATTCCGCTATTTAAATTAGTGAAAATATAAAAGAAATGGTAACTTTAAAACTACATAATACCAGAAGTAATAGCAGAATGTTTATATAATTTAAAAACAAGCATTACATGTCAGTAGAATATAATACTAAAAAATGATCAAATTTAAACAAAATGAAACAAATTATATTTTATTATAATAATATGCAATTATTACGACGAAATTTAAAGATATGAGGTAGGAAAATATAACTAAAAGTAGAAAATATGACCATAATAAAAGATTTAGAAATCTTAAATGTAGGCAGTCCAGCTATAAATGTTGTATAACATCTTAATAATATATAAAATGAAGAAATAGTTAAACAAACGTACTGTCGACAAACACTACAAATTAAAGTAATGAAAGGTAGATATATTTAAACAAATAAAAAAAGCTAGAGATTATCAACTATTAATTTTAATATACACCGAGAAACACTCAGTCTAATGTTTTTATCCCTAGTAAATTAAATGATTGCTAAATCATGAACGTGGGGCTTATTCTAAACGTTGGTGTTAAATTGTTTGGGCTTGTTCTTAAATCCATGATTTAAGATTGTAAATTTTTACATTCCACTATTGAAACCAATGCCAATTTTTAGAAATGATTTGAATGAATTATTAAAAACTTAAAATAAAATTTAAGAAAATCAAAAAACTAAAAAAAAAACAAGAAAAAAATTGTCAACAGGATTTATAAATTTTAAGTCTTTATATCATGTAACACGTATTAACCAGACAATTACAAGTTTTTTTTAATGTTATAAGCCTAATAGTAAATATCCAGGTAGACCGAGACGTGTGTGGGAGGATCCGTGGACGGAAGTTTGTAAACAACGATTGGTTGTAACCTCCTTGTTCGCTTTTCATTTTGTAGTTATTGTCTTGCTTTATTATATTTCAGTACATTATTGACTCAAGAATTGATCGCGTTTTTTTTTAAGGTCTCATCATGGAATGAATAAACCGCCAATTATGACCATTTTATCATTAAATATCGCAGTGCATTGGATGACACAAAACTGTCATGTCTAAGGCAATATAGGTGTGTCAGTTTTAATATCACTTGCTGTTTGTTGGCGTTAAATAAACTTAAAAACACCTTTCAAAATATCGATTTGATTAGGATTCCTAAATAGGATAAAGTATATTTCAAACTGAACGTCATCAAGACAAACATCGCTATCTCACTCCCGTTCAATTGCCAACATCTTGGACAAAGATAAAATGCTAACAGGCTGCGTTGGGCAAACACAAGATAAACACCCATTTGTCGATAAATCTATGTAAACCGGGTTAGATTGCGGGAGTGATGAGGAATAATATTGAATTATTATATATATATATATATATATATATATATATATATATATATATATATATATATATATTTATTTTTTTTTGTTTTTTTTCACGTCAGGGCATGAATTTGAGACTAACCTAGTCTCGAGACGTCCCCTAAAGAAGTCGAAATAACTGACTGAAACTTAAAAACCAAAACATATATATATATATATATATATATATATATATATATATATATATATATATATATATATTACAAAAAATCTAGTATTTTTGCAAAGAATTTTGTTTTCTTGGTAGGATGGTAGTTGATTGTGTAGGATTAGAGTGCTGAGTTGCTGTCCTGAAGGTCTTGGGTTCAAATACGTTTAAAGCAGATACATTATTTAATCTGCATAGATGGATGGACC
Source organism: Troilus luridus (assembly GCA_964056705.1). Taxonomy (NCBI): domain Eukaryota; kingdom Metazoa; phylum Arthropoda; class Insecta; order Hemiptera; family Pentatomidae; genus Troilus; species Troilus luridus. The sequence goes on along the minus strand of OZ057414.1, from coordinate 112,700,557 downwards.
CTGTGGGATTTGCAGGGCCTCCTGGGGTTCATCCAGTCTCTATAATGTGGGTACCCTTATATGGAGAAAAACCCGGTCTGTTTGGGAAACGCATTTATTCATTAATTATGATTACTTATAAGAAATAACTTCATATGGTTTAGAAATTTAACATGTGACCTTTTAGATGTTACACTATATTATAAATACTAATTAACATAGGTTGATAAATAGCAAATTCAGAGAAGTATGTGCAAATGATATATTAACAAAGCCTATAATGATTGGAGGATGTTATGCAGATGACGTGGACATAGTAGGAAGAACAACAAGAATTCTACAACAGGCTTTTCTTGCTTTGGAGAATTTTGGACGGCGTATAGGCTCTCAGGTAAACCAAGTAAAGACTAAGTACATGGTGGCTAACCCTTCAAGACAATCGGATCCCACTATCACGTTTGGCGCCTACACATTTGAAAGTGTCGACAGTTTTGTCTACCTTGGTTCTCTGGTCAAAGCAGATGGCTTAACCAGCCAAGAAGTTCAAAGAAGAATTTTAGCCGCTAGTAGATGTTATTTTGGGATGGCGAAAATTGATCGAAGTAGTCTGATATCAAGAAGAGCCAAGGTCATGGTGTACATTCATCAGGGCTGTTTTAACCAATGGATCGGAAACCTGGCCTCTGTCCGAACGAAAAATATTAAGAAGGGTGTTTGGAACTGTAAGAGTTGGCGATCAATTTAGACAAAATTCAGAGCTGTATCTGATGTATCAGGAGCCAGGCGTGGTGAAACACATAAAAATAGCTAGAGTGAGATGGGCTGGACATGTTGCCAGAATGGAGGACGACGCTGCCCTGAAAAGACTGCTGTTTGGGTTCGTTGACGGAAAAAGAAAACGTGGGCGTACACGACTTAGATGGGCAGATGAAGTCGATGCAGGCAGCATCATTGGATCCAGAGCTTGGATGACCTTGGCGCAGGGCAGAGAAGAGTGGAGGCGACGCCTTGATGCGGCCAGGACCCGTGCTGGGTTCTAGAGCCAGTGTTAATTAATAATGATTGGAGGAGAAGGTCTTAGTGTTGAAATCGATGAATCCTGCTTCTCTAAAAGGAAATATAATGCGGGGAGGATATATCCGCAGTGATGGGTGTACGGAGGCATATGCAGGGAAACTAGGGAGTGTTTCCTATATTCTGTCCTATGTAGAACAGACGAAATGCTGGCTTCTTGCATTAAAGCTGGAAAACGACTCGCGACAACAATATATTCTGATTGCTGGAAGACCTATAAGGAAACAAAGCAAATTGAAGGCATGAGGTATAAACATAACGTTGTCAACCATTCAAAAAATTTCGTTGACTTGAACAGAGGTGCTCAGAGGGTGGAATCACTTTGGTCTTCATTCAAACAAAAAAATAATGTGGAAAGAGCAGAAATATGTTGGATTCATATTTATGCGAATTCATATAGAGGAGTAGGTACGAGAAAGAATGTTTGTTTACTAAGATTTTAGAAAGCATTCCTGATTATTATCCACAAATGTAATTGCAATTGTTTTGTTTTGAGGTAATTTATAAATATACACAGGTTTTGTTATGAGTATTTTTTTATTTAATAGCATTAATATAGGATATCTAAAAAATAATATGCATGCGTTATCCAAAACAGACCCGAAAAACCTGGAGGTTGAGTGTAATTTTGGGCTTATCACCTCACCTCATTGCCAAATCACTGAGCAAATGTTGGTTTAGAAACGGCACCTTCCCTTGATAGGTTGGAGTTGTTCAGTTACGGTAAGCTTATAGTGCAGTATAATTGTGTATCAATAAATTAAATTTTTATTAAGTATCTACGAGGAGCGGGATAGCTCATTGGGTAGAGCGTTGAGTTTCTATGCCAATCCAACTGTGACAGGCAAATTATGTAATCTGTTTATGGCTATAAATGGATCTGCAGACTTCCTGAGGCTCACCCAGTCTCTATAAATGAGGAATAAATCCTGGGAGTCGAGTTTGATTTCATCCAAATCGTTTCCTTGCACATCCGTTGGCTTAGAAACAAAACAATATCTACCGTGTACTGAACCGAAAACCTTTCATGGGTTGTAGATGTAATAGGTTTTTATTCCCCAAAATATGTTGAAATACTAATATTCTGATCAATAACTATTACTAATTTCAATTGAGATACTATCGGATAGATTTCGAGTTTTAGCAATAGTGAGCAGCAGGAAACAGACTCTATAGCAGGCTTAATCCCATGTTATTCTCGTCAACGGTCTTTATGTTTTGATTTTAATTTGTTAGTAACAGTGTCTAGAGCACTGAGTTGCTGTGCTATGGGTTCCAAGTTCAAATACCTCTGTGGCACATAAATGATTTAATGTATTAAATATTTTTATTTGAAAAGAAAAGATATGTCCAGGATCGGGACTCGAACCCGGGTCGTCCAGATCGCTAGTCTGGGACTCTACCAATTGAGCTATCCTGTCTACGTCAGGCTCGTTCCCCGGTCATTGTCATATCCTTTCTTTTCACTGATCCGACGTCTCCGCGTTATTAATTTTATTAATTTTTAAATATTTTTATTTGAAAAGAAAAGATATCTCCAGGACCGGGACTGATCTGGACGAACCCGGGTCGTCTAGATCGCTAGTCTAAACTCTACCAATTATTTAATGTAATTTAAATAGCCATGAACGGACCCAATGGAATCTCTTGTTCCTTCTGGGTCTCCCCAAGCCTCTCTAAAATGGTTACATTTAATTGGAGGAAAACCTGATCTGTGATTGCGACCAAATCAACTCTTTACACAAACGTTGGTCCCTACAATGTACCAAACTAAAGAACCTTCTAGGTTGCAATGGTACCTAGTGGTTTTTTTATCAGTCCCTTGTAGTTTTTTTTTTGTATGGATATAGAAATGTGTAAAATATTTTAGAAAAGAATTCGGATTATCTCCTTTGAAATTGGCTAATGATTTATTAACAGGTGAGTTACCTGTGTGATACCTGAAGCTGTCGGGGTGAATTCCTCGCCTACCTGCTCAGCTGTTTCTTTAGGTGTCCTTTTTTCGAGACCCTGGGAACTCAACAAACATGACAACTATGCACAAGCCAGGGTCAGATAAAGCCATTTATATTGATAAGACTGACAGAAACAGTTGACTGCAAGTATCTGCGAGAATTAAGCTGCCATACAGTTTTCAAATATTTTTAAAAAATTTACATATCATGCATTCTTGCGATTCCTATACTTATAGAAGATTATCAGGTCGTGCGAATTCCAGATGTGGTTGAATAAAGTGTTGAGGACCTCATATCGTTGGCTACTTCTTATCTTCATTAAGAGGCAGTCACAAGAATGAGAAGAAGAAGAAGAAGATAAACACAATACATTATTTTTATTAGCGAAGAAAACAATTCTAATTATTTTGTAAAGTATTTCATCAGTCGACAACAACTTGTCACATCCCGGCAGGTGGCCTGAAGGTTTTTAAAATGGAGCAAATAATCCTTAGCTATGCCGTCCTTAGGAGGGATCGTAAAATGACGGCCCTGATCCTGGGGGCAGTCAATAGTTATTTAACAAAAATTTCCATCTTAATTATAACTGGATTAGAATAAAGTAGGACTCCCACTATAGCACCGTCTGATTAGCCATGAAACTAAAGTGACCATTAATAAATGGATATAAAATTATTAAGCTTTCATATTTAACTGCATCTATAATATGAGATAACTAATTATGATTTACAAGACCATGCAGTTTGTAAATTTTGTATGAGCTCTAAAAAAATGTTATGATGGTCTCTCAAACTACTTATATAATGTTCGAGGTAAAAAAAAAAAATCGGCTATTTCAGCTGATAAAATCCCATAAGTGTCCGCCATAATGGTTTTTGTTGTAATATTGGAGATAAGTTCTTGAGATAAAAAAAAACAACAACGAAATATCACATTGGAAAAAAAACAAAAACATACATTTCTAGACTTTTTTAAGTAATGGAATTTGTCGGATGAATAAAATCCTTATCATAATACACCTGAACACAGACTTATTTCATTTACGAACGGAATGAAGAATATCCAAAAAAAAAAAATGAAGAAATAATAAATAAATCGAGATTACAAGAAGATTAATGGAAGGAAAACAGCATTAAAGGATCCAACGAGAGAAAAGAAAAAGATGAAGAAATTAAAAGTAAAATGTCAGCTGACTCGGGCCCAGTTGTCCTTGCAAGTCTAGGAACTTTGGCTATCCAGAATTTATTTATGTCCACCTGTTTTAGGTTTTTAAAAACCTGATTTGAGGTTCAAAAACCTCTGCAAAAAATATATACAGGTTTGTTGTTCAGCTCATAATTAACATATATATTCTAAGGTTCAATTTCCTATTGAATGAAATGCTTTTTATTTCTTTTATAAAAATATATATATTATGTTTCTTACCAGTAATTATTGGAAAAATGCTCTACGCTCTAAATTAATTACAAAAGTCACATATATATGGCTGTTATAAGACTTTGTGGCTCCACTAAGCCAGCGAATCCTTCTTATGTCAAATCCTTCCAATCCAAAATCCTTCGTAATATTCTCAATACTCCTTACTTTGTTGCGAATGTCATCCAAAATGCTCTTAATGTCCCATTGGTTCCTGATTTTACTCGAACCCACTTGTTTCAAACCTAGCTACGATATTTCTGCGAGGCGTCTGAAAAGAAGATGTTCTCGTGACCTTCGAAGTTTAATTTGTTATTTGAACACTATGAGTGGGTCGTTTCTCTTCTTGCCCTCACATATCATTCATTCATTCTATTTAGTTGTATAAGTGATACAGTTGTCAATTTTAATAAATACATTTTTAAAAATGTTGATTTGGTGTTTTTCTATATGTTTTCTCTTAAAAACAACAAAAAAAAAAAAAAACTGTGCCACTACAGCATTATAAAAAATGTTGAATTCAGTAAAGAATAGAGATTGTACCAATACTGTTAAGGAAGGTGATTTGTCCGAAATCACGCTCAACCGCCAAACTTTTCCTTAATTTAGGGTACTCATTTAAAGAGGCTGTGCTAGCCCCAGGAGGGTTTGTAGATCCCACATGTCAATCCGTAGCTGTTAATAGCATAATAATTTATCTGCTTTGAAATTGAAATTTCTAATATAGAAGGAAGACATTTAAAACGCTAGGTTAGAAGAGAAAAGTATGAACGATAAAGATTGAGAGTGATTTAAGAAGCGGAAGGGAAACTAACAACAAAGATCTCGATACTTTGAAAAAGAGAGAGTGTTCTTAAACAGTGCATAGATTAGCAAACATTTTTTAAATAACTCACTCTCCTATCTTTCTAGGTAATAGGATTTTGAAAACACAACAAAGCATTTCAGATAAAATATAAACATTTATTTGTTTCGTTAACACTAACGAAAAATAAACCAGTACTAGTAGAAAACATTATAGTGGTTTTTAGTGACTGTACAGTACCAGGATGGTGATTTGACTGGCACTACAAGACGAGGTTACTCGGGTTATAGAGGCTGAATGAGCCTCAGGAGGGTCTCCTGTTCCTTATTACCGTTATTTATTATTATTAAACCAGATGCATTTTTTACCACCTACTCCACGGATTCGTGGCTATTAATCTACAAGAAACTATCAAAGTCGTAAAAGATTCGAGGAAAAATATGCATTTTCCGATTTATGAAATTTAAATTGTCTCCATATGCTAAGGTTCTTCTCCATATTGACACTCGGTTATATTGGATGGAGGATGGTAAGTCTTCAAGAAACATCAAGCTTGTAAAAAAACCAGGCTTCAGAAATTCAGAGTGCATATGACGAACCACTTGCGAGAAATGCAAACGAGATGCTGATGAAATAAATTCCAAGACCATTCCTTCAATTCGAACAGAACATTAAAAATGTTTACCATTGGGCATTAGTTGACATTTTTTTTATTGTCTTCACCAAGGGCTCGGTTTAAAGTTTCACAGATATTCACGTTGTACTTTTTATCTCTAAGATAAAAATAAAAATATAAGAAAAGTTCTATATAATTGGAAAGCTTATGATTGAACAATGTTAATTGTGAATTTTATTGCACTGATGTTTTCTCTTGCAGCTTGAAACATCAAAAAATCTACGTTTCAAGGTATTTTAATGTTTGTATAACCTTTGAGTTTGCACCTGTTTTGTAATAAGTTTTAATTATAAAAAATAAGTTTTTTGTGCCTATAATTAAAATGAATAAAAATTAAAAATTTAAATTAAAGTAGGAACTTATTCTATCACATTCACGTCAGATTTAAATATGAGATTCAATTATATAAATATGATTAGTTAATAATAAAAAAGTAATAATCTGTACCACTGCATCCATGGAGGATCTTGGATTCAGTAGACAGTAGAGAATGTACTGTTTTTAGGGAGTTGTTAGCTAATTTAACATATAAAATCTGTCCAAAATACGACTAATTATTGTTACTTCTGGTAACAAAATGCAACTACATTTTCAGATACGCTACATTAGCAACATACTGACAATAATCCAACCTATTTTGATTTATCTTAATTGATTTTTTTGAATTTAAGGTATTTGTAGAACAAAATGTCATTATGTATTTTTTATGATTGTAAACCATTATAACATAAATCGTATACTACTACAACCAATGAAGGTTCTTGGGTTCAGTACATGGTAGAGACTGTTCCACAGTTAGTCAAACTGTGTTTGCTAATAAAATATATTATAAAATCTGTATTACTACTATGTATGAAGGAATATCCTTTCAAAATAAAAACAAAATCCGAAATATGACCAATTAAATAATGAAATAAGTGTTATTTCTGGAATTCTTACAGAACTTTCTCAGTACCACTATTTTGTGATACGTTACGATATGTACTGATAACAACCCAACACTTTTCAATGTATAACTGTATTGATTTTGTTTTTGTTAATAGGTATAAGTAGAAAGAAATGTTATTGTATGCTGTTTATGGCTGTTAGAACGAAATGTCACTAGGTAATTTTTATGATTATAAACCATTATAACATAAATCGTGTGCTACTACAACCAATGAAGTTTCTTGGGTTCGGTACATGGTAGAGACTGTTTCACAGAGAGTCAAACTGTTGTGCAGAGAGGTGTTTGTTAGTAAAATAAATTATAAAGTCTGAATTACTACTATCAATAAAGGAATTTTCCTTTCAAAATAAAAACAAATCCGAAATATGACCAATTAAATAATGAAATGTGTTATTTCTGAAACCATAATTCTTGCAGAACTTTCTCAGTCCCACGGTTTTCTGATACTTTACTTTGATAACTTACTGACAATAACCCAACAATTTCAGTATATATCTGTATTGATTTTGTTTTGTTAAAAGGTATAAGTAGAAAGAAATGTTATTGTATGTTGTTTATGGCTGTAAACCTTTATACCGTAAAAACTCTACCACTACAATCCATAAATCGGAAATAACATACTCAGTTTTAAGTTTAAAATTTTATAACTGATAAATGAATTATGTGTTTTTATTTATATATAAGTATTCATGTAAGAAAGAAATTAGTTGACTGTAGGTACTATAATAGGATGTAATTAGTTGGGGGTGCAGTCAAGAAAAAAAAAATTTTCTTGACTGCACCCCCAACTAATTACATCCTATTATATATAAGTATATTTATATCATTTTCTGCTTTTTTTGTTTCTACTTGACATTGTAATTTGCATACATATGTAGTTATCTATTGTTTCTCTCTATATAATTATTCTAATTTATTTCTGTTATTTTATATTTCTTGTACTCTGATTTTTATTCTTTGAATGTTATCAGTGGATGTAATTCGCAATTTTTTTCACAATAATTCTTTCTCATTTGTTATTTTAATTGTATAAATCATTAAATGTAATTAAATTATACTCTAAGACATAATAACCTATATATTTATACCTGTAATGTTATTCTAAATGTTTCAGAATAAATAAAGACTTTATTATTATTAAAAGGCATTGTGTTCAGTACATGATAGAGGCTGGACTGTTTCTAGAGCTGGACAACATTTGTGCAGGAAATGGTTTGGAAGATTATGCTGATATTTTATAAAATTATATATGAAAGAATATCAGCTTTTATTTTAACCCTCTTTTAAATATAAAGGACAAAATAGCTTGAATTTCATTATAATTTGACATACTATCGCAATCTTAAACCCAGCCATCTAAACGACATTATCGTTCCCAGGACAATCTGCAATGCCAGATTTATCTTCTCGTTCATTCATCTCGCTCATAAAGCTGATAATGGTTATATTACACACGAGTCATCGCCAGGAGTAGATTTGCATAGATGGGCCATAAGACAGGGGCTGATTGGTCCGGGGGCCACCCCGAAGACAGGACCTAATGACAAGAGGTCCTGGAGGACACAGGACTCTATAAAAATAAAGGACGAACTCCTGACCGGTCCGGATTCCCACGGCGGGAAGGTCGCCCTGCAAGGACGGGCGTTTCTTCTGCTGCAACGGAGGGCTGCTGCAACGGTGGCTCTGGTGCATCCAGCGAAGGACTGCTTTTTGCAGCGCCAACTCACATACCTTCGCCCCGTTTTTCTTCCATGTCTAGCCGAGCTTTGAACCAACTCGGCCATTTTGTGAAACAATTTGCTCCAAAGGGCCGATATTATTTTGGGCCGAATAGGGACAATTGCTTCGATTTTTTTCTGACAGATTGGTCTGACTTCGGTTTCCGGTTTCCATTCGGATTGTGAGAAGTAGAAGATGTTCCCATCACCTCTGCAGGTAATCAGTTGTGTTTTTTATAACTATGTAATTTGTAGGAGCGAATATTGAATATTATACCATTACCGTAAATGACCTACAATTTCTTCCCATTATAGTATACATACACATACACTGGAATGTGGCATTTTATAAAAACTATGCATGTCAAGTGATATTCATAGAATAAAAAGTAGGTTAAAGTAAGAATAGTGTTGAAGAATAAATTTTATTTTTTTGCAAAATACACGAAACTCCCCAGTTGCCCGAAATCCTACGCTTTTCTCAAAGCTAAGCCATGTATGCCTTATGACACGCCTTAGTACTCGGTACAAGACGCTACTTTGACTTAGGATAAGAAACATTCTGAGGACTGTTCTGAAAATTTAATGGTCTAAAAGCTGAATTCGGCCACAAACACTTGTAACTACACATTATATTTCAATGGAATTATTTTCATTTTTTAAATTATTTATTTCATTTTTAATTACATCTTGTCCTTTTTTCTATTATTGGTTTTTATTATAATCAGCTATTTATATTATTTAACCTTTCTAAGTTGAATCGGACCTCTGTTGTAGAATGCTGTCTGTGGTTATTTTTTTTTTTTGTATACACTATTATTTTTGTATGCTGTATGCCTGATTGTGTCTCAATTGGAGAAATATCGGAGGCAATTTTTATTTTCTGTTATTTTAGGGAGTTAAGACTTCTTGTTTGGAAATTTTCAAACCATAATTTTGAATTTCTTTTGAGTTTTTGCTTTTCTATTAAAATGTATTAGGTGATAATTGTTTAAAATAAGTTTTAAAAAAAAAGTAACATATCACAAATATTCATTACTTTAATTATTATTTTTCTCCCTTAAATACCGACTTGTAAATATCCAAGTCAGAGCGAGGCGTAGGCGGGAGGATTTGGGGTTGGGTATTGGATAAGCGTAGACTTCTAAGCAGAGATAGATGGTATCGGCATATAATAAGAAGGCTAAGCCTTATTATTATAATACTTTTTATTATACTAGGAATCCACCTGATTCCGACAGTACTGTGACAGAGGAATCCACCTGATTCCGACAGTGCTGTGACAGATGAAGAAGCCATTAAGATACGATCCTCCCACAGTTGTGTGATAAGTTCCTTTTATATTCTACGCCCCCACGGCCTTCGAGCGGAATATGTGAAGATGAGATAAAACTATCTTTCGATACGCGGAAGGTCAGTATCCACGGCTACTTGTTAACTTGGGGTGTTAAAGTTCAACAATATGAACATGGCAATTTCCTGTTATGGAATGTACCAGAAGATATATGCATATTTTTGTTGGTAATCAAACTAACTAAATTACTGAACGATAATCATTTGTTAAATTTTATTAATTAAATTTACAACTGTATTATAACAATACAACAAGTAAATATAGTGGCAGAAATGATACATTATGGCATGGATAAAGGCAAGTAGAAAACTACCCACTGGCAATATTCAAATAACTAATTCAATTTAGAAGGTCGCGAGGCCATCTTCTTTTCAGACACCTCGGAGGATTAAAGACAGTTGAAAAAGTAGCTAGATTTGAAACTAGTGGGTTTGAGTGGGAATAATGTTTTTGATGAAAACATGGGTATCGGGTTTGGGGAAATTCAGAAAAAAATGGGACATTGAGATCAGTATGGATGACTTTATTCTTAACAAAGTAAGAAGCATTAAGGATTTTGGATTGTAAGCATTGGATATGAGAGGAATTCGATAACTTAGTGGAGCCCCAAAGCTCTACTCCTTAAGTGATAACAAATTTAAACTATATAGTATGATTACATAAGGCTGTACTACTCCAACCCCTCAAGAGTTGAGAGACCACACAGTAGTTCAGGGGGGGGGGATGATCTGGTGTATATTCATTTAACGCCACTTTATGCTGCTATGGCTAATCGGAAGATGCTACATTGGGAGCTCTAAATTTTGCCTATCCAGGTTTAATTAGGATAGGGATTTTTAACGAGTGCCTGACATCGTACAGCTTCGGTACCCCCGTTTAACGTCCCTTCCGAAGGACGGCATAACTAAGGATTTTTTACTCCCTTTAAAAAACCCTAGTGGGCTACCAACCCGCGATGTTGGGCTTAGTAGACCCAATATAACCACTAGACCACAGGTCTCTCCCATCTCCCCCGCGAAATAAAGTTCACCACAATTATTACTGGGCGCACCTTGGAGATTCTTCAGAGTCGACCTAGAAATCAACAGCTCATTTACCTACTCCCTGTGATGACTTGCAATCTACCATAAATCAACGTCACTGTAATTTACAAAGGAATTTATATACACACGAACTACCTACGGTTACGAATTCATCTGGAAAAGACACATCGAACTCCTGGATTCGCTAGGAGTCTTCTCAGTCCTTTGGTACCTATACCGGTTTCAGCTTGTTAACGCAACACCTCAGTACTATCACTAGAAAGGCTTAGATTAGTGAAATAATTGTATAACTGCGATCCAGTTTAATAAAATAACATAAAGAACTAGACGTTCAAACAAGATATTTTATAAGTCTATATAATTTATATTTTTAAAATTGTTTGTTAATATTGAAGGAACAACGTAAAGGTATTCGGAAATAAGATATTGGATAGAAAAAGGACGAGGTTCAAAGAACGATCGCAAAATGCACATGCTAAGATGTTTCATATTCTCAATTTAGTTATACCGTATGGAGCCTGCAACCTTTACAAAATTTATGATGGGAAAGATATAAGCCTTCGCGATGTTTCTATATAGAAGAATATCGAGAGTGTCTTACGTTGATAGAGTTACAAAAGTTTTGCGAAGACTCATGAAAAAAATAATTAAATACTACAATAAAAATCAGAAAACTAAAATGCTTGAGCGACATTGAGAGGAGTGAAATATCAAATGCAAGTAGTTATGCAGGGGAAAATCATAGGAAAGTACAGCGAAGGATAGAGACGAATGTCGTGGTTCCACAATCTGAGAGAATGGTTTCGTCCATTAAACAAACCCTGCAAAGCAGCAGTCAACAAGATGCAGACCATTAGATGACCGCCAACCTTCCACCGAAGACGTTACACATCTCGGCATTGTGGATTATACCCTTTTAATATAATTGAAATGATGAGTTGAGATGACCAAGAGAAAATGTTGGGCTTAGAATCGAACGAATTTCTTAACAGTTAATAAGTGCTGAGGGGTTAGGTAAACATCCGAGTAGTATACCGAGACGGAGGTGGGAGGATTCCGTAAAGAATGATCCTGTTGCATTCGGGATCGCTAAGCCTTAATAATTAGTTTTTCTTTTTTTGGCATTTAAGTACATTTTATATAGTTTGGAATGTGCTATTCCTGTGTTACACTGATCAGCGGTTATTAATATAACCTCCTTTAGTCATTGTTCTATCATCCTCCTTTCCTTCAGTACGTGTTTAAATCTAGTTACGATGCATTTTTTGGTATTATTAATCTGAGATGTACTGCATCTTCTGTCATTAGTCTTACGTATTGGATTTTAGACTCTCATAATACTTTGAGAAACGTTCGCTGATAATATTTTACAAATATTTAAGAGAATCGAAGCCGGAGAGGCTCAGCGGTAGAGCGCTGAGTTGCCGTGCTGAAGATCCTGGGTTCAAATCCCGCTGCTGGCAGACTTTTATATAATTTGTTAGCTACCGTATAAGGATCCTGTGGGATCTAGGACCCTCATGGGGTCAGCAAGCCTCTATAAAGTGGGGACCCAAAATAAGGGGGGGATCTGGAGGTTGAGCGTGATCTAGGACAAATCATCTCCCTGAACAACTGTTGTCCAAGAAATAGTACAGTGCTTACCATGTACTGAACCCCTCCACGGGTTGCAGTGGTACAGGTTTTTTTTTAAGAGGATCAAAGCTTTCGGAATCTTACATTTATATCCTGACAAGATACTTACCGTTCATTTTATTTCTGATCACACGCCATCACCATTATCTCTTATTTTATGTATGTAATACTCTATTGGGTTATACATTATCATTTTTATTCAGTTAAAGACATCGTAAGGAATCCAAAGTAAATTGGAGCCATGGGAACTGGCCGGGAGGAAAGACCTAGAGGCAATAAATAACTGTTATGCACGATAATTCAAATTACTGCCCCGTAGCGTGGGTGGCTCCCGTGCCTCCTCCCACGGGATACTGCCTAAGGCTGATCTTTTTTGAAGATGTGATGCACCGCCCTCTGCACTAGTTTTCAATAACTAACATATCTCCTTAAGCTGATGTCAATGTAAAAAAGAAATATGTGGGCCGATGATATTTATCTATAGGTAAATAAAGAGATTCATCCACTTGGCCGTTAACACTGAAGGAGGAACAACGTCTTATGGTATTAGAAAATAAAGTGTGGCGTAGAATATTCGGTCCGAAATAGGAGAAGACCACTGGAGAATTGCCAACACGGAATTGTGGAGCATGTGTGCGGTCAATATAGACCTGTTAAAGGTGTTGAGCTGAGTAATGAACGAATACATACAAATTTAATTCCTGTACAGACTTATAAATATCTGTGGGGTAGGCCGAGGCGTTGGTGGGAGTGATCTGGCGGATTTAGATATTGGATCATGGATCACTATAGATGAAAGTTTGCAGAAACGGCTGATATGGAATGACATCGAGCCTTCAGGTTCGCTAAACTTTATTGTTAATAGATTCATCCAGCAAAGTCCGTATCATCTTTTAATTTTGTTCATTTTAAATAAAAATAATCCTCCCTAATTAGCAGTTAATCAAGACGTTTTGGCCTAGAATATATTCAAATGCGAAGTTTTTCCCCATTTAGCATTACCCACATTTTAGAGCGTAGTTGGGCCCTAGGAGGTGATGCATAATCATTTTGTTGATCGCCAGGGTCTATCCTTGCCTATCAACAAAATGATAATTTGTCCGCTACCATAGGATGTTAATCCCGGGTCTACAACTGAGTATTTCAGCGCTCCGTTTACATAGCACCATAAAGTAACTTTAAATGAATAAACAAAAAACTTGATGTCATATATTTCAGTGCCCAATGATTCAACAATGAACTGAACTCTGTGTGCGGTCATCATGAATGAACACGGAACGTTCTATACACACACACTGATTTATTTATATCCGGTTTCATTGATGCCTGGAAGATCTCGCGTCGTAACGACAGCATTTAAAATAGTAAAATCCCAGGACGTATTTGTTTACGTAGGATGGTAATTAAATGGCTTAATGGCTCCAGTGTTGGTCCTGGTCAGGATATTCCGAGTAGATGAAAGAATACAAAGAATATAAAATGTAGCAGCTTTGTTTTGGGGGTTGGTAAACAGGAACCGACCGACCAACCTGCCACCATATGCTCCTCCACTTTCAACCCCTAAAAACTGTTTCCACGGGTGGTCTTCTCAGCGCCTTCCTTCTCCTACAAGAATTAGTCTTCTTTTATTCCCTCAAAACTTCTTCATCCTTTCGACGTGGATCCTCTTCCTCTCTTCCGAACAGATGATGTTAGCTTTTCTACTTTGCTTTTTCTGAATTTACTTGAATTTATAAATCGTAGCTACGAAAACCATTCTACTTCAGATCTCTTTTGGACTGACCCCAACTTCTACCATGTAGTTTTTTCCGAAATAACTAGAATACAGATTATTGGGTTATAATATATGGAATGTCAGTGAAGGTGTAAATTTATATTAATTGCAAACAAATTGTTAAACAAATCTTCAAAATAAGATCCTTCACAATCAACGTGAAACAAGCATTTCTATCCCCGCTCTGTACAAATTAAGTATCAAGGAAGAAGGTCTTGGAAGGCCGATTTCAGGGCATGTTCGTTGTCAAATTTTGTATTTCTTAAAAAATTATCCAAACAACGGAAAAAGTAAATATAAGTTAGAGAAATGTCCAGAGAATATAGTGGGTGAGGAAGCTACTCCTCATTTCTGTTTCGCAACAGTATGTTACTTAATGTCGTACCCATATTTCCAGCTTTTTTGTCTTACTAAGCTCCTTAAAGTGCCTGGAAACTGACATGGCACTTGCTCAAAGTTGTGAACCTAATTCACGAGTGGTTTGGGCCCGCTTCGACCAGATCTTTCAACTTTTCGTTGTCCAACTTAGTCTTCGGTCTACCACGTTCTTTGTTGGTAAGGTCATAATCCCCAGACCAAAATTTTTCAAACCAACGGAAGATTGTTCTTTCTCTCACTGTATCTTCACCGTAAACAATATTTATGTTTCGAAACGCCACCGTTACTCTATGGCCAAGTTTTAATTCGTAGACAATAATTATACAAATTTCCGCGGAAGGCACAATTTTATTGTTATTTATTTTTAAAACGTTGCTTCACTTTCAAAAGGAAAAGTAAGACTGATTATGAAAAAGGATTAATTGATCTTTCAAACGGTATACATAACATAATTGTTTGGGTACAAATAATCTAATCCCTAATGAAAAAAAAACTGTAAATCAACGAAACTGATATTTCATCCGTTACGACCCAATAGTTTAATTTTGTTTTTTATTTTATTTTAATTGTAACTTTCTATTTTCCAATTGTTTAATTTTTAAATATTTTTGATTCTTGTATATACAGCCCTATACAAGACAATTTTCTTCCCTTACGATATCATTTATTATTTTTTCAATAAAAAATAGCAATAAATCAAATAGCATATAATTACTAGAATGAAACAGGTGAAGTCCAAATTCCAAAGCCTTAACTTAAAAATACCGTAATATAATTAATCAAACAAAGTTTTGCCAATTCAATCATCAAGAACATATACAACAAATTTTACATCATTGCAAATCAAATAGCACATCTCATATCTACAGTCTAAACAGACACACCAATCAAATTCAGTAACTCCACCCCAAGTACTTAAAGTGACGTCCTAATACATAAGGATTATACCTGTAATTTTGTAAATCGTTGCCTACAAAGTTCCTCTACTGTGTCCAATAAAAACTGAGGAATGCGGAGAGAGAAGATAAAAGCAAATGGTGCATTGCTTTCTCATCTAGGTACTAATAATTTGTTAACTCCTGAACAATTTAAGAAACTTAGGTAGACCCAAGTACATAATATATGCCCATTTAAAACCATTTATTCTGATCACCCTACAATCCACCGGATCTTAGAAATAGGAAAGACCATGGATAATGATAGAAAAAGAGTTCATTACATTTGGATGCGTGTGTAATAGCCAATGAAATGACCGATAACGCAGCAATAGAGTTAGTCTTTCTCCGAGGTCTTAGCAAGTCACCTATGAAACTATCGGAGCTCGGAGCTAATGGGACAGGAGCCATTGAATTTAATTGAAGGGCACAATTTATTTTAAATTAATTTGGAAGTAGGAATGACGAAAGATTACATGAGATATCTAGCAATTCTGGATTAAATATTATTTTATTAGAAATATACCTCGCATCATCGTTTAATTGGACTTAAGAATGCTTACGATATCATTAAAAGGTAAGTTACCAACATCTAATTGAATTGTTTACTTCGCCCAAGCTAGTTCTCTAAGTGAAAATTAGAGTTCGCTATGTACAATCTAATCAGGGTGTACTAATCAGGTATGAGGAGGTCTCTCTCTTGAGATTTTGAAACGTATAAAGGTCTCAGACAAGGTGAAAGTCTAGCCTGTCTGATGTTTAATATGGCCCTGGGGTGTGTAGTTAAAATCTCAGGTGTTCATATCGAGAGCACTTTATTTAACAGATTGCCTCCGATGCAGGCGATTTGCATGTATTTAGATGAAGTATGGTCTTGATGAAGTAGGTATTTTCCTCCCAGCAAGCATAAGAACCAATCAATAGCATGGCTGAATCAGATAATTCACCTTTGAGCGAGTGAACGAATTTTTTTTTTTATTTAGATACGTTGTTGGTTTCTGGCAATCTCAAATGCAGTAAAAGATCAGTCGCAGCAAACTAGAGGTATAACTTTCTGTCTCTTTCTTGATACACTTCTTGAGTACACAGGTCTATCACGTAGTGCTAACATTCAACTTTATGAGAAAATCTGAGGTAAGTGTGATGTTTTAAATTCATTTCAAGTCGAGAACTCATGTTCCTAAGTTTCCTGGCGCTGATCCTAAGAAAAATTTGGTGTCAGTTTCAGCTCCAACGCTTTGTACCAGATAGTGTATCTGCATATATCCGAAAAATGGACCTGTTTTTTAATATTAATGTTGTAGTTTATATAAAGACTGATGTTAAGGCCAGATCACGTAGTAACCTTTTAAAAGATTCCTAGTTTTAATCATAAAAATTAAACCATTTTTTCTTAAAAGAAAGAACATTTTCTTTACTTATTTTTCACATTTTATTTTAATATAATAATTTAAAAGAAACCAGATAAACATTTATTATTTTGTAATAGATTTTATTTGAACATTTTATTTATTTGTAGTTAAATGGAGTCAAATTTATTATTGTAAGATTAAATGATAATTGTTTTCTTTTTGTAATTAATTAGTTGTTTATAATTTAGGTGATATTAGTAACTTCATTTTCTAATTATAAAAACGTTTAAATTGTTCTTTTAATTTAATCAATTGTTTTTTCCTATTATCAAAAGGATTAGTAGTCAAATTTATTTAAGTGATTTATATTATTAATTTAATAAAAGGTTACAATCAAAATGAAGTGCGATCTGGTATAATGGAATCAGAAATTTATTTTCCTTATCCATTTCGGAGCTCTCTTTCGAAAGGTCCAATAACTATTTCGAGGTTGCTCAAACAACTGGAATGACTCGCTTGGAGCGACTTGTTGGAACGAACGACAGTGTTTCAAAGAAATTTAGGAAAATAGAAGAAATAGGAGAATCGGCAAACCAAGATACCAATGTGCGTTGGTTGGGAACTGTAATGGTGTACCCTATATTCACTAAGAGTTGCAGTCCCAATGAAATGTAGAAAATAGTAATAGGTTACAAAGAGGATATCATAATTTAAATATTGTTTATCGAAAGAAGAAATGCCCAAAACGTCGATAAGAAGGTGGCTATTAGGGAGAGTGGGGTATCAGAGAAGGTAGGGTGCTGGATTAATGAACCAAGATCGTCTGTGACAGAAAAAATATTTGTTCTATTTACACCCTTGAAATAACTCTACAGGTTCAGAGCTGCTGTACTGATGTCCAGTTTCAAATCGACTATGATAGATAAATTATTTAAACTGTTAACAGCAATAGATGGATCCTGCAACCTGCATGCACTCCTGGGGCTCACCCAGCTTCTATAAATTTGGTATCCTTAATCGCGGTTGATTACCTCCCTGCACGATTTTGGGTTAGAAGCAGTTAAGTTTCAATCATACACTTAACCCAAGAACTTTAGTGGGTTACAGTGAAACAGGTCCAACGAATTTCAGTGCATTTCTTTAATGAAATATAGAAGACATTAGGAAGAACAAGGGCATCTGTAAATAATAATCTCTAAATAGAGAATACCGTTGTTCTGACATATTTTACTTTAAAATTAAATAAAATTAATTTTAAAAAATGAAAAAAAGTATAGAGATCAATTCATTCAACTAACATATCTCCTAAAGAAGAACAATTGTAAAAGAAGAAAAAAATGAGGCATAAGTAGGAGCAGGCTCCACAGACACATAAATCCAACGTTTTTTAAAATAATATCGATCAAAAAAATCCCTAAACAATCCAACATGTGGCTGGCACATCCCATTATGAGTCGCCAGAGAGCAAGATATTTTAAAACTCTAATTACCGAAGCTTCAACTCTCTCGTGTGTTGGTTTAAAGGATGAATGAGAGAAAAGAAAAGAAGCTGGACATGTGCCAGGAGAACACATGTTCCCTGAACTACGTACAGTCACTCTCCTACTTCTCAGTCAAGAGCTAACTCTCCTGTGGCCGACACTTCCGAGCTCTGCTGTCTAGGAATCTCGCAGGAATTCCTCTCTTCGTGTGATCTCTACTGAATGTCCTATTAACACTCCGCAGCTAGTCGTAACATGTTTTGAAGACACTAGCTAAAATGCATTATCTATTTGTTAGGTAACGTAGCTTCCTTTCGTCTAATCTGTTAATAGCCATAACTGGAACGTGTGAAGTTCATACGAAGTGAAACAGTATTTTTAATATAAATAAGGAAGGAAATAGTTGGGTGTGCAGTCATATTAAACACTAAATAAGTGGGTACTTATTTTATTTTGTCCCGACGTTTCGACCCACTTTGTGGGTCATCTTCAGGGCTAAGAAAGAAAAGAGACAAAACTATAAAAATACATTACAATACCAAGAATATGATAATATAAAAAAATATATAGAGTAATAGACAAATAGAACAAAAAAGTGAGGGATATATATGAATAAAAATATTACAGAGTAAATGTACAGAAGTTGGTGATGTAAAAATTACATAGATAAAAGAAGGAAGTAAACAGAAAGTTTACAGAAAGAAAAAGTATAAACATCAGAGGTGACATATAAAATTATGGAAAAGCTAGTAGAATATAGATAGAATATAAAATGTATGATAATAGACTTCTAGAGAGTTAACATAAGTAAAATGAAAGAAAATGTAACAAAAATTATGTCAAAGAGTAAATACCGGAAAAAGAAAAGTGGAAAGTAAAGATAGAAATCTAGAGTATAACAGGTAGAAAAGTAAAATGAATATAGAAAGTAGAAAATATAAGTAAGGGAAGTTTTAAAATGTATACAAATAGAATGAAGTGGTATAAATATAAAATATGGTGTAAATATACAAGGAACGTATAGAAATATAAGTATAATCCCTCTTATTTTTAATATAAGTGTTCAATATGTCAAAAGAGAGCGTGGTAGATGAGTATATTGAGCGCTATGCTGAAGGTGCTGTGTTCCTGAGCTTACTTAGATAAATTATATAATCTGATATCATGGATTCATTTATCCAGCCTAAATAGAGTGGGCTCCCCAAACCGGGTGGTTGAGTGTGATCGGATTAAAGGATAATGGAAATTCGGTATAGTTGGTCTAATCAGGTTACCTGTAGTTTAATATTAATATAATACCCAGTTTGTATTAAACAGAATTTAATTTTAAATCGATATAAACCCATTTTTTAGGAAAAAAAAATGTAGAACCAAAAGTAAAAAGGCACGTATGTGAATCAATTTTGATGAATATTTGATGCAACACATACAAAAGATTTATACAATTATGCATGCTAAATACATAATTTCAGTTTTATGAAACAGTTCTTTTTTGAAGCAAGACTTACTTTGGTAGGTCCACTGGTCTTGAAACGTGTGTTCCCATTTTGAAGGGAGTAAATAAGTCTTAGATATCCCTTCCCTGGAAGGCAGTCCCGAGCCTCTAAGGTGTCATACTGTCACTACAGGTCGCTATCCTTATAATAACTGGACAGGCACAATTTAGGACTACCACTGTTCCATCTTCTCCAACAGTCATAAAGTGGAGTTAAATAATGAAACAAACAATAAAATAAATGTGAGTTCTCTTTGAAAACTCGGTTAGATTTTTTTTTTTAACCGCAATACTGCTTTATTTTTGCATACTGAATTTAAATTTTATATGAAGGATGGAATTAGTTGGGGAGTGCAGTCATAAATTACACCAAATAAGTAAAACCTATTTATTATTAGTGCCGACGTTTCGACCTACGTTGTAGGCAATCTTCAGGGCGAATAGAAGGAGATGCGGCTATGTGAACCGTAGAACTATAGATGGTTAACTCAAGTTTAGAGTTACAATGTAGGTCGCGAAACGTCGGCACTAATAATAAATAAGTTTTACTTATTTAGTGTTATTTTGACTGCATCCCCCTCCCCCCCCCCAACTAATTCCATCCTTCATTAGATCTTACAGTCAACTATTTTCCTCTCTAACTAAAATTTTATATGAACCACTCAAACTGAAGGAAAAACATTGATGAATACATCATCTGGAACAATGTGGTTCATGGTGAGTAAAATTTTCTGCTATGCTTATTTAATTAGTTCAATTGACTGACCAGGAAAAAATGTTTAAAACCAAGGACGGATCACAACTTGTGAATCTGTACTGATTTAATGAAACTTAAAACACCCTTTGATTTTAATAAATATTTTTCATGGCTCTTATTATTTATAAATTCAGTAGAGTGTTTATAATTTACACAATGGTCAAAACTCTCTATTGTGAAACATAAGCTGACTGCCGAATATTTTCTATTTGACATTCAGAACACGAAGGGCCAATCTCCCTTCCTCTTTGTAACGATGTTGTTTATACAATGATTGTATTGTCCTTACATAAGCCTCTATTGTACAAGTGGAATGTTAATATTTTCATGATGTGCATGTTAAAAAAGATTTACTCAGATATCAGTCGGTTTTACATAACGACGAAGGATTTCATTCCTTCCATTCATTAATAAATCCACATCAGTCAATGACGCATTCGGCGATCATTAACAAGTAATGTTCTGTATCATTCATTCGGACATTTAGAATATTATCATTCATGCGTGTCCCTATAACTATTGTCCCATTAGGCTTTAAAAGTTTATTTCTTGGAATATTGGGCATTGAGAATAACGAAAATAGACAATTTTAAATGTGGGACATGTGATTATTGCTCCGACTCATTTCAAAAATATTATTTGACTAATAACAATTAACCTAATAAAAAATTCAACTACCAGACCACCCCTACAGCTGTCTTGATTTCAGTATTTGATAAGGGCTATACGGTTTCTAAGGAATGTTTATGGTTTATTTTGGTTTAACTAAAATGCAGCAGGGGCGACCTGTGGTCTAGTGGTTAGCGTCAAATCACTCCCAAACGCCAGGGATTTTCCCTCTTTTGCGGGTACGCGTATTAAAGAAAATTTGCATATCCTTGGCTGATACAAGTATAAATAATTTACATCTCTCCGATAGATTCCAAGTTGCAACGTTGCTGTTTCATCTAGCTATTGAATAAATTATTGTTGGTAAAGAACTGATAAATCAAATTAAAAAATAGAATATCATCAAATAATGTATACGAACTCATTTAGTTCCCAAACCGTACATTAAAATTCTCCAACGACACGTCTGTGTATGGAACATAGATAAACATAAAAACATTAAATGGGTTATGCTAAATCCAGACTTCAGAAGATGGTCGTATATTGCAGCTAGGTTGATGGAAATAATGCTGATTTCTGGTGCTTTATATGTTCTATCAACATAATATTTTATCAAAGTGATTTTCATATATAATAGAACAATAAAAGAACAGAATCTTTATTATCTTTTGCTATGTATTGACCGGCGGCATCATGAAACATGTTTTGGACAAAGAGCGATGTTGGTTTGCGAGAAGTATGTCAGGTACCTGGGTGTCTCCTATGGTCCCCTATTTGTCAAGGTGACTGGAGAGATAAGGAAAGGGGGGGTCAAAGACTCCAATTTTGCAAGGACTCTCTACACAGATCCTGAGGAAGAAGGAAGGAAGCGGCGAACGACGCAGGCAGAGGAGTATCGGAAGACAGCCGAGACCTGGGAGAAGACACACAATACCAAGAAGAACTCTAGATGTGCCCCTCCCTGTATCACAAATAAGTGAAATTTAATTCCTGTAATGTATTTTATGGCAATCCTCTATATAGATCTATATCTGAATCATTAAGTATAACTCTAAAAATATATGTATTGAATCATTGATCTAATTTTAAAGTGAATAAATAAACGATACTTATTATATTTCTTTTGGCGCTCACATACCCCAGATGGACTATTTATTTATGAATAATATATTGAAAGTTTAAAGACTGAGGAAACTGGTAAACACAAGAATAGACCTCTGGAAAAGAATCCAATTAAGACTAAGGCATAGAAATAATAGTTTGAGTAATCATCCTAAATGATGCTCTGGCATCCCAAAATCAATTACTCTATTCAAACTTTATTTAAGAGAATAAACATAGCACTTTATATCTTAGCCTCTAATAGAATCTTTCCTTGATTATTCCGTGAATTACGAATTATTCCTGAATATTAACTGTTCCAAGATATCGAGAGGGACTTCATCAATATAGCGTACTATGAAGGCAGTTGAACACCTACAACTCAACATTCGTTACTCAGTTTTTAAGAGTGCCAACAAGGTCCTTTGTTTTCTTAAGCCATAAAATTAAATAGGAGAATTTCAATTGGGTGTTTGGAGAAAAAACCTATATTAACTGAGTCCTGAATTGTATTAAAATACAATAGTCATGATCAATCAAATTTTTAACTATTTTAAATCAATATATAGTAAAAAATAATGTCCTGATAAAGTGAATCTTGGCATCCCCAATGTGGATCGGACGACAATTTGGTAACATTCACTACTTAGTAGCGACCAATATTGATATAGCACTTACCAAACTAGTTACTCTCTCAATGACATCACAATAGGTTTGGAGGAATAGAGATAGATAACCTATAGATTCCAGCGGTACCTTTTGTCGAAGGACGAGTCCTATCAGTCGATCGCAATAACCATCGCCTTCCCCAGGACCTTCCACGTCGACCTGGCCTTATATAACAGGATTCCTTTCCCTTCCTTTGAGGGCCCTTTCACGTCCAGGAATATCCTTTGAAACGTAGAATGCAATCAGAGAGTAAGGATTCGACACAGATAAAGTAACATGGAGGTTTCAGATCAGTGTTCCAGATTCATGTTTTATACCTTAAAATAAATATGCAAAATAAAATAAAAGTGTTTATGTATTTTGTGGTAATTGGCAATGTTGTTCAATTCCTCTGATCTCCATTCAGATCTTGATAACCATTCACACAAAACCAAAACCAAGTTTCTGGCCCGTTCCGCCACAATCTAGAACTAAATCCCTTCTAATATCCGTCACCCTTCTTCCTTATATCTACATAAACCCTTGTTTTTCCAACTTCTTTCCACTTCCCAAACAGATCCTCTTTTAGAAGTTTTAGTTAATTAGATTCAAATGGATTAGAAGTAACTGATTTTGAAAAAAGTGTAAAATATAAAATCAAATACTCTTTTTTCTTGTAAGTTTTTGTTATTCTAAAGGGGCCAATCTCCAGATACTTTTCTATTCTAGTCGATCATTTTCACCAAACCTTTTGTTTAAACATAAAAAAGCACTTCAAGGTTTTATCCATTTAATGGAATGTGATTACACATTATGCGTGATAAGTTGACTACTCACTTTTTTTATTACGGGTATGTAGCTACATTGTGTTACATGAATGCTTTATACCTGAAGAATTGTGTAACCTTAAGAGAATACGACCTTATACCTTCCAAGTCTGCTGTAGACAATTTTTCAATTCATAGGTATACTAGAGTTTATTATTTAATATTCAATTGATAGCTTTAGCCCACGGCTTCGCTCGCGTGGAATTTGGTGTGCCCCATAAAGTTTCGTGACAGTTCATTTTATACTAATTAATTAATTTTTTTTAACTATATGTTACTCGTACATCCGAAATTTCAGATATCTTACTTCAAGTCTGACGGATTCCATACAATCTTTGAACCACTATTACATTGAGGGGGAAACCCTTGGGGGTGGAATTGTCCAAATTTCTTTCTTAGTGCTCATTTAATCTATAAAAAGAACCTATCTGCGAATTTCAAGATGCTAAATTCAGTGGTTTCTGCTGTGGATTGACCGCTGGGTGTGTTAGTCAATATAAACTTCGCCTGTGTGGTGTGTTGATAAAAAGTAGCCTATGTCCTTCCCCAGGCTTGAGATTATCCGTATCAAATTTCATCACAGACGGATCAGCACAGCTGTGAAACGTACATTGACACTGATTAAAAAACGGGACGGACAGAACTTACTTTCGTTTACTGTTGTTCCGGTCAGTAAAGTATAAGTATGTAATGTTATTGAATTTATTGAAAAGGATTACTTAGTATAACGGTTCCACTTGTCGTACGGCAGCAGAGAGAAATTAAAACTGAAAGGATTAGAATAATATAGAATGTACATATGTAGGTAATTTATCGATGTGTTTTAATTTAGCGGTATAACCTATATTAATGTAAAGTTTCATCCAAATCCGGTTAGTAGTTTTTGCGTGAAGGAGTAACAAACATACATCCATATACATACAACTTTCGCATTTATAATATTAGTACCGATAATATGTAGATTTTGCGAGTAAGAAACACGTGAGTTATAATCTAGTACTATTTAATGATATTTATCGTTGTATTATGACCAAATTACACAAAATCATTATAAATCGTAGCCTATGTCTTATTCTGATGTATGGCATATATTGCTGTAAAGTTTCATCCAAATCCGTTCTGAAGTTTTTGCGTGAAAGAGTAACAAACATACATCCTTACAAACTTTTTATAATATTAGTAGGATTGATTAAAACCTGCTAAAAATTGTTAGATGAATTAGGTACTATTGGATGTAAGTTTATAAGACTGCTATGGATAAGAAGCACACTAGAGGTTATGTAAGCTTCTCAGTACTGCAAAGATCTCTTCCATCCTTCACATGTATAAAATTATATGATGCAGTCCATATGAACTACTTCACTGGAAAAAGTAGATAGTAATTGTCACAGAAGGTTCAATCTCTCATTACATCTATGTAGCGATTAATATCTTTCCTTACCAAAATATCCTACCTAGCATACCAATTGCTGAACATTTATCCATTTTTTCGTCCTTTCAGTGAAGATATAATAAAATACATATTTTTTAATATGTACTTCCACAGTTTAAAATATTATACTTTCACCCATTTTTTACTGTCGTAATCTTATTTTATAACATTGTACCATTTTTGAACGATAGTTGTATCTGGGTTAACATTTGTCTAAATGTTTGAATACTATCACCGCCAGTTTATTTGTAAACAGAAATGTTTGAATAATAGCTTTGCAATCATAGTCTATACAAAGTAGATCTGCATAAATTTAATAATTTAAATAAATAATAAAGTACTGTACATTGCAGCTTTTCATTCAAAGCTATTAATGTTTTATTTGAAATGACATTCAAAATCAATTTGAAATAAGATAAATGTGAATTCCAAACTATGTGAATCCTGTAAAAAAAAAGAAAACTAAATAAAAAAAATTGAAAGTGGGAACTCAGTGTGTAAATGACCTACAAGTAATGGGTTAGAAAGAGACTGTGACAGATGAACTATTTATTCTGTTAACGGTTAGTGATCTACCCTGTGGGGCTTAAGGCCTTCCATAGCTCACCCATCCTCTATATGGGAGAAGAACCCGTGAGCGTAAATAATAAATACATTCAAAATCAACTCTTGATATGTCACACGGCACTGAAAACATTATAAGAGTAGGAGGTAGCATTGTGAGCAAATGCCTTCAAATGTCTCTGGAGTGAAAATAAAAATTAGTCGGCCAACATTTTCTGCTATTTAATTTGTTAAAAGTCCTGTGGAAGCTGTAGACTCCTGGGGCTCACCCAGTCCCTATTTGGAGGAAGAACCTAGCACTGAGTGTAATTAAAAATTAATAATGAAACTAAATAAAAAACTTTCATCAGCTATTCTTCTCTCTAAGGTCACACAATACTTGAAATTTTATATTTCTTGAATGATAATAGTTGACCTTGATATATGTGTAAGAAAATAGTCCGGGTAGAGGTCAATAAATTTCTCTTAGATGCCGAGAAATCTTTATTAATAAACATCTCTCCACCTCTAAGAGAAATTTATTGACCTCTACCCGGATCATTTTCTTCCACTTGAAATTTTATAATGCCTGTAAGGTAGGAGGGTAATACCATATGTGAATGGCTCTACAAGTGCAAGTGTATGTATGTATGGCTCTACATATGTGAATGGCTCTACATGTGTATGTGTATGTATGTATGGCTCTACATATGTGAATGGCTCTACATTTGACGCAAAATGCGTCTTATTTTGCTTCGTATTTTGTATAATACTATGTCAACGATTTTAGTTTGTAGAATATGATCATGTACTTAATTCTACAATTATTCCTCTGTAGTAAAAAATGTCATCATAAAACTTTGTGAAGTATGACTTATATACCAAAATGGAAATGTGACTGACACTACATGCAAAAGGAACTCGTGTTTGAGAATGTTTTTAAACTTCGAATATCTTCCTCTGGGGAGGCTTTATAATTTTAAATTGTATCTGGGGCTGAAATATATAAATCAAACTGTTGGAAAATAATAAAATGAAGAACCTCAGTATTTAAGTACATCATTTTAATAAATCAAATTTATGACTGACACTACCGTCACTTTGAAATGCAAAATAATTGTATTTTTCAAAGAAACCTAATTTTACAGTTTACAATGTAGGAACATTATCAACCATTTTAAATATATAAAATATACTAAAATGTTATTTTTGGGTACAATTTAAAACATGAAAACATCACTTACAAAGTTTCAATTAAATAATACTTAAATACTCTTTTAGGTTTCTACGGCCACTATTTATACAAAATACTTCAGTGGTATCTTCTAGTTTAGACCGTGTCGCTAACTTAAGAGAATGAATTCTATTATCTGCCCTGAAGAAGTCAGCAGCATGTCTGGCGAAACGTTGGCGAAAAAGTTAGCGACACGGTCTAAACCAAAAGTATTTTGTTTAACTAATACTTATAATTAAAATCTCAACATTTTTATAAACACGAGTAATAAAATATTAATTGAAACTTAAAAATGTAATTAAAACTTCATTGCAAAACGCGCCAGCAGTTAATGTTTATGACGCCATCTTTAAAACGTCTGTATTACCAAATACAAAACAAAAAATGAGTTGTCATCAGTGAAAACTAAAAGTACTACAGGGTTGCCACCACACCAAAGTATTTTTACCATATAAAACAGTATAATTGTTCATTCAAGGTAGACTTTTACATGGAATTACCCAGGAGATAAACATGGGGAGGAATTGGTCTTCAAAACTCTCTGGAGTGAGATTTAATTTTAATAAGGCTAACAGCCTTGTATCCACCCTGTGGGATCTGCAGACGCTTTTCAAGTATCAATTTGCGGTATAAACCTTACAGTGATCGTAAATAAAAAGATTTACTCGTGAAACTGAAAGAAATTTCAGAAAAATCTGGAAGGTCACACAACACCGAAACTTTTTAAAGCACTAGAGATGGACGTATGGAGAGGCAATAAAAAGTAGATGGCTAACCTTCTTAAGTCATTTAAATTGTTAACATACTTGTATCTACCTAGTGGGATCTATAGAACCTTCTGGAGCTCCCTCAGTATCCATTTAAGAAAAAAACTTATCAGTTCACCGTAAATAAAAAGGTTACTTATGAAGCTAACAAACAAAATTTCATAAAGCTGTTCTATAACAGGCTACAGGACACTGACGACATTGTAATAGCTGATATTAAGACCTTTTGGGGCTCATCTAATCCTTATAATACTGTAATTCTGGTTCTACTTTTTCCGTTTTAAGTACTTGTTAAAAACAATGGTAGTAAATGACCGACTAGGACGATCTGCAGAAAGAACTTAATTCAACGTGGCCAAGTATCTGAGGTAAAACCAATTTTTGTTTCACAAACTAAGAATCCTTAAATTTTCCACTTATATCTTAAATTAGGGTGTAAGTTTAGCTCACGTCAACTAATCTTAATGTTCTAGGTTTAATAAGCTATTAACACCCATAGATGGATCATGAGATATCTGCAGACTGCCCTCTGGCTCATCCAGCCTTTATAAGGTAGATTCCTTCAAATGTAGGAAAACCTAATGTTGAGGGTGATCTCATCACCTCCCTGCATAACTGTTGGTTTAAAAACAATGCATTCTCTATCATGTGCTGAACCCTAGACCCTTCGACATTTTTGCTATTATATAACTTTTTTTTTTATCATGACAAGTAAAAAGTTAATTTAATTGATACCGTTGGCTTACACCGATCTCTAGTAGAAATAATAAACTTAAGTTATGGTAAAGACTATAAAAGTCTACAAGTCCTAAATCGTTTATTACAAGTAATCCTTGTTAGTGAGCAAGGGTCCCCGTTTTGTTCAACAACATTTCAAAAATTATTACCACCTCCGCTTTTACGATGGAAGCCTAAAGACTGATATTCCTCCAGTAAACTTCCCTGTTTATGACCAGAATGTTGGCCCCAGGACTGGAGTCGGTGCGAGCACTAAATGATCCGGCTGGAGTCTTGGGATTCCTAGCCTTCTTCCATATCGGGCGGCCTCCCAGCAGGTCCCCATCAAAGGGCCCGTCTAATTGCTCTCAGGATGCAGACATCTGGAGGATCTGGACAATGGGGAACAACAGGGAAAAGTGGATATAAGAATATTAATGGATTTATTAATCAATGAAGTTTAAAACTGAATGGGTAGTGTGGCATAAGTGTTTGGTAGGTTTAGGTTAGGTCAATTTATATACTCACACCAGAGTATATAATCCTTGGTTATGCCGTCCGTAGGTAGGGACGTTAATCGGGGGTCCCGAGCCCGTATGATGCCAGGTACCCGTTAAAAATCCCTATCCTAATTAGTACTCCCACTGTAGCCATAGCAGCATAATGTGACGTAAATGAACAAATAACACCAGCGTATATAAACACCAACTTCTCACCAAATGATGTCATACTCTAAAGCTATTACTAAGTCTTCAATTTACTTTAACCTTCCATAGAACAGTTTTAAAATTTTTTTTTTAGCTTCAGAAGTAAACCTTTACAACCTTCAGGTTCTTTCTTCTAATGGATACTAGGAAGAATCTGCATACCACCAGTTTGAACACCATGGTATGTCATAATCCACAGAAAGTTAACTATGCCCTATAACCTTCCAGAGATTAGCTTTATGAAGTTATATATTTTTTTGTTTATAGCTTCAAAAGAAAAACTTTTTATTTATCACTATCAGGTTCCTCTTCCAAATAGAGACTGGGTGAGTCCCAGTAGTGTCGACAGATCGCACAGTGTGGATACACGGCTATTAGGAAATTTAATAACAGTGAATAAAGGGCTGTTAACCATATCATAATTAAATGACAGAAGGTTGCCCGAATGCTTTTTATTACAGAGACTTTTGAAGACCAGCGTCTGAACATGTTACCTCCTACTCTACAGATAATACATAGTTTCCTGTGTCGTCTTTTCAGAGAATTATTTATTTACGCTCATTGTCAGGTTTACTATGAGAGACTGATTTCACCCTAGAAAGGTATGCAGATCCATGAGAGTGAATAAACGGCTGTTAACCATATCTAAACCATGATTAAATAGAAGAAGGTTGGCCCACTGCTTTATTAATCTCACTCCAGAGACACCTACGTCTGAGCATGTTACATCCTACTCTACAGCTATTACAAAGTTTCAAGTGTCGTGTGACCATTCAGTCATCTTCAGTATCATAAGTACATCTTTTAATTTACACTTACTGCCAAACAGAGGCTGGGTGAACCCTAGGAAGGCCTAAAGGTCCGAGAGAGCCGTTCGATCCATGACTGTTAACAGAATGAATAGTCAATCTGTCACAGCCTGTTTCTAATCCGTTAGTTATAGGTTATTAATACAACGGTCTACACACTGAGCTCTCCTACTTTCAAATATTGTTTAATTAGTGGCAAATTAATTCTAATCTGTTAGCAAATGGCTGTTAACAGATTAACAACTTTATCTGTCACAGCCGGAATCGAACTGTGGACCTTCATTAAAGCAACTCAGCGCACTACACACTGAGATTTCCTGTTTCCTTCATATGCCCAGTTAAGGGATAACAGATATTAAATTTTTTTTTTACTTACGTGGTGAACACACTGGTAAAATCAATTGGAAAGTAAAAACAATAACCGGTTTAGAAAGAAAAAAAAGAGCAAAAACAGAATTGTAAAACAAGCCTACAAGATCAATTAAAGGTGTAGTACAGGGAATTACATTAGTTATCCTTACAGGGACTTGAGGCAAAAAGCGAAGGTTGTCCAAGTTAGCAAAAGACCTCCAAGGATTGACAATGCTTCAAGGATCTGGACTTGTCGCTCTTATTTTTACAGTTATTAAGGATAATACTTTTGGTGTAGAATTCTAACAGAGTTAAAGAGGGTATGTAGACATACATAAAATGACTTTATGGGGGATCATCTTGCTCTTCATTTAAGAAGAGTAATCATATATTTTTCAAGATCTACCTTAATCTTCATATTTTAAACCATTTCGGTCCAGAAAACAATATTTTAGTATTAATTAACCTCTTATTTATTAAAATCAATGTAATATTATTTGTTAAAAATATGTCATATTATTTATAAAAAATTATGTAATATTATTTATTAAAAATACTTAAATCTCAGCAATATTGGAAGAGAAAAAGGAGGGGTACAAAGTGGTCCGAGGAAAGAAAAGAAATGCAGTCGAAAATCATGAAACTGAGATGAGAAGAAAGAAAATCGAGATTCCCAAAGAAGCCTAACCAATGATATTCGCATGATCTTTAGTGGCCGCTACGTGATAAAAAAAATAAATAAATAATTTTCTAAAACAGAAGCATCAAGTCTTCGAAACCAGTCAAGTTCAAGTCAAACTATAAAGTTTTTAAAGCAACTAACTCATTCCTTCATTTTTTCAGTAATTCAAATTTAAAACTGCATTATAATAATATAATTAATTATATATAATGAATGTAGTAATTGTATCATTCATTATATTTATTCTTTGTATTGTTATAATGCAGTTTTAAATTTGAATTACTGAAAAAATGAAGGAATGAGTTAGTTGCTTTAAAAACTTTATTACTTTTTAAAACAGATCAATTTCCCGTTGGTGGATACACCAACAAGGTAATATATACAACCTCGGTGAATAAGTGGTTAAGTCGAATTTTTTCTTGAGTCAGTTGTTTTGAGAGAACCGGAATCGTGTCATTCTTGTAGTTTTTGGGTTTGAAATGGATTTGTAATACAACCAATAACTCATTTCGGAGAATTACCACTCATTCACCAGGACAGTAAATTTATACTTTGTAAATAAATACATATGTAAAATGTGTCATATTATAAAAACGTTTATTAACACTAATTATTTGTTATAAAACTAATGAATGGTATACATAAAAATAATGAAAAACTAACATGAGTACGGGATGTAAGAAAACAACTGGAGCGCAAGCCGTGTTTACAACTACAGGGCCATAAAACTCGCTCTCGGCAACTGTCTTTTCAAAATGGCATCAATAAATGTCACTTCTTATGTTACACTTGTTTTGTTATGTTTTATCGTTTACACTAGTGACACAAATGCCAAGTGCTACTATACTTGTCTAATAGTATAAACAACCATAACTTATTCGGTCAGTTAACATTGAATATCATTGTACAATTTTATATGAAGTATAACAAACGTTCAAAGTTCCTGATTAATTAATATACATGACTATTTTAAGACCAATTAGGACTTACTGAGTAAAGCTTTGGGGATGCAAAGAGCCATCTGGTATCCAATATTACAATCCAAAATCCTTCGTAAAATCCACAATGCTCCTTACTTTGTTACCAATAAAACTATCCATAACGGCCTTAATGTCCCATTTGTTACTGATTTGGCCCAAACCAATCCTTTCATGACAAACTTTATTCCCACTCAAACCAATTCCCGATAATCCTCCTAGTCGTTTGAAAAGATGGCCTCGTGACTTTCTAAGTTGCATTTGTTATTACAATACTACCAGGGGTTAACATCCGTACTTGCCCTTATCTAATGCGTTTATGTATCATTCATTCAATTTACATACAGTATTATTATAATACAGAAGTAAATTTCAATAAATGTTTTTTTTTAAATTTATTTATTGAAATTCACAACTGTATTATTCCGATATTATAAAAATACAGGAAGTAAATAGAATTAATGGCCTGAGATACGTAATTCCTGAGAGGATCCAGGAAACTATCCACTAAAAGGACCCAAATAGCAAAGTCTA
Organism: Troilus luridus; assembly: GCA_964056705.1. Taxonomy (NCBI): domain Eukaryota; kingdom Metazoa; phylum Arthropoda; class Insecta; order Hemiptera; family Pentatomidae; genus Troilus; species Troilus luridus. The sequence goes on along the minus strand of OZ057414.1, from coordinate 112,667,843 downwards.
TTTAGAAGGTCACGAGGCCATCTTCTTTTCAGGGGCCTCGGAGGATTTTCAGGAATTGAAGAGGCTGCTACGTTTTAAACTAGTAGGTTTGAGTGGTAATAAAGTTTGTAATGAAAAGATTGATATCGTATTCTAGCAAAATCTGCAAGAAATCACATTAAGAACATTATGGATGACTTTGTTCGTTACAAAAGTAATGAACGAAGGATTTCGGATTGTATGGATTAGAGACGAGAGGAAAATAAATACATTTAAAAAAATAAAACATTATTCATGTATCTAATTTCCTACTCTGACTCTTTGACCGTCTTAAACTTCAGGGAATAGTTCTTTTGGAAGAGCTGTTTGATAGTTTTTGTTTCTGTTTGGTATGAACAAAACTGTACTGCGCATGCTAAAACTCTTCTGACAGGATTTTGGAATAAATCTTTTATGGGTGATTCTCAAACTATCGGCAACTTCTTGTCACTGACTACTCAGTGATGAATCCGGCATCGGTGCCTCTTTTGTTAGATATAAAAAAATTTTGTGGTCTAAAATGTGACTTATGAAATAAAAATTATATCATATTTTTGTGATTTTGTGATCAAATCTGGTTGATTTTTACCCTATTCGTCATTGCCATGAGTTGTCACAAATGACGATTTTCTTTCTAACTAGATGTTTTGGTTTAAACTATTTATTTATTTGACATTTGTTTTTCTTTATTGTAAAATTAAAGAAGAAGAAAGAAAATAACACTCTGTTTAATCATTTTGGTTCAAATAATATATTACTAAAATATTTTTTTAAATTGTCACACGGAAAAGACGTCATTAGCGTGGACGAATGAGTATTCGAATTGTTCATCAACCTAGTGGGAATTCAGTGAACCAAAGGGAATTTCAATAATGGCAACACTGTCGAGTGAACTGTTACTCTCCCTTACTACGTTCCTTCAGTAATTCATTGCACGGTGACGTATTCTTTCATCGTGATTGCATTATGTTTATTACCATCATTGTCATGCTCTCAGTTTTAACGCTATTCTTTGTGAATTTAAAACTTTAAAACGTTTTCTTTTTTTTGTCCCTTGTTTGCCTGTCAAAAATGATGGCATTCGTTCTTTGGACATGAAATATTTTTTAATAGGGAAATTCGAGAATGCCGTTTCGTCATATTCCGTGGATATTTCCGGCCATCATTGTCATGGTCCATTTTTTACTAAGTATTTTTTTCCTGTCAAAAACGTGTATTCGTCTTATCCTATGAATAAAACAATACACAATTGATGCAATTTAGGCAGTTTGAAAATTTAAACCAAAATCGTCAATGAAGAAATCATTGCCGTGGCCATGAAATTTTAGATTGAATTTCATAAATTTCAAGCGATGGTCATGAACTGCTATAATGCTAGATTTGTTGTGGGTGGGTCCATATAAAAGTAGAATTTTTTTTTTAATCCACATTGAAAAATTTCAAAGCAACATGAGAAACTTTCCCGTAGAATGAGAATCACCCTTATGACAAATGATCATTCTTCGACGATGTAGCAGACTGTAAGAAGATCCTGGTGAGGAGAGGTTTCCCGAAGAAGAAGAGTTGGAGAGTGTAGTGAGCCGAAGAAGTCGGTCGAGGAATGCAGGGCAGGTTCCCACCCTTAGGTAAACATACACCTAGCGCTCGGTGGATTTTATGTTTTTATTAGGGCGATTCTATCTCAACCTGGTGGGAGGGTGAGGCACTAACTCTCTTATCTCCCTCCCTCCGGAGCGATATATATAATAAGCCCCAACGCCGGACCATCAAGCACCTTTTTATACCCCACCACCTCCCGTGGCCGTGGCGCCTTCCCTCGACTCAAAGCCGGTTGCCGCTCTTTGTGTAGTTTTGTCCGCTTTGATAATATCTACCTCATAATTTAGAAGTGAAAGAGGTTCCGGAGAAACTTTACATCTTGCAGAAATATATTTACAGCTAATAAAATATATAAATGTCAGGATCAATAATAAGGAAAAATCGCTATAATTACTGATACGTGAAAAAAATAGTTACTTTTATTGCGTGAAACTTAATTGTTTCTTAATTTATAGGTAAACATTACTCTAACTTGTCTGTATATGAAAAAAATAAAAAACCTGCACCACTACAACCTATGAAGGGTCTTGGCTTTAATACGAGATAGATACTGATTATTAGACAACGGTTGTGCAGTGGTGATTTGTACTAGATCACGCTCATCCGTCAGATGTTTTCCCCGTTTTGGTTACCCACTTCATAGTGGCCGGGTGAGCCCCAGGAGGGTCTTAGATCCCTTAGGAGCCAACTCAGCTCTCTACCACTGAGCCACTCCTCTCCTATTTTGTGTGTGAAGTAGAATGCACCTTCGTATTATTTTTAAATTCAACACATAAGGATACATTCATATTAAAAGAAGCTAAACATATGTAGGTCCTGATCGACTGGGGGGCTTCTGCAGGAAGAACTTGAAGTCTGGGTAGTTTTGGTTGACTACGACAAACCAATTACTGTTCCACTAATTACAGATCCTTAAATTTTGTACTTATAAAATTATTTTACTCTAATCTTAAATTAGGGCGCGGGGAGTTGAGCAAGTGCAATATCTACTATAGAATTCAAGACGGCAAATATGGCCGTTCATGGCGAAAACTGTTCACTATATCATCCTGGGGCTCATTCAGCCTCTGTAAAGTGATTGATAACGTTTAATTGGACGAAAAACCTGGTGGTTGAACAATCAATCATCCCAAAGACCAAATCATCTATGTTGGCTTGAAGCTGCAAGACCATTATTGGATTCTTTTTGAACCGGAGAATTATTCAGGTTAAGCCAAAATTACATCTCATTTCGGATAGCTTCTCTTCGCTACAAATCTTGAAACTGAGTAAAAAGCGTGTTTTCGGTTAAATCATTTTCCCATACAGGAATTACAAATAGTAAACTAGCATCCTTTCTTTACCAATTTATCCCAACCCACCGACCATCATACATTTTCAATCTCCTTCAATTCAAAACCACAGTCCTCTCCCATAATACCCGTTCTCGGCTCTCAGATCTTCATACAGCATCCCACCGAACAGCAGCTTTTGACAGAACTTTCCTTATCCGATCTTCCTCCCTTTGGAACTAGATACCTTCTTCCATTCGTCGTTCCAATAATCTTCCAACCTTCAAATCTCGTATATTCCATCACCTAATATCCCTACAATTCCCCAAAATCGGAAATAGTAAGATCAGTTTTGTGATAAAATCCTCTCATTTGAAGTATGATGTTTTTTTAATTTACACTTGTATGTGTGATTATGTAATTATATATATATGAGTGCGTGGGATATAAAACACGTATATATGTTTTAATATCATCTAGTTAGATATATTTTTAAAAAGAGAGAGAAATTAAGAAAATAAGTGTAAATCACTGGCAGAGTCTTACAATAATGAAGAAAAATTGTTTGACTTTTCTATACTATAAACTGCTTCTCTTATATAATTATTGTTAACTTATATTAATTTTTATTCTTTTCTTTCTTATAATCTGTTTTTAAAATATTGTTATTGGAGGTAATTCGAATTTTTTTTTTATTATTCTCTTTCACTTACTAATTACTTGTAATAATTAAATGTAATTATCTTACACTCTAAGGCACATTAGCTTACAATACCTGTATTGTTACTCTAAAGGGACTTTCCCAGAATAAATGAAGACATTATTTTTTTATTATTATTATTAAACTCATTGCCGTGTACTTAACCCAATACCTTTTATGGGTTGAAGTGCTACGTTATTTCATTTTATTTTATTTTTTAGTAACTATAAAAGACTCCGATAATTGAGTAATGTAGAAATAGTTTCCCAGGTAGACAATAATTATCCATGGATAGGCAAAATTTAGGACTCCCACTGCATCATCGTCGGATTAGCTTTAGCAGCATAAATTGACGTCAAACAAACTAACAAACCATAAATATTCGTCAATAATAATAATATGCATGCACAATGTGCGATTGAAAATCTAGGTTGTAAAATGGAATGTAAAATCGTAGATCGGAGAGAGACGAAAACACATTAACATAAGTGATTATTGCAAATATAAATATTTAAAAAATGATTTAGTCAAAACTAAATGCAAAATTTTAAATGTTTACTTTCACCATAGAATAGAAAAATAACTTCCATAGAATAACAGATACCTTAAGAATAACAAATATGTAGAGCAATATTAGAATATATACTTGTCCAACAGGCTACGTAATAAAAAGCGGATGGTATTTAAAAAGTAAATAAATATAAATAGTTAGTGTTAATTTATTTATAATTTAAGAAAATTATTGAACGAAACCATTAATCAGACCTTAATTCAGTAGGAATGTAATTTAACTATAATCCAGTCTCTTGCAGTTTAAATCCTCAGTCCAGCAGTTGAAAACAAGATCTCGCCTTACCGATCCTTATCTCTTTCCTATAGAACCAAAACATTCGAACGTTCCTTTCTTGCCCGTTCTTCCATCGTCTGGAATTCATCCCCCACTACCATCCGTCATGCTTCTTCCCTATTCTCATTTAAATCTTCGCTTTTCCAACATAACCTAGCTTCCCAAACAGATGTTCTCCAAGCTCTCTAAGCCTCGCATTGCACTTTCATTTTTTTTTCTTATTTACACTGTTGTCATTTTTATTAATACTTTATGATTTGTATTATGTAGCCCACTGGAAAGATGTACATTATGTATCTTTTTCTGTTCATAATTTTTATTCTAAAGGGACATAATCCCAGAATAAAGTTACTTTTCTATATTGTAAAAGGGAAAGGTCAACAGAGACCTTGATGATTTATGTATTCATAAATGTTAAAACATTAGTGGAAAAAATCCAACTAAAAACCTTAAGTCTCTAAACTAAAACAGGAAGACTGGGAATCTAGCAACCTTCTCTATGATTCAGTAGTTGCATTTGAGCCTTGGAGGTGGTGGGATGCGTTTTTGGGTGCATTATTCATCTTTTGCTTTGCTGTTCTTCTCTTTCTGCCCTGAGGATGCGTGAACACCCGAAATATTGGACAGGTATTTTCAATTTCCTGTTATAGTTTAGAGACTTAAGGTTTTAAGTTGGAATTTGTCCACTAATGTTGTTACTTTTCTATTTCAGAAAAAAAAAATTAAAAAAGGAGGTAATAATGTATCCAATTTTTTTTTACTTCCTTCCAAAAATGTATAAATAAACAATAATAAAAACATTTTTGTTGTTTATTAAAGATTTAAGATACTTGCCTAGTTAGCTAGGGTTGCTAAGGCGGATAAAGTTAAAGACTGCCCCTAGAGGATTTTAAAACCTAAAAAAACAAAACAATAAGTTGTCCGTGAAAACACGAGTAAAATTAATGTAACGAAAAAAGTGACATTTATTGACTATGTTTCCGAAAGTTAGCCGCCGCCAAGTATGACTTTTATTACTGTTGTGAAGTTGTAAAAAGTCTCTGTCTTCCTGCTGGCTATCTTGGCAGATATTTAACGGAGGTTGCTGGTCCTTTTTTATTTGCTAAAATCAGAATGCTGTTTATCCAGTAGTATCATAATTTAAACAGTAATTTTACTGTGAAAAAATGAAGAAAAAAATCATTGATTCTCAAGGCTTTAAAAAATAGGCCAACAAAAAAGTTATAGAAGTAATCATAATCACAGTACCTTCGTATAGGACAGTCCATTTTAAATCTGGTTCTGCTAAAGTAGATGAAGCAAGGGTAGCATTGAAATAAATAAAGCTTATTTTAAAATTTATTTCTTAAATTTATAGCTTTAGTGTAATAATCCAATACGCAAATATAATGAATGATATGCAATTGCATGTAGAGAAACTACCTAGTGGTAGTACTCAAATAACTGATTCAACTTAGAAGGTCACGTACCCATCTTGCTTTCAGGTACCTCGGAAGATTATCAGATTTGAAACTAGTGGGTTTGAGTGGGAATAAAGTTTGTCATGAAAGGTTTGATCTGGTCCTAATCAGCAACAAATGACACATTGTGGAAATCTTGGATGATTATATGAAGGATTTTGGATTGTAATAATTTGATACTAAAGGAATTCCAAAGTTTAGTGGAGTCCCAAAGCTGTACTCAGATAAAGGAGAAGAAAAAGTGTTGCATATTCTATAGTCGCTGTTTAAGTGAAATAGCAATACAAAAATAAGAAATTTACTGAAGAAGGTTATATTCGTCGACTCATTTGTTTCCAATGGTTTGAATATTATATTAAAAAAAAAAGAGTAAAATTTGCCAAATTATTTTTAAATTTGGGTCCATTATTTTCAATAATTAAACCTTGTAATTAATCCAGGTAGAGTGAGGTGCCTAAGTGTATAGATTGCAGAGTTGATATCATGAAGGTTTCGAGTTCTAATCCAGCTGTGGTAGATAAATTAGCACCATGGATAGACCCTGCGGAATCTACAGAACCTCTTGGGGCTTACCCAGCCTTTGTAAACCTTGTACTTGAGCACGATTTCAGGCAAAGTACTGTACCAATCTGTATCTGTACCAAGTACTGAACCAAAGACACTTCATGTGTTGAAGTATGAGAATGTAAGGTATGAGTCGATCAAGGAAAGAAAACACATCCTAACTCCCTCAAATTTGTGGATTTGCGTTTCAACATACGTATAATTCGAATACGGAGGGTAAATATAATCTATATCTTGCTTATATATGAAGCGAGAGTATGAACGGGTTTAAGTGGTAATCCACGGGGAGAAGTGTATGAAATTCGTTTAGGTATGGGCATCGAGGTAAGTCTAAGTCTTTTATTATTACACTAATTATTAATATTTTTTTTATTATATCATTGTTTATTTAATGGTTTTATCTTCGTGAGTATTGCTTGACGCTTAATGCTTCTCATTATGCTATCTGCAACGGATTTTTCCTCTTCAATTCAAATTGTCATGTCTACTTAGTTTCTTGGAACGATCTATGCAGAGTCCTTCCTTTCAGGATGTTTGTTGCAATGCAATTTCCAAAGAATGCACCTTCGCGAGGCCATTGTTGCATCCTCATCAATCGATGATTGGTTTGTTCTTCAGCTCTTGCAAAAACTCTGGATCATTATAATATTCTATTTTAGATCTGCAATACGGAAATGGGCGCCACAGAAACGATTGTTTTAGTCGAGAAAACAAGCAATCTAAAGAATCGCTCGCGAAGTTGTTTGTCCAAGAAAAGTATTATGAAATAGAAATAGAATAGAATCTGTTGAAATAATAGATAAAATATGAATATTCAGTTTTGTGTTAATTTGCAATTAAAATGGACTTGAAAATATAATACGAATCAGTTAATCAAACGAAAAATTAAATGGCTAATTAAATGAAAAAACGGAGTTGGAGTTCATAAAGCTTTCCCAGATTTTGCGGATCGAAATAATAAAGGCTCATATTGACTGAAAACTTTTTTTTGGGGGAGTGGTTAAACATCTATTTATTGAGTATACTGATACCTACTTTTCTGTTTTTTAAAATAAGTTTTTACTTTCAGTTCTTGAGATTTAGTAGTATATAATGTATATAAGTAGTATATAAGGGTTTAGATTATGTGACGTGGTGGTAAATATTTCGTCATCTATTCGTAAGTATAATTTAACATCACACATATGTCAATTTTTTATTTAAATTTAAACTAGTGTGTGATTAATTATAATTCAGCAAAAGCCATTTGTTTCATTGTTGGGAAAAGATATAAGGAATGTGAAGAATATTCTTTCGAATCGCTCATCAAAAGATGTCTTCCTACATTTACATCTTATACAGGAGATTTCGTACAGCAGAAGATATTCCTATCTTATAGGATGTTCGTATGACATTGCTAACATAAACGTAATACTTTGTTTTCGTCTCTCCAAGAGTCCTGGGTTCAGTACAAGATTAAAAAAGAATATTTTTAAGCTAACGGTTGTAACCTTTAGGCGTTCTCGCAATTAATGGTACCCAATTTATATGGGGAGGGAAAACTTCAAGAGGACCACTTGATTCCACAGAATCGATTCTTGGCTGTTATTAGAACAAACCTGTATCTTTATAGAATGTGTCTGTCATAACTGCTCCTAATATTTACTCCCTGTTTTAGATGAGTTTTGATGATAATTATTTTAAAAAAACAAAAAAAAAATCTGCCTCACTACCACTCATGACGGATCATGTGGTAGAGACTACTATTCCAAATGCAACGATTTTACAGTGGAGTGATTTGTCCAAGATAATGCCAGGTTTTCCTCCAATTATGGTTTTACCCCCAGTTTATAGAGGCTGAATGAGCCCCACCAGGTTCTGCAAATCTCTCAGGATCCATCCGTGATTGTTAACAGATTATATAATTTATCTGCCGCAGCCGGATTTGAACCCGCAACCTTCAGCACAGCAACTCAATTCACTTAACTGCTCCGCTCCTATTTATTATTTATTAATATTATAGGCGTTCCAACATGGGTTGCCTCCTATTAATAATTATTATGTATTAAATTGCTTTCTTTTCTTAGTTTATTAAAGTTCTTATTATGTCATTGATTGAAATCAATTATATCATTGAGGGATAATTATAACATTGATCCGTTAAGGATCTGCTCTAATTGCTATAAATCCAGGACGAATCCTTTCCCAGGAGAAAGATGACATATGTTTATGAGATTGTGCAATCGGTAATTATGGGAAATCAGTACGAGGATGTCGGGTCCTGTCTCCCGTTCCAACAGCTGATCAACATCTGAGATGCTGTAAATGGAAACAAAAAACAAAAGACGCTTTAGCGAAATAAGTGTCGGAATGACAAGACCTCAGGAGAGGGGCATAATTAGCGATATCTATCGGAGCTAAGTATAATCTCCGGTGAGTGTTCTCTATTCACCTTCCCGGAAAGGCATTCTGTAACTTCCAAAGCGTCTCATTCAAATTAACATTCAATGAGGAATCTGCGAATTTCGTAATTAATTGCTGCATTCTTCAGCCAGCTTTTACTTCCGGATCATTCTTTCCAATCAAGCAATGAAAAAAAAAATTATTGAGTCAGATTTTTTCAAATGTGCTTAGCTGGATGTTTATGTTACATTAATATACTATGTGGAACTTCATAGTTTTGTATATTTGTTGTTTACTAAAACAAAAGTAGGTACTTTTTTGATAAGTTTTGAACCATTTGAATCTAGCTTCAATACTACATAGGACAGAAAGCCGAAAGTACGATATACTTTTTAGATTAGTATTAGCTTTCAGTGATGAGAATTTTATTGTGTATGAGGCTTGATAGCTTGGTACTTAGCTAGGGTATTAGTAGGGTACTTAGCTACTAATCTTAAGGACCAGGATAGACTGTGTAAGACCGTGAGACGCTTTCGGGTCTAAGCAAGCTTCTTTAAAGCAAGTTTCCTTAATTGCAAGAAAACTCGGCGATTCAGCTTGCTTAAAGTCCAATCGATTCTCTGCACAAACGTTGGAATAGAAATGGTTCGGTAAAGACCATTAAAGGAAAAGTTGAAAAATTGTATTTTTTTAGTTTTAATTTATTAATTGAACTTTACAATTATAATGATAATACAACAAGTAAACAAATGATCCGTAATGGCAGGAGATAAAGACGGATAGAGAAAATACCCACTGGCAGAATTAAAATAACAAATTTACCTAAGAAGTTCACGAGCCCTTCTTCCTTTCAGATACCTTGGAGGGTTATCGGGAATCGAAGAGGTAGCAAGGTTTGGAACCAGTTAGATTAGTAGGAATAAAGTTTGTCTTGTAATGATTGTTATCGGGTTCGGGCCAAATCTGTCAAATTAAGGTCGTTAAGGAAGTTTTCATCAATAAGAAAGTAAGGAGCATCGAAGATTTTGAATTGTTAGGATTGGATACGAGAGGAATTCGATGGCTTAGTGGAGCCCCAAAGCTCTACTCCATAAGTACAAATTATAGGTCTTATAATAGTCGTGTATATGAGTCTTTTTTTATTAATTGGTAGCTTACAGCGTTTGTTTAGTAAGTGTTGAAGTAGGCTCAAACTCCGAACAGGTTCTTCAGTCAAGTAACTGTCGAATGCCATAAAACAGCCATCATAATCTAGAAGAGTAAGTAAATATGTTGATTAGCAGCCATACGAATAGTACGAATATGGATTAGTACTTAGATCACTTCTATTAATTCTGGTGATTCGGAGTCTTTCCCTCCAAAATAAAATATTGTAAAATGTGATTTAAAAAATTAACTAAGTTTTATTATAGAAACATGTGATTTTAGAGTAACAATGAGCTCCCAATTAATTACAAAGTCCCAAATACATGAATATTATAAGACCTGTCTGGTCTTATGGAGTAGAGCTTTGTGGCTCCACTAAGCCATCGAATTCCAATTTTTACAGTCCAAAATCTTTCGTAAAATTATCAATGCTCCTTACTTTGTTACGAAAAATGATCATAATAAAAGACATCCATGATCATAATGTCCCATTTTCATTATTAGTATTTTGATGATAAACTTTATTTCCACTCAAACCCACTATTTTCAAACCTAGTTGTTTCTTCGATTTCCGATGATCTTCCGAAGTATCTGAAAAGAAGATGGGTTCGTGACCTTTTAATTAGGATCTGTTATTTGAGTGTTACCACTGGGTAGTTTCTATATTTGCCTTAATGCCATCCCATTATATATTATTGAATGCATTTACTTGTTGTATTCTTAAAATACAGTTGTAAATTTCAATAAATACTTTTTGAAAATAATATATAATAAGTTGTAACTTTATTCGTATTTCTAAATAACATGTGTAGTCTATTTAAAGTAAAATTACCACTAGAATTTTTTTTCATATTTAATTAACATTATTATATTTAATTCCTTTGTGGTTTATATTAAGCAATATATAATAATAATATTTCGAGTATTTTATTTAACATGTTCCTTGTAAACGAATGTATCATGGCTCCAGAAAGCTCATGGGTGTTGAACTCCCGAGCGTGTACTTGAAGATATGCGGTCTTGGGTTTAATCATTTCTCGGTAGACTGCGAAAGAAGTTAGCCATCTCATGCCTTAGCAGAAAAGAGACTTATTTATAGTTGTGTCTATATGCAGATGTCTCTGTCCTCTCGGTATCCTGGCTTGGGAAAGGGAGGCCTTATAAATATATGAAAATAGGAAAATCAAGGACAATATTACACTGTTAATTATGCAATAATATTATATTGATTCCATTATTCTTACTCATATAGGAAAAATATAGAACATATATATTAAAAATTATATGTTCCTTGCTTATATAACACAAGGACTTCATAACACTAGAACATTTTATTTAAATTTAAATTATTTAGGAAAATTATTTTTGTTGTTTACTCATTTACCGTCACTTTATGCTTATATGGCTAATCGGACGATGCTACAGCTAGAGTTCAAAATGTTGGCAATGCAGATTAGGATAGGGTTCCTTAACGTACCTAACGGTCCCCATTTTACGTCGCTTCCGAAGGAAAGCATACCAAGGATATTTAACTCCCTTTTAAAAACTCTTGGGGCTGCGAACACTTGACCTTGGGTGTAATAGTTTTTTATACCACTACACTACTGTTGATTCAACAGTGTTGAACACTGTAAAGATTTGTTTGTTTGTTTTTTCCCGAGGAGATTCAGTGATTATTTAGATCATTAAACAACAAAAAAAATGCTTAATAAACTTATTCTATTTTTAAGTTTGATGGGTCCTTCGTAAAATCCTTAATGCTCCTTACTTTGTTACGAATAAAGTCATCCATAATGACCTCAATGTCCCATTTGTTGTTGATTTGGGCCGAACCCGATACCAGTCTTTTCATGAAAAACTTCATTCCCACTCAAACCTACTAGTTTGAAACCTCTTCAATTCCTGATAATCCTCCGAGACGTCTGAAAAGAATATGGCCTCGTGACCTTCTATGTTGAACTTGTTATTTGAATACTACCACTGGGTGGTTTATCTACTTGTCTTTATTCATGTATCATTCCTGCCATTCACTTTTTGTATTGTTGTAAATTTCAATGAATACGAAAAAAATTGTATTTGAAAAGCAAAGATATGTCCATGACCGGTACTCGAACCCCGATCCCGGACATGTCTTTTCTTTTCAAATAAAAATATTTAAAAATTAATAAAATCAATAACTAATAAAATAAAATAAATTATAATAATATATAATGACGTTAGTCAACAAGATCCAAATTAAATAAATGTTGAAAGAACATTCTTCTCCAGTATACATCTCAAATTGTGAGAACGCGGGGACGTGTTATCAGTGTAAAGAAAGGGTATGTCCATGACCGGGGAGAGAGCTTGATTGAGCCCAAGTTAGCTCAATTGGTAGAGTTCCAGACTAGCCATCTGGGTGACCCGGGTTATTTTCAAATAAAAATATTTAAAAATTTATAAAATCAATAACTAATAAAATAAAATAAATTATAATAAAATAAAATAAATTATAATAAAAAAATAGATTGATGGAAGGTAGCGATTTTTTCAACCATTTACCATTCCAGTTGTATATTTTTACAAGATTTGATGAACAAACTAAAGAAATATTATGAGTTTTTACACATGAAATCACTGAGACACTACACAGAATAGAATCTTCAATATCAGATTAACTTTAAACTAATATGATTCTATATTTTTAATAATATTCATACAACAATTATCTATAATCTGCATCCCAAGTATAATTTATTTCTCCTCGCTCTTTCCTAGGGCGAGGAGAAATATATTAAATTATATTTCCCTGTCAAATGGTCTAACCTATAGTGCTTTAATTGTCTTAAGGAACGAAAAAATATGTATACCGTAAAATCTGGAACTATGAAATCATTAATCATTGAGACAACAGCTTCACTTAGCTCTTGGTTTGCGATGTTAATCGCATGATCTTGACTCATGGTATCTTCTTGATAATATGAATTCAAACGTTTTCATCCACTTTCCCAATGTTTCCATATAATTTATATCACATTTTAAAAGTAAGTAAGTAGGTAAGTGAAAAAAAAATTCAATTCGCAGTTGTTATATCATTGACTATAGACTTCAATATACCGGCCTGAGTCATCTCATCAATGGAAAGTAATAGAGGATATTCAATAACCCTCTCATAAGTACCTTCAGTGATTTAATACTTGCTTGCCAGGCTTAGAGATATGATTGTGAATCAACTGATGGATGCTTAGTTAAAATTAAGAATGTTGAAGGTTCTCAAGGCTTAACAAAACCTTATTAGTTTGAAAAATCAACTTGTACAAGTCCAAGTACAGGCTCGATTCTACTATTGAATTTCATCCTCCTATTTCATAAGCCCCAACAACTTACTTAATGATGTCACGTTGGTACACAAATCAGTTTGATATTACTAAATCCTACAAGCCCTATCCAGACTATAACTAAAGAACAATATAATATTAATAATTAGGCCTAGAGAACCCTAAGACCACTCTTAACCCAAATCCGCTAGACCACTCTTAACGCAATCCTCCCACCTACGCCTCGGTCTACTCCTTTGAGATATAAAAATGCATGGTGGAATATTCCTCTTATACAGATTTACATAAAAGTCTATGATAACATATATCTGTCTTTTCAGGAAAGCTTACTGCACCTATTATATCTTCTACAAAATTGGTTTCATACAATGTGGTATTTGGAAAGCTATTTAGATGGATACAGTAGTAATCCTCAGCAAATTAAATACTTTAGTTACCCTAAGCATTTCATTATTATTACCTTAGGGGCTATCGGAAAAAATTAACGCGCGTGAAAATAAATTCGTACAAAAAGAAAAATTTTTTTTTTATGTTTATAATATCTCATAATAAAATACATTAAAATACTTCAAGTAGTGTAGACATTACGTTACATTGAAATCTAATCCACATATTCAACGCATCAAATTGATGCCATCCTACGGCAGACAAAATATGTATACATAATATACTCTACAACCCGTGCGAAGCTGGTTTGTTAAAATTCACTGTTAAGGCATAAGACCAATTTAGTCTAGAAAGGTCCGCTAAAGAACGTTAAAACTGTATCTCAATAACGAAAAGTAAAAAGTATATATATATATATATTTGGTTAGGTGAAGACGACAATGCTGCGGAGAAGAGAGCCCTTTCATATTCCCGACGGAGGACCTTGGGCCGGCATGGCAACAGGGACCGCCCAGGCAGACCTCCCCTATCCTCTGCCTCGCCATCGTCCGCTTGTTGATGTTGATGTTGTTATGGCAACTTATGTTGTTCCTATTTCGACTATATGAAGCAATAAAGTTGAAAAAATTATTCTCTACGATTTATATACCTCCCAAGAAGTGAACGATACGTGACCACTATTTAATACTAAATCATGGAACGTTCTTACAAACATATCGCTACTAGCTAATGGTGTTAGTTGGAAGTTAATCGGAGATAGTTCGAATTGAAGAGTAAAGAAATACAGAGGAATAGATTAGAGAAGTAAGCTCTTGAAGATCAATTTCTATGGACTTTTTATTTGGAAAGGGTATATGTATTATCAAGAAGTATATCACCGGGAGTGCCAAAATAAGATAATAAAACACTGTCTTCAAAACAGTATTCCTCATACCGGTGAGGCTCTGGAAAAATAACTCTAAGAAAAATCATGGGTGGAGTTCAGAGTGAAGATGGAAACAGCGAAGTTGCACAGAAATCTACCAGAAAGTGGAAAAATCTCGGATATTATGCAAAGGAATAGAAAACCATGACAACGTGAACTAAAGAAGTAAAGAGGGATTTAAAATAGTCAAGCGTTGCGAATCTTACACTATAGAAGGAAGTGAATTTGGAAGCAGAGTTCCAGAAAAATCTGGAAGGATTTCTGGATGAATAAAGACTAGATAATGTTGGATGAAGTTGAAAAGATCCAAGGAAACGTGCCATTGAACGCATGAAGGAATATTGGAGACTGGGAAAACTCCAGCAGATGAAAAATGAGGTTCTATTGGGATCTGTAGTGGTCAATATAAAAAAAAAGAAGATTTATATTTAGAAGAAAAACGTCATACTACAACTAAAAAAAGTCCTGGGTTCAGTAAATGTTAGAGACTGTGGTGTTTCTAAGCCGACGATAAATTTAATGAAAACTCATCGATGCTTTTTGCTCAATTTTGAATTCCACTGCATACAACAACATTAACATTATAAACTTTTCCATTCATGACAAATGATCAAAAAGTCACCATTAACGTCTATTTCTTTCGCTTTCTTCCTCTTTGTAACCAGGTGTACCCGTAAGAAGGTTAGAAACCTGCTAATTAACCATCAGTCGATTATTAAATTTTCATAAATCATAAATATCGATTTAACTGGACGCGATGCTACAAGACGTTGGGAACAAAAGAAATTTGGTAGGTTTTTAAAAGAAATCAGGAAGCGGAGAAGCTCAATGGTTAGAGCTCTGTGTTAACTTGCTTAAGGTCCCGGGTTCGAATCCTAGTGACTAAGTTATTTAATCTGTTAACAGCCTCATATGGATCCTGGTAAAATTAATTTAATGATTGATAGCAAATTAGAAGCATCCATAAAAAAAAACATAAAATCTGTTCGCAGGATATTCTTGGACAGGCTGGATCCAATACAGCTTATTTGGTGAGAAAACACCTTACAAACATACCTCACTGAAAAGACAGGTGTTCTCGAGCCTGGAGGATGTATGGTGCGAAGATGATGTCATCAATTCCTTGGTCCCTGATTGAGCAGAATGGAATTGAGTTTGGAGTTCTCATTTAGTCCCATCAATCATCAATCCTCTGCTTCGTGGTCCACCACCCGCTGAGCCGTCGGCTTGGTACAAGAGGACCTCAATGGCACGATAATCGTTGCAGAAGGGTTTTGGTGAGCATTGATGTCTGATATAAAGAGAAGTCTTCGGAAGATATCTTTGTCCAAAGTATTAGTCGGTGTGGTTGATACACATATTCATGTGAAAACATTAAAAAAAACATTGGATTGTGAAAACATGAATCTTGAATAACACGCATATACATATGCATCTTGAATAACTACATTTATTCCTCTTGCTAAGGGTCTACCTCCCCCCCCATCTTTAATTTTTACATTTACCGTATGTAATTTTAATTATCTGTATTTTGCATATTTAGCCCTGAAGAAGACCTGCAATGCGGATCGAAACATTGGCTTTAAAATAAACATTTCTCCCTATTTAAGAGAATTATTTTTTAATCTCCACCCGAAGCACTTTCTTCCTCACTTAATGATGTAGTTTCCAGGTTCGAAAGTTGGAAAATAACAAAAAAAGTTCTAAATAAACTTTGTTCTTATTGAAACAATAAAAGCCATTTTTTTATATTAACAACTTTTGATATTAACTTATATTTTAATTATATTAACTTATATTTTCAAATATTGCAAGTGTTTTATTCTGTCTGATAGATAGCGGTATCTCAGGACCTAGCTGGGGCCTCGAGTGGAAAATTAAAATATGAGGAAAAATCTGGCGGTTGATATAGGACAAATCACCTCTCTTCACAACCGTTGTCCGAGAAACAGTACAGTCTCTGCCATGACCCTTTTTGGGTTGTAGTGGTACAGGTTTTTTATTACTCTAATCGATTTTACTCTAAATTTCGTATTTAAGCTTTTTATTTTTGGAAAAATTTAGTACGTTTAGGCTTCAGTAAATTTCAGTATTATATAAATATTATATATATTCAAGAATATATTAGGAGCATCAAACGAATTGTGATTCAAATTTAAATGTAAAAATAAACAAAGGATTTTTATTTTTTGTATTTTGCAATCTTATATCAAATGAAAATTTTAAATGACATTTTAAATGTTTCAATATAGTTCAAAAATCGGTGATACTTTCCATGAGACTATTCAAATTTATTTCTTTATTAATAGCAGTAACCCACTATTTGTTTAAATATATATATTACTCGTACATCTGATGTATCACTAAAAGCTGATTTGAATTTGAATTCTACTCAGGATAACTTTTTGATACTCCAACTTTTCAAGTTAATATGTGTTCATGGATGCCAAATTTTGTCCTCATAAAATTATTTCTCAGCAATAATCAGAAAAAATAATAATAAAAAAAATAAATACATAAAAAAGTGCCTGTAATTCCTCTTCTAGTTAGGCGCTAAGATGTTTTTGACAGGGGTCTAGAAACTTTTAGAAATTTGACCAGAAGGGTGTCATTTTTTGGTGTAAAGCTTCAAGTCAGAACACAACGATAACACTCTTTTATGTTCAATGAATCAGACAAATTTTCATTTTAACTTTCATTTCAAAAATGAAAATATATATTGCTTTTTTAATTCTACTGTACCGAAGATCGTAGATTCACATCCTGGCAGGTGGCCCAGGGATTTTTTAAACTATACTAAAAAAAATAATTGGTTATGTCCTCCTTCAGAAGGTACGTAAATTAGCGATCCCTAGCCTGTCTGTGCATACGAAAACTTTAGGATTCCCACCATACCATACTCCTAGTAGCGATAGCTGCATCATGTGACGTTGAATGAATAAATAAACAATCGATTAGTGGCATCAGCATCACGCTTCTGGGTTCAGAAAAACACGTCCATATTCACAAGATAAAAACAACACTATCCAAATTTCTATGATAAATCGTAATAAAAAAAATCGTAAATGACTCTTGGTTTATTTCGAATCACATCATACACAACAACATGAACATTCCCACTGTAAGATCAAATAAATTTACATTTCACCCATCGTCTCACAAATGAGGATTTCTAAAACTCATTTAAGTCGGTAATCATAGTGCTGAAGTCGATAACCGTGCTCAGAAGTAACAGATATGATGACATAATATATCAAAAATAATTGTAATTATTACATTGAATACGAACTTTACAGTTGAATACAGAGCAATTACTTATGACAGAATCCGATAATGCGCATTGTCAACTGATAACACTGCGGTATTCTAAAAGAATACCTAATACTTTAATAATAATAATAATATAAAGTCTTTGCGAACCCGAAGGATCGATGGCAAAACCACCAATCTCTGCTTGCAAACCTCCGTCCACTACCTTACCAAATCCTTCAGATGGCTCTTAACGCAATCTTCATATTCACGTCTCGGTCTTCCCTTCAGACGGTCACAGCGCTTATTACCATCTTAAGAATTCGTTCGTTACTCAGTCCAACAACTTTACAAGTTTATTACTATCACTAAAGCCATTACTAAAGCTACATTAATACTTTGATGGAGATCATAAATTTACCAAACAGGTATTATTTTTCAGAATTAACATTTAATAGAAAAATCGTGGAAACAATCAAATTTAACGCGAACATGGTTATATGGAAGCCATATAATTTAAACAAAACAAATCGTTTAAAGATATTATCTTCAGGTCTAGAACCCTGAAATAAATTGAATGAAAGCAATAATACGTCCACCAGACATAAATATTGCGGTGACAAATTGTGAATATTTATAGAATTACCTTGTATAGCCTTATTGGAAAGTAAAGACCTGACCATACAGGTTTAAAGACTCGCTCTTCGCCTACCCCAGGATGAAAAAGCGGTCTTCCTGCCGCAGAGGTGTTACACCCTGAACATCGGGGGGACGTCAATGCATTGTCCGTCTGTCTGTCAAAGAGGAAGCCTTCAACTCTTGCTAAATCGGCTCTGCGGAACCCGGAGGATCCCATGGGGGCGTGCGTTTCGCAACCCAGAGAAGGATCTGACAGGTTGCCCCCTTCATTCCATTGTCATTTATATTTGTTTACCCTTCGTCGCTACCAAATCTCGATGGAGATGTTGAATACGAAGCTACTGTGAAAAACTCGTTTACAATTGTATCTGTG
Source organism: Troilus luridus (assembly GCA_964056705.1). Lineage (NCBI taxonomy): Eukaryota > Metazoa > Arthropoda > Insecta > Hemiptera > Pentatomidae > Troilus > Troilus luridus. The sequence continues at coordinate 112,648,966 of OZ057414.1, read as the reverse complement.
CCACATTGTCCGATAAAAAAAGAAGAATACTTATGGGAAGAAATTCAGAACTATTTTAATGTTGAACTGAAATCGTCAAACTACTCAGTTTTCTTGATCCCTTAAGAGACAAGATGATATTCATGATTACTTTTCATCAATACTGTTCATATAAATAATAAAAGTAGCTTATAAATCCATCATCATCATCATCATTACATGGCGCTATGGTCCATGAAGGACCTTGGCCTCCTCAACAATTTTCCTCCACCTTGACCGATCTCTCGCTGCTCTTCTCCATGTTCTTACCCCCAGGCACTTAAGGTCTGCTTCCACATCGTCCAGCCATCGCATTCTAGGCCTTCCTCTTCCTCTTTCTCCGTCTGGACGTCCCTCCAGAATCAGTTTTGGGAGCCTTTTTTTGTCCATTCTGTGAACGTGCCCCAACCATCTCAATCTTGCGTTTTTAATACAAGAAACTATGTCAGGTTCTCCATATAGGTCCTTAAGTTCTTGATTCCTTTTAATGCGGAAACAATTTCCTTCCTTGGTTGGGCCATACACTCTTCTAAGAATCTTTCTCTCCCATGCATTCAATAATCTCTCATGCTGTTTGGTTAGAGATATATGGATTATAAATCCATAGCAGATTCAATAGTACTGTACATTAATAACACTGGTCTACAAAATTTAACTTTTTGTGTGCCTTTCACTTGAATACTAACTACATTTTTATAATGCTTTGTGGTTACTGCATACTAAAACACGAATACATTTTATTTAATTAGCTCTTATTTTGAAAATATACCTAATATACAAAATTTGACTTTTAGTAACATGTTAAAGTACGAAACAATTTATTTTAAAAAAACACTATATTTATTTACTATTACTTTTTACTTTTTACATAAAATTGGGAATTTTGAAATATTAACAAAATATTTATACCTGTTTTTCTCTTCTTTTTCGTTTGTCTATTGTAATTGCATTCAGGGCTATCTCTAGCAGTAGTCCGCTAACATTGACGCGTTCCATCGGCCCTGGTATCTCTTTTCCATTCGAGATATCTTGGTGGAATCGTTCACCGTGTTCGTCAGTTAGAAGGAAAAAAAATCAAGATGAGGTTCGTCACAAACAATATTGCCACCCGAAAACTGTAACGATTGTGAGGATGTAGGTTCATTATAGTCCACTTCCATCAAATTAATCTCTTCCTCAGAATCTTCCTGGTACTCTTCGGGAGGTCGAGGAACAGGTAAATCGGTTCCGTGTGGTACAGGTCGCGATACAGAGGCTACGTCAGGGTATACCACGCTTCTCTGCTTTTTTCTTGATATACCGTGCTTGATGGGTTGAGTCAAGCAAAAGTAACAGTTATTCGCATGATTGGTAGGTTCCCTCCACTTCATTGAAACACCAATAGGCATTGAACCTTTCTTTTTATTTAGCCATTTCATCAAATTTGTAGAGCAAGTTGTATAATCAAATAATGGAAGTAAGCAGTTTCTAAACGTTGAGTTATTGAGCATTTTTGGTTAATATGGGTCACCTTACCACATATGTAGGAAAAATTGTCTGCACTATGGACACATTTACGCGAAATAATGAAAACTGTAGATTTTTTACTAAAAATGTAAAAAAAAAAAGATGACTATTTCACGTTTTGACTGGTAAACAAAACACCGTCAGCGTTAGACGCAACAGGCAAATAAGAAATAATAAAATTTCCGCGGTTAATCCCTAAATATTTGGAATTATCATCATTAATGTGATAAATCTATCGCGCTACTCGCTTTTATATTAAATATGGCACAAATGAATAATAAGAGAATTTTAACATGTATATTTATTTTCGGCGAGTGAAATTCTATCAATATAGTTCAAATTATATAGATTTGTAAAAATCCTCTGTTTTATATTTCCCCAATTTTTTCTTCTCTATATCGAGCAATGGGCGCCCTAATTATAATATTGAAGTGATAGTATATTGAATTTCAGAGAAGATTAAAATGGACTTGTAAAGTTTTTGGGGTCGGACTGGTAAACCTCCGAGAGGTAGACCGCAGAGTTCTAGTTGAGATTGGGCTAACAGAGTTGAGTTCCGGAAACCACTTTGAACAAAATTTAATATGAATATTCATACTTTCGTTTATTGAATAAAGTAAATAAATAAAACTATATTTACTAAACTTAAATAATTCGTAAAATGAAAATCTTTAGGTGTGAAAATCCCATAAACAAAGCGTTTGGGTCATACCTACATAGGATTTTTTTTTCTTTGTTTTTAGATCTTTAGTTAGTCTTCTTAACCCTGTGACATTGATATTATTAATTCAGTTTATTACTTGAATTAATGTTGCTAATTTTTTCGGAATGAGAAAAACCTCGATAAGGAAAACTGTATTGAGGCATGAGCTGTAAAGAAGAGTAGAAACTTGGTGAAGTGCACTGGCATCGATGAACGACCCCAGCTGGTGCATAGCCTGCATTCTCATCGCCGGGGTCATGTTCGACACGGGACTGCCATTCCTTGCTCTTCGTCGAGTAAGGAGGTGTCTAGCGTGTTTCCTACACTCCAGTCGTTGTTGGAAAAAAAGTAAAGGATGTCTTCGTCTACTCGTTTAACAATACGATCAAGTTACCTAAGGAAATATACTGATCTTTTTTAATAATTTATCGAACTAATCTCAAGTCGGTTTGGTGCTGACGGTAATGTTGCTGAATTCCGCGAAACTTTAAAATAAATAAATACCTTTGATGAATTAAGTAGGGCTCAAAGTTAATTCGGATAACTCTAAATAAATGGTTATGGGAATTTGGTGACATGATAAAACTTCGAACAAGTTGAGACATTTATGAAGGGCTTATGATTACTAGAAAATGAGAAGATTAGATCGAAATAAATGCGCTGTTAATGTTTCAACATTAAATGCTTTCACCTTCGAAACAATCTTACTAAATCCATTATTTGTGTGACTGGAAAGCACACGCTAACATTTGAGGACTTCGAAAATAAGGTATTGCGTAGAAGAATACAAGAGGATTGAAAATAAGAGGATTCACGACGCGGAATTGTGGATCATGCACCCTATTTATACTCGTATTTTCTCTAGGGATAGTTAACTGTATTGGAGTAAGTATAATTGTGTTTTTTCGTCGTATTGAAGATTCTAAGCCAGACATTGGCTTGAAATGGAGTCATTGCAAAAAAAAAGCGAGAACCTACCGCTACTATCAGTACAGTTAACTCACTCTGGACAAAATTCGACTTAACCACTTATTCACCAGAGCTACAATTATAAAGCTTACTGTTTTAAAAAGGGTTTTATAAGTAGTAACAGGTGGATGGACTCTATTCCAAACTCGGGACTAATTTATTGAACTTTTATATTTATAGAAATTACTTAATTTATTTACATAAAGTAATTTACATAATTTAATTAAATGTTAATTGAAAAAGGGACAATGACTCTGAGTTATACAGCGCCTTGAGGGCCCTTTCGTAGCTTGTTATACCATTTAATAAGAATTATCCAAAAAATGAACCATCTATGAAGTTGGAATGAGTTTAATTGTATGTGGAATGAGGCTTATTTTCTATACGTTTTGGATTCCAACATAATTCAACAAAAATGTGACTATGGTTAGAGAGAGTAAGAAATAGGGCTCATAATCATTCTTTGTTATTCTTAATTGCTTATACAGCGGCATATCAGGTTTGCCTCCAGGTTCCCATATTATCAGGGATGAAACACAGTGACCCAGAACTTAAGGCAAGGGCGGCAGACTGAATGGAGAAGGGATCCCAGACACCTAGACCTATAAAGCAGCCATCTTCTTTCATTGAGGTACAGTCTGAGTCCCGGAGGAATGCCGACACTTTGCCCGACTGTACCGTCTTGTAATTAGTAAGAATGGGGCAGTAATATATATATAGAGAAGAAGGAGGGGCACAATAGAAAACCAATCAGCTACGGGAGGGGCAAAAACTGTAATCAATCACTCGCTATAACTCAGCCAAATTTAGCCCTTCCAGGGGCAAAACGATTCCTTTTACGGATGTAACGGTTACTAATTGAAACGACTCCTTTCGTTCACAAGTTATCGCCTCTAAACTTGTTCCAGTCGGATTATTGAGTTCCAGACTAAACGAAATAGTATAATAGCTTACTTTTTGGAGGTCACTCTTTCAATATCAGTCATTTAATGGAGTCTATAATCTTGAATATTAAATGATATCTGCTTTTACATTCATAATATACGGAATTATAATAATTGGTATTCATAGATTATTATAGACCGCTATCATTATGATTGTTAGTCAAAAGATTTTTTTTTTGTTCGACATTCTTTAGCAGATTTCTAAGTTCGATTAAGTTAGGTCTACGAAACCTTCCTTGTCAAGGTTCGTTCTTTTATTTCTACTTGATTAACTATTAGACTATTAACTATTAAAAGATTGCTTGGATCCCTCCAAACCTGCTAACGTATTTAAAAGCTACGAAGTTAATTCAAGAAATTTAAGGAGAACTGTCGTTGCTAATGAATCCAGCAGTCGATGTCAAACAAAATCAAATAAAAAACTATTAGTCTCTCTTCTTTAGGAGTTCAGTATTTAGTCGGTTCTCGAAGGCAACGGTTGTAACGACCATTTCAAGAGGTGATTTGACCTGCCTCAACCTAATGGTTTTCCAATAAGTAAGGTTATCAACTTTATAGTGGCCAGTTGAGATTGCACTGAGCCGATTCACGGTTGTCAATAGATTAATAAGTTATATACCACAACATTTCCCGAATAAAGTACCTTTAGATCGGTAACCAAGAACACTACTAAAATCGAGTTTCTATTTCATGAAAGAGAACCAAACAACCTAACCCTTACTCTGGAGCAAATGTCCTTATTGCATTGTAAACTTACCTGTGTGGCTAAAGGAGTTACTAATTTGTTTGGAAAAACAAGAGTTTTCAAGATGATTTAACATTGATTTGAGTTTATACAAAACAACCGCAAGTTGTAAGTTAAATACGTATTCATAATAAATATAAATATGAGGAACCTATCTAACGAGGCAATTTAATGATCAAGAATCGTTAGAGATGTATGAATGAAAATAAAGAATAGTGCGATTGATATTTTATCTAATGTTTTGAAAATTGCTTAGCAAAAGTGGAAATAAATTCAACAAATTGTCTCTCGTAACCAAAGATGATAGTCTGTTTTTTTTTTTACTCAAATTCTCTAGAGGTGTTTTATTGAAGCTATTAATTGGACATTAAAACGTATTCGACTCTGAAGAAGGTTTTTTACGGTTACGATGTGTTTAATTGCTTTATAAAAGATTTGTAAAATTTAGTAAGTAATTTGTTTAATCTTTCAATCTGACTGTTTTGATTATTAATATAGACTCATAGTTTTGGTTTGAAATTTTTATATCCATCTCCTAGCAGATATTGTACTTCTATTTTGACCTTTTGCTATTGTATATTTTGTGGAATAACTGTTTATCCACTGGGTCTATTTAATAATGACCTGTTCTATTGTTTTTTTAATTTTTATTTTCTTATTCGTTTCATTATTTTATTTTTATTAGCAATTGAACTTTCTGATTAACTAAGAACTGTTCCTTTTACCTGCCTTTAGGGAGCATGTTAGTTCTGTTCGTAGAGTTGCTGAGTTACTCTCTAGACTGGCATCGGAAGAATTTTTTTATTCTGTTCTAAGGGGTGAATCGAATGTGGGATCTATATACCCTACAGGGCTCACCCATCCTTCTGACCATCCTCTATAGGGGATAATTTGACGATTCAGCGTGATCTAAGCAAAATCAAAAACATTGGCTTGGAATCAGTTAGATCCATACCTTGTACTGAACCACTTTTTTAAAATCTTTATTAGGTGTATTACAGTGTTGATTTTTTTATATTGTTGTAACAAGCTGCTTATATTTAACCACTCTCAGCTGTATTTGTCATTTGGAGCTTGAAAAGTGAGCAACTAGGATATGAAAACTAGGATTCCCTTTAGTGTATTTTATGTTAAATAGTTTATGGATTCATGGGTTATGTTAATAATGCAACTATGTAATTCTGTATTCTATATCTTATTCGATTATATTCCCAATGTCTGAAAATTTATTTTTAAAAACGAAAAGTCATTAACAAATAACAAAAAAATAATTCAATAATACTATATTAATTGAAAAATAATAATAATACCTGAATTAACTGAATTTAATGATGTTTCCTTGGAATATCGGAATTTAATGAAGTGACAATTAAAAAAACAAAATAAAAGAATAAATATAATATAAATAAAACATATGTTACAATAAGGTTGCACTTCACTATTAGGTGAAGGTTACACAAAAGGTTACATTATTAATCCTACATAGCCCATGCATCCATAAACTATTTTATATACTTATATATATATATATGTACATATAAAGTGACTAAGTAATTCTACAAACTATGAAAAGTTGATATGTAGGTATTTCCATGCCAACGGTTGGAGTTGAAGTAGAAGATTTGGCTTAGATCCCGCTCAACCGTCAGGTTTGTCCTAACTTTATAAAGACTTGATGAACCCTGGTCTCTAGAATCCACAGTTTCAGAGCTTCTAGGATTCACTGTTGTTAACAGAATAAATAATTATATCTGCCAAAGTCGGTCTATAGATCAACACAACAACGTTATGTACAGTGCTATCGAATTAATCAAACGAATATGGAAATGAGTAGGCGATGAAAGATATATAAATTATATTTCATTTATTTTTAGACACTTAATACTTTTTCATGGGCAGTGAAATAATTGTTTAAAGCTTTTGCATGTTGGATTTCATCTGAAAATATATCAAGACGTCGTCCTCAGCTTAGTGAGGTATGCTATCATTCAGCTCTTCTTGGAGCCACACACTCGATATTGTTTGGAATCACAACACAACCTCCAACAACAGAGACCGATTAAATAAAGAGAGAGAGAGAGGGAGAGAGAGAGAGAGAGAGAGAGAGAGAGAGAGAGAAATAAAAGAGAAGTTTCGAGTCAAGTCATGGCGGTATAATGGTGAGAGTGTTGCGGGAGGTCCTTACTTAATGAGGACCTTTATCTGAAGGAAAAATCGCTCCCTTGGCCCTTCAGATTTCTTACTTCTTTTCCTTCTTGGGCTTATTCGATTAAAACGCACATTCCTCCTCCTCTTGGAGTTCCTCCTGGTAACTCTTTTTATCTCCCGAAAAGGGAACATTCCTAGGGCTTCCTTTTTTTCCCCACTTCTAGGAATTTAGTAGTCGAATTTCGGGCGTTCGCCAGGCTTGTATTTTATGGAGGATTTCGAAGGTGGGACAAGGGATTTTAGAACAGGACGTATAAATTTTGTCACCACTTAATAAGTTAACAAGCCAGACTAGGATGTAATTATATTTTAATAAGGCGGTTTTTTGTATATAACACATTAAACAGATCTGGAAGTAATATTGGATAGCAATAAATTAACTTTACTTCTGTAATAATTCTTATGTAGGGAGCGGAGGAGCTCAGTGGTAGAGCACTCGGTCGCCATGCCGAAAATCCTGGATCGAATCCCGCTACTGGCAAGACTTTTATTTAGTCTGTTATAGGCCGGAGATGGATCATATGGGATCTAGAGCTTCATTCCCCTCTCGTGGAATCGATCCATTTTTACCTTTGATTTCTGAAGATGTGGATTATCTTGAAGACAAAAATTCTGTACGGTTTCGTGCAACTAAGGCAACGATTTAATAAATAAGAAAATTACATTTTATCCTACATTGCAGATCATAAAACAATACTTTCTTGACATTTCGGGCAAGTTAAGCTACTTTTAGGAATCGACAGATAAATATGCATTGTAGGTTTTCCACAAAAAACATGTTTATAATATTTTATATGTTAACGACAGCCAGTAATTAGTTACTTGGTGAAGTTTGGAAATAAATAAAAAATAAAATATTGAATAAAATATCTTTTTGTGTATTTTCTTATTTAATAAATCATATCATTTTTACAGTAATTATAATATAAACATATTTTATAGCTATAATGATTATAATATTTATATATAAATATATACACATAAAACTATTGTACATTAGCGTGGAAAATAATTCGCTTGAGGTTCCCAGGGTTTATGTTTGGGCCTTTCTCACCTCTTCGACAACAAAAAACAGCTTGAGCTCTCTTGGATGGGATCTTTTATCCCACCCTTTATATGTATATATAAATATTATATATATCCACACTACGAAATATTGTAGTATTACGTGAGATTAGTTTGATGTCAGACGTTTTCTTAGTTAGTATCACTGAACCACTTGTTGGAAAATCATTAAAAATGAGTAATATATAGATAACAGATAAATTATGAAAGTGTATTAAAGATGATGATAATAATAATGTATATTTTTCTAAGTTTGTGCTAGGTATGAATTTTATTTGACTGAAATGTCAAATCTATATTCGTCTGTTTCATGGGGGATATGGGTTTATAGAACACAGTGAATAAGTGGTTAAGTCTAATTTTCTCCAAAATGAGATTCTTCTACTTCAGTAAAAGGAATCGAGTTATTTTCGTAGCGAATAAGGGGGTAACTAAGGCATTGGCTTGAAAAGGAGTTTTTGCTGACATTACAACTCCATTTCAAGCCAAAAACTACGAGAATGGGACGATTCCGGATGTCTGAAAGCAGTTAACTCTCTCTGGACATAATTCGACTTAAGCACTGTAACTGTGGATTTAACAATGGGATATGAGTAGTAACAATAATGATGGGAAACCAAACTACTACTCATATCACATTGTTTTAGTATGGTTTTCCCATATTTTTCAAATAAAACCTCTATTTTATTCTTTAATTTAAATCATCCCTACTTTTGTACCTAGTTTTCTTCAACATTATTATTCGTATATTTGATTTTACCTATTTTTATTCTGTACAATTTTTATGTATCATTTTAATTTGTATGTAGCCCTGAAGATGACTGCAGGTTGTTTATCGTTGAATGTTTATCGAAACGCTAGTTTTAAAATATATAGTTATCCTTATGAGAATTTTTCTGATCTATAATCATATATATGGATAAATATATTATAAATATTATAATATTATATTATTCAAGATTAATAATTCAATTGAACATTATTGAATTATGGACTTCTAAATAAGTCTGTTGTTTTCCAATTACAAACTACTTTTATCCTGTTTTATAAGCCCTAAATTAAATTTATTACTGAGATGCACAGTCATACTTGTACCATTCATGAAGAAGTCCTTCAACGACCCTAAGAGCTGAATCGTCGTATCCTGTGCCGAGAGATAAAGAGATCTGGAGGTAATGACCACAGAGGCGAGGGGGAGCCTCCTCGGTCAGTACGAGCTTAATTGAAGCAAAGAGGGATGTGGACCTTTATCAGGGGAGGGAAATTATTTCGTCTTGTTCATTTCCTTATTTGCCTCCAGTGGAGGAGTCCTTCTTCAGCCTCCAGTCTTCATTGTCCTCGCAGGTCAGGTAGTGACGGTAATTGAGGAACAGCCGGAAGACCGGTAAAAACTATAATAAATAATAATAAAAAAGAAAAAAAAAACCGGCTGAGGGTGTCCGAAGGCTCGATGCAGACACCACCGAAGATGATAGGCTAGTAGTTTTTAGGTACCTGACAAAAACAAAATATGGATCAGTAATCACAGATGATGAGCAATATAGAAGCTACCAAGCAGATTTACAAGCATTTAGATAAATTGGACGAAACAATAAAAAAGAGAAAGTTCAGATTTTAAGCTATAATTATAGAATTTGGATAGAAACAGACACTAAAAATATGTTCAACTACATTGATAAATGAATACCAAACCTAAATAGTCCCACAAAAGTTGTTAAAGATATTTAAAGTCCAAGAATCAAAAACAGATGAACGAGTAAAGAGAGAGAACGAATAAAAATGTAGCATTATTTAGCTTATTGATTCATTTTTTGTTTATTATTTATTAAATTAAATAATGAACTTTAGTAATCAATCAACTGACAAAAAATTGAAAGAAATGCACTCTTCATGATTTTCCATGTTATAGCCTTCAAATGGGAGCGGAGAAGCTGAGTGGTAGAGCGCTTAGTTGCTGTACCGAAGGTTCCAGGTTCAACTCCGGCTGTGGCAGATAAATCAATTTAATCTGTTAACAGCTGGGGATGGACCCTGGAGAATTTATTCATGGGGATGTATCTGGAAACCCCCTGGGGCTCACTCAACCTCTATGGAATTAGGGAAAAATCACGCGGTCGAGCGTGATCCGTGACAACATAACTTCCTATACAGGCGTTGTCCTATAAACAGTGCAGTCTCTACAACGTACTGAACCAAAGATCCTTCATGGGTTGTAGTAGAACATCTTTTTTTTCAGCCTTCAAGATGAGTAGTACAATCTATATATACAATAAAAAAATCTGTACATTTTTTTTTTATTATGATATCGACAACTAATGATATTTCCTATGAAAGAAGAATACAAATACCGTCACTATCTGACCTGCAAGGACAATGAAGACTGGAGACTCAAGAAGGACTCCTCCACTGGAGGCAACTAAGGAAATGAACAAGACGAAATAATTTCGACTATATGGATACCCCCTTGATCATCGAACGGCCCCATTTTACAAATTATGCAACTGTCAATTTAGTTGTACTACGGTAGTTTTTTATTTAAGTGGAAAATAGTTGACTGGATAATTCTAATGATGGATAGAATTGTTCAGGAGGTGCAGTGACGATGACCCAAAAATAAGCAGAACTTATTTTTTAATTGTCCCAACGTTTCGGCCTACGGTCTAGGCCATCTTCAGGGAAATTAGTGGTTGTGGGGACTTGTCAAACTAACAACTTCTTCAATAATGGATTGAGTTGGTCAGGGGATGCAGTCAATGATAACACAAAAATATCATTGACTGCACCCCCTGACTAATTCAATCCATCATTGTAATTATTTATTGTTTTAGTTGAAGAATCCCGAATTTATTCTTAAAATATTCTGTTAAAACCCTATATATATATTTTTTTTTTTTTTTTTAAATTTATTTATTGATATTCACTACTATAGTATAATGATACAACTAAATATAATGCCATAGATTATGTTATGTATAAAGGGAAGTAAAGGAGAACTACCCAGAGGCATTACTCAAATAATAAATTCTATTTAAATGGTCACGAGGCCTTCTTCTTTTGAGACTCCTCAGAGGATTATGAGGAATTTAAGAAGGTTTGAAACTTTTAGGTTTGAGAGGGAATAAAGTTTGTTATAAATGAACTGGCTTCTGGTCAAATCAAAACAAGAGGGAAGTTGATGTCATTATGAATGATTTTATTCCGTAACAAGTAAGGACCATTATGGATATTCGAATGTTAGAACTATAAAATATGAATTTTAAATATTTTTAATTTGAAAAGAAAAGATATATCCAGGGCCTGCTTTTCTTATATTTCTTGGACTAACTTGGTATGTTTTAGGTACATCAGAGTCCTCTGGAGTTCATTATCATTTTTGAAAGGTTGGCACGTTTCAATGTCCAAATTTGTTCTTTCTTTTTGATGCTTCTTGCATTCAAATGGATGTTTTACGGTAATTTGTACATTGTTACAGCTTTGGCAGGTTGGTTGGTACTGCCCTAAAAGTGGGTGGAGAAGTGTCAGCATAGTTTGATCAATTCTTAACCTGCTGATTACACTTCACTCTTCTGGCGTTTGCATCTTAAAAAATACTTATTCTTAATTAAATTGAATACTAATGATTATGATAATTATGTACCCCGTTTACAATAATATTATGAATTTTAATTGATTAAGAACGTCTAGAACAGATTGAGGGTGAAATAGAACGATGTATAGTAATTAGGGTTAATAAGATTTTGTGGTAATTTAAAATTTTAATAAACGTTTTATTATAATGGCATTAGGGAGCTCTTGCTCCTACCCGACCGGATATTTCTCTGTCCATAATTAATTATTATTAATTCTTTTTCTTATTCCACTTATAGCGGGCCCCGAGGCTTGCAGTAACTTTAGATCCCTCACCAAATGTAATTCCGTATTTAAATAAATTATACCTGATTTTGATAATGTCGATAATTTTTCATTATAGCTGAAATCACATATTTCAAATAGAGTGGGATCTTGAAGATCTAGATGTATCTAGGTATCAAGCACTCGGTAAAGATCCCTATTACCATTATGTTATATCTTATAAACATTAGATATATATTGTGTTTATTTTTCTCTTCGTGTTTTTATATTCTTAGCCCAAGAATAAAGTTACTTTTTTATTCTACTGTAATTATTCATCGATAGGCAAAATTTAGGACTTCCACTGTAGCATCGTCCGATTAGCCGTAGCAGCATAGTGTGACGCTAAATCATTAAAAAGAAAGGGAAATCCCTAGTTTAGTAGTAGTCTGCACTATCCACTATTAGTCACAAGTTCTGGTTTAAAATTTATGTATATAAATAAATGGCTTGGCTAACTCGAAGGTTCGATGACTATACCATTCATCGCTTTTTAACATCCTCGGTCCACTGATTTCCTCTCTATAGCAATAGGAGCAAGATCGCTTTTATTTGAACCTCTCTGGCATTTGTCTCTTCATTACTAAGCCCTACAACATTACAAGCCCATATAATATTCAGAACCCCTTTTTGGTATAACATGCATGTAAATTTAGTACTACCCCCAGACTACTGGAATAAGTAGCTTTAACACACTGGAGAGGAAGACAAAACTGAGAAATATGTTGAAGAGCCTGAACTGTGCTGAGCTAGACAGAACAGAACCTGAAGCAATAACCAACGACACCAGATGTTGCCAGCTACCCTGCTGTTTTCTGCTTCTCATTCACAAATATATGTATGCCTTTCTGTGTATATACGAATATAAATACTCATATATATGTATAAGTATATATACTTTGACCATACATAAAATCATCGTCTACTACTATAATCCATGAAGGGAATGGATTACTATACATGATTAGAGACTGTACTGTCTCCAAGCCAAAGGTTGTTCAGGGAGATGGTCTGATCCAGATCGCGCTCAGGCCTCTCTTTCAATTTAAGGTTTAACTTGATAGAGGTTCTGTGATACCCAAAAAGTTCTTCAAATCCCTATTCATTCTATTAATTTATAGCCGTTAATTGAATGAATAATTTATATGTCTAATCTATTAATATGTCCCTAATAATAAACTGTAATAAAATAATGTAGGATGGAAATAGTTTGGAGGTGCAGTCAGTGCAGTTATCATGCATTTTATATTTTATCAGTATTATTCTAAGTTTTCCAGACATTTATATCTCATTTTTTATATTTACACTTTTCATTTGTTATCTTTTTACCTTCTTTTTTTCTTTCTCTTTACATTTCTTGGTACTGTAATGTTTGTTTTATAGTTTACATTTTTTTGTTTGTTTTCTCTCATAGTCCTGAAGATGTACTACAAAGTAGGACAAGAGGAACTACAAAGTAGGTCGAAACGTCGGCACTATCAATAAATAATGTAAGGAACCCCTTAAAAAACATGAATTCAAATGTAACAGGATTTGATTTTCAAAAATCTTGTAGGGTTTTGTTTTTTTGTTTTCCACCTTATAAAGAAATGAGTTTTATATATAAATTCTTCAAGCTGTTATTGAATTATTATTTTAATCAAACTTCTGGAGATGGATATTTAATTAAAGAAAGTATATTTGTTTGATTGTATATGTATTTAATGAAATTAACTTTTATTATTACTAAGGGGAAAAATGTCTAAGGAAGTAATTTTGAAAGTGATTTATAATCGAGGAATTTGTAGAATAAGAATTATAATTATTCCCTCTTTTTTCATATTTACCTAGAGCGTTCCACATCCTTATTTTCATCATTCATATCCCGCGATGCCTACATGTATTTTTATTATTTGATGTTTTATTAATCTGTCTGTATCTTCAGTATCTTGCCCTGAAGAAGACTTGCAATGTGGGTCGAAACGTTCTATTTCAAATAAACAGTTCTCCCTATTTAAGACCATTTTTTGGAACTCCACCCGGACCATTTTCTTCTTCAAATGAATATAAGGACAACTAATATCAATCAATTTGTAACCTGCTGGTTCATATCGATTTCTATAAATTCGTTGAATACCGACGGTACAATAGCTAAGTCTAAAACAAAATAGCAACTAAATCATGGCTTACAAACGATAATAAATTCCTGAACGTTTCAACTCTTAATTACGGGATATGTAGCTTGTCCTACACGTTGTGAATTACAACCGAGAGGGTAATATCAAAGGCTATATATCACGGCCTATATGTGACCGAAAGGTTCGATCCCGAGCGTGGGAGGTGGCGACTGATTGTATGCTAACTGTGAGGGCCGGATGCGGTTTTTGTCAAGCACATGAGCCCCCGCAAAAAATTTACACTCCCGAAAATCTCGGGTCAGTCACCGAAGAGCCTTGAGTAGCGCATGGCTCCCAGTTAGCAATTCAAATCCCCACTCATTATCTGCTTATTGAGAGTTCCCTGTGTAACTCACCGCTCCCAACTGTTTATACGAGTTGTTATTGCTATTTTTACTTCCTGCTACGCAGTAAAGTCCCGAAAATTCGGCTAGTTTCGTCGTTCGTATTGCCATAACTCAATTAGCAATAAGATATTTTGAGTACCTTACTTACTAAGGGTCTTACAGTAAGATCTCGTTGTTCTTTTGACGTTCTTACGTTTTGAAATCTATTTAACTATTGAGGAATATACTTTACTTGTAGGTCATTATTGGTTTTTGTACAAAGAAATAGGGGTACAAAATAGTCTGGGTTAAGGACAGTTAATTAAGTTCTTAAATAGGGTTCAACTATTTATTTGAAAAACAACGATTAATGTATTAAATTAAATTGTGAATAATGTAAAATAGTCAATTTTTGAAATTCCAAATTATCCACTTTTTATCCTGAACGCCTCAGATTTGAATAAAGTAGGAAAAAGTGTAAGCTAGACGTATGAATGACTTGAAAGTATGACAAGTATTTTGTTTCCTGTTTGTAGTTTAGAGACTTAAGGCTTTTTGTGTGGAATTTTTTCATTCATGTCTTAACAAGTATATAATATATGTTTCTTTTGAGATTTTCTCTTCTATTTAATGTATTTACACGGATAGTCAACTGGGTTCTTGATAATGTTCTTTCCTCTTGCACTTTTATTTTGTTTTTTGATATGGTATTTGTGATTTGTATAATTTTTATTTTCGTTTGTGCCTTTAGTAAGTTTTATTTGTGTATTTTTTATTCCTTATTATTTTTTTATTTTATTTATCAGCTGTTTTTGTATAACTATTTCTAGCTGTTGCCCTGTAACCTTCCTTATAATGCAGTTCATTTGGTCCTTAGTGGTGTTGGAATGTTTCCTCTGGTTAGTTCTTCCTGCGTTTTGAAGTTGGAACATCATTTAAACATTTCTTTCTTTCGCTGTTTTCTTTCTGTCATGAAGATCCCTAAATAGGAGAAACATTGGCTATTATTCTGTTTCCTGTTTTTACCTTTAAGATTTATAAGATTGTAACAATTACACAGTTTATTCACTCCAAGACTTGGAACTTTTTCCACTCAACAAATTCATTTCCCATTCAGGAAATCCCTTAATGCAATCAATAGGCAGTTATAACAAACAAACCTTAAGACGATACATACACAGACGAACTAGACATATAGTATTAGAATAAATTATTATTCCTCAAATGTAAAAATTACCAAAAATTATACTTATTTTAATTTAATTTATTCTACTTTTATCTTATTTTTTCTATTTGTGTAGGTTTTTCTGATTTTTCCTACTGTTATAAATGTGTTCTCCTCTTTATTTAATTTTAATTCAACATTCACTCAATGAAAACCTATTTCCAGTCCTTTTTTTTTCATATAACTTTATTACGTGGATACGTTTCGACTATATGTCATTTACAATCCATCAAGAACTTCGTTAACTTCTAAGAAGAGTTATAAGTCATATTTTTTCTGTAAATTATTAATTACATACAATCATAACAATATAACAAATATACATTTCTTAAAATCGTCCATAAATAGAAGTAAGTATAGATACCTTTTTTTTATATTATTCTCTGTCATTAGCTAAAAATTTTTCTTGGAGGTCCATTGTCCTCCATGGTCTTTTTGTTAATATTTTAAACTTTGGTCTCTATTTATACTATATTTTATTTATATATTCTATTTATGGACGATTTTAAGAAATGTATATTTGTTATATTGTTATGATTGTATGTAATTAATAATTTACAGAAAAAAGATGACTTATAACTCTTCTTAGAAGTTAAAGAAGTTCTTGATGGATTGTAAATGACATATAGTTGAAACGTATCCACGTAATAAAGTTATATGAAAAAAAACGACTGGAAATAGGTTTTCATTGAGTGAATGAATTATTAGATAATGCAATCCAGTTTACATCCTTTCAAAATGTTTATTCAACTTGCAGTGTAAAATGTTCTATAAAAACATGTATAAATAATATGTTACAAATTGTAAATTGTTGAAAGCAATGGAATAAACACTCTTTATTATCATTATATTATAGGATTGTGTTTTTTTTAAACTCACGTTTTAGTAAGCTAGGGGTGATGATTAAAATTTGGTCTGATTTGTGTTGCTATATTGGCTTCACTGCCCAAGCTATGATCTCAAGTAAAAGTCAGGCCCTTTGATCTGACATATGTTTAAATAATAAAATGGGATGCCACCCTGCTGACATCATTGTACTTAATTTATAGTAATTCTATATCATTATAACAGACATATCCCTCTTATCAATATTATTGGTGGTTTACTGACCAGTAGCTGTTTAATTAATAATAATAATTATTTAATAAGATTATATTTATTTATGCTGATCATAGTTACGAGATTATTATAAAAGTACTTACAAAGTATCATCTTGAGAGTAAAGGTAATAAATCCTTTATTTTAGTTTAGATTACCTGCCCTAGGCCCCTTGCCATATTTACTTAGGTACTTATAATGTTTCTGATAGTGTCACATATAGCAGTGTGGCTGAATAATTTGGATAAATCATAATCGAATTATATTTCCTACTATCGAATTATATATCCTTTTTCAATATATGTTAAAATAAATAATGATATTATTATTGCTATGGACAGAGGAAGCTGGCAAGGACCTTGGAGACAGATATTAGCGAAGTCATTCACCGAACCAGTCCCAGCGGGCCATGTCAAGACCGGAAACTTAAGTCTCTTAATTAACTTGATAGCCTTCCATTCATAGATTGTTCGTGGGCGAGGGGGGGAGGGTCCTTACGCAACTACCCAGTCGATATGGAGCGACTAATTCATCTCCAGAAACATATCAATTATGAAATATCGAATCGAATATATATCGAATCGGATATCACCTGCAAGTGTATTTACATATGTCCCCAATTCTCGAATTCAATTTCATTTGAATAATGCCTTGCTATATTTTATTTTTATGGAAAAACATTTCCAAATAAATAGTAAAAAAAAACGAATTTATTTTCTTAATTAATTTAATCGTCAGAATATATAAATTTAAAAAAATATTTATCGTTAATTTTATACTAAACGTTGAAATATTAGGTACATTTAGAGTATAATATATGAGAACTGTCTTGAAATTTGACATAGGTACCCTCGCGGAATTGCACAAAATGTGTTAATATATGCTTGTAAAGTTGTAGAGCTTAGTAAAGGACGAATTACGAATCAGTTAATGAACGGAAGCCGACTGGTAAACATCCGAGGCATCAATGGGAGGATTACGAAAATATTGATCTAGCCGATTTGGGTTTAGGTGGTGGTGGTCCTTGGGTTTGTGGACAAAGATTGGTGGTATCGGCATCGAGCCTTCAGGTTCTCTAAGTTGTATTCTTATTCTTTTTTTATTAATAGGTTCTCACTATTGGGAGGTTTTTTATGTTTGAGAAACATAAAGGGTCGCCTAGCAACTGTAACTGTAGCCTACCCACGGAATGAATAATTTTATCCGAATTAGATGACAAACATCTCATATGGTCTAATTTCAATTGGTTTTATTTGAAGGAATCTTTTGGTCCGTGTATGCGTGTGCTATGACAATCCCTGTCCATTATGATTACTATAATCTTATGAGCTTCAGGTTTGCTAGTTCAAAATCATTTTCTTGTTGTCAATCTCATCTCACAGGTTTATCAAATATTTTTTTATTTATCGAATGCCAGAACGTGGTATTTCTGCCATAAGCCTCGCAATGTATGTTTATCAAATATATATTTCCTTTACTTCTGAACTTTAGTTTGGTTATGTAAAACTTTTTTGATATTATTTATTTACCGGAAGTATAAACAACAAACCAGGAATTTAGTTTCCATTGTGCCCAACGAATTGTTAGCGCCGAGTCAGCAATTCTACTTTCGCCTGCCACAACTCTATTGGCGCCGAATGGATTGCTGGACAGCCACACTATCACACTGTCGTGACAGCCACACTATCACACTGTCGTGACAGTTCTACTATAAAACTGTCTCTCTGTCACTTTGTTAGTAATGCTTGCTTTACATTCACATTACTGACAAAGTAACGATTGATTAATAAGCAAAACTGAATATGATCCATTGTTGGAAATTCTAAGTTATCTGTTTAGTCATTTGATTCGAATTCACTTCTATTTCACTTTTCATTATAAGCAGATTGGGAAAGGAGTAGCGCAGAGTGTAGGGTGCTGAGTTGCTGTACAGAAGGTTCCAGCTTTAAATCCAACTGTGGAAGGAAGATACATTATTTAATTAGTTAAAAGCCACTGTGAGGTCTACAAACCCTCCTGGGACTAAACCAGTCTCTATATGTGAGTACCCTTTGAGAAATTGGGAGAAAATATGGCGCTTGAGTGTGATCTCAACCTCAAACTATCATCTTAGAATCTGTATAACGGTATTAGATCTACCGTGTGCTATCCCCAAGCCCATTTCTTGGTTTTTGGTGGTATAGCTTTTCTTTGTTATAAAACCGTAAGATTTTTGTATCAATCTCCTTCAAAAATAAGTCCCAGGCATCTTTTTTATCTTAATAGTTTTAAATAATTTCTGAATATCATTTGCTCTTATAACATAGCCTCATTGGTATGCATAGCTGTCCAGGCAATTCGGCATATTCATCAACGAAAACCTTGTACCGACTTCCCTTTAGAGTCCTTTAGAGTCCAGATCTCTCTTCAATATAGCAAGCCAAAGATAACGGACTAAACATGACATACGATTATTCTTTAACACAATTTTAAGTTTACGTTGTCATAAAAGAACGATTTCGTTCTTAGAAAAGTTTCAATTCTGCACTAAATCTTTTTATCCGGGCCTAGTTATATTGTGATGTAACATCTAACATATTTGAATTATATAACTCTCTCAATTCCATAGTTGTATCTAGCCTGTTGCAAACATCTAAAAATCTATGAAAGTTTCCATTAGTTAGTCTTTTTTTTTACAATAAATTCCAGATTTGTTAAACGTAAATAATCACGTCTCTTATATTGACGTATGTCAACAAGATCCTAATTAAAATAATGTTCAATGAAAATTCTTCCACGTGTATACATCGCAAAAATTGCGAGAACACGTGGATATACGATCGGTGAAGAGAACGGATTTGACTGACTGGGATACGACCCCTGGTAGCTCAGTGGCTTAGAGCACTGCTACGGAGAAGCAGACGACCCAGGTTCGAATCCCGGCCAGGGAAAATCTTTTCTCTTCATAACAAAAAAATATTTTAAAAATAATTACCATAAAAATAACAATTAATAAAAACAAAAATTAAGTGAATTCAATTCAAATTGAACATGTTTAAGGAGCATTAGACTAACTCTAATTATTTTCAAACATAAATATCTAAGAGAAGCTCACTTGGAAGTAAGTGAAAAATCGAAGAACTAATTACTTCTTTTAGTATCACCAAGTTTCAAACTTAGGTGATCAAGTTATTGAACAATTATTTCTCTTCAAAATAAAAATATTTATAAATAATTGCCATAATGTACCGCTCATGCAGTGTAACTTCACCAGGAAAGATGACTTCCCCTTCTGTACAGCGCTGACCACACCGTACGTTTCTCCGCTATTTCCCTTTTGTTCCATTCTAGATTTTTCCTCACTAAACACTCTTTGATTTTCCTTCTTTCCGAGTATTTCGGGGTCTTCCTCTAAATCTTCTTTTGCCTCGTTTTTTATCTTTGCTAGCCTGCTGTTTTCCATTCTTAAGTCATACCCAGACCAAGTTTTCCTCAATAGGTCTTTCTGCTGGAGGTTGGATCTAATAGTTGTGTTAGGAATGCGGTCTCGTCTGGTTTCACCTTCTATCATTCTGAGATATTTCATTATAGAAGCTTGAATTTTATTTTTATCCTTTTGGTTAATTACCAAGATTCAGAGGCGTGAGAATATACTCATAAACATAAAAAATAATTTAGAGTCCTTGTCGCTTATTCACATACCTTAATTAATTTCCAATAAAACCGATGCGAAGTTTTAATGTTCAATAATTAAGACATTGTCTTGACTTCATCTCCTTTGATGACAATCTTTTAGTCACTGAGAATTAATAGCCATTTAAAAACTTTATTTGTAAATCGATGCCTGCCCGGACCAATGACAACTGGAGAATTGAATGGTAACTCGATCTCCCTGGAAGTGACTCCTCATATTCTAACTTAGAAACTTGTTGATACTAAAAGAAGTAATTAGTTCTTCAATTTTTCACTTACTTCCAAGTGAGCTTCTCTTAGATATTTATAAATAAAAATAATTAGAGTTAATCTAATGCTACTTAAACATGTTCAATTTGAATTGAATTCACTTCATTTTTGTTTTTATTAATTGTTATTTTTATGGTAATTATTTTTTAAATATTTTTTTATTTTCAAGAGAAAAGATTTCCCCTGGCCGAGATTCGAACCCGGGTCGTCTGCTTCTCCGTAGCAGTGATCTAAACCACTGAGCTACCAGGGGTAACAGATCTATGATATTATTTTATAGCGATAAAATATTTTCGGAAATTGTTATATATTTTTTTCAAAGGTTTAATAAATTGGATAATGAAACTAATTCTGTTAGAAACCACAATAATGAGAAGTAAATGAGCCAAAGCTGATTAGCGGCACGGACTTCATGGGCTGTTAGCCAAGCACTGGTTCGGAACCCAAGTACCCACAAGACTTCATCCTCGTCCACGGTACTTTTTATATCCTTCCTTCTTCTTTTTCTTTATATTGGGTGAGGTCAGGCCTGTGGTCCAGTGTTACATCTTAGTCTCGCTTGGATTGTCTTCGTTTCCTCACCTCGTTGAACGGGGTAAAGAAGTCGTCAATCTGGAAGAGAACCACTTGATAGGTTTGGTGGTCAAGTAGTTGAGGAAACATAATTACCAAAGTCCTAACACATCGAATTTATGAATTTTTTTAATGCTAACCAATTTTTGTCACCATCATTGTGCACTAAAAGTAAAGAAGTTTAAGGGGAAATTCAGTGATACTTTTAATTGCAGGTATTGTTCAAGGCTGAATTGACGAGATACATTTTTTTGTATGATGTTATTGTTCCAGTATTTTAGATACTTAAAGCTTTGTTTTGGGGATTTTTCATTTTGAATTCTATTTATCTCTTTTTGATTGCTTGCTGACTTTTATTGATAAATAAATAAGAGAATATATTAAAATGATTCTATTGGAATAAACAAGGTACAACATACTCGGCAAATTTAGTGTGCCATCCTTCGGTGGGGATGTAAAATGGGGTTCTTGAGCCTTTACGATCTCAGGCAATCGTTAGATTCTTATCCTAATTATACCAGGATAGGTAAAATTTAGGACTCCTACTCTAGCATTAGGGATAGCAGCATTAAGTGTTGTTAAGAGGATAAACAAATAAACCTAAAGAATAATAAGAGAAAGAAAATGGTCCGGGTGGGGGTCAAGATAATTCTCTAAACACGGATAGAGATAGAGATCTTATGTACTTCTTCAGGGCTGATAAGATCGGGAGTTGGCAATAGACTCCGGACTAAAGAATATTAATTTAGATAAGAATCCAATAAGTAGTAATTAAAGTATTGTTTCACTATATTTTTAATCATCACCAAATAACAATAACAATAATAATGTTGTTAAGGGTTGATTTCTTCCATTGTCGTGCACCTGATGGCTGCTCAGTGGTCCATGAAGCCATTACTCAATATGGTGCTGGAGACCGCCTCAGGCAACAGGCCCTTCCCAGAAGTCGACTAAATCCATTGAAGACCGACCAAGGGCAAAAACCAACCCTCCATCAGTTCCTTCCATTATGGTCCGCCGGTGGGGGGTTGAGAACGCCACTGCCAAAGGAATCGCCGATAAAATAATATAAATGGTCTTAACGGAAACGCAGAGATTTCCAACGGTTGCGGCGGAAGCTACGCCAATGGCTTTTTTTGTATCTTCTTCAAGGCTTTGATTATGATGTTCTAAGCATTAAGAGAGGTTTAATAGGCAGATAGAACGAAACACCGATTAGGGGAAGAAAATGGCCCGGGTGGGAGTCAAAGAAAGGATTTCTTAAATAGAGATAAACTGTTTTTTAGAAACCGACGTTTCGGCCCATGTTACAGGTCTTCTTTAGGGATGGATAGGGAGGATACAATAATATTTATAAATGAAATAAAAAAAAATGTAAAGAATAATGCTATTTAAGTAAACCAGATACAAAAGTAGGGATATTTTAAATAATAAAAGTATTATTTAAAATATAAGACCTATAGGAATGACTAGAACAATGGGATATGGATTATTAACAATAAATAATGTAAATAAATTTAAAACAAATAGAATAATATGAAAGTAATATCTAATGTGTAATAAAGAATAATCTAATAAGTAATATTTGAAACAAAGGGTACCCAAATATATTTCAATAGTTCAACTGAACACAAATCCTTTAAATTCATAAGGTGGGAGAAAACATTTTATATTTCAAAGAAAATGCATCTTTCAAATAAAATACCAAATGTAAGGAATGAAAGGATACTTTTTGTACAAGAGTTGTAACTGATAGAAACTGTACAACGATTAGGACTAGTTTCGGATTTGTGACCTTTCACTGCATCATACTCTTTTAAATTTTAGCTTGCATAAATTAAAATTATGGCGCCGGAGTTACTCAGTGTGTAGAGAGGTGAGTTCCAGGAAGAGAATGGTCCGGGTGGAGGTAAATAAATTTCTCTTAGATAGGGAGAAATGTTTATTAAACATCCAACGTTTCGACCCACTTTGCAGGTCTTCTTCAGGGCTGTCGAGGGAGAGCGGAGTGCCCGGTCTCAAAAGTTTACATGAATCTACCGACTGACTGTTGAACAGTTGAATGAACAGTCAGTCCATGAACCCCCCCTTCGACAGCCCTGAAGAAGACCTAAAAGTGGGTCGAAACGTTGGCTCCAGACTTCTCTTCCACATATATAATCAAGGTCAACTATTATCATTCAAAATTATTTAATCTTTTAAGAGCTACAGATGGACCTTGTAGGATCTGGAGACTCCCCGGATAACCCAGCCTCTGTGTGAACAGTGGGTACTCTTAATTGGGGAAAAATCTAGTGGTTTGGCAGGATTTCGTATAAATTACCTCCTGTACAACAGTTCAGTATCTACCGGGTACTAAACTGTTATGATATAACTCTAAAAATTACCATAAATAATTTAAAATTACCATTTTATTTACTTTATTCTCTTAATTAATTACTTTTATTTTAAACGTATTTATCCATAGTCTATTACGTATTTATTATCAATTCACAAATTCTGTGAGATACAAAAGACTTTAAAATTATTTGGATAAATTGCACATTTGCGCATACTCCTAGTTTTTATTTGAATACATTAAGAGGTTTATACCCATGGGAATTTCATATTAAAGTTTAGATATAGTTGATTAACCGAAAGTGATCAATGCAAGAAACTATATAAAAAGAGTCACATCGCAAAGAATGTATAAAAAAATATATATATAAAAAAATCACCCATCCATATTTTTGATAATATTTAAATGTTTTTCTATGTTATTTAGTAAGTATTCTAATTTAATTATACTAGCAGATATTGATCCAGGGTCATAGTTTGAGCTTCCGATTTATTATTTAATATGTCTACAAACTACATATGTGTGTTGTCCTCAGATTTTTTTTCTTTTCTAGAGAGCGAATCATGTATGACTATTTCTAGTGTAAACGACCTTATAATGCCCTAGAGACAGACAGACGGAATTAAACAAACTGACATTCCCACTGTCATTAAAATAAAGACGGTGTTGACTTCATGATTGTCAACGAGCCCTAACGACCATGTGGGTCACTGGAAAATTGGGGGGAAATTACAATTAATGATTAATTGCCATGTAAATAATTCTGTCAGTCAAAGATCTCTTTCAATTAGTCTCTTTATAGCTTTTGATTTTTTTGTTCATGGTTGTTTTGTTATCTTCTTAGTCATAGTATACCGAAAATATTATTAAAATTTCACCAATGAAGACATTTTTAAATAATCTAAGTAATTAAATTAAAGCTATAAATAATCCCAAAGTATTTATAAATTTTATTTTTAGTTATAAAAATTAATAAAATATACTATCATTTATTTTATTTTATTCATTTTTTAATTGTTATAATTTTTTTATATTTCTCTTTTGAAGAGAAAAGATTTGTCCTGGCTGGGATTCGAACCCGGGTCGCCCCCGTCTCTAGGGTGGTGATCTAACCAACTGAGCTAACCTGGCTCGCAACAAGGCAAGACAAATCCAGTCTCTTCACCGATCTTATATCCCCGTACTTTCACAATTTTGCGATGTATACATGGGGAACATTGAACATTACTTTCGAATCCCGGCCTGGATGAATCTTTTCTCTTCAAAATAAAAATATACTATAGTATACTATACTAATAAGTATACTAGTATACTTAATATATATAGTACATCCTATAATAGTATAGGACGCATATTGAATTATAAAAATTAATCAAAAATTTGTTGGTGTTGTCCAGACCAGGAATGTTGGATATAAAATTCCTACTTTCTGGAAATTGAATAACATAAAGGTTCAATGTTCGTAAAGAATATTATTGAGAGCCATGTCCTCAGGTGCATGAGCCTCAATAAACACTCTTCCCGGTTCTCTCTTTCTGAATATTTGGTACCGGTGGAGTGCTTGGTACTCAATAGTGGATGAAGTTTATAATAATATTGATATTTTGGAGCGATTATGTATACGAACTGCGCTTGAAACATTGAACCAAAAAGAGCCTTAATCTTCTAAAACTAAAACAAGGAAACTAAAATACCTGTCTTGACAAGTATTTTATGTTTTTTTTGAGCTCTTCTCTTCTAGATTTATCTATTTTGTGCTATAGCTGCATGTCCTTTTAGAATGCCTGGATAATGTCCTTTTTCTCTAGCGCTTTTAATTTTCTTTTTGATATGGTTTCTTGCCTTCTACTATTGTAATTTGATTATTTTTATTTTCCTTTGTGCTTTTCGGAAGTTTCGCCCGACTATTTTGTAATCTTTATTTATCAGGTGCTATTGTATAACCTTCCTTATGGTTCAGTAGTTGAATTTGGTCCTTGGTGGTTGTGGTATGTTTCTTCTGGCTAGTGCCTTGCTGCATTTAGAGGTTGGCGTGTGTTTTATATATTTATTTCCTGAACTATTATTCTCTTTCTGTTCTGAAGATCCTGCATGACAGTCCAGTATGAACCTTGGCCTGCCTTACAGTTTGTCTCCAACCGTCCCGATCAATCGTCGTTCAGTCGTCCTCTACGCGGATGTTTGAAGGGATCATATTTTACATCCGCCAGCCAGCTTGTTCTTGGGTGCTCTCTTCTTCTTCTTCATTATCCTCCTAGTTCTATGTCCCTCTGACAAGCCAATTTAAACTTATTTACCACTTCATCAAGGTTATCAAGCTCCTTATTCCTGATTCGCCGGGTATCTTGAGAATACATGGGTCCGAAAATAGGGCTTAATATTTTCCTCTCTAACACCCTTAGAGCAAACTGGTCTGAGACTTTCAACGTCTAGATTACCGCACCATATTTCAACATTAGCCTTGTTAGATATTTGTAAATTTTTATTTTTGTTTGTATAGTCAGAAAGTATGATTAAGTGTTTGATTGATTACTATATTTATATATGGTAATTATATATATATATTTTATATACAACCTTCTGGGTTTAGTATATAACCGCTGGTGTGATAGAGGAAGGCTAGACCTAAGCTCTAGCCGGCTACCCTTGAGAAGGCTACCTGAGTCTGTTTGAGTAGCAGCTAGTTTTTGTAGACCTGCGTTGGGAAATATTTTTATCGGCCCACCGGCAAACACGTAGAGTCAGGGTCCGCTTTGTGTGGAGGGTTGTTAAGTATTCACACCAACACTTCCTAAGTCTCTAAGCTGTGTTATCCCAGCCTTAACTATATATCTCAATTCCCGTTAATTCGAATTTTCAGAGTACAAATTAATTGATACGTTACAATGGCAAGCATAGAACTGGAATAAGAATTTTTATTTCATATTTTTTTTGAAACATGACGATAATTAATTAACACTAATAAAACTAAATACGAAGGAGCGAGGTAGTCCGGTGATAGGGCGCTGAGTTGCTACACTGACCATCCCGGATTCAAATTCGGCTATGGTAGATAATGGCTATGGTATCCTTAATTGGGGGAAAACCTGCGCAACCATAGATGTAGAAACAGTCTGTACGATGTACTGAATTCTTTGAGGGCCTTCAAAGGTCATAGTGGTGGGTTTTTTTTGTAAGCGGTAATTTATAAATACTTGATAATGTTGACAAATGTTTCGATTTATGAAAAATCACTTCGTTATTTACTATATTTCTTTTTTATTTGAATTTTTAGCGACGACTGCTCTTCTTATATTTGTTGGATTGACTTTGTGAGTTTCAGGTACTTCAGAGTCCTCTGTAGTTCATTATCATTTTTGAAAGGTTAACAGATTTAAATGTCCAAATTCGTGCTTACTATTTGATGCTTCTTGCATTAAAATAGGTGCTTTACGGTAACTTGTTCATTGTTACTGCTTTGGCAGGTTGGATGGTACTGCCCTAAAATTAGGTGGAGCTGTGTCAGCTTAGTATGACTAATTCTTAACCTGCTTATTACAATGCACTCTTTAGGCGTTTGGGCCATTGGAGGGATCCAAGCAGTGTTTTTTCTTTGATATTTTAGTATCTTTAAAAAACATCTTTTTAAGTAGATACTTTTTTTTGTGGCACCTGCTTTTTCTACCATGAAAATTACAATAAAACTTAGACCGAAGTTTAAGCACGCATTAAATGATAAGTAATTAAATTTAGTACTAATGCATAGGTTTATTGACCCCATGCCAAAGAATTTCCTTCATTACTCATATTTCACTTAGCTGGTGTAACTTCGAAACCAGTCTGATTATATATTACATTGACCTTATGTATTCTTGAATGAAATTAAATTTTTTTTTTTTTTTTTTATATTCTTAAGGAATGATATTTATTTTTAAATATAAACTCTTCTTCGGAGTGAGACGATAGCAGGTTTTCCTGTGTTGAGCCTGGGGTGAGGTATGCCGTTCTTAGAAGTAGCCGAGCCACTTTGCTTTCTAATTGGTCGGTCTTCTTCTCCCACCACTGCTCATATCATTTATCATTTAAATCTTTGAAAAAAAATCAGAAGTCGTACAATTTCTCTGTGTACTTACTATGGATGAATAATCTGTTATTTGGTCTGTAAATAAAGAATATACGTTGGATATAGAGATCTGTTGGCCTTAGGATGGCATCGATGAGCCCATCAATGAGTTCAGAAACTTGTCTTACATCAAGAAGTGAATAATCTCACAGTTCTACTAACCTGTACCATAAAATATGTAGGGTCTTGGTTAAGGTACATTTAGAGATTGAACTGTTTCTTGGACAATGGATATGCGGGGAGGTGGTTGTCCTAAATCACGCTCAACCGTAAGAATTTCCCGCCTTATTTTGGATTAGAGGTGCCTAGATACCATAGGATTCATCTAAAAGATAAAATATTAAATATAAGTCTGGAAAGCAGCGGGATTTGAATCCAGGAATATCAGGATGGCTAGTCAGCGCTCAACTACTGAGCCACTCTGCTCCTATCACAATTCTACTTCTATCCTAAAATTCGTTTATAAATATTGTAGAATACGGTAATTTTTCCGACTTCTTAATCAAAAGTTTTCTTAATTTAAAAACAAAACAAAGCAATAAGGATATTAGGTCCAGCACTGCATTTTCCTAATATTACATAGCTGGGTGAGCCAGCTCTTATGTTGGGATAATAACGAATAGAATCTTCAGATACCAACTAAAATAACTTGATGATATAAATTTATATAAAGGAATTCATTTAACGAATTATTATAATTAGCCCTTTCCAAGGGAAAAGTATCATGGGATTAATCCAAACCTAAAACGGTCAGGTAGATAAGTCGATCCTATTGCCAGAAGACAGTTCCCACAGTAAGGTACCTTCCAGTATGACTAATAGAGGCTCTCCATCACAGTACTGGAGCTGGCTATTCCGCCGCCTCATCGGGAGCCAGATGAATGTGGAAAAAGGAAAGCGAAAGGAGGCGCCGAGAGACCCTGTTGAGCGACCCCTCGACCTAGCGGACAGGACCTAGGATCTAGGACCTGGTCATCACGTGACCCGGTCAGCCAGGACTATTACCGAAATTATACGCTGCGATGTTTAGCCGCCTCCGACCGTCTTATCTTTTCATTAGACAAGAGGCGCCTCTCTCGGGCTATTTAAGTCTTCAGCTCCGCCGGCTATTCACGAATAGTTTTTAAAGAAGATTTAAGATTCTATTCTTATATCAAGGTTGCGGAATGGCTTAGTGGTAAAGCACTGAGTTGCCATGCCGAAGGTCCTGAGTTCAAATCCCGCTGCTTGCAAGACTTTTATTTAGTCTGTTAGCAGCCGGAGATGAATCCTATGATATCTCGGCACCTTCTGGTGCTTACCCAAAATAAGGAGGGGAGAAAGTCTGGCGGTTGAGATTGATCTAGGACATATCACCTCCCTGCATAACCGTTGTCCGTGAAACAGCACAGTCTCTACCATGTAATGAACCCCAGACTCGTTCATGGGTTGTAGTGGTACAGGCTTTTATTCGTGTATTATCGAAAGTGCCAAAGCCTTCAGTCTCTCAGCTGCTAGAAAATAACAGAATAGTCAACGTTCCCCTGACATGAAATACAACTTTTTGGGAATTTTTTCCTTCTTATTCACCTTCATCATCATCACACAGCGCTGTGGTCCATGGAGGATCTTGGCCTCCTCGACAATTTGCCTCCTCTTTGACCGATCTTCCGCTGCTTTTCTTCATGTTCTTACCCCCACGAGCCTAATTTCTGCCTCCACATTGTCTAGCCATCGCATTCTAGGCCTGCCTCTTCCCCTTTCTCCAGATGGACTTCTCTTCATAATCAGCTTTGGGAGCTTTTTTTTATCCATTCTGTGAACGTGCCCCAACCATCTTAATTCTGCTTCTTTTTTTTTAATGCAAGAAACTATATCAGGTTCACCATATAGGTCCTTAATTACTTGATTCTTTTTATGCGGAAACGATTTCCTTCCTTTGTTGGGCCATATGTATATTTTTTATAATTAAAAAAAATCAATGGAGAGCTTTATGAAACCCTTCAAAGCTTACATATGCCCATTACATTGTTTAATAATTAGATGGAGTGCTACCGATGGGTAGTTTCTCCACAAGTGTTTTCATGTAATATTCTATATTTTTGCACATTTACTTGATATAATACCATTATAGTTGTAAATATCATTGAATTAAATAAAAAAAATAATTAGTCTGGGTACAGTCATTGTAATATTTTTTATCCTGAAAATCGTGGTTTACTGTTAAGAAACCCTTGTTAGACAGATGATTCCAGTATAATCTCACACCTTCAAAATGTTTCGTTCAATTCCCTCAAAGGAAACGAATGTCACTGTACAATTCAGAAAAAATATATAGCCGATGAAACCAAAACAGTAGGTTTTAAAATATTAAAATATACATTCAAATATTGATAGGTAATGTGTCTTATGGAATAAAATATGGAGTATTAACATTAGTTTGTATGTTTCATTGTAAGTCACATTGTATGGCTAATCGGACAATGTTACAGTGTAAGTCTAAACGTTGCCTATCCAGATATAATCGGGGTATGGATCTTTAAGGAGCACCTGACACCGCACAGGCACGGGACCTCCATTTTACGCAGCTTCTTAAGGATGGCACAACATTTTACCTGCCGTGCTACTTAGGCATAGTAGGATGTTATGCAACCCCAGATGACCCACAATATTAACAAAAGTGATTAGTCACGCCTCGATATGTTTAATTTTGTAAATCCTTCCATTAAAAAAAATGGAAAAATATCGATATTTTCAAATAAGTTGATATTTTTGTAAGATAATTTAAACTCGACTTATCTTAATACCTGTATTAAATGAAGAGACCATATTGAAGGTGTGACATTACACTATCCTCATATGTCAAAGACAGTTTCTCATCAGTATACCTGATATTGAGAGTTTTAAATTTAACATATTTTGAATCAATATTCGTAGAGAAATTTCCATTAAAGCGGTATGATAAATACAGAGAACATAAGAACAAGTATATACTTTTAGCTTGATCTTCTCCCCAGAATTTGGCCCCATTGTTAAACGAATTAGGCCTTTACATACAAAGGTGAAAGGAATTTTTGGTATAGTAACATATAAAAATAGGGCATAGTGCATGTAAATCTGCAACCACGGTGAATTTTTGGTTAAGTCGAATGTTCTCCATAATAATGTTCTTGTACTCAGGATATGGTGTTCTTTTCTCTTTGATAAAGGTTTAATTTAGGAATTTGCTGCATAAGCAATTGTTTCTGATATGACAACTCTTTTTCAAGCTAAAAACTATGGGAATGACCCTATTATGCTTCTCTCAATACAATTAACTCTCCCTGGACAAAATTTGACTTAACCACTAATTCACCCTGGCTATAGAAATATAGTTGATAAAGATATTTTGACATAGTTGACAGTTTTATATTTTATTATGGCCTCGGATAGAGTTAACTCATTTTAATTATATTAGCAGCGTAAGGTCAGCGAATGATATTTGAAATTTTGTTTTATATCAAATTAATATTTTCCAAAATGTTCAGTTTCCATGAAGTTTAACGAACTGCCTTTCCAAAATGTGGATCAATGTCGTCATACGGTTAATACATTATTTACGTATTTTAATTTACTAAATTAATAAAAAATCATCCATAACCGGTAATAAATTAGGTATGAATAGAGAGATTGAGATTAGTTGAACCTTGATTTTAGATGACCTGTTTTAAGACTGTTATCGCAATGGGGCCCCATCTGGGGACGGGAGAACCTTCGGCAAATAAGATTCGCTTTAACGCAAACGTCCAACCTTAAAATAACTCGTTTGCTATTGCGGTTCAACAATAAGTTGTCTGTTGTTATTTTATTTTTATCAGTTTTTAATTATTAAGATCGATTTGTATAATAAATAAAAAATATACAAATTAGTTCTATTATTCGATTCTGTCCAAAAAACTTAGCCCTGATGATGGTTCACAAGTTTGGGTAGAAACGATGGCTTTTAGAATAAGATATTGTATTATGTTGCGTCCTAATTATTTATTCACTTATATGGATCACAGTGTACTGTATCTGAAATATAAGAGGAACAGTAGTTAAACGGAAAAGAAAATCATTGCTGGGACTGTAAAAAGATAATAAATAATAGAGACTTAGGTAATGATAATTCAATTGAAAGGAAACTTCGATATAATATGATGCAATGTAATAGTGATTTAATTTTTTATGTAATAAATTTATATTTACATATATTTAAATATTTAATTACTCTGCTATTTAAACTTTTAACTAATATATTTCATATATCAATATAAATAATCTGTTTCCCTTTATTTAGAACTCCTTAGTTTTCAACAATTTACATTATGATCAGTTTTACCTTTAACGTTTTTATTATACCAGTATTGTTAATTTTATTATTCATCTTAAGTAGTATATAGCAAGTATGTACAGTAATTTAAGACATCCTTATGTTAACCATCCAGTATAAGATAAATGCAGTTCAAAAATTTCTTTTGATGTTTCTTTTCTTTAAAAGAAACATTTAATTAACCAAAAGGAAGCTCTCATAGATTATTATTCTAAGCACATTTCAATGGAAAATTATCATTGCAGTCTTATAATTATGACTGGTATATAACCTGACTAGCTATTCTGTGGGTTCGAGGTTCAGATCCAGATATTATAAATTATTTAATTTTTTAACAGTCACAGATGGACCATGTTGGATATACAGACCCTCCTGGCCTCACCCAGCTTCTATCAATATGGTATTTGGAGAAAAACCTACAGGTTGAGAGTGATCTGGTACAAATCACCTCCCAACACTAACGCTGGAATGGAAACAGTACAGTCCTTTCAAAGTACTGAATCCAAAGTACCAAAGTAAAAATACAAAATACCTTCCTTAAGGTCCACATTAAAATGTAACAATTACAAAAATGTAAGCTATGCAAAATATTATTATTATTCTATTTTTTTTGTTTATAGCTCAGATTTGATTGATTTATTGCCATTATATGATAATTTTCCCTACACTTTGGGCACGTAATACAACAAAATATTGGAGAAAATAATTTTATCGTCCCTTACATAACAGTACACACTTCACCTTATCTCAACAGTGTTAAAGACCTCAGCAGTATTTTTGCCTACACCTTTCGAAAATATTTTTAGGTTCATAGTTCTTCGTTAGTCATAGCTGCGCAAATATAAATTATGTCTATTTGAGCTAAAGACCAGTTTTTCTTTTTTTCTTTTTAAACTATTATTATCTTCCTCTATCTCTAAAAGAATCAACCATCAATGAAGATTCGTGTAACATAAGAAGAAATTGGGAGTGTAATAGAAAAAGTAGGCAATAAACAAGTTTCTAGACTTGTTGTTGTAGATGTACCTATAAGGCTCTAAACACAAATATAGAAGTAACTTGACAGTTTCGTTATTCACCGATATGATCTATTCACGACTAATAACAAAAGAAATCACATGGCCACATGTAGTCTAGAGTCAGCATAACAACCTTCTATGCCCAAGATCGAGGACTCGCAGCCTGGCATGAGGCCTTAAGATTTTTTTAAAGGTAGTGAAAAATCCTTAGTTATGCCGTACTTCGGAAGGGACGTAAGATAGGGGTCCCGAGCCTCTGTACGTTGTCAGGTACTCGTTAAAGATCCCAATCCTAATTGTACCTGCAAAGGAGAACTTTAGGGCTCTCACTGTAACATCGTACGATTAGCCATAGCAGGATAAAGTAACGTCAACTAAATAAACAAACAAAATAAATAATGTATCTGCTACACCTGATCTCACCCCACATACCCCTTAGGCACTGCCCAGATCATAATTTTAAGGTTACAATACTTTGTTTAATTTATTCCACTCCAATTGTTTAAATCTCTATTTATTTTACTTCCTTTTGGTATGCGTAAGTTTCTAAAATACGCCGCTTCTCAGGCCACATAGCTTGCTGGCTGTCTTTCGACATATTAATTCAATCCATGGTTAAATTCCTTCGATGGAATCGATGTTGAGTTTAGGATCTCATTGTGGTAGATTAATGACATGTTAATATTAAAAATCATGTTGTGTTCCCCAAATAGGCGACTTGACATTCATTAACAGGATAATTGATTAGGCTTGAGATCGATTCAAGGCAAACATTTCTTACTGAAACGCTCCAAATTCCGAACACATATAGCATATATCTTATCTTTTTCCAGGCATTTTTAATGAAATAATGAACTGCTGTCATAGAAATATTACCATTTCTGTAATTTAGTATAAGATAAAAAGGCTAAGAAGTCACCAAGTTGGAATTGGCATAGCAGACAGAAATTAAACAACTTTCCGAATAAGAAATTTATTTTTAAGCTCCCACTTCACGACTAAAATAACTTCTATTGTACATTATACTTTGTAGTAGAAAAGTTGAGATTTAGTCCTGTATCAAAATCTTCCAGTATCCGAACGAAAAATATTCAAATTCCGTGATTAGAAGATTTCTACAAAGACCATTTCTACAACTACTACCCATAAAAGGTCTTGGGCTAAGTACATGGTAGAGACTGTCTTGTTTCAAGTCCAGGATGTGCAGGGAGGTGATTGGGCTCGACCGCTTGGTATTTCTTCCAATTGAGTGTACACACTTTTTAAGAGCTGGGTGAGCCCCAGATGGTTCGTAAGATCCCACAGTGACGAACTACGACTGTTAACAGATTATATTATTTAACTTCCACAGCCGGATTTGAACCCTGAACCGCTCTACCCACTGAGCAATTTCTAAGCAATTTTTAAAGGTATACTTATTTCGACCTTCATTAAATCCATTATGAATAGTATCGTCAGGTCTTCTTAATGTTTGTCTTATTCGAGATAAAAATAGCTAAATTTTCTTGAACATTACAGTTGGTTGTGGTAAATATAAAAATAAGTCTGTTTTTAGGTATAAATTGACATTATATTTGAATTTGAACAATTTTTTTTTACTCGTGGCTTATCCCTGTAAGTCTGAGGGCGGACCAACTTCTATTTTACAGAGTACACAAGTGTTCATTCAATTGTACTCCAATAAATACTTAACATTTTAGTAGAGATGCTTCTACAAATTTAAGTTCCCTTTAGTGCTTATTTCGTGCTATTACTGTGTTATCATGGAATAATACGATGGAATAGACTGCACGTTCCATGGATCTTTTTTTCAAAGTACATGATGACATATTTATAGCCTACAAACTATTAGACAAAACGACCATAAATATTTCTTTTTTTTATAATAAACCCAATTTATGAGATGTTAATTGAATTAGTTTTACAACAAAGCGGGACACTTGTACGACTAATAATTCAACCTAATGGACCATAACAGCGAAGATGGGCCCTTATTTTCGATAATAAATCCAGACTCGATTAGTGAACAAAAAGACCACCACGGGCGGAAGCAATTCCGATTGTGACCCGGGGTGAGCCAATGATTGGAATCGATATTAACATCGATTTGGCATTATTGCCTATACTGGTACTTATGAATCTTGTAATATCAAGGATATCGATATGTCCAAAATCGAAACCTATGATCAATGCCATTATAAAGTCTTATCGATTTCAATTTTGGACAACTCGATATCCTTGATTTATTGGTTTAATGCCATTATAAAGATTAAATTTATAGTAAAAAATACTGAATTGATTTTTTTCAAAAATAATTCGTGTATGGATTTATTGCTTTTTAAATACATTATATTTTTCATATTTAAATGCATATTTATTATTAGAGTATGAGGAAGAATATGGAGGTAAGGCAAAATTTTCTAAAGTAGGAAGAACTGTTTATTGAAAAGTCAAAGTTTCCATCGACATTGCAGTTCTTCTTCAGGATTTGTGATGGAGTCAAGTGTCTAGGCTTAAGCTCCACCCGCACCTAACTAATATTATTCAAGATAAATTATTGTATGTACATATTTTTATTAATGTAAACACTTATTAACCCTCTTTCAAACAGAAATATTTTTTAACCTCTGTAATATTTTGCTACTTGGAAATAATTATTGAGGAACGAGGCCCAAACGGCGAGAAATTTCAATGAACTCTGGGATGAAAGCAGTAAAAGCTCTGTTCAACGGTAGTTCCAGAGGTTTCGAGAGGGAGACCTGGCCCTTGAAGACAAAGGAGGCCCTAGGAGAAGCTCTGCCCTTGATGACTATATTCTCCGAGCTTTGTTGGAAGAAAATCCCAGAACCCTTGTTCGAGAACTGGCAGGGAAAGTCATAAAATAAACCGTCTATTTATTGGTTAAATGCCATTATAAAGAGTTAATTTATAGTAAAAAACTGGAATTAATAAAAGCAAAACATTTTTTTCAAAAATAATTCGTGTATGGATTTATTGCTTTTTAAATACGTTATATTTTTTATATTTATTTATATGCATATTTATTATTGTATTATGAGGAAGAATATAGAATAAAGAGTCAAGTTTATAGGCATGTGTGTAATATAGCAAGTCTATTTGAACTTTTTCCAAGTCAACTGTAACCTTTTATAAATCAAATGATACTCTTTCCAAGTCACAAGAAACCCTTTCCAATTCAAATGTAACCCTTTCCAAATGAGTTGAAACCGTTTCCACAGCAAATGTACCGCTTTACAAATAAATTGTCACCCTTTTTATTTTGAGATGTATAGCTCAACTGTCAATTTCAATTGAAACGGTCATTTCAATTGTTGGCCTTGAAAATGTTTTGAACATTTACCGTACTGGATAATGGGCGAATTTAGGGCCTCAGAACTCGCCAGGATATAATCCATACAACCTTTTTCGTCACAACTCTTGTAAGGACAAAAATGGGGGAAATAATTAAAAAAACAAATAGTTGATTATTGGTTTCTGAGAAAGTTTATTTAAAAAAAAGTAAAAAAATGTAATCTGAACTTAACAACAGTATGTTCAAAGTTTTGGTAATAAAATAATAAACATAATAATATTCTTGTTTACAAAAATTGAGGGAAAAATGTTTAAAAAAAAGTTAAATTTGTGTCGTTTTTCTCAAGAAGTAAATAATAAAAAAAAATATGAAAAAATGTAAACATAACTGAACATTATCATATTAGAAAAAAAGTGTTTAATTCTAAGGAGAAAGAAAAATAACACTGCTC
This sequence comes from Troilus luridus, assembly GCA_964056705.1. Taxonomy (NCBI): domain Eukaryota; kingdom Metazoa; phylum Arthropoda; class Insecta; order Hemiptera; family Pentatomidae; genus Troilus; species Troilus luridus. The sequence goes on along the minus strand of OZ057414.1, from coordinate 112,612,044 downwards.
GTTTAAAACTACGTTACATTTTCAAGGGTTACAATTGAAATGGAAACGGTTACAATTGAAATAAAAAGGGTGACAATTTATTTGTAAAGCGGTACATTTGATTTGGAAAGGGTTTCAACTCATTTGGAAAGGGTTACATTTGAATTGGAAAGGGTTGCTTGTGACTTGGAAAGGGTATCATTTGATTTGTAAAAGATTACAGTTGACTTGGAAAAGGTTCAAATAGAAATATTTTGTTACTTGGAAATAATTCAGTCTTTACAAGAACATCATTTTAGCATGCCCAAAACGGGGCCAAAACCGCCAGAACTAACAACGAAGTCTGGGATGAAAGCAGTATAAGGACTGTTCAAGGGTAGTTCCAGAGGTTTCGAGAACTGGCAGGGAAATTAATCAAAATAACCGTCGATGCCCGTCTCATGGCAATTGGGAAGGTGAAAAAGCTTGAAAGGTGGGTACCTCACACAAGGCTCAAGTCTCCCTCTCGAAACATCTGGAACCACCGTCGAACTTTGCTCTCACTTCCATCGCCTTGGTTGGTATTTCTGGCCGTTTGGGCCTCGTTCCGATAGAATTCGAAATTGTAAAACAAAATTATGTGAAAACCACACTTTGACATCTTAATAAAGACTATATTTTTTCCAAGCTGCAAAGTGTTACAATGGTAAGCAAACCTTGTTTTTTGAAAGATGTCAATAAGTGTTAACATTTATAATAGTCAAAAGTCCGTCAATCATAAACAGTTTACTAATCTGAGGGGTTTTGTAATGAAAACATAAAATGCTGCATTATTTTCCCCGTCAACCCAATATATAATTTTATAAACAAATAATGCTATATCCTCCCTCTCACCCTGGATACAATTAAGAAGACATCTTGGAATTAATTACAGCTTAACAGTAAACCAGCGATAAATATCGATAGGTAGGAAGGGAAGGTGTGAGAGCTATAGTCCTATCTTGGGCCACTAATTGGTCTCCCACCAACCTCTTACCTTCCCTAACCACCTTCCTAATAATGTTATTTATTTCACTTCGTGTAAACTGTTTATTTCTTTCTTTTATTTATTCTCAATTTGGGAACACTATCGAAATAACAAGTCATTCAATTTATCATGTTAAATGATAAGTTTAAACATAATTGATATTTCGATATATCAAACTCGTCATAGCGTTTTATAAAGCTTTTGAGATATAGAAGTAATTTTAAACCATGAACCACACTACCCTCTTCTTTTAGAATACTTCGGAAATTATTCAAGCCAAATGGTAAATAGGACACCCAGTATGAAAAGGCTGTTTTTAACTTACCAACAGAATTCTTTTTCTGGGTCTCAATTAGGTCTAGTAAAGTGGGTGGTACTCTTAATTGGGAAAAGACATTAGTCTCTGAGGGTGGCCTTTGAGGGTGGCCTTTGAGGGTGATCATTGTCAAATCGCCTCCCGACACAATCATTGGCTTATGGTGTACTGGCCTATCCCAGTGCTGAATCCATCTCAGCATTCCTACTTAGCACTCCATGTCATGAATTGAAGTAGTGCCCTTTTTTTTACGGGGCATACAATTACAAAATTGAGTTAACTATATTTACCTAATGAGAAGAGGAAAAATGTACTTTTTTTTTTGGTAGCATATTATTTGGAGATTCAGGAACAAAGAGTTACATATCTAGAATAAATGTAAAGAAGCTATTCAACGATAAATAACATATAAAATAACTTATAATATAATTAATACATAAAATAACTATTCGCTAATTATTTAATTAAGGGATAGAATATATAATATTACCTACACGAATACCTAAGTCTAAGTCATTGGGGTGGGTTTCTCCTCAATTTTGAAAAGCCCAAAAAATTATTAAAACAAATTCTACAAAATTAACAAAATATTTATATTTAATATATTATTCAATATAAATCTCTACCCCCCCCCCAAAAAAAAATGCTATGTTTTTTTTTAAAGTGACTGAATCATTGAAATTGTAACAAGTTCATGTAGGCACAATTTTTAAAAAAAATATGACATATTTTAAATAATAATAAACTTATGCAGATAAATTTTTAAAGAATTACCATTGAATATTTATTCAAAATGACGATAATAATTGGTAGATTTTTGATGAGACAGCACAATGTATCTACTTCAGATTGAGATATATAGAAAAATAGATTAAGAACTAAGTATGTCATGTCTGAAGTAATTGAGGAAATATACATAATGTTCTATTGAGTTTTTAAAATGTATAAAAATAACTAGTTATAATAAATAAATAAAGTATGTAAATATTTAATAAAATTTAATAATTAAACTTATACTTAGTTTGATGGTGGTAAACAGGGGCATATTAAAAAATTAAAACTGTTGAGAACAAGGAATTCCCGCCTCCCCTCCCTTTCCACTTCCACTACTCTAGGATTAAGATAACTAGTAATCCAACAACTGTAAATTTTATCTGACGTAATCAGTAAATATACTTAACAATCTGACTAGTTGTTCCCTCCAAAACATATGTATACAGTGTGTAACATATGTATATAGTATGCAGTTCAAATGAAGGTGAGATGCATATCACAGGTTTTATGTAACCAATTAGATTCTATGTAAAACAATATAATTAAAATAAATAATTTAAAACTGTAAATTAGTAACAAAAGATTGGACTTATCAATTAAAAATATTTTCTAGTGAAAAACAATCTTATAAAGAAAATATACTTTGATTAGTAAGGTTAATTATTTGAAAATCAAAAAGTATAGTAGAATCTCAAAGCTTTAACTTTGAATGATATATTGTCGTTCAAACTTTTAAATCGGTGAAATCTCCCAATCTTCAAGATATTACCTCAATAAAGATTTTGTATGTAGCTAATAGGCCATATATATTGTCCCTTTCTTGTACGATCCAACAATGTTTTATCCTCATCACCCGTTAAGAAAAATCGCATTTTTCAGTTGCTCTTCAGCAGCACTGTCCCACAGCTTCAAACTTGAAATTCTGCCATCACCAATATTAATGAATGCTAGATTTCCCGGAAAGATTTGTATAAATGCATTTTTAATTAGGTTGGAAAAATTGCAGGGTTTTTAAATGGTAAAGCATGAAGATAAGGAAAAAAATGTTACTTGTGATTTAGCAAGTCGTCATAGACTGTTATCCCCTATTGTTTATACTTGTAACTTGAACACTGATAATCCTGATAATGATGATACCAACCTAATTATTCATATTAATGTAATAGTATGAAAATTAATGTAATAGTAAAATGCCAATTCTAGATCCCTGTAGCCATGTTCCTTTTCTAATACAAATTTTTTCCCTACACTTTTGACCAAAACATCTCATCTTCTTGCCAAAATCCATGATGACCTTTTTCACATAAATGATCTTTGGAAATATTCCGAACTTCTGGAAGTAATTCGGAGCTTCTTCCTACGGACATGGCAGTTACCAAAGTGTTGCAGTTCCTGTTCATTTAAATAGACAATAGCAAAATATATAAGGCAATACAAATTTTATTTTATAGACAAATAAGAAATTTATTTTGACAGTTAACAAAATTAACAATACAAACACAATACGGAATAAATTTAATAACACATACATAAATAACCCGAATGAGACGAGTGATAAGAAGAGTTTACACGAGATAAGGAGGTAGGTTTCATGGTGGCCTGTTAAATCACAAGTACCTAAGAAATCAATTAATTCAAACGGCGACATAAATATTGGAATCGTAAAATCATTTTCAGGCTATTTGATGATTATAAATGTTTAAAAAACATCTTGTACTCGTACAACTAATTCATGCAACTCCTACATACATATAAATTTCATTCTTTCAATCAAGTGCAGTTTTTTGTAAGTTGTCATTAAGTTACAAAAAGGCTACTGCAATGGGCATGCGTAATGTAATATCCTTAAAGTTTCCTTTAAGTTTTTGTTTGACTCATACGTCAGGTGTATCCTTTGCACAGCTCGGCGGCTACGATTACATGGACATTCCTGATATCTTCAGAACCCGAGGAAGCGGTCACGGTTATGACCTGTCGCAGGAGATATTAAAAAGGAGATAGGATCTACCGGGGGGACCACGTGCCTCCGAAGGAAAGGCTCTATTACTGAAGAAAGGAAGCAAGATATGACAGGAAACGTGTGGGACGGAAACGTTATATTATAAGAAGAAGGAAACCGGCGAGGAAAATCAGTTGCGTCTTTAAGAAAAGAAGGAGTCATTCATGAATGCACCGCTAGTGACCGCGACATTGGCTCCGGGGTATAGAAAATTAGCCGAGCATGAGTGTGCCATCTGTTCTCCGCAGCGATTTCCCGATCCTCTGGAGTAGAAAGTTATATATAATCGATGGTGGGCCTTCCTACTGCTACTTTGTAATACATACTATCATCGTAATCATACTATAAATATCCCTGAAGCATGCTCAGGATTTCTATAAACATCTGCCGTTCAAGAGATGGTTGGAAAAATTGAGGAGTAACATGAAGGAAATGTAAGTAGTGACCTGTTTAAGAAATAATCGAGGCTTTATAGCGAATTTATTTTACTTTTTTCGGAATGAGATTGTCTGCAGCTCATAAAACAGATGAAAACTGATTCGCCGTTATTTGGTCTAGGTAAGATATTTATTTTTTTACAAATTTGTTGAAATAAGAAATTTCCACAAATGGATTGATCCCTAAATCACATTTTTGGAGGGTACTGCGAGTCAGGGACTTCCGGTTGGTGTTTTAAGGGAGGCTCAACATGCAGTTCTCCTAGACAGAGCCGGTGTTGTAAGAAATTTTATGAACGTTTGAAGAGGATAAAAAACTCCTGTCGGTTGCTGTAAACTCTCAAATGCGTGAAAAAATTGATAGAATTGAATAGAAAAATAATTTTCCTGTGGGACCAAGTCCCTTAATAATAACAATATTGTACAGAAATTAATAGAATATGACTGGCCATTATTGGAATACAATAATTAAATATGAACTAAAACGTATGTTCTGATAGAGAAAAAGAAATATACATATATATAAAAACAAAAAAATATATAAAATAAAATAATAGAATACAAATTTACAATAAACAGAAATTGACTAATGGAAAAATAACAGTATCATAATGAGTGTGGAATATTAACAATCTTTAATAATAATAATAATGATAATAATAGGACAAGCAAATATTATCAATGAAATATAAGGCAATGGTTTTAAGATAAATATAGAAAAAACCGGTTGGTTGTTAGAAGATTTAAGTTAGAACGACACGAGGCCATCTTCTTTTCATATGCCTCGGAGAATTATCGATCGAAGAGGAAACTATGTATGAGGCTAGTGGGAATTAAGTTTGTTATGAAATGATTGATATCGGGTTCGGGCCCAAATCTGCTACAAATAGTACATTAAGGTCATTATTGATGATTTTATTCTTAACAAAATAAGCATTATTTAGGATTTTATGAAGGATTTTGAACTGTAAGGATTGGATACGAGAGGAATTCTATGGCTTAGTGGAGCATCAAAGTTATACTCCTTAAGTTCAATTAGGTCTCATAACAGTCATGTTTTGTAATTAATTGTAAGCTTAGAGCCATTTTCTATAAGAGTTGAAGTAATATGAAACAGCAAGTTCTTGTATTAGTCTCAGGATCAGTCAGGTAGTCTCAGCATTAATATAGAGACTGGAAGAGTTGTGAAGTAATACGAAGGACGGAACAAGGAGACTGATTGGTAAAATGAGACGGAATCATTAATATGAAACTTGAGACAAAAGGACTTGAATGACATATTGAGTTAGCGAGTTAATGGTCGTTCAAGTTCCTGAGCGCTCATGAGGGCATTCAATGTGCCTCATTCGATAATAACCACCTAATGGTTCCTTTCATCAGTACCTCTCGCCACTTCACCTTCGATTATTAAATCAAACCTAAGTGCTGGTACTGGTACTGGTACTGGGTACTGATGGGGTGAATAAGTCCCGCTAGTTAGAATAAGTACAATTCCCACCCTTTAAGGCTACCTTTACGTCTTATAAGATACTGTGATTTTCTCGAAGACAAAGTGTGTTTACAGGTCGAGTTGAATCAAAGGAATCTATCGGATATAGCTGTGATGTTGGAGAAACATTTTTTTTTTCTCTTTATATATTTATCCACACCTTTTAATAAAACAAAATGTGAATAAGCAGATTTTGTGTCTCTAAAATTACCATAAAATGGCATGAGAGGCGTGAAGAAGAACGGTAGCTCTCCAGTGGCTTGATTTGATATTATTATGATAACAGATCCCCCATCCACGTTCTTTTTAGTCGGATCCTTGTGTTCTCAGGCATGAAATCGTCACCATTTTCTTTATCATTGGGTTTGTGTGTCCGTGTGATTTTTCTTGGAAGTCAAAAGTGATTTTATGATTTTAATATTTTAAAGTCAGTATCCAGTCATACCAGGGTGCTTTTCTGCTTTTCTGAATATTTTTGATTGGAATGTTTGTAGTCGTTTTGTGTGAGTCTGTTTTGCTACACCATAAATTTGGACAAACATTTTAAATAAGAAGAATTAACAGTGTTGAAACTTACACCGATCAAGTAACATTTACCATGGCCTAAAATACTGTAGTCGTAGGTTTGAAATATATTTTGGAAAAATAGCCTTGTCTTATTTTTAGTAGAGGTAGTATTCGCGAATTTTCAGATATCTTTGAAGCTCTTTTGACCATCCCTGAATCCGTTCGTTTCGTCTGGAAGTCTTCTATGTTCGTTCTCCTGGCATAATTCAAAACAGGAAGAAACTGGAAATTTGGAAAATTTGGGCTTTAATGGATAATCAGAAGGAAGCAGGGTAACTGAGTTTGTTGAGTGCTGAGATTCTATCCAGTTCTGGGCTCAAACAAGATAGATTTTTAATCTGTTAACAATCTCTGGTGGGCTCAAAGGAAGCTACAGTCCTAGTAGGTATCTAAAATAGGGGAAATACCTGGCGGCTGAGCGTGTTCTAGGACAAATGACGTCTCTTTACAACCGTTGTTCAAGAAACAGTCTCTACCAAGTACTGAACCCTTTTAAACATACAAAACCGAGCTTAATCGGTACATAGAAGTCGACTCCATATAGAAGTCCTAATCGACTGAGACAAAACTGTTTTTACAGTCGTGAATTGGACCTGGCTAGAAATGATTATCCTTCCCCCACTCCCTATCCAACCTAAGACCTAATTAAACGACCTGATGTGACAATGGCGTGAATCAGATATCTGCTGAAGAAGACTGGGTTCGGTTCGGGAAGATTGTTCAGAGTGTTGTGTTCCTATGTTGAAGGTTTCTGGTTCAATCCAGCTGTGGCAGACAAAATTATTTAATACGTTAACAGGCAAGGATGGGCTTTGTGGGATCTACAGACCCTGCTGGTGCTCAGCCAGCCTCTATATCGGAGGGAAACAGGAGGTTGATTGTGATCTCGAACAAATCATTTCTCTGCTCAAACATTGTCGAAGAAACAGTACAGTCTCTACCATGTACTGAACTCAAGACCCTGAACGCAAGGATTGTAGTGGCACAGGTTGTTTTTTTTTGTTTGTTTTGTTTTGCAGATCGTAAACAAGAAAGTGCGAAATGCAACAATAATATTTATAAATCTTAACTTCATTTTAGTTTCAGTTATGTAGTTATAAGTTTTCCAGCAAGAAAATATGTGCAAAATAATAAAACTAGGACTGTAAGAGCTGTGCATGAATTCTAATCCCAGAGTAATGTCCTCTCCAGTGAATGGGGTTTTTAATTTCCCCTCAGCCAAGGCGACCTTCTACATAGGCATTATATCCTCAACAAGTTTTTAAAATGAAAAGATGCCATCCAGACCTAACTAACCCTAACTAATTCCAAGACGGTGTGGCAAATGATAAAAGCAGCCGAACGAGAGAATCTTTTTTATTTTAACGGCGTTGAACCGAACCCAGTCTTCTTCAGCAGATATCTGATTCACGCCATTGTCACATCAGGTCGTTTAATTAGGTCTTAGGTTGGATAGGGAGTGGGGGAAGGATAATCATTTCTAGCCAGGTCCAATTCACGACTGTAAAAACAGTTTTGTCTCAGTCGATTAGGACTTCTATATGGAGTCGACTTCTATGTACCGATTAAGCTCGGTTTTGTATGTTTAAAAGGGTTCAGTACTTGGTAGAGACTGTTTCTTGAACAACGGTTGTAAAGAGACGTCATTTGTCCTAGAACACGCTCAGCCGCCAGGTATTTCCCCTATTTTAGATACCTACTAGGACTGTAGCTTCCTTTGAGCCCACCAGAGATTGTTAACAGATTAAAAATCTATCTTGTTTGAGCCCAGAACTGGATAGAATCTCAGCACTCAACAAACTCAGTTACCCTGCTTCCTTCTGATTATCCATTAAAGCCCAAATTTTCCAAATTTCCAGTTTCTTCCTGTTTTGAATTATGCCAGGAGAACGAACATAGAAGACTTCCAGACGAAACGAACGGATTCAGGGATGGTCAAAAGAGCTTCAAAGATATCTGAAAATTCGCGAATACTACCTCTACTAAAAATAAGACAAGGCTATTTTTCCAAAATATATTTCAAACCTACGACTACAGTATTTTAGGCCATGGTAAATGTTACTTGATCGGTGTAAGTTTCAACACTGTTAATTCTTCTTATTTAAAATGTTTGTCCAAATTTATGGTGTAGCAAAACAGACTCACACAAAACGACTACAAACATTCCAATCAAAAATATTCAGAAAAGCAGAAAAGCACCCTGGTATGACTGGATACTGACTTTAAAATATTAAAATCATAAAATCACTTTTGACTTCCAAGAAAAATCACACGGACACACAAACCCAATGATAAAGAAAATGGTGACGATTTCATGCCTGAGAACACAAGGATCCGACTAAAAAGAACGTGGATGGGGGATCTGTTATCATAATAATATCAAATCAAGCCACTGGAGAGCTACCGTTCTTCTTCACGCCTCTCATGCCATTTTATGGTAATTTTAGAGACACAAAATCTGCTTATTCACATTTTGTTTTATTAAAAGGTGTGGATAAATATATAAAGAGAAAAAAAAAATGTTTCTCCAACATCACAGCTATATCCGATAGATTCCTTTGATTCAACTCGACCTGTAAACACACTTTGTCTTCGAGAAAATCACAGTATCTTATAAGACGTAAAGGTAGCCTTAAAGGGTGGGAATTGTACTTATTCTAACTAGCGGGACTTATTCACCCCATCAGTACCCAGTACCAGTACCAGTACCAGCACTTAGGTTTGATTTAATAATCGAAGGTGAAGTGGCGAGAGGTACTGATGAAAGGAACCATTAGGTGGTTATTATCGAATGAGGCACATTGAATGCCCTCATGAGCGCTCAGGAACTTGAACGACCATTAACTCGCTAACTCAATATGTCATTCAAGTCCTTTTGTCTCAAGTTTCATATTAATGATTCCGTCTCATTTTACCAATCAGTCTCCTTGTTCCGTCCTTCGTATTACTTCACAACTCTTCCAGTCTCTATATTAATGCTGAGACTACCTGACTGATCCTGAGACTAATACAAGAACTTGCTGTTTCATATTACTTCAACTCTTATAGAAAATGGCTCTAAGCTTACAATTAATTACAAAACATGACTGTTATGAGACCTAATTGAACTTAAGGAGTATAACTTTGATGCTCCACTAAGCCATAGAATTCCTCTCGTATCCAATCCTTACAGTTCAAAATCCTTCATAAAATCCTAAATAATGCTTATTTTGTTAAGAATAAAATCATCAATAATGACCTTAATGTACTATTTGTAGCAGATTTGGGCCCGAACCCGATATCAATCATTTCATAACAAACTTAATTCCCACTAGCCTCATACATAGTTTCCTCTTCGATCGATAATTCTCCGAGGCATATGAAAAGAAGATGGCCTCGTGTCGTTCTAACTTAAATCTTCTAACAACCAACCGGTTTTTTCTATATTTATCTTAAAACCATTGCCTTATATTTCATTGATAATATTTGCTTGTCCTATTATTATCATTATTATTATTATTAAAGATTGTTAATATTCCACACTCATTATGATACTGTTATTTTTCCATTAGTCAATTTCTGTTTATTGTAAATTTGTATTCTATTATTTTATTTTATATATTTTTTTGTTTTTATATATATGTATATTTCTTTTTCTCTATCAGAACATACGTTTTAGTTCATATTTAATTATTGTATTCCAATAATGGCCAGTCATATTCTATTAATTTCTGTACAATATTGTTATTATTAAGGGACTTGGTCCCACAGGAAAATTATTTTTCTATTCAATTCTATCAATTTTTTCACGCATTTGAGAGTTTACAGCAACCGACAGGAGTTTTTTATCCTCTTCAAACGTTCATAAAATTTCTTACAACACCGGCTCTGTCTAGGAGAACTGCATGTTGAGCCTCCCTTAAAACACCAACCGGAAGTCCCTGACTCGCAGTACCCTCCAAAAATGTGATTTAGGGATCAATCCATTTGTGGAAATTTCTTATTTCAACAAATTTGTAAAAAAATAAATATCTTACCTAGACCAAATAACGGCGAATCAGTTTTCATCTGTTTTATGAGCTGCAGACAATCTCATTCCGAAAAAAGTAAAATAAATTCGCTATAAAGCCTCGATTATTTCTTAAACAGGTCACTACTTACATTTCCTTCATGTTACTCCTCAATTTTTCCAACCATCTCTTGAACGGCAGATGTTTATAGAAATCCTGAGCATGCTTCAGGGATATTTATAGTATGATTACGATGATAGTATGTATTACAAAGTAGCAGTAGGAAGGCCCACCATCGATTATATATAACTTTCTACTCCAGAGGATCGGGAAATCGCTGCGGAGAACAGATGGCACACTCATGCTCGGCTAATTTTCTATACCCCGGAGCCAATGTCGCGGTCACTAGCGGTGCATTCATGAATGACTCCTTCTTTTCTTAAAGACGCAACTGATTTTCCTCGCCGGTTTCCTTCTTCTTATAATATAACGTTTCCGTCCCACACGTTTCCTGTCATATCTTGCTTCCTTTCTTCAGTAATAGAGCCTTTCCTTCGGAGGCACGTGGTCCCCCCGGTAGATCCTATCTCCTTTTTAATATCTCCTGCGACAGGTCATAACCGTGACCGCTTCCTCGGGTTCTGAAGATATCAGGAATGTCCATGTAATCGTAGCCGCCGAGCTGTGCAAAGGATACACCTGACGTATGAGTCAAACAAAAACTTAAAGGAAACTTTAAGGATATTACATTACGCATGCCCATTGCAGTAGCCTTTTTGTAACTTAATGACAACTTACAAAAAACTGCACTTGATTGAAAGAATGAAATTTATATGTATGTAGGAGTTGCATGAATTAGTTGTACGAGTACAAGATGTTTTTTAAACATTTATAATCATCAAATAGCCTGAAAATGATTTTACGATTCCAATATTTATGTCGCCGTTTGAATTAATTGATTTCTTAGGTACTTGTGATTTAACAGGCCACCATGAAACCTACCTCCTTATCTCGTGTAAACTCTTCTTATCACTCGTCTCATTCGGGTTATTTATGTATGTGTTATTAAATTTATTCCGTATTGTGTTTGTATTGTTAATTTTGTTAACTGTCAAAATAAATTTCTTATTTGTCTATAAAATAAAATTTGTATTGCCTTATATATTTTGCTATTGTCTATTTAAATGAACAGGAACTGCAACACTTTGGTAACTGCCATGTCCGTAGGAAGAAGCTCCGAATTACTTCCAGAAGTTCGGAATATTTCCAAAGATCATTTATGTGAAAAAGGTCATCATGGATTTTGGCAAGAAGATGAGATGTTTTGGTCAAAAGTGTAGGGAAAAAATTTGTATTAGAAAAGGAACATGGCTACAGGGATCTAGAATTGGCATTTTACTATTACATTAATTTTCATACTATTACATTAATATGAATAATTAGGTTGGTATCATCATTATCAGGATTATCAGTGTTCAAGTTACAAGTATAAACAATAGGGGATAACAGTCTATGACGACTTGCTAAATCACAAGTAACATTTTTTTCCTTATCTTCATGCTTTACCATTTAAAAACCCTGCAATTTTTCCAACCTAATTAAAAATGCATTTATACAAATCTTTCCGGGAAATCTAGCATTCATTAATATTGGTGATGGCAGAATTTCAAGTTTGAAGCTGTGGGACAGTGCTGCTGAAGAGCAACTGAAAAATGCGATTTTTCTTAACGGGTGATGAGGATAAAACATTGTTGGATCGTACAAGAAAGGGACAATATATATGGCCTATTAGCTACATACAAAATCTTTATTGAGGTAATATCTTGAAGATTGGGAGATTTCACCGATTTAAAAGTTTGAACGACAATATATCATTCAAAGTTAAAGCTTTGAGATTCTACTATACTTTTTGATTTTCAAATAATTAACCTTACTAATCAAAGTATATTTTCTTTATAAGATTGTTTTTCACTAGAAAATATTTTTAATTGATAAGTCCAATCTTTTGTTACTAATTTACAGTTTTAAATTATTTATTTTAATTATATTGTTTTACATAGAATCTAATTGGTTACATAAAACCTGTGATATGCATCTCACCTTCATTTGAACTGCATACTATATACATATGTTACACACTGTATACATATGTTTTGGAGGGAACAACTAGTCAGATTGTTAAGTATATTTACTGATTACGTCAGATAAAATTTACAGTTGTTGGATTACTAGTTATCTTAATCCTAGAGTAGTGGAAGTGGAAAGGGAGGGGAGGCGGGAATTCCTTGTTCTCAACAGTTTTAATTTTTTAATATGCCCCTGTTTACCACCATCAAACTAAGTATAAGTTTAATTATTAAATTTTATTAAATATTTACATACTTTATTTATTTATTATAACTAGTTATTTTTATACATTTTAAAAACTCAATAGAACATTATGTATATTTCCTCAATTACTTCAGACATGACATACTTAGTTCTTAATCTATTTTTCTATATATCTCAATCTGAAGTAGATACATTGTGCTGTCTCATCAAAAATCTACCAATTATTATCGTCATTTTGAATAAATATTCAATGGTAATTCTTTAAAAATTTATCTGCATAAGTTTATTATTATTTAAAATATGTCATATTTTTTTTAAAAATTGTGCCTACATGAACTTGTTACAATTTCAATGATTCAGTCACTTTAAAAAAAAACATAGCATTTTTTTTTGGGGGGGGGGTAGAGATTTATATTGAATAATATATTAAATATAAATATTTTGTTAATTTTGTAGAATTTGTTTTAATAATTTTTTGGGCTTTTCAAAATTGAGGAGAAACCCACCCCAATGACTTAGACTTAGGTATTCGTGTAGGTAATATTATATATTCTATCCCTTAATTAAATAATTAGCGAATAGTTATTTTATGTATTAATTATATTATAAGTTATTTTATATGTTATTTATCGTTGAATAGCTTCTTTACATTTATTCTAGATATGTAACTCTTTGTTCCTGAATCTCCAAATAATATGCTACCAAAAAAAAAAGTACATTTTTCCTCTTCTCATTAGGTAAATATAGTTAACTCAATTTTGTAATTGTATGCCCCGTAAAAAAAAGGGCACTACTTCAATTCATGACATGGAGTGCTAAGTAGGAATGCTGAGATGGATTCAGCACTGGGATAGGCCAGTACACCATAAGCCAATGATTGTGTCGGGAGGCGATTTGACAATGATCACCCTCAAAGGCCACCCTCAAAGGCCACCCTCAGAGACTAATGTCTTTTCCCAATTAAGAGTACCACCCACTTTACTAGACCTAATTGAGACCCAGAAAAAGAATTCTGTTGGTAAGTTAAAAACAGCCTTTTCATACTGGGTGTCCTATTTACCATTTGGCTTGAATAATTTCCGAAGTATTCTAAAAGAAGAGGGTAGTGTGGTTCATGGTTTAAAATTACTTCTATATCTCAAAAGCTTTATAAAACGCTATGACGAGTTTGATATATCGAAATATCAATTATGTTTAAACTTATCATTTAACATGATAAATTGAATGACTTGTTATTTCGATAGTGTTCCCAAATTGAGAATAAATAAAAGAAAGAAATAAACAGTTTACACGAAGTGAAATAAATAACATTATTAGGAAGGTGGTTAGGGAAGGTAAGAGGTTGGTGGGAGACCAATTAGTGGCCCAAGATAGGACTATAGCTCTCACACCTTCCCTTCCTACCTATCGATATTTATCGCTGGTTTACTGTTAAGCTGTAATTAATTCCAAGATGTCTTCTTAATTGTATCCAGGGTGAGAGGGAGGATATAGCATTATTTGTTTATAAAATTATATATTGGGTTGACGGGGAAAATAATGCAGCATTTTATGTTTTCATTACAAAACCCCTCAGATTAGTAAACTGTTTATGATTGACGGACTTTTGACTATTATAAATGTTAACACTTATTGACATCTTTCAAAAAACAAGGTTTGCTTACCATTGTAACACTTTGCAGCTTGGAAAAAATATAGTCTTTATTAAGATGTCAAAGTGTGGTTTTCACATAATTTTGTTTTACAATTTCGAATTCTATCGGAACGAGGCCCAAACGGCCAGAAATACCAACCAAGGCGATGGAAGTGAGAGCAAAGTTCGACGGTGGTTCCAGATGTTTCGAGAGGGAGACTTGAGCCTTGTGTGAGGTACCCACCTTTCAAGCTTTTTCACCTTCCCAATTGCCATGAGACGGGCATCGACGGTTATTTTGATTAATTTCCCTGCCAGTTCTCGAAACCTCTGGAACTACCCTTGAACAGTCCTTATACTGCTTTCATCCCAGACTTCGTTGTTAGTTCTGGCGGTTTTGGCCCCGTTTTGGGCATGCTAAAATGATGTTCTTGTAAAGACTGAATTATTTCCAAGTAACAAAATATTTCTATTTGAACCTTTTCCAAGTCAACTGTAATCTTTTACAAATCAAATGATACCCTTTCCAAGTCACAAGCAACCCTTTCCAATTCAAATGTAACCCTTTCCAAATGAGTTGAAACCCTTTCCAAATCAAATGTACCGCTTTACAAATAAATTGTCACCCTTTTTATTTCAATTGTAACCGTTTCCATTTCAATTGTAACCCTTGAAAATGTAACGTAGTTTTAAACGAGCAGTGTTATTTTTCTTTCTCCTTAGAATTAAACACTTTTTTTCTAATATGATAATGTTCAGTTATGTTTACATTTTTTCATATTTTTTTTTATTATTTACTTCTTGAGAAAAACGACACAAATTTAACTTTTTTTTAAACATTTTTCCCTCAATTTTTGTAAACAAGAATATTATTATGTTTATTATTTTATTACCAAAACTTTGAACATACTGTTGTTAAGTTCAGATTACATTTTTTTACTTTTTTTTAAATAAACTTTCTCAGAAACCAATAATCAACTATTTGTTTTTTTAATTATTTCCCCCATTTTTGTCCTTACAAGAGTTGTGACGAAAAAGGTTGTATGGATTATATCCTGGCGAGTTCTGAGGCCCTAAATTCGCCCATTATCCAGTACGGTAAATGTTCAAAACATTTTCAAGGCCAACAATTGAAATGACCGTTTCAATTGAAATTGACAGTTGAGCTATACATCTCAAAATAAAAAGGGTGACAATTTATTTGTAAAGCGGTACATTTGCTGTGGAAACGGTTTCAACTCATTTGGAAAGGGTTACATTTGAATTGGAAAGGGTTTCTTGTGACTTGGAAAGAGTATCATTTGATTTATAAAAGGTTACAGTTGACTTGGAAAAAGTTCAAATAGACTTGCTATATTACACACATGCCTATAAACTTGACTCTTTATTCTATATTCTTCCTCATAATACAATAATAAATATGCATATAAATAAATATAAAAAATATAACGTATTTAAAAAGCAATAAATCCATACACGAATTATTTTTGAAAAAAATGTTTTGCTTTTATTAATTCCAGTTTTTTACTATAAATTAACTCTTTATAATGGCATTTAACCAATAAATAGACGGTTTATTTTATGACTTTCCCTGCCAGTTCTCGAACAAGGGTTCTGGGATTTTCTTCCAACAAAGCTCGGAGAATATAGTCATCAAGGGCAGAGCTTCTCCTAGGGCCTCCTTTGTCTTCAAGGGCCAGGTCTCCCTCTCGAAACCTCTGGAACTACCGTTGAACAGAGCTTTTACTGCTTTCATCCCAGAGTTCATTGAAATTTCTCGCCGTTTGGGCCTCGTTCCTCAATAATTATTTCCAAGTAGCAAAATATTACAGAGGTTAAAAAATATTTCTGTTTGAAAGAGGGTTAATAAGTGTTTACATTAATAAAAATATGTACATACAATAATTTATCTTGAATAATATTAGTTAGGTGCGGGTGGAGCTTAAGCCTAGACACTTGACTCCATCACAAATCCTGAAGAAGAACTGCAATGTCGATGGAAACTTTGACTTTTCAATAAACAGTTCTTCCTACTTTAGAAAATTTTGCCTTACCTCCATATTCTTCCTCATACTCTAATAATAAATATGCATTTAAATATGAAAAATATAATGTATTTAAAAAGCAATAAATCCATACACGAATTATTTTTGAAAAAAATCAATTCAGTATTTTTTACTATAAATTTAATCTTTATAATGGCATTAAACCAATAAATCAAGGATATCGAGTTGTCCAAAATTGAAATCGATAAGACTTTATAATGGCATTGATCATAGGTTTCGATTTTGGACATATCGATATCCTTGATATTACAAGATTCATAAGTACCAGTATAGGCAATAATGCCAAATCGATGTTAATATCGATTCCAATCATTGGCTCACCCCGGGTCACAATCGGAATTGCTTCCGCCCGTGGTGGTCTTTTTGTTCACTAATCGAGTCTGGATTTATTATCGAAAATAAGGGCCCATCTTCGCTGTTATGGTCCATTAGGTTGAATTATTAGTCGTACAAGTGTCCCGCTTTGTTGTAAAACTAATTCAATTAACATCTCATAAATTGGGTTTATTATAAAAAAAAGAAATATTTATGGTCGTTTTGTCTAATAGTTTGTAGGCTATAAATATGTCATCATGTACTTTGAAAAAAAGATCCATGGAACGTGCAGTCTATTCCATCGTATTATTCCATGATAACACAGTAATAGCACGAAATAAGCACTAAAGGGAACTTAAATTTGTAGAAGCATCTCTACTAAAATGTTAAGTATTTATTGGAGTACAATTGAATGAACACTTGTGTACTCTGTAAAATAGAAGTTGGTCCGCCCTCAGACTTACAGGGATAAGCCACGAGTAAAAAAAAATTGTTCAAATTCAAATATAATGTCAATTTATACCTAAAAACAGACTTATTTTTATATTTACCACAACCAACTGTAATGTTCAAGAAAATTTAGCTATTTTTATCTCGAATAAGACAAACATTAAGAAGACCTGACGATACTATTCATAATGGATTTAATGAAGGTCGAAATAAGTATACCTTTAAAAATTGCTTAGAAATTGCTCAGTGGGTAGAGCGGTTCAGGGTTCAAATCCGGCTGTGGAAGTTAAATAATATAATCTGTTAACAGTCGTAGTTCGTCACTGTGGGATCTTACGAACCATCTGGGGCTCACCCAGCTCTTAAAAAGTGTGTACACTCAATTGGAAGAAATACCAAGCGGTCGAGCCCAATCACCTCCCTGCACATCCTGGACTTGAAACAAGACAGTCTCTACCATGTACTTAGCCCAAGACCTTTTATGGGTAGTAGTTGTAGAAATGGTCTTTGTAGAAATCTTCTAATCACGGAATTTGAATATTTTTCGTTCGGATACTGGAAGATTTTGATACAGGACTAAATCTCAACTTTTCTACTACAAAGTATAATGTACAATAGAAGTTATTTTAGTCGTGAAGTGGGAGCTTAAAAATAAATTTCTTATTCGGAAAGTTGTTTAATTTCTGTCTGCTATGCCAATTCCAACTTGGTGACTTCTTAGCCTTTTTATCTTATACTAAATTACAGAAATGGTAATATTTCTATGACAGCAGTTCATTATTTCATTAAAAATGCCTGGAAAAAGATAAGATATATGCTATATGTGTTCGGAATTTGGAGCGTTTCAGTAAGAAATGTTTGCCTTGAATCGATCTCAAGCCTAATCAATTATCCTGTTAATGAATGTCAAGTCGCCTATTTGGGGAACACAACATGATTTTTAATATTAACATGTCATTAATCTACCACAATGAGATCCTAAACTCAACATCGATTCCATCGAAGGAATTTAACCATGGATTGAATTAATATGTCGAAAGACAGCCAGCAAGCTATGTGGCCTGAGAAGCGGCGTATTTTAGAAACTTACGCATACCAAAAGGAAGTAAAATAAATAGAGATTTAAACAATTGGAGTGGAATAAATTAAACAAAGTATTGTAACCTTAAAATTATGATCTGGGCAGTGCCTAAGGGGTATGTGGGGTGAGATCAGGTGTAGCAGATACATTATTTATTTTGTTTGTTTATTTAGTTGACGTTACTTTATCCTGCTATGGCTAATCGTACGATGTTACAGTGAGAGCCCTAAAGTTCTCCTTTGCAGGTACAATTAGGATTGGGATCTTTAACGAGTACCTGACAACGTACAGAGGCTCGGGACCCCTATCTTACGTCCCTTCCGAAGTACGGCATAACTAAGGATTTTTCACTACCTTTAAAAAAATCTTAAGGCCTCATGCCAGGCTGCGAGTCCTCGATCTTGGGCATAGAAGGTTGTTATGCTGACTCTAGACTACATGTGGCCATGTGATTTCTTTTGTTATTAGTCGTGAATAGATCATATCGGTGAATAACGAAACTGTCAAGTTACTTCTATATTTGTGTTTAGAGCCTTATAGGTACATCTACAACAACAAGTCTAGAAACTTGTTTATTGCCTACTTTTTCTATTACACTCCCAATTTCTTCTTATGTTACACGAATCTTCATTGATGGTTGATTCTTTTAGAGATAGAGGAAGATAATAATAGTTTAAAAAGAAAAAAAGAAAAACTGGTCTTTAGCTCAAATAGACATAATTTATATTTGCGCAGCTATGACTAACGAAGAACTATGAACCTAAAAATATTTTCGAAAGGTGTAGGCAAAAATACTGCTGAGGTCTTTAACACTGTTGAGATAAGGTGAAGTGTGTACTGTTATGTAAGGGACGATAAAATTATTTTCTCCAATATTTTGTTGTATTACGTGCCCAAAGTGTAGGGAAAATTATCATATAATGGCAATAAATCAATCAAATCTGAGCTATAAACAAAAAAAATAGAATAATAATAATATTTTGCATAGCTTACATTTTTGTAATTGTTACATTTTAATGTGGACCTTAAGGAAGGTATTTTGTATTTTTACTTTGGTACTTTGGATTCAGTACTTTGAAAGGACTGTACTGTTTCCATTCCAGCGTTAGTGTTGGGAGGTGATTTGTACCAGATCACTCTCAACCTGTAGGTTTTTCTCCAAATACCATATTGATAGAAGCTGGGTGAGGCCAGGAGGGTCTGTATATCCAACATGGTCCATCTGTGACTGTTAAAAAATTAAATAATTTATAATATCTGGATCTGAACCTCGAACCCACAGAATAGCTAGTCAGGTTATATACCAGTCATAATTATAAGACTGCAATGATAATTTTCCATTGAAATGTGCTTAGAATAATAATCTATGAGAGCTTCCTTTTGGTTAATTAAATGTTTCTTTTAAAGAAAAGAAACATCAAAAGAAATTTTTGAACTGCATTTATCTTATACTGGATGGTTAACATAAGGATGTCTTAAATTACTGTACATACTTGCTATATACTACTTAAGATGAATAATAAAATTAACAATACTGGTATAATAAAAACGTTAAAGGTAAAACTGATCATAATGTAAATTGTTGAAAACTAAGGAGTTCTAAATAAAGGGAAACAGATTATTTATATTGATATATGAAATATATTAGTTAAAAGTTTAAATAGCAGAGTAATTAAATATTTAAATATATGTAAATATAAATTTATTACATAAAAAATTAAATCACTATTACATTGCATCATATTATATCGAAGTTTCCTTTCAATTGAATTATCATTACCTAAGTCTCTATTATTTATTATCTTTTTACAGTCCCAGCAATGATTTTCTTTTCCGTTTAACTACTGTTCCTCTTATATTTCAGATACAGTACACTGTGATCCATATAAGTGAATAAAGTATATCTATGAGTTTCCCAAAAACCTATTATTTTAGGGTAATGGAAGAGCCGAAGACAGATGACAATGGAGAACTGTGTGCTAAAGAGGTCAAGATCAGTACAATGTAGCATGTGGCGCACATGTGCACTCTCCGTCGGGTCACTTCGTCTCATCAATGGCTCTTTTTAGGATGATATCAAGAATACTGAAGTAACGACGATGTACTGTACCATCAGGTGTCTGGTAATAAGTACCAAGGGCACTGTACTAGTTAATCATTCGCGAATTCACCGGTTGGATTGGGAATTACTGAATTGTTTCTCCCAAAATAATAATAAAAGGCTTGTGAACCTCTAAAACTCGATACCGATTCAACAAATCAATGTTAACAAACTTCCATAGGCCTATTACTGCCCAAATTCCTAAGATAAAATTTAAAACCGATTTCTCACCTACTCTTCGGACGTTTAACAACCAGCTCAATGCTTATTAGCTTAGGAATCTATTCGTTATTTAACAATAATATAAGCCTAAGTCTCAACCTTCGTGAAAGGCAATTTTAAAGGAGAAGCAAAAACTGTTTTGACGACTAAAAATGAGAGTATCAAGTTGAAAATACTACCACCGTTCATAGAAACTGTGATGTGTATGCTGATATTAATTATTACTTTTTCTATGAAAAATGATTTTTTTTAGATACTACCTTTTCGATGTCAACGCCTCAATCAACTGGCTACATGCTCTGCAATTCTGCGTTGTGTAAACTTCTGAATTCTCAAGTGGATTGTTAGAACCGAATATTCTACACAATACCTAATTTTCTAATACCTGATGAGGTTGTTCATCCTGCTAAGGTAGGACCACGCTTAGAACCTACTGGTATTTATACTCGGGAATAAATTATTAATCATTAGATAAGACGAAAACGTGTGAGGTATGGACCGTTCAAATGTAGGTAGAAATTAAAAAAAGGACTCGATAGGATCTGCACATTCTTTAAGGACTCACTATTCCTATATAATGTGAGTGTATAAAAGTAACATATGTTTAGACGACGAATATTTGTCGCTATTATTGATTAAAAACGTAAATCTTTTATCTTCTTCTTCCTCCTCGTGCCTTTTAGTGTGGAGGTGTCCTCCTTGTCAACGCCAGCCACCTCCCGCTTCCTGGCCAGCGCCTTCATGGGATTCAGGCCTTGTCCTCTTTGCTGTCTCAGCTTGGAGATGTGGTCCGTCCATGAATGCTTAGGTCTGCCCCGGGGACGTCTTCCAGTTGGCCTAGCTTCGAAGAACTTTCTTGGATCCCGATCTTCCTGCATTCACCAAAGGTGGCCAAACCATTTCAGCTGGCTCTTTTCAACCGCTTCTTTTGGAGCTGAAACTCCGAGGTCCTCTCATATTTGCTGATTTCTGATCATTTCACTTCTTTTTCGGCCAGCCACTCTCCTCAGGTTTCTCATTTCTGCGGCTGTTACTCGGCTCCAGTGCTTGTCCAATGGGACCCAGCTTTCACTTCCATAGAGAAGAGTAGGTAGGTATAAAGCATTGAAAATGTGCAGCTTCACATTTTTGTCCACTTCCCTCTTTCCAGCAATCGTGTTGCATATTTGTTAGTAGAAATTATTTGCTTTTCTGGTCCGGTTGGAGACCTCCCCATCAATCTTTCCATTTCTGGTGATGTACCAAGGTAGGTATATTCCTCAGTCTTCTCTAAGGTTTCTCCTGTGCATCGGATCTCCATATTTTCTTCATTTAGTGAAAATCTTTTTATAATAATATAATTTATATTGTATACATGTACGTTATGTGTTATATTCGGAAGCAGAGTTTCTCAGAAAGTCGAGCACTGAGGTGTATATGTTATTATCCGCCCTGTACGGACCTTTGTAGGGTCTGTAAATCCTTCCGGGTCTCACCCAGCCTCTATAAAGTGGTACAGATGTATATGTTACGTGTAGCGTATTATAACAATTAAGATCTCATGATTTCTTAAGATGCTGTTTCAACAACAGCGAGATACCCTGGGTGGTATTGAAAAGAGGAACAGCATCCTCAATAGTAAACGATTCAATTAAAGTGGTTGAGACGCGAGGGACTGGACGACCTGGCGCCTGCCACACATGTCATCTCCTCTCAGCTGTTAAAACAAAGCAAGGATTCATCTTGTTACTTTTCGAATAAATATGTCCTTTAACTAAAAAAATACTTGACCCGTGAATGCTTTCCTACTTTTTTTAACACAATCGAGTGTTAAAAGATGTAGAAAACCGTGATATGGTCGGAAGGTGCTATGAATAAATTTTACACAAAATAAGTTTCCCTTATTTTATTTGAACCAATGTTTCGGCCTAATTTTTAGGCAATATCTCGGGCTGAGAATAAAACAAAACAAAATAACTACATGAAGAGTGCATAACTAAAGAAGATAGAACAGGTTACGAAGACTGCAAAGTTAGGAACGACCAGAAAGAAAACAATAAATTGATGATAAGTAACTATGAGCGAAATGAAATCTATAAGTCAATAAAAATACTAGAGAAATGATATTATTACAAAATATGTTATAACGAATGTCATTATTGGTGAAAGACAAATAACTTTGAAATAGGTGACTATTCAAAAAATATGAAGCTAGGTCTTAGTTATATATTCATTTGATAAAACATATAAATTATTATATTTTTTGTAAAGTTTTTTATATAAATCTAATTAATTCTCCTGTTTAAGAAAAAATCTAGACAGACCATTGGCAAAATGATTTTACTTTTTTTGGACTCAGGTTGTCTTCAAAGCAAAACAGTTGAAAACAGCGTCTCCATAATTTTACCAACTTAAAATATTTACTATTATTAAATTTCAAAAATAAATTAAAAAAATGTATTTATTGATAAAGACAAGAAGTAAGGCAATAGAGAAACTACTCAAACTGATAGTAGTCAAATAATATTTTTAGGTTAGAAGTCCATCTTTTTTTCAGACGCCTCGGAGGGTTATCAGGAATTGAAGAGGTTACTAGGTTTGAAACTAATGGCCTCGAGTATGAATAAAGTTTGTCATGAAAGGATTCATGTCGGGTTCGGGCCAAATCAGCAACAAATGGGACATTAAAGTCATTATGGATGACCATAATGTAAAGAGCATTGAGGATTTTACGAAATATATTGAATTGTAAGGGTTGGATACGAGATCAGTTCGATGGCAGAGTGAAGACTAAAAGCTCTATATAATATACAATACTGTACATTTTTATAATTAAGACATTAAGATAACTTACTGACCGTATTCTTTTCGTATCTAATTCTGTCAATCGAAAATCCTTCATAAATCAATTTTTTTTATTACACTTTATTGAAATATTACAATCTGCCACTTGTGGGCAATAAGTAACAGTGCTAAGTTACTATACAACCATTCAATAAAAACAAAAAAATCAAATAATTCCGAAATATTATCATACATAATATTTACAAATAAAGTCATACATTAGGCTTCAAACTCCTATTTTGTTCCGATTTCATCCGATCCCGATATCAATAATTTCTTTGCATACTCTATTCACAATTAAAACCACTAGTTCCAAACCTAGCTTCCTATTCAATTTCCGATAATCCTCCAATGCGACTGTCTTGGAACCTTTTAAGTTGAATTTTGAGCACTACCAGTGGTTGGGTATATAATTTCTCTGCTTTTCTTTACTTCTTTGCCATTATTATCATCCGTAATATTTAATAGTCATATTATTTAACATAGGTGTAATATCTGTTAAAATATTAAGGTATATTCCTTCCAAAACATATCCTGATACTTAAAAATGCAAGCAAGAGGGTGCAAGTTGAGAGCGGCTAAGAACATATTCTAATAAACAATAAAAAGTATCATATTATATAACAGCATAATAACAGTACAGAATACTAGTATGGTGCCCTGAAAGAAAATCCAACAGCGCAACTCACATCAACAGTCCTTACTTTACTTTATAGGCGTTCCGACAAGGGTTGCCTCAACTGGTCAGAGCAGAGTTCCATGTCTCCCAATCCATCCAATCATCCCTCTGGAGTCCTCGACCAGCCATCGCCTCCTGGACTCCCTCCATCCAACTGCTTCTGGCCCGTCCCCGTCGTCTCCTCCCAGGTGAAACCCAATCCAGAACGCCATTCGTTGCCCCGATCCTTTCATTCATAATATATAACCACATACATCCTCTGTTGAATTTCTTGGTTTCTTACTTTATAAAGCCTAGTGACAGCTTCCTATATAGGTATTCTCTGGAAAACCTAGTGACTCCAGAAATCCACCTCAACCCCCTGCACCTTTGAGTATAGCCGAGGGGTCATAGTCCAGGTTTCCGAGGAATATATCAGGATGGTTTCCCCTATGGCTGTGAAAATACGGCGTTTATTTTCTTTAGATATTTAACAGTCCGAAAATGAAACATTAAATAGAGACAGCATGGTACACTATATAAGAGTCAACGAGTAACAACTATAGCTTTCCAGAGTGTTAGAATGACATTCGTTGCTACATTTTTCCGGTGGAAGATGTGCTATCCTATTCTGCAATTTGGCGAACTTCATTTGTTCTAGTTCTCCTCAATTGGAAAACTGCTGGCTTCATTTTAATTAAGACATCTAAGTGGATTAAGATTTGTTCTCTCTCTCTCTCTCTCTCACTCTCTCTCTCTCTTTTAATAATAAGTTTAGTTACGAGTAAGAATTGATTTTAAAAAAAAATGAGAACATGGGAATAAACTAATTCATTACTTTTTTTCATTACCTCAAATATTTGAAAGTATATTTAAACGAAGAAACCCAGTACGTGACTGAGAAAGAACGATAACAGTTTCCGTGTTTGTGTTTACGAATAAATAAAATATTCTTACAATGTTCACGAAGAAACCTTTTGTCTGTTACATTTTTCATTAATGTTGTTCTTGTTCGAAGCCACTGACCCCGGGCTACGTATGGTAAACAATAAAAACGCGTAAGTCATTGTCGGGTTTAATTTCAGTTTAAAGTTGAAATTTTAAAATCCTATAATAATTTAAAAGACTCTGGATAAAAAGCCGTTCCTTTCGATGCCCCATACGTACATTTCTTTGATTTTCAGGAATTGTTTGGTTCAATGAGTAAGAAATTATGCTCTGTTGGGTGCGGGTTCGAGTATCGTTGTGGCAGATATATAATTATTTATATTATTAAATCAGCTGTTGATCCTTATATAGCTTATCCAGTCTATATTTAGTTCATACCCTGGCCTAATCTCTTTCTGTTCATATCTTTATCATATATATATTTTTTATTATTCAATGAAATTTACAACTGTATTATACTAATACAACAAGTAAATAGGTTGAATTGTACATATCGGGATGAAAAAATAGAAGTAGAGAAGCTATCCAGTGGTAGTACTCAAAATAAAAGTTCAACCTAGAAGGTCACGAGGCCATCTTCTTTTCAGACGCCTCGGAGGATTATCAGGAATTGAAGAGGTTGCTAGGTTTGAAACTAGTGGGTTTGAGTGGAAATAAAGTTTATCATGGAAAGATTGATATCGGGTTCGGGCCAAATCAGCAACAAATAGGAGATTAAGGTCGTTATGGATTACTTTGTTCGTAACAAAGTAAGGAGCATTGAGGATTTTACGAAGGAATTTGGATTGTAAGGATTGAATACGAGAGAAATTCGATGAGTGGAGCCCCAAAGCTCTACTCAGTAAGCCCAAACAGACCTTATAATAGTCATGTATGTCAGTCCTTTTTAATTTATCGAGAGCTTAAAGCGTTTGTCTAGTAAATATTGAAGTAGCCTGAATCGGCGAGCTGTTTCTTGTCGTTTCAGTCTAGTATGAGGATTCAAAGTTAAGCGTTTGTCAAGGTGTATTCGTAAGTACTGGACCTGTTCTACAGGAATCAGTGGGATGTTGTTAAATGATACAGGAAGACAGGAAGACGTTGGTTTACGTTGTTGGGTTAAGGTGATTTGATGAGATTTGTGGGAATTTATTTTAATCCTCCAGTTTTGACACCATTTTTCATGGTTAGTGATATGGGATTGAAGAGTACGGGATGCTGTAACTGGATCAGTGTTGACTGATAGTAGACATGTGTCATCCGGATACGTGGTAAGGATAAGTATTAGGATGAGTTAGGATGTCAGCTGTATAAACTGCCTTGAGGAACACCCGCAGATTGAGGAAAGAGGGATGAGTAGACATTATTCTGATTTACTATTGAATGACCTGTTGGAGAGATAGGAACTGGATAATGAGAAATTATATAGGAGGCATGAATTTACGGAGGTGAGCAACCCGGGGTGCCAGACTTGATCGTACATCGAGGGAGCCTGTTCAACATCGAGAAGACCACACTCCACAATACACTCCACATATGTAAATATAATACATCTTTAATATATATAATTTATTATATAAATATTATAGTATATAATATACATTATTTTTTTATAACGAAAAGTGTGGGTGGTCCATAGATTACCGAAAGTTTACTGGTCTGAAATTCGATGAGGCTAGAATTTTTTTCTATATTAACGTGAGAATGCCAGCCAACATAGAGTTCTCACAAAAATCGACAGCCCATCCATAATGCGTGACCTTAACTACAAAAAAAAAAAAAAAAAAGGAATATATTTTTAAAATTTATATATTTAAAAAAAAATTGTTACATCATATTTTCACTGAAATAATTACAGTGGTACTGGGCCAGGTATCAGCAAGAAAGGGGTATAATTATATAATTATTTTATATAGAATCATAAAATATTATAAAATTATACTTTAAATCCGCTTTCTAATCCCACCTCAAAAAAAAAAAAATTAAGAAGTTTTGGGGGAGTCTGATATATATATTTCCTTTCCACTTCGGGGGTATTTTAAGCATGAAATAATCCCTTGTTCGATACGTAGGGTTGTATCATAGGCAGAACAATCTGTAAAAGTGGGGAAAATGTCAATGAATATCTCATAGTATCATCTTACAACTTCAATAAATAGGATTGGAATCTGGTTTGTACTGTTGGTGTTGAGGAAATGAATTTTGAAATTCTCAGTTTTCCCTTCCTGCCTAGGGTGGGTTCTCGTATTTTTTAAGATTTTGGAAGCTGTACAACCTACCGAATTAAGTTAAACTTTTGAAACACATAAAGCTGACTTATGCGTTGTTTTCTGGATAAATTAAGCTGAAATTTCATATATAGGGTTTTTTCATAGGAAGAAAAATACTTTAAAAATGGATGAAATCACCATAAAAATGTATATTGAATTGGCTTTGAAAACTTTATTTTGAAAGTTAACGTTTTTCCTTCTTATATCCAGGGGGTTTTCATTTTTTTAAAAAAGGATTTGGTTTGAACTTCTCAATTCGAGTAGAAGAACTGAAACACCTTTTATGTGCTTTCATCGTTTCTATCAAATCAGCCGATTTTTTAATATAAATTTTTCTACAGCATACCTTAAAGAGTGAGTAGCTCAGTGTATATAGCGCGGAATTCCTGTACTAAAGGTTCGAATGTGGTAGATAAAATATTTAACCTGTTTACATTCACGGATTGATCCTGTGGAGTCTGCAGACACTTCTGATACCAGCCTTGAGCTCGAGACTATGGTAGATAAATTATTTTTTCTTATTACAATATTATTGGGAGCGGGGTGGCGCAGTGTATAGAGTATTGTATTGAGAGTATATGCTCATAGTTCTAAATTCAAATCCAGCTGTAGCAGATGAATTATTTTTTATCTGGCACAATCTGGATCCTGTGGGATCTGGAGAGCTTCGCTTATCGTCTATAAAGTGGCTACCCATAATAGGAGGATCACTTTGCGCTTCAGAGTTATCATGGTCAAATCACCTTCCAGCACTATTGTAGGTTTAGAAACAGTACAGTCTCTATGATGTACTGAACCTAAGACTTGTAGGGCTGAACTAATCTAAGGAACCTAAGGATTGTTGTGTCACAGTTTGTTTTGCCATATTTAATTCTTAAATTTACGTTAAAAAATATATCACTGATTTTAATCGATTTTTTCTAATAAATTGAGCAATCTAAATGTTAATTGGCCCAGAAATAATAAGTACTGGAAGGTTCTTACTATTTGTATCCTAATCGCTTCGAATTAACCATTTGAAGAAGACGTCCTTTGAATAAGCAGCTTTGTAATCGGCTTTCTTAAACTAGAAAAGTAATATGGTGATTTAAATCCTATCTGGGCAGGAACGAAAATCTGTTGACATGTGTTCTCCTACTAATGCCTCTTAACACGTGTGAATGAGATGCCAGCCAGCTGTTTTCTTGTATTATCTTACACTTCAACATGTGCATTAGACAGGAGTTAGATAATCATATTTTTGGATTTAAATAATGATGGACAAAGGATGTCCCAGATATTGTATTATATATATGTAAATGACTTAACAACCTTAAATAAAGGTGATTAAAAATGTATTTATAACATAAAGACTTAATTTTCATAGATATAGATCAATTTTGGGGCCTATAATTGTTTTCATTCAGATACTCAGTACATCGTTACCTAATTTTCTCTATGTGTGCACTAACATCTTTTTAGGAACGCCTTGTTCATTCATCCTGGTAACATCTCCAGCCCACCTAAGCCTCCCTATGCGGATGATGAGAGTCTGGTTCTCACTCAGTGTCCAGAACTCCAAGTTACTCCTCGGCTTCCGATTCTCGCCTACTGTCACTGGAACATAGATTTGATATTTTTTTAAAGTTCAGTATAGGAGATATATTTTCCTAAAATGAAATTTCAATTTTAAAGTCTAATTGGCCATACTGCGTTCTTTAATATGCTCTATTCATACTTTATAATACATAAATTATGCATTGAAACATAAATATAGGAAACTGTTATTTCCCTATGTCAAATAAAAACTTTTTATTTGTAAATTTGTTTATTGAAATTTAATACTGACTTAAATAATACAAAAAAGTAAATGATTGTGAGTAAAAGACTATGACAATTCACTAAAGGGAAGCAGAGATGCTATCAGCTGTACCCAAATAACAGATTGGAGGTGACGAGACCATTTACTATTCAGAAACCTCGGAGGGTTAGGGATGATTTTATTTAAAATATGGAACATTCAGGATTTTACGCAGGATTTTAAATTGTTAGGGGTGGATGCAAGAGGAATTTGAAGGATTAGTGGAACCCCAAAGCTCTACTCCAAATAAGTTTAATTATGGTCATTTATGTTAGTATGTTGTAATTAAATGTGAGCTTAGAATATAAATCCTTATATTTATTATAAAACTTGACAAATTTCACGCAAATAAAACTTTGAAAGTTTTGCAAGAGTAAAAAAAAAAAAATTAAAAATGTTCCCAGAAGTAGATCCGGTGATAACTGGTTAAGATTCTACTTGAGTGGTTTTGCTCACATCAATTAGGGACCCTCTCTCAAAATGGATGCTGCGAAAAATGTTTTATTATTTATTATAAATATAATATATTATATAGAAAATTTAATTTAAGAAATGAAAATTATACAATTTTATTTAAAACCTAACAATCTTATTGTTCGCTAGCTTAAAAGTGGCTAAGTTATTTATATGAAAATCTCTATTACCTAAATTTATTTATATTTTATTACTACTATTTGTATTATTTTATAAGTAATCACAAGATTATTACAACAAATTTTAACTGTTTTATGTATAAGAGAAATAGATAATTTCAGCACATTTATTTGGCATGGTAATTTTTAGTCAGATATAGAGATTTAAAAAAAAAATTTTACCTGTAGTTTCAGTTGAGTGCAATTACTCTAAATTTATTATTTGTTAATTTATCATTAGTTAATTAATCCAGTTTATTAATTAATGTGGTAGTTAAATTATTTAATCTGTTATCAGCTTCAGACGGTCCTTGTGGGGTCTACAGACCGTCCTGGTGCTCATCTTCTTTAAAGTCGTTACCCTTGATTGAGGGTGAAATGATTGACTCGGACAAAACACGCGCCTACAAACAGTAGAGTCTCAACCGTTTACTGAGCACAAGGCTCTTCATGGTTTGGAGTGGTTTAGGTTTCTTATCTGGTTAACTCGAGATCCTGAAACGGTTTGCTAACTATAGTGGTAACATTGATGACGTCTAACGGCAATGTCGTCATAGCTTCTTTGTGTGGCTGAGTTGGTCTGTTCGTTCCCTCACCTTGACCTGAATGTCTTCAGAATTCGGTCTATCGTTTCGAATGCGTGTACCACCAATCGTCTGTATGTTTCTTAGCTTTTTAGTTTTGGAAGAATTATGCAATACTAAAAAAAAGTTCAGTAAAATAATGATAGTCAATTATCTTTTAGAACTTAGCATAGAGCTTAAAAAGTTGCCAATAGTAAATAAAAAATACTGAATAACATACGTTTATCATTTCAGTTTCGATGAATTTCATCACAAAAATTAAAGTTACATGAGAAGCATTTTATAATGTTGAGTTTTCATAAATAAGACGTTAAAAAACAAAACAATAATCGTTTAAAAAATAACTTTAAATAAAACATATACTTTATTATATATTTTTATTTATTATATATTTATAAAATTATAATCTATTTTTTAATTATTTAAATTAAACATTTAAAGGTTCTAACCATTACATTTTACCAAGCATATTCATGAAGTAGATTGTTATTCATTCATGTTTATTTTACCTTCTACTTACTTCCTTATTATCAGTTCCTACCTCAGTAATACAACCTTTGCCAGGTCCGTCTTGGGAATCCGCAATTGGAGAGCAGTGGCAACCAATACAGAAGACTGGCGAACCAAGCAGCAGGAGGCCTTGACTCTACAGGATTTATGCGCCACGAATGATGATGATGATGATGATAATAGAAACTTTAAAGTAAACCATAATTTTTCCTACTCTTCTCTCTTTACCCTATCCTGGGTCCTAGTATCCTGGGTCCCGTCCTATACACGATATATACAGCTGACATCCCAACCCACCCAAGCACTGTCCTCACTACATACACTGATGACACATGTATGTTATCAGTAAATAAGGATCCATTTGTTGCATCCCAATCTCTTCAATACCATATCTCAAACCTAATATTCCACTGATCCCTGTCGAACAGATAAGTTACCTAGGACTCCATCTTGACAAACGTCTCACTTGGAATCCTCATACAAGACTGAAAAGACAAGAAACTGCTCGACGTTTTTTCCTACTTCAACATTTACTAGACAAACGCTCTAAGCTCCCCATTAATTGCAGAAGACTCATTTACATGACAGTTATCAGACCTATTTGGACATTCGGAGTTGAGTTTTGGGGGTCTACCAAACCATCCAATTCATCGCGAATCCAATGCTTTCAATCCAAAATCTTTCGTAAAATCCTCAATGCTCCTTATTATGTCACAAACAAACTCATCCATCATGATCTTAATAGCTCATATGTTGCTGATTTGGCCCAAACTAATTACGGATCCTTCCATGACAATCTCCATACACACTTGAATCTGTTAGTCTCTCAACTTGCTTCCCGTACTATTCCTAATAACCCTTCGAGGCGTCTGAAAAGAAGATGGCCTCGAGACCTTCTACTATAGAACTTTATTGGAGTGCTACCGATGGTTAGTTTCTCCACAAGTATTTTTCATGTCATATTGTTCATATTAACAGATTTACTTGTTGTAATATTATTATAGTAGTAAATATCAATAAATTAATCTTTATATTAATTAAATTATTTTAATCAAAGACAAATATGGGGAAGAAAATGGTCCGGGTGGAGGTAAAAAACAATAACTCCTTAAACAGTGATAAATCTAACTATTTATCACTATTTACGGAATTAAATTATTTGACCTGGACAATTTCTTCCCCAAATTTATACGGCCAACTAATAATTATTCAACATAGAAGAACATAATACAAATAATATGGAATAAGAATAAACCTACTATATAGGTCTAATTTTCTTCATGATTTGATGTTAGGGCGCCATATTTTTTAATTATGAACTTTTGAATACATAACTAATCATTTTTCTAATATGCTAATTTAAAGTAAGCTATTGAAAAATTATGAATCAATAGGGTTTTCGTACTTTGATATGAAATATTTAAACTAAAAACCTAAACAAATACCAAGGACTTATAAAACCTACAAGTTGACATAACAATATGGCAGACTATTAGTTTGACAATACCAAGAGTATACTATAAAGTCTGGTACAATGAATCTACTATTGCACTTATTTTCTACTACTTCCATAGCTAAAAATCAATAAAACCAGTACCACACAACTCACAGAAGAGTCTTGGATTCAGTACGTTGTAGAGACACTACTATTTCATGGGCAACGGTTGTGCAGTAAGGAGATTTGTCCTAGATCACGCTCAATCTCCAGGTTTTCCCTTTATTTTGGTACCCACTTTATAGAGGAGGGTCCTAGACCCCAAAGGATCCATCCCCGGCTGCTAACGGATTAAATTTATCTGCCGCAACCGGATTCGAACCTTTGATCCAGGCAGGCAACTAAGCCCTCTACTCTGAAGCCCTCTATGATGAATAACAGAATATTACGATATAAATTGTTTAAGGAGAAGATTATGAGTATCACTTGAGTCCTGATGGCAATACATGTTAGTGTAATCTGAATACATAATTATGTTAAATTTATTAATTATAAAACTTTACTGGAATCCATTTTGAATCGAAATGTTCTCGATCACTGTAGCCGTTTTCTCCGTCCATCTTAGGCCACTCTAAGATAATTTTAGAGTGACCGTTGATGGTTTTAATTAATGGATCTAATAATACGAAGGACGCTCATCGGCCTGGCTCTTTAAGGATCTAAGGAGTAATTATTCATCTCACATCTCATTACTGACTTGCTGTTACTCATCTTCATTACTTGAATTCATCACGAGTTTGAGCCAGCAGAACAGTTGTATAGATAAATGAAAATATTATCCCTATTAATCATATTTAGTTAATATTAAAATTTTAGTTTATTCATTATTCAATTTAGTCTTATTTTATTTCTGTAGTTTATCTAGCATTTAATCTCTACAAAATTAAGCCATAACATAATGATAAAAGTAGTAGTTCTTAGTAATTAGTGTTACTTAATAATAGATATTAATATGTATAATGAAAAAAAGACCTGTACGACTACAACCCATGAAGGGACTTGGGTAAATATAGAGACAGTTTCTAGGACAACGGTGGTGCAGGGAGGTGATTTGTCCGAGATCACGTTCAACCCCAGGTTTTCTTTCCCAATTAAGGGAAAGCCTCCACTGGATCTTTTCTTGGCTTACCAGATTAAATAAATAATCTCCCACTGCTGAATTTGAACCAGGGACATTCGGCACAGCAATTCATAGTTCTAAAAACTGAGCAAGCGCTTGAATTTAATTTAAATTTTTTTAAAATAATTATCTATCTTCTTTTATATATTCAGATATATTTGTAGCATGCTCAATCCCGTCCTGTGGAGTAATAGCACATAATAACCTTCAAAACCAAATGATAATTAGTAATAATAATAAAATAATAATTAGTACTAGTCTTAAAACACAAAAAAGAATGATTTTCCAAGCTATTATAACGCCTATATGGCTGTGAAATATGGAAAAAGGAAAAAAGCCTAATGCAGTGTTCCACTTAAACTTCTTTGGGAGTGCTTGCGAAAATCAAACATTAATGACTCCTTAATCTGTTTTGTTAAAAATAATAGCACGTGTCAAATAAAAATTGGAAACCAAGTTCTAGAGGACCTCTTCTAGGATACTTAAAAAAAAATTACCCTATTCAAAATATTTATTCAAGGTGCTACAACTGAGTGGTCGAGGAAATATAGGATAGGCATACATACTCAAAATGGTTTTTACCTTCAGCACCTATTAATTGCAGATGATCAAGTCATCATAGCAATGGACTAGGGAGATGCGGAATATGTGTGCAAAACTAATGGAGGAATATTATAGGTGGTGAATGAAAATGAACTTTGAAAAGACTGAATATTTAGACACGGAGGATGGCGACCATTGGTGGTGAACGGCCTACAGATTAGCCAAATTTAAATGATGATCAAATCAAATCAGATTTACCAAATATAACCAATTTTAAATATTTAGGATCTGTCCTTTAAAAGGATGGAACATCTGAATGGGATGTAGCCCGAAGAACCAAAGAAGGAAGAAAACCTACTGGACATGCTCAATTCTGTCCTGTGGAGTAATAACATCCTAAGAACTACAAAAAAAATAATTATTTTCCATGCAATTATAACGGCTATAATGTTATATGGCTGTTAAACATGGAAATTGGGAAAGGGAAGCAAAGAAAAACTTCTAGTTGCAGAGATGGACTTCTGGAGAAGGGCAGCCGGAATTTCTAGGCGTGATAGGATAACCAATTCAGTAGTCCGAGAGGTAATGGGTGCTCACAATACCATTCTCGAAAAACATCACCATAAAGCGATTAGAGGGGTTTGGACACCTGCAGAGGGGGGGGGATAATTGAATACAAAAACTGAACATGTACTTGTGTCCTGAAGGAAGAAGAAATTTCATGGATGAACCAAGTTAGGGAAAACATAACAGGATAAGGTTTCAATGCTGATGCACTCGACAGGAAGACCTGGAAAAAAATTTGCACTAAAATTTGGTTACAGAAAACCTCAACTTTAGCAAAATTCTCAATAATAAATAAAAATCACGGTTTTAGTGATAAGCCTCGTGTCTTTCCCAAAGGATGTTTAGGTTATAAAGCCTTTTGGAAAAATATAATCCTATACAAATAAGAGAAAGGACAAAACGATTGGAAGAGGAAACATGAACGTCACTTAAGGAATCTGATTGGTCCCCGAGAAAGTTATCTCCAACCTAATTAACGGCTCAACCTTGAACCTCAAAGTTCCGGTACCTTTCATTAACGTCCACAGGAGGGAAGGTTAATCTGGGCCGTTTCTCCATTTTATTTTTTATTATAAAATGAAAAATTATTTTTATGGCCATGTAAGACCAATGGAAATAGACGGTTACTATACCATAATGGAATCTCATAAACATTTTTACTTCTACTTTTTAATTTTACTTTATATAGTGTGTAGAATCATGCCGTGTTAGGTGCAAGATTACATTCTTTCTATCTTTTTCAGCAAAATTGATCGACAGGGAATTGTTTATAGAAATGTCCTAGGTGAAAAATAATCTACTTAATTTAAATAGTCCTACGAGTATTTTGGAGAGATTTGATGATATTGAGGGAACCGTAATCGTGTAATTCTTGTAGTTTATTACATGAAATGGTGTTTTAATATTCAAGCACTACATTTCAAGCCAGTCCCTGGCAGCCAAATATGGACTAAAAGAATACCATGATTCCGCTTCCCTAAACTCATGTAGGAGGAAATTCGCTTATAAACTTATACAATATCGGACTTATATATTTAAAAAAAAATATATTAAACTTAAATATAATACTAACACAGCTTTTTAAAGTACTTCCCGCTAAGTCCAATACCAAAATTGCTTGATGATATATGAGGGTATGCTAGCAAGCAAATAATTGGTTTTCCAAGATTTAAATATTGCTTCTTAGTTCACTCTACTTGATTTTATCATTAAATTAGAGTTTGATAACTTTACGAAACCAAATTTAGTTTAACTGTTTAAATGTTTTCAACATCCGTTAATGTTTTAACGGGGGCTCGGTCTTTTAAAGGATTATATTTCGTTTTATTTTATTTTGTAAAATTATTTTCTATTTAACATTAATAATATATTTATTGAAGGAAATTATACAAATTCCATTTGCCACGTAATGTATTTGTGATCATCATTCGCAAACCTCTTATAAGGGATTCACGTGGAAACCTCAAATTGAAGGCACTCCTAGCGTGTTTCATCTCAGCAGTAGATCCCTGCTCCATAGACATTCCAATTACCTTGTCGGATTCTGTGGTAATGGGTCTGTGAGACATGTATATAGCAGTAAGTTTGGGTGTCCACCAAGTTAGTAATGACATTTTTTGTATTATTTTTTTAAAGTATCAGTCACAAGTCGTATTTTCTAGTCTTTGCGTTTCTGTATTGATTTATTAATTTAATAATAATCTAAGAATGATGGTATGTGGCCTTGGAGGGTTGCCTATTTTGCCCTTAGCTACGACTCTTTCAGTAAGTATATTCATGAATAAAAATTATATATTTAGCCTATAACCACACATCACATGATTATCTTCAGAAAGTAATATTAATTTAATAGCGGTCCGTGGAGCTCCGAAAATCGCCCTGACTCTCTAATCACGAATTTCTGCCGCGTTCAAGGGTGAACCCCAAAATGGCTGCTCCGATAAAACCAACACCCAATGCTACCTCGTTATCAAGGCGCTATAATTTTGTACCGAAAATGGGCAGACTACAAGAGAACCCTTCTCTGATAATGACCGACTATTTGTACAAGTAGTACACGATTCCATCACAGCTGTTTCGGAGAGTACGAAATAGATTTTATAGAACAAGTGGACATGGTAAAACAAAAACAAAAAAGGGCACTTACATTACATAAGGCACACGTGCTTTGCTAACCATATTCTAGTTTAAGGCCGTCGAACTTGTGGATTTTCAAGGCCAGAGCCTTAGCCCCTTTGCGAAAATTGCCGAAAAAGAAATTTATAGGAGAGGCTCTTGTTCATTTCTTTTTGTTTTCTTAGAGCCATTATTTAAAATATAAGTATGGATATAATCTCCTCTTCTTTATTAATCAGGTATTATCAGAAGGTTCAAATATTATAATCATTATACAATTATGGTTATGTTTTTTATGATAAATACTTAAGTATTTAACATTATTGCCGTTTCTGGCTACTTCAACATATACTTGGAAATCAATCTAAACTCCCGATTAATTACAAAAGACTCGTAAACTCGTAGACTCGTAAATGACTATTATAAGACTATTTGGACTTCCGTAGTAGAGTTTTGGGGCCCCACAAAGCCATCGAATTCCTCATGTATCCGAACCTTTGTAGAATCCTCAATGCTCCATGCTTTGTTACGAATAAAGTAGTCAATAATGACCTTAAGGTCCCATTTGTTACTGATTTGGGACGAATCCGACATCATTCTTTTCGTCATGAAAAACTTTATTCCTGTTCAAACCCCATAGTAGTTTGAATACAATAGTTTCAAACCTAGCAACCTCTTCAACGCCTCCTGACCAGAAGTTGACCAGAAGTTATTCGAGTACTACAATAGGTAGTTTCGAAAGGTAAGTTTCCCTACGCACCTTTATCCATGTCATTATGTATCATTCATTATGTTTATTATTGTAATACAGTTGTAAATTTCAATAAATTAATTTTTTAAAAAATCAACATTTCATGGGATGCCTTAAGTGTAAAAATCTATAAATTTTGTATTCTATACATTACCACTTGTATGTTATTTTACAAGCACACTATTTTCATAATAGAGTTTAAAAGTACATGTATAAGCGAGAAAATTAATAATAAAAATAATTTATATTATACACTTAATTTTTTTTTATGCATCTATCGAGTTTCAAAATTTCACATTTCATAATAAGGTATATCACCGATAGTGTGAGCGGGAAAAGTAGTAAAATTCAGATCATCGAGGTGGAGTTTATTTTACCTGTAGGCCCGGTGAATAAGTGGTGAAGTCGAATTTCGTACAGAGTGAGTTAACTATATTGCGGTAAGCTGAATCGTGTCATTCTCGTAGATTTTGGCTGGAAATAGTGTCCTAATAAAATCAATAAATCATTTTCATGCCGATGGCTGACATTACCCCTCGCTCACTACGAAAATAACACGATTCCGCTTATTTTAGATATCAATCAATCAAGAAACTCATTTTAGATAAAATTCGTCTTAACCACTTTTTACTGAGGCTTTAGGTATAATTCTATGTATTCAAGTATGTTGAGCCCGTTTAATGGATGACTTTAAATTATATATACAACCATGACATTACTCGAAAATAAATATTTTCACTGTTATATTCATTTCTTCGATTTTGTATATTTAATCATATGATAATATCTGCTTATAAATGTTATGTAACAAAATACATTAATGAGTTAATATCTGATTTTTAACGCCAATATCAAATAGCACAGTTAGCAAAGAAAATGACAAGTCGGTATATTTAAATATGAAATTTAACACAAATATTAGTGGAATAGGTTAAAACACCTATTAGATATCGAAATCAAACAATAAAAATAATTAGAAGTGTGTTGAGTAAGATTGAGGAACTAAAGTTGCATAGCAATTAACACGTTTGCTGTTGCTAGTCGCAGCAGTTTTCTCCTAGGCAAGGTTATTAATACAACAGACAGCAAGGCAAAAAACAGAACAGCATTATCATAATCATACATTGTCAATAATATTATTATTATTATTTAATAGAAAAATTAATACTTGATAAAATAATTTAAAAAATACAATAACAAGATTTTTATTCAAAAGGAAATAAACTGCTTTTAACCTGGGGAAATATTAATTCTAATTCTAATTCATAATTATTAAGGAGTGGTGTAGCTCAGAGTGTAGACTGCTGAGTTGCTGTACTAAAAAATCCTGGGTTCAAAAGCACTGCTAGCAAACTTTTATTTAATCTATTTTTTAAAATTAATTTAGGAGCTGGAGATGTATCCTATGGAATATAGGACTCTCTTAGAGCGCATCCAGCCTCTATGAAGTGGATACCCAAAATATGGAAAAAAATCTGGCAGTTGAGCGTGATCTAGTACAAATCACCTATCACACAACCGTTGTCCAAGAAACAGTACAGTCTCTACCACGTACTTTTTTTTCTGTAAAATTCATTCGCCCGAAGCTTATTTATTCGCACAATTAAGATAACAGACTGTTATCAACCTGGTTGTATTCAGTTAATTCTTTTCATAAATCCTACGCATCAATTCTTTTTCATAGTAGTAATAATGAGAGACAGATAAGTATTCCATATAGTTAAAATTTAATTTTAGAGGAGAAAATCCCTAATTCTTCATTTAAGCCCTGTGAGAGTATTGGAAAATAGAATTGTAAATATTAAAATTATTGAAGCCCCTTTAGGAAAAATTGTAAAAATTAATGAATATAGTATAGTATATTCTATACTATTATCAATACAGTATATGTATATAATAACACTGTTATCAATATTTTATAATCTATGCTATTATCAATCAATACCTAGTGTAATATTCACCTTAATTAGTGCTAATATACTCTTTTTTTTATTAGACGGAACAAGATATGTTGTAATTAAAATAATTTATTTTTTCTTTCTTTTATTCAAATATGAAATAATCATAATAAGGGAAATAATACATTTAAACTAATACTCTAGTGACTAGAAAATGAAATGTTTAAGAACATGAACATTTTCAAATCCCTTATGTACAAATAATCAAATCGTAAATAACTAAAATAATCTTTCGTAAATAAAATTTTATTATTATATGAAAATTAATCTGTAATGCTAATATAATAATGATAGGAAAGGTGGAAAAACCATAAATAGCCCATTATCATGGAGTTTGGAAATCCCTATTGTACCAGACTATGGAAACAAAAAAAAATCTATTTTACGATACTGTTTAGGAAAAAAAATTTCAAAATGTTTTGAATTAGTCAAGTCATTTAAGTTTCGGGTTGTTGTTTTATTTATTAATTTTTTTTTGTTGGTTTGTTATGCGAGGAATACGAAATGACCTAGCATATGTTTAGCAGGATACAGGAATATTCCTAGTGTCCTTTCGGGAGGAAAATAAACAGGCCATTTAGAGGGAAGTTTGGTCGAAGGGGACAAGAGAATAGAGCGAGCCGCGGAGAGAAAAGATAGAAACGTCTGATTTCTTCTGCCCTCCAAGGCCCGGGATGTAGGTAACATAAATTATCTTGTCGATGTCGTGTCTTTTAAACTTTTAGCAAAAACTACATGGTCAGCTCAAGGAACTAGTTTACTAAACACTACCATAATTTAAATTATATAGGGTAGTTATATATATAAGTTTACTGGGTAGTTGAGTGGGTAGAGTGCTGAGTTGCTATGCTGAAGGTTCCGTGCACAAATCCGGGTGTTGCAGTTACATTATTTAATATCTTTAGGCTACTGATGGACTCTTGGGAGTCTATAGACCCTCTTAGGGCTCACCCAACCTATATTAAGTGGGTTCCTTTAATTCGGGAAAAACCTGACGTGATGTCGAACCAATCACCTCCCAACAACCGACATCCTTGAGTACACTCATTACCATGAAAAGAAACCAATTAATGGTCTGTAATAGTAAGTTTTTTTTTTTAATATTTTGTTATTTGTAGTCGAGATGAAAAATAAACTACTGTAACCCATGGAAGGTCTTGGATACAGTAAGTTTTAGATACTGTTCTGTTTCTTCGTATTAGATACTCTACTGTGGCAGAGGTTGTCACGAGAGGTGATTTTTCCTAGATTAGGCTCAACAGCAAGATTTTCCCCGTTATTTCTGCTACCAACTTTATTGAGGCTGGGTGGGCCAGGAGGGTCCTAGATTCCATAGTGCCTATCTCTGGGCGCTAACAGATTAAAGAAAAGTCTGCCACCAAGCGGGATTTAAATCCAGGACTTTCGGCATGGTAGCTCGGCACTCTACCACTAAGCCGCTCCGCTCTCTTTAGTCTAGACAAAG
The DNA here is from genome assembly GCA_964056705.1 of Troilus luridus. NCBI lineage: Eukaryota > Metazoa > Arthropoda > Insecta > Hemiptera > Pentatomidae > Troilus > Troilus luridus. Next base: position 112,571,031 of record OZ057414.1, on the reverse strand, counting down.
ACCTGAAATGTTGACCAAAACGCCAGCTTTCAAAAAATATTTCACAGTATTTTTTTCTGAGTTATTCAGTGCCATTTATCTTCATCAGATCATATTGTTTTCTTCAACTATTAAATCTACAATAATAAGTAGTCAAACCTAATTTTCTCCAAAATGAGTTTCTTGTACTCAAGAAAGCCGAATCGAGTTATTATAGTAGTGAATAAGGGGTTAAGTAAGGCATTGACTTGATGTGGAATTATTGTTTATTATTACAACTCCAATTCAAGCCAAAAACTACAAGAATAATACGATTCCGGTTATCTGAAAACAGTTAACTCTCTCTTGACTAAATCCGACTTAACCACTTATTCACCGGGGCTGTAGAGATAGACAAAATTTTTCTAGTGTGTATTTCCATGTGTGTATAAAAGTGTATTTCCTGTTTGTTATTTAATAATGTGGTATTGCCTGGTTGATTCTGAAGGTTTTATTCCCAGTTGCCAATGGGAGTTTAAAATGAATTGTTTTTTGAAAATTATTTTTACTTGATCTATCCTAGGCAAAGGAAGGATTAAAAAAAAATGACACACGTATATAATTCATCCTAGAAAATAATCTAGAATTATAAACAATAGTACTAGACTGTAGAAGAGAGATAATGATAAATACGACGGTAGAAGATACGATAGGTGAACGACCGTCGTAGGATAGGTTGGCCGAAGATGTGATATCCCAGATTCTGTTATCATCTCTCGCGTGCGGCAAGAGCCCTGCTTTCGCTTACACTTATAGGCGCTATTACTAACAGTAAACACAGATTGTAAAGATGATTTCTTAAAAAAGAAAGTAAAAAACATCCTTAACAAAGAAAAGATTACGGTATCTCACAGATACAAAAAAAGAGGTATCTTATTAATTAATAGTGTTCAGATAAAGAATATGTCTTTACTTAATTGGCCCCAGAACTACTTAATTAAGCGATACTGGGACGATAATGTGTATTGGTAACGATGAGTTCACAGGTCTCAAGCCAAGATAATATATTTGATAATAAACATTTTAAAGTAAATTATTGTTTTTTGGTCAGATCCATAGCTACAGCCCTTTAAAAACATATCATTCATTTATATTCTGTCATACTAGTTTTTTAAAACATTCAAATCTGGTTATAATTTTTTTCAAATTTTAGTTTTTCTAAGGACAACAACCCTCTTTTTAAAAATCTTCCTGTGCATTTGTTTATTTACCACGTTTCGAACTATTGTACAGTTTCTTTCTTTACATCCAAAAATTATTAAATTTCTTACCTGATTCAATAAAAAATGAATATCCATAGTCCAATAAGTTTTTATCTGAAGAAATTATATTTTGGAGAGGATGTACAGTAGGTCTCTTTACGTTTTCTGATTTTTTTTTTAAGGAATAAGATGTTTGCAGTTGATAGTAATACAAAAAAAATAAAAGTAAAAAAATGCCAGAAACTTAAATTGTTTTCTGTTTATTTCAGTCATGTATTTCTTACATCTTGAGCTTGATGCTTTACTGACCCATAATTCTACTTTATTGTTAATAACCAATAACTAAAACCCTACTTTGTTTATTATCATTACAGGTTTTCAATTTTTTTTAAAAGCAATTAAGTGTTAATTTCGTGTACAGTGTCAATTGAATGAATTTAAAAAAAAACTGAATATATATCTCGAAATTTACTGCAATTTTTAATGTATTTAATTATATTGTTTGATTACGATTTCATTGTTTTTGCTGTATTTAATTTTTTGTTGGGGAGTGTAATAGCTCCCTTGATATGCCTTGAATTCAAGACTATATTACATAAATTATTGATCATAACATTATTCTAGAGAACGAAGTATCTCAATGTGGAGAGTGATGAGTTTTTATGCAAATGGTTCCGGGTACAAATCTGACTTTGGTAAATAAATTATTTTATCTGTAAACAGCCTCGAGTTCACCCTGGCCTCTGTAATGTAGCCTCCTTTAATTGTGGGAAAACCAAGGGGTTGAGCAAGATCTGGGACAAATCGACGCACAACCTTCGTCATGGATACTTTATTATGGACATTTTATTAATAGCAAAGGAACATATTATTAGATTAGGGATATAATTTATTTATTCTGTCAATAGTCACGAATAGTCCCAGTGGGATTCGAAGATCCTCCTGGGTCACAACCAACTTCTATCGAGGTGGTACCTTGTTATCGAAAAAGCATAACACCTACTGGTGGTGGAAACAACTTAGCGATTGGTCGTTGTCAAGAACATCATATCCCTGATGAACAGTTGACCTAGAAGCATACAATCTTTAGCATGTACTGGACCCGATATGCTTGTAGTTGGGTTGCAGTTGAATTAGTTACATTTCCAGAAACATGCACACTATTCAGCTTTTTTAATAATCCTTCTGAGAAGATTCTTGTGAAAATCGCAAGCACAACACCTATTAATTATCAATGACCTTTGGAAATTTTACTAGGTACTTGTGATTATAATTATACAACCGATACATAGTGCACCCGGAAGCCATTTTCATCAATCAGAGTTTTCCACTAAAACTTTGATAGATATATGTCTTCGCCTTGATACCGATTTATTAAGAAATCATTATCAAGGCAGAGCCTATGTTAAAAGCCCGTGCCAGAGACGGGCCCCTGGGACAAGAGAGCGAGAGAGAGAGAGAGAGAGAGAGAGAGAGAGAGGGAAGAAGGAGATAAAAAGCTCTATTTGAGGGAGGAGTGAAGAGCAGATGTTACCACGAGTACAGTAGTCGCGGTTTTTTCGAACATGGTCTGGTCCCCAGCCAGCGCGACAGCGTCCGGTCATGGAAATCTTATTGTAGTCAATTTGTAGGAATAATAACAATAATTGTACGTATCATACAACGTCCGCTTGCATTTCTACTCATCTTTCTATCATATAAAAAAGTTGTTAGTGATTTAGCACTAGTATTTCTAAAGTGCTAAATCTAGAGCAAGAGGTAGACCCAAACTACAATGGCTCGAAGATGTCGAGGTTAACCAGTAGCTTCTGGGAGTGTGAAGACGAAGAAGAGGTGCAGAAGATCCCTCTGAGTGGCGGAGAATTGTTGAGGTCAGGGTCTAGGAGATAGATTTCTAAAGTGACAAAGCTCAGAAATCGGTGTTTTTGAGTTTTGACACTGAATGAAATGGGTAAATATCTCTTCATCACTCATCTAAACAGCACCGGCCTAGCTTCAGAGCTTGTCTCCCAGAAGTCATGTGTCACTCTTAGCGCTTCAATGCTATTTCCCTGAACTTCAAACTCCAGAATAATATCGAGGTACCTCGCCTAAAACTTAAATTACCTACTTACCTAATTACCTACTTAAATTTAATAAACTTAAATTACCTACTTTAGAAGAATTAAAAGAACAGTTGTATTATTTGTTAAAGGGAGGTTGGTCCGCTGTCAGTACCCAATCGAGTTTCCCTCCACTTTGACTAGCGTTGCTTGGTGTGTTTATTCATTTAATGTCACCTCATACTGCTATGGCTAATCGGATGACGACTGCAGTGGGAGTCCTAAACTTTGCCTATTCAGGTACAGTTAGGATAGGAATCTTTAACAATACCTGACTCCTATTTTACGTTCCTTTCAAAGTATGGCATAATCCAGGATTTTTTGGTTGCTTGGTATCCGAGGGGTAAGGGATTGTAGAGAAGAGACTTAAGATTTATTTTGGGTTTTCCCAGGCACTCATCTAGTTTCTTCTTGATACATCCAGTTTGAGTGGCTTCTTCCTACTTTCCAACTATCTGCTTATTGTATTTATTTTTCAAGTTTTTAAAAATAACAAAACCTCCCAATAAATTTTTCTCTTAAGCATTGTCTAAATATAAACCTAATATTGTGATTGTTTCCTTATATTACGTTCTATGAAACCTACTTTAGCCTTTTTCATTCTTCGACATTAACTTATCTCAATTCTATTCTTCCTCCACGTTCCCTTTTAAGGAATGCTTTTTCCAATACCCACTCTTTGTTCAAACCACCTCATTGATGTAAAATATATATAAAGATAATAACAGCTGTAGTTCATAATTCAACAACTGTGCTGTTATAGTAAGATTAATGAATATAATTCCCATGGCTGGATCCTATAGGATTTATAGACGCTCCTAGCTCACCCAGGCTCAATAAATTGGGTACTCTTGCTTGGGTATTCCCTGGCTGTTGAGCGCCAAATCAGCTCTTTCCACAACCATTGTCCTAGAACCAGAACAGTTCCTACCATGCGTTATAGTGCTAAAGGAAACAACAATAATACTTATTCTTAGGTGAAATGGTTTCGTAATAAGATCATGTTTTTTATTTCATTTTGTTTCATTTAATTTGAATTTCAACGTCGTTTCACAAAAATTCTGAAACGACGTGGAATCCCGTCGAGCGGATATGAGGTACTCACTCCGATTAAAAAAAAAAAATACTCTTTTATTAAGAGACCACAAATTAATTTAAAATAGTTAACCCAAAATATTATATCGTTTTGATAGTTATCATTAACTCTATAATAACTTGTTTGAGTTATTAACTTATTATTAAAATTGGTATATAATATATTACTACGACAACTATTAAAAATGAAAACTTTTTAGAAGTTAATATTTGTAATTCTATATATATAAAAGATCTCGTCCTGACTGAAAAGACGATCGCAGAGCCAAAGCGGCATAAGCTACAGACTTGAAATTCGGATAAGAGCGACGCGCACTAAGCAAGGATTTTTTAAAATTTGTCCCCTAAGAGTGTGAAAAGGGTGACAAACGTTTGTAATAAAATAAAAAAAAGCGAGCACCATGTAATTTTATATTTAGCTTCTACATTAAAAATAAAGAAGTATGTGTTTTTTTATTTTTGGAAAATCGTGTAAAAGTGTAAAAACGGGAAATTGTAGTATGTTAAGTTATTAATAAGGTGGATTTCAATAGAAAACTTATGGATAGTTCTGTAATTATGCCATTTAATATTTAATAGGCCAGTTTATTAAAATCTACCAACAAAGGGATAAGCATCGGTGGGCTGCCTCAATTCACAATTGCTCTAAGTCATTGTTTATAAAATGGAGTTCATTTACCGAATTCAAAATTCACTCTCCGTTGAAACTCAAAGTAGATTTCTATTTAAAATCAACGCGAACGAAGTTGTTATAACAAGGTTAGTAGTCGAGTACACTCATTAACATTAATCAATTAAATAATTATTCATACAATTACACAATCAAAAATATTTACAAAACAGTATAACTTTTAAGTCCCTTTTAATGCCATTAAGAGCTGATATCTTAGCAATTAGAAGGATCAGCTTTGAAATCCATTCATCGTTTTTCGGCTGAAACATATCTGAAATGACACCGGTAGCCATAGAGGTGGCGCCAATATCTAATCGTGTTGGAGAGGTTAAGTGATAAAGTCGAAGGGAGATAAGATGTAGGTAGGAAGGTGCTTGACACCGACAATAGAAGCCATTCTGTTCTCTCTCGCCTGAACGTGTTTCTGATCTGTCTGTCTGCCTTGTTCAACTCATCACTATCTTCCTATACTTTGCTGGAGATGAAATAACTGATATGTAAATGCCCATATTATGATTCAAATCAAACGTCGTACAATAATATTATTTGTATATATATGCACGTTCAAAGTCTCCTACTCCAGCATTCCCAACAGATGCACTGAGATTATGAAATTTTTAAATCTTTTTTTTATTTCTAACATGTTCAACTTCTTTCAAGTATGATAATTAGAAGATATTTTCTTCTGATTATCAGTCAGTCAGTATTGCTGTTCCAAGAATAATTTAATTTATTTTTGCAATTAAGACAACAGAAAAACGTGTACCACGACAACCAATGAAGTGTTAAGTCTTGGACTCAGAACATGGTGTCTAAAAACAGATTCCACTGTTTTTAGAACTCTGGTTGTTCAGGAAGATTATACAATAACATTGTTTGTATATCTATATAGGTTTCAAGACTATTCCAACAATTTTTAAATGTTGTTTTCATTTCTATAAACTGTTTCTATATACTTCTTCTATAAATATAAACGTTTTTGTTTAAAGTTTTTATAACAGCTTTATTCAAGTTTCATAAGTATAGATGATGAATTGTCTATTTAAAAAAAATCAATCGGTCAGTATTGCTGTTACAAGTATTAGTGAATTTAGTTTTGCTTTTTTAAAAAAAGCAGTTTTTTTCCCACTTAAGTTTTCCCAGTTTATAGAGGCTGGGTGAACCCCTGGAGGGTTTTCTGTTTCCACTGCTAATTAATGATTAACTGAACTAAACTATTTGTGACTGTTTCGTCACCATTTATATTAGCACAACGGTGCCTGGATCCATTCGTGGCTGTTAAAAGATTAAATAATTTATCTATAATAGCTGAATTTGAACCCTGGACCTTCGTATGTCCAACATTCGTATTAAGTCACCTTTGATAGGATAAACTTGATGGAATTTTATTAAAATACATTTTTAGTTCTTATATATCTCCCTCATATATATAATATCATGAGAGTTCATTCATATAGTTTATTCAGGAGAAAATCATCTCTTTGTTCAAATTCATTGTTGACTGATTTTTTATAGCTTTATTGTCAGTAGAAGTTACCTCATAGTTCATTACCATTTATCATTAATATGCATTAAATCTTCTATTCTATTTATTCTAGTCTAAGACACTAAAGTTGATATTTCTTTTTCTGTAATATTCTAAAGCGACTAGTACCAAAATAAATAAACAATTTATTATTATTATTATTTTTATTTGTTTTTCTCACAGATTTCTCTGGCGCCGAATTCACATTCCGGAATTCAAAATTCAAGGGAAGTGTACATTTTTTTCTGATTTAAGAATTTTCTAACAATTCTTCCAGCAGAACTGCCTTTTGTGCCAATTTTAATTTTTCTAAATGGAGACCAAGGTCTTCTGTACCCTCGCTTGTGCTTTTCAATATCAGACCATTCGAGGAAATGACTATTAGAGTTATGAGCACTTTCTCCAAATGATAAATTGATTTTAACTCAATAGACAGTTCTTGGTATTTCCTAATTTTTTCCGCTCTAGTGTTCATTACGTTTGAATCGCATGGGACTCCTACTTCTATGATTCTACCAATTTTATTCGCTTTATAGATCCGGACAGTTATATATTACCCGGTGGTCCGTTTTTTATTATTTGCTCATCCCAGTAAATTTTTATTTCATTATTTTCTAAAAAAATTTCCAGCTGATATCAGTAGTAAGACACCTCATCTCGGCCCAACAGTCCTAATAGCCTGCATATACTTTGGTGATATATTTTTGCCACATTGTTGTGCCTGATCATGTAGTCCGTCCCAGTCAGTGCTTCGCACCCATTTGCCATATGCTGTATAGACTCGTGAGTTTTCGAACAGTGGCGACATTTATCCGTTATCAGGTTCTCCTTAAGAACATGCTTTCTGTAGGCTCTAGTGGCAATTACCTGGTCCTGTATGGCTACGATAAGCCCTCCAGTCTCTCCAAATAGTTGCCCTATCTTTAACCATTCAACTGTCAATCTCAGACTGATGGTAAAATCTACCATGCAGTTCCTTCTCCTTCCAAATCGTCTCGTTGTGATACTTATCAGTATTATCATGGAGGATAGGGTCTTTCAGATTTAGGCCAGTGTAATGTTCGTCTAATTGTCTCATCATGCCAATTACTGGCGATGTAGTTGTCATAAAGTACTCCTTCATGGATTTTACTTGCTTTCTGCATGAATCTTCCATTGAAATTAGCCCACGGCCACCTTCGTTTCTGGGTAAATAGAGTCTAGCCACAGATGCCTTTGGGAGATGAATTTTATCATATGTCATCATTCTACGCACCATGCGATCCATCTGTTGTAGTTTGGTTTTATCATTATTATTATAATTTCTTCGAAATGATTTAATTAATAATAACAAATCTCAATTTTTAATAAAAATTTACTGGTTAAAAAGAAATATAACATAATTTAACAATTTGAATTATATTACTGTTAAAATTTTTTTTTAATTAATAGGTTATGTTGTGAAATTCAAGATTCGTTTCCAAGAGCAGCGATTTTTCTGATTTATTTATATTTAATTATTAAGAAAATGTTAATTTTTTTCCCAGAAAAAAAATAATATGATTATTGAAACCTTTGGAATTTATTAAGAAGAAATAAAAAAAAAATGTAATTGAATGATACATTGTATTAATGATGAATATTTGTAAAACCACTTTACTAAGACATTAGTAACTTTCCTCAATAAATCCAAATGTAGAGTTGTAATTTTATGTTTTATTTTAAATAAATTTGTTATATTTCTAAGTGAATATAATACGAAATACATTATCTTAATATGAATTCCTCGCATTGCGATACCTGGTAAATAAAAAATCATCTCCATTTGCCAATTAATAATAAAAAATGGCAGATTGACTTTAATGATTGGAGTATGTGGTTTAGGAATGTGAGTGGGGGAGCTGGCTAGCAAGTTGGAATTTGTGGTGGGGGGGCCTCTCTTAGGAGGAGAAATAAAAATATAATTATCATCTATAAATATTTACATTAAACAATAATCATATTGACATACATTTTTTTTCTTATGTACTAAATTTACCTACAACTAATGAGAAATAAAATTGGAATTCGCTAGACATGAAGTCAAATCATGATTTTAGCAACATAAAGGACAAATTATATATTTTTTTTAAATAGAAAAAAAATGTAAAATCAAAAATCTAATTATAATAGAACAAAATTTTCAGAATAATGTTTTATTTTTTTTAGTTTGTAATCTGGTGACCTATTTTTTATTAATTGTGATTTGAATATCTCTTCTCAATCAAATATCGAACAAAAAACTGTGCCACTACAACCCATGTAGGGTACTAAGTTCAGTACAAGGTAAAGACTATACTTAACGGAATTGCGAAATGAATTGCACGACATCACGCTCAATTAATCTCTTCAAAGTAAAAAAATAAAAATATTTAAATAATCAAAAAGAACAATAAATAAAAAGAATAAAATATATATATATATATATATATGTATATATATTTAAATTGGTTTCTACTTATCTTGACTGTTATAGAAAATATATATTCTGATTTTTGAGTTCCAGTCCGATAACTTACTCATTGATCACAATCATTAACATTTTATGAAATAAACATCTTGTAAGTACAACTTATCAAATTAACATCTTACACATGTCGATTTATATTTCTTTTAGTGTAATATTTAATGTATTTACAAAAGCTAATTTTTTCACTGTTAGGGCATGAAAATGAGACCAACCTAGTCTCGAAACGTTGCCAAAGAAATTTAAGAACTGACTGGAACTCAAGAATCAGAATATATATATATATATATATATATATATATATATATATATATATATATATATATATATATAGAGAGAGAGAGATATTTTATATATAAAATATAAAAAAACATTCATTCACAACAATGTTAACTATTTAATAAGATGATACTAAAAGTTTATACTAAATGTGAATGAAACTAAACTAAAAAAAAAAATTCTTTTTGTGGCAATCTCTTTACAAATTTCGATTGCAAACCTTAACATATATTTATGATTTTTCGAGCATTGTTAAAATATGATGCGTTCCGAATAGACGGGATTTGAGGAACTAAAGGGTATTCCATAGGCGAAGAAGATACAACGGGAGATTTCAGAGTTATTGTTTTTACAGGAGTAACTTAGGTCTTAGATTAAAACTAGATTTTGAATGATTTATTTTATTATATTAGTTGTTGATGTTATTAATTTTTAAATATTTTTATTGGAAAAGAAAAGATATGTCCAGGACCGGGACTCGAACCCGGGTCGTCCAGATCGCTAGTCTGGAACTCTACCAATTGAGCTTCCAATCTCAATTGTCTTTCCAGTCTTTCCAGAATCCCGGTCCTGGACATATCTTTTCTTTTCAAATAAAAATATTTAGATTTTGAATGGTTTGGTAGAATTTGGAAGGATTATAATTGATAAATTAAAGTTAGAAGATGAAAAAATTTTAACAAACAATATTAAACAAAATCAAAATTTGCGATTCTATTTTTCTTTTTATTTATTTTTTTAGTGAGTTCGAAACCGCTTTACAAAGATCCTGAAATGGCGAAACTAATAGAACGAATGTTGAAGATCTATTAACTTGTGCTATTAATCTTGGCATGATTTTCTGCTATTTTGCACGACGAAGAACCGCAAGATTGTGGTTTGAAGCCTTGTGGTATTCTGCAATTTTGATAACCAGCATATTCACAGTTTCCCACATCTGCACTACAAAGCTGCCAGCCACGTTGGTTCATTTTCCCGAGTAAATGTTACGCTACTTCAGTTTACTACATCAACTGAAGTAACAATACTGAGTTGTATATTGAACCTCTTGGTGTCGAGGTGCTGTCTCAGGTTATGAGCCTGTCTGGTTCTGTTGATTCTGGGATGTATTGCACTTTCTTCTTCGAGATGTGATTTATCTAACTCTTTTTGTGTCTTCCTAATGCCTGAATAGGTGAAACGTCGACTGGTAAGTGTTTGTTTTACTCCAGAATGTTGAGACACAAGGCTTTTGGTTTTTCAATTTGCATTCTAATAAATGTTAGTGTTTCTTTTTGAGTTTTGGCTCTATTTTATTATTAATGATTATATTCATTCCGTATGATTATTAATTATAGAAGAATTACTTGACATCTACAGAGCTTTGGCTTAATACTAAGTGTTATACTATTTGGTAATACGAATTTCACTTGAATGTTATCAATCATCCATCACATTTATAAAAACTAAAGATCGCCATAAAAAAAACCCTCCATCACTACAACCCGTGAAGGGTCTGGGGTTCAGTACACGGTGGAGACAGTACTGATTTGTCCTAGATCACGCTCAACCGCCAGATTTCCCCCCCTATTTTTGGTACCCACTTTGAGAGGCTGAGTGAGCCCCAGAAAGGTCCTAGATCCCATTAGATCCATCTCCGGCTGCTAGCAGATTGAATAAAAGTCTGCCAGCGAGCGGGATTTGAACCCAGGAAAAATAATGTGTTAAATTAATAATGGCACTAGAAATTGAAAAATAAAAACCAGTGAATGTACACGAAACATCGAATATTTTTTTATTAATGGCTGATAATTATGTTGTTTTCATATGCTGAAACACATGTATTCATTCATTCATAAATGACTTCTTATTTTAGCCTAAGGGGGGGTCTTTAAACTGAGGGAACATATGTTTTTCCATATGGTCTCTAATGTTAATGCCAATGCTATCAGCACATGTCTGCCAAATGTGCAAATATTATACGTTAAAACGCGTGGTCTAATTCCATGTTCATTCTTGATTTTTAGGCCATGGTTAAATAATAGCTGCATCAATGCTTTATAAAATATCTGATATGTATTTGTATATATATATATATATATATATATATATATATATATATATATATATATATATATATACAGAGAGAGAGAGTTAAATATATGTATATAGGTATATGTGTATATACCTCGCTTTAAACGACTCCTTTTAACGCGACTTAGCTAGAACTCGATTTTAAAACTCAAACTCATATTTTTTTATCACAAAAATTAATACTAAATTATGAGTAGTTCTTCCCAAGAGAAAAATAATGTGAAATATTAGAAAAACAATTAAACGATTGTTAGCCTTTAGGTGCCTTCTAATGAACTAGTTCAATGAACTATTCATTTTTCAAAAGAACTAGAAATGTACTAAACTAAGAGTGGAATTGAACTATGGAAAAATGGGGAGAAACTGAGAGGCCAAATGAACTAGAAAGGTTCAAGTAGTTCACTTAGTTAAGTAGTTCGTCTTCGTTCGATCGTAGGTCGGACGCCGAGGGTCCCCTGTGAGTATGGTAGCTGCCGAGTGTGGTAGCTGATGAGTGGTGTGAACTAAAAAGAACTATAGTTCACCAAAACAGAGAGCGATCTTTATAGTTCAATTTCGGGATCTAGTTCAATGAACTAGTTCGTTCGCGTAGTTCTCATCTCTGGTCAAAGTACTGAACCCATGGGTTTCATTAAAAAAGGTCTTGAACTTCGTTGTATAGAAATATATGTTAAATGTTCAGAAAAAAAGCATTAACACAGGTCAGCTTTATGTACAGCTGGACAACTTTCTTGAAATGTGGAAAGGGATAGACAACATTCAACTTCCTTTGATAATATAATACCACCACTACCCATTCAACGTAGATATATCCTATTGTGTAAGAGATTTTTGAAAAATATGAACAATATTTTTTATGAAACTTGAAAAGAATATTCAACAACATCTAAAAGCAATATATTTTATCCTGTAATACCAATTGCAACTCCTGAAGGAACTTAAGTTCAGTACATGGTAGGGTCTGTTCTGTTTCTATGACAATGGCCGTGCAAGAAAGTGATCTGTTCGAGATCTCTCACCCAACCACCATTGGTTACCCCAATGGAGAATAAATTCATTGTAGAGGCTGGATGAACCCATGGAGGGTCCCATATCCCACAGGATCCAGCTAGGCCTGTCAACTGATTAAATAAATAAATAATCTTTCGGCAAAGAACTCACTGTGCTACTCCGCTCTCTCAATGTATTTTAATATTTGATATATTCTATTCAACCAAACTTCAAATTAAAAAAAATAAATAAAAATTAAATCAAATTTAATGAGGAACAATTTTGTAAAACATTCTATATTGTTAATCCAACATATAAAAATTCTTTTCACAAGGATAAGAAAAGGTAATTCTGAGTAGTTTTAAGTCTTACGATCGTAAGGAATGGAGGATGAATACTAGCATTGGAAGATCCTATCTTACCTGTACTCCGGTATACACCTCAGGAAGTGTACTCCATACTCCAGGTACATTGCACATCCTGCCGGATACCGATTCTCCTAGGACATACTCCTACGAACCGGAATCTGTCGAGGTCTAGGGCAGTAATTCTTAGCGCGTCCTTGTTCGCAGCGCGGTCAGTGACCCTCACCAAGGACAGATCCGCTCATATTGTCTCATCACTCCTTCCTCTTCCTAGCTGATAACCTTATCTCTTCCAGGTGGACCCAATCGGGGCCGAACCATGGGGTTACACCCTGGTGTTGAGAACAGTGGGCCTGTTTGTTGATTCCATTGCCCCCGACGAATCGTTGAACGGCTAGGCGACAGCCTTAGTCAACGTGGCGGATGTGTTGACAATTCGCCGATTAGCGACAATAGACAATGATAGATCGCTCTTGATGTTAAAAATAGACAACACTCATTGATGAGATAGGTGTCGAGTTCATTCTGCGATATTTGAATTGTTCTTGAGTGGCACTATAAATAAATTCTGCGCCTCATTTTTACTATATTTAATAAATATTGGCATATTTATTCCAAAATTATTATATATTTGAAATCATAATCTTATATCTGCAGCCGCGGTGAATAAGTGTTTAAGTCAAATTTTGTCCAGAAAGTTTCGTAGTTTGTGGCTTTAAATGGAGTTATAATGAAAGCAATAACTCAATTTTAAGCCAAGCCCTGACTTAGTCTCTTCCCTTAAGAAACTAATTTTAGACAAAATTCTACTTAACTATTTATTCATCGAGACTGCAGATATCGTTTTCAGACACTGCGGACTGCAGATTTTTTAAGTTTTTACTGATACATTTTTATAGTCCCTTATTGATTTTGCAATAATAAAGTTTTCGGAAATAATACTTTATCTGCGAATGACCTGAAACGTATACATTTTCGAACATTAAACTGGAAACATATTAAATTTTCCAAAAAAATATGAATCTTACAATAGCAAACATATAGTGTAAAATTTAATATTTTTGCATTGCTCTACCGCTGATATTAGGATGAATCGAGATGAAAAAGATGATTAGATTGGATTGAGAAGTTGTGTAATCTGTTATCTATTTACTATCTATCTACTTTGTAGCCAACTGTAACCATTCTTCCCAGCTTAGATTCCTCTCTGAAACTCACTTTTCCGCTTACCACCTTTTCCATTATTCAGTTTCAATGAAAATTTCAAGATTGTATAGAATGATAAGAAATGCGAAAATATAGAATAATTCGGGTTTGGAGAAAAATATTTCTGTGAATGAAGTGGCGCCTCCGTTACGGTCAGTCCCTCTTTACTGTGGTAAAATAAAATAATATTATGTAAATAAAAGCATTTTTGTGAGCTTAAAGTTTAACCGTTGCAGGAACTTAGCGCTGGTTGTGCTTGTGGTTCTGAGTCATTTCGTTAAATGGCCTGATTATTTATGAAACTAGATTCTAGGTTAACAATGGGAATAGAGATATGAACCCTGACCGCTAGATCCCGACACATGACTTCCAGATCCGGTGAAATGTTAAGAAACTTTCCTCCTATTTATCTTTGCGTAGGTTGCCATGGGGATATCCCACGACCTCTTTATCGCCAATTTGCTCATGTTTGTTATTCGTCCTGGCAGATAAGCTGGGCATATCTTTGTTACAATGGTTACTCCTGTAACTGCATGGTCACTGTTTTCATTTGCATCATTCTTAAAAATGCTTCTGGAATGGTTTATAAATTTAATGATTTCTTCTTAAATCTCAGCTAATCTAGTAAATAAGGTACAATGCAAAATTAAAAACTCCAAAAGAGGCATAAAATAATATTGAAGAAAAAAAGGTCAAAAGAGATATAAATTACTTGTTAATACATTAGTGAAAAAAATCCAACAGTCAATGTTTCTTAAAAAATAATTTATTATTTTAGTAATTATAAGCTCTTTTCATCAGGGATCTTCTTACCTTCCTTATGATTCAGAAGATGCCTTTGGGCCTTGGAGGTGGTGGGATGTTTCCTCTGGTCAGTTTCTTGCAGCAATTTGAGGTTAGGAAGTACTTTATTTGTTTCCTATGGTATTATTCTCTCCTATCCCGATGATGTCTAAATGAGGAAAATATTGAAGGGTATTTTTTTTTTCTGCCGGAAGACTTTTAGGTTGGAATTTTTCCACTAATGTTTGAGACATAAATGTTTGTATTTATATAATTATTTTTTATTTATTGTTCTTTTGATGGTGATTATTTTTAAATATTTTTATTTTGAAGAGAAAAAAATTAATAATAAACACCATCAAATGAACAATAAATAATAAATAATTATACAATTTTTATAAATTTTAAAAGTTGGCAAATAACAAAGCCATTGTTGAGCTACTCTTCTCGCAACTATATTGATAAAAACATTTCAAATACAATTTTTATGTTTTATTAAGGGAAGGAATTGAACTAAATTGTACAAACTCTTGAAAATTTAAGATATTGCCTAGATTGTCTAATACATAGTTCGTATAATTCACTTATGACTAAACTAACTTATTAACTTATAACTGAATCTATAAGTGCTTTATATTTTTTTCTCTTAATGTAGAAAAATGGAATGTTGGAAGAATTACATACAGATTGCCCATAAAAGAGACAATGAATAGATACGAACCCTGAGCTTCCGCAATTACAAAGACCCATAATTTTAAGCGTTAACAGCTCTTATAACAATTAATCTTTTAATTAAGCAATTAAGTTCCATTAAGCTAACACTTAACGCTATTGAAACTGTGTGAAGTCATGCATTTTATTACATAGGGTTATTGTTGTACACTTGATGACAATAAAATTGATTAGGTAAAAAAGTTGGTAGTGTTCTATAAAAAAATGTTGAGTTATGAAGACATTTTATTTGTACATTATTCTGTAATTAGCTCTTCAATTATTTGCATTATGTAAAAATCGTTTTAATATGTAAACACATTATAATTTCATTCATTAATTTTTATTATTCGGTTGTTTGTAGGTAAATTATTCAATTATTATTATGAATTATTTAACCAGTTAAATGCCATGGACGGACCTATAGGATCTGCATACTTTCCTGGGGCTCACGCAGCCTCTTATACACCAGTGGGTACCCTTTATTGGGGGAAAGATCAGGCGATTGAGCCTGATCTCGGATAGATCACTCCCTGAACAACCGTTGTCCTAGAAACAACACAGTCTCTATCACGTACTTTATCGAAGACCCTTAATGCCCATTAAGGGTCTTCGATAAAGTAATGGTACAGTGACCTGTAATGGTACAGTGAATTTAAAAACAAAATTAATAGTCGATTTATTTTTATTGTATACATCCTTATTTGTTTTAGCCTTTTTCCGCACAAAAGTAATTTTAAACTCCCTAATTTTAATCATGATAAGATAAGCCTTGGTCTTTATGTACTTGGTAATACTGGAGAAAAACTACTTATAGCTCTATTTACATGCATGCTTTTCAAAACCAAAGTAGCATATCTGAAAGTTTGAGTAATTCAAAAGGTCGAGAAAATTTTATTACTTCATATTACTTTAAGAAAAACAGTCTTACTTTTATATGCATAATTAATTACATCACGTATCCATGGAGGTATCATCGGCATTGAAGGGAACATAAACCTACACGTTAAAGTAATACGTAACCAAAAAATAAAGAAGTTTTAACGGAGTGAAAACCACTTGGTTATGCCGTCCTTTGGAAGGGACGTAAAATGGGGGTCCCGGGCCTCCTCGATGTCAGGTACTAGCTAAAGATCCATATTCTATTTGTATCTGAATCGGCATATTTAGGAATCTCACCGTAGTGTCGTTCGATAAGCCATGGCAGCAAAAAGTTACGTTATATTAACAAACAAACAATGAAGTTTGCGTATACGCCATTTTGGTTCTATATTGATAATATGGAACTATATAAGTTCCTAAACACTTTTAGTTTTGGTTGGAAGCCAGTTTTGAGTCTAGATTCCTGTGAACCAACCTTTCCCCAATTATTCCTAAGAGCACGACCATTGGTTAGGAATGAACCAATTAGAAACCGACTCCAATAAACTTCGTAATATTCCCCCAAATTGATGGGGGAGTCGTGATTTATGGGAGTCGGCCTCCTTGATTAATTCAGCTATAAAATGTTTCGAAAACTCCTGGAGGCCTTGGGGACTTCTATTTATGTTTTGTATTGTTTTCAAAGTTTTCAAAACTTGAGGAATTCGTTGATTATCTATTACTCCATGGTAGAAACCATCTATAAAAGGCGAATTTCGACTAAGAAAACGTCAAATATCTACCTTGACATTTCACACACAAAACGACTTGCCCTTCACATTAAAAAAAAATTATGAAGTGAGTAATTATTATGTATCTGTGATCTGGTCACGACCGTGTTCAACCACCTAGTTCATTGCCCATCCAATTGAAGAGTCAGGCATCCAGCATATTAAGGTTAGCGCCAGAAGTGTTAATATATATTCAGTAACTAAATATTTCATCCAGTTATGAGATTACAGACTAAATTTATTTTTAATAATATTAGTTGACCTTATATATGAGGAAGAAAATGGTTCGGGTGGAGGTCAGACAGGGGTGACTGTTTATTTCAAAGCCAACGTTTTGGCCCACATTGGAGGTCTTCTTCAGGGCTTATAGTATATCATATATGAAAAGAAGACATCCTCTCAGCTGACCCTCAACCCATGAACCCATCATAAGCCCTGAAGAAGACCTACAATGTGGGTCGAAACGTCGAACAGAGAATTTTTCTTACCTCTGCCCGGAGGTCCATTTTATTCCTCTTAAATTTATTTTACCTTAATTTACGAGTAGCAATCAAAGCTACGTTTCGGTAATATACTAGTCGGTTTTAAAATAACAAAAAAAATCGCACGGTACTAAAAGATATGGCTTCTGCTGTAGAAGAGCTTGTAAAATATTTGGTATCAGTTCCACAGGCCGTGGCTTCGAGTTGTAACACGTTTTAACTGTTTATTTGTTTCCTTTTTAATACTCTCTAAAAACACAACTTATTTTGAAAATTGAAAAAAAAAATGTAATTATGGGAAATGTGTATATTTAGGTAGCAATTTCATCTAGAAATGAACTTCGAAATGTCAGTTTAAACGTTTAATTCTCCATGAAATGATTTCAGAAATATGCACATGGGAGATGTGATAATGAAGTTTAACACGAATGTTAAAGGTTTGTTCTTTGCTTTCATTTCATTCCTTTTTTATTGTTAATTTAATGATTTATATATATATATATATTTATATTTTAGTAAAGAAAGGAAATAGTTGGGGGTGCAGTCAAATTAAACACTAAATAAGTAGGTACTTATTTTAGTTTGTGGCAACGGTTGTTTCCAGTTGGATCACTTCTAGTCTAGCCTCAGCTTCCATTGGCCCTGAAGATGATCCACGAAGTGGGTCAAAATGTTGGCACAAAATGAAATAAGTATCCACTAATTTAGTGTTTAATTTGACTGCACCCCCAACTATTTCCTTCCTTCAGATCTTCCAGTCAACTATCTCCTCGCTAATATTTATATTGTATATCACAGTAATTACCACATAAAATAAACAAAACAACATATGTAGTATTGTCGTAAAACATTGGAGCATGTAAAAGATTTCTAATAAATTGTCCTTTTATGGAGTCACGTACTTTAAAAGGAAAAATATGTGGATACATAGTTGATATGTATTTCAATAATGGATTTTTCTAGTATTTAATCGTTGTCTTATGGAATAAAAAGTATACCTTTAATAGACTAGTTATTGACATATTAGAAATATCATTATGAATGGTGGATAAAGTGCAATGTTGTGAGTTTATTTTTTAAAAAATTTCATATATTGTTAGAAAATTGTTTTATTGTTTAACTCTTAGCGTAATGCTAAATAATAAATCATAAATCGTTATCTGAAATTGTTAATTATTTCATTAGCCTGAACTACATATTGATCTGTCCTTATACAAAATATCTATTGTTAATTGACTGGTTAAAATGTCGTTTCCCTTCCATCCGTAGACAGTATTTCCTCGGTCCATTCTCATAGCAATCCATCAAATCTCAACGACAGTCCTATAGCTACAGCCTCCTTAAATTTAAATCCTCAGTACAGGAACAGAAGACAAGATCTCCCTTTCCGATCTCTATACTCATCCATCTGCAACTCAATCTTCCCTGTTCGTATTTAAACCCTTTCTTTTCCACATCTCCACACTTTCCAAACAGGTTTTGATATTTTTTAAAATGGATCAGTAATGTCTATTTTCTTGTAAAGAAGTTATCACATCCTAACACACGTTTTGATTTGCTGTTATTTATTTGTTCTCTTTAGTAACTTGATATTGTCACAAAGTATAAATTTTATACTTTTTTCTTAAAATTATTTTTTAAATAAAATTATATATCTTTTTTTGATTTTTTAAAAATATTTTATGATTTGTATTATGTAGCCTTCAGGCCAGATAATTCATCCTACTCTCTTTCTCGATCATCAAAAGATATTTTTATATATCTTATTTACATATTATTAGTTTCATACATACATGCCTGTTTATATATGTATACTTGTATGCACACATATATACATAACATATAGCAATGCAATAGGATGTGTGAAGTTCTTCGACTGCTTATTAGGAGCCATAAAACATTAAGTTGGCCATTGGACAGGCCAAGTCCATTAAGTGAGCCCGCATGCTTCGCAAGCTTTGCTATCCTCGGAGTCTAATGTAGGCGTCTATTCATTCATTCATGTATAATTTTACATACATACACAGTACCTATACATATACAACTTTTTTTAATCTTATGGTATTTATAATTTTGTTTCAAAATACAAATAAATTGAACTTACTACTATATGTATAAGGGAGCGGTGCAGAGTGAGTCGCTTTGCTGAAGGTTCCGGGTTCAAATCAGGCTGTGGAAGATAAATTATTTAATCTGTTAACATCCACGGATGAATCCTGTGGAGTATAAAGACACTCCCTGGACTCATCCAGGCTCGATAAAGTAGGTTCCCTTAGTTAGGGGTGATCTCAGACAAATCCCCTCCCTACACAAATCCAAGAGACAGTACAAACTCTACCACGTAATGAACCCAAGACCCTTCATGGGTTGTAGTGTTTCATTTTTTTTTATTTGGCAAGCAACGACTCATTGATGTCTGGCTATCCCCAACAATGGAAATTTCCAAATATATTTTGCAGGAAAAAAAAAATTTGAACATCAATGAGTGGTTGATTGTCAATTAAAAAAACCAACAACACTACAACCCATGAAGGGCCTTGGGTTCATTAGGTGGTAGAGTCTGTACTGTCTCTTGAATTTGTTTGTCTGAGATCACCCCTAACTTAAGGAAACTAGTTTATCGAGGCTGGGTGAGCTCCAGGAGGGTCTGTAGACTCCACAGGATTCATCCGTGGCTGTTAAAAATAAAATGAAATTCGAAATAAGTTAGAGATGCATAATGTTGTATATATTTTCCCGTATAAGAGTTATATGTGGAAAAATCTAATTTATTTTCAGCTTTTTAAAGACATTTTTATTATTTGGGTTATATCTATGAGTATTCAATTTTTAAATTAAAAATAATACAGTTTCCATCTATTATTTAGTTTATTTACTTTCTAAGATATTAATGCAAATATTTAAAACAAAATTTCCGAAACCTTTAAGTCAAAAAGCAAGTTTTCTTCATGTTGTGAATCACCTGTGCGTTGATTGTCTGATTTTAAAATATATATGGGGAAATTCCACGATTTTGAAGTTATCTAGGGAGAATATAGGCATACTGAAAATTAAATACTTTTTAAGTCTGTTTAGTTTTCAAAATGAAAAAAAAAATGTCGGTACTCTTGAATGCATTGGTATGGTACCTAGTCATCGCTCGATATTGCCTCTGATCTTGAGCGAGCATGTCCAGACCTGCACACACTTCTCTATCTTCTCAGTATTGCCTCGACTTCTGTCCGAGGATGTGGTCATTCCTAAAATATTAAACAGTATATTGTTTAAAACAATTAATATATAGTTTAAAATAATAATAAGTACGGTGTGTGTTGAACAAGGATACGAGGAGTAGAGGAAAAATCAAACTGAAAATTGTCATCAGGACAACATTTTATGGAATGCTCATAGAAAGGTATTTATTAGCCCTAAATTATTTATTAAAACTAAACATTATTAAAGTATTACACGTATACCGAACTATAAATGTTGATTTTCAAGGAATTACTTTATTAATAAACAGTAAAGTTTTATACTAAAAAGTTATGTTTTTACTGCACTATGTTTTCATAAGTGTCAAGTGTTCATAAGGAGAAGATTTTGACATATAAAAAGATATCAATAAACCAATATTATATTGTTATAATGTTACATCATAACAGAATAATCTATCAACCTTTAGTACATACATATATAAGAAAATATATGAATGTATAATACATGAAAATGGTTAACTATGTAAAAAAATATGGATAGAACCCGATCTGAGAATTTGTTTCTGTTGATATTCAGAAATTAGTAAAAATCACATCTGTACATACTGTATATTCCAGTATTCTAAATGTCATCATTATAGTTAGTGTGATTTTTAAAAATTGAGGAAATGGCAAATATAAAAAACAAAAATCTAATATAGTAATATTGCATCAGCGAATTGAATTGCTGCATCCTACATATTTTCAAAGTTATCAATGAACTACCAGACATAATATGGATAATTTTTATTTTATACTCATAGATAGACTATTAAAACTATTATTAATGTTGATCATATCGTCCCCACCATTTCCAACAATCGAATGTGAAAATCGGTACTTTTGAGGAGAATTAAAAAAAAAAAAATTTCAAGGTTCAATAAAAATTAGTGCCTATAATCAAACCAATACAGTCGTTTTACATTGTTTTTGTGACTGATAGATGCCCCTACATGAATTTTATATCAATTATTAATCCTACAGCAACTGCTATAAGTGGAAAACGAAAACTGTGTTTTTTTTTCACATTCGATAGTTGGAAATGGTAGAGACGATATTAACTCATATGGATATATCCCATTATTTTTCAATAAATAATTTAAATGTACCAAAATCACTTAAATTTATGTTTTTTTCTACCGTCTATTATCTTCAAGGACTGTATGCATACACCACGGTGAATGAATAAGTAGTCGAATTTTCTCCAAAATTAGTTTCTAGAACTTACAGAAGCGGAATCGTGGTATTTTCGTAGTTATAAACAGGCTAAGTCAGGCATTGGCTTGAAAAAGAGTTATTAGATACTTATATTCCAACTTCATTTCCTTCCAAAAACTACAGAAATGAAACAATATCGCTTACCTTAGTCCAGTATTTCTCTCTAAACAAAATTCGATTTAATCACTTAATCACCAGGGCTGCAGTTATATTACATATTTTTCCTAAAGACTTATGCTTTCCAACTTATATTTCTCATATTTATTGATTAACTTATTTCTAGAAATTTGTTAAAGACCATTAGCTCATTTTTTGAGAGTTGAACCTTTAAAAATTTCTTTTGTGTACTGAAAAATATAATCTGAGATTTCACAGTTTTTATGTATCCCGGAACATTTATTCCTTCTGAGCACTAATAGACCAGTGAATTATTTACTAACCTAAAGCTATATCCTATAGGTACTTATTTCGCTCCTGGGAATTCATAGACTCATATTGGAAACTTAAACATGAGCCTAAACAATAAGCATTAAGTTATAGAAAAAAGTATTGATGTAATAGTTTTAAATTATATTTTAATAATTAACAAGGTGCCCATATAGGCAGTGTTTAGGACCGAAGTTGTTGAAATGAATATTTGGTATTCAGCTTGGTATTCCGAAAGAAAATTAATAAAATCATCGGCCTTTTTGATCCTGGGATACTTGAGTTAATTAATCTTTTATAAAGGAAGGAAGGATATAAATCCCGCGGTTCTAGATCCTCGACTAGGCGAATCTGTGTCGGCCGCTGAAGAAGAGAGCGAACGAGCCAGTCAGGAATTCGCCTAATAAGTAAACCTGAAGTCTACTTTACAAGGTCTCGCTTCTCCGATACGGCGAAAAAGCTCCTTTCTTAAGAAAATTCTTTCCTTAATAGTCTTCAATAGTCTGCCATGGGATCTGCAAAACGATTCCACCGAATCCTGATTTACAGTCATTGCTTGTAGCTAAACACTCAACTGCTTCAGAAAAAGTTTTCTTCCAGTAACTTATGGTAAGAAGTGACCAAAATGGCACATTGATGCTTAAAAAAAACAACTAAATATGGCTGAAAATAGGCTTTTCAACATATATTTTATAAAAAATATAGAACATTGTAACCATTATTATTAATATCATTACGGGCTATCCACCAATCTTTAAGATCCCGTACACATCTCATCTAATTTCTGACCCGATAGGCCAGCGGCCAGGAGATAGAGGGTCGCGAAAAATCGAAGAGTTGCATTTTTGAAATGTTGTAAGAGCATGTCTGAGTAGTGTAAATCCAATTTCGCAACCGAAAAAACCGATGGAAAAACTTTTAGTGGCCAAAAAAACTCGAAATTTATTTCAGTTTTTGGCCTTATTTCGTAATCGGTGCATTTTTGAAAAAAAACAACACAGGTAACCATTTTAAATTAAAATTAATTTGCTACAATTTGAATCCAACCGGAGTTCTATTGGTTTAGTAGAATCTGAGTTACGCCCCTATACTGAAATAACTCCAAAAAGGTTTTTTGGCCACGAAAAGTTTTCCCATCCGGTTTTTCGGTTGCGAAATTGGATTTACACTACTCAGACATGCCCTTACAACATATCAAAAATGCAACTCTCTTCGACTTTCGCGACCTATGTCTACTTTATAGAGGCTGGGTGAGCTCCAGGACAGTCTGCAGATCCCACATGGTCCATTTACTTCTGAAAAGATTAAATAATTATCTGTCACAGCCGGATTTGAACCGGGTATCCTCAGCATAGCAACTCACCATTGAACTACCACTCTTACAACTGTATATAATGTTTACACTAATTTACTTTTCATCACAGCATAACCTACTCTCTACAATTGATTGTACTTTATTATCGTTAGCCTAGCCAACCTAGAACGCTTCGCTGAATCATATTGGAAACTATGTCTGATGTAATGACATAGACAATTATAATTGGCAGCAAGGCGCCCATGACTTCCAGACCCTAATATAATTAGTATTGCGATTTATTTTTCATTAACAGTAATCTTAAATAAATGGTTTTGTGTATTTTTTAATAATTATTCATTTTTATATTCCTTATAAAAATACTAATTAATTTTATATTGATATGTGAATGTCTAGATATTTATCGATATTTTTTCATTAGTCGTTTGTTACATTAAGATATATCGAAATGCATTAGTAGTCTATTTATCTAGCCTCTATTTTATTATTTTATCTCGTTATCTTGATTAAAATAAATTCCCACGAATCCCGCCAAATCACCTTAACCCTCCGTTGTAAACCAACGACTTGCTGTCCTCCTGTATCGTTTAATAGCATCCCACTGATTCCTGTTGAACAGATTGAGTAGTTTGGACTATATCTTCACAAACGTTTAACTTGGAATACCCATACTAGACTGAAAAGACAAGAAGCAGCTTGTCGTTTCAGGCCACTTTAATATTTACTAGACAAACGCTATTAGCTGCCATTGACTATTATAAGGCCTTTTTGAACTTACGGAGTAGAGCTTTGGGGGCCACAAGACATCGAATTCTTCTCGTATTCAATCCTTACAATCCAAAGTTCTTCGTAAAATCATCGTGTCGTAACACGGAGTAAGGAGGATGACAGTGACGTTCTGAGTTGAATTTGTTATTCGAGTACTGACAGGGGGAGAAACTTCTCTACTCCCTTTTATCTCATACCATTAGATATCATTCTGTCTATTGACTTGTTGTATTATTATAATTCAGTTGTAAATTTCAATAAATACATATTTTTTTTTAAATCCCTTTCTCTTTTTTTTTTTTGTAATTTAATTTATTGATATTTACAACTATAATATTATTATAACAAGTAAATCTGCTGATATGTACATTTTTTTTTTTTTTTTTTTTTTCGGTTGGCTCTACAGACCTTGTAGATCTTTCGCCGCCTTTACCAGCCTTCTCCAGCTCTGTCTATCCTGGGCCGCTGATTTCCAGTCTGCTACATGTAGCTCCGCAGCATCTTTGTTGACCCTGTCAATCCATCTGGTCTTTGGCCTCCCACGTGGTCTCTTGCCAACTATTCCGGCATTCATAGTTGTGTAGAGGCGTCCTGACGGATCACTTCGAGCTACATGCCCCGCCCATCTTAGCCTTCTTGCTCTCATATCCTGAGATATCGCCTGACCAGTTTCCGTGTGCAATTCTTTATTGGTCCTTCTCCTCCATGAGTTAAGAGTCTCATCCCATACCGCTCCTGTTATGTACATTATGACATGAAAAACACTTGTGGAGAAACTACCCATCGGCAGCACTCCAATAAAATTCTATAGTTGATGGTCTCGAGGCGAACTTCTTTTCAGATGCCTCGGAGGGTTATCAGGAATAGTATGGGAAGCAACTTGAGAGACTAGAGGATTCAAGTGTGTATGGAGCTTGTCGTGGAAGGATAGGTATCTAGTTTGGGCCAAATCAGTAACATATGGGATATTAAGATCATGATGGATGTGTTTGCTTGTGACATAATAGGGAGCATTGAAGATTTTACGAAGGATTTTGGATTGTAAGGATTGGATACGAGATGAATTGGATGGTTTAGTAGAGCCCCAAAGCTCAACTCCGTATGTCCAAATAGGTCTGATAACTGTCATGTAAATGAGTCTTTTGTAATTAATTGGTAGCTTAGAGCGTTTGTCCAGCAAGTGTTGAAGTAGGCGAAAACGTCGAGCAGTTTCTTGTCTTTTCAGTCTTTCGTTCTCTTAAAGGCTTAAGGGCAGTTTATATAATATTCGTTCAGAATCAAATTTATACGAAATACATTGATATAATCTCCTTACACTAGGAGTTAATCAGAAACAGTATAGTCCATTGTTTTAGGAACAGCGGTGTTTTAAGTAGTTAAGTACCGTATAACGTACTAGAGAATATTTGTGTACATAATGTGCATAGTATTTGATCGATCTAAGACAAAATTAAAACCTACTGCACCTACATTCTATTTCGATGGTTCTACACTTCTTCGATTGACAGTATTTCCTTGTATCCTTCCCTTACCTCCTTTTCCCTATATCTCATTTGCTTCGAAGAAAAAATTTAAATCTTCCATTCAATCATATCTTTCCCATCGACGTATACTTGGGTTCAAGGTAAGTCACAAATTGATCTAGATCCAAGGATTTGCTGTTCAGGGTCAGCTGGAGCACGAGGATCTATATTTCTTTCCCCTGAGAAGACCGCCCTTGGACCAAAACTTTAGGTCCCTGTTTGACTTCCTGTAATGTCACAGCGCGATTTTCGATAAAAATACAAGGGGTAGGCCCTACACAGATATTGATGACCCATCAATCTCATTCCCGGTCGCTGTGCGTAACCTCCAATAAGCTGAAAGGCATCACATTCCCGAGTTTAAAGAATCATGCGGCCGAAATTCGAACTTGCAATATTTGATTTTGTTAACAAGTACTTTGTCACCTTATTATTATTTTTTTAATTTACAACTGTTTTCTAACTAAATGAGATTAAATAAATTTTATCAACGATATATAATGGTATGTAGAAAGGCAAGTAGAGAAACTACCGAGCGGTAGTATCCAAATAAAGATTTGAACTTAAAATGTAATCAGGCCATATTCATTTTGGACCCCACGGAAAAGAATAGGGTATTGAAGAGGTGTTTTGGTTGAGTGAGAATAAAGTTTCTTATGAGAGGATTGATATTGGGTTCGTGCCAAGTCAGTAACAAATGAGACATTAAGGCCATTATGGATGACTTTATTCGGGATACAATAGGGACCAATAAGAATTTTACGAAGGATTTTGGATTGTAAGGATTGGATACGGGAGGAATTCGATGTTCTAGTGTAGCCCCAAAGCTCAACTCCGTAGGTCCAAATAGGTTTTATAATATTCATAAATATAAGACTTTTGTAATTAATTGGGAATTGAAAGCGTTTTTCAAATAGGCGTTGAAGTAGCCTGAATCGAC
The DNA here is from genome assembly GCA_964056705.1 of Troilus luridus. NCBI lineage: Eukaryota > Metazoa > Arthropoda > Insecta > Hemiptera > Pentatomidae > Troilus > Troilus luridus. The sequence continues at coordinate 112,543,967 of OZ057414.1, read as the reverse complement.
AACATAATGAATATTTATAAAAATAAACTTGATTATGATCAGTGGATGTTATTATTTGTACTAGTAATTTTATATCCCTATGTTTCCCCTCTAAAGTTCGCTGCATTACTTAACGTTAAAGGAAAGAGATCATGAGCTTTAGTATGGAAAAGAGAATATAATAATGGGAAATGTGTTTAATTCGGTAATCATTTCATTTAGAAAATAACGTTTCAAGCATATTTCATCTATACTTCGAAATGTTAGTTGAAACTTTTATTTATTGATGAAATGATTACCGAAATTTACTTATCACCCGAAATCACATTTACACTAAAATTCACGATCACTTGTATTTTTGGAAAATATGAAAAATGAAAGTTAAAACTTGTAACTCAACTTGAAGCGACAACCTGCAGAACAGATATATTTTCGTCAAATGTGTACGTCTATTGGTGTTTTGTATCTATTGTATATTTATGTTTAGTTAGTGGGCATCAAAGTTTTCTCAGTTCGTTGATTCGCTTAGGAACGAATATACAACATTTCATTCATCAAAACACCACCAAAATCCTCCTAATTGTTCTTCAAATATACTAAAATTATAAAGCACTACAGATTAAGCTATAAACGTAATTCTGAAACATTTCCACGTGATATGTTGAATGTGCCTTTACAAACCATTAACTGTCCGAATCGACTCCTTCCGATCCGACCGAACAAGAATAGAACTTGAAATATTACAACTCCATATTGGAGATAACGATGTATGTTTCTTAGCTGACAAATGCCACCTATAATCGGATTTAGGGCTTTATCTGCCACCGCCATCGGGATAGTAGTTAATGACACATCCGCCAGGGGATCGGCCCCTTATTCTCATCAATAGGATTCTAACTCCCACATCGGCTAAATAATGACCTCGCACACCCACCTTCGCATGCCTCGGTCTCTCGTCTGATAATTTTTTATTGTTTACGTCTCGGAAAGTTAATATAAAATTGCGTATTAAAATAAAGATCATTATTAGTTTGCTGTTATTGGGTTTTTCCGGAAAATAATGCAGTAAGTTATGCTTTTTATTTTTGTTGGAATTAGGGCTTACAATTGCAAGTTTTTCGCATAATTTTGTTTTACGAGTTCAAAATCGGCCGGAACGGGGCCCAAAATAATGCCAGCAATGTCAAGGAAGCCTAGGGGTGAAGACAGTACAAGTGAGTGGAGTGTTCAATGGTGGTTATAGAAATATTTCGAGGTGGATACTTGAGCCTTGAAAACAAATAAGGCCGTGGAACAAGTTCTGGCTTTGACGACGATTCTCTCCCAGCAGTGGTGGAAGAAAATCCCAGAACACTGGTTCTGGAACTGGCAGAGGAACTCGAAGTCAGCAAATGAACCGTCGATGATCATCTCAAGGCGATCCGGAAGGCGATAAAGTTTGAAAGTTGGCAGAACTTTTAATCATCAACATCAATCCCAGAATATTTAATGTTTAATTCTTAAAATGCCATATTTTTTCATAAGAACTGGTAACAATTTGGGCATATTTTTCTATATTGTGTGCCTTCCTCATCAAGGTATGGCCTATCTGGTGTTTTAGTACATATATTAAATGAACGAAATTAAAAGTTATCCACATAAACTTTTGATGTAGTTAATTGTAGTATTCATAAAAGTAGTATTATCTTCATTTGACTGCAACAAGTTTGAGTTAGTCACGTGATATTCACATTAGTTTTTTAAAAATACATTATTATTGTCTATGCTTTGTTTTAAAGGTAGTGTCTTTTTAGTATGTAAGAATAAGCATATGGTTGTATTGAGTTAAAAAAATAGTATTTAAATTCCATTGATGCCTTGGATTTAATGCTGATACACAGAACAACGCTTGCTTAGTAAAACAAAATCTACGTAGCGAATATTTGTGGGAACGTTCTATATATTTAGAGATAAAACAAGCTAAGCAAGAAGATGAAGGATTCTGCGAAATCTGTCTCAATCATTTTAATTTTAATTTAATTTTTTTTTCAATTTTCAGGAATTTTAAAATTTTATTTTAATTGTTATGTTTATATTGTTGTAAGTTCAAGATATATAATTTCCTGAATGTGTGTGTTTGTTTTTCCAATAATATTTGAAATAAACTTAAAATATTTTTTTTATTATTTATTTTTATTTGATGGTGATTATATTCAAATATTTTTATTTCGAAGAAAAAATATTTGTCCTGGCCGTGATTTGAACGCCATCTCTAGCGCGGCACTCTTCCAACTGAGCTACCAGGGTCGTAACCACGCCAGACAAATCCATTCTCTTCACCGATCCTGTATCCCCAGTTCTCACAATTTTTGCGATGTTTATATGGGGACGAATGTTAAGTTGGAAGAGTGCCGCGCTATAAATGCGGAGGACCTGGGTTCGAATCCCAGCCTGGACAAATCTTTTCTATTCAAAATGAAAAAGTTTAAATATAATCACTATCAAATAAAATAAACAATTTATAAATATAAAATTTGATGTACGTCAACGAGATCCTGATTAAAAAGTAATGTTGCGCAACATCGCAAAAGTTGCGAGAACTGGGGATATAGGATCGGTGAAGAGAATGGATTTGTCTGGCCTGGTTACGAGCCTGGTAGCTCAGTTGGAAGAGTCCCGCGCTAGAGATGCGGAGGATCCGCGTTCGAAACCCGGCCAGGACAAATCTTTTCTCTTCAAAATAAAAATATTAAAATATTTTTAATTTACCTTATTTCTAATTTTCGAGGATTCTCCATAAATGCTCCAAAAATAAAATTCTAGAAGCTAAATTCTGATGTTAAATTTTAAAATAGAACAGTTTTATAACGTAGATAACACATGTAGTACATATTTCGATATTAACTATATGGCTTTAAAAATCAAAATAGATTTCTTGTGTTGTAATTTGAAATGCCATTTTAGCTTATTTATTGTTCATTATTTTTGTTGTTTAGTAGTATATTAATTATAATATTACTATATATTACGATCTCCAGAAAAAGATGGGCTAGTAGATATGGGGTAGTAGTAAGATGGTACTGGTGTGTTTATAGAAATGGAATTTCTTTGGAACCTTGAAGAAATCTTTTAAAACATATTTCAAATGAGGTGGTAAGTGAATCTAAAATAAGAAAGTGTGATGTGAGATTTAGATTATTTTTTTTTCAGTTTTTTTTTTCCGAAATATACATCATTTCTATTTACTGATGTAAGTTTGTATTTATATTCAATTTAAATTTATTTATTTCCTTTAATGTCAAGATAATTTTAATTTTTTAATTAATGATATAGTAAATGAATATATAAAATGTACCTTTACAATTAAAGATCGCCTGTACTAATAAAAAAATATATTAATAATAATAGTGCTTTGTAGAAATCAAATAACGTTTATCAAGGATGAAGTAGATTTATATTTATTTTGTTTGTAATCTTATGAACTGAGTATAATTAGTGCTATTTTAGTGATATTATATATTAATTAAAAACATTTGTTGGATCGATAAAGTAATAGTAGTGCTTTGAAGGGATTTTTTTTGTTTATTCCTGATGTATTGCATTAGGTTTCAATTAAACCTAATAAAGTTCTGTTAATTGTTTAATATGTAATTTTAAATGTTAAATAATGTGTTGAATTTAATGGTTAATTAAATTCATATTAAACGTAGTAAATATGAATCCATTGATTTTTAAACTATTTCAATATTTTTGCCGTTAGTTGAAAAAATATACATAACGTTATTAGGCGTCCAAATTATGATTATTTTGAAAAGATGGACGATCATGACTAAGATGGAAAACGTGATGTATGTAAGTGTGAAAAATTCCTAGACGCAGGACTACATCCGGTCTCCGACTATCGATATTCAACCTGGTATTATATTTTGTTTTTGTTATCGATTCTGATAGAACGAGAGAGAGAGAGAGAGAGAGAGAGAGAGAGAGAGAGAGAGAGAGAGAGAGAGAGAGTGAGTGAGAGGGGGGGGGGGAGGAGGAGGATCGAGAGTAAAAATAGAAGAGAGTTGCGTGGAAACCTAGTGAGCCCAAGACGAGAGGGATTTACATAACTAGTCCCGAAGAGGTCCATTCACGTTCCCTGAGCGGCTCATTCATGGAACTAACCAGCGCACTCCCGCCCTCAGTGCCGCAGTGCCGCGGTGCCTATCTAGTGCGTGGGCAGTGCTTCAGGTTCGATTACAAATAGGGATAAGTGCCTGTGGCATTTATCCCTAATTATATTCCATACGTGTCCTTAAAAGCCCGATAACTAATTATTGTTATCAAGTAATTCGACATAAAATTCAAGTTTAATCCTATGATCACAGCCTTCTTATTAATTTTGAACCTACTCCCTAAGATAAAGGGGTAGGCCAAAACTTAGGAGAGAAGATTGAGTTGGTGATCTTGAGGTTGTATTATAAAATGATAAATTCACAATATTATTACACGCCAACACAACTCTACAATAATCCTCTTGTTCTTTCTCTTTTCTTCTATCTTTAACCCGAGCTTCATGCAATATTATTAAAAAGGCATGCCTAGAGACCTGCTCAGGAACAAGCGATGACTTATCAAAAAATGCATATTATCAAATAATGTTAAATAAATTAAAGTAAAATTCATCAAATGCAACTGCCCCGTTCCACCCCTCAACTAACGGACAAACTGAAAGGTTTGATCAGACCGTGAAAAATTCAATGAAAGCAATGAAAGATGAAAGAGGAGACTTCTTACCCAAATTGAGAGCAACACCTAATTCCACAGGAAGTTCAGCATATAAATCAATGTTTGAAAGGGACATAAGAACAAAGTTCGATGTTTTATTCAAACATTCACTAGTTAGTCAAACACCACCGGAGTTGAAAGTTGATAAAAAAAAAAAAAATTAGGACACTTTAAACCCGGGGATCGTGTTAAAGTGAGAAAATACAAAGATCGTGGCGAGAAGTGGAGTTTTGGAACAGTGACAACAAGAAAAGGCAAACTGCATTATGATATTAATATAATATTAATATATTAATATAACTATTAAAATAACTTAACGTGGTAAAGTGACATGCGGATCAGATGCTATCCACAAAATTTAAGGGGGAGGACTGACGTGGTTGTCTGTTGTTATTATTAAAAACTAAGGTTTTTTTATATATATGATTCAGTCTTTAATAAATGTTATAAGTGCTAACATGTTTATTTCTTGAGTATACAATATTTAGGACCGAAAGGTGATTTGGTTGAATTCCCCCCAAAAAATTGTTGTATTTCTTTAAAGTCAATTAGCCTTTCTTTTATTGAAACATTTTATATTTCTTTTATCAAACAATTTTTAAAAGATATTTCTTAGAAACATTAGACTTTCTAATGTATGAATCTAATTTTTTTAAATATTCGGTATTGATAAAGAGATACAGTACTGTGAAATCAGCAAAACAATTCCAAATGAATTTAATACGTATCATGTGTTATAACTCTCTCATTAGTTCATATTTTTTTCAAAGACTGTTTCTGAGATATCGGCTGTGCTGGGAGGTGATTTGGACGAAATCACGCTTAACCGAAATCACGCTTAACCGAAAAAGGCTGGGTGAGCTCCAGAAGGATCCGCAGATTTCACTGAATAAATTTATAGCTGTACAGAGTCAATTATTTATGTACACAATGGGAGTTGAACCAGGGACTTACAGCTCAGCAACTTATACAGACATTCAAATTATTGTGTTGTGGTACTCATCAAATATATTCTAAATGAATATTTTATAACTTTTTCGGTAAATTTTATTCCTTGCGATTAAGAAATTTCTAAATTGTTCGGGCGCCGTTTTGTATTCCATAGGGTATATCTTAACAGAAATACATGTTCCATATCAGGTCTTTGGAAATGTTCATTTTATATTCCCAAACGTTTGACAGTTATTCGTCTAGATACTGAAAGATCCCAACGCTTTGCGAGATCAGAAAGGAAAGTAAACAATAATTCTGAATCCTATTTTGTGAATATAAAATAACAAAAATAAATAATTTTAAAAAAAATTATGAGGTGATTTTTAAAATAAATGAATTGAAATTGTTAATAAATTAAAGAATAATGGATATTCAAGCATATATATAAATGGTGGTGAAAATAAAATCCAAATGTAAATGGCAGATCCAACGATTTTTATTTTCTAAATTTATCATAAATACAAATTAAAAAGTAATGAACAGTGTTATCAGTTTATTTATAGATTTTGATTGTAAATAATAAAATCTGTCTACAATCGTTTTGGAATTGTATAGACTGTGATTGAAAAGGAGGGATTTGAAATTAAAAAGGTATGGAATGGAAAAAAGAGGGGCAAGGACTAGTTGGATAAGGAAAGATCTGTTCAAAATTTCAAAGAATGAAAAGAAAATATTAGTTCATTAAAAAAATATTGGATAGCTTGGTATAGATAAATAGGTATTGGGCGAATCCCAGAAGGTATTATGTTGGTAAATATTCTTTACTTCTTTGTAAATTTGAGCCAAAGAGGTATCTGTTGGGATAAAAGATGAAACTGCTAAAGCAATTGATAAACTTTAAGTAACTGATATTTCATATAAAAAATAAATCACCTCCCTGCACAACCTTTGTCTTTGAAACAGTACAGTCTCTACCACGTACTGATCACAAGAGCCTTCAAGGGTGCAGGTAACTGAACTTTATTAATAATTTATAGATCTCCAAAGGGTCTTGTTCTCAGTACTCATCAAAACTGTACTTTTTTGAATCCAATGGTTCCGCTGAGAGGTATTTTGGCCGAAATCACGCTTAACCGTCAGGTTTCCCTCCCCGCTGCTGCTAAGATAACCCAATTCAAAAAGAATGGGTGAGCCCTAGGAAGGTATGCAGATTTCACAGGGCAAATCTACAGCTGTTAACTGAACTAAATAATTTATCTGCCACAGTCAGATTCGTAATTGAAACCTACAGTTCAGCTAATAAATACTCTAAACACATTATCTAATACAAAAATATTTATTAATTAACAGATATTTTGTATATATATATATAAATGTAGTAGTAATTTTTTAACAATTTTATATATTTTATATCGTTTATATTCATTACATTAATATAGTAGAACCTCGATTATCCGTCAGGGTATGGGACCAAGATGGTGACGGATTTGGGAAATAGACGGATATGGGAGTGAGACATATGTTTTATATATACACACACACATAAATTGAACAATATATTTTAAACATTCGAAATTATATATGTACTAGTAACTTATTTACGTACTAATAAGGTATACATAATATGTTTACTACATATAATGTAGTAAAAATATTTTTTTAAAATAATAATAATTACGTACATCGATGGCTAAAAGCACAATCATTGTATGTCCATTTTTTCCCTCTTGAGAAATTAATATCAATTTAAAGGCGGAGTTTAGCTCTTTCCTCGTGCACAGACGTAATATGCTCCTCGTAGCTTTGAATGTTGGGTCGCCGCGTAAAATTTGATTAAAATGAAGAGCCTATTCTTTGATTATTGGACCTGTTAGTGGTTGGTAGTCCCTGACTTGGTTGCTGAACAAACCACTTAAACAATGCTTCATCTAACTTACTGTTTGTGCCAACTTTCATAGTGTTCTTTTTAGTCGTATCTCCATCACACACTTCCATTTCCACAACAAACTTTTCTATTTTGTCCCCGTCACGTCATTAACTGTCGTCCGAGAAATATTTCAGATTTTTGCTAAGATTGAAGCCCTTTTTTCCTTTTCGTAAACGTTTTACAATATATACACATCTTTTTTTTTTCTTTTCTCAAAACTAAGGTGACGGTTAACAGAGAACGACGGTAAATAGAGCGACGGATAATAGAGGTTTTACTGTATATTTTATTCCAGGAGGGCATTTGTAAAGTCATTGAGGAATACAAGCCATTTTATTATACAATAATATCTTTAGAACTTGTAAAATAATTATCAATAATCGAATTTCATAGCCGACAGCCCGCATAAACATAAATGTATTCAATGGACACGAGGTTAGTGTTTGTGTTGATAATGGATATGAAAGCTGTTTATTACGAATGTTATTGCTTTGCGATATTGAATGCTGGGTCGGCTCCTGTGTGGGGGGGGGAAGGGGACCATTACCACTGGCTATCTGAATTGGATAATCGATGAATGGCTCTAAAATCGATTGTTTATAAGAGGGTAATAAAATCCTTTATGTCTTCTAAAGTCCTCAACTTCTTGAAGAGGGGGTAAGAAGTACCTAACTCGGCTTCAGAGTTTCAAATACCTTCCGGTACACTAAGGCTATGGCATATGTGACAACAAAAGCCTTCTTAGGTACTTTGTACCCCCTTAAATCGATATCTCAAAGTACTGTTACTTAATCTTTTTACTTTCCTACTACCACTAATTAAGGACAGAATTGTAATCGTGTGTATTATCGATATACACTTCTCAAGGGAAAACATGTGTATATTATATGTAATAATTGTATATATATATATATATATATATATATATATATATATATATATATATATATATATATATATATATATATAATTTCAAAGAATGATATGCAGCTGGAGATAGACAGAAGATTAGTAGCTGCTGACAGGAGTTGTTTTAGACTGCAGCGGCACATGGTCGTCTACGGCTCCGAATGCTGGACAATATCCAAGAATCAAGAGCTGATTTACTGAGGTCCGAGCGGCGCATCCTCCGAAGAATATTTGGTCCAGTGTGTATAAATCAAGAGTGGAAACTAAGGACCAGTGCGGAAGTACAAATGTTGTACCAAGAAGCCGACTTGGTCAGATTTATAAAAGTGGGGAGACTACGTTGGGCCGGACATGTGGCGAGAATGACGGATGATCAAATTCCTAAGAAGCTCCTCAACGAACAGATCCATGGACCAAGACCAGTTGGACGTCCCAAATCGCTTTGGGCAGACGACGTCGCTGCCGATGCAAGGTCTATCCTTGGGATAAGGAATCGGAAGGAGGCTGCTCTGAATAGGGATGACTGGTGGCGTCTGTTCCAGGAGTCCTTGACCCCCCGCGGGTTGTAGTGCCATTAAAGAAGAAGAAGTATATATATATTTATATATAATTGAGTAGTGTAACTTAATATACTTTATTGCGTGAAACATTTAGTTATGTAATAAAGTCTATGGTCAGTTTAAACATTGAATTTTGACTAGCCTATTCAATTACAGCCCAAAATAAAAGGTCATGTAATTTAGTGAGTAATTAATTTCGTGAATAAAACAAAATGGTGTTCATGGATTACAGGTGTTTTGCATTGCTTTGAATCCTCTCTAAAGTTCTCCTTGTTACTTATAATTTAGATTAGATATGATAAATTAGAAGTAAAAATTAAGGATTGCTCTCGTCCTTTTAATATCACAGTGTTTGGCTTGAAACGGAGTTATAATATACGCAATAATTTCAATTCAATCCAATTCCCGAATTAGTCCTTTATTCTAATCGAAAATAAGACGATTTCGCTCTCCTATTTACATGAAACTTATTTTGGAAAAAAATCGACTTAACGTCATATTTACTGGGGCTGTAAATGTATAATGTAATACATTCCATTCAACGTTATAGGAATCTATATCCACTTCTTTTTTTTCGTTCCTTTAATGATAGCTATGTTTCATCTGTATAATTCCAAAATACTGTCCATCTTCAAGCGAGACATTGCCGAATGCTCGAGGCAGAGACAGGAAGAACTAGATGGAGGAATGACTAACGAAATGGAAGAGCGGATGTATTAGAAGTGTAAAATAAGAAAATTTCTTGGCGGCTAAGTAATGGAGAATGGAATGCGGTGGAGGCGGGAACCGGTCCTCTTCCACATCTCTTCGCTCACAACTAACTTTTCTCACTTCTCTCTCCATCTGTCACCTTGTTAATACCTATTATATCTATTATATATGCATATAATATATAGTTGTATATACAGCTAGGACTGACATAACCCATCCTATGTAGAAGAAAACCGTAAGTTGTAGATATCAACTTATATTAAGTGATTAAGTTGAATTTTCTTCAAAATGAGTTTTATTTACTTTAGAAAGAGGAATCGTTTTATATTGGTAGCTAATAAGAGGCTAAGTAAGCCATTGCATTGAAAAGGAGTAATTCCTTGTAATACAATCAATTTCTAGCCAAAAACTACGAGAATCATGCCCTCATCCCTTATTACTGGACACAATTCGACTTAACCACTTAGTCACAAGGGATTTGGACCGTACGTACGTTTAACTTCCTTTATTCTGGGGCCGAATTAAGTCCTTTACGTAATTCGAGTGAATTTGAACTATCCAAATTGCAGAGGAAGAAAGAAAATATCACATTTTCGGCTGAATATCAAACAACACCAAGACCGTGTACAAAATATTTCAACTGAATTTACTGAGGTTATAGAAGGAAAATGTAAGTATTTTATGAGAAGCGAGGGGATGGTTGACTGGAAGATAGACGTAAGGAAGAAAATAAATAGTTGGGGGCGCAGTCAAATAAAACACTAAATAAGTGGGTTCTTATTTAATTATTTACCCACTTATTTATTAAATATTTATAAGAAAAATATTTAGTCATATTTTTAAAAAGACGTAATTTTAATCTATTTCAAAAGTCATCGGAGGATTATGGATTGCTTTTTGCAACCGTTTCATAATCCTTAGAAGTGCGATTTCGGATGTTTAAGATACATCGAAAATGTGTGCGGGAAATGAAATGTGTGTAACGCGTTCAAAGACATAAAGTGAAAACAAGGCTGAACAAATATTTGCTTTTATAATAATATTGCCTTTATTACGTATCAACTAGGAAGAAAAACAAAACCCTCACGGAGTTTGGTTCAATTGAAAACAAAAGAAGTGTAAAAAAATGATATTGTTTCACAACGAATTATTAATAATTGTTGGATTTTGGATCGGAAACAAGTACAGACAGTGGTATTGTTCGATTTAAAACAATGGGAAGTTTGAGAGTGTGGAATTTATAAATGTTTATTCAATGAAGTAATATGAGAGTAAGGGAGCCCTGTCCTTGGCGGAGGATAAACAAGAAGGACCTCTCCCCTCCTCGAAGGACATAGTTTTCCCCTTGGCAAAAAAGAAGGTGGTTGAAAGAGACCTAGGCAGTTTGGCGATGTAATGAGATACAGAGGCCCACACAGCATCTAATAGTGCCTCTAGCCGCCATAATGTGAAATCTAAAACATGCAACTCGATAGTCTTATCTGGAAGCGGCACTTCCAAAAAACTCACCTTCTTCTCTCTCTCTCTCTCTCTCACTCTGGAGGCCCACTCTTCACACACAAAGGCGGCATTCCTTCGGCTTCGTATCCGCCGTACTGGATGACTCCGGGACGCTCTGCGGGCTCCCTGTCCCCACGGCGAGGGCACGATCTGGAAGCGTGACCGCCCCGCGGACGCCGAACAATAAGGATAATATCAGGAGGCTTATAAGGAGAACAGGGTAAGGGATTGAGGATCCGACCGTTCAATATCTTACAACTCGTTCTTAATTTATTTTGTGAACATCGAAAGGAGGATATCACGTGACTAGATGTGCCTTAAAAGAAGTTCATTCAGTTATCAGGATTGAAATTTGACTCGTATTCTATTTCATTTTCTTCTTTTATTGGGACAGCAGAAACATATTCATGGCCTCTTTAAAAAGTTTTTCCATCTGGATTTTTAACATTCTGGACATCTTGTTTTAGATTTACATTTTTGGTATGTTTTACCTGAATCGTATTGTCCGGAAAATTATGTAGGATTTTAAGTTTTCTTTAAAATAACCATCCTTATAGTATACTGTTTCTAATATAATAGGGCTATTTTAAAGAAAGCACAAATTTCTGCATTATTTTCCGGACAACCCAACCTAACGAAGCCAGAACGGCCAAAAATATTAGAACTTCTTCCACATATTCTTTGTCTTCAAGTCCCAGTTCTCTTTCTCGATATCTCTAGATCTACCTCTGAATGGTGAACTCATTTATACTGCCTGCGTCTCAGACTTCGTTGATATTTTTGGCCAGTTGGCTCTCGTTCCGGCCGAGTTTGAACTCATGAAACAAAATTATGTATAATGTCTATGTATGTATGTATGCATAATATGTATAAATAATATATGTATATAAAAATGTATAATTATGTATTATACAGACTAGCGATCTGGACGACCCGGGTTCGAGTCCCAGTCCTGGACATATCTTTTCTTTTCAAAAATATTTACAAATTAATAAAATCATAACTAATATAATAAAATAAATTATAATAATTATAATGACGTATATTAATAAGATCTAGATTAAATAAATGTTCAAAGAACATACTTCCCCTCGTATACATCGCAAACTTGCGAGAACGCGGGGACGTCGGATCAGTGAAAAGAAGGGATATGACCATGACCGGGGAACGAGCCTGATGTAGCCAGGATAGCTCAATTGGTAGAGTTCCAGACTAGCGAACTGGACGACCCAGGTTCGAGTCCCGGTCCTGGACATATCTTTCCTTTTCAAATAAAAATATTTAAAAATTATGTATAATATGATAAAGAAGAAAAAACATATTCCAGTCAATATTTGTTTTTTAAACTTTACAAATGATTAAAAAAGGTTTCGACATTTATTTGTCATTCTCAATTTCAGCAATTCTTCATTGAGATCCAATTGAGAATGACAAATAAATGTCGAAACGTTTTTTAATAACTTCTGAAGTTTATAAACAAATATTGACTGGAATATGTTTTTTATTATATAAATCAAGAAAATTGAGTCCAGTATATAGGTAAAATCTTATAAACAAAATTATATGTAAATCACAATTAGGCATCTTAGTAAAGACTGAATTATCTTCAAGTTGCAAAATGTTACAAAGGTAAACAAACATTTTCGTTTGAAACAGGATTGAAAAGTGTTTATATTTATGTAGGATTTTTATGAACAGTTTACTATTGCTGAGTTAATTTTAAAAAACTATTTCAGTCCCAGAATAGAAAATTGGCAATTCCTCATTTTTCATAAAAACGTTTTATTACGGTACTGAACTGGCTTGACTAAACATGTGAAGAAAAAGGCAATTTTTGAAATTTGGAGCTATCCACTTGATCCTGAACGTCTCATATGATAAACGAGTTTTTGGCTGTTCCCGAAGTTCGCGATGTATACCTAATAAATACTAACCTCAAACCTGCCCCATTTAAATTTAAAAAAGAACATGGCGATTCAATTCCTGGAGTTGTTTTGTTTTGAAAACAAACCTACAAGGACCCCCTCGGATTTTGGACATTGATTGAGTTTGAAATTCGTTTTCATGCTCATAGATTATCGTATCATGCAATTCAATTAGATTCAAATTGTCCTAGGTCGGGGTTTGAAAAACAAGAGAACGCTGATAACACGACGACCGCGGTCCAAATCCCATGAGTGATATTTTTGAATAACCAAATGAAGTATGGGAGGTCGAGTTGCTATTAAAGTATGTATCCACATAAGGTACAAGTTTAATCTCGATACATATATAGTAAATATTTCCTTTCAAAACCCAGGAGCATGCAGGCACTTGTTAGATGATTAATTATTGATATTAAAGACATTTAATGTTGGAACGCGATCTGTATGATGGAGTAGTCAAAGTGTATTGGTATGTTTGAAGTTTATTTTCTGTAATCCTACGTTTCGCCACCATCATGCGAGATGTCTTTATGGTTAACATTAACACGAGAACATCACATATTCAGCTAATCACCATCGTCAATTTATTTTGGTGCTGATATTAGATCACAATTTCTGGTTGAAATGCCAGCTTTCAGAATGAAAATATATTACAGGGAATGCACCCTGACTATTTATTCAATTTCATTGTTAATAGAATGATCTTGTTAGAAACGTAATTATCTACGTTGTTAGAAAGTAGATAATTAGATTTAATTTATTTTTTTCCTCAAGGTTTTATCCTTGGCCCAATCCTTTATGCAGTTTATACAGCTGACAACCCAACTAATCCTAATTTTATCCCTACGTATGCTGATGATACATGTGTATTATCACTCAACACCAATCCAGTTATTGCATCCCAAAGCCTCCAATCCCTTATCACTGATCTTGAAGAATGGTGTCAAAACTGGAGAATTAAAATAAATTCTCAAAAATCGCATCAAATCACTTTTACCTTACGTGGTAAACCAATGACTTCCTGCCCTTCAGTATCCTTTAATAATATCCCACTGGTGCCTATAGAACAGATCCGATACTTAGGGTTGCATCTTGACAAACGATTAACCTGGAATCATCATACGAGACTGAAAAGACAAGAAACCGCTCGACGTTTCAGGCTACTTCAACTGGAGCGTTTGTCTAGTAAGAGTTGAAGTAGCCTGAAACGTCGAGCGGTTGGACTTACGGAGTAGAGCTTTGGGACTCCACTAAGCCATCCAATTCCTCTCGTATCCAATCCCTTCAATCCAAAATCCTTCGTAAAATCCTCAACGCTCCGTATTTTGTTAAGAATAAAGTCATCCAAAACGACCTTAATGTCCCATTTGTTGCTGATTTGGCCCGAACCCGGTATCTATCCTTTCATAACAAACTTCAATCCCAACGAAACCCTGTAGTTTCAAACCTTCCTCTTCAATTCCCAATATTCCTCCGAGGCGCCTGAAAAGAAGGTGGTCACGTGACCTTCTTAGTTGAACTAGTGATTTGAGTAGGTACTACCAGTGGGTAGTTTCTCTACTTGCCATTAACTCATGTCATTATGTATCACATAGCCTATTTACTTGATGTATTATTGTAATACAGTTGTAATTATCAATAAATAAATTAAAAAAAAAATATATACTTTTTAAAAACGCTAATATCATCATAATATGCTGCTGTTAAATATTAGATCATTCCGTCCACCATTGTACTTTTATCATCTTATGCTGTTTAAAACTCTTCATTTCTTCTTATTCTTCATTCCTCATCCCGATTCTTCATTTCTCATCCCGATTCTTCATTTCTCTCTCTATATTAAGATTCAATAGTGTTAAAAGATGTGCATCAAGTACTAAGCATTAAGTTATATATATAATTATATATAATGCTATTATATAATTATTGCGCAAACAATGTGCTTGCTTATTCTTCAACTCAAGATTTTGGAATAACTGTGTTATTTTTTGAAAATTTAAATCAATTGTAGTCTAAATTATTTAAATTCACTAATGCATTTGTAATTAATTACAAATTAATTACAAATACACGACTATTATAAATAGTATACCTCATCCATAGGCCACTAGGTGTGGCCAGTCTCGAGTATGTTGCTGACGCGAATCCACAAGTTTACCCTCTATGAAAAGTTATTAAACGCGGATAACTATGTTATCACGTCAAAACATAATTGGTTCCTCTCTGGTATGTTTAACTTTCTCCAAAACCCTCACCTTAAGGGCAATGAATTAGCAACCATGACACAATATAAACAAGGTATAGTTTATATATATCTTTCGAATGGGCCATTCGTATGTGTGCTTAGGCCTAGGTTGGAAGGACATTCCAGGACGAGTGAATTACCGGAGGGTTAAGGACTCAGGATCCCTCTGGCCTTGATCTTCGAGGTCGCTCTTGGCCTAGCCTCTCGATCCTAGGCAAACATTCTTCAGGACTAGCTTTGAACTATTGTCGTAGAAGCAAGGTTAGGAGATACACTGCCTACTTTGGGATATTTTACGACGTAGGTACTGGAAAGAAGGATACTTCATGGGATTGTTAAGGATTTATACAGTTTAGTTAAGCAAATATAGGGGAAAACTCATAACAGTAAAATAAAACCAATAAATATTGCAATATTTATTTCTTGTTTATGTTGTAAGAGTTATATTACTGTAAATAATTGTAGATATAATTCCGTTAGGAGGTTTGAAATATTATATTCTTAAAAAGATGTTACGATAACTGATATTACGTCCTATTAGGAATAATTTATAATAAAACACTTTACTGAGCTATAGCTAAAACTGGAAACTAAAAAAAATTCAAAACCAGCACCTTTCTGAAGAGTGAAAAAACTGTTTCAAGATTAGTTCAAAATCAGTTTAATAGGATGTAATTAGTTAGGGGTGCAGTCAAGAAAACACGCAAAAATAGGTGAAACTATTGTATTTTATGTGCCACATAAAATTCACCTATTTTTGCGTGTTTTTTTGACTGCACCCCCAACTAATTACATCCTATTATAGTACCTACAGTCAACTAATTTCTTTCTTACATCAAAATCAGTTTGTATGATCAAACGAATTTTACCTATCCCATGATTTATGCCTTTTTAAAAAAAAAATATATCAACTATAAGCATTTGCTATAGATCGAAAACGAAAAATGTGTTTCTTGGACATTCGATACCTTTCATTTATATCGATGGTATGATATACATTCGATACTTTTCATTTATATCGATGGTAAAATAAGTAAACCCTACACAAGCTTTCAGTAAGCGAGAGGTCTGATTGTGTTAGTGGTTAGGTATAGCAGAAAAGGGGGAGATTTTGAGGATATTGTTTTAGGAGGGAACATGTTATAACATGTCGAGAATTTGACGGTATTCGAGAGGACATAAGGGGTCGATTAAAGGCAGGAAATACTTGTTATTATTCGGTTTCGACATATTTAACATAAGGGACATTACATTGCTCGCGTATTTTGTCTCGAAATCTGAAAATCAGAATTTATAAATCCATCATCCTTCAAACGCTTCTTCACGAATGTGTAACGTGGCGCTGAAACGCTGAAGGATGGACAACGTTTTAAGGCATTCGAAAATAAGGTTTTTCATAGAAAATTCGGTCAAAAGATCGATCCTTCGGGTTTGCTAATTCTTATTATTACTATTATTATGCCTGGTTATCCACATCATCCTATACACTCGATACTTTTTATTTATATCGATGGCATGATATAAGTTCGATGCTTTTCATTTATATCGATGGTATGATATACATTCGATACTTTTGATTTATATCGATGGTATGATATACATTCGATACTTTTGTATATTTCAATAAACAAATTAAAAAAACAACAACTAGTAATATGTTGTAGTAAATGAATTCGTTCCATCACGAATTCCCTCAAGCATTGACTGATTACCCTCAGACAGTAACACGCCATTCCGAATGTCCGTGATTCCTCATATGCAAAAACAAAAAAGACCATCAGTTCGAAAAGAGTTCCCACAATAATAATTCAGCTGCTAGAATAATAAACAATTTTTTATTTGAATATTCGCGGTCGCCCTTGCTCGCGCCCACCCACCCGCGAATCAGCTAATGGATGTAGACTCTCCCGGCCCACGTTCTCTCCAACCACTCCTCAATTAGCAGGTAATTGTCTCATTCTATTCTTATTAGACACCTAACAGATCGCTCCGTGTCTTTTGTCTTATTCAATTCGGGTTTATTCACTCTGAGTCATATCAGTTTATATATGACTTAATGCTTCGTCTTACGAAAAGACCTCACCCACAGATTGATTAGAGAGTCATAATTTATTTCGAATACCGCGGGATCTCATGTCACCCTAAACACAAAGTAACTCATATTTTCTCTCTGTTTCAGACTTTTATTAATTTAGGGATTTTTATATCCCATTCACCCAAAAAAATAGTTGATCTTACCTAAGAATGGACCGTGTGGGATCATAGGGCTCACTCAGCCTCTATAAAGAGAGTAACCTCAATTTGGGGAAATCTGGTGGTTGTGCGTGATCTGGTACATATCATTTCCCTGCCCAATCGTTGTCCTAGAAACAGTACAGTCTCTAAAATGTACTGAACATAAGACCCTTCATTGGTTGTATAAGTACGGTTTTTTTTGTTTTGTTTATTTTTCCAATAAATTAAGTTGAACCTATTCTTATTGTATTAAATTTAGGTCGTCCTCAAACTGCAAACACGCCTAAGGTAGTCAGTCACAATGGTGTATCTAATGACATGTAGGTACCTTCTGCGAGGTTTGTTGGCAACTCGCACATCCTGACAAAAAAGGTGAATTATCTTCAATGAAATAAAGTTAAGGGTGAACTCGGACAAATCACCTCCCTGTCCAAACAGTTGTCCTAAAAACAGTACAGTCTCTTACATACTGAACCTAAGATCCTTCTTCGGTTGTATAGGTATTTAAATTCTCAAAAACCAAGCCTTAAGTTTCTTAAATACTGAAAAAACAGGTTGCAGAGGTGCAGTTTTATTATTTATCCAATTTAAAATTGTCTTTAATCTTTCTTATTATTGTACTTTTAAAGATGTTAGCGTTGTATCTTAGATATTATTATAATTCTCCTTTTTTTTTTTTTTATATACAATTGACACATTCAAGAATCGAATCCGCTTTTGTTGATCTCTTTGTACATGTTACGACCCCGCTAGGCCAACATTGTTAGCGAGCTATGTGTTCCTTCTTCGTCGACGAGCGCAGCTGCGCGAAGACACAAGGCCCTAACACCACTCACGTGTACCTCGCGGCCGCCGCAATTTACGAGGAGGAAGTGTCATGGCGGAGGAAGGTCCTAGAGCCTTGCACTGCTCCTATCGATTATTATTCAGGAGGATACTCGCCTTAAACTATGCGCCGATCTGTCCCGGACTTGTTCCTCCTGCTTTACGATCGTTCAATACTGATTCTAAAAAGTGACTAGGAGGAAGTGGGCGAAGAGGAATAGATGGGAACAGGGAAACGATGTTTCCTAAAATGGTCAGGATGTTATAACAATTTAACATATTATAAAACCTATACCGATACAATCCATGAAGGGCTTGGGTTCAGTCTTGGCATCATGGTTACCTGGTTTTTTCCAACAATAAAGGGTACCCAATTTATAGGAGGATGGATGAATCCGAGGAGGGTCTCCAGACCACGCATTGCTTAATGGATTGCTAGAATTAATAAAACAATTTTGGGAGATTTCTTTTGTCGGGGACTGTGGAAAAAGATAAGTGACATGTAAAGAACAAACAACTCCCGGGAGAGAAAATATGCTCACTTGTAGTTTTAACGCAACTTGTGCGAATTATATTCTAATCGAGAAACTGACACTGTGGTATGTGCTGTATGGCAGCAGATATTGACGATACGTATGCAAGTTGTCAAAAGTGAACACCACTTTTCGGGAGGATAAAAAAACCTGGTTTAACGTTTATTCAGAATCTGTGCGTATCGTATCGTAAAACTCTCGTACGCCCTACGCCTTTTATAGGGTGCAAATGTGAATCCTAGAAGCCTATTAGATGTGCGGATACTAGGCTAAAGGAAAGTCGCCAGACCAACTTTACGATGGAGTGATGGTGTGAATGAAGATGACTGTAACATCTTGGGAATACAAAACTGGAGGATGGCAGCTACAACAGAAGTGCGGATGCCAAGGATAGTTGTAGCGCCTTGGAAGAAGAAAATATGTTCGGAAATAAATAAAAGAATATTGTTCAGAACAATATTAGGAATTTTATCTTTAAAATACCCAATTTAAATACATGATATAAATGAACCAAAATTATACTTTGTGTTTTTTTTCTACAAAACTCTGTTTATTCTGCCGATTGTTCGATGAAATTTTACCTCATGGGATGAATTTGGTTAGTTTAATTATTAAAATAACTAAACCCTACACAAGCTTTCAGTGAGCTAGAGGTCTGATTGTGCTAGTGGTTAGGTTACATGGTTAGTAGCAGAAAAGGGGAGATTCTGAGGTTATTGTTTTAGGAGGGAAAAAGATATAACATGTCGAGGACCTTACGTACTTAAGGTGTTCGAGATGAAATATTGGGTCGATTAAAGGCAGGAAATACTTGTTATTATTCGGTTTCGACATTTTTAACAAAAGAGACATTACATTGCTCGCGTCTTTTGTCCCGAAATCTGAAAATCAGAATTTATAAATCCATCATCCTTAAACGCTTCTTCACGAATGTGTAACGTGGCGCTGAAACGCTGCAGGATAGAAAACGTCTTAAGGCATTCGAAAATAAGGTTTTTCATAGAATATTCGGTCAAAAGATCGAGCCTTCGGGTTTGCTAATTCTTATTATTACTAATATTAGCTATGGTTATCCACATCATCCTCAACATAACAAATACTACAGCGCCTCCGGGTGTAGAAGACCACGTCACACAGGTGATGCCGAGAACCGGTCCCTATTGAAAGGGTCGCAAAGGGTGGACTATCAATATGAACAATTTTCGCAGAGGGGTTGGATATAATGTCGGCAGAATAGGAGATGACGAAATCCGCCAGGAGGCCAGCAGGTCTGTCTATAATGGGATTGTGCTGCCATGAAATTGTAGTGGGGGTTCACACCATGAGGCCTCGGAGGGTGCAGAACTAAGAAATGGCTATGTATGGATCCTAATGAATAAAAATAGGATAGGATATATCATATGAGATCTTTAAAAGTACTATCTTAGAAATACTTGAATTTCATGAGGAAAAAGAACTGTAAAATCTCAATGAAACCTCAGCCAACAGCGGTTTAAGTCAACTAATTGCCAGACACCTAGGAAGGAGTTGAAGAAGTACCTAGGGTTTGAGTGGGAATAAAGTTTGTCATAAAAGGATTGATATCGGGTTCGAGCCAAATCGGTAAAAACTGGAAAATTAAGGTCATGATGGATGACTAGATTCTTGAGAAAGTTAGGAGCATTGATGATTTTAAGAAGGAGTCCGTTTCTTGGAGCACCAAAGATCAATTCCGTAAGTTCAAACATGTCTTATAATAGTAATGTATATGGTGATTGGTTGAAAGCTTAGAGTGTTAGAGTTTACATACTCAAGAATCTTGCCTTACATAAACAGGAATGAGAAAAAAATAAAATAGAGGGTACCATAAATTTAGGAAAAACCTGGTTTGAGCGTGGATCTTTGACAAATCACTTTCCTGCACAATCATAATCCACTATTAATTATAAATTTAAATTAAAAAACCTAATTAGTTAGCTACGAGTCACCCAAGGTGCAAGGCCTAGCACTGCTACCAACAGATTTATCGCAGATCCCTCTCAAGGTATTGTTCCAGATTTCTATTATTTTCCTTCCTATAAACATTTACATATTTTTTGTTCGCTTTTGGTCCGAGAAGGCGGTAGGCTTTCAAGTGGGGGTCTAATTCAAGCAAGTGGATAAACGAAATTTATGTCCCGTCTTATTCCAGAAATTTTTCGAAATGGACGAATAGAGATTCATTTTCGAATTATTTATTACATTTATTTTTATTATAATAATTATTATTCACTTTTATTTTACATATAACACAGTATACTTGTTTTTTTATATATGTGGCACTAAAACCCATGAAGAGTAATGGATTCACTATGTGGTAGAGGCTGTACTCTTTCTGGGACAACGATTGTGCTGGGAGGTGATTTGTCCTAGATCACGCCCAACCACGAGATTTTTCCCCATGTTTTGGGACCCATTTTATAGAGGCTGGGTTAGCCCCAGGAGTCTCCCAGGTACTCCATACCAAAGGATTCATACCCGGCTGTTAACAGATTGAAACAAATCTGCCTCAGCCGGATTCGAACCCGGGACCTTCGGCCCAGTAATTCAACGCTCTATCACTGAGCGATTCCACTCTCTGCTTGCAATATATAGGTAAAATATTTAAAAGTCAAAAGTAATTTAAATTTGTGTACATGGTCATAAACGTCGAAGGTTAAGACAGGCATTGTAGAAAACAACAGGACCACCCTTATGCATATGTATTCGATCCTTTCTTCAATTAAATCGAAGGAATTTGTCTCGTTAAGAAAAAAAAAATTTTCTTAGCCCCTTGGCTTTTATTAATTTTTGACAATTACAATAACAAAAATATGACACATGACATCTCTTGTACTGCACAACGTTAAGAAATTTACCCGTTACAACTAAATTTCGTGTCATAGTAATGAATCGCTTCCACGAGACTAGAATGTCTTTAAGGAAGTCTAAGGAATGTCGAAGGAATTTTGTCGATTCCAGCATTTTTTCCATCTTACTGAATAGAACAGCTTAGTAAACAATAAATACAGGATCCGTGGTCCGAGCTAACACGATGTAATGAAAATTTTCACTTCTCATCAGTATCACTAATATGGCAAACACTAGCATTTAACTTAAACAAATATATTATTAGAACTGGAAATTAATAAAAACACTTTGTTAACTATTAAATAGTGGCATTATTCAAATCAATCAGTTAAGAAAAGTCGAAAATGAAAAAAAAAAAGCTTTAAGACGATCTGGAAATTGAAGTTGATGGTAAATTGATTTTGCATTGATTGAAGTTCAATATCAGTAAAAAGAGTTATGCAGGACTTAATCGCACAAGTATTTAATCGTATCTTCAACGTGCAGAAGCGAATTATAATTTCAAAAATAAAATTATTAAATTAAGCTTGGTGGTTTTCAATGAATCTGCTTAATCCATGGTAGTTTATTTACAAGAATTTAAACTGTGGTATTGTCAAATGTTCATAGGATTGGGATGGTAAGATTCGATCTGAAATATTTACAAATGGCTCATTTAAGGTTCTACTATTAGAGCTATTGTATTTAACTTTCGGGATAGAGTTTTGACCTCTACTAAACCATCGAATTCCTCTCGTATCCAATCCTTACAATCGAAATTGCTTCGTAAATTCCTCTCGTATCCAATCCTTACAATCAAAACTGCTTCGAAAAATCCTCTCGTATCCAATCCTTACAATCGAAATTGCTTCGTAAAATCCTCTCGTATCCAATCATTACAATCAAAACTGCTTCGGAAAATCCTCTCGTATCCAATCAAAATTGCCTCGTAAAATCCTCCTTACTTTGTTATTCATCAATGCTCCTAACTTTGTTACGATTAAAGTCATTCATAATGACATTAATGTCTCATTTTTTGCTGATTTGTCTGGAACCAGATCTCAATCATTTTCAAGCCTTCAACTCCTGATAATACTTTGAGGCCTCAGAAAATAGGATGGCTTCGAGATCTTCTCACTTAAACCTGATATTTGAGTACTACAAGTGGGTAGTTTCTCAGCTTACCATTACTTGCTATTATATATCATCAGTATTATTTAATACAGATGGGAATCTCAATAAATATTATTTATTACATGGGGAGGTTGTAGTTAAAGGTAGACAACAAAATTTAAATAAATACTTTAACATAGTCAAAACAAAATAATAAAAATAAGCTAACTAGTTAAAGAAATAGTAAAAATTGAAAGTAAATTCTTGATTTATTTTCTTCTATTTTTATCTCTTACCAAATTCTTTTCTTCTTTCATTTTTTTAGGATATCTAGTTCTATCTAGTTCTTTCTACTTTGTTCCCATTCCAATGTCTATTATTTTCATTTTTCTGACATAGCCTTCCTGAAGAATTCCAACAATTTTTAAAACGTCTTCATCTATTAGGTACATTAATAACTGTACACTAGTATTATAACTAAACTATATAACTAACTAAACATCATCTCGACATAGCGATCGCCTTATAAATATTAATTATCTTTTATATATAGTATTTATTAGTACTTATATTTTAAATCTATTATAATTTTTCTTCTGAAAGAAAAAAAAATCTTTTTAGTTTAACGAAATAAATTTGATTGTTACGTATCAATTAATCTTATTTCTTGTTTATGCTTACTATCCATATCATATTGGCTTCTGTATATTTTATGTCAACGTGGACATAACTTTAATGAAAATGTAGGCATCATTTCTGCATGTTGTCGCTTGCAGTCGAGTCAAAACAAGTTTTAACTTTTCATTCGTTTACTTTGTAATATTCTCCAATAATACAAATAATCATGAGCTTTAGTTTGGGAAAATGAATGTAATTATGTGAAATGGGGATATCTATATTTCGGTAATGATTACGTCAAGAAATGAAAGTTTCAACAAATATATATTATCTATACTTTGAAATTTCATTTGAAACATTTCTTCAAATCAGTCCTTAATGAAATGATTAGCGATATATACGCATTTCCCATAACTATACTCACATTACCTAACTAAAACTCCGGATTATTTCTATTTTCGAGAAACTTAAAAATTAAACAAATAATAAGTTAAAACATGTGACTCGAAACGACAACCTACGAAACTGATACCAAAATGTGTATACTGCACCAAAATGAATCGGGATGTTGCTAATTTTTCAGTATATATTTTACCTAGTATTTATATTAGTACATATTTAGTAACTATATTAATATTTACTGTAGTATGATTTCTAATAAATATTAATGCTTTTTATAATGAAAATAATATTAAAATGGTAGCCAAAGTTAGTGGTATCCCTATTCATTTTTGCGCAGTTTATGTCAACATATGTTTTTTATGCGATAAAAGACAAATAGTTTTGTATAATTTTTTTTATATAGGCATAAGAATTCCCTCTCACCTTTTGGTTTTATCACTAAAAAGATCATTATTTAAACTAAAAGTCACAGATGCTTATGAGGCAATAAGATGAATAAATAAAAAATGTAAAATTATAAATTGCTGTTGGAATACCCTCTCACCTTCGGCTTTACTGCTGAAAGGATAATTATTTAAATTAAAAATATCAACCACATATCGTTATAAAGCAATAAGATAAATTTAAAAAAAATATATAAAAATTCACAAATAAAATGCACTTGTAAAGAAACCCATTACTTGAGAGCGACTTGATTGATGCCCAAGACCATCCTCAGCTCATGTCCTGCTTCCTCCGGAGCTTCCACATCCTTCCAGGCAGCCGTCTAAGGACGAAGGATCAAAAATCGGCCGGAGATGAATCCTGTCTGTATCTCATTAAGAAGGAGCGTGAGGTTGGGTCCTTTACATACAATCTCCTTCTCCAACGGGGGTCGTCTGCGGCCGTCATCTCTTTGGTATCTCTGGTGGATTCGTTTTGGAACTGAAGCCTGTCAGGGAAAATAAATAAGCATATACTACGATGTTGTAAATATTCATTTTTTTTCTTTTCAAGAGTTCATTGTGTTAGCCATGGTTTGTTTATTTAACGTCACTTTATGCTGCTATGGCTAATGTGACGATGCTGCAGCAAAAGCAATAAATTTTGGCTATCCAGGTTTAAACAGGATAGGGATTTATACCCTCATTTATCGTCCCTTCCGAAGGACGTTATAACTAAGGATTTTTTACTCCCTGTAAAGAAATCCTAGGGCCACCTGCCGGGCTACGTACCCGCGAAATTGGGCTTAGTTGGTTGTTATGCTAATCACTGTACCACTGGTCGCCCCTCGTTTTTTATTTTTATAACTAGGCCTTTTCATGTTTTTTTATGTGAAAAGTTCTTCAGTGGCGTTAAGCGAATTTGGTAGGGGATAAACTTGTAGGTTCGCGTCAGCAACATGCTCGAGACTAGATATGCACCTACTGTGCATGAGTCTTTTAGACTTGCAGGAGAACTTTCTTTTATCAACTTCAGCTTAAAGGTCAGAATTACATTGATATAACAATAATTATTTTTATCTGATAACTCATTTAATATTTGAGAGCTTTCCGTTTCCCCTAAAAGACTTCATTTGTATATAAATATATATTTAAAAAAGGAAAAAATGGCCTGTGTGGAGGTTATAAAAAATCTCTTAAATTTGTTTAATTCGAAAGGCAACGCTTTAAAAAAGGTGTATAATTATTGTTCGTAGTATAAATATATGTGAAAATTAGGCTAATGTTAATAATTCAAAATTAAAAAATCGTTTTAAAGTTCCAACAATAGTCGATTAAGAAATTCGAAAAAAGAACAGCAAAGAACTCGAAAGTCTTAATTTTTCACTTCGGCTGTCATCTATTTAATTTTTTTTTAACCTTGTATAAAATTTAATAAACTAAAGGTAGCTGTCCTACCACCTTCGCACCTACAAACCACCTACGAACTAAAGTCATCACATTCCCAAGTCATAACAGGAGATGTATTGGAATTCCTTCATCTGAAGATGTCAGATTGTTTCAACCAGCGCGTCTGGAAATATTTTATGACCCTGGATTCCAGAAGAGATATTGCTCCAAGCGAATATATTACTTTGTTATCGATCTCTTCGCCCTAAGAAATATCTCTGCAAGAAATGGAATTTTATTTTAAAGGCTTCAGACTGATTGTATGGCTCTTCACAACCTTGTCGCTCAGCTTACAAGATAGGTTTTAGTATCTTGTACACTTTGCACCTTTTTTTGACAAGAATAGTTCAATCACTTGATGAAATTTAATAATACTAGTTGACTCTGCAAAAACAGTTAATAAACTCTGATAATTTTTTAGTTTATGAAACAATTCCTTTCTTAAAGACAGGGAATCTGCCAAGATCTAATGTGCCTACTACCATTGTACATATAACATACCTAACCACTTGGGGTGATAATGAAAAATTAGAATATTGATCATCAAAATCATTAAAGCTATTAAATTATTACAACTTTTCTATCTTAGTTTGTAAACCCTATTAATTGAGGAACATGTTTTTTATAATTTACGAATTTTTCATGTTATATGAATACCAGAACCAACAGTGCCTGTTTTTTTTCTTTTTTTAAATTTATTCATTGAAATTTACATGAAACGTGTTTTATAACAATACAAGTAACTGGCAGGAATGGTACATAATAGCATGGATAAAGACAAGTAGAGAAACTACCCAGTGGTAGTACTCAAAAAGCAAGTTCAACTTAGAAGGTCACGAGGCCATCTTCTTTTCAGACGCCTCGAAACTAGTGGTTTGAAACTAGTGGGTTTGAGTGGGAATAAAGATTATCTTAAGAAGAATTTTGGATTATTGTGCTTTTTGAGTAAATGATAGATCCGAATTTTTATGAAATGTGTTTTTCTGTTGTCTGTATCGCATGAAATTTTTTGAATTAAAAATGGTTTATTTTTGCTTAATTTGATCAGTATATAATGATTGTATTTGCTATGTGTTAAATTAATAAGCTATTAAAATATCATAGCAAACAGCAAAACCTATCCCATTATTCTATTCTTTCCTTGAAGCTGTATAAAAGTAAAAATATATCTTTCAAGTCGAATACCTTGTATTTGCGATGCTTGATATATCTTTAAAACGATAATTATTGTAACATCGATACAAAACTTTTTTTTTATTATTATTTATTTATTGATATTTAAAACTATATTACAATAATATAACAAGTAAATAGGCTAAGTGATACATAATGATATGATATAATGACAAGTAGAGAAACTACCCACTGGTAGTACTCAAATCGCATGTTCAACTAAGAAGGTCACGTGGCCATCTTCTTTTCAGACGCCTCGGAGGATTATCGGGAATTGAAGAGGAAGCTAGAGGGTTTGAGTGGAAATGTAGTTTGTTATGAAAGGATAGATAGCGGGTTCGGGCCAAATCAGCGACATTAAGGTCATTATGGATGACTTTATTCTTAACAAAATAAGAGGCATTGAGGATTTTATGAAGGATTTTGGATTGTAGGGATTGGATACGAGAGGAATTCGATGGCTTAGTGGAGCCCCAAAGCTCTACTCCGTAAGTCCAAATAGGTCGTATGATGGTCATGTAGATGCGTCTTTTGTAGTTAATTTTGAGGTTAGAGCGTTTGTCTAGTAAGTGTTGAAGTAGCCTGAAACGTCGAGCGGTTTCTTGTCTTTTCAGTCTTGTATGAGGATTCCAGGTTAATCGTTTGTCGAGATGCAACCCTAAGTATCGGATCTGTTCTACAGGCACAAGTGGGATATTATTAAAGGATAATGAAGGGCAGGAAGTCAGTGGTTTATGACGCAGGGTAAAAGTGATTCGATGGGATTTTTTGAATTTATTTGAATTCTCCAGTTTCGACACCATTCTTCAAGATCAGTGATATGGGATTGGAGGCTTTGGGATACAATAACTGGATTAGTGTTGACTGATAATACACATATATCATTAGCATACGTGGTAAGGATAGTATTAGGATGAGTTGGGATGTCAGCTGTATAAAGTGTATAAAGGATTGGACCAAGGATACTACCTTGAGGAACACCAGCAGATTGGGAAAAGAGGGATAAATAGACATTATTATGGTTTACTTGGAAAGTTCTGTTTTTGAGATAGGATTGAAGGACGAGAAATTATGTAGGCGGTAGAAATTCACGGAGTTATAGAGCAATCCCGGATGCCAGACTCGGTCGAAAGCCTGTTCCACGTCAAGAAAGACGCCCGAACAATATTATCCACGTTCTAATCCAGAGGAGACTACATCCACCACACGATGACATTGCTGAATAGTGGAGTGGGATGCTCGGAATCCAAACTGGTGATCTGGTATTATGTGATTTGCTTCAAGGAAGGGGTACAATCGTTTGAGGATGAGTTTTTCTAGAATTTTACTCATGCAAGGTAGAAGAGAGATAGGACGGTAAGAGGAAGGGTATTCTGATACAAAACTTAAATCGATCTAAAGAAAATCTTCTAAGGTGCGATTCGATTAACAAGGGAAAAAACCAGTCCTATGGTGTTCAGGTTACAGTCTGCAAGGGCAGTATTCTTGTGAATTTTTGTTTTTTAGATATTGTTTTCCATATTTATTTTTATTTCAAATTTTCCTTTAATTCGAATTCTCTTGAAAAGATTTGATCTACCTTTCTGGCACGTTTAAAACTTTAGTTCCGAATCCAATGTTATTCCTCTCCATCTTTTGAATGTTAAAAATAATGATATTTCTACGGTATTTATTGAAAAATATTGATATAATAAATATTGGTGTTTATATCTCGGAGATTATATACATTTCCGATACCATACATTCCTATATTTCAATGTCGGCATTACCTTGCACTTTTTTTCTTGTTTTCAATGATTGATTCTTATATCTATTTAATTTTTAGTGTCAACTGAACCGAATGAAATTATTATTATTACAAGCTAAATATCGGTTGAGATTTGATCCTGTTGGTGACAAGAATGGTGAAGAATGTTCCTTTGAAACGTCTGCTATAGAAAAAGAAATTGGTCACTTTTACTTTTACATTGGACCGCATTCCTCAGGCCCCAATCAACGTACCCAACCCCATCAAAGAATTCTTCGCCTTTCTATACAAAAATATACAACTATTGTGATGAATAGAATATATTATTATATTAATTAAGAAGGATTTGCGGCATTGGAATGCCGTGCTGTGAAGTAGTACTTTTTTTTTTATATGTATCTTACAAATAAACTAAATTTTTATCACAGGTTTTACTCAAGTTATTATTTATTTATTTTACGAGTGTAAGGTCATAGTTCTGGAAATATCTTTTTTCAGAACAAAATACAATATTTTCCGGGGTATACTACGCAGATTCCGTAAGCTAGTACACCTCGTTAACGTAAAGGTTAAGATAGTTAGATAAGATTATAATTAACAACAGGGTTCTGCTGTAAGATATATATTTATCTATGAGATCGTTTTAGGTCTTTCATCTAACAGCTCGCCTTTTTAGGCTACTTCAACATTTAGTAGACGAACGCTCAAATCTCCCTTCTTCTGGACGGAAAAGAGCTTTGGGCTCCACTAAGCCATCGAATTCCTCTCGTATTCAATCCTTACAATTCACAATTATTCGAAAAATCCTCTATGCTCCTTACTTTGTTACGAACAAAGTAATCCTTTATGTCCCGTTTGTTGCTGATTTGGCCTGAATCCGATATCAATCTTTTCATGACAAACTTCATCTCCATTCAAACCCACTAGTTTCAAACCTCCCAACCTCTTCAATTCCTGATAATCATCCGAAGTGTCTGAAAAGAAGATGGCCTTGTGACCTTCTAAGTTAAACTTTTTATTCGAGTACTACCAGTGGGTAGTTTCTCTACTTGCCTTTATCTGGAAACATGATTAATCTTTCATTATATTTACTTGATGTATTCAGTATACAGTTGTAAATTTCATTAAATACATTTAAAAAGAAAAAAAAGGTGTTTCATCTGCCTATGCCCATTCCTAAAATAAAAACGTAGCATAATCAGTTCCTCAAGTTGTCTCATCCGAGTTAAGTAACAAGTTATAACTTTTCAATCGTTTTCTTATTAATATTATCGAAAATACAAAAATTAACGTGAGTTTTAATGTGAAAAAAAGGGTTTAATTATGGGAAATGTGCATATTCCGGCACTTCATTAAGAAATGAACCTTTCAACAAACCGTTTGATGTATAAATAATGATGTAACCGAGACAATAATTCGCTAAGTCGGTTCTTCAATGTCCCGTCTCATTCTTATTTTATTCTTTTTATTTCACCTCGGCAATTTCGCATCCAGCAAATTTGTTAGAAGTTTTTGTTTGATTTGCAGGAACATGATCAAGTTATGAAAATGATCAATAGCTCTTGAGCAGATGTCTAATTGTCTTTTTAATCTTCTCCTAGCAAGTTATAATAGGGAATAGGAAAGATAATGAAGGAGTGGATTTTGGTGATTTTATGTTAATGAGTGGGACGTTCTGTATTTTATGTTAACGTAGGATTTTTTTGCGGGATTGCGGGAATATTAATTTCGTTGAATATAATGTGGTTCAAAATAAACCAGGTAGCATTAGCAACTTTTCTTAGAATTGTTTGACTGTTTTGTTTATTTCTTGTATAAATGGATGTGTTTTGCTGAACCCAAAAGTTCTGCTCCGTTTGTCCTATTAGGTCTCAGTGTAGAGGTATAGATTATTCGTTTGTTTCGTAAGTCAAGTGGAGATGTGATAGTTGTTGGTAGCGTCATGTAAGTACTAGCCGTTTGAAATCTGTTCTCTTCGCCGATCTTATACCCCCCGTGTTCTCCCAATATTTCCGATGTATACACCAGGAAGAATGTTCATTGAACATTGCTTTTAATTTTAGGATCTTGTTGACTTACATCACTATATTATTTATAATTTATGATAATGTTTTTATCATTGCTTTAATTTTTAAATATTTTTATTTTGAGCTTTGCCACGGTGAGGCGGACGTCCCGGGTTCGAATCCCGGCCGGGGGCAAATCTTTCCTCTTCAAAATAAAAATATTACAAAGTTTTTAGATAGAACCTCGTTGTTGTCAATTTTGACTGCTGGACTAGGTTTCCTTGGGCGACCTGTGATGTAGTGGTTAGCATGGAACAACCTACTATCCCCAAGGTCACTGATTCGCAACCCTAGGATTTTTTAATAGGAGTAAAAAATTCTTAGTTATGCCATCCTAAAAAAGAAGTCTCGCGAACTTATACTCATTAAAGATCCCGATTCGTTTTAAATGATCGAATATTTTGGTAATATGATTGCTATTACCACTCAATTGAATAACGAAAAGGGAGTCTAGCATTATTGGTTTTTGAAAAAGTTGGCAAAGTTCTTTTTTGCAGCATATACAACTTCAGTTTCCGGAAAATATTTTTGAAACGTGACAAAAAAGCGTGTTTCTGAGGTATATTATTGCACAATTTCTATATAAAAGGTTGAAAAATACATTGCTGCAATGTAGAGGAATACGATACATTATTTGAACCCGTATGTGAATGTGGGGTACAGATCGTACCTTTGAGGCGTGACTGTATTCAAGGCTTAAAGCGTAAGGTCATAAACATCAAAGGTTTTGGTAGGCATAACAATAAACAATAGGGTAGTACTGCATGACATGTCTGCTCCAAACAGTTTTACAACAATTCCATGACATTCTGAAGTAAAAACTATCAAAAAAATCCCTTCTATTGCTGGGATACGATGCTATCCAAGGTCCGCGAAAAGGAATGATAGCGAAAGTTCCGACCTTGAAAAAAAAGCGAAAACCCATCCCCTGCATTGCTCGGCAGATACCCTATACCCCAACCCTTATCGAGACGGCCTTCTGATTGGAGGATTAATAGCCAATGAGAGTCGAGGAGGAAAACGAGGGACGAATAGGATCGAGGGATGTGGGTCAGAGGAGCAGGAGAGGGGGCGTGGGAACTCGGGGGCTGACGGCCTCAAGGCCTTGGCTACCGCCTCCCCCCCTGCCCTCCCTCCTTTCCCTCTCTCTATCCCTCCCTATCCCCTCCCTTCTCCCTCTCTATCCCTCCCTCCTTCCCTCCCTCCTTCCCCCCACCGCTCTATCATTATCTCCATTCTTCAATCTCGAGATCCATCCGAGGCATACTCCGCTATTAGTGGCCAATTATAAAGTGAGATGTATCAATAACAATTAGCAACTAGTTATTTTTGAGATCACGAAGAACTGAGGAACCAGTTACTCTTGAATCTTTATGGAACTACCTTACCGCTTGCTCTTCTAATATCACTTGGTTATTCACGATTGTTACATTATGTATCATCATTACTTAATATTCGTATTATAGTAATAGTACTATTAATTCATATTGAAAAAAAATACAAACTCATTCACAGCAGTTTATTTAACGGACAAAACAACGTAATACAGCATTACAACATTTAAACTATATTTGATTAAAACAAATGGTATCAGTTATGTAGGCTGTCGCTTCGAGCCACAAGGTTTAACCTATCATTCGTTTCCTGTTTAATATTCTCCTAAAATACTCATACAAATGATCATGAGCGTTTAGTCAGGAAAAATGAGTGTAACTATGAGAAGTGTGTTGATTTCAATAACTATTTCATCAAGAAATAAACGTTTCAATAAATTTGTTCCTGAACGTCTCATATTTTATTAACTTCACATTAAAAAAGCAATGAAAAATAAAAACGTATTCATGAGAGTAGGGAATTAGACTTGGATGAATGATTATTTACCATCAGGGATTAGCTTGTTTCTAAGTCCTCTTCAAAATGCTATTGCCTTCTCTAAGGTATCCATGTTGTTTTCTTTTATTTTTTTGTTTGTTTGTTTATTATTTATGTAATTATTAAATTCATTAATAATACAAAATAATAATGTATGTGCCTCATACTATCTTTTGTTGCCAATACTTGTAGAAATTGGAACGTTTTTGCGCAGTTTATTGAAATATCCAAGCAAAAATCTAATATTTAGTCAACAAAGAAAGTGGTATGTATTGTGGTTGTAATTATATTTTAACTAATTCGAAGAATTATATGTAGAGTACATTTTTCATTAATAAAAACAATCTATTTTTAAACTGACAAGATGCAGTCATTTTTTTTTTCTGTAGGGAAGAGGGAGATTTGATAAGATAATACAGCATGTTTTCATTTGTGGTCACATGTCTATCAGCGCAAAAAATGTTTTAATACTTTGTTACTTCGGATCAATGGATTTTTTCATCGTTGCTTGTAATTGATTTCATACAAATTTAGCATTTAATTATTTTGCTGAGAACATGAAAAACAAATATTTTTTCATCAATTTCGCAGTGTTATTTAACCCACGCAGCCCCCAATGCCCTTTGATGTTAACTCTAATGAAAAGGAAATTAACACAGAGTAGTATCTAATAAGTCAATATGATACGTAAGGATGTAATTAGTACAAAAGTACCAATACAGAAGTAGTAATTAAATATACTAATGCAAATATCGATATTACAACAGGTCTCGGTGATTTTAAACATAAAAATGGTTTTTGGTTGAATTGAAGGATAGGAGAATATAGATTAATAAGGTTAAAGGCATTAAAATCAAGTCTTCGTTATTCACTTGATTTTAATAACGTTCAATATTTCGACTAAATACCGAGAAAATGAGATAAAACGAAGTTAGTAACTTTGGAATCATGCTTGATGTTAGGTTACTTCGAAAAGATAGATTATGTTATTATTTAACTGTATATCTCATGGATGGAGTTAAATTTAATTTTTTATATATTCTTTTTAATACCAGAGTTGATTTTATTTTTTTCTATTTTAGTGTTGAGTACCTTTTTAATGTTTAATTTTTTCCTCCGTTTTTGATCATTTCTTTGTTTGCTAATTAATTATATGCAATTATTTGAAATTAATGGTAACAATATCTTATAGAATATGCGATTGTCTTCAATTCATATCCAACGTTCTCAGTTCCACATTTTGTCAAATACATTCGCTTTAAAAAATTTATCTTAATAAATCAGCAAAGATAAATAATTTTACTGATGAGTTGTTTAAATTTGGATTTTACTACGATATAGAAACTGCAGAGAAAAATTGCAAACGTCGGTTATTTCCCTTGTTTTTTCATTTTAATTGTGTATTTTTGAAAATATTTCCTCAGGTATCGGATTACTTATAATAACGGGTTTATATTTCAGCAAATCATCAGCAAACCCGTAATTTTATGTAAATTAGATGCACTTACAAACCGAGCCAGTGAGGTTGCAACCCAACACATAACAGGTTGTATAACCTTATCAGCTGATTGTAATGCCATCAGCTGATCTGTTCATGATTCCGGATAACAGTATTTTATTCATCCCAACTCTCTTAGCAGCTTGTGGGTATCCATATTGTGCATTAAGAATGAAACGAGCACAACTTAAAAATTGTGTTTTACTTGAATGAAATGCTATATTGACTTCACTCCCCATACAGTTACCTTAGAGAAAATTAAGATCCTTTGATCTGAATAATATTTAAATAGTAAAATGAGATACCACCCTGAAACCATACAAACTATAGAGATAAGTAATTCTATATCATTAATGAATAAGAGACATATCCCTCTCTTCTCCAAAGGTAGACTTTGTTGACAGACTGGGAGTTGTTTAGTAAATAAAGATCCTTTTCAACTAATTGAATAACATTATATTTATTATGTGCTGATCATAGCTACAAAGTTATATATCTACTTACAAGGAAGAAAAGGGAGCCTTATCGTTGCCTACATCTTGAGTGTCTGCTGTTCTGCCTACAACTGTCGCTGTCCTGTATCTTTTGCCTTTAGATACAGATCCTTAGGAACATTTAAGCTAACTGCTCAGTGATCCTTAACCTATTTATTAAGATATTCCTAATGTTCCAAATAGTGTCACACACAACAGAACATTGAACTCATAATATCCCTTATAGTTATTAAATATTACATAAATGATTTAATCTGTTAACACCGGTAGATGGATCTAGTTTGTGAGATCCGACATTCTTGGGGCTCATCCAGCCTCTATGAAATGAGTATGCTTCATTTAGGGATAAGAACTGGAGGTTGAGATCTCTAAGAAATTACCTAACTGCACAACCTTTGACCTCAAAAACAACAGTCTCTACCAAGCAATTTACGTAGAACCCCGCAGTGTAAAAAAAAAGAACATGTTGGAAATGATATATCAGACATGTCGTTCATGAATTAAAAAGCTTCAACCCAAACGATTGCTACTGAGGACTTAACTTAAAAAAGGCAATTTTTATAGTATGTTAGTAATTTTGAAAACTTTGGTAATAAATTGCAGCCAGTAAATGTGCTGCGTTCATAATTTCTATGACAGAACTTTTGTTTAAGTCCTGTGAGGTCCGTTTAAAGTTCTTTTCAACTTATTTTTTCATCGTTACACGAATCATTTTTTAAGTATTTTTAATAATTAATAAGGTAATATTGCAAATATTTTGTTGCTAAAGATGTGAAGGAACTACGAAGTGAAGGAGAGAGGGAAATCTCGAGTAGTCGCTGGCAGGTCCTTGAGCTGCCTGAGGCCCACACTGGGGCTACTCTTTGCTCTCTAACGTTAACAATAATTATTTAATATTTAGTTAAATAATTAAAATATTCAAAAATATGTATAGCTAAGGATATTCGGATGTAAAGTGTAAGGATGAAGAAAGGAACAGGATTAAGTTAAATATTCGAATCAGAAAATGTAATGGGAACACCACATGACTCATACAGCTAATAAACTATATATCAGAGTCTGATAAAACATTATTCTATATAAAATTTAAGTAAAATTATTTCTAAATAACCACATTTTACAACATAATATTTAAAATATAATTTACAATTACTGAAGAAATCTTGATAGGTTAATTTTAAGACGACTATATCCGCATACCCTGTTGAGGGAATTAAAATGTAGTTCATTGTTTAAAGTTAAATATACAACTTCCGGTTCCACTATATCGAAAATTTTGTATATTATGTCTATTAATACAATCTTCTTAAATATTTGAATGCCACTATAATATGAAGTGCCCGCTTGTTGCTATAAGACTGGAGCATATGTTTTCTCAAAAAAGTTATCTAGACAGAATCTTTAGGGGGTGATGGAATTCACTAGCAAAGTGCTTAACCAATTTGTCTTGGTGTATAGGTTTCATAATGATGAGAATTTACCCCCCAAAATATTGGGTCTCAAAAACCCTTTCCCTACAAAGGGGCTTAGGGATATTCGATAAGTCTATATTATTATTGAAATATCTCGATATTTTTGACTCCATATATGATAATATCGATATATAGGAGAAAACCAAGACAAAAAACTTTTACCAATAAATTCCTTGAAAGGTCTTAGTTCACAACTTATTATAGACTTTTCTGTTTCTAGGACAACGGTTGAGCAGGTAGGTAGTTTGGTTGAGAGGTTTTCCCCCAAATTATGAAATAAATGTTAGGTGAGCCCCGGAAGGACTTTATTTCCCACATGATCCATCCGTAGCCGTTAATTTATCTGTCATAGATGGATTTTAACCCATAATCTTCTATTTAACTATAAAATTCTATTAAAAATTTCATTATAGTTTTCAAATCATATTGAAGTTTAGAAGAATCTACATTTGATAAATGATATAAATCACCAGGGTGAATTTTATGTAATTATTCTAAATGCTAACATTTCGGTCCATAATTTCTTCAGTTGCCTCAGATAGACTTCAAGAACAGAAACGTTTATTTGATTTTCATCTCAGTTCTTAAAATTTGTACGCCGTATTTTTTTTGTTCGGGCTTTTACAACCTTTGGTCATATGACGAAACCCAATATATTGGTTTACGCAGTATTTGACTATAACAAACTATTTTGCACACTACAAGAATTTGTACATGTCGATCATTTTCAATGATATATCAAAGTAAAATTTTTATGAATTATAAGATTGTCAACACTGTATCGATAATATTTCTGATCATGTCCCAATCTTAATGAATTGGTTAGCATAAAATCTGCATGAGAGCATATATTTTTATTCCTGATTTCTATTATCTCTATTATTAGCAGAATGATCTGATGATGATGACTTGTAATTTATGTTGTACAAATTAATTTTTGGATGGATTCAAATGAACATTTCTGCCATATGCGTTTATTATTGATCAATATTTTTGCATTCTTTCAGATCTTCTTTTCTTTCTTCTTTAACTATTTGGACCATCTTTAGGCCTAGTTCATTACATGAATATAATTATTATTCTATTGGAGTATATTGGTTAGAATATTAAACTATTTACTGTTATGTAATTATTGTATTAAATAATAAATACATAAGCTCAAAAATAAAGAAATTTAAAAAACGTGTAAACATAGGTTTATGTGTGTGTTTTAATACATTATTTCGTGGTCAAATCGTAGGGTTATAGAAAAAAACTAATAAATTATGTATATGGATAGTATTGAGAGTTATTACTAAAATAAGTAATCATATAGACCTCCTACACATCACTACATCTTAACAATCGATAAGAGATTGTATAATATCTAAGATGACTAGGATGCCACACACACAGGCGGCGGTAGAAGCGTAGGCGAGAGAAGACGCGCCACCTCCCCACAAAAAACCCTGATAGAGCATGTAGTGGTTCAATTAGTGACAGTATCTTTATTCGAAAAGAACAATGCAGCGAGAGCTGTCATTACGGTAACGACCTCTAGCCGCCCTTTGTTGAACTGTTGTTATTTCAACAATCTATAACCTCCTAGCCTTGTTTAGCTTCGCCTCGGCCCTAACTTCGAATTATTTCGGATTGTTTTAAAGTTAACCCTCCAATGGTACGGTGAGCTGGGAGGATATAAATGGTACGGTGGGGTCCTCACATCCCCGAAATTTTTTTTAAAGGTTTGGGGTGCTATGGTATGAGTGCCTCTATACTGATCCATAAGAACATAATTCTAATACTGTAACATGACTTTATTCTTCATAAAAATACATTTTCAAACCAAGCTTTTCATTATAACGCAATATAACTTCAAGTAAATGAAAAATGTCCAATAAAACATAGGCAGTAAAAGTAAGTAACTTTCACAATAAAAAAAGAAAATAAACAAATAAAAGTTACATTAAATTTTCTAATCAAAATAGTCGAAAACCAGCCTCATGAATAATAAAATGAATAAAATATTCTCAATTATCATAGCAAGATATGCAATAGTGAACAGCTTTCAGATGACTCAAACAAACAGATTCTTTGCATCTAGTACAAACATTTTTCGTTTTCTTATCTGCACTACGAGGGAAAATATTGCACTTTCTGGTCTTCTGAGGTGGTTCACACGAGGATATAGGGATCTCATCACCAACACCAAGTATTCCTCACATTTCTGCTCGGAGCTCTCTGGGCAGTCTTTCATTATACACTCGTCTTTTCATGTGAATGTCTGTAAGCGCTAATGACCCTTATTATAAGCTAATGATTTCAAGTAATTAACTCGAATAAAGAAACATCTATTACAAAGCGCGGTGGAGTACATGAATGGTACTGTGGGATTTTCGTCAACTCGTCACCCAGCCTCTATGAAGTTGTTGTTCATTTAACGTCACAATATATTGCTGCTATGGCTACAGTGGGAGTCCTAAATTTTGCATAGCCAGGTATAATTTGAATAGGGATCTTTAATGATTACCTAACATTGTACAAAGTCCGGACACCCGTACTCTATTTGTGTACATGTGGATAAATATAATTTGATATCTATAGATATCTAATTTGATATAGCTACATTGCTATATTCGTTTGCGAAGTGAAATTGTTTGTATGTTTTAATTATTTATTTTATTTTTTTGTATTTTCATACTTTTTCCTCACAATGTTTATCTTACATAATTTGTTTAATTAATATTATGATCAAATGTAATAGAATTGTCGCTATACAGCAATAGAAGTACCAATGTGAATATCTTATCCATATTTTTTGAATTTAATATTTAATAACATTAAGGAGAGGACACAATGCTATAAATATCAATATACAATAAATCGCTTAGGTAGTGTTTTGCAGTGTCAAATTTTGTTGGGTGGACTTTAGTATGCCCCTACTCTTAGCCATACTATCTTGGGGATAGCGAGTTTTGCTGACGTTTGTTGTTTAATGCTATAAGAATTTTGTATGTAACATTGTTTTTTTCCCAAACAGTGCCAGAATTTCGGCCTCACAACTATATAGTTTTCAAAAAAAAAGCTATGACATATCTATATGTAAATTAGATAAAAACATATAGCATTTTAAGTTATAATATGCTAAAAGTCACTTACTGTAAATTTATTATTTTAAGATAAGACTTCGTATCCAAGATGAACTTTGAACTAAAGTTTGTAGTTATTGTTTCTCACCAGAATCTTCAAAAAATCTTTATTTCACCCCTTTTGGTTTATGTAACTCAATTGGGACGATTAAACCTCAGTAAATGGATTGTCGACTGTTAAAAATTATTAAAACTATAATAGGAATTTGAAGAAAGAATGTCAACAATAACAGATCATCAACATAGTCCATTCTCTCAAACCGTTCATGCAGTGGTGTGGTTTCCTTCTGTACAGTCCGGACATCACCGTATGCTTCTCTACCATTTCTCTTCTTCGATTCCGTTGCAGGCTTCTCTTTGCGAAGCTTTCCTTAAGACCATCTTCCCAGGTATGTCGGGGTCTTCCTCTGGACCTTATTCCTTCAACCTTACCCTCGGAAGTCATCTTGGCCAGCCTGTTGTTTTCCGTTCTTAAAACATCTTAGACTATTTTCTTCAATGGCTCCACTCCGAGGCTTGATCTAATGATGTTCTCGCACGATAAAACATATGAATAAAAAAAATAAAAATATTTTAATAATAAAAAGAACCGAAAGGTAAAACTTATAAGATAAGAAGAGAATGAGGTCAGAGAAAGGAAAATGACCTAGAAGAGACTTTTAAAATACAATTTATCGTATTCTTCGCCTATAGCATTATAAATAATTTTACTACACTTTTTATTGCAAGAAATGTAGACGATCTACGAACACTTCCTCAATTCTGAGATGAATCGATAGTTCTATTAATAAGTAGATGGAATCAGTCGTGATCGTTCCGAGAAAAACTTTGCCTGTGATGATTGCTTTTTTTTTCTGTTGTTGCAGAAACGAGTTGTAAAATTATAATAAAATTCAAACAAGTCTCTTGTTGCTTATGGAAAAAACATATCTATGGTCCTTAATAAAACTTAGCGTGATTTATTTATTAATCAAGATGATTGACGAATTGTAAACTATGGTTCTGGATTCTGGGTTATGGGTTCAGTACATGGTTGGGGCTGACTGACTCTGGCAACGTCAGCAGATCCATAGGGTCGATTCACGGCTATAACAGAATAAGTAAATCACAACCCAAAATCGGTTTCAAACTGGAACCTACAACTCAGAAACTCGGCTCTCTACACCTCAACCTATCTATATGTCGCACTTCTATTTGTATTGTATGTTAGTGACACAACTCGAAAAGCAGTGTTTTTTTGGTTCTGAGTTATGACTATGAAAAATGTGGGTAAATATCTGTGTCTATATCACACATACAAATTGTATGAACCTAGCTTTAGAACTTGTTTACCAGAATGTACTGGTGTCACTCTTAGTGCTTTAATGCTATTCCAAGATCATTAGTGAGAGACGCTAATACTTCTGATATTTCATCTTCATTAATGAAGTTGTCTTCTTCCCAGCATGATTGTAGAAGATGGTTCAGTTCTGTTGCTTCCTGATGGCTGCTATCCATCTCCAGTAGCTCCCTGAAGTATTCGGCCTATCTGTTCATTATTTCTTTTGGGTTGCTGAGGACGTTCCCTTCTTTGCCCTTTATATGGTTTATTGCTGGCTCGCTCTCCATACGCATAACCCGAGAACAGTTTTTGGATTTCTCGGAAGTTTTTTTCCATCTTATTTCCGAAATCCTCCCAGGCTTTCCTTTTTACAGCTACCACGACATCTTTGGTCTTCCTTCTTTGTTCCTTCTAGAGATGGTAGTCTGTATCAGTACAGGTGTTCAAATACTGCTTCCATCTGAGATTTTTTTTTCTTTAACTTAAAGATACAACTGCGATATTTCCTTTACAAAAATCAGTTGCACTCCTTAGCTTCTCACCCACTGAATTTTCAAAAAATGTTAACTTTCGTATTAATATGATGTATGCTAATTTGATATTTGTTTCGGGGTCGTGTAGCTGAGAGCGTAGAATACTGAGATGATTATTTATAAGCAATGGGTTGGAGTCCTGCAGTGGCAAATGAATTATTTATTGTGTCAAAGATGTGGGTCAACCCTATGGGATCTGGAGACCCTTTTGATGCTTACCCAGTCTCTATTAAGTCCTCTTTTCTATTTTCCGGCTTTTCACTATGTAGTTTTCCCTTTAATTTAGTTCTTTCCATAGGCCCCTTCTTTCCTTACGCCCCTATCTTTCCACTTTTCACTTCGGAGACCCCTCGTTTCATTTCTTCCTCCGGTTCCTGGACAACCTCTTTTGCTTTTTTTATTCAAGAGCCTTCTTTTTTCCTTCTTTTTCCGGCCATTAAATTGGAGTTATGTGCCGGATATGCCCGTACCATCTCAGTTTCTTTCTTATTTTCCTTTCACTTGCGGTTTCTTCCAGTTCCATTTCCCTCCTTATTACCTCATTCCTGACCCCATCTGCCTTTATCTTCTTTAAACACCTTATCTAATAATCCACCCTGCACTACCATTGAGTTAGAAAAGGTACAGTCTCTGTACGGCACAAGAGCCTTCGTGGGCTATTGTGGTCATCGGCAGATTTGAGTGGGTGCCATGGGGGCCATTCCCCCCTTCCCTAGAATTCTCATTAGTTGATATTGACCTGAATTTTAGTTGGTTTTCAACAAGAAAAAAACACGTTTTACACACCAAAATTATTCATTGTATCGAATATTTTCTCAATGGGTGCACCAAAATCGGCGATTCCGTACCCTTTTGTTTTTCATTCACCTATAGATAGCTATAGAATTTGAGGATCGTATTTTCATTTTATCCATGTAATTGTTTTTAATTCAAAATTCAAAATTGATATTATGTATCTTCAGTCATATACGGATCGTATACATTGATAAAAAATTCACATTGACCCATGGCCACCCCCCCCCTAAAAATTCTCCTAGATCCGCCAGTGATTGTGGTACAGGTTTTTTTTCTTGTTTTGTTTTGTTTAGCTGAATATGTAAGCCAAAGATGATAACCTGGTTCCTAGAGGTTACGACATCGGCGAGGCAATCTCCACTGCTGCCTGGAACCCGGAGAAAGTAGAAGTGGCAGTGATAAAGCAGCGGATTCCAGGTCAGAGAGGGAGAGTGACAAGACTATCTTGGACCTCTCGCTTATCTTCCAGGTGGTCTTCCTCTTGAGGCAACTGATTGCGAAGGAGGTTGTGAAAAACACGATAATGTTTATTGTTTGCGATCTGGAACAAGCCATTTTATGACTTTATCTTTAAGTATTTATGTTGGGCCTTTAAGTGCCTTCGCTATCTTCCTTACGTGCAAAAGGTGTCATTTACCCAGATTTAAAAAAAAATTGTATTTATAGCATGTATAATGCATGAATCGGAAAATATAGTGTCTTTTATTTCTCATTTGCACCTGTGCAATTTCACATCCATTTAATTTGTTCGAAATGTTTGTTTTTTTCCCTTTGACATGGAGAAACACAAAGTTTGAAATGACCAATAGTTCTCAAACAGGTCTCTTGGGCATTGCCTTTTTAATTTTGTGGATTTTGGTGAGTTTGTGTTCGTGATATAAATGTTGTTGGGGATAAAATATTTTTTTAAACTTCATAATTGATTCTGTCGAGAAAGATTTAAAATTGGGAGAATTTCCAGTTTGTTAAAAGGTACAGATAGGTTTAAAATCCTAATCCCGTGGTTTCGACACATTTTCACTATTTTAGAATGGTAAGTTATAATTTAGTTGAGTTCTAGTAGATCATAGATCACATTTTGGGGAAATATTAAAAATTTGAAGAATTTCTATTTCATTAAAGGATAGAGATAGTTTTAGTAGCTTAATTACGTGATCCCATCGAATTTCTGTTTTTGAGTGGTGAGTAGTTAAAATTTTTTAATATCATTCTTTAAAGAAATCAAAGAATCTTAGTTAGATATTAGTTGTATTGGGGTTTTATTTTGCTGCAATGTTAAGTTCAGGATTATGAGCGTAGCATAGAAAATCGAAGTATGAACACATCCTTTGGAAATAATCTATATATATATATATTACTACTATTAATGCGGAAATTGATTCCTCTTTTTTCTCATTTAGATTATTTCCAAAGGATGTGTTTCCTAAGGAATATATATATATATATATATAAATATAACACACCATCGAAAATCTA
This sequence comes from Troilus luridus, assembly GCA_964056705.1. Classification (NCBI taxonomy): domain Eukaryota; kingdom Metazoa; phylum Arthropoda; class Insecta; order Hemiptera; family Pentatomidae; genus Troilus; species Troilus luridus. The sequence goes on along the minus strand of OZ057414.1, from coordinate 112,500,513 downwards.
AAAATTTTAGGAAAAAAAATTCCCTCATAATATGAATGTTAGATATTATCTAAAGCCTAAACATTCTCTCTCTTAGAAGGATGTGAACAACATATAGATTTAAATGATTTTCGTTATAAATAATTTCTATTGTTTTAGTATTTTTATGTAATGTATTTTATGAATGATTTTATGTAATGTCTGTAGAAGATAGCTATTAATTTATTTCAAATATTTTATATAAGTTTTTTTATTTCATATTGGATATTGTTCATGCCTGCGTTTCTACACGCCTCTCATGTCGTATTCTCTGTAAACAGAGAAAATCTGCTCATTGTCAATTATTGTACTTTATTGTTGTGGATGAATAAATATAGAATAATTTGATACCATAGTCAATGGATTATTGATAAGCTTTTAAGATTGGGTTGATTACTTAGTGTTATTGTGTGTACTTTTGGACTCCTAACCTCTAAGTTGTAAAATATCTTCTTTTCTATTGTGTTGTCAGCGATATAACTTCCTTGAGATTCCTTCTTCTTTTACATGGATTATATCAGCTCTATGATTAGAGAGAGATCGGAGAATAGAGAGGAGAAGATATAGTTACTTTATAGTATGCAAAGAGTAGTCACTAAGGTAGTTCTAGAGTAGTCAATAAGTCATAGTGTTACTCCATAGTCAATGTGTAAACCAACTCAATTGATATAAGTTTGAGTGGAAAAAAGATGATTAGAAGATTGAATTGGTCAGGGGGTGAAGTCAAAGATAACACAAAAAAAGCGAAACTTATTTTTTAATTGTGCCCACGTCTCATTTGACAAGTATTAGTTTGACAAGCCACCACACCCGCTGTTTGCCCTGAAGATGATCTACATCGTAGGCTGAAACGTTGGCACAATTAGAAAATAACTTAATTTTGTGTCATCTTTGACTGTACCCCGTGACCAATTCAATCAATCGTTAATTCATATAAGAAAGTCACTGTATATCTTTTCTTTTTATTCTCTTTATATTTGCATCCACACCTTTCAAATAAAAACCAAGACAATCACCAGATTTGCTGACAATAAAATAAAACACAATGACACGAGAGACACGAAAAAGAACAGTATTCAGCGGTACCTCTCCTCAGGCTTTATTTAATTTTCTATGATCACAAATCCCTCATATGCTTTAGTTCCTTCTGTTCCTTCTGTTTTCAGACACGAGAGTCATGGCCATTGGTTCTATTCATGGTTTTGGATGCCCGTGCAGTTATTCTTGAAAGCGTTTGTAGTAGGATTTCGTCAACCGATGGTATTTTTAAGTCAGTACGCAGAGTTTTGTTATTGTCATACCAAGGTGCTTTTGTAAGAACTCTGAGTACTTTTGATTAGAAAGTACTGTATACATAATGTTCAATGTCACGATAAATTTATATCTTTCTTACATATCCGTCTACCGTTTGTAAGCTACATGTTGGGTTTTTTTTCTTTTTTGGATACAGACTCATGAATCTAGAGGGATGTCAATAGAGACTTTTAAGTTTTCTATATTTATTCCTGACTCGCGACTCCCTTCCCCCCACTCAGAGATCCTAGGAAGGACCTAACCCAGATCACATTCGTCGAATCTGTTTGAAAAATAAAAGGGAATTGGAAAAGAGTTGTGACTTGGAAGGTGGAGAGGGCAGGTAGCCATGGGATAGCCCAAACTGGCTGTAAATACCAAAATGGCCGCTCAAGCTATTTCGTCACTTTTTGGTTTTTCTTTTACTTTTTGGTATAATTCGGCTTTGAAGATGGCGGCCAATTCTTTTATCTCTCGCCAGAAATCCTTTGACTACTTAACAGGTCGTTAACCGATGACATGGAAAACATCGTAATTTTTTTTTCTTTTAGGGGAAGGATTTTAAATTTGAAACAAGATGGCCATCATTCGAAGAAATGATATGCTATAATAAATACATATTCGAATTTTTGATTTAAAAAAAATTTATTTAATGCAATTTTTGAATGTAGAAGTAGAATAACAAGTAAACGTAATGGGATGGGTTAAGGTAAGTTGAGAAACTACCCCCTGGTCGTATTCAAATAGAAATTTAACTTAGACGGTCACGAGGTCATCTTCTTTTCAGATACCTTGGAGTATTATCGGGAATTGAAGAGGTTTGAAACTAGAGTTTGGGTTTAGTGGGAATGAATATTTTTATGAAAGGATTGGTATCTTGTTCCGGCCAAATCAGCAACTAAGGGGACATTGATATCATTATGGAATTGGTCATTAAGGAGCATGACTTTAATGAAGGAATTTGGTTTGTTAGGATTGGATACGAGATGGATTCAATGACTTTAGTGGAGTCCTTTGCTCCATTCCGTAGATCCAAATAGGTCTTATAATAGTCTTGTATACGGACCTTTTTTTCATTAATTGGGAGCTGAGTCTGGATAATAAATGTTTAAGTTGCCTAAAACGGGGAATCTTCCCATTTCATTATCATTCTTTGAGCATTCATTAGTATCAAGCTTTAAAGACTTGTAAATAAACCACAATTACTTCAGCAGATTTAGGATATTAATCGTTTTATTATATTGTTGAAAATATAATTCACATAATGAAGATATGATTGAATACATATGAATTACTGCTCAACTCTACTTACTGTTTTTGAACTTAAATTAAAGCAAAATAAATTTACCGTTAACTTTAATTTCTATATCATCTTAAAGATTTTCTTCATTCTCGACTAATTTTAATTGATGGATGACTTCTTCGTAACAAAGTAAGGAGCATTGATGATGTTAGGAGGGATTTTGGATTTCGTTGGGTTAGTGGTGCCTCAAAGCTCTACTATGTAAGTCTATTTGGACTAGCAATAGTCATAAGTCTTTTGTAATTATTTGGCAGCTTAGAGCTTTTTTATTGTATTTATTGAAGTAGCTAGCTAGCTAAGGCGAGCATTTTCTTGTCTTTTGAGGCTAGTATGAGGACTCCAAGCTGGACGTTTGTCAAGATGTAGTGCTAATTATCGGATCTGTTCTACAGGAGTAAGCGGGATGTTATTAAAGGATACTGGAGGAGAAGAAGTCATATTTAAAAAAAAATTTAAATGCGGATTTGTTCCCTTTCTTTATAATAATAAATTACACTTTTATAACATTGTTTTTAGATAAAAGTGATAAATAGTTTGTTTTGAAAATATCATCATTATTTGACAATAAAAAATGTGAAAAAAGGATGAAATAATTTTTATACTGCAAATAGAAAAATTAAAAACAAAGACTTTTGTCTCTAAAACATCAGAAGATAACCAATCAAAGATTCACCAATTCAGGCATCATCAGGAATTAAAACAAAAAACTACTAGAATGATGATAAGATATAAGAACTTACATAAGCAGACAAAAAAGACGCATGAATCAAAGACAGCTGGCTACATTATTCAACATTAAAATACTTTATATTTGTTAAATAATTTTTAAATTAAATTACCTATATTTACGTATTTACATTTTATATATACATTTCTAATAAAAATTATACAGTTTGACCCCATGAAAAAGACTTATTTTTTTAGAAATTCTTTGACTCCTTAACAGGTCGTTAATCAGTGAAATGAGAAACTTCGTAAAATATATTTTTTATGGTGTTTTAAATTTCAAAGATGTTCATTTTTCAGATATACGATATATCATAATACATATAACATTTATTATTATTACTCTTTTGAACCTTAAAACATTTAAATCGGTAATAGATTATATTGATTTATTTTTTTAATGGAATTCTGTTTTTTTATGTGTTTTTATTATTTGCAACCCATGAAGTTTAGCTTGTTTATTTACGAAAAACTATCTACGTTTCATAAACGAGTACCTTTAAACAAACAATTTAAGATATAATATTTTTTATTGGTTTTCTGAAATTCGACTTATTCCTATTTTCTCACTTAGATTCGAAATCTATAATTTTTAGTTCAAATTTTATGAACAATCTGGGGAAAATATGTTCTCTGTAATTAAAAACAAAATATTGCTTGAGTATATAGAATCATATTTTCGATTGACCCCGAGGAGTTTCTATGTTTTATAACTATGTTCTGAGTTCTATCTAGAAAACGAAATTTATAAAACAATTGTTGAATGATAGATGGATTGAAGTACAGTGGATCTTCGATTATCCGAACGTCAGTTATTCGTTCAATTAACGGAACTGTTTTTTTCAATTTTAATGAATTTGATCAGATCATCTTATTTGTATTGTTAAAATTATTGTTATTTTAAATAAAATTTGACGAAAAATAAAATGATTTTTATTTGGCCTAATCATTTCTCGAAAATTGCAAAAAAAATGAACTTGTACTTCAATACGTATTTGTTTACTATGAACTGTAAACCTAATTATGTAATTACATTTATTTCTCTGTATCCCTTCCTATTCATTTGGTTGGTAATAGGTGGCTCATCTTTGACTTTTTCAGGTGTACATCGCATTTGTGATCACCTTTTGTTTAAGATAGCAGCATGTCAACAAAAAAGAAAACTAGCGGTTCTTTCATTAAAAGGCAAATTGGAAATAATTACGTGGCAAAAAAAGGTCAGACATTAGCTGTGGAGTTCGGTGTTAGTAAGTCAACCACAACGGGAATACAAATAATCCTGATTCAACCAGCAGGCACACAAATAATCTTTACAGGGAGCCGGACAGTTCAAGTCGTAAAACTTTGAAAAAGCGAAAAGTGAACTGTCGGAAGATGCTGCTTACACTTGGTTTTTGTAAACAACGGTCTTCTGGCCGGCCCATATCAGGGCCCATATCAGGGCACATTTTGTGTGAAAAAGCGTTGGAATTAAACATGAAGCTTGGAAAAATTAAGTGCCGACCCTCCAGCAGCAGTTTCTTTTTCCCAGAATTGCTTATAAAGAAATTAAAAAATTACGCATGTTTATATATGTATATGTAAAAAAACAAAACAGCTTTTTATAAATCTTGAAAAATTTTAACATGTAGCAGTTATTATTTGAAAGGAAATGGAGGGGGGTCTTATAGCATGTTTCTTCATTAGTTTATTTATATTTTTAACGTAAAAAATGAAAGTTAACATTTATTAGCCATTGAAGTATCATCTATGAAAAATGTAGCTTTTAATTCGCATGCATTTTATATTTTATTAAACTTTAATGGAATACACAGTTTTAATAAAAAATATGATGATGTCATCCCAATTTAAATTAAAACAATAATTTTATGAGTTTATTATTTATCTAATTATCATTTATTAATAAAGTACTTCCCAGTTTTCGGTTTTATACACAATCGATTACGAAACTTTATATAAACATATGTGGTGATGTAACTATTTCAAGATAAAACACTGTCAGTATGACTGCACAGTGAAGTATTCTAAATTTTTTCAATTTTTTTTTCCGAAAGTTAATGTTTTATTGAAATTCGTCGTTGTTGGAGGAATTTAGCTCCGGTAAGTGTCATTTATTTAATTTTCCTTTTGGTTATAAAGCACATAAATTTATCGAACTATTTATAAATTTGCAAATCGTTGATAGAAGCATTATGTTCTTTGTGATGTAATAAATGCTTATCGAAGCAAGGATATTTCTTAATTTAGAAATAAGTAGCTGATTTATTTAGTTTATTAATCATTACAAAACATATTTATGCACTAAATAAATTTTTTCGTCCAAAAATTTCGAGACAACAGAAAATTTCACCGTATATATCAAGTAACATTGAGTTATAAGATAGACTCGTAGATACAGAAAAATCGATAAAGACAGACGCATATCATTATTATAAAAATAGAAGGTTATGTTGTATCTGATTTTTACATCAGCAATTTTGGTGTTGGTTCAATTTTTGCATATCCTGTAAATTAAAATTGTTATAAATACTTGTCGGTTGTATTCTTTATTAAAGACATATTTTTATTATTTTGTCCGTTGAACGAATATAAATATGTATGATTTTTTTCACTAATAATAATAATTTTTATTGTCCGTTAAAAGACGGGTGACGTTTTTATTTTCGAATGAGGTTATAGCAACCAATAGTTAAGGTAACACTAACACCTGGAAGATGGCACAATGATAGAAAATGCAAAAAATAATTACAAAATAATGAATGCCTAGAGTCATCATATTATGATATCATAAAATTCCATTGCAAATCTATTTTACTCTGTGTACTAATAAAAGAAACTATAAAGCTTTTAATTACAAGTAAACTTGCATGATTTCGGATCATTTGACTAATCTTTTTAATTAACAAAATTATGGGTTCATTTATACATTTAACATTGTTCCATTAACCTAATAATAAGAAATAATATTAAAATATATACAAAAGTAAAAGTAGCAGAAAAACCTTTTTGCTGAGTACAAGGTTATATTTTAATTATCTTTTAGATAATATATCGATTTAAAATATATCAATATCCGTGATCAATATTGCATCGATTTGTGAAATTTAACATCTGTAGTATTCTATAACGATCAATGATCAAAATAATAATCAACAGTAATATCCAAAAACTTATTTCAATACTATTTATTACTGTTTTTGAAAAAAATAATTTTCAAGATGAAGAAAATACAGAAAAATTGTTACCTTAATTGAACTGACATGCTTGTCATTAATATAGCTTTTCATTATTAATAAATGGACCTATCCAGTGAATGACTCAAAACTTTTTTTTTTAAGTTATTTAATGAAATTTACAACTGTATAACTGAATCAATCAAGTAAATTTAATGAATTTTTACATTGGCATGAAAAGACAAGTAGAGAAACTACCGAGTGATAGTACTCGAATAAAAATTTTAACTTAGAAGATCACGAGGCCATCTTCTTTTCAGAGGCCTTGGAGGATTATCAGGAAATGAAGAAGTTGCTAGGTTTGAAACAAGTGGGTTTGAGTGGGAATGAAGTTTGCCATGAAAAGATTGATAACGGGTTCGGGACAAATCAGCAGCAAATGGGACATCAATGTCATTATGGAATACTTTGTTACAAAGTAAGGAGCATTGAGGATTATACGAAGGATTTCCTCAAAATTAAAAAAAAAAAAAAAGAACCTGTTCCATTATAACCCATGTCATGGGTTCAGTACCATGGTACACACTGAACTATTTTTAGGGCAATGGCTGTGTATGATGGTGATTTATAAAACTTTATAGGGTCTTGGTGAGCCCCAAGAGGGTCTGTGGATCCCACAGAGTCCATCTGTGATCGTTAACAGATTAAATAATTTATCTGCCCCAGATGGATTGATCAATACTAGAATTTATAAATGTCCTGCAAGTATCTCCTATTTACTTGAAAGTGAAAGTTCCTAAGGAAAACTTGGCAATTTTTTCGACTAATAAATTAGTTGTTAAACAAGATTGTCCCTTATTAAATGCTATAATCCAGTTATGTTAGGGTAAAGGAGTTCAGGTATTTTATGCGAATTAGGTTATAAAATCTGTCATATGTTATATTTTGTCATTAAGATTAATTTAATCTTTGAGAAAATGTATGTAAATCAATGAAACCATGTCCTATTCGAGCATAATACTGTTATATCCATAATGATTTATTTAGAAATTACATTTTATGAATTTTATGTTAATTCCTGTGGGAACTTTATAAAAAAAAATAAAAAATAAAAATAGGAATCGCAACCAATTCTAACACTATCATTAGTATGTATGCTGATGATACACATGTATTAACAGTCAACACTAATCCAGTTATTGCATCTCCTACTCTTCATTGCCATATCACTGACCTTGAATAATATTTTTGAATGAATGGTGTCAAAACTGGAGGATTAAAATAAATCTCTACAAATCCGTTCAAATCACCATTACCCTCTGTCGTAAAACAATTACTTCATGTATCGTTTAATAACATCCCACTGATTCCTGTAGAACAGATTCGGCACGTAGGATTATGTCCAGACAAGCGTTTAAATTAGAATCCTCATATGATACTGAAACGACAAGAAACAGCTCACCGTTTGAGGCTACTTCAACATTTACTAGACAAACGCTCTACGCTCCCAATTAATTACGAAAAACTCATACATATGACTATTATAACACCTATTTTGACTTACGGAGTTGAGCTTTGGGGCTCCATTGAACCATCGAATTCTTCTCGTATCCAATCCTTACAATCCAAAATCTTTCGTAAAATCCTCAATACTACTTATTTTGTTACAAATTCATGATGACCTTAATGTCCCATTTGTTACTGATTTGGTCCGAACTTAATATCAATCCTTTCTTGACAAACTTCATTCCCACTCCACTAGTTTCAAACCTCTTCAATTCCTGATAATCCTCCGAGGTGTCTGAAAAGAAGATGGCCTTTTGAAGTTGGATTCATTATTTGGGTACTACAGATGGGTAGTTAGGGAGCGGAAATCCTGGTTCAAATCCCGCTGCAGGCCATGACTTTTATTTAGTATGTTTGCTGCGGGAAATGGATCATGTAGGACACTCCTGGGGCCCACCCAGCCTCTATAAAATATTATAAAAATAGGGTACCCAAAATAAGGGGGGAAAATCTGGAGGTTGAGCGTGACCTTGGACAAGTCACCTCCTTGCACAACAGTTGTCCATGAAACAGTGCAGTCTCTACCGTGTACTGAGCCCCAGACCCGTTCATGGGTTGTAGTGGTACAGGTTTTTTTTTGTTTTTTTTTAGATGGGTAGTTACTCTAATTGCCTCAGAAGGTAACTAACCGATCCGCGATTCGCAGGAATCATAAGGAATTAAACCGAACCATTATAAGAATGGAGATCAGTTAGGAAAACTTACATCAATAGCCAAAAAAGACGCATAAATCAAATATAGCAACATTATACTACATTTAAATACTTTATATATAATAAAGTAATACATAATGACCTTAATGTACCATTTGTTACTGATTTGGCTTGAATGCGATATCAATCCTTTCATTGCAAACTTTATTTCCACATAAACCCATTAGTTTCAAACCTAGAAACCTCTCCAGTTCCTGATGTCTGAAAAGAATAGAGCCTCATGACCTTCTAAGTTGTATTCGTTATTCGAAATCTACCAGGCCTCGAGTTGCCTTTACCTCCTGATTTTTTTTTCCATTCTATTTACTTGATGTATTATTATTTTACAGTTGTACAAAAGAAAATAGGAAGATACCCTAAACTGGGATCCCCGTGACCTTTCATGATATCTTTACCCCGGAAAAAAACAAAACAAAAAACCACTAAAGGCAGCATTAAGTATTAACGAACTTTGAGGCTGAGTGGACAGGGTTAAGCCAGATAAGTGAGCGACGGAACCTTCAGCCTTATCAATGGCCGATAAGCCACGAGCCTTTATATAAAGCAATTAACTAACTAACGAAGCGAGAGAGAGAATACAAATTGTTCTATCACTTTAATAATATTTTTCGCCTGATATCGCGTTATGCAAGCCATTTAGTGCCACTTCCGTGTTTAGCTTACGTCTACTACGTCTTGGTGTTTCTGTATTTAGATTGCCATGGAAACAATGTTGTTTAAGAACAAATGATATTTTTAAGAATAACCTCATTATTTTTTCATTAATTATTGACAACCTCGCTATATTATATCTGGAGCCTCGGTGAATATGTAGTTAAATCGAATTACGACTGGAGAGAGTTAATTGTACTAAGAGAAGTGGATTCATATCATCCTTATGAGGATGATCCTTAAGACTATGTTCTTAGGCTTGAAATGAATATCTTCAATCCAAGCCAAGGCCTGACAGAGTTATATGTATTTAGAGAATAACAAGATTCCGCTTTCCTAAGTACAAGAAACTCATTTTGGACAAAATTTGACTTCACCACTTGTTTACGAATTTTTATTCGGTTTCCGTATAACTAAGTTTTAAAACATTATTCATATTTTGATGCATAAAACAAGATATACGATATAGTGGCTTATAGGCGCTATGACGTTTTGCTTACGTGTCATTTTATATTAAGGCAATTTCGTAAACAATGATGCGTGTTGCGTATAAACAAAAACATTTTTAATAAGTGTGCAACTATAAATATTAAATATGAAACTACTCATTGAAAATGGTTGTTATTTTACAATTGTTGAACTAACGGTGATATTTACGAGTTGGGCATGCTTGTTACTTACTTAGCAAACTTTTACTTTAATGTTATCATTCCAGACTATATGGGTTCAGCAAATGTATGTGTTAAATAAACGTTCTTAAAGAAATTATGTTGTTTGTAAGCATAACTATGATGTGACTAAAAGTTGCAATATTTTGGGGAGGTTACATATCGACTCTCATGGTGGATTGGCACATACCCCCATACGCGTTGTGCCTTTCTACAGCCACCCTCAGAAGATTGTCCAGAAGGCAACAGAATGTTTATCGTGGGAGGGTCCGCTTCGGGGAAATGAATATAGGCACTTGTTATACAGCTAACGCCGAAGAGCCATAATCCTTGGATCTAGACCAATTCATCAATGTCCTTGGACCAAAGTTTCCGTCATTGGATAGGTGAACAAAAAAACTGGTGAATCCGGGCCAAAGAGATTAGTTATGGAGCAATGAGCAGCCTCCCGCTGCTGTTAATATAGGTCTACAAGAATGCCAAATCTCGCGGTCAACAATTTTAAAGCTATTTTTGAGACGGAGATTTTATTAGGATAATATAAGCAATACGATGATTCGATGTAACTATAAAAAAATTCTGTACCACTGTAACCTAGGAATGGTCTTGGTTCATGGTAGAGACTGTCCTATTTCTAAGATAACGGTTGTGCATACGGGTGATTTGCCATAGAACATGCTCAATCACCAAGTTTTTTCCCACAATTATTGGTACTCACTCATTTACACATTTACACTGAGTGAGCCTCAGGGGGATCTGGTGATCCAACAAGGTCCCTCATATAGACGTTAACAGATTAAATAATTTATCTGCCACAGCCAGATTCGATCCCAGAATCTTCAGTATAGCAACCCAGCCTCCCTCATCTACCTATATACATGTATATAATATATAGTTATCGGATGAGTTAACATCCTCGTAGCGGAGATCCGTAGACTGAGAACATAGATATCGGATAGAGACGTAGAAGGCTTAGCATGTTCAATGTGACGGGTGGATTTACATGTGTCATAGCTAGGTGTCGTGTTAATTGGTCATTCCAAGTCCAGATAAGAAGCTGGTCGGGGGAGCATCGAGCTCTCACACCCTCTGTCTCATTTATATTTAATAGCTACTCGTAGGTTCTGATATTTCTGGATCATTTTTTATAAATTAGCCGTCATCTTTCCGATGTTAGTGTCATGTATAACTATTATAGAAGAGGGGAGTATACCTAGATTAAAATGTCAAGGTCTTACCTTGAATATATATATTTTTGTTTCAAATCTTTTTTGAAGATCGTGATGATTTATAGATAATTCTTATAAAATATAATAAAATAAATTAAATTAAATTAATTACTTTATGAATCTACATAGCATTCCACCAAAAACCATCAGCCACTGAAGTTCGAAGTATTAAAACACAGTTAGTTTTTTTATAATAATAAAAATGATTTAAAAAAATTTTATTCCATAGATTCCGAAGCTATTCTCCAGACAGATTAAACCATTTGATATTGTACTTGAGAATTCTTCAGAATGAAGTTGAGTATGCAAGGACTATATAGTAACTTCACTGTAATCCATAATTCCCATAATTTCTAAATATATTTTTTCTATACAAGTCGGTATTATTCAATTAAAAAGGGTTGAGAAGTTGAGCTGCGTCACTAATGTAGCTCCTTCAATAAAATATAAAATAGATACTACCAAAACTCACGCATATGTACATAAGTAAATTCGGTTTATTGTTTTCATTTTTCTTGGGAGTACATAGCCAAAATTTTATCAAAACGCCTGTTTATTTAAATGTTTACCATTTTTTGTTTATTTTTTATAGTTTATTATTTTTATTTAGGTTTATGTTTAGTTGTCATAAACGATTAGTGCAGTACTCAGTGTTTAGAGTTCTGAGTTGCTATGCGGAAGGTTCTGGTTTTTTTTTTGGCTTTGAATTAAACCATTCAACCTATGAACAGTCACGGAAGATACCCTCCCGGGACTAACTCAGCTTGTATAAAATGGGTACCGTTACTTGGGAAAAAACCTGGCGATTGAGCGTGATCTCGAGCAGATCACCTCCCAACATTGCCATTAGTCCAGGATCCATGGTCCTGTGCGAAAATGTTCGATTGTGGTAGCTAGAAGAGGTAGCAAGGATAAAATATGTCGATTTGATGATTCTCAAAAATGTATTACTAACTAAGTTTTATTTTGTTAAATCTCAAGATAATTATCTGAATTATTTGAAAAAATGTGTCCTACAACATGTTTGGTTTGATCAAAGAGTCCTCTCCTTCCAACATGTATCAATTACGAGGTCATAAAAAATTATTACTAACCAGCTGATTTTTTTTTACTTCTCCTTTTTTGACTATTATCTTGAGATTAAAAAAAAAAAAACCCATTTAGTAATGAATTTTTGAGAATCATCAAATCGACATATTTTATCCTTGCTACCTCTTCTAGCTACCACAATCGAACATTTTCGCACAGGAAATTATTGGGCGTCTCATCGAAACGAAGCTATTCACGAAGATTCACCTTGATACTAATCAAGTGAAAAAAATGGACCATGGATCCTGGACTATACTGTCTTGGAAACAAAACTCTCTGAGGAGACTGAACTCAAGACCCTGCCTAGGTTTTGTAGGACAAGTTAAAAGTTTTAGTAATTCATTAGGAATGTGGATTCCTTTTCGTACTTTTCAAACTCATACTGTGAAAGAACTTTACTATTTTATCTCCCCGTTATTTTAGTGTTTTTGTTTAACTCATTCATTAGAAACGGAGTTTTGTGCTATATTGTGTACCTGATTTTGATGAACGTTGATCTGCAGACAGTTCTGACATCACACCTTCCAAAATTATTGAAAACAATAAATACTAGATAAAAACGAGGAATATAGGGGTGAGAAAGTTAAAATAAAATAAAATCACCGATTGCTTAAATGCCTGTGTTATGGTATAGTAGGAACTAAAGATATTTACTAGGCTCGGTGACAAAAATAATTATCGCCTGTCATAATCATTGTGTAAATAACAAACATAGTTGAAATATATTTTGTTTAGTAAACACTTTCAACTATTAGCTAAGGCGATAACCGATGTTATGCAACGGTAGGAATCAGTTTAGAAGTAATATTGTCAGTATTTATAATTTCTGATTACCAGAAAGTTTCATGAAATTAATAAGTAGCATCGGTTTATAACCTTACAACTAATGCATTTGCTTATACATGTTATATATGTGTATATAAAAAAAAAAATGATTTCCGAAGTGTAATAAATTTATACGAATACTTATGAGGGATGATTTAAGCACAGCGCCATGTTGGTTATAATTCAGAAAAACCTGGAACAGCTACTTAGACCTGCTCCCTCTCCTTGCCCCTTCGACTTTATCTTGTTTCTTTCTTCATTTAACGTCACTTTATTCTGCTATGGCTGATCGGACGGTGCTACAGCTACTGGAGCTCTAAATTTTGTTTATCCAAGTTTAATTAGGATAGGGATCTTTACTATAATTACCTGGGATAATTACCTGACATCGTGCAGGCTTGCGAACCTTGTTTAACGTCCCTCCCGAAGGACGGCGTAACTAAGGACTTTTACTCCCTTTATTAAATACTAGGGCCACTTGTCCGGCTACGAACCAGAGAACTTGGGCTTAACCTACTCAGAAAGGTGATATGCAACTTAAAATTGAACTCGCCGACTCGAATCAGAATATTCACTTAATACGTGTACGAGGAAACTTACGGATACTTCTACGAGCATTCGAGATGTGATCTTCTTGCTCAGAGTTTCATGAATGCACCATGCCAGCAATGAAAGCAAACTACAACGAATACAGAAGCCCCTCGAGATATTGGACAACATCAAAAGAAATGAATTGGCATAGTTTGGTCGTGTGTTGCGAAATTAAAATTAACGCCTGCGGCAGTTAATCATTCAGGACAAGATTGAAGGAAAGAGATGATAAAGTTGCATACGTCGCTCCTAGTTTGAGGAACCTGAGGCAATGGACAGGATTAACATCGCGAAACTTGTTTTGTGCAGAAGATTTATAAGTGTGTTCTTGAGAATATTACCGCGAGAGCAGCACTAGTACATTCCAGTGTAATTTTTGAACACTAGTTCAAAAATTACACTGGAATATATTTCATTGGAATTACACTTGGAATATAGTTCATATTGCATTGACTAGTATTCGTACTCGTTGGGACTATTAAAATTATTACTGCTGCGATTTAATGTTGCTCTAGATGTATACTTGAACTCAGACGAATGCTGTCGATATTTTGTCTGTATCGTACATTCGGTCTCAATCGGTGCCTCAGACCTTTCTCTCTCCCTCTTTCGATTTAGATAATCGACCTTTACACAGACTATTGTATTAACATATACAAATGTATGTTAATAACGACTAAATGAAGACGGCTGAGGAAATAGAAGACGATCTAGGCCTCCTCAGGAATATTAAACAGCCTCTCCGCTAGCGGCCTCAATGAGCATATAGAGGGGCGATACAGATCCAAACATCACATTAGTATAATCTCTGTGCCGGGTCGAGTTTTTTTCATAGCGGCCTCATGCCCCCCCCCCCTCACTCTCTCTCTCTCCCTCTAGCCTAGAGCCTTCATGTTTTACTAATATCTTCTACATATTTAACAGTCATTCAGTCGCCTGAGGTGGGCTCTATGGGACTCTGGAGGGAGGAGAATGGAATGAGGGTGTCTGGGCAATGCAAAAAATAACTTATCCGGTTCCTCTACGGATCGGATGAAGGAAACCAATAAGTGGGAATTCCCAGAGTGCTTTCTGTCGGCAATAGTTTGTACTATTATTGATAACAAAAAATTATTTTTATGATCAGTATTAAACCACGCTAGGAGTGCCCTCAATGTGAGGTTTCTCCATACATGCTTCCACGTGAATTCCCCAGTGGAGGTTTTCAAAAGAAGATCACATATACAATATGTGCCGATGGCTGTTGTATAATTTTTTTAAAGAATGTTTATGATTATTATTGCTGTTGTTTGTTCATTTTACGCCACTTTATGCTGCTATGGCTAATCGGACGATCCTACAGTGGGAGCTGTAAATTTTGCCTTTCCTAGTTTTATTAGGATTTTAGGAAATAGGTATTTTTAACGAGTACCTGACATCGTACAGGCTCGGGACCCCCGTTTAACGTCCCTTCCGAAGGACGGCGTAACTAAGGATTTTTTACTCCCTTTAAGGAACACCTGCCGGGCTAACCTGGCCCGTGATCTTGGACTTAGTGTTACGCTAAACACTAGACCACAGATCGCCCCATTATAATTATTGTGATTAATACTTAAATTGACAGAATGCAGGATCTGTACATAAGGTAAGGCACTTGTTAACGACGCTAGCTGTTAACTGTGAACCTTTCATATCAGAAATTTAGAAATGTCTTCCTGTACCACTAAAACCCAAGAAGGGTCTTGGGTTCAGTATATGATAGAGAAAGTAGTGTTTCAAGTACAACGGTGTATTGCCATATCACTGAACTTGAATAGTAATAATGAATGATTGAAAAATGGTGTCAAAACTGGAGGATTAAGATAAATTCCCACAAATCCCTTCAAATCATCTTTACCCTCTGTCGTAAAACAATGACTTCCTGTACCGTTTAATAACATCCCACTGATTCCTGTAGAACAGATTCGGGACTTAGGATTATTTCTTAACAATCGTTAAACTTTGAATCCTCATACTAGACTGAAACGACAAGAAATAGCTCACCGTTTCAGGCTACTTCAACATTTACTAGACAAGCTCTCCATTCATTATAACCGAGTCATATACATGAATATCATAAGACCTTCATTCATGATTCTAATTGGACTTAGAGATTAGAGGCTTGGGAATCCACTAAGCCATCGAATTCCTCTCTTATCTATTTACTTACAATCCAAAATCCTTTGTAAAATTCTCTATGGTCCTTACTTTGTGACAAATAAAGTCATCTATAATGACCTTAGTTTCCCATTTGTTGCTAATTTGGCCCCCAATCCGATATCAATTCCTTCATGACGACCTTTATTTCCTTCACTAGTTTCTTACTTAGCAACATCTTCAATCCTGATAATCCTCCAAAGCGTCTGAAAAGAAGGTGATCTCGTGACCTTCTAAGTTGAATTTGTTATTCTATTGGAGGTCCAGTGACCAGTTTCTCTACTTGCCTTTATCTCATAACAGTATTTATCTCTCATTCTATTTACTTCATGTATTATTACCATACAGTTGTAAAGCTCAATATCTTTATTCTACTTTGTACAAACCTATCAATACTCTCAAGAGATGGATTGCACTGATGGATGGAGTGCCTCAATCCAGGGATATTGGACAGCACCCCACCACCAGCATTCTGTATTAAATCCGAGCATAACTTGCAAGTCATTAATCTCGGATCGGGCTGGTTGCCTTTTTAAATTCCTGTATCCATTAGGGAAGTGGTCGCCTAATGAGGCTTTGAGTCGCTCTCCCGATAACAGGCTAGTTTTGTCGGCATCGGGGTACAATGACTAGGCGCTAATTCTTAGAAATTATTATTTGTTTATTGTGCATATAATTTGTATTTGTTTATTTATATCGATACCTCGGGTCAATGATGCCTTCTTATTCGATATCAAATTATTTATATCATATAATAGGGTATGAAACTCACTACCCACGTAATATCCGCCATGCTTCTTCCTTATCGTCATTCAAACCCTTACTTTTCCTACACCTCCTTAATTACCCTACATATGCTTTCTAATCAGTTATAATTGTTACCTCGTTTCCATCAGAAGAAACTAATGACTGTAATTTTTTTTCACTTATATCTGTGTAATATTTTATATATATTTAATGGGCGTTTATTTTTGTTCTTAGTTATTTTTATTTTGTTTTTATCTTGACCATAACATTCTTGTAATTATGGTTTGTATAGTTCCTTTACGGATGTAAAACGTGGCCGCTAACGCTGAAGGATGATCAACGTCTGTTGACGTACAATATTCGTCCCAAAAAAGGATTAGACAAGACGTCTTAGACGTTCCTTAGACAAAAAAGGAGAATTCACATAGCGCGGAATTGCAAGAAGGCATCCGGTTAAATTATTCAAGTGATACCGTCAGGAAGATTAATATGAGCTTGTAAAGTTGCTGGGCTTAGTAACGAAGGAATTCTTGAAAAGTTGATAAGCGCTTAATCGGCTAGGAAGTGTTTGAGGAGTAGACCGAGGCGTAGGTGGGAGGATTGCGTTAAGGGCGATCCGGCAGATTTGGGTTTGGTTAGTGGTCTGTGTCGTAAAAGTTGGTTCGGGTTCGATCCTTCGGGTTCGCCAAGCCTTATTATTATTATTCAATCATAGTATGATATCGATTAAACCCGATCTCATAACTTGATCAACAATTACATAGGTCTTACCTTTATTTGTTTGAAACTTCTTAAACTTTACGGGGACTACCGACCAAACATCACATTTCTTCTCATGAGAAGGAGTTGGGATGTCTTATCCTGTACTTCCTCATGTCGCAACATCATATCCCGGCATTGTTTGTTCTACTATAAATCTCTTCTGGATTAGGGAAAAGGAATAAATTCCTTAAAAAGTAAGTAACATAACAATTCCGGGTTCAACGATCCGCGGATGCACATTACATCGCGTACGTGTTGAGATAAAAGACGCGTTAATAACCACGTCTTGTTAAAGTTACAAGGTACATATATCTAATCTATCCCGGAATTATAAACACAGTTATGAGAAGTGATGAGGTATAATGAGGCCAACTCCTCTGGTATCTGTAAGAGCGAGCCCTGTTGACTTAAAGGGCATGATACTGATCCCAGCCAGTCTTGATAACTTATCTCCGGGCTTGAAAAGTCTTGATTTTGTTTTTCTGGCTATTAATGACATAAACATCTTATTATTTTTTTAGGTACTGTCTTTTAGGCTCGTCATTATTGATTGTGTTATCTTCTAAGGGTGAAAGATCTCCAAAGTTTTTACCCTAAAATGTAGATATTAAATTCAGAAACAGGCATCTCTTTATTCTAGAATCCCTTTTGTGCTATGGGAGCTTCATCTTTAAGTTATAAAATGATAAGTTGTAACAATGCACACGATTGGTCTCCAGCAGTTGACTTAAGGATTTTTTAAAGTGAATAAAAAATCTTTGATTATGCTGTCTTTCGTAAGGCCCATTAAATAGATCCTAATGTTTTCCCGTTCGTCGGAGAAGACGTAAAATGACAGCTCCGAACCTTTTCTGGTCTCAAATACTCGTTTAAGATCCCTATCCTAATTAAACCTTGATAGGCAAAATTTAGAGCTCTTTCTGCATCATCGTCCAATTAATCATTGCAGCATAAAGTGATATTAAATCAATAAGCAACAACTCCACTGGTCTACCATTTCGTCCATTTGTTACCAATTTTCATTCTTCAAAATGTTCAAGAATTTCAGGAAATCAATTGGAAGAAGTCAGAAAAAATGTTGTTTCTATAGAAATGTTGATATTTAAAATTCTAATCCAAGGCAGTGGTTCGATTTATTTATCTTAATTTATAAAAATATCCTTTGTTTGTTATTCGCGAACAAAAGTTCGTTATTCTTCAAATTAGATATGGCTTAAAGGTAATTTTTTTTAGATGAATGGAAGATTAACTTAGATGAATTACCAGTCATCTAAATTTTCATAAAATTTATTGAACAAGGTAAGTTTCGCGTTTCATCTACTTTTTGTCAAATTGCAAGAAGGAACCAATATTAATTTCACGTGTTACAATTTCGATTCAATTCAAAGTTAAATGCCCCTAGAAAATTTGGATTACTAAACAGTTTTTTAAAAATTTATTTTAAAAAACGAAAACATTTTAATATGTGGTAATGAAAATATTAAGTAGTTTGGTCCATTTTCATGAAATACAAACGTAGCATTCTATGCTCAACATTTTTTATCAGGTGGGGTTTGAATATTGAAGACATTAAATATTGAAATATTAAATACTTACAAAACTAATTGCACCTAACTCAATTTTGCATTTTTTTTTTAGTTGGTTCTTCAATGTATGTTAAAAGGCTATTTTAAAATGTTTTTTTGGAAATGGCTGGGTGGTACACTAAATACATTTACTCCAACATTGCCCAATATAAATAAGGTCAACCATATCCTCATCTATATTTATATTTTCCGATCATTGATTCCTGTAATTTAGTCGTTGTTAACATTTTCCTGAAAAATATTTTTTAATGGTTTTGTTTACGTGACAACGAACATTTCATTTATAGTATACAGTCACTTGTTGTTGTTGTTTATTCAAATAACGCCATATTAAGCTGCCATGGCTAATCGTACGATGCTACAGAGGGAGTTCTCAATTTTGCCTATCCAAATTTAATTATGGGATGTTAAACGAGTAACTGAAAACCTATAACTTCGGGCGCCCTTTTTACGTTTAAGGCATAACTAAGGGTTATTTAATCCTTATTAAAAAATCCAAGTGTATATAAATAGACATAGAAGGTTTTTGATGCAAGCCACAGATCACACCTACAGTCACTTTATTATTCGTTACTCTTGGGAATTAGTAATTATGCATGTCATATTAACCTAATTATAGTTTTATATCATCATCATAAAACTAGGAATAGTATTTAATGGAAACAAATATAATTTTGGAGAAAAATTATTACTTTTAATTGTTATTTAAATTAATATTTACTTTGCTTCTCATTTATTGCATCGCGATCATTGCTAACGGTTGTACAAGTTAATATTATATTTATAGTTGGTCGAATGATGTTTTCTGCTTATGACAGTGGTTATGCTCAAGTGCTCCCAATTCCGCGCCGGGATGGGGGTTGATGGTATGTGGGCTGTCTAAGTCCCATTGTTGGAGATATAACCCATGGGAATATATCTTGTGGGAAATTGATAAGCATTGTGTACCATATTGATCGAATTGTGCCTACCTAACAGAATGGAATGATTCAATCAGCAGTAGTTTATATCTATCTTCTTGATTATCAATGAATATAAGTATGTGATAAGTCTTAAAGTTGCAATATCAACTATCTTATGCTAAAAAATAATAATAAATCCAAATGTTTTCATGGAGATCTTGCATAATTTACAGTTGTTTTTTTAAAAGTGAAAACTTTTTTAGCCGCGTTTAGTAACTTTTAGTAGAGGGTAAACTTGTGGCTTAGCGCAAGCAACATGCTCGAGACTGCCGATACCTATACGACTGACGATACTCAGAGCAACTTTAGTTAAAAGGTTAGAATTTCCTTGATACAAGAATAATTATACTAATCTGAGAAATCGTTTAATAATTGTGCATTGATATTAACTGGTTGAACTTTTCACCTAAAACATTTTATTTGTAATAGTTAAAAGTGACGTTTCTTGAAATTATTGAAAGTACAAATGATCTATGATGAACATGAAGTTAACGATGGTAATAATGCTAAAAATAAAAATATTGCCTAAGGCTTAGGTTCACACATTAGCTATATTTCTTATCTTTCCTCTATTGGCGTTTTCTCTGTTTTCAATATTCCTTCATGCGTTCACTGACATGTTTCTTTTGACTTCTGCCCAAATTCGTGCTATCTTCTCTGATATTTCTTCTTCCTGTCAAACCCTTCCAAATTTTCACTTTGCTCTAAATCTTCCAATCGTCCAAGTTGTAGTGGGCTTCTTCTTCCAGAAGTAGTCTGATATTTGTTTCGTCAATCTTTGTTTTTTCATTCTGTACAGATGTCTGAGGAATGCCAGCCCACCCTCCCCTTCCGCATAATATCCGAGATTCTTTCCACTTTCTGGTAGATTTCTCTGTTACTTCGCAGTTTCCATCTGTCTTCAGTCTGAACAGCACCCACGAATTTCCTTAGAATTCATCTCTCGAGACCTCCAGTTATCTGAAACTATAGTTCATTGAAAGCATCCAAAGGCCAAGGAGCATTCCTTCATTACAAAAGTGTTATAATAAGGAGGATTAAGGCATTGTATGTTGTTACATAATGATATCTGTTATTATCGGCAAAAGATTTACCATCGATAATAAAAGATTGCTAATGATTTAAACTAGAAAGTCAGAGAAAAATAATAATCACCCCATAAAAATAGACGAAATTAAAATAAACAATAATTATAATGAGGTTTGAAAAAAAATATTTTTATAAAATAATGATAACCTGGTTTAGTGCATTAATATAATGAAAACAAAGGAGATTGCGGAAAACAGACTTACTTTTTATGATCGCCACTTTTTTTTTTATGTAGAAGTCAAATAGTCAAATAATCTCGAAAATAGTTGTGGGGATTGTCGTTATTAATAACTTCCTGGGGTCTTTACAGTAATAATTAAAGAGAGTTAACAGTACTGTCCATACTGTTCGCTTAGTTTATACCTTTTGCTCTCAAGAATTACGCATTGTAAAGATTAGGCGTTTCCTTGGTTATTACAGGTATGATTCATTGTTTTTTTTTATATAATTCATGGATAGATAAAAGCTATAACTACTCGATGACCCTTACCAAAGAGACTAGCCGACCCTCAAGTTCGCCGAAGCAGAAGAAGCAGAAGATATCCTCCTCAGCGGGGGCCAAAAAGCCCGGCGCAGAGTCGGTGCACTGAAAGGTATGCGGGCCTTGACCGAGACGAGGGGAATGCAGCACCGGTTTTTCTCCAGACCGGAATCGTCGCTCCAAGGCCGCCTGTCATCTGGTCCTAGGATACTCGGCTGTGCATAAACATATCCCTCGATTAATCACACCACATATCGATTGTCTGTGTCATTATCGATGTATTTCGTCCTGGTCGATTCCACCTTATCGCTTTTGCCGGATCCCGCCTTGTCTTATTAGCAGATCTTATCGATTCCCAACTCGGAATCTCTCCCTTTGAGCTTCTTCCTCTATGGTAATAACCTCAGTCAATGGACAGAGCGTGTTGAAATATACATAAGAAAAAAAAGTACATGTTAGAGACTGTATTGTTTCTCAGACATTTGTTCGAGATCATGCTCAACCATCAGGTTTTTCCCCAAGGGTACCCAATTTATAGAGACCGGGTAAGCCCTTGGTAGGTCCATAGGTCGATCACACAGGGCCCCTCGCGTGTGGCTATTAACGGATTCAATAATTCATCAGCAACAGCCAGATGCTATTCCAGATCCGTCGGAGAGGACGTAAAATCTACTCTTCAAAGATCCTTATCCTAATTACAAATGAGTAAGCGAAATTTATGGCTCCCACTATAGGATTGTCCGATTAGCCATAGTAGCATAAGTTACGTTAAATAAATAAACACACAGAAGGATGGAAGTAGAGCCCGCATATTTAAAAAAAAAAAATTGTATGCTTATCTTATGAGTATTACATACCTCGTTAAACCATTTCTAAATCCTTTGCTATTGACGTTGTTTCACATTTATCTAAATAGGATTCCCAATGTGCACTGTACCAAAAAGGAATATGGGAATGATAATATTGTCAATGTATTATCTTATTCCCATGCCATGAAGAGGATTGTCAGAATAATTTAGTAATTATTAACGTAACAAGTCCACCGGACTAATCATTAGATCGCTTTAACAGGTATTGTGTTATGATAGATTTAAAAATAAATAAAACGATATAATTTTAAGTGATATATGTATTTTATGAATTTAGAAGGTTATGCCAATTGGCAACTAGATTACATAGATTTTTTTACTTAATTACACACTCTTATCAGCCATTATCCGTTCTAATCTTGGACTTCATGTCTTCTTCTTAGGAAGGTACCTTGCCGATGTTGAGGGTATTTAAGCCCCGCGTGTGAAGTACATGGGTCCCAGCACCTTCTAATAGTGTGTTAAATCCCAGAGATAAAGTTAACTGCTCCACAGGACGAATGAAGTGTTACAAGACGAGATGCCCGGAACTTCAAGGCAACCTGGATCGCTTTCCGTCGAATTTTCCTCTGCCACTACAACCCCTGAAGGGTCTGGGGTTCAGTACGGGTACAGCCGGTGAAGGGGGGTGATTCGTCCTAGATACCGCTCAACCACTAGGTGCCCCTCCCAATTCAGTGGGTTTCCTCCCTTGGTACCCACTCCGTAGAGACTGAGTGAGCTCCGGTAGGGTATCCCGATCCCACAGGGTCCCTCCCCGGCTGCCTAACAGATTAAATAAAAAATCTGTCACAACCTGGGACCTTCGGTACTGAGATAACCCTATACGTCCATTTTACTGAAAGATATGACGTTTTCGGTTCCCTCAGGAATCCACAGGCTGTGTAATGAGTTTTCCCACAATCAAATATCATTCCAACGCAAACCTTCGTCTCCTACCATGATCTGCGAGACCCAATTTTCAGGAACGACTCGGATAGTGGAGAAAAACTCCTCAAAGTGGATACTTTCTGACTTGAAATATAGCGCCAATACCTCTTTTACATGGACTGCTATAATAAATGTAAGCGAGTTTAATGGCAGGGATGTGGGAGTGCTCGCTGAAAATATTATACTTGACTCCCTGGGGATAATTCACCATCATATATATAGTAGCTGATACCCCACATGATTGTTTTATATTTTCTTTGCTTTCTCGTTATTAAGAAGAAAAATGAAATATGAATTGTACTGTAGCTCTTCAATATGTCTTTGATTAATCACATGAAAAGGAGAAATAGAGAAAAGGAATGTCTAAATCGAATATTCATAAATTTACAATTGTAATGTACAATATGTCCAATATGGATTGACATGGATGGATCCTGTGTTTTGGCAATCCAATGTAGTTGAACAGCACTGTTGAAACAATAAAGCATTTCTCTATGCACTATACAAATTTATTTAATTTTCTCAAATATTATTTCTGGTGATGAAATTCGGCATTTAAGAACAACTTAACTATGTCCATTGCGGTTTGAAATATTATGACGGTTTCAGCAAAGCTCAACCTAGTGCACAGGTTGAGCATTAGGGTCATCTTCTTTATCAGATGAATGAAGACTGGCAAGTTAAGACTCAGGTTACCTCGATACAAACTGGTTCGGTGTTCATAACATAACATAACGGGAGCATTATTGTAAAACTATTTCCCATGATCAAATGTCTTCCGAAATTCTCTGTGTTTTGTCTTCTTCTTCTTTATTTCCTCTTATGCCAGTGCTGGCGTCGAGGAGCCTCCACCCATTGCAGCCATGCCTCTCGGTTCCTACTCAGCTGGCTCATTTCCTGAAGGGTCTTGCATCTCTTCCCTCCCACCCGCTGAATGTATTCCAGATAGGAAAGGTTGGGACGGCCTCTCGATCTCCTACCAGTGGGTCCATCCATCCGACAAAAGTGGTCAAGCCATTTTAGCTGTCTCATTTCTATTAAAGCCCTATTACTTCTACTTCGGGTGTTTTTTCAGAAACCGCATTGTAGTAAAAAAAACCTTTCTATTTACCTTGAGATATGGATGGTGAGCAAGAATTTTTTAAACAATGCTTCTTTTTGGCTCGCCAACTAACGCTTATCCCACCATTCCATGGAATTCATCCTGAAAATTTCTATTCCACTTATTACTACTATAGTAAATGTATGCGAGTATGATATAATGAATGCGAGTACTGTTGCCATTAGTTACGTAATAAATTTTTCTAGTTTATTTTTTTTATTTCTTAATGGATGTGATAAATGGTCCTCTTTATCGCCAGTTTTGCACTGGTCAGATACCATTCGCCTACGTTGAATATTTCACGGTCGTTGGCAATAACAGCTCACAAGCCAAGAAACTGTCATTATTAAAATCGCCCATCTCCCTGGAAGATATATCTCTTCGTCTCGCGCTGAAGAGGAAGATGCCCATTGACGCGACACATGACGTACCGCCGATTGTATAACCGCGACCTTTGGACAATTTCCTCCGGAGTTCATTGGCTCGGCAGCTGAGAGCTATGATTGGTCGGCGGCAGTCGTCGGATCGAAATGTTATGATCTTCGAGGAATGTTTCCTAACGATCATGAATCAAAGAATGTGACAGTCCCATCGGCGCAGGTCAATCCAATTGGACTGTATGGCAAAAAGGATAATATCCTAATGTGTGTGGGAACAGTAGGATGTCGCTTAGTGTTCCAACACGCTATCATGTATCATCATTACATTTTGGTGCTAATATCATAACATACCATATATGTGAAATTTTTTTCAATATTATATACATGATTCTTTTGGGTACGTGTTTAGGGCCGAATCTATTTATTGTTATTTGGTATTCGGCGATTTTATTTTGTTTTGTATAAATCTTTTCACAATATAAAACAAAACAAAAGAAGATCAATTAATACTAAACCACATTAGTGCGAATCGGGCCCGAACAATACTATTTTTTTTTAAATAAATAAATATTAATTATTTGTAATAAAATACATCAAAATTATCTTTCCTATTATAAAAATTGTTCATCGAAAAACATTTACTGGCAATTATTTGATTTTTCCAACATATAATCCTGCTTCAATATGATCTATCTGTTCTAATATGATAGATTATGTGAATTTGACATACCCCTAGGTGATTCTTTTCGGTTTATATATTTTTTTAAATACTGTAAATATGTATTTAATAAAACCTCCGTGCACAACCGTTGTCCAAGAATTAGTACAGCTTCTACCAGGTGCTGAACCCAACACCTTTTATGAGCTGTTGTGGTACAGTTGGCCTGTTTGCAGAAAAAAATAAAGAAAGACGCTTATGTAATAAATATTTTTTATTATCAAAGCAATTATATGAAATAATTTATATTATTATGCTCACGGGTTCATAATATAAAATTTTAAAGCTGATTCTATTTTTGTTATATTATAGTTTTCTATTTCGGTGCAGCTTCTGTTTTCCGTATTGGCGTGCGGACACATTTTTTAAAGGATAACATGTAGGATGTTTCTTCATTAAAGGAAAGTAGAAATGCTTTCGACCGAAGATCACTCCAGAATATATGGGAATTAAAATGTTTAGCAAAAAATAAATGGGAAGGGGAAGTCCAAAAGAGTTGGGGAATATTTAATGCAATTAAAACACTCAGTCAGATCAATATAAAATATTTATTGTAGTTGAGGAATTTGTTTATAATTGTTACGCCCCTGAATTGGGAACAATAAGTAATAATTTATGCTGGCGTTTCCTGTTCCTGGATCAATGCGAAGGTGAGACCTTGTTCTTTTTGGCTGGCCAGGATCGATTCTCGGAAGGGATTTCTTCATTTCCATATCCTTATTTAACATCTTGCTCTCACGGGGTCATTGCACGCAATGCATTTTAAAGGATAGTAACCAGCTGTGATAATGGCTTATGCCATTAAATAAATATATCATAAATGTTTATTCGAGATTATTTAAAGGAATGGAATGTATTAATGTTTATATTATCGAGGGTAAGCATAGATTAAGAAAAAATCGCAAATCATTTTCTTCAAAATAATCCTTCAACAACAACAACAACTTTATTTGCAATTTTACATATAACAGCACAAGTATGAATACATGTTCCGGACTTCCTTTACATGTTTAAAGAACATTGATTTTAATTAATTAAAGTTATCTTTTATAAATAAGTTTTACAATAGCAGGAAAAATGTAGAAAAAACCCGCTTAAAAAAAAAAATAATAATAATAATGAGATAAATAATTGAATATGATAATAATAAAGTAAATAAATATAATAATAATTAAATAGAAAATAAGTAAACACTTAAAAATAGCTATAAACGAAATAAAGATAATTAAATTACAATACCTGCAAATAGTAATTTGTTAAGAAAGGAGAATATGTTTT
Source organism: Troilus luridus (assembly GCA_964056705.1). Lineage (NCBI taxonomy): Eukaryota > Metazoa > Arthropoda > Insecta > Hemiptera > Pentatomidae > Troilus > Troilus luridus. The sequence goes on along the minus strand of OZ057414.1, from coordinate 112,473,589 downwards.
GTTCTTCTGTGCGTGTAGCGTCGTAATGAATGTTTTTCATAGTTACCGATTTCTCGGATTAGTGGGTTTTCGGAAGCTGGAGTTTTTTCGAAGTAAATCCTTCAATATTTCTCCAATAACATTTGAAAAAAAAATTATAAACTTTTTTTACTTGTATAAAGTAGAATTCAAGTAAATTATATAATTCATTTTTGGTATATAAGTACAAAAAATATATTTGGACTATGATTGTATGGATATCTAAATTTAGTCATTATGTCTGTATGTGCGAACTTACTTACGATCTTATTTAGCATTACTTAAAAATAGTTAGTCGTTAAAACTTTGGTGAAGTGGTTGATTTTATGTATCTTGGACAATGTTGAAAATAGTCGGGCCTGCAGCTCATAAGTTTTTACAGAAGTACAACTTATTTTGTACCAACCTTTCGACCTATTTTTCAGGTCGTCATCAGGGCAGATGAACGTAGAGTCTAAGAACAAACCCAAGATATATCTTGATGGCTTAAAACTTAGTCGGAAACGTTGAACAGAATAAATTAAGTTGTACTTATTTATGTAAAATATATTTATTAAACCTCTTGATCATTTTCAAAGTTGAAAGTTTCTTTCTGCGCTTACTTTTATGGTCGCTACGGAATCACCGGAATGCTATTTTATTTAAAGGTCATAATGGAATAATGGATTATGTTTCAAATTGACCAACCGTGAACGAGTGTTTTCCTTGAAGATGTCAATAGTTTTTCATTAAAAAAAAATATATATATAATAATAAATAAATAAAATAAAATAAAGGAGTTGATTAGCTCGTTATGTAGAGAGCTGAGTTGCAATACTGAAGGTTCCGGGTTCAAATCCAGCTATTAAAGATAAATCAGTTAATCCACGTATCGACCCACGTGGGGTTCAACAAAGTTCTATTAACTGGGTACCATTCATTGGACGAAGCACCAGGCGGTTGGGGGTGGTCTCGAGCAAATTACAAGCGTTGTCCTAGAAACAGTACAGTCGCTGCGATATACTGAACCCATGACCCTTCAAGATTTTTCTTTTTCTATTCTGAATGTTTATCATGGATTTATCAGAACATTGTAGTTCTTCCTAAAAATGTTTTCAGAAATAATTTGTCAAGCTTTAGGCTAAGTTAGAAATCCAAAAAGTTGTTTCCTTTCTTGAGATGTGTTATTATTGAAATTATTATTTCCGTTGTGAACATTAAGGGATCTAAAATATCAAGATATATCAAAAACAATAAAAATGATGAACAAATATTTATTACTTAACCTAAATATATAAACTTTCGCTCAAAGCTTTTTTTACCTCTAATTTCTACACAAGTTGCTCTTTGGTCTAAGTATCATTGGTACAAATTTTCATACTGGGGAAATTATTGTTACCCTACCTTTCATTATTTGCTTCTTAAGTGACAATATTCTAAAATTAAAATTTAATTTTAATCAAAGGAAAAAATTAAATTGATACCAATATAATCAGCTGAATGGGAATCAGCTGATAGCTCGCGAAAACTGGGCGATTGTAGGTCAATGCACGATTGACAGTCGAGATCGAGGAGGCGGTGGATGACGTCATGGCAGGAAGGGAGTGGCCTCCTTTGCCAGTGCCTTCTGCATTTCTTTTTAACACGTAGACAACCACCCACAACAACCACTTCTTTTCCAACTTATACAAATAGCTAACCCGGCGTCTTCTCTCTCTTTTTTTGTTTTTTGTTGTTTTTTCGTTTCTTTCTTTCTTTTTCGATTTTTCTTCCACGCCTCACTGTGGGGGCACTGGCAACGTCGTGGGAAGTTTCGAGAGTAAGTCGATTTGAAACTCGATCTACAACTCGATTAATTTTTATTAACAGGTTGTCATGGAGACTGATAGAGATCTGATGTACATGCTAGATTTAGCAGGATTGAGCCTGAAGAATACTATTGTGTTTGTGTATAAGTTTGCGAGTAGTGTTTTAGTATCAACTTGGTGGTTTTTATTGAATTTTGAGAAAAATATTATTTCACACTAAATCAGTGTTCGTTTTCTCAAAGTTAAATTATATTAATAGGTCAAAAATACTTAAACCTACTGTTGCAAAAAAAAAATAAAAAAATCCTGCATTAATCATGAAGGGTCTGAGACTACATGGTTGACCTGCGCTGTTTCTAGGACAACGGTTTTTTTTTTTTTTGGTTTTTCACCCAATTGACAGTAGGTATCCCCTTAATAGAGGCCAGGGATAAGGCCAGGAAGGGCTGTAGGACCCACAATTCCCACCTAACGCTGTTAACGGATTAAATAATGGGAAAGCCGGGTTTGAACCGAAAATATCAGTATAGTAACCCAGCCCTCCATACACTGAGGATCATATTCTTCTAACTTGAAAAGGAGGGAATAAAAAGAAAGTCATTTTAAAATGGTGATTACAACATAAATATAAACAAAGTGAAATATTCATTCTCTAGCCATATTTATTATTGACCAAGTAATAAAAATAAATGACTTTCTGAAGAAAAAATCAAATAGGCAGTTACGAGGGCTTTCGACTGGAATGAAAACTCAAGACTTAACAATAACTGTCTTCTTTTTTTAATTTCTCAATAAATATTATATTATATTATATACATAGTATTAATTATTTAAATTTCATAGTTTGTAAATGGGAATGATTTACAATAATATGGTTTTTACATTGGGACTCCGAGCAAAATTATATGCCTTTTCAAGATGGACAATTCAAATAATGATTAGTATACAGTTATATTATTTAGATCACAAATTCTCGTGTATCTTCATTCGAAAAACAAAAACCTATACCACTACAGCAAGGGAACGGGTCTGGGGTTCAGTACATGGTAGAGACTAAACTGTTTCATGGACAACGGTTCTGCAAGGAGGTGACTTGTCCTAGGTCACGCTCAATCGCCAGATTTGTCCCCCTTATTTTGGGTAATCTATTTTATAATATTTTATAGAGGCTGGGTGAGCCTCCAGGAGTGTCCTAGATCCTATATGATACATCTCCCGCCGCAGACTACATAAAAGTCTTCCTCGCTGCGGGATTTGAACCATCATTTCCGGCATGGCAACTCAGTGCTCCTCCACTGAGCCACTCCGCTCCAGTATTTTCATTCATTACCAACTTAAAACAAACCATTTCACTATGACATATAAAATATTTTAGAGGAAAGATATGTTTAACTAGTTATTGGTGTTTTAAGTTATAATTAGTACAAACTTTTCAATTATTAAACGACCATTTATGTAAATATTATTATACCTATATCACTCAAATTCTAACATTTAAACTAATTGAATAACTTATACACAGCCCGCTGTGCGACGCCAGTCTCGCGCAACACGAACAATGTCGGTTTCGTGAACCTAAAAGTTTTCCCCTACCGAAAATAGCCCAACGCGGCTAAAGAGGTTTTCACTTCATTAAATCAACTATTCCAAACTTGACTATGAAAAATATCCAAGTTTAATGTATTTTTGTGAAAAACCTATGTTATTCCACAGTTTAAAAACGCATCTTTTTCCAAAATGTTGGATGTTCTCGAGCGTATTCTATTTTGGTGAAGGTAAGAAATTGAACCCCTTAATAATTAAAAAAACACTAACCTAGACAAAACTTATACAAACTCCATACAATTCTTTTGATTCGTTTCGTCTACTTCTTTTTTATTAATTGGTTTAATAATCACATAATTATTAGGTGGTCCGATGGTCTTCTTCTAATGGTATGGTTCATTGTGCCTTGAAGTCGCCAGTGTCATTTACACTCGCTTACAGGCAATTGGTTGTCACTTAGACAAAAAGAGCCATCATTGATGAGATGCGGTGATATCTCGGGCCCATTCTTAAACGGAAGACGTCCTTGGAGAGGAGAAGATGAATCGGGATCTTGGGCAACAATCTATTGGAGCTCGATCATCCACCTCGACCAATTGGAATGCAAAAGGATATGGGCCAAGAGTCACGAGTTATATCAGATCTCTCTCTCTCTCTCTCCCTCCCTCGCTCTCTCTCTCTCTCCCTCCCTCCCTCCCTCTCTCTCTCTCTCTCTCTCTCTCTCTCTCTCTCTCTCTCTCTCTCTCTCTCTCTCTCTCTCTCTCTCTCTCTCTCTCTCTCTCTCTCTCTCTCTCTCTCTCTCTCTCTCTCTCTCTCTCTCTCTCTCTCTCTCTCTCCCCCCCTATCTATTTCCTCTCCCACACACACACTCTCTCTCCTCTTCTTTTTCTTCATCTTCTTCCTCTACTTCATAGATATTCTTTAAATGAGGAGAGCTAAATACTTTTTTTTTTTTAATTTATTTATTGATATTTACAACTGTATTAAAAAAATACATCAAGTAAATAGGCTACGTGATACAAAATGACATGAGTTAATGGCAAGTAAATACTTGTTAAAAATATTTTTGAGTGCAATTTAGCATTCCGTTTCCTTTAATAATTTTACAGTACGATAGAGTTGACATATCGTCCATTTTCATTCATAGTATTCATCAGGTGTATGTTCTGGTTTCGACAGTGTAGCCAAATCTTTGCCGACGTTTCGCTGGCCATACTGCAAGGGGAAATAGTAAAAACTTTTTTTTTTTTTTAAATATATTTATTGAAATTTACAACTGTATACAAAATACATCAAGTAAATTTAATGAGTGAATACATTGACATGAAAAGAGAAGTAGAGAAACTACCCAGTGGTAGTACTCAAATAAAAAGTTCAGCTTAGAAGGTCACTAGGACATCTTCTTTTCAGACACCTCGGAGGATTATCAGGAATTGAAGGTTGCGAGGTTTGAAACTGGTGGGTTTGAGTGGAAATGAAGTTTGTCATGAAAAGATTGATATCGGATTCGGGCTAAATCAGCAATAAACGGGACGTTAAGGTCATTATGGATTACTTTATTCGTAACAAAGTAAGGAGCATTCAGGATTTTCCAAAGGATTTTGGATTGTAAGGATTGAATACGAGAGGAATTCGATGGCTTAGTGGAGCCCCAAAGCTCTATTCCGTAAGTCCAGATGGGTCTGATGATTGTCATGTATATGAGTCTCTTGTAATTAATTGGGAGCTTAGAGCGTTTATCTAGTAATTGTTGAAGTAACCTGAAACGGCGAGCTGTTTCTTGTCGTTTCAGTCTAGTATGAGGATTCCAAGTTAAGCGTTTGTCAAGGTGTAGTCTTAAGTACCGGATCTGTTCTATAGGACTTAGAGGGATGTTATTAAACGATACAGGGGGGCGGGAAGTCGCTGGTTTACGACTGAGGGTAAAGGTGATTTGATGAGCGTAAAAACTTAAGGCAGAGATGTGAAAATAAGTAAGCAGGCTTTACTTTTAAACATAATAACAATGGTATTCAAGATTTTGGAAAATCACCACCCATAAATTATAATTTTGGGTATTACATAGTCGATTTCAATTGAAAACGCATTGAAAGTTCTATAATTATGCAATTTAATGTGTGATAGGGCATTTTATTTAAATCGATCAATAAAGGGGTAATAATTGGTAGGCTGGCTGAATTCACAAGTGCTTAAGTCATTGTCAATAATATAGAGTTCATTCATGGAGTTCAAAATTCACCCTCCGTGTTAACTCAATTTAAGTTTTTATTCAAAATCAACGCGGATGAAGTGGCGGGCAAAAGCTAGTTTATTATATTTATGCTATTTTCTTTATCTTGACCCTAGTTTTTTGAATTTATTGTATTTTTGTTTCAGAAATTATGGAAGATGAGTCAGAGTCGATGAAAAAATACAGGAAGACATTTAAGATGCTATCTCCGGATAAGAATGGTAAGGTACATCGCGATATTCTGAAGGGATTCCTCAAGAAGGCATTGGGTGCCTTGTTCGACGAAGAAATGGCAAAGAACATCATAGGCCACATGAAACCGGACGCTAATGGCATGATCAGTGTAGAAGTATATCCAATTCACATGAATATGTTTAAAAATATATATGTGTAAGATATAAAAGCTATGACGTAACGCCTAAAAATATTATACTGTCAACATCCCATTTACGTTTCAGTTCTCACATTGGAGTTTTGATCGTTGGTTTACCAAAACCGGCTTGTATCTAGTTATTTTTAATCAAAACATTTTTTTTTTCAAAATATTTACCCTCTTTTTCAATACATTTTTCCCACCGCGTTATCAATTTTTTCAATCCCAGAACTGAAAAAATCAGGGGTTTGTGATTAAATGAAGTCTGAAAATGCGTTTTTGACTTGAAACCCATTTTCAAAAGTTTTACTTTTAAATAAGTTGTTCAAAAAGTCTGGGGAATAACATGAATTATTCATGACTTATTTATTCATTAATCTTTCTCCATCTGAAAATTCCTCAAACCAACGGTGTATTGTTCGTCCTTCGGTTAAGGGTTCTTAAGTTTACTAGGTTAGAATGGGAAAAAAAAATGTCCAAAATCCTGGAACAAACCTGTGGACGTTTCACGTATACTGTTATCCTCATAGCAATAAGGATATCACATCAAAGAAGGCAAATTGCAGAATATCTCAAACCAACTGTCCAATTAGACTCATCAAAAAGATACAGCAACTTTGCTCCAAGACAGTCTATAAACAATTAAGGTAATCCACGAACGGCTAGGGATGATATATTATGGATTAGGCGAAACGTCGACTGGCTGTTTTTGTTCCAGTATTTTGGAGACAGTGCTTTGTGTTGGGAATTTTTTCTATTTCAATCTACTTATAATTTGCCTCTTTTTGAGTTTTTGCTCAATTTTATTGTTAAATTAATAAGACTGCTAAAAGGATTCCCCGAAGGATGTCAATTTTTCCAAAACTTCCTTCACGGATTTCCACCTTTTTGAGTAGTAATGATACCGAAATTTTTTAAGCGTTATCTAACTTGAAAGGTTTTTTTGGAATAGCTTCATGACTAATGTAAACCCACTCTACTGGACAGAGCTTCCTGGAAGCGTTCTCGCTGAACCATTGGTCTCCGGAGACGCTGGCCGCGATGTACGAAGTATTGGAGAACGCTCCGGACCTAGTCAAGGGACTCGCTGACTGGAAGGGTGTCCTCACCAACCTCGGCCTGAATATAACCGAGGAGGAAGTCGGGCAGTTGATAACGCAAGCCAGGAAGTGCGCTGCGGATCTCCTCAGCCTCCAGCTAAAGAAAGAACCGGCCCTAAACAAGGTGAGTACGCTATGAACCACTACAAAGGTATCTTCCACATTACTTTCTATTTTAGTATACCAGAGAGTTGGTAAAAAAGTAAGTCAATTTCTGATAGCTCAGTGTGCAGGACCGAGTATCTATGATGAAGGTCCCAGGTTCAAATACTGCTGGAGCTAATAAATTATTTAATCAGCTAACAGATGGAGCATATTGTATTTGGAGACCCAGTCTTTATGATTTGGGTATCGTTAGTCGGGAAGGAAAGTCAGTTAAATCTCGGGAAAAACACCCTTGCAAAACCGTGACTTCATGGATTTGAGTGGTACAGTTTTTAAGTTTTTTTTTTAATGAAAGCTTGTCCAAAGTGGAACTTATGGCTAATCTCTGATGGAAAAAAATGTATGGGGTTTATAAAGCCAATCTCTCTAAAAACTTGAGATGATGGAAGATGATTTCATGACACCGAAATGTTGTCTATCGGTTCATTAAATCATTATAATCATCATCATCGTAGTGCATCCTCACTACCGCTCACGCAGGTGAGGTCTCCTTCTGTACAGCCCGGACCTCACCGTACCATCCTTTACCATTTATCTTCTTCTATTCCATTGCAGGCTACTCATTTTTAAAACATGTTCAAACCATCTTAGACTTCTTCAATGACTTTTTCTGTAGGCTGCACTCCGAGGCTTGATCTAATGATCGAGTTGTGAATTCGGTTTAGTCTTGTTTGCCCCCCTATCTTCCTGAGGAATCTCATTTCCGAAGCCTGAATCCTCCTTTTATGGTTAGTGAGAGAGCAGTTTGATGGTATTTTGCGTTACAAGGCATGTTGGGATCAATGCATACACGCGAACAATTCCACGAGGGCAAAGTACTTCTAGAATGGCAAAACAAGAGTCGAAATTGCAAACAGAATGACACTGGAGAGAACAGAAGGGCATGACAGAACATCTTATTAATAATAAGATTCCGAAGAGTATGTTAATATGGGGAGAAAAGTAGATTTATATAACCTCAACTTTGTGTCCTTGGAAACTTCTCTTTTATTCAAGAACCTTTTATTTAGTGCATGGAACAATTTACAAGCTGAATTAACACTCACGGATTTCATTGTCCATCACTCCATTCCGAACAAGGTGCAGTTCCAGATTTTTAAATCTTCTCACTCGTTATAAAATCGCCATAATCAATAAGCATGTATTTCTTTTCTATTTCATTTATGGAGACCTGTTCATTTTCACAAAGTCGACATCTTTTCTTTGCTAGGCAGAAGTAGGAGAGAGAAGCAGTCAGATCTTGCACGCCCTACAAGAGAAGTTGCACCTCCTCGACATCGGTGGTGGTTCGGTTTTGAACAAGAATCCAGAAGACCCAGCACGGCAGGCAAAATGAGAAGTGATTGTCCAATCTGTAACCAAATTAAATGCATGCTGACCAGATAATTCAATTTGTTATTTGCTCTTAAAAGTAACTGACTAAATATAAATATATAAGTTATTTTCTTAATCTTTACGCGATCGTTTGTAATGTCGATATCATCCTGGGTTTGAACACTTTTTTAGACACATTAATCAATTTTCATTTCAATTATATCATAAAAATGCCATGTCATCTTAACAGTGTCGTATATAAGTGTGTGGCGTATTCGTTATTTTCAAAGTGGAAATTATTTGTTAACTTTAAAATTGACAACGGAAAAAGGCTTGATTCAATATCCAAATGTTCTAATACATAATTATCAATGCTGTTTACTTAGTTTAAAATTAAATCATCCATAATGACCTTAATGTCCCATTTGTTGCTGATTTGTACCGAACCCGATATCAATCCTTTCACGATAAGCTTTATTCTCAATCAAACCCACTAGTTGAAGTCATCGCAAATTTGTGTTATTTTTAAAAATTGCTACTTGGAGCACTTACTAGATAAAGAATCTAAGCTCCCAATTAATTACAAAACACTTATATACATGGACTTAAGAAGTAGAGCCATGGCACTCCACTTCAAATCCATTCCTACTCAATCCAAAATCCTTCGTATAATCCTCAATATACTCCTTACTTCGTTACGTACAAAGTCATCATCAACTTAATATTCCATTCGTTGCTGATTTTCCGGTATCAATCTTATCATGGCAAACTTTATTCTTACTCAACCCCACTTGTTTCAAACCTAGCAACCTCTTCAATTCCCCATAATCTTCCAAGCCATCTAAAAAGAAGATGGCCTCGTGACCTAACTTTTAACTGCCATTTGAGTACTTTAGTGGGTAGTTTCACTACGTGCCTTTACGCCGTAATATTATATATCATTGATATTATTTACTTCTTGTATCACTATTCCATCTTCCAAAAAGATGGTTTATTTAGCTCTCCTGCAATTATCGAATGGTACATAATTACAGTTTGCAGTGGTTGCTGAGGTGCAATCAATTCTGATAGGTCTCTAATCAGTTGATTTATTCTTTTTAATCCACCTCACGCGATGAGTTACCACGAGGGTGTTTACCATTTAATTTAAATCTCCACTAAATAATTATTATTTAAGCATTGAAGTCACTTTATTTTAGCGGCACTGCTCAAACGGAATTCCTTAAAATATTTACTGGCTCATTAGAAGTTATCTAGTGATAATAGGCACCTCTTAGCTCCGCGGTCTCGGGCTATTATAAAAAACAAAGTCGGAACTCGTTGTACCTCCTCATCCAATCTCCTCCTCGGTTCTAGCTCTGTCTCTATAAAGCATATACGTAAAGGACGTACACTAAAGGTCTTTCATTTGAATGCTACTGATACGGTTGCTATGGCAAGAGAAAACCGGGGAGGTCATTCTGATTTGTGTGATGTTTTCTTAGTTTAAACAAAACAGTTTTGTAAATATTGTTTAACATCCATAACTTTAATGCTGTTTCTTTCTTCTTTTTTTTTTGCAGGTATGATTGTATAAAAATAGTATAAAAATAAATTCACTCTTTTTTACAGAGAGAAACTCAGTTTACTTTTTAATTCGACACACCAAATTCAGTATTTGAATCAATCAACATAATCAAACGATATTTCAAGTTATTATTTCACACACTATTTACAAAACTGTCATCTTTAAACTAAAAACAACACAAATCAGAATAACCTCCCTGGTTCTTATCTCTTCTGTTACCATGGTAACCGTATAAGTACGATTCAAATGAAAATTCCCTGGATTTGTGATGAAAATATATGTATGCTGCGTTAATATCATTTCGAAAAGTTATTGCTAAATGGTTTTGTTATAAATTATATTAGTAAGGCTTAGCGAACCCGTAGGTTCGAGGCCGATACAACCAATCTTTGCTTACAAACGTCTATAGATCACTCCCACAAACCCGAATCCGCCAGATCAATCGGTATGCTATAGTCCCACCTACGCCTCGGTCTATCCCTCAGACGCTATTTACTTTAACCCTCAGTTACAGCGCTTATTAAATTTTTAGGAATTAGTTCGTTACTAAGCTCATCTTAATCTTCGTGGCGCTAGACGTGACACATTAATAATATTGACTGGGTGCACGCTTTGTTATAAATACAATAATTAAAAACTTTATGCACGATCGAAAAAACTAGCCACTAATGTTAATAGCATTAACAATATATAAGGAGCGGAATAGCTATTTTATTATGGTCTTTCTAGGCTAGATTAATTTTTCGAATTTTCCATAATACTGTGTGTGTTGTCCAGAGTTGTTCTTCAGCATTTATCACTGACAGTGAGTCTGTTACTATGACTGATTTCCTGATGCCATTATTTCTTATATGTTAGGTATAGGATTTTAATGATTCCCATGTTTCACACGAGAAGACGGAGTTTAGTTCATAAATTAGCCATTGCTTTATGCTTGCATGTGTCAGCAACACCCGCGCTCAAATTTAAATTCTTTTGTGAAAATTGTTACATGAACATGATTTCCAGTACTTATGTTTTACCATATCTGGTGTGGAGTTTATCGGTGTGCAGGTTATAAGCAATGGCGGATAACAGTCCATTGGTACCGGCTAAGTTACAAGTATCTAAATTATTTATTTTTAGCTAAACCAATCTATTATTCGAGGCTTTTAAACCAAAACATTCGATAAAATCTCTAATGAGCTTCTGAGAAGGAAGAAAGAGGGATATTTCCCCCTCAACTAGCGAGCCCTCTTCCCATTTGACAGAGGCAGGTAGGCAAAGACAAGGTCCACTTATCGTCCTATTATTCATCTCAGACCGCCCTAGGACCAGGTACCTTTTGGTTTTGTAAAGTTCTGGGTGTGGTTCAGAAAATTGCGAGTTCGCATCTCTTTGATCGGGTTCGAAACATTTAGTTACCGCAAACATTTATCACACCTGTTTACCTGGACGTCTTGACAGTAGGGTACTTTTTTTCTGGTAATTTTTTTTCCCTCTATCTTCCCTTATCGGTATGAAAAACATTTTTTCCACCTCCAAGTTAATCCTTAAAAGCAGACATGGCGAGCTTTTTGTTAGGAATTTTTCATCTTTGGTAATAGCCAGGCAGGCTTCAGGTCATGAGTTGAAGAAGGACCTGACAGAACAGAATAATAAATGCATGAAGGAAAAGATAACAATGGATGAAATAAAATTGCATCCTACACTATAGCGGAATGACCTCAAATTGCAATTTTTTGTTACAAAATTATTTTTCAGTATATATTAATATACAAGCATTTCACATATTATAGATTAGTAGATAAAAAAAACTTTAAGCTGAAAAAAAACTTGAAAAATTCTGAAAAAAGCCATATTCGAACAAAACACATAGTTAATACAACTATGTGGTATATCATCGAATTCATCGAATCCTTACAATACAAGAGTCTTATCCTTAATTATAAATTATTATCCTTTAATAATGTCCTACTGTTTCCAATAGAACAGATCCCATACTTAAAACTACAGTTTGACAAACATTTAACATACTAGACAAACGCTCTAAGCTCCCAATTTATTACAAAATACTTGTATACATGATCGTTATAAGGCCTATTCGAACTTGAGCACTGGAGCTTTGAAATTTCTCTCACATCCAATCCTTACAATCGGCTATTCCTCGTAAAATTCTGAATGCTCCTTGCTTTGTAACAAATAAAGTCATTAATAATGAACTAATTGATTTGGCCCTAACCCGGAGCCAGCCCTTTCATGACAAACTTCATTCCCACACAAACCCTCTAGTTTCAAACCTTACTACCACTTCAATTAGCAATAGAGTAAGGACTCGGAAAAGAAGATGACCCCGTGACTTCTAAGTTGAAATTTTTATTTGAATAAATACTATCTCAAGAGTAGTTTTCCTGCTTGCCTTTACCAATGCCATTATGTATCATTTATTATATGAGCTGCTATATTTCAAAATGGTATAAGTCCATTTTTTCATATTCACGATATCATAAGGTTTCGATTTGAATTACATTAAAAATTTGGGTAAACGGGCAAATGTTTTTATCACTTTGCACTTAAAAAAGAGTGCTGTTTTAAACTCTATGCACCTTTTAAATTTCATTATGAAGTAATAATCATTAAAACCATTTTAAATAATTTACGTTTTTTTAAAGATTCGAATGCGCTTATACCACTTTCAAATATAACAGCTCATATTCATGTTTTAATAACTCTGCAGCCCTACTGAATAAGTGGTTAGGTTGAAATTTGTCCAGAGAGAGTTGACTGTATTGAGGGATGCGGAATCGTGTTATTCTCGTAGTTTTTGGCTTGAAATGGAGTTGTAATTGTCTTTTCAAGCCAATGCCCGACTTAGCCCCTTATTCACTACGCAAATAACACTAATCCGCTTTCCCAAGTATAAGAAACTTATTTTGGAGAAAATTTTGCCTAACTGCTTATCCACGGGTGCTGTAGAATTAGCTGGCATTCTTAGATATTGGACGTCTCTATTACCATTTCTGTATTATTTTTTTTATGTATAAGTTTGTTTAGAGCATCGTGAGCATCCTCAGATGGTTAATAGTGCCGTCAGACAGATCTGAGAGCCACAGTCCATCATCCTGTTGGAGTACAAAGGGCGAAAAAGATCGGGACCTTGACGTTCCTCTCCACCTGTAGCCCTTTAGTATGCTAATTAGCTTTGTTTTACCTTCTTCAAATAAGTAGCGTTGGAGCTCTGTTTTCTAACACTTTTAGTGTTAATGACCTCCTTAAGAGTTCAATGCCCTTTTTAGGCATTTCTTCTTGAGTTTATTTTTAGCAAAGCCGTGCAATTTAATAAATTTCATGTGATTATTCATTTAAATTAACTTTATACGAACGATGCTACAATGGGACTCCCAAATTTTTTCAAACCAGGAATAATGAGTAAACGAGTAACTGATAACTCAGTGGCTCGGAACCCCCAGTTTACGTCCCTTCCGAAGGAGGGCATAACCAAGGATTTTCTAAAACATTCTAAGGCCGGGATATGAACCCTTGGTCTCGGGTATAGAAGGTTGTTAATGCTAACCACTAAAACAGCTGAGTTTGACTGTGTAAGACAAGTAAAACGTAAGGAGCTTCAAATTTTTGTTGAAAGTTATTTCACATTCTTTCTTTTTTATACTGTATTTTTATACATAATTTGTAAGGCCTACTTAGGACCACGTCATTTCAACTGTCCTTTTTGTATTTCTTCTTGATATTTGCTCGGTACTCCCTCATTCGTCACCGGTGCTGCTCCCTCTTCTTTCTTCCGTCTATTTCTTTCCTCTCTTCAGCTTTGGTTTATCTTGAGAACCAACGTGAGTATCCAGTTTCATCCTGAGGCGGTTGCTTTCCAGAACATCCTCGTAGGTAATCTCCATCTCCCGTAAATCTTTTTCTATCAGTCAGGTATTCATTTCTTTAAAATACCAAAAATAAAAACAATCAGGTTCCTCGGTCAAGTAGCTTTCATTCTAAACAAGTTGCCATAAGATGCAATTCTCCTTTTTCTCATAACATCCGATATTTTGGGATTATGAGTGTACAGCTCACTGATATGCAGTTATCTGTATTCACCTTGGTCTATAATTGGGCCTAGAATTTTCCTCAAGATCTTTCTTATTTTAAATTTTTATCAAAAAAATTGATAACTATTTCATGCAAAAGCTGTTGTTACAGCTCCTATTATTTTCTAATACATGATGGTGGTACTTCACTCGAGGTCACAATTGATTTTTATACAATTTTATAGTACTTGTAGTTTTGAGGCCAGCTGTAATATATAAATTATTAAATCCATTAACATCCGTGAATCGATTGATTTCGGTATACTAATTAGGTCCTCCAGCATCTACAAATTGAGTAACCTTAATTAGAACGAAATACCTGGCGCTTGAGCGTGATCTAGTCAAAATAATTCCCTACACAATCGTTGGATTTGAACCAGTTCAGTCCTTTCCATATACTTTAACACTAACTCTTCATGGTTTGCAATGGTGCACGTATGTTTTTATAAACAGATTTTGACTCATCTATGTATTACTGGGCACCTATTTCTTATTCCCCTTCCTTAGCTCAGAATAATATCATTAACGGGATTCAATGACCCGAAGGTTAGAGGAAGTCTGGCCATGTTGGCTTAGGCAAGGCAATTTTCTGGTTTGATCGAGTCATATGGGACCAAGCTCATGTCGGATACCCGAGGCCAGGTTTTCGACACGGTCATGGCTAATAAAATTACACCAAGTTCCAACTTTATGCCCAGGATAAAGTTTAAACTTATTTCCAAGCTTAGTCCATCCTTCGTATTGGTATAGGATCGTATAGGATATAGGTATAGGATATAGGTATAGGATATAGGTATAGAATATAGGTATAGGATATAGGTATAGGATATTGGTATAGGATCGTATAGGATATAGGTGCAGGATCGTATACGAAGTTACTAATCTAATAGTTTCAATATTCAATAAAAAGATGTGATTACTATAAAGAAATGCAAACTGCAATGACTTGGACATATAATGCGTGGAAATAAATATAACAGCCGTGCAATTTAATAAATTAAATGTGATTATTCATTTATCTTAACTTTATGCGGACGATCCTACAGTGGTACAAGCTCTAAAGAGGGAACCCTTAATTCCCCAAATTAATAAATTAACCTACCCTATTAACCAGGCGGTTGTCTCGGCATTATCTCGGATAAATCATCTTGCACAGTCGTTGTCCTAAAGACACTTCAGACTCTAACCAAAGACAAATGGTATCTATCATTTTTCAATAAAATATACTCTATTATTTATTGGATATGATATATCATTTATTTAGGATGATATACGACAGTTTACGCAGATTGTAATTTTTATTTCGCTTTTTGAGTCAATGATTTATAATTTATATGTGCGTATAAATATATATGCCTATATAAGTGCAAGGACGTCTTGTGTCATTAGCATCAAAAATTTTATTACATCATTTTCTGCAGTGCCATTTAACACTTTTTCGATTTTAAGGCATCATGAATTGTTTTTAGTGCCTAAAATAATAATCCTTCGAGATGTATTTTACGAGGAAAGGTGAACCATTATTAATAAGTATATGTTTAAAAAAAATAAAAACATAAATATTCCCATGAATTCAGAGGACTGTTAAGGTGAAATAAATAAGAATTTATTACACCGAGACCGGGATTTTCTTTTCT
This sequence comes from Troilus luridus, assembly GCA_964056705.1. Taxonomy (NCBI): domain Eukaryota; kingdom Metazoa; phylum Arthropoda; class Insecta; order Hemiptera; family Pentatomidae; genus Troilus; species Troilus luridus. The sequence continues at coordinate 112,457,777 of OZ057414.1, read as the reverse complement.
ATTTGCTCAATGGGTGAGAGAGAGGGACTGGCTCGACTGGAAACTGAAACTTGTTTTTATGTAATCGATTGTTTTTTCTGAATCGATTCCAGAACTGAGAAGGAGAGTGAGTAGCTTCGGGTCCAAGTTGTGATTCACTGTAAGTAAATTGATATTGAGGGGGGGCACCATTGGACCATTGGTGGTAGTTTCACCCCCGAATTGTGTCCAATCCACCACTAATTGGTCGTGCTGTTAAGAGCCCTCATATCCTGGATTTAGCCTTCCTGAGACAATTGGGTCTATTACCTCGAAGGGCGTCCATCTCACCAACTCTGACCAATTTTATTAACACCAATAATGCCATTTACTGGATTAACATCCCTTTTAAATATACATATATATATATATATATATATATATATATATATATATATATATAGAGAGAGAGAGAGAGAGAGAGAGAGAGAGGGAGAGTATGATAGAAAGAGATTGGGTTGTCCAGAAAAAAATGTAGGTTTTTATGTTTTATTTAAATTGTCCCTCCAAACAATGATCTTTTTATGTTTGTTGGAGTTTTGACTTTTATAAATGGAAACACTTATTAATCCTTTTCAAACAAACAGCTTGCTTACCACTGTTACATGTTACTGCTTACCGGAGCTCAAACGGCCAGAAATATCAACGAAGCGTGGGATGAAGGCAGCATGTGCAGTAAGTATGTGCACTGTTCAAGGAATAACTATATTTATCTAAAAAGTTGTTTAATAGTTGTTTTATTAATAATAATAACTTAAAACATCAATAACTGGTTAAACTTTTCGTTTCATCTAAAAGATTTGTAAATGTTAAATGTCCTGTTTCTTCAAATGATTCAAACTCAAATAATCTATGTATTGTTGAACTTAACGATGATAATAATAATAAAAATTAAAATATAATCTATGTAAATACAAATACAAGGTATAAATAATATTACTATATACTAATTATTATTTCAATGAAGTCATTGATATTTTGTTTTGAGCTTGTGTAGCCCATCATATGTTTTGATTAATTAATAAACTACTTGAAAATGGATATAATTACTAGCTTTTTCCCACGGCTTCACTCGTGTTGAATTTGGTCTGCCACATAAAGTTTCGTGACAGATCATTTTAAATAAATAATTTAATTTTTTGTAACTATAAGTTACTCGTACGTCCAAAATTTTCAGATGTCTAAATTCAAAACCGACGGATTCCATACAATCTTTGAACCCCTATTATATTAAGGGGGAAACATTTGGGGTGGAATTATCCAAATTCCTTTCTTAGGGGTCATTTAAGCTATAAAAAGAACCTATATGCAAATTTCAAGATGCCAAGTTCAGTGGTTTCTGCTGTGCGTTGACCGCAGGGTATGTTAGTCAATCAGGTTACAGTTTTATATAATCTTCGCCTGTGTGGTGTGTTGATAAAATGTAGCCAATGTCCTTCCCCAGGCTTGAGATTATCCACATCAAATTTCAGCACAGCCGTGAAGCATACATTGACACTGATTAACAAACGGGACGGACATATGTTACTTTCGTTTACTGTCCTTCGTGTCAGTAAAGGATTAGTATGTAATTGAAAAGAATTGCTTAGCATAACGGTTTCACTTGTCGTACGGCAGCAGTGAGAAATTAAAACTGAAAGGAGAAGGTGAGATGCCTATCAAAGTTGACGCCCAAGGTAGAAGGTTGAAGTGGATAATCATTTATTCTCGCAGTCTTTACCATCATGTCTTCGGTAGAGGATTCTTTCTCATACTCTGAAATGACATCACGATGGCATCCGTCTCAGACGGATTGACTCTGATGCCAATCAGTTTCAGCTCGTTCACTATGGTTTCAGTCGCCTTTTGTGCCTTGTTAAGGGCACATGGGGTGATGATGCTGGTGGCGTAAATCCCAATATCATCCGCATATGCAGCTATAATTGCTCCTGGATGATTCATTGTGACCACTGGTGCTGTGAAAATCACAAACATCAGTGGCTCCAATACAGAGCCTTGAGGTACTCCACAGGTGGTGGTGCTAGAAGTCGAGTAACTGTTACCTACTCGTACAGCGAATGATCTTCCGCTGAAATAGCTTTGGATCAGACGACAAAGAGTGACGGGAAAGGTAAACTCTTCGTAATGTTTCACTTTGTTATTAAATTCACTTCTTCAGAGTCAAATTTTAGACTCTATGATGTTCAAATTTTCAAAATATTTTCCAAGTTCTTCGGTCCTCGTTTTAGTTCAGAAATAGTCTGATATTTTTTTTGGCCAATATTTGCTTTTCCGTTCTGTATAGATGTTCGAGGCCTCCTCTTCGCCAGGAGTGTTTTTATATATTTTTTTCATAAGAAATTTAGACATAATATATAGATATTGTTATAATAAAAATAGGGAGGATATATTGCAGAAAAGTGAAGCTGAATTCTTGAGGAGAGGGAATTGGAATGGTAATGAGCTAGGCGAAGAGGAATTCCACCGGAGGCTCAGACGAGACCCATTTTTTACTCCCGATCTTAGCGCCCTAAAATTAAAACAAATTAAAATCACCTGGAGCCTTTTCAGCTCCGCCCACTCACTTTTTGTAATTTTAAAGATTATCCTTAGCTTTTACTTGTGTCCATCTCAGGATGAAAAAAAAGAATAAGGACACGAAAGCTTATTAGAAAACCCACAAAGGGTTCAGATACCGACGAGTCGTTAAAAGATCATATAATTAGCTTGTTTTAGCTCTCAACATTTTTATCTTTAAAGGATATCTTCTTTTAATTATATTTTTATTAACAGACAAATAATAAATAAATGGAAAATTTATTAAACTTTATTAATTTATGATGAACAGGTTAATATACTTGTTACAGCTATAGCGTTTTATGAGCGCTGACTAGCAGGCTGAAGGTTCCTGGTTCGAATCCTGCTGTGGCAGATAAATTATTTTATTTGTTAACCTCCACGGCTGGGCCTGTGGGGTCTACAAAACTTCCTTAGGCTCACCCAGCACCTGTCAAGAGGGTAACAATAATTGGGGGAAAACCTGATAGTTTAGGGTATCCTTGGACAAATTACTTCTGCACAACCATTGCCCTAGTAACAATAGACCCTTCATGGGTGGCAGGGGTGGTAGGGGTTGTAGGGGTACAGGCTTGAAAGAAGAGTAACTACCCACTGGTAATAATCAAACAAACAATAGATTTCACTTTAAAAAAGTCACGAGGCCATCTACTTATCAGGAGCCTTGGAGGATAATCTTGGAGGAATTAAAGCACTAGGTTTGATAGGGAATAAAGTTATTCATGAAATTGATATGAGGTTTGGGCTAAATCACCTACAAACATTAAGGTCAGTACGGATGACATTCGTAACACCGTACGGGGCATTGAGAGTTTAATCTAGGATTTTGGATTGTATGGATAGGATATGAGAGGATTTCGATGGCTTAGTGAAGCCCCAAGCTCTACTAGGTAACTCCAAATAGGTCTTATAATAGTCATGTAAGTCTTTTGTAATTAATTGGGATTTTTTTTTTAAATCTAAAATTAAGGAACTCGTCCAGGGTCATTTTAAATTCCTTTTCCTAGTCATACTAATATCGATCGAAGCCATATGTCTGGGTTATGAAATAATTATGTTACTATTAAATCATTGAACTTCATTAAGTTATTTGAAATCATCCTTAACAAAGTAAGGGGCATTGAATATTTGAAGTTTATATGTAAGTAATCAATTACATGTTTTGAAATATTCCTCATAGAACTTATCATAATTTTTTTATTTTTTGTTATATTTTTTAACTCTGGACATATTTAGTACTTTTTTATTGATACTTTTTACGATTTTTTGTTTCAAATGTTCCATTTAGGTTGGATATAGAGACACGGAAGACGACAACCACCCCACATGTTCTGCTGGGAACAAGCTCGACGGAGCACACAGAAGAGCCTTCTGAGAATCGAGTTTTTTCACGAATGCCTTGATGGAGGGAGGGTCCGGGGCGGGAGGAAAAACAGACATTTGTTGAAAGAAGGGTTGCTCTACCATTAAGGGTTTGGTCCAACCCGAGGGTGGATTTCTCCTCCACTCCGACACGCACACTTTCCGAAACGTTTTCTTATGGATGTGAAAACTTCTCGTAAAGTCGTTAAGGCTAATGGCACGTTAGCAGGTGTAATGGTGGTTAGGTTGATAGTCAGGAAGTACGTTGTTAAGGATTGAAAAAAGAAAAATTTTGTAGGCTGCCAAAACACATAGAATGTAGAGTTACCTAAAAGTTTGTAACGTACATAAATATCAGAGAAACATAAGATAAGTTTAAAGAAGTGAGAAAAAAAAAAGACTTGGGATTGTATTTTAATAGAATAGTTATTAGGTTACTTCTTATATGCTCAATTTCAGGAGTATCAGGAGCCATATGGAGTTACTAAACATACTAAAATATATAACATTTCCCTAAAAATTAATAATATATAAATATCAGAGAAACATAAGAAAAACATATATAAGTGAAAAAAAAGTGGATATTGAATAATGTTATTTCTACATATAATAGATACTGGGTGTATTTACAATCTTATTTCCTATGCAATGTTACGTTTCTGTTCAATTGAGAAATATGAACGACACTGTGTCAATACTGTTGAATCTCAATAATAGCTCTATCTGTGGTTTAATTTATTTTACTAATATATCTATCTACAGCTTCGGTGAATAAATGGTTAGGTCGAATTTTCTTCAAAATAAGTGTACTTACAAAAGCGTAAATGACAATTGGAGTTATTGCTTGCATTATAACTCCATTTAAAGCCAAAATATAAATGAATAGCAATACAGTAAATTCGACTTAACCACTTATTCATAGGAGGTCCAGATATTTGTATATATTTATTATTTATATGCATATGTTTTTAGTAGACTTGTAGTATTGCTTTTTGATTATAGTTGTTTGATGCAATAAAGCCGATTCTGATATACGGCTGTGAAACTTGGGCTCTCACCAGCACCCTGGAAAGCAGAATCGAGAGATGTGAAAGAAAAATACTTCGCACGATAACCGGAGCGGCATGGGATGAGCGTCTAAGCTCTTGGAGGAGAAGGACCAATAAAGAATTGCACACGGAAACTGGTCAGGCGATATCTCAGGATATTAAAGCAAGAAGGCTAAGATGGGCGGAGCATGTAGCTCGAAGTATTCCGTCAGGACGCCTCTACACAACTATGAATGCTACAATAGTTGGCAAGAGACCACGTGGGAGGCCAAAGACCAGATGGATGGACAGGGTCAACAAAGATGCTGGGGAACTTCAAATAGCAGACTGGAAATCAGCGGCCCAGGATTGGCAGAGGTGGAGAGGGGTGGTAAAGGCGGCCAAATATCTACAAGACCTGTAGAGCCAACCGAAAAAAAAAAAAAAATATATATATATATATATATATATATATATATATATAGCGCCATTGTGTATGTTAAGGTGACCCCAGACCCGTTCACGGGTTGTAGTGGTACAGGTTTTTTAAGCCAAACGCTTTCGTGAATGACATGATTTTGATCCCCTCAGTAGAATTAACTCATTAAGGGCAAATCTCGACCTAAGACCATATTATTCACCGCTGCTACAGATATATCGTCGACACAAATGCTAAGTATCGTAAATGATTGTCAAACGTATTATACTTGATTTTTTTGCCTTGTAGATTACTCTATATTAGTTTTATATCAATTATTCAATCGCTATAGATTGAAAACTAGAAATGAGTTTGTTGGATACATTGCATTTTTATCGACGATATGTCCTCAGTTACCTTAATAAGTGGTGAAGTCGGATTTTTGTTCACAGTGAGTTACTTGTTTTGAGGGAAGCTGAGTCGTGCCATTCTCGTAGTTTTTGGCCAGATTTGCAGTTATGCGATAAGCAATTACTCCAATCCAAGTCAATGCCAGACTTAGCCACTTATTTACTACAAAACTCACAGGATCTGCTTCCATAAGAATAAGAAACCCATTTTTGACAATATTCGACTTAGCCACTTATTCATACGGGTCTTAGATACAGTTTCGTACTTTCAATATATTCAATATATACTGTGTAAAACTTGATTTTTTAATGAGCTTGAATAAGTACTTTTACATCTATGAAGCTTATACATGAAGAGAAAGTATGCATTCATCCCTAGTCATTCATCTCAATTGCTAGTCATTCATAAGTGGAAGTGAGGTTAGCTTGGACTCCCTGAGCAAAGGTAATAACACACTGCCCAGGTTCAATTCCTGCTGATTGGAGGGACATCACGACAGGCTTCTGGTGTAAGGGTGAGAGGGTATTCCTGTAATCTCTTCCACTTGGAGAGAATCACGACTTCCAACTTCACTTCATTCATTTCAACAAGCGACTTCAACATTTAGCTGTTCGGTGTTTGCCATTGAAGAATAGCACAATGTTTATTTATTTAACGTCACTTTATGCTACGATACCTAATCGGACGATACCACAATTCTAAATTTTGTGTATCCAGTTATACTTAGGATAGGGATTACTTTAACGTGTACCTGTCACCACATAAGCTCGGGGACGCCATCCGAAACTCCGAAGGTTCTTTTAAAAAATCGTTTGGCTATATGCAAGGCTGGTGTAATGTTGTATAAAGATCTTAACAATAACGATATCTTACTTGAAACTGTAAACTGCTATATATCTCCGACTGATTGGTTAGGAAGTTATAGATATTTTGAATTTATTTTTATTAATTGTTATTTTTATGGTAATTATGGCGTTAAGTCAAGGAAAATCCAGCTTTAAAGAAATCTCAATAAGAGTTTTTTGTAGGTAGTTTAGCGGTCTCATAATGGTGGCCTGCAACCTGAAGAATGAGGCATTTAGCTAAAGACAGGTATTTTAGTAAATAACCTGGGGGTTAGTCTTGGATAATCAGCACCAATTGACACCATACATTTTTTTATATCCTATCATTAAATTGAAATCATCATCGCCAACATATCATTTCTGTTTATTATTTCATTATATACAAATTGTAACAAATTTCACTGAACATGGCTGTTAATTGAACATGAAAATTGTAATAAAAATGCAACGCCTATATATTCCATGATTAATTTAAAAGGAAGAATATTATAATATAATATTATTGAAAAGGTAATTAATTTAATACTGTAGTAATTTTTAGGGACTTGTGACTTAGCAGCTCGTGTAACCTCATCTTATCACTCGTCTCATTTGAGTGTGCGCTATTAAATTATTCCGAAAGAATAGTTCAATCCCAAATGTCAAATTTTCTGTTACAGTCCAAACTCCTTGATCCACTTCAATCAGGCTTCCGTCCTGGTCTTTCCATTCAATCTGCCCTCGTTAAAATCACCACCGACATGCATACAGCCATGGACGAAAAAAAAACTAACAGTATTAATTCTACTCGAATTTTCAAAAGCTTTCGATTCGCTGAACCATTCCACCCTTTTCTCTAAACTAAAATCTCTTTCCTTTTCCAACAGTTCCATACTCTGGGTCCAAGCTTTCCTCTCGGATAGGACTCAAGCAGTCTCCATCCCTAATCAACCCCTATCCTCTTTCCTACCCCTGAACACAGGAGTGGCACAGGGTTCAAGTATTTCCCCACTCCTTTTCAACTGTTACATTAATGACCTTCCCAAATCAATCTTCCACTGTTCCCACCATCTGTACGCCGATGATTTCCAGATCTATTTGTCCTTTCCTCCATCTGAGATAATAGCTGCATTCGACAAAATTCAATGTGACCTAGATAGGATCAGTGCCTGGGCAAACTTGAATAAACTGCCGTTGAATGCCGCGAAAACTCAGGCCATCCTAATTGGTTCCAGCACCCTTCTGAAATCTATCAACTCGCTTCCCCAATTAACCTTAAATGATCACCCTTTGGCCTTCAGTCCCTTTGTTAAAAACCTCGAGATCATTTTTGACCAATCCCTCTCATGGAAACTCCACATTTCCAAAATTTCTCGCCGAGCAATAAGCTCTCTAAAGTTATTTCACCGTTCCAGGCATCTTCTAACACTACCCATACGTAAGCTCCTCATCACTTCTTTTATCTTTCCTCACTTTGACTATGGTTGTGTGGCATATGGTGGCCTCTCGATCAGGCTCGAGGAGAGGTTGAAGCGAATTATGAACTGTTCGCTTCGATTTGTCTTCGACGCCCCGAAGAGGTCTCATGTGTCCTCGCCGTTACGCTGAGGTAAAGTGACTTTTCCCTTCTATCCGTAGACTTTACTTCCTTGGTTCTTTCTTATATCAGACTATCAACTCACAACATCCGTCTTATATCTACAGTCTCCTACAATTCAAATCCTCTATCCAATCCCAGGGCACAAGATCTCGCCCTTCTGATCTTTATATCCGTTCCCACAGAACCAAAACTTTTGAGCGTTCCTTTCTAGCCCGTTCTATCTCTCTTTGGAACACTCTTTCTCTCGATATTCGTCATGCGTCTTCTTTAACCTCATTTAAATACAAACTTTTCCTACATTTTCTAAATTCCCAGTCAGATTTTTATAATCAATAAATAATTTATACATATGTTCAAATTGATCGATTGATGAACTACTGTAAATATTCCTCATTCATTATAATACCATTGTTTTTTTGTTTGTTTTTTTATTATTAGATGCTATTATTTATTCACTTATTTTTCCAAAAGCTTATTTCTTTTTATTGTAAATTTGTTTGTTCTTTTATTTTAATTTTGTCAGATTTTCTGATTCTCTCCCAAAACATACCTGTTTAGTTATTTACTTTCAGGATATTATGTAATTATTGTTTTATTTTGATGTAGGCCTTTGGCCAGATATATAATAATTTAATTTTTTCATCTCTGTTATTCTAAAGGGACCTGGTTCCAGAATAAAATTATTTTTCTATTCTATTCTATTCTAAATTGTATTGCTAATTTTGTTTATTGTCCATTTAAATGTTTGTATTGTCTATTAAATTTAATTTGATTATTTGTCTCATTTTTATTAATGAAAATAATAGCACTTTAGGAATAGCCATCTTCGAAAGAACAAGCTCCAAAGATCAAAAAGTTCAAATGAAAGATCAAATTATGTGAAAATGTTTTCATCGAAAGTGCAGGAAAAAGATTAATATAAGAAAAGGAAGATGACTGGAGGTGTCTATAATTACCATTTTACAACAATATTTCCTACATTCCAGATTCCCATATATACGAATAAGAAGGTAGGTGTTAATGGGACGAGCATTATCACAAATGAAGGATAGAATTGGTCAGGGGGTGCACTCAATAATAACACAAAAAATAAGAATAGCTTATTTTTTAATTGTGCCGACGGTTCGGGCTACGGTGTAGGTCATCTTCATGGCTAAGAAAGAAAATAGAAAAAACTATAATAACTTTGCAGTACCAAGTAAGAATTACATAATATAGATATAGCGAGTTATAGTAAAGTAACATAGTTTACGTTTTTAACGTAGTTGGCACTAATAAAACTGCACCCCTATCCTCCATTTAAGAACATCCAGTCAATTATTTTTCTCTCTAACGATAATTATCAATTAGGTTATAATCAATGGCGGATAACAGTCCATGGCGAACTTCTAAATTCGAGGTACCAATTTTTACACTTGTTTTTTTCAAAACGATAAATATTAGAAGTAGATAAAATCATGTTATAATATTTAAAATAATTCTTTTCATTATATATTTTTGTATGTATTTTTATTTCAGGTGACTTCTGCTATCATCTTAACGAGAAATGACATGATGTAGAATGCTCATGATTTTCTTTTAAGCCTCTCCATGTTAGTTCAAATAATGCTTTGAATCAAAATTAAGTTTTAGGAAATCAGCATTTATTACTTTTTTATGTATAATTTATTTTACAGATAACAGGAAAATATATAAAAATAAATTTATTTTTTTTACATACATTTTACCTGATTTTACATACAATACAACTGTTCACTTTATTGTATTACAATTACCATGTACATTTTACATGTATACTATTGAAGCTACAAGAACGAAAATAGTTCCGGTGGAAGTTGTGATCAGGAAGTCATAGATCATATAAAATTAATAGAGAAGCTGTAAAGGTTACAAAAATATATTGTGTACTTAACCTTGAGCTGTATTTCTTGTCTTAAATTATTATCAAATTTGACTCATGTAAAATCTTGTTTTCGACACTTAACACATTTGTGAACTAAGGCATCGATATATAAGATTAACTAATATTATTCAATATAGAAACCATACTGATTACTGTATAGAATTGCAGAAGTGGTGCCTGACTTATGAAAACTTTATATATAACATAGTTTTCAATTGACGTACCGTAACGAAATAGTAGGAATGAAAGCTCTTTCTAGTGAAGATCTTGTAACAGACTGATGCCATCATTATAAAGACGACAAATTTTATCGATAGCAATAAATAATCTCAATTGACAGCGATTACACCTGATTATGGCAAGTCAATTTGAACGGCTCGTTAAATGAGTGCAAGGATCGATGATGGATTGCACTTAGTTATGAATAAATGAATAATATTAGAAGCGCCATCAGGCGAACGCAGGCTATTATTCCGGGATTGCATTTTAAATAGCAAAATCTATCGTGTGGTCTTCGCGCTTAATAATTCAATGGAATTTCTTGGACGACATTATTAGTTTAATTTTTTATGCTGCCACTTATTTTTATATATCTGTTATATTAAAAAGTTTTTTTTTCCAAGCCCCTGGAAAGACGATTACCTGAAACAGACTTAAATACTAACGTATATTAATAAATTTATATATGTACATATATACTACTCTTTTCCTGCACCGGGTGCATTTTAAGAGGATTTTATGGAAGTTAAAGGATTGAGGTTAGGGGTTAACTGGGATCAGATGTCCAGTGATGGGGCTCACTGGTTGTTTGAAATATAAAAACTTAAAAACTAAAACTTAAAACTAAACTTAACCTAAGGGTAATAATAATACACCTCAGTCGAGACTGAGGGAACTTACATACTCTTGCCAGCGCTGTGGCCGGCTTGCTGGTCTCAAAGTGCTAAATAGCGGGTTAGTGCAGTGCTGGAGGCTATCAAAGAATTTGATATGCCTCCGAGATATAAAATCTGTCACCGTCGGTAGTCCGAGAGTGTCATGAATTATGTCAGTTTTTGAGCGTTGTAGTGTAGTATGTCGTACTATACGCCTTAATATGGTGTTTTGAAACTGTTGGAGTCTCTTCGTGGTATTCGGAGATATGTTATTGAGCATTGGCGCTCCGTAGAGAAAAAGTTTTTAGTGACCTTATAATAGTTTATATTACACTTTTAAAGAAGGACGGACCGTAACGGAGACTTGATTTCCAGTAATTTTTATATGTTATGTTTGTTTTTTCGTTTTCTAACAAATAGTTGATTCATCTAAACTTTAGAATGGGTTTGAAGGTAGTGAATCTTTCCAAAAACATTGACCAACAGTAAAAAAAACAAATAAAATATTAGTGGAAGAAGTAATTCTACTCAAAGTTTAAATTTACTCAATTTCAAAATAGCATGTTCCCTATAAATTCAAACATTTTGTATATTCTAAATCTTAAACTTTAGAATAGAAATGAGTTTGTCTCTTTTTTTTCCAAAAAATGAAAAAATGAATGATTAAACTCGGTCAAAAAGGAGGAAATAAATTCATTTAAACTTTAGGATGGTTCTCTTGAGGTACAATTTCCACAAAACTTTTTCGAAAAAATTGAAATTTTTTATAATAAAACAAACATATTGTTAAAGAATGAGTACTTCACAAAACCCAAAATTAAATTTTACTTTTATTAAAAACATGATTTTATATCAATTCAACTTTCTGACTATTCTAAATCCTGATTTCTGGAAATATAATATAATTTTGATTTTCCTTTTTTCTTACTAATGAGTGATTCAACTTGAACAAACAGTCATTTACTCTTTAGAAAGGTTTAACTGTAGAATTTTTACCGAAACGTAGACATAAAACGTATATATTTTTTTAGTTAAAAAAAACAAATTGATAAAGTACTTCAAATGACATTTAAACTTTAGAATGGTTCAGATGATGGAGAATTGCCACAAAACGTCGAAAAAAATTTAGATGTTATTTCATAAAAATAAATAAAACAAATAATGTGTTGAAAGTTGACATTTTTACAAAAGCTACGCAAACTTTCAAAAAATATTAATAAAAAAGGACGAGTTCCTATCAATTCTAATATTCTGTATCTAGATTAAACAAGTGCATAATCTTTTTTTTTTTGTTTATGGTTTCTTTTTTCATTTTCCTACGAATGAATGATTCAACTAGATCAAAAGGAAATACGAAAAAAAAAGTTGGTGTGTCAACATTTGTGAGGCTGTAGCAGGCGCCACAATTCTTCATTGGAACTATGCTCAAAGCAAACATCCGACTAATCACTGAACTCTAGCACATTCAGGTCCGAACCCTTGGGTCGACGAACCCGCCTCTAATTTTAAAACCTGAATGAATTACCAGCTCTGTAAAGAAGGTTGTGTTGGTTTTCGAAACAATGACACCTGATTAAAAACCTCAAGCGGACTCCCTAAAATCATAACTAACTATTGAGTAATCGATTTTTTCCCACAGCGCAACCTTTTTATATAAAGAAGCAGTAAAATTTAAAAAATCGTAAAATGTGTCTGAATTTCCTCGCGTGGAATTTTCACTGCCTCATAAAGTTTCGTAACAGACCATTTTAAATAAATAGCTTAATTTATAAGTAAAACAATTTTAAATCACACGAAATTTCAGATGTCTAACTTCAAAACTGACGGATTCCATACAATCTTTGAACCCCTACAATATTAAGTGGGAAACTCTTGGGGGTGGATTTGTACAAATCCCTTTCTTAGTGCCCATTTAAGCTATACAAAGAACCTATTTCCGAATTTCAAGATGCTAAGTTCAGTGGTTTCTGGTGCGCGTTGACCGCTGGGTGTGTTAGTCAATCATGTTACAGTTTTATATAAGCTTCGCCTGTGTGGTGTGTTGATAAAAAGTAGCCTATGTCCTCCCCAGGCTTGAGATTATCCATATCAAATTTTATTACAGGCGGATCAGCACAGCCGTGAAACACACATTGACACTGATTAACAAACAGGACGGACAGAAGTTTACTGTTGTTCATGTCAGTAAAGGATTAGTATGCAATATTATTGAATTTATTGAAAAGAATTACTTAATATTTTATAGAGGCTGGGTGGGCCCCAGGAGGGTCCTAGATCCTATATGATCCAACTCCCGCTGCAATCAGACTAAATAAAAGTCATGGCCTGCAGCGGTTTTTGAACCAGGATTTCCTGCATGGCAACTCAGTGCTCTACCACTGAGCCACTCCGCTCCATTTTTCACCTCCTTAGGGGTGGAATTTCGGAAAATCCTTTCTTATCGGATGCCAAAGTCATACTAAGAAGACACTGTCCAAGTTTCAGGTGTCTACGATCAGCGGTTTAGGCTGTGCGTTGATACCCCAGTCAGTCATTCAGGACAAAGCATTTTATATGTTTAGATTAAGGTTTCATAGTCTACTAAAAAATATTTTAGTGAATTAATTCTGTAAGAGGAAGATAATGGTCCAGTTAGAGGTAAAAAAAAATCTCTTAAAAAAGGAGAACTATTTACTTTAAAGACAGCGTTTCGACCCACATTGCATGTATTCTTCAATGTCCAGTGAACTTAGAGTGTGGTCAAGGGTTGACACTCTAAGTCCTGAAGAAGATCCACAATGTCGGTCACACTCTAAGGTCTTCTTCAATGTCCATTGAACTTAGAGCGTGGTCAAGGGTTGACACTTGACCACACTCTAAGTCCTGAAGAAGATCTACAATGTCGGTCAAAATTTTGGATTAAAAATAAATAGTTCTCCTTATTGAATAGAACTGTTTTCCGACCTCCACTCTGACCATTTTTTTTCCCATAGCTATAAAGTCATCTAATATTATTCAAACTTAGGTTTGTAACCATCTAGATCCCAAAATTTTTAGAATTGACAACAGAATAATTTATGTAATATGTAAATTAGTTACAAATATTGTATCTCTTTTATTGAATTAGGTTCAAAATTAAGTAAAAACCAAGGTTTCACAAACTGATAACATTTTAGAATAGAAATTGACAATTATTATAGAATAATAGAAATACAGACAAAAAACAGAAAAAATTTCATCTCTGTTTGTCTGATTGTGAATGAAAATATTTTATCTTGAGTCAACTGTTTTAAGTTTAAATTTTTAATTAGAAGAATATTAACATTAGGTTACAATTCCTTTCAATTTCAACACAACATTGCATCAATAAAATCCAAATTTCCTTATTAACAAAAGATGCTCAGTGTAATATTTTACTCAATTTTTAGCAGTTTTAACTGTTTAAATCCTAGGCTCCAAAGCTATTTAGAATAAGTAGTTACACAAATGTTTATCATTTTATTATTTTTTATTACTTACAAAATTAATATAAAAACCTGTTCAAGAAGCCTAAAGCCACTAAAATGAAATGGAAAAAAATGAAAGTTCTAGATTTTAGGTGGTGGGATGTTGTCTCTGATAGTGTCTTTTCTAAGGACATCGATGACTTTAATGTGATATCTGCTATATTTCGTTCTGTAAATGTATCATTTATCTACCTCCTTCTGTCCAGGCAATGCCTAGTTTGGTGAAAAATTGAATGGTATTTACTTTCTGTCACTTCATTCTGACGGGAACCAGCTCAACCACCAGGGTTTTCCACTAAAAAAGGTTACTCATATTACACAGAGGCTGGGTGTACCCGAGGAAATCTTCAGCTCCCTCAAAGTCGATCCAATGTTCTTAAAAAAATAAGTAATTTATTTTTTATTCTTGCAGCCAGTCTCGAAAATAGAGCCAAACTATCACTTACTGAGCTTAATATTCTTAATATCATATTGAAATAAAATGATACAACAAACAATTAAGAGTTCAATACGCATAAAAATTTAATTATCTATTATCAATTATTCTACTAATATTATATTTAAGAAGTAGCAAAAATAAAAATAAAATTAAGTTTAATGTGTATTATATTATAATTTTTTCAGACTCTATTTGTATAGGGAAATTCGCTAAAACCAAATTAACAAATATTAATGATATGCTCATTAACTGTATTTGGTATGTTGATTACATATTTATTTTTTCCGACTTTAACATTATCGTAAAAAAACATAAAACCAAATGAATGAATTGGTGTTGACATATGATTGTTATTCTTTTCTAGAATTGTTATGTTATTCGATTCATGTACTTAGATATATTTTTTGTCGCGTTTTGAGCTTTTGATCATCTGAAATACTTGTTTTTTTCACAACAACCATCTGAAATAAGGTATCTATCTGCTACTGGTATCATTTCATTCTAGTCCATAAGTGCATCATTTATTCTAGACTCCAAGTAAAGAAGTGGCTAGATTGATTTAACATTGTACGAACGAAAAATTTGTTACATACACCACCAATCGATTCAATTTCACATCTATTAAAATTATCTAGTTTAATTTTTAAAATTGGATTAAAAACAAAGAATGAAATAATGAACTCCTCTTAATGAAAATGTAATGTATTCAGATTATTATCAATTTATGCTTTATTTTTCTTCATTATTTGTAATGTCTTCTGATTGGGTAGGAGACAATGGTTCATCTTGCACTTTCAGGTCGTTAAGAATTTTCAATAGTTCCATTTCTTTTTTCTTTTGTTCTTCTTTGTCTGGAATAAATATGCATATAAAAACATAAATAAATAAATATTGGTTATAATAATATTTTAAATAATTAATACCTTTATTTAGATTATTTTTAATTTAATAATATTTCAGATCTCCAAAGCCTAAAAAATAGCCTTGGACTTTGAAGTGTTTGGAAAGGATAGAAAATCGTATACATTTTATTAACCGAAATTAATTTCAAAATGTTACGCTATTTAAAATCTTCCTAGTTTTTATTTTATTTATTCAATCAAATAACCTTAGAAAAGCTATTAAACCTGCTTACATTTTTAAATTAATTTATGCCTACAAATTCACCCATGTTTAGTGTTTTTTATAAGTAAGCATGATATTTTTTTCGGTAAGTGTCCATTACCCGTATCTGAAATTTCGATACTTATTAATTTAAATTTAAATATTTATTTATTTATTTTTCTTGTGTTTTTTTTAATGTGTCATGTACGTGTTACATTAACCTATTTCATTGTATCCATAAATAGAAGCGACAAAAAGACGTCAGTTTGTCGACATATGTTATCATCGGCGCCATTCATAAATCGCAGGCACGAGATGCAAGCATGAAACAACTGTTAATAAAATTATTATATATTTTTGGATTATATGTTATGGTATAATTATAATAAAATAATATACGTGATAAAAATACAAGACAGTTTACGATAGGCCTATTCTTCAATAAGATTATAGTTTTATCAATTTAATAGTACTATACTTTAGCTTATTTGGGTTTTTTTCGTTTAATCCCGGCATTTCTAATTTATGGTTAGAAACAGTTATACTAAAGACCAAAATGGTACTTAATTTTTTTTTACAAAATAAGGGGGTTGTATATGTTTTAGTCCAAGCATAAATGAATGTCTAAGTCGCATTTAATGGAACATTAGAACCAATGGGTATTTTTTGTTTAATCCCAATATAAAAAAATGAAGTTAGACGAGAGTGCATCCACAACAGTGGGTTTTCGGTGGGATATGCAGGGGGAAAAAAAGAATGCTCCATTTATGGCAGTGCCGAACATGGAAGAAAACACACTATTAGCATGCATTAAAGAATGCATTCATCCTCAAACAATTATCAAGTCTGACTTATGGAAGGCCTATTCAAAAATATTCGCATATGAGTACAAACATTATACAGTCAACCACTCAGAAAATTTTGTGGATCCATCAACTGGAGCGCACGCGCACTCAGTTGAGTCACTGTGGGCTCCAGCCAAAAGAAGAAATAAGGTAGATGCAGAAACTAAAAGATCCTGGACTCATATTTCTGTAAATTTATGTCGAGGCAGAGGTATAAAGACAAAAATATTTATGAGGTAATAATAAATCACATATTTACATTTTGGTCTTTAAAATAACTGTCATTAAATGTAGCTATTTTTTTTATATCATATTTTTTATTTTTAATATATAGCATTTCCAAATCTATTTGAACATTTTCCAAGTCAAATGTAACCTTTTATAAATCAAGTGCTACCCTTTCCAAGTCACAACCAACCCTTTCCAATTTAAATGTAACCCTTTCCAAATGAGTTGAAACCCTTTCCAAAGCAAATGTAACGCTTTACGACTTAATTGTCACCCTTTTTTTTTGTAACCGTTTCTATTTCAATTGTCACCCTTGAAAATGTAACGTACTGTGGAAAGGTTGAATTAAGACCCAAGAACTCAACGGGATAAATCATGACAGTATTTTTTATTTAGTTATTTTAAATTACTAATATTGGCACAAAGCAGTATACGAATGAAATTAATACAATTTTCGAAAAGTAATGCTTTTAGTTATTAAACATAAATAATTATTTGTTTTTGAGGGAACCCATTAAAAGAAATTAAAAAAAATTCTGAGAAAGTAAAACTACGTAAACTGAAGTTATCAAGGGTTTCCCGTAGTCTCAAAATAAGGGAATACAAGACGATACTTCGTTCTGTCGTTGCCTATGGTGGGGAGGCGTGGACTCTAACCAAACAGCATGAGAGATTATTGAATGCATGGGAGAGTAAGGTTCTGAGAAGAGTGTATGGCCCAACCAAGGAAGGAAATTGCTTCCGGATTAAAAGGAACAAAGAACTTAAAGACCTATATGGAGAACCTGACATAGTATCTTGTATTAAAATAGCAAGATTGCGATGGTTGGGGCACGTTCACAGAATGGACAAAAAAAGGGTCCCAAAGCTGATTCTGGAGGGACGTCCAGACTGCGAAAGAGGAAGAGAAAGGCCTAGAATGCGATGGCTGGAAACATAAAGAAGAGCAGCGAGAGATCGGTCAAAGTGGAGGAGAAATGTTGAGGAGGCCAAGGTCCTTCATGGACCATAGCGCCATGTGATGATGATGATTACATTTTTTTTTTTATTATTTACTTATTGAGAAAAAAATCAACTTTTGTTTTAAATTTTTTCCTTAATTTTTTGTAATCAAGAATATTATTATGTTTATTATGTTATTTCCAAAACTATGGAGATGCTGTTGTTAAATTCAGATTACTTGTTTTTACTTTTTTTAAATAAACTTTCTCAGAAACAAAAAATCAGCTATTTGTTTTTGAATTATTGGTCCTAACAAGAATTATGAAGAAAAAGATTGTGATGATTTTATCCTGGCGAGTTCTGAGGCCCTAAATTCGCCCCAGTACGGTAAATTTTCAAAATATTTTAAAATATGACAATTGAAATGGAAACGGTTAAAATTGAAATAAAAAGGGTGACGTTTGAGTTGTCAAGCGTTACATTTGGTTTGGAAAGGGTTTCAACTCATTTGGAAAGGGTTACATTTGAATTGGAAACGGTAGCATTTGATTTATAAAAGATTACAGTTGACTTGGAAAAGGGACTTGGAAATGCTGTATGAATAGATGCGGGGATTAAATAAAAAAGACGCTTATTTAAATCAAACACTCGAATCACAATTATTAACACCTGCCTTAATAAATTATTGTTATATGTGATCTTAATGTAATGTCTTTATTCGTAATGAAACTTTTTTATTGCTTAAATATATGTTATAAATCTTATTTAACACACATGTTATGTCAAGTGACAACTTTTATAGTGAACATGTTGTCGTTGTTGATCACTAAATTAGTAATTAGCTTACCCAATTCGAAAATATCCCTTCAGTTTACCAGCTAAGAAACGATTTAAGAAATAACAACCATTTTCTCTTAGTATTTAAAAAAAGTTTTCATTTGCTAAAAAGTTTGTGTATGTAGTTAATCTCGTTTTTCTTCGAGGACTAACTACTATCAACATTTTGAAACATACCATGGTTCACAGCATTTACTTTAGTTTCACCATGAATTGATGAAGATTTGGAGTTTAAATCCGTCACTTGTCTAGAAAATTCACAGTCTGATAACTAATTAACTAATTCTAAATCAAGAATACATCTTCCTTGGACGCATGTTAACTAAATACTTAAGCAAAGTAATCACTAGGGCACTGAAATTAATAATGTCAAATCCTGCTGAGGGAAATGATTTAATTCTATTATCCAGAGGTGACAGTCAAAGTTGTGTAAAGCGCTGAGTTATTGGGTTCCGGGTTCGAAACTGGTAGTTGCTGATACATTTTTATCCTGTGAACAGCCAAGGATAGATCCTGCGGGATCAGCAGACCGTCCTGAGATAGAAAATGTAGTTTCTATTGATGATTTTATGAAAAACTTGATGGTTGAATTGGTGGTGGTTGGTCATCTCAAATCACCCCCCTGCACAACCGTTGGCTTAGAAAACGGTTTTGATGTTATCATTTATATGTTATATGTTAAAAATATAAAATAAATTAAAAATACTTCGAATCAAAAGTACAAACCTGATTTTCTTATACTCTCATAGGATCCTCCTCCGGAAGTGTTGACGACGTTGTTGTTGAGGTCCCTGTGATGTGTTGACGTGTTCTCTGTGTTGAAGGTACCTTTGGAATGGGCAACGTCCATCGACTTCTTCGCCTCAGCGATCACCTTCAGTGCTTCGTCGTCGTTAAGACCCACGGCCAACTGACGCAGGGCTTCGACCCAGTTAGCTTCGTACTCCTTGTTTTCTGAACCCATCGTCTACAATATCGAATAAAAAAAAATCTTGAATAATTATTAGATAGCAGTATAAATATCAAGGGAAAGAAGACGGTCCGGATCGAGGTAATTTATATAAAATCTTAAATATTAGGCATCTATCTACATTATTTATTAGAAACCAGCGTTTCCTTCCACGCCTTATTAAATTGTTTTCTATATAGTTTTTTTTATAGTGTTTTTGTCTTTTTAATTTTGTTATTGCCTGTTTAAAATGAAAACAATGAAATTTTAGTAATTGCCATCTTCAAAAGTAGAAGCTGTGAAATACTTCCGGAAGTATTTCCTATTTCCTAGAATTAGCATTTTAATATTACATTTTGTATATTTCATTTTCAATTATTATGAATTAGAAGGTAAGTGTCATTAACATCTGAATAATTAGTGGCCAGGCTATAAAGAATGACGTATAACAGTCCCTCCAGATCGGCTAATACACTAATACCAAAAATAAAATAAATTTTAGTTTTTTTTCACTGAAATGGTAGAAATTAATCATGCATATAGAATAAAAAGAGGAAGTTAAAACAGGCAATGGTTTAATTTCTATCGATGATTTTAACTGGTTACTTAATTGATTATTTTAATTATAATTTATGATTTTTATTTTCCAATTTAAACTTTGATTATTAGTTCTCAGAGTAGTGTTTTGCTTCTCCTGTACAATTACCTCCCTTTGTCAACGCCTAAATTACTGATACAGCTAAAAGCTTATTTAATCATATTTTCTCACACTCCCATGCTTGTTACTATCATGTCTGTTTCGATCCCTATTGCAGGTGTTTTGTTTTACATACACCTTGAACCTGTATGGAAACCCTTAAAAAATAACAATACATATATGGATAGTGATAAAAATATCAAAATGTATATTTTATACATCATGATTCTTGCTTATCTGTTCATTTCATCATATTACATTGAAAGATTATTCTTCTATATCGATGGATAACAATAATGAGGCTTTGCGAACCCGCGGGCTCGATGCCGATACCATCAATATCTGCTTACATACTTCTGTCTTCCAGGCCCATCTTAATCTTCGTGATGCTATTACTTAAATAATATTTACAGGATGCAGGCTTCGCAATTTAGCGTTATTTAACCTCCTATATTTCGCAGTGGTCTTATACTTTTTTGGACAGAATATTCTATGGAACACCTTATTATCGAATTCCTGAAGACGTTGTTCATACTTCAGCGTTAGCGGCCAAGTTTCACATCCGTAAAGAAGATGATGGTTTTATAAATACTGATTTTTAGATTTCGGGACAATGGACGCGAGCTTAGTAATGTCGAGACCGAATAGTAACAAGCATTTCCCGCATTTAATCGTGCCTTAAGTTCCTCTTGAAATTCGCTTTTTCTAGTTATTGATATCGATGGATATAAGAAAAAATTCTGTAGTGAATGTAATCAATATACAACTGTTTACTCAAATAACCTAAACATCTGCTTATAGAACAGAGACTTACCTTGAAAGAAACTGAAAGCTTCTTCACAATCTCGGTAAGAAGGTACTTGCCATCCAGGGACAGACCAGAGTCGACTATCTTCTTCTGTACCTCTTCCCGGGTGAATTTGTCATTGAAGTTCTTGAGCACGACTTGGAGGAGTTCTTTAGTAGTTATCAACTTCTTGCTAGAGTCCACTACCTTTTCAGAAGCCATTAATACTATGTATGTTCATAATTTTCTGGTTAATTGATTTAAAATGAATGATCATCTGTTTTATTTCAAGTATATTGTTATTTTATTTAACGGCTGTATCCCGTTGCGTTGATTCAGATCATCCAAAACGTGATTTGTGTGGTAGTCTGGGGACCCTAATTCACTACACTCATTGTACAGAATTTTTTTCAACTTTTTTTCTTCAAACTTTTATCTTCAACTACATCTACAAATATCTTAATAGTATTATTAGGTGTGTATCCACATTAATTAATCCATTCTTAAGTTCTCAATATAGAAGGAATCATGTTATTATTTTGTTTCGAAACCTGTAAATTGTAAATTTTAAAGTATTGCCAAGGTAATTTTAGGATAGCCCCAAATTTACCCTATAGCTCATTTTTTATGGATTTTATTGGACAATAATGGCTATAAATACAAAAATAACTCTTGGCACAAGTCCATACATATCTTACATTGAAGAAATCACTTTTCTTGTTGTTTCTAATGTAAATAATGAGCCTATACAATATTATGATGTAGCATAAGTGTAAAGTCATGTTTCTTGCCTTTTCCAATGCAATAATGACAATGTCCCTATCATTGAGGTAAGATTAGGACAAATTATAATTTGTTTTTTAAATATTCTTGTTTCTAGAATTATTTTTCTGCTATATTTTGTTAAAAGAACACTCACCTTACATATTAATAATTTTTTCAGTTATTTAATTATTAAAATAAAGAGAAAACCCCCTAAAAACTTTGAAAAGTGTCCCAAAGTTGCCCCATCTTACGGTCTGCCATGTTCACATTATTCGGAAGCGTATACGTGAGACCTAAGAATTTTGGGGGAGACCATTCACAATAATTCCTTCCTGTCAGTTTAATTGTTAACTTCTCAATCGACTGCTGGTTTTGTACGGGCTTGTGAGGGATATGTGGGCTGGCTAACAGGGCTTGACACATGGTACCCTAGCGGTATGATGTCTATTAGAGTCCTGTACGAACAGAAAAAAATCTAGAAATAAAATGAAAAAAAACATTGAGTGAGTCATGACGTTAAGCCTTAACATGTGATACTCGAGCGACTTCATGTAAAAACGGGGAATAAAAAGTCGAGAAACAGGACAAAAAATAATTGGATTTACTGCCTGGAGTTATCTCCTTGGCTTGTAATGTTTTTTTTCCTTAAATTTGATCGAAAGGTATTTTATATGCCTTAATATAACTTTATTTCAAATTATATTTCATATATCATTGAATATTATTCTTCTGATACTCATTGCTTTAAACTAGATACTTGTTTTCATCTGTTGATGCCGGGATTTCTCCTTCGGTTTTGAGGCAATGAATGCTTCACATCCTATTTTTAAGCTCTCATAATTATCTGATGTAATAAAAAATGGGCCTTTCATCTAAAAACAAAAAAATCTTTGTAACAACATACAATAGGTGGTGGAGACAGTACTGTTTCTAGGAAAACGGTTGTGCAGGGAGGTGATTTGTCGGAGATCACGCTTAACATCCAGGTTTCCCCCTATTAACGGTATCCACTTTATTGAGGCTGTGTGAACCCTAGGAGGGTCTTCAGATCTCACAGAATCCATCTCACAGCCGGAATTAAACCAGCTACATTCGATTTAAGTCAACCTTCAGATAACCTCCAAATGCTTGCAACGCAATTGTTCCTTGGTCAAATGACAACGATGTGTAGGGGCATTGAAAATGGTTTGGTTCATTTCGACCAAAGTGGACCAATTTGCACTCAAAACTGCTTCAGTGTTAGCTATTCACAGTAAAGCTTGAGTCCATTTTCAGGACCTTTTGATATCTATTTCAAATCCTTAAGTGATTTCAAATTACAATGGAAAACCTCACAATCGACTACAAACTCATCGGGAATGATAACAAAGATAACCTAGAAATGGATCAAAATCATATAAAAATGAATGATGATTTGTATCTGGAAGGTATATTTAACAAGCAAGGAACAGCCGAGATGCAATTAAATAAATAATTAATAAGAAACAATAAGTTAAACGATGTCTAAACTCCTAGTCCAGGATCCAGGGTCCATTTTGCACTTGACTAGTATCAAGCTGAATCTTCGTGAATAGCTTCATTTTGATGAGACGCCCAACGATTACCTGTGCCAAAAAATCTAGATTGTGATAGCTAACAGAGGTAGCAAGGATAAAGTATGTCGATTTGATGATTCTCAAAAATGTATTACTAACTGGGTTTTTGGTTGTTAAATCTCAAGATAATTATTTAAATAAATATCAAAGAGTCCCCTCCTTCCAACATGTATCGATAACGAAGTCGAAAAAGAAGAAGTAAAAAAAAAACCCTGTTAGTAATCATTTTTGATGACCTCGTCATCGATACACGTTGGAAGGAGGGGACCCTTTGATCAGACCATACATTTTGTAGGACATAATTTCGATAATTATCTTGAGATTTAACAAAAAAAAACCCAGTTAGTAATAAATTTTTGAGAATCATCGAATCGACATACTTTATCCTTGCTACCTCTGTTAGCTACCACAATCGAGAATTTTCGCACAGGAAATTTTAGGGCGTCTCATCGAAACGAAGCTATTCATGAAGATTCAGATTGATAGTAATCAAGTGAAAAAATGGACCATGGATCCTGGACTATCAATACTAGGAGGGAAGAACATCGTCGTAGAAACATACAAAAGATCATATTTGAAATTGTAATAATATATGGAGCAGAACCACAGGGATAATAATAGCAGAAACCGTAGTTAACTTCCATCAGTCGAAATGGATTTCTCATGACAGAGCTGCGTAAAGTCAAGATTAGATAGATATAAAAATGAAACAAAAACGAAACTTTGAAACGTGAAGAAAACATACACAAATATGATTCAACATAAACTGCTTTGATGGTTTGGTCACGCATATTACTGAACATATATTGTATTTGCAGATTGATGACGAAATATATTGAACTATATCTCTGAATATGTAACTGTACTTTAGGCCAAATATGTGCAACTACTGCTCGAGTCAGAGTGAGAAGTAAAACTGTTTGCTTTATTTCACTAAAAGCCTATTTAAGAACTCTTAGGGCGTGGATGTGATACCAAAATGAAATGCCGATCTATTGATTGAACCTCAGGAACCTGAAAACCTTAAATTATAAACAGTCGGGAAAAAATACAACAATTATATTTATTTATCTTTCTTTATATGTTGTATATACACATATACAGATCCTTTATCAAATGTTATATCTTAGATATAGCGGTAATTACTCCAACATTGCCCGACACAGAGATTCATTATGCGGGAAATGAATTATTGGGCGGCCACCCACTGGCAAACACGATCACCTGAGGCTCTACAGTAAAACCCACTTAGTGCTAACCTTATCTAGGGCCTCTCAGTTCGCGCCGGCAATGCATATTCCAAAATAAAAATAATGCCAACGACCTTATGAATAAATAGTTATTGTTTCTTGTTAAAGAGGAGAGAGTAGGCTGATAACCAGTGTAGGTCGTGTTACAGTCGTGCGTGAGAACTGAACAAGTCAGTGTAGGAGTAGGATATATATATGTATATATATAAAGGGACTCCTGAAAGGATCTGTAGATAAAGTCGGCCTGGAAGTACCTTTTAAAGAGACATAGTACATGACCTGAAATAAAGAAGAGCTAAAATTCATGATCTAGACAAACAGAATAGAATTGGCGGAGAAACATAGGTAAACGAAATTAGATGCCAACAAAGATGATGTTAAAAATTTTAGGCCCAAAATCGGTATAGGAACAGTCCCGGCTCAGAAGCAGACAAGAAATCATACAGTACTCTGATATTCACAGCGATCAGTAAATGCATATGAAGGTTTTATGGAAAAATAAAAACGATTAATTCAGGCAAACTTACTATACAAATAGCAGAATTAAAAAAAAAAAAAAAAGCCAGGTATGGATCGGCAAAATCAAAACGATTTCAAGATTTCGTTCGACTTTGACACGATGGTCACCTTTGTATGCCAAAATTCTATTAGCTTCAATCTCATTACCTTTTAATTCTTACACTATATCTCTTCGTCCAGAGTTTGCTGTAGTGCTTAATTTTCTAACGTCTGTCTAAAAGAAGACCGCCGTTTATCATAGCAGAGTCTCAGACCAAACCTTCATATATTATTCACCGCTGACATTTCTGGCAACAACTGACTATTCGGTGGGTTGGGTAGCTGATTACTGCGCAGATGCATTATTTCTATTGCTAATAACCGTGAATTGAATCTGCTGTATCTGAAGTCCCTCCTGGGACTCACATAGTCTGTAATAAGTGCGCACTCATAATAAGGTACAAAACTTGTTGTAGCCTGATCTCGACCAATCCACCAACTTAAACAACCGTTGGTTCGGATATAATCCCTTCTATTTACTTTACTAATTATCTTTTACCGATTTTAATGCTATAAGTTCTTTTTAATGTAGCGATTTCATTATTTTTAAAAATCTACTTGTTATTTATAAATATAAATGTATGCTTATACACCTAATGATCGGGAAAACTTTTCACCAACATTTTTAATCGTATAATGCTTAATTTCGACAACTAAAGCCACTTGAAAATAGGAAAGGCAGCGAATTCTTTAGCAGAAATAACATTTTCTTGAAAAAATCAATACGTGACTTGTATTTACGTCGAAGATACAGTAAATGTTGACAAAGACTGCCCGCCCCCCGCTCAGACACAACATCCGGTCCTTGTGTATTCTCTCATCTCTACGTACTCAATTTAACTCATTTTATTTATTATTTTATTACTAAGGACATAAAAAAGTACTAAAATGTTCAAATAATAATATATATAAATTATTATTGTTTTATTGGCACTACAATTACAAGCGAGTCCTGGCCTCCTTCAACACTAATCGCCATTTTCTGGTGTCTTTGGTTGTTTAATAAATATAAACATTTATACATAGGCTACAGAGTGATGACTTTTCCCTATAAACTACTTTCAGGAATAGTATAGTGGTACTGTCCTACTGGGACGGTCTCCTCAGGGGAAGAAATGTAGGTCTTCTTGCGCCTGCTGGCCTCGAATATCCATCATCCTTCAATCTAGGCAGATAATCCACTTTGAAACCGATTGTACTTCGGTGTATTGATAAAATATTAATAGATATATTAAATAAAATAACACGATATAAAGATTAAAAGTGAGGTATAAAAAATAATAAATACCAATAATTAAAAAGTGCAGTTTATTACGCATATCAATGTTGACAGTGTTTTAATAATTATTACATTTTTTATAATTATATAATAGCCAACTGCTGTTTCAATATATTATTTTAAAATAAACATGTTTCTTATGTTGTGTAGAAGGCTAATAAATATTGTCGAAATGTCCAAATTTAAATGGCCCAGGAAGAGATAATGGAGCTTTGAGTTAGCTTGGGAAGACTTCAACCACTTTTTCTGTTCCCCTTCCCAGGCCTACCTGCTCCCGAGACTTCTCTCCTTAAGGACAAAGGATATTCTGAATCTCCTCCAACAATATAGTCATGAAGAAAATGTATTCACATAAATGTATGTATATATAATGTAAAAAAAAAAAAAACCTTTACCACTACAACTCATGCACGGGTCTGGGTACATGGTAAAGACTGTACTATTTCATGAACAACGGTTGTGGAGGGAGGTGATTTGTCCTGAATCATTCTCAGTTTATAGAGGCTGGGTGAGCACCAGGAAGGTCCTGGATCCCATATGATCCATCTCCGGCTGCAAACAGACTAAATAAAAGTCGTGCCTGCAGCGGGATTTGAACCAGGATTTCCGGCATGGCAACTCACTGCTCTACCACTGAACCACTCCTCTCCCTATATATATACAATACATAATATACTCTTATATATACAAGACAGAAGTATATGGTAAGCTAAGTAGAGAGTCTGGTGTTAGATTACAAATAGTAAGTACATTAGAGAACACATACACAACCTTTTTAAACTTTGTTGTGCAACGGTTGTGCAAGGTGGTGTTTGGTGCGAGATCAACATGCTTTTTCCGCAATTAATGGTATTTGCCGGTATTTAATCCTAGACTATTAACAGATTAAATAATTTATCTGCCACAGCCTGTTTTAAACTCCCAACCTTCAGTTTAGTAACTCAGCAATTTACTTAATGGTCTTCCTTGCTATCTTTCATATTGTAGGAATATATAACAATTTGTTTAATTTGATCACTCGTTTACAAACAATAAGATATACAAATTTCAATTTTTATTCTGCTCACAAAGTATAGTATTTAAGGATTGAATTCTTACTTTATTTTGCGAATCATATGGTATGGCAGGAGAGGGAATCTGGAAAAATGTGTTGGTGAGCGATCTTCCTTAATTAAGGATAACTAAAAATTAAAAGCCTATAAAGAGGTGATACTTATGCCTCACATTGGCGCACTCTTGCTCAGACTTTGCTATGATCCTATACATACATAATTCACCCTGTTCAATATAAACCAGCTTCTTTTCCAGATCTTGGAGATCATAGTCAGAATGTGCTCCATATATGGAATAGATCTCCAGCAGGCAGCCAGCAAGGCGAGGAAAAACACAAAACCACCAAAGCCATTCACAGATGAAGAGTTGTACCCAATCAGTATCTTATTAATTTTGTATTTCTTCTCATTATAACATGCAGAGTCATAATGGCTTTTATTTCATTTATGTCATACAGTCCACTCATCCAGAGGTACCATGTCCCACCTATGGAATATATTTTCCTAACTTTAACAGAATAGGCACAGATTGAAGTAGGAAAACTGTAGATTCTGTTTCCCCCCCTTTTAATCCCTGCACCAACGTTACTGAACTTAGCTGGTTATAGTCCGGAATGTGAAAATAAAAGAGTTAATTGAAGTGAGATATTTCAATAACCATACACGGAGCCATAAATAGAAGACCTAACCACCTTCTATAGACCACATAGTTCCGACAGGTACCGTTAGTTCAGAGCCCTTGTGCCCTACCAATTACAGTCCATCTTCGGCGCCTCAAAGGAAAAAAACTTACACGATCTTCCTCATCCGAGTATAGATTAATATGAAAATGTACAATATCCTTATAAGTCGTTCATTTTAGTAATAAAAAGTTGTATCAAGATCGATGAAATAGATACTTATATTATCGATGATATAGATACTTCTGTGGCCTTCGTTAAAATAAGAAGAGTTTGAAGGAATCAAAAGAACTTTGGTAATCTTTTTTTACTATATATTTTTTTTTAAGTTTCGAGTGAAGCAAAAAATATGTACATTATCACCGCTACAGCACCCATTTTGATTATTTAAGTATCATCATCACATGGCGCTATGGTCCATGGAGGACCTTTGGCCTCCTCAACAATTCTCCTCCACCTTGACCGATCTCTCGCTGCTCTTCTCCATGTTCTTACCCCCAGGAGCTTAAGGTCTGCTTCCACATCGTGCAGCCATCGCAATCTAGGCCTTCCTCTTCCACTTTCTTCATCTGGACATCCCTCTAGAATCAGGATTGGGAACCTGTTTTTGTCCATTCTGTGAACGTGCCCCAACCATCTATATCTTGCTTTTTTAATTTAAGAAACTATGTCAGGTTCTCCGTATAGGTCCTTATATACTTGGTTCCTTTTCATGCGGAAACAATTTCCTTCGTTGGTTGGGCCATACACTCTTCTAAGAATCTTCTTCTCCCATGTATTCAATAATATCTCATGCTGTTTGGTAAGAGTCCACGCCTCCCCATCATAGACGACGGCAGTAAGAACCATAGTTTTAGATACCCTTATTTGAGACTATGGGGTATAGCTCTATTTCGGAACACGTTTCTGAGTGACCGATAGCATCTGTTGCCGTTTTCAATCCTCGCCTTTATTTCATGTTCCAGTCTGTTGTCTTCAGTAATAATACTGCCAAGATATTTAATATCTTAACGTTTTCAAAACTGTTTCAAACCTAGAAACCTCTTCAATTCGTGATAATCCTCCGAGGCCTCTGAAAGGATGATGGCCTCGTGATCTTCTAAGCTGAACTTTTTATTTGAGTACTACTGCTGGGGCAGTTTCTCTACTTGTCTTTATGCATGAAAATATGTACAATTCATCCTATTTACTTGTTGTATTGGTATAATACAGTTGTAAATTTCAATGAATAATAAAATAAAATAAATTGTTTTCCGGTTGTTCAATGCAGTTGGTGCAGATCTACTGATATCAAAGTAAGATACCGCCTATGACAGATAAATTAATAATTATGTTGAGAACGTTGATAAGGGATCTATTATCATACGAATATTAAATCAAGCCACCGAAGAAGATCGCTGTTTACTGTTCATATATATTAGATATACATATATAGAAAAAATCTATTAATAACAGAATAATTAAACGTCTCTATGGGACCTGGGACCTGGAGATCCTAATGGGGCTCACCTGGCGTTTAAGCATGATTTCAATCAAAGCAGTTCTTTGTACGACTATTAGATTAGAAACAGTAAAGTAAGGACATATACTGAACCCAATACTCTTTATGGGTTGTCACAGTGCGGGTTTTGAAATATTTTTTCACATTAATTATATCATTTTTTGCTACAGGATCGGCAAGATAGTTCAGTATATATAGGGAAGAAAATGGCCCGGGTGGAGGTCAGAGAAAGAATGTCTTAAATAGAGATGAACTATTTATTTGTCTTCAGCTTCGTCCTTTTTTATTTTCTACTATTTTCTTCTCCATATTTATATGATCAACTATATCATTCAAGTTATTCAATTATTCTATTTATTTTTTAACTATTTATAATTCCAAGCTTCAAGTATTTTTATCAAGCCATACCGAATTATCGCCGAGTTAGTTCGTCTGAGTTATTTCTATTTGCTTATCTACTCTCAACTACTTATAATCACATGTTTATACATATTTAAAAAAAAAATTAGCTTCCCGCCTTATTAAATTGGGCTTACTCTTGAGAAGGGAGTGAATTATATTGAGACAGATGAGGGAGCATATGTGACCGTGAAATGTGACTAAACAAGTTCAAGCAGACACAACCCTCTGAATCACCCCTTAAGGAGAATTAATTGCTGGCCACACCGCCACACCATTCCATTCGAACCCACACCCAGCAGCTTAATATATGAATTGATATTAACGAGGATAAGCGTTTAATATAACTTTATATTCGAGCATTTTATGATTATTTATAATTTATTATTTTGATGTGATCTTAACTCTAACTACACCAGTCAGAAAGATAAAAATGTGCAAATATGTTGATATAGCTGATGACAAAATATTATGCACCAAAGAGGAAATTTTATGTATCCTGCAGAACTACATAAAATTCTCCTTAAAATATTCCTTTAATTAAGAGATCTCTATGATATGGTAAATATTTTCGTATTGTAACAGTACCTTGTAACAATACCTTCTTTATTCTATAGCGATATCTATTGATGAATATAATGTCACCATGAAAACATTAATAATGAGAAAACGACAGTAGGTCGTTGTTATGTTCTATTTTGTAAGTCTTTACATAAAGTTTTTTGTCTGCAATAAGCTTTGTTATTGAATAGGTCCTGGGTTCGAATCACGCTCTTTAGGCAGACTTTCAATTCATCTGTTTGCGGCCGGAGATGAATTCTGTGGGATTGTAGTAGTGGGATAACTCTTGGTTATGCCGTCCTTCGGAGGAGAATTATAATGGTGGTCCCAAGCCCGTGTGGGGTCAGATACTTTTTAAAGATCACTATCTCTATCTTATATCCCAGGAAAAATTTAGGAATCCCACTGTAGCATCGGCTGATTAGCCATAGCATCATAAAGTTTAAATTGAATAAAACAACTAATTCCAATCTCATTTTTTGAAATCAACCGAAAGCCTACTTGACTTGCAAGAGGTTTTATCTTACTGTATTGTGTTATCACTTGTTATTCAAAAATTAATAACAATTGAGTGTTTGCGATACCTACGAGTGTTTAGATGGATTTCATAGGGTCCATCAGTGGCTGTTAACAAACTAAATAATTTATCTGCCGCAGCTGGATTTGAATCAAGGACCTTCGGTAAGGTAACTCAGAGGACTGATTTACACTCAATTCTTTAAACGGTGTACTTACTCTTAATTATAAACTTAGTCCAAACTCTGTTGTCTATGGACGCTAAACATCATTGTAATTTATTTATTGAACATTATTATCTGTCTTGAGATGGAAAATTTCTCGATTCCTACAGGCGCTTAAGTATACACTACAACAATTTAACCATCATCATACCTGGTTTAAAATCTGAAGTGGGGATATCTAAAAAATCGTGGAACTGTGAAAGTTGGTATTGAACTGAAGTTGATTGCTCAAGTTAGGTAAGGGTTCTTAATTTGTGGCTTCACATATTCAGTTAGGTATTTTAGAAATTTTGAAACGAACAGACGTTTAATATGTAAAAACGACCATTAAAATCATTTAACACACTTCTTTTCCAATTAAAAAAGTTAGGCTGAAACTGAATACACACAAAGAAAAAAAACCTTAGCCACTACGACCAGTAAAGGGTTGGGGTTCAGTACATGGTAGAGACACTAATGTTTTTTGGAGTACGGTTGTGCAGGGAGGTAATTTGTCCTAGATAAAGCTCAACCGCCAGATTTTCTCCCATATTTTGAGTACCCACTTTATAGAAGCTAGATCCCACAGAATTCATCTCCGGCCGCAAACAGATGAATTGAAAGTCTGCCTAAAGAGCGTGATTCGAACCCAGGACCTATTCAATAACAAAGCTTATTGTAGACAAAAAACTTTATGTAAAGACTTACAAAATAGAACATAACAACGACCTACTGTCGTTTTCTCATTATTAATGTTTTCATGGTGACATTATATTCATCAATAGATATCGCTATAGAATAAAGAAGGTATTGTTACAAGGTACTGTTACAATACGAAAATATTTACCATATCATAGAGGTCTCTTAATTAAAGGAATATTTTAAGGAGAATTTTATGTAGTTCTGCAGGATACATAAAATTTCCTCTTTGGTGCATAATATTTTGTCATCAGCTATATCAATATATTTGCACATTTTTATCTTTCTGACTGGTGTAGTTAGAGTTAAGATCACATCAAAATACGAATGATCTTCCGGTGTATATTCAGATCTTTTAGGGCTCGGTATAATTCATTCCGGTCCATGCTATCGTAGGCTGCTTTAAAATCTACAAAAAGATGGTGCGTGACCACCTTGTACTCTTTGCATTTCTCCAGAATTATCCTTAGTGAGAATATCTGGTCCACCGTAGACTGCTGTCTTCTAAAACCTGCTTGATAATTAACTGATAGAATAGCAGATTAAAATATCAAACTGCCATTTCAACTAGTCAAACTGTATCTCTAATAACTGATGCTTATATCGAAATCGAAGCGAGCTCTGTATTTGCAGTTGCTGTCCAAACAGACACCGTACTATTGTATCTTATCTGTTTCGTAATTTTCCAGAGCTCTCCAGTAAACACCAGGGTCATTACACCTGGATACGATTGAGAGTTACCCCTCCTACTCACTTTGCCTGGAAACCAAGATTAGATACTCTTCGTTAGCGTTGTTTAATGACTTAACTAGCGCGATGCTCAGCTGAGCAGAACTGGCAATACTTTTAAAGAGATATTTAAAACACAGCGGAAGTTGCCGTTTGGACTGTCACATTGTCAGTGACATTTTTTCCCCCTCGACAGTACGATATTCAAATGATGCTCCCCCAGGACTACCCCCATGGCTAAGTCTAATAGCTTCTTAGTTAGCATTCTTATCTTTGTCTAAATGGGTTCGATTAACGCCTAGCCTTGGTCTTGTTGCAAGCTCGCTATCAGCTTCTAGTGCTGAAGTTGACATGTTACTTAAACAGAATTTCGGGAAAATGCATTCTGCATGCCGAAATATTCTGTTCATTAGTAAGGCATGTCAGGAAAATTACATATTATACTATTAATAAGTAATATTACTAATATTAGATGCAAATTTTTACTGATTTTATACAAACATCGTTGAAATTATTAACTGAAAACTAATTTTATATTAGTTTTAATTATTATCGCCAAATGTTTTATTTTATTTCGAGGTTCTTACCGA
The DNA here is from genome assembly GCA_964056705.1 of Troilus luridus. NCBI lineage: Eukaryota > Metazoa > Arthropoda > Insecta > Hemiptera > Pentatomidae > Troilus > Troilus luridus. Next base: position 112,424,092 of record OZ057414.1, on the reverse strand, counting down.
TTTATTTTTCTATAACTATCTTCTTATGCCGAGGAATATTGAAAACGTTCGAGGGTGTATTTAAAGAATTTTCCACAAATAAGAACAATTTATTTATTGTTTATTAACGTTTCGTCCTAATCTTGGCAGTAAATAAAACAATAGCAATATTAACAGGGTAGGCCTAAGAAAATATAACAGTTTTATTGACAAAACTGGTAGGAATGTTTGTCATCTATTTCCAGTATCATATTTAATTTGTTTTTATCTTCTTATGGTATTTTAATAATTTTAAAGTATTTTATCTATGTTTATGTGTTATTATTCTTTGAATGAACATTTTAATTTTATTTACATTCAACAGCGTATACTCTTCTGATGAATATTCCTTTTTTTTATTTACATTAAATATTTTGCTTGATTATTCATTTTCAACATAATTCATAGACAATTTTTTTTCACCCAAAATTATCCTTTACTTCTTCTCTGATACATTTATACATGCATATATTCTGTTCAACTATTCTGATCTCTGTCTGGCACAAAATTTTAATTATTTCACAAAATTACTTTCAGGTACAATTTTATTGAAGTTTTGTTTATTATTATTATTTTTGGAACAAATTATCGTGAGCTCAAGTGTGGAAAAGATAATGTAATTATGGGTAATCATTAGATTTTGGTGATCATTTCTTCAAGAAATAAAAGTTTCAACTAGGATTTCGAAGTATAGATGACATACGTAATGAGGTCTATAAGTTTTCGGCCTGTCCTGCTTCCCCTCCTTAAAACGTGCCTGGACTAGAACGCCTATGCATGTTCATGCCTGCTCACTCCATACCCATAGCCCGCACTTCTCAGTCCTGTCAGTCAGTGTCCAGCCTTGAAGGAAACTCCCCATTTGTACAATGTTCAAACTCGAGTACCTTGCGGTTATTAATTTTTTTTTTTAAAGAGGGTCTTACTCCTGCGCAAATTAAAGAGCGCTTGGATTGTGTATACGGGCAATCCTCCCCCTCGTATACCACTGGGTAAAATTATTTAAGTTAGGGAGAGAACGTCTAGAAGATGACCCGCGTCCAAGTGGCCCATTGGAAGCTGTCATTTCTGAAGCAATCCAACTTGTTGAATCTGCAATTGCTGTCTAACCGGCGACTGAAAACCAAGGTAATAAGCAGCGAGGTTGGGGCTATCAAAAACAAGTGTTTCGAGGATCATCAAAGAACATTTGCTTATGATTAAGGTTAGTGCAAGATGGGTTCCAAAAATTCTTTCAGCTGCTCAAAAACAGGAACGAGTTCACTGCTGCAATGAATTTTGTCTATTTAACACCGACGAAGAGCACCTTTTAACAAAGAAGAAAATTATTTCTTTCATGGTATAGAAATGTTGCCAAAGCGTTGTATTAAGTGTGTTGAACTTAGAGGAGAATATATTGAAAAACAAGCCAGTTTTTTCTTTCACTTCTCCTTCTATCTCAGGCCGGAAACTTTTGGACCTTACTACGTATGTTTGACGAAACATTCATTTTCAGGCTAAAAAATTACTGAAGTATACACATCTCTGTAATTACGTTCTTTTTTCCATATTAAAGAACATGATAACTTGTATTTTTGGAAAATACTAAAAGGAAAACGAATGAAAAGTTAAAACTTGTTGTGATTCAACTCAAAACTTGAGTTGTGTGAAAAAAAAACAAGTGATGTGAGAAAAAAAGATGAAGGTATGTGAGTAAACATATTCATCAAGTATTCCTTCAGGTTTCAACCGTGTCGTCAAATTCTTTACCAACTGCTAGATTTCTTGCTTGGTAAGCTGCTTATTTAGGGCTTGAATCAGTTTCAAATCAGTCTCAGTTTAAGCCTGAGGAAGCTAGGCAGTATGTCTAGCGAAACATTGGGAAAGAATATGAAGACTGGGTTGAAACCAGAAGGAATACTTTATAAATGTATTCAAGATATTCGCCGTAGCAATTTAAGTAAACATAATTAAAGTAAAAGCATTTAGTAATGGATTATTCCACCTTGTTATCTCTCGAGTCCTGTTAACCACCCAGTACTAAATTAGTGTTATATATGACGTATAATTGTCCGTTTATTATATTTTAAACCAAATGAAATTATATTATATTTTAACATTATATTATATTCTTGTAGTTAACACCACCTATCCCGAAGAGCCGCAATAGAAAGCGTATTGTCCCTAAGATAGACAGCCCATGAGAGCTTCCTTCAAGTGATTATAGCGACTACTACAGAAAGGATGATGAGGCGGTGGTCCATTAGCCCGGGGAATAATACCCGCCGGCGGGAATAAAAAAGGCGGGTTTTCCCTCGCGATGGTTCATCACTCTTCGTCAAGAGGGCTCTTCGAGCGCCGCCTCCACCACTTTTTACGCACCCTTCAGGTAGTTGTGTCATATTTTATTGTTATTGCCCCCCAGTCATCTCCCGCCGGCTTTATGTTAATTGCCTATCTACGGGTAGTCATCCTTCGGAGGTATGTGTGCATTGTAAATTATATAAGACAACGATGATGTATTGCAGTCACACACACTCTGGAAGTCCCTAGGTAAATAAATCGTCTTAACCACTCGACCGAAACATATATATTTAAAGTACAATTTTCATTTTAAATGCTTTACATTTGAACTATGGGGCTCTACCAAACCATCGAATTCCTCTCGTATTCAATCCTTGCAATCCAAAATCTTTCGCAAAATCCTAAAGGCTCCTTATTTTGTCACAAATAAAACCATCTATAAAGACCTTAACGTTCCATATGTTACCGATTTAGCCCATTCCAGATACCTATCATTCCATAATACACTCCAGGCCCATCCAAACCCACTAGTTTCCATCCTTGGATCCAATTCCATCCCGGACAATCCTCCTGGGCGTCTGAAGAGAAGATGCCCTCGGGACCTTATATTTATAGAAATGTTATTAGAGTGCTGCCAGTGGGTAGTGCCTCTACATGTCCTTTCATGTATCTAGTTAGTCATATAGCCCTTGTACTAGATGTATATATTACAGTTGTACAATTCAATAAAATAATTAAAAAAAAAAAATGCTTTACATAATTTGGAATCCTCGTACAAGACTGAAACGACAAGAAATAGATTGCCGTTTCAGGATGCTTCAATATTTAGTAGACAAACGCTCTAAGCTCCCAATTAATTACAAAAGACTCATATACATGAAAATCATTTGACCCATCTGGACTTACGGAGTAGACCTTGGTGGTGTAGTAAATCTCAAGATTGGGGATTTCCCGCCCGCCAGGAGGGCTAAGAATTTTTGAACGAAAGATTAATAATGGACAATAAGGTCATTATGGATTACTTTGTTTGCTCGCAACAATGTTTGAATACGAAAGGAATTCGATAGCTTAGTGGAGCCCCAAGGTCTACTCCGTAAGTCCAGATGGGTCAAATGATTTTCATGTATATGAGTCTTTTGTAATTAACTGGGAGCTTAGAGCGTTTGTCTACTAAATATTGAAGCATCCTCTCTGGGCGGACAAAGCTGCTGATCTACAAAACACTGATTCGACCGGTACTCACATATGGCGCGGAGCCCTGGGCTCTAACAAAGGCAGATGAGAAAAGGATCCTAATCTTCGAGAGGACAATCCTGAGGAAGATTTTCGGACCAGTATAAGTGGGAGGAATATGGAGAAGGCGATACAATAGAGAGGTATATGACCTTTACAAGAACTCAGATGTTGTCAGAACAATTAAACTTGGCCGACTGCGATGGGCAGGTCACGTGGCTTTATGACAGGCATGGATAGTGACACGTGGATTCCCAAAAAGAGGGCCTTCGGCACTGAAACTCACCGCTCTACTACTGAGTCACTCCGTCCCCGGGATAGAAGCTTTTCCAATCTTAATTTTGTAAAATAATTTCACAGAAACGCGATTTATTTATTAACCTTTAAATGCATGTACTCCTGTACTATAACACATGAAGGGAAATTGGGAATATCCATTTTACAGTGCCTGGATGAACACTAGATGGGATTTTAAGATCTCGCAGGGTCGATTCACGGCTGATAGTAAAGTAAAGCCTGCTAGAGAATCTAACCTATTGAATATAACCAATCAGTACATCATAGAATACATTATATAATCAATATACATCATCATTATAGTCAAGCATTATATAATCAAGATCATATAAGAAAACATAATCAGAAACCCGAATAGATGAACGTATAATTCTAAACTAGCACGCCAATATCACTTTCAAATATTTTTGTTTTAAGAGAATACTTTTGAATTGTCTGACTTAGATATGACCCCTGGTAGTTCAGTGGCTTAGATCACTGCTAAGGAGAAGCAGACGACCCGGGTTCGAATCCCGGCCAGGGCAAATCTTTTCTCTTCAAAACAAAAATATTTAAAAATAATTACATTAAATTAAAAAAAATAACAATTAATAAAAGTACATTATCACTTTCACTTGCATAATATATCTCTATTGTTTTTCCTTCAATGCTCACAAAGACAGATTGTTCATAGATACAATATTAAAAAAGGAGAATAAAAAAAATATTAAAAAATACGCACAAAAATAATACAGTCCTGATCGAATTACATAACTTTTGTTTCTAGTCTACTCCCATAAATCTTCCTTCTGAATGTAAAAAAAAAATAATTTAAAATACGGAAGAGGAAAACTCCTTAACTCCATTTTGTGTACAGTGTGCCGGAAACAGAACCTATCCTAACTCAAGGAGAGAAATCAAGGACTTTATCGGCCCATGCCTTTGTAATCAGCCGCTCATAAACTGTGTGTGTGTGTGTTAAAGGATTCTTTTTCGTTTCTCTGAGAAATAAGAAAAATATATATTGAAAATCAATTACAAATTTATACTATAATGGAAAAATAATTTGTGGAAAATCTGAAAGGTTAATGCGAGCAATGTTTCCTTATATATTTTTATTAAAATTGCGTCTTTTAAAAATGTTAAAAAATTTAACATTTGATTGAAAAAATTCAAATTACTGTCATTATATGGATGAACAGGGTTGTAAATATCTAATTCATTAAATATTTCATAAAGTGGGCAAATAGAAATTAAGGCATGACAGGAATGATTAATGATTATTCAAATTAAGACAATATTTTTGATTTCATATTTATTTGTGTTGAAGAGCGTAGCTAAAGGTTCCGGAATCTAATCCAACTGTAGTAGATATATTAGTTAATCTGTTAACATCCATTGTTGGATGCTGTGGGATATGCAGACCCTCTAGGAGCTCACTCCCCTTCAATAAAGTGGGTACCCTTAATTGCGGAAAACCTGGGCTGTTGAGCTTTATCTTCGACTTCACTCCACACTGTGAAACAGAACAGTATCTCCCACGTACTGAGCACAAAACACTTTATGGATTCTGTTTTAAGGCATAAGATTTAATAAGTTGTTTAGCTGATTGCCACAGGTAACAATTGGCTGGGGATCACCCAGTATCTATTTTAATAATAAAAAGGCTTACGGAACCCGAAGGCTCGATTCCGTTACGACCAATCTCAGCTTACAATCTTCTGTCCACGGACCTCTACCCAAACTATTTCAGATGACTCTTAACGCAATCTTCCTCCCTACGTTCCTAACCTTTTGAACCTTTTTAAGAATTCGTTCGTTACTAAGCCCAGCAACTTTACAGGTTCATCTTAATCTTCTTGACGCTACCTCTTGAATCCTTATTATTTTATCCTGGTGCATGCTTCGCAATTCTGCGTCGTGTAATCTCCTAAATTTTCCAGTGGTCTCATATTTATTCGGACCGAATATTTTACGCAACATCTTATTTTCTAAAACCATAAGACTTTGTTCATTTTTCAGCGTTAGCAGTCACGTTTCACATCCGTAAAGATGAGTTGAAAGGATGAAGGTTTTATAAATTCTGATTTTTAGATTTCGGAACAAAAGTATCCATAAATACTCTTAATTGTGGTAAAACCATTAGCTAAGAAATAGGACCAACTCCATTATATGATCCCAATACCCTTTACGAGTTGTAGTGATATAATATTTTAACCTTTTATCTTTGAAAAATTGATATGAGCATTTGTATGAAACGCGGTTGAGAATTTAATAAAAATATTTAATTGAGATACGTTACGACTCGGTAAGTCGTCCTCGGACAATTTGCCAATAAAGAAAGGAACTTAAATGAAAGTGGCTTACCTAAAACTTGTTAGAGCTTCCTCTCTTCATTGACGTCTCGCAGGTGAGCTCACCGTAGCGTACGTCAAAAAATGCCGGTCCTCTCAATTCGGAAAAGAGATATTTTCAAATAAGGGGTTATAAAATGCGGGATAACTGACTTAATGAGGTTCAGACAACGTTCACACATATAATCATAATAATAAAAACATATGACTGTATATTTTTGTAAGCGGTTAACAAAACAACTAATTTAGGATGCAGTGTAAAAAACACCCGGAATTATATACAAAAAGAAATCATAAAAAATCCAATATTGAACTAAACATACCGCCCACCCAAAATTGATAGCAATTTTGTAATTAGGTAACAATAAACTTTAGAACAGAAGAAGCGAACTTGCAATGTAAAATATGTACAAAAAAGAACTAACAAAACAAAAACATGATATATGAAAGGTAAAGTAAAGTTTAGTTTATTGGAAGGGGAACTAATTTATTGGTAGGCCGTGTAATTGAACCGGAGGTGGTTCGTAGTTGCACCACCCGTACTACTCCATCACGACTAGGTAGAAGTTTTTCAATTCTTCCCAGGGGCCATTGCAAAGGCTTGGTGTTCTGCCCAACAATCATAACCACATCGCCTATGGCAGGATTCGGGGAATTTTGGGTCCATTTAGGTCGACTGATCATAGTCTGGAGGTACTCATGACTCCACCTCTTCCAGAAGCTCTGGAGCGATTGTTGGAGAACTTGCCAGCGGGATAAGCGGTGTAGATTGGTGTCTGTCAAGTCTTCTTCCGGCGCAGCCAATAGTGGTCCTCCAATGAGGAAGTGTCCAGGGCTCAAATGGTCGACATCGTCGTTGGGGTCGGACGAAATAGCGCAAAGCGGACGGCTGTTAAGAACGGCTTCTATGCGGGTGATCAGCGTGGTGAATTCTTCAAAAGTTAGTGTCCGACTTTCCATAACGCGAACTAGGTGGCGCTTCACGGATTTGACACCAGCTTCCCAAATGCCACCAAAATTAGGAGCCGCGGGCGGATTAAAATGCCAAATAATCTCACGTTTGGCTAAATTATCGTGAATATCTTCAGCGTGTCTCTTGAGAAATTTATGAACTTCCTTTAGTGCGCGGGACGCGCCGAGAAAGTTTGTACCGCAGTCACTGTAGATATTCGAACATAATCCACGACGGGCGATAAAGCGGTCCAACGCAGCAAGGAATGCACTGGTGCTAAGATCGGAGACGACTTCCAAGTGGATCGCCTTAGTGGCCATACAGACGATGAGGCAAATGTAACCCTTAGAAATCACAGCCTTCCGGCGGTTATTTTCCTTAATCTGGAAAGGACCAGCAAAATCAACCCCAATATTGGTGAAAGCGCGGACCTGGGAAAATCTGGAAGGTGGTAAATCTGCCATTAAAGGTTGGTTTGCCTTGGCCTTGAGTTTGTAGCATGGTAGACACCTAAATATGCGCATCCTGATTAGTTGACGAAGTCCTGGTATCCAAAATTTTCTTTGAATGAACGCCTGCATTACGCGAGGGCCTCCGTGGATAGTGGTCTGATGATACCAGTCACATATGAGGGTTGCTAAATGCGATTTTTTATGCAAAATGAGGGGGTGCTTGGCATCATACGTGAGATCTGAATGCCTCAGCCTACCGCCCACCCTGAGAAAACCCAGCTTGTCAATAAAAGGTGATAACGGTTTGATAGCTTGAGACATTTGTTCAGGGGACGTAGTCTTAAGATCATAATGGAAGTATTGTTCCTGGGATAGACGGACACATAAATTCATGCTATCTCGCAGTTCTGAAACCGACAGTACACCGGTTTTACGATGAGGTTTTGCGCTGCGGCAGTTGTTAACAAATCGGAGAACATAGGCGATGACATTTTTGAGGCGTTGGAGCGATGAAAAGGAGCTAATGGTGGTAACAAGTTCGTTCGGTTCGGCGGTGGCTACCATCACAGTAGTCTCATCTTTGATTTCAGGAATTTCTTCTAGCCGATCAAAGTGAGAATCTGGCCAGCAGTTTAGGGGTAATTGCAAAAATGAAGGTCCTTCCCACCACTGAGAAAACTGCATCAGGGTGCGGGGCATCAGACCTCGGGATCCACAATCAGCTGGATTGTCTTGACTGCAACAGTGGCTCCACAGGTCAGGTGGGGCGATCTCTACAATGGCGGTTACCCTATTGGCGATGAATGTTTTCAATCGTTGTGGCGTAGTATGGATCCAGGAGAGAGCGACTGTGGAGTCCGTAAATAAATGCGTCGCTGTGATGGTAATGGCGGTTCGGAACACTTCGAGGGATCCAATAAGGCGGGATAACAGCAACGATGCACAGAGTTCCAAACTGGGACTAGTAAGGCTTGATTTAAGGGGTCCGACTCTACGTTTAGCCTTAATTTTTATATTCGCCAAGTCAAGCTGAAGCTTGTTGTATAAGCGGTCATTCAATGATAATCCAAGGGTATCCTTGGCCGGAACGTCGAAAATTACGTGGAGTTTCGTATTAGAGCTGGTACTTTTTACCACAGCACGATGTGGGATGACATATGGTGAAGGTTGGCAAGCTAATTTCAAGTGTGGCATGTCCAAATACTCCTGGAATAAGGCGTTATTTTGAGGTTCTAAATTTGTCCGCTTAAGCCGGCTCTCCATGTTCACGAATCGTTTATGAGCGTTTTCGCGGTTATTTCCCAGCATTGGAGCCTCGGTGTTTTTAAAAGGAAGAGAAACTATGTATTGGCCAGAGGGTGTTCTGCGGTGGGTGTTCAAAAAATGTAGCTCACATAATTCGTCTTCCGGGTTCTGTGGTGCTACAGATGCGACCTCTTCAGTCTTCCAGAAACGTTGAAGTGCAATTTCAAGTGGCGAGGTGCAACCAAAAAGCGTTACGGCTCTATTTTCTGCTGGTTCGGTAATTTTCCCCAATAAAATCCACCCAAAGGAAGTTTTCACAGCTGACGGATTACCCCTGATGACGGAATTATTGTCGTCGGAAAGGATTTCGGAATAGAGATCCGCGCCCAGAAGAAAATCTATTTTCCCTTTTACGTGGAAAGCCGGGTCGGCCAATAACATGGAGGAAAATCGATTGTTTAATTCATTTGAGAGCGTCGTAACCGGTAAATCTGCACAAATTTCATGGAGAACAACGGCTTCTGCGGATATAGAATTGCCTCGAGTGTGTTTAGGGGTCAGAGTGCAAGAAACCATTTTCGTCTTGCTAGTCGTAGCATGGTTGCCGATGCCTGTGATGTTCAGTGGGCAATTGTTGAGCTTTAAATTTAACCGTTGGGCCATTTCCCTGGTTATGCACGACACCTGAGAACCAGGATCCACAACTAGACGTATAGGAACCTTCCTACCATCCGAAGCTGTAAGAAAAGCCTCTGCTGTGCCCAGCAATACCGTGGAGTACGCAGATGGGGAAGTACGGGCACTGCATGATAGTGCTTGCGTAGGAGGCGGATTTTCAAGTGACTCCCTAGGTGGGGCTGTGAAAGTAGAGCGGTGTAAATGCGAATGATGTTTCGAGGATCCACATGAGATGCATTTCCCTTTGGAGTTACATTTTGACAACATGTGGTTTCCGAGGCAATTAAAACATTTTCTTAAAGTTTTCACAGTCTCCCAGCGGGCATCTACACTTTGCTTCAGAAATGTTTCACAATGATGTAACTTATGTGAAGATGAGCAAAGCGGGCATACAATATGAGCGGTGGAACATTCGGTGGAAGAAGATTTATTTAGCGGTGAAGAAGAAGTTCGATTGTGATGCGGGTTGGTCGTGATCAAAGCGGTTTTTCGTGGGAAATTTGCACGTTGGATTGGATTAGACTCAGTCCTAGTTGGAGAACTCAGTTCGAGAATTTTGCAACGTTCAGTTAGAAAATCCGAAAATTGTTTATATGTTGGATACTGAACCCCTGAATACTTGGCTTCGAATAATTTTTTGCTTTCCAAATCCAAGCAACGAAGGCCGAAATGAAGCAGAAGTGTATCAGATAAGTCTGGTAGGTTCAAGGCCTTGAGTGCAGCAACATTGGTTAGGAAAACGTCAGATAACCTTTCCAAATTTTGAAGATTTTCTTGGGAAAGCGGTTTAAAATTCGTAATTTTTTCCAAGTAATAATTAGCCAATAGCCTGTTGTTTTGGTACCGATTAACTAAAGTTTCAAATGCAATCTGATAGTTATCATCGGACAAATGAATCGATTCGATTAATTTTAAAGGCGGGCCTCTCAAAAATGAGCGTAAATAGTAAAATTTCTCAGATGAGGCCATTTGTCGATTTTCATGAATCAGGGACCGAAACAGAGAGTAAAAATTGGGCCACTCTTGAAGATCGCCGGAAAATATTTGTAAATTGATTTTTGGAAGTTTCGCGTGTCCTATATCGGGTCTCTCATTTTTCGTAGACAGGCTAGTACTAGTAGCTGGCTTAGCATACTGCGAGGCTACTGCCTTTGCTGAATAGTATAACTCGTCGCAGGCTTGAGATCTAGCAGCCGTGTCGAAATTTTCGGGAGATTCTGTTTTAGAAGCAAATTCCATAATTTGATCTTGAATTTCATCAAATGATTGGTAATCCATGTCAATTTGTTCCATTCGGGATAAAAAAATGGGAAAATTTTCCTTTGTAAGATTTTTCGATAAGTCATAAACAATTTGAATTTTATGAAAATATTTTTCCCTCTTTTTAATTAAAAACTTAATTTTATCTTCCGCCATCTTGAAATAATTTAAAATAAAAGTGAGACAAAACTGTACAGAAAAATATTCAGGAAAAACAAAGTTAAACTTTAATTAAATTTAAATATCAACTAATTTAATTGTACTATTTTCTGGAGAGAAAAAATGAATTTGCTAAATTGTACCAAATTTATAGAAAAATTGCAGTTCGCTTCTTCCCGAAACTTAACGAAGTCGTAATAGTTGGGAGAAGCAGCGTGAGGTGAGGTTAGAAGAGGCGTAAGCAAGTCTCTCTGAACGGCCTAGTGGTTGCTATGCAACATATAAAAAAAAAATGAAAAATTAAATTTTGTTTGGTTAAGTTCCGAATTGAGAAAATAATTAACTAATTTTCTTAATTAATTAATCCGGCCCTGGAGGACCATAAATTTTGTATGAAACGCGGTTGAGAATTTAATAAAAATATTTAATTGAGATACGTTACGACTCGGTAAGTCGTCCTCGGACAATTTGCCAATAAAGAAAGGAACTTAAATGAAAGTGGCTTACCTAAAACTTGTTAGAGCTTCCTCTCTTCATTGACGTCTCGCAGGTGAGCTCACCGTAGCGTACGTCAAAAAATGCCGGTCCTCTCAATTCGGAAAAGAGATATTTTCAAATAAGGGGTTATAAAATGCGGGATAACTGACTTAATGAGGTTCAGACAACGTTCACACATATAATCATAATAATAAAAACATATGACTGTATATTTTTGTAAGCGGTTAACAAAACAACTAATTTAGGATGCAGTGTAAAAAACACCCGGAATTATATACAAAAAGAAATCATAAAAAATCCAATATTGAACTAAACAGCATTGATGATGAGACATAATAAAAAAAATACACATTCTCTTTATGTAAATGAATAAAATATAACAGGAAAAGTGCCCTTAGAGGTATTAATTCGAATGAATGATAGTAACGCATTTAAAATTCAGAACTGATGCTCTACCTCAACAACTAATAGCGGGTTTAAAGAACGGGTATTAGTTTTTTTATTTATTTTGTTTTATTTACACCATTAAGTTCCAATTTTTTTTAACATTATATTTTTTATCTTCTTTATTTGGATGGCAAAAGCTGGAAAAGAACAGGCACCTGAGAAGGAATGCTGTGGAGGCACGTGGATGGAATCCGATTATTTCGAGTTCTAAGACCTTTTGAGTTCAAATTGGCATCGATAGAACTCAAAAGTGTTTCCTGCCTGTTAAATGGCCGCATTACAACTAGGAGCCACGCGTCGTTCCTTTAAAAAGAAACTTAAATAATTAGAAAAGACTGTAAAAATTAATTAATTTGTTCTTTTACAATTACATTAGTCTTGTTGGAGCATCTCATAAATAAATTCTGGTATTTCAGATTCTGGATGAAGAATGCTTTTCAATTTCTCTTATAAAATTATGTTAACTACAGTTACCAAAATTTTAGATATTGAATATTTGGTTGGGGAAGAGGCTCAAGAATCGTTTATCTATTTATCAATCTATCTATCTGTAACACATACACACACATTCATAATATAAATAAAGTTTTTAATAGCTGAGATATGATAATTAAGTCACAAATTACTGGTTTATATTATGCCTCACCATAATATATCTGCTTCATTTAAAACGTTTCTACTAGTGATAACAGTTTGAGATACAGTTAGAAGCCCAATAAATAAATTACTGAGCAAAAACTGTTCTAAAATGGATATTCAGACTATCCAACAAGTGAAGCGTCATCCATTAGGCAAATATATTTTGGTGGAACACATATCAGCAAAATAAAATATAGGCTATAGTTGTTCATATTTCTGGAATAACTTAATGGTTTTCCAGGAAGTCAAACACAAGATCTAGCAGTTTGGTTTAAAGATGGCTGTTACGAAGGAATAAATAAAATACCTCGTGCACCTGTTGACCCCGAGCAGCAATAATCCTTGGATCTAGACCGATCGGTCTGTGTCCTTCAACCTGGACGTACATCGGTAGGATGATAATGGTGAATCACCCCAAGAGGGATTGATTGTGGAGTAATGGTCGCTGTGCAATTTATATAAATGCTAAATTTTCGATTCAAAATGTTATTCCAAGTATTGTTGTGTTTTTTATCTGAGTCTTTAGGCGTGTTTCTTAAATTTGAAAAAGTATAACCTTAAAATATAACCTTCTGTTATACCAAAACAAGATTAGAAATATTTCTTAAAAGGATATATCAAAACATGAATGTTATATAAACAGCTTGGACAGTAGCTAACTTAGTGGAGGGAGGACCCTGGAGTATTTTCCAGTGGATTCGCTCTTAAAACGTCCTTATTCCTTCAAAATTAATAACCACATTTCTTACTTAAAAAGGAAATTATTACTAATGTTGAATTTATGTGACAAACAGCGAAAGATAAGAACGTGGAGACATAAAAATAAAATTAATTATTTAGAATTTTGTTTTTTCTATTTAACACAGATAATAAATACTCACATTTCACATCGTGCTCAAAGTTATATACATTAAAATGAAAAGAAAAAAAAAAGAGCTAACATATATTTTTCAATTCGTCCTGAAATTTATTATCTTAAAAATTTCATGTATATCTAAAATATCCTTATAATTCAAAATCCTCAAATTGAAAATACTTAACTAAACGATTAAGCACAAAATGTGTCTTAATGTTTTTTTTTTGTTTTTATTTTAAATGTATGATTCAGAATATTTTTTATTTGTTTATTCTTCGAATCATGAGGAACGGAAATACTTCTGTGATTTGAAACATATCCACATTGAGATATAGCGCAATTGTGTGCAGTGTTCCAATGGAACCAGTTGGCTGCCTCATAAATTAAAACAAAAAAATCGTTTGCAAGGACATTAATGGAGGAACGAATGGAATAATGGATTTTAATATATTGCCGGTATAACGGCAGACGGTATAAGTACCATGCTGAGGTTGCTAATGTGAAAAATAAAATTAAAAAAAGAACAGTTGTAAATAATTTAATAAAGAGCATTTTATATCTATATCTATCTATCTATTGCCGGTATAAGCAATAAAAAACATTTTTTTAAATATTTTTGTTAATGAATGAGGAAAAATCCTTCTTTTCAATAATAAACTATTTTCTCAGAACCTTGCACGTTTATATTTTACTATGAAGTACATCTGAGGGGCAGACTCGGTCTTATTAGATTTTTAAAATATCCCGAATCATGTTTATAATAAATCAAAGATAATTAGAGAGTAGAATTCATGTACCTGTTAGTGACTGTTCTCTTTCTAGTAAAACGGTTGTGCAGGGAGATGATTTGTCCAAGATCACGCTCAACCACGATGTTTTACCCATATTTAAGGGTACCCACTTTATAGAGTTTGTAGATCTCATAGGAGATTTACATTCGGAGGAGCAAAGGAGCTCAGCGCTCTACACAGTGAGCTATCCCGCTCTCATACTAAAACAATTTTTTTTTCTAATTTTTTTTCATACAAAAACCATCTTAAAATTTACCCGAGCTTTTAATTATTTTACAAATAATAAAAATATTAATAAATGTATAAATAACATATTTAAGTTCCATGTCTACTTTACTTTAGTGATCATCTATCTCCAATGGATAAATTATAAAATTCATAGTTTAGAATTTATTTTACTTTGGTTTAGATCCATCTTTTTCAAAATAACCAGTTTAACTTATAATATATCTTTTTCATCTAGTCTAAGTTATTAATAAATCTAATTAGATTTAAAGTTCTTAATAACTTTTAATAGATATATTACTTAGTTATGTTAATTGTGCTCAATCGAAGTTAATCGTTGGACGAATAGAGATAATGTTGTTAAATACTAAATTCATCGGGAAAGATATTGAAGATCCTCTGATTTCGTGGAACTATTGAATATCAATGAATGAACAAAGAACAATAATTTTTGAAGTCGATAATAAAGAGTCGGTCTGATGAAAACAAACTGGTTGATAAAATGTTTCTAGATAAATAAACGCTTTAAAAAGAGCGATGATCCTTCGGAATTCCGGCAAATTCGCCACAACTTCAAAGAACTGCTCGCGGCGGGAAGCGGTCCGCCGGGGTCCTTAGGATTTATTGAGTGAGCCCTGGATGGTTCTCTCACTTTTTATATAATTCTCGTATATTTATCCTGTCCTCGGGTCCTTATCGCAGCATCTCATAGTCCTCTATATTAATATATTTATGTTAGCTAACCAGATTAAACTAATAGAACATTATTTACAAAATAATCATACATTGTAAGAATATATCATTTTACAATGTATGTATTTATCGAAATTTATTACTGTTTAGTAAAAATACAAGTATGTGTTAAAAATAAAATGAAAAGGTAATCAAAAAAATAATAAAGTCACTATAGACTATTAGTACTCCAATAGTGGCTATAAGTTACATGATACTTCTTTTCAGATGCCTCAGAAGATTATTGTGAATTGAAGAGGAAGGTAGGTTGGAACCAGCGGGCTTAGGTAGAAATAAAGTTTGTCAAGGAATGATTGATATCGAGTTCTGTCCAAATCAGTAACTAATGGGACATTGAGGGTCATTACATATGATTTTATTAGTAACAGATATGGGCTTTCTCAAAAACTATTTTGTTAGTTAGTTTTGACTTTGGAAGACTTGACAGTGCACTTTTCTGGTCGATAGCTATTTTGGTACCTTTTTTATTTGTATTTATTGATTGAAATATAAAACTTTATAATGATAATACATCAAGTAAATAGAATGAAAGATGCCATTACATATCTTTCATTCTATTTACTTGATGTATTATCATATCATATTATCGTATCACGAGATAATACAAGGGCAAGTAGAGACACAACCCAGTGTAGTACTTGAATAACAAATTCAACTTAGAAGGTCATGAGACCATCTTCTTTTAAGACACCTAAGAATATTATCAGGAATTGAAGAGGTTGCAAGGTTTGAGTGGGAATAAAGTCTGTTATATGAAAGACATCAAGAGCTCAGGGGGAATGACCAGAAGTATACATAAATATTAAGTGTCCAGGAAAAACTGGAATTTCAAAAAATTAAATTATAAAAAAATATTAAAAAGGCGCAATAAGGTGATACATGATGATCCTCAAGTACGTAACTTAATGATCCTATGCGGGACATTGAAATAGCCATTTTGAAATGTCACCAGGGCAACAAAGGATTGAGAACCTGTAGAATCGATAAAGAACCGATGTATGGGTCGATATGATAAATAAAAATGAAATTTCATATTTCCAAGGTTAGGCCCGCATTGAAGCCAATGTCGTAAATCCGTTGTTTAATCAAAGCGGTTTTGCACTACCACTTTTTGCACTTTTTTTTTTTTGCATACATTCCCAGCTTTGCACATCGATCGCAATAATCCTGACCAAATTAGCAAGAAGGCTCTCACGTACATTCGGTCTAGTTTTTTTTATTCATGCCCCAAATCACTCACGATAGCTTTGTAAATATTTTCTGTTTTATAAGCACAACTCCTAAGATCTCAATTAATTACGAAAGACTCACAAACATGACTATAGTGGGACCTATTAGAACTTGCGGAGTAGATAATTGTGGCTCGTATCCAATTTTACAATCCAAAATTCTTCACAAAATCCTCAATCCTCCATACTTTGTTCTTTATGAAATAATCCATAATGACCTAAATGTTACATTTGTTGCTGATTTGGCTCGAACCCGATATCAATCCTTTCATGATAAACTTATTATTAACTATAAATTTTGAAAAAGTAGAAGCGTCAATTACGAACTTAAATTATTATGTTGTGTATTCTTCATTGATTTTATGTTATTTTATTAAATTATACTTTTTTAACTTGTATAAGGGGACGGAGTAGCTCAGCAGTAGAGCACTGAGTTGCCATGCCGAAAATCCTGCGTCAAATCCCGCTGCTGGCAGATTTTTATTTTATATTTCAGCAGCCGGATATGAGTCCTATGCGATCTAGGATTCAGGGGAAATCACCTCCCCGCACAACCGTTGTCCATGAAACAGTGCAGTCTCTGCCAGGTACTAAACCCCAGACCCGTGCAAGACTTGTAGTGGCACAATTCAGGTTTTATAACTTGTAGATAAGGATAATTAATATGAATTTGTAAAAATAAATATTTAAATTCTTGCCAAACCATTAGATGTAGATTTCCTAATAAACTCTCATTATTACTTTAGCCAGAAATGTTTGATGCATAAATTTTCCAAACGTGAATACATCTGAGTTTTGTACTAAAGCCATTTTAGTGATTTTTGTTACAGTGTATTTACTTAATCATGGGATCTTGAATCATATGAAGAATTTTAATCAACAAAAAATTAATTAATCTTAATGGATTGAATACTTTCTCTATCCTTCTTTTTTTATTTTTGTTAATTGTTATTTGATGGTGATATTTTTAAATATTTTTCGTTTTGAACAGAAGACATTTGCCCTGGCCGGGATTCGAACCCGGGTAGTCTGCATCTCCGTTGCAGTGCTCTAAACCACTGAGCTACCAGGGGTCGTTTCCAAGTCAAACAAATTCGTTCTCTTCACCTATCCTATATACCTGAGTTCCCACAATTTTTGCGATGTATACACGGGGAAGAATGCTCATTGAACATTACTTTAATTAGGATCTTGTTGGCTTACGTCAATATGTTAGTGACATACGTCAATATGTCACCTTCTGAACCGAGCAGCCACTCCTATTGGCCCTGAAGATGACCTACACAGTAGGTCGAAACGTCGGCACATATAAAATACAATAAGTTTCACTTATTTGCTGTGCTTGACTGCACCCCCAACTAATTACATCCTATAATATGTTATTTATATATATATATATATATATATATATATATTTTTTTTTATTTATTTTTTTTATTAATTGTTATTTGATGGTGATATTTTTAAACATGTTTTGTTCTGTAGAGAAAAGATTTGCCCTGGCAGGGATTCGAACAATATATCGGGATCCGAATATTAAATTGACGTAAGCCAACAAGAGCCTAATTAAAGTAATGTTCACTAAACATTCTTTCCCGCGTATACATCGCAAAAATTGTGAGAACTCGGGGATATAGGATCGGTTAAGAGAACGACTTTGTTTGACTTGGAAACGACCCCTGGTAGCTCAGTGGTTTAGAGCACTGCAACGGAGATGCAGAAGACCCGGGTTCGAATCCCGGTCAGGGCAAATCTTTTCTCTGCAAAACAAAAATATCTCTTTCTTTCTATCTATCTTTTCCCGGTGTTTCCTCGTATTTTCTGAATATTTCTTTTTCCTGTTATTCTTCTTCTATAATAAAAAGTCTTGATATTTCCTCTTTCTTGGGATTGTGGTATTCCCTGATGTTTCTAAGTTCCTTAACTTTGTTTAATATCTGTTTGTTCAACCTGTATTCATTCATTATTTTCCTGTCGTCCGAAAAATTGTTATCTCCTTTTCCTTATTGCAGTTCTGTATGTTCTCTCTCTGTTATGTTATTTTCAATTTAATTTAGCTTAATCTAATGAGCGAAAGGAAAAAATTAATATGAGTTATTAAAATTCTAATAAATATACTCACTTCAAGGCTTTAAACGGATCTAATACATTTAAAACGAGAATAAAATAAAACACAAACAACTAATAATAATCAAAAAAAGGCAAGCAGCTCGACAAGTTTCAATTGATAACGCCCGCTCGCTTGGAAGGCATGTTAGAAGTTTTTATACAGGCCGTTCTTGTTCTGAATTATTGTCTTCACAACCTAACCACGTGTCTCTCCATGGAATGCCTGTCTCCTGAAAGAAATTATCCCTCTTAATTCTATCTTTTGTTCTGTATTTTATAAATTATACATCGGGCCGATATGTATAGGCTTCAAATAAATAAATTGTAGGCATTGTGGGTAGTTGCGATTATGTTTGAAATATGTATAAATGAAAATTACAATAAATCTAGAAAAAAAGGAATGGTTACTTATTAAGCTACTTAAAAAAAAATAATGAAATTTTTACGTTAATTTTATTAGGCTATGATGTTATAGTTTTGAATTGTGTTTATTCTATTAAATTATTTAGTTTTTTGAAGGATAGAATTGGTCAGGGAATGCAGTCACACTATATCACTACATCACACTATAACATATCTTACACAATACTACAATTCTGTTTACTTTCTGTACATTTCTTCTAAATATATATACATTAACATAAAAAATTGACATGAATTTATATAAATTCATATCTATATAACTTTACATTACCTAAATGACCAAACATTTTATCATTGTTTTATCAATGATTTATCAACATTTTATCAACAATTTATTTTATCACATTTTATCACATTTTATCAACATTTTATCATTACATTACCTGTAATTTAACTAGATTTCCATACTTTTTAAGTCTCACCAGTTTTAAATGTACCTTTTTCTTTATTTTTTCATAATGTATCTTACTTTTTACCTTTCCATTATTTTTCTTACATTTTATATTTCTTTACATTATCACCTCTCTGATAATGTACACATTTTCTGTAATTCATAAATATCCTATTATAATTCTATCCGACGCTCTGTATTTCAGTACTTTACTATAACTCTATTGATATATCCCGTAATTCTGTTTTCTTTCTTAGCCCTGAAGATGGCCTACACCCTTGGCCGAAACGTTGGCGCTATTAAAAATTAAGTTATTTTTATTTTTTGTGCTATTTTTAACTGCACCCCCTGACCAATTCTATCCTTCATTAGAATCATCGAGTCAACTATTCTCCTCTCTAATATTGATTTTTTATTTGGAAACGGGATAGCTCAGTGCTAAGAGCGCAGAGTTGCTATGCTTAGAGCCTCGGGATTAAATATAGCTGTGCCAGATTATTTTTTAATATGTTAAATACAACTTATGGGATCTGCAGTTCCTCCTGGCGATCATACAGCCTCTATAATAAGTTATCCGCATTAGTGTTAAATATTTGTTGATTGTTTTTTTCTACCTAAATTTTATATGTGTTATTAATATAAATATATATGTATACTGTATTATTATTAATGATACATGTTGTTTTTGTTTTTTTTTTATTGCTTGGCGTCTTATTGTTCCTATTCTTTATTTGGGTCATTCACTTGCATTTCTAAGTTAATAGTGCTGATTACAAAACATTAAAATTGTTGTCAAAATTGTTATCTCCTTGAATTGCACGCAAATAATAGACGGGACAAATTCTTAAAGCTGATGCCATAATGTGTCCCGTTAGTTACTGTCTAATTTTTGAAACATTAGTTTAGTACTGAATAACATTCTTTAAATTTTTCCAGTCATCATTTCTCTTCTGGAATATAGAGAGGTAAGTAGTATTTGAAAGGAGCAATCCTCCTTCAAGGTTAAAGACACCTGTACACAGATTTGTTCCATAAGTTACATCACATTAATTATTGATCCCGTGGCAACATTGATTCAGTCGAATGGCAGGAAAAGAGATAAACCTCACTAAGTTGGTATGTCGTTCCATCTCCATTATTATTTTGAAGTAAACAAATACCTGCAGTTGTGTCCATGCACGATCCATTATAAACATAGTGTGTTTTTTATTGCCTGTCACATTGTTATCAAAAATATATATATATAAATAAATAAATGTTTTATAATCTTAAATAGATTCTAAATATTCTATTTGATTTTGGGATACCAGAGTAATCATTTAAGATGATTACTCAAATAATTATTTTTTCAACCGTCCTAACTTTATTCTTAATTGGATTATTTTCCAAAAGTTGGTTGTGTGTTTACCAATTTCCTAATTCATTAAATAATCAATATATTATTCATAGAAATATAAATAGTGCATCTGGGTGAAGTAAGCACCAAAAGAATTATAATGAACATACTTTATTAATAATATTTGAAATACGATTAATGATTCAGATATATATATATATATACAGAACTTAAATTACAACTTATATTGTAGAACAGGGGTAGATTACGTCTATTGAATGGTTTCGGCCTGGCTGCTTTCCGATACTCCTGCGCCAGCATCGTTCGCCAGCCTCCTTCTACCGTAACTTCGCCCATACTTCTTCGGGATCTTTTCAAAGCTAGAGTCTTGGACCTCCTCTCTTTGTTATCTCTGGACCCTCCTTGACCATGGGGTCTAACCATTCTACCAGAACGACCTTTTTCTTTTTAACGGTCATTTGCTCTTTATGCAAATATACATTTATTTTTATAATAACGCCTGGTACGATACATATCAATATTTATGTAATGGAGGTAGACATGCCACACAATGCGCCGTCCTAACTCCATTGAGCGGGAAATGTGAATGTCATAGTTACCCACTTGGAACTTTTACGATCTCCCCTTTTACAACTTTCTCTTGGACCCTTTCAACTCACCGGCACATCACTCTTATAGGGCTTCGGCATGGGATTTTTTTCCAGTATTTTTTTGTTTCTTTTTATTTCCGTACACTTTGACAGCAAGTATCGGTTCAGTTTCTTTCTTGACCTGTATACTGGATGTATGGACAATACTGATTTACTATTTTATTGACTGCACTTGAAAGCTAAAAAACTTATAAGACTTTTCAGTAAATTTACGATAAAAAAGCATTTACAATACGAGAATTCAATTAGGCAATCTATATATCTGAAGCCTTGGTTTATACGTGGTTAAGTGTAATTTTGTCAAAAACGAGTTAATTGTACTAAAAGAAGCGGGATTGTAAGGGCTAAGTCCGGCCCTGTATAAGGTGGGTACCCTTTATCTAATTTCGAACAAATCACCACCTTGTATAAGTTTGTCCTTGAAACAGTACAGTCCCTACTTTGTATTGGACGACTCTTCACGGGTTCTAATGGTATAGGTTTTTTGTTTTTGACAATAAATTAAGAATAGTTCGAACTAAGTGGACGGACCTCAAACTGCTAACCCACCTAAGGAGAGTCACTCAACTGTTTCTAATGACTAAGGAAGCACCACCTGAATGTACCTTCTGCGCCATACGTTTGACAGGTGCGCGTCCTGACACCAAATGCTGTAAGAAACTTAATGGAATGACGTGGACTGGAGACCTGGAAATTAAAAAAAGAATAAATGGTATTTACTGATATATCGATTAAATTCCTTTAAAATAATAAAGTGTACTCCGAATTAATTTTTATTTTGCTATTATGACATTATTACATTTAATGTAAAATAAGTACTATATCTGAAGTCCCGGTGAGTTGCAAGTTTAGTTATTAATTTATTAAGTTAGGTGATTAATTCAAAGATTTCAAAAAAAATTGAAATTAATTAAAAGGTCTAGCGTCAGTAGTTTGTTACGCTTTGAAAGCGTAACAAACTACTGACCCTAATATCGCGGGTTCGTAGCCCGGTAGGTGGTCCTATATGGAGTAAATGGAGTAAAAAATTATTAGTTAAGCCGTCCTTCGGAAGGGACGTTAAACGGGGGTCCCGAGCCTGTACGATGATAGGTACTCTTTAAAAATCCCTATCATAATAAAACCCGTATAGAAAAAATTTAGAGCTCCCACTGTAGCGTTGTCCGATTAGCCATAGCAGCATAAGGTGACGTTAAATGAATAAACAACAACAGTAAAGTAGGGAAAGTATATTAGGAGGAAAACTCAGGACAATGGCTTGTCCAGGGAGACGAGCTGCCCTAAGTCACGCTCAAGCTCAATTAAAGGTACCCACTTTATAGGGACTGGGTGAGCCCCAGGAAGTTCTTTATATTTCACCGAGTCCATCCGTGGTTGTTAACAATCGTGGATTCCAACTAGGGATCTTCAGCACAGACTTACCCCACTCACTTAATTTACTAATTTTTTCAACCGGGTTATAAAAATATAACATTGTCGCTCTCAAGAGCTCAGAATGTCTTGGGTTAGGTATATGGCAAGGGATTTACTCTTTCTTGGACAACGATTGTCCAGGGAAGTAATTCGAACGAAATCAACCGCCAAAAAAACCGCCAGGTTTTCCCACAGTATAGGCAGGATCAAAGAAGCGGAGTGGCGCATTGGTAGGGAGCTGAGTTCCCGTGGCGAAGGCCCTGGGTTCAAATCCCGCTGATGGCAAGACTTATATTTAGTCGGTTAGCGGCGCCATTACAGGCTACTTCAACAATTACTAGACAAACGCTCTAAGGTCTCGATTAATTACAAAATACTCATATACATCATCTCGAATTACGGAGTAGAGCTTTGGGGCTCCACTAAGCAATTGAATTCCTATAATGCCCCATTTGTTGCTGAATTGGCCCTAATCCAATATCAATCTTTTCATGACAAACTTCATTCCTACTGAAATCCACTAGTTTCAATCCTAGCAACTTATTCAATTCCTGATAATCCTCCGAGGCGTCTGAAAAGTTAAACTTGTTTTATGAGACTACTTATAATACTTAGAATACTTGTCTTTATTCATGCCAATATGTACCATTCATTCTATTTACTTTAGAATATATAAATAATACATACATATTAGTATAAATAAATATTACATGCATACTTTTTTTAAAAGTATGTACTTTTTGTACTAGAAAATTTCCTTGAATAAATTATTTTTAAAAAAATGTGTTAGCGGTCGGAGATGGATTCTGCAGCTTAATCAGCCTCTGTAAGAAAATTAATGAAAAACAAGGTGGTTTGAGCATGATCTATGACAAATTATCTTCCTTTCTATATACAGTCTCTACAGAGTTGAACCCAAGACACTTAATGCGTTGTAATGGTACAAGTTAGGCAGAATTAAAAACACGTACGGTATCCTGAGTTAATCCGCTCACTTAATTTTATTCCAAAATTATCAAATTAACTGCTATGTCTCACGCGCACTGTAAAACTATAACCTTATAGGTCACAAAAACTCACGTAAGTGCCCCGTTATAGTAGTCTTATCCTGTAAGGTTCCTCCATTCCTGCCCTAAGACGCATCACTATTCATGGACTGAACGCAGAAGAGTCGGCACTCAATCCAAGCTGATTGAGGACTGGGTCGGCTGTGGTCTCGCCTCAAAGCGGCCGAAGCCATTATCCTCCGACAGGACGCACGGGACTTTACGTTGTGACATCCTCTCCACGTCCTCAATGGAAGGACAATGCCTTGTTATAGATATTATTTTTCAATTTTTTTAAAAAGCTCTACCCCGCCCATTTTAAAAATGTCAAAACTGTCCCATTGAGATGCAGAGCAGGTGTAGATTAATCATTGAAAACTACCTTTACTATATTCTTTAGTCGAGGAGTCTCAGGACCTGGAGGTATTCGGGTAAGGAAGTCTGGTCAAGACAGGCATTGACTTGGTTTTTAAATATTAGCCTAAGACAAAGATCCCCATCTTGTTTCATAGGCATACGTATTATTACCTTATTATCTTTTTTATTGTTTTCTTCATTTTGTAGCGAAAAAACTCCATACTTCTATCACCGTCTTAAGGCTGGTCTGTTGGCATGGTGTTTCAATAGGCAAAACATCTTTTTCAATAGAGCCTGATTCTTGTAAAAACCACAACTATTAAAAAAAATAATATTTTTTTAAAATAAATAATTAATAAAAATTATAATGGCGTCCATTTTGTGATTGAATATCTAACAGCAAAAATGCTTAATAACCCTAAATTGAATCTGCGGTATATGGAGATCTTAATGGGATACCCACATCTGTATTATATGAGTTCTCTTATAAGGGATAAAATTGTTAGTGGAGAGTGATCGTGACCATATCAGCAACTTGTACAACCGTTGGAAAGGAAACAATACTATCACAACCATTTACTGTACCAGTTATCTTTTATGGATTGCAATGTTATAAGTTTTATTTAATTGAAGGATTTCATTATTTTAACTTCATTTGTCTTTGAGGGATTTTACTTTTATCAGGAATTTTACTTTTAAAATTTAGTAAAGTGGACTAGTTGGCTTTCTGTAGGTCAACTGTTGCAACAGATTTACTCAGGTAAGAAAGGAAACAACTTTGTCAGCTCAACCAAAATAGTCCCCTAAGGCTATCACTTATGTTTTTTCTTTCTTTTAACTTATTAAATAAAGTAATCTGTTTGAAGACTACAGGGTTAACAAGTTTAGGAAAAGTTTCACTTTTTCTAACAAGTTTAGGAGATAAAAATTAACCTCAACCAGTATCATTATTTGTGTAAAAGTCCATGAGGATTGCTGGTTCTGTGAATCTGACAATGAAGAAGACGTTTAAGATGCTGTCAGCGCAACTTGGGAAGCCACCTTACCTACTCTTCGCCACCATCTTTTGGATAAACTAAATTTGTTTTGAACCGTTTGAACTCATTTTAATTTTGACCGCACCAGTCGGTTCCTCATTAAAAACCATCTCAGAAACCGCTGCTACCGATTTTCAGAAAAAATCTATTTACTTCGTTTCTTCCCTTATAAAGTATGGGCCGAAACGTTGGATTTTTCATTCCATCCAAGAGTTCTTTTTTTATAAAATGGCTTTGTTATAACATGTAATTTATTAATTTTAAAATTTCTTCAAAAGATTCTTTATCTATTTATCTCCTATAAAAACGACTTATTTCATAAACCTGCTATCTATTCAAATTAAGGTATACATTTAAAAGAATAATTAGCTACATGTTCATATGAATAATTTTGATTTTTAAAAGAAACTTTATATTCATTGGGTTGTACTCGAAAATTAATTTTACGTTTAACGTTTCGCACTGAATCAATCAAGAAGGCATATAACTTGGTAAATAATTAAAAATAAATTTACAGATGTTGAGATTGTTTTGATTAATAACCTCCACATTCATCTATTTTTCCAGCATGCCAAGATTTCTTCTAAAAGACCCAATCATTTTCGGTAATTGGTAATTATAACTAATTAATTCATTAAGCAGTAATACTTAAAGTTTCAGTCTTTATTTGGCCATCATTTTAATTTGTGTAAATAAGTGAAAAGAAAATAGTAATGCCGACAGCGCAGTGCCAAAAAAAATGTAGCAGTTTATATCGACAGTAATGATAGGAATAAAGTAATAAAATACCGAGAACAAAATATTAAATCATAAAATTACAAGAGTAAGATGACATGTATGACTATAATTAACTAATAATTAATAAAACATAGTTCAATTAGCTGATTGGTCATCTGATACCTATTACGAAAAAGTTGAACTCATTTCTATAAAACTAATTGACTTCACTCCATCATCAGTTTCAAAATCTTTTAAAATATATCCAGTCAATCATTTCCCCATCAATTAAAATTTTAATTATGGATATCTTTGTATATCCTAGATATAATTAAACAAATATATATATTTACAATCGGTCTCGTGGATTTTTTAAATAAATACTCTTTTTATAATCCATAGTTATGGTATTTTATAATTTATCTCTTATGGATGTGAAGGGTTCGACCTGAGGAGGGTACTTCAGGGATGGAGGTACAGACCCACCATGGTTAAGGACCCTTGCCAAGGACAATCTGTTAGAAACCCATGACAAAGGAAACAAAGAAATGGTTGTTGAGAAGTATACTACAAAAAATAGAAAAATAGGCTCCCTAAACCAAATGTGAAAGTGTATTTTAAAAGAACACTTGATGGCACAAAATTTTCGGAGTATAAACCTACTAAAAATAAAATTTAAACTTGTCTAATGCCGTTAAAGGATTCTTCAACACTTATTAAAGAAACGCTCCGAATTTCCAATTAATTACAAAAGACTCATACACATGACTAATATAAAACCTATTTGGACTTGGACTGTAGAGATTTGGGGCAGCACTACGCCAACAAATTCCTTTCGTATCCAATCCTCACATCCAAAAGCCTTCTTAAAATCTTCAATGGTCCTTACTTTGTTCGTGTTATCGTTGACCCATGTGGGCTTCTATATCCCATTTATATTATATTCCAACTATTAGTTAACGCCAGCCATATGTCATAATATTATTTAAAAGTAATACCAATTTTTCATTGTAATCATTAATTACAATCCGATTCGGATAAGACTATGTATATGATTAGTTGCAGAAAAGGGGGAGATGTTTGTGATATTGTTGTAGGAGGGAATAAGTTTTCAACGTATCGGGAAGTTTAAGTATTCAGATTCTATGGTAACTAGGAAAAACTAAATTCAAGAGGAAATAAAGCCACGATTAATGGTGGGAAATGCTTGTTA
The DNA here is from genome assembly GCA_964056705.1 of Troilus luridus. NCBI lineage: Eukaryota > Metazoa > Arthropoda > Insecta > Hemiptera > Pentatomidae > Troilus > Troilus luridus. The sequence continues at coordinate 112,397,031 of OZ057414.1, read as the reverse complement.
TTGTTATGGCTCGACAGTATTAAGTTCGTCTCTTTTGTCTCAAAATCTCAAAATCAGATTTTATAAAACCATTATCCTTCCAATTTTTTTTTACTCATGCTAAATGTAACTGAATCCAGTCTTCTAGGGTTAGGTTAGGTAACCACCACTCTTCCCTGAGGGTGTCGAGAGTGAGAGAAGATTGTATAAACAAAAGGCCTGGAGAAGAGAAAAAGCAGAATGGAAACAGTGACTGGAAGGAATGCTGCGAGCCAAATATTTTGGGAGGGGGCGCCCAGTCCCACGCCTCAGCAGGCACCTTCCTCTACAGCTCTCAATGTTAACTTTCATAATTGTGGAACATATGTACATATATTTATATGATGATTGCATCCGATATTTTTTAAATTATTATTTATAGATTTCGGGACATATCTAACACATATAAAAAATATTCGAGGAATAACAAGCATTTCCCACCTTTGATCGTGCCTTTCTTCTTGAATTTTATTTTTCCTTGTAACCATAGACTCTAAATGAGTTAACTTAAACCCGATACGTTCAAAATTTAATCCCTCCTACAACAATATCACAAATATCTCCTACTTTCCTCATATTAACCATATACTTAGTCTTATACGAATCGCAATTAATGATTACAAGTGAAAACTTGGCATTAATTGTATGTAATATTATGATATATGATTGGAGTTAACTAATAGTTGGAATATAATATATAATAATTCAGATTTACCATATAATTATAATATTGTGGAGTACTCTGTTATGTACGAATCTCAGAAATGAGATACGAGACGTGAGACACAAGCGTCCTCTCCCAGAACAACTTTCCTCCCAGAACGTTTTGGAATTCCTTACCCAGTTTGCTTTCCAGCCTCATTCAAACATCTAATCCTTTGCCTTCTCAATTTCCAACTCTTCGGGCAGGTGTAAATATTTAAACGTTTGAGCACGTATGGCTGTTTGAAGTGTGGCTGTTTTTTTCTAGTGAGGCTTACAAAGAGACGAGACATTGTGCACTTTAATTTTTTTAAATTACAAATATTTAATTAAATTATTATTTGATGCTAGTCGATATTTTATGTTGTTATTATTTAATTTACCATAGATGCCAATGTTAAATATTATATTAAAAATATGCATCGCAGGATGGAGGCTCAAGGATAAAGAAAGAAACGTGGATCTTAATTAACGAAAAAAAAAACAACAGAAGTAGTAAACAATGGTTTATTTTATTTACAAAGGATTATTTCAGTAGAATATCTGTTTTGCATTTCACATCCTTTTATTATTAATTCTGTATAGCCTGATTTACACGGGCAGATTGTATGTTCGGAGTCGTGTGTCGTTAGAGTTAATGTTTATTGTAAAAAATAAGCAGAACGTTGACAACGAATTTCGAATATATTGAGTGAGGTAGGAATGACTACCCCCCAGATCTTGGGCATAATATATTTCTGAAATATTACATAATATAAATAATGGAAATATTTCTGATTAATCAATGAACCATAAAGTAGTTCTAGAAAGTAGAAGTGAAATAATTAATTGAAGTAAATAAATTAAAATTGATTGGTGTTCAAAATTAAACAACAGGATAGGGATATATAACATTTACGTGGCCAATAAGACTAACTAACCAACCGTCTATAAATTGAATAAATCCATAATTGATGAAAATAGCTTTGAATATGATATCAGAAAATTCGGCTCCCTGGAGCACCTTTGTCCAAGAAACAGTATAGTTGGTTGTGTTTTTTTTTCATGGTTATTTAATGACTGTAAATGGGTATCGACAATTTTCTTATTTCCTAACCTCAAGTTTATGTACACTTCAATCGCAATTATAACGTAAAACTTAAACGTACGACATAAGAGCTTATATATTAATCATCATCATCATCACATGGCGCTATGGTCCATGAAGGACCTCGGCCTCCTCAACAATTCTCCGCCACTTTGACCGATCTCTCGCTGCTCTTCTCCATGTTCTTACCCCCAGGAGCTTAAGGTCTGCTTCCACATCGTCCAGCCGTCGCATTCTAGGCCTTCCTCTTCCTCTTCCTTTGGAACACGTTTCTGAGGGACCAATAGCATCTGTTACCGTTTTCAATCCTCGCCTTTATTTCATGTTCCAGTCTGTGGTCTTCTGTTAAAATGGTGCCAAGATATTTTAATGTCTTAACATTTTCAAAACTGCACCCTCTTCCCTAGAGATATCCACTGGATGACAGTTTCCTGGATGAGAGCATGTATTTTGTTTTATCCATATTTATAATGAGCCCTGCCTCCCTAGCTGTCTCTTCACATTCCCACAATGCTTCCAAGAGTACGATTTCATTTCTTGGCTATGATAACCACATCATCAGTTATATATCAATACCTGTATTGTTATTCTTTAGAATAACAATACAGGTACTAAATATTATAGAAAATACCCATATTAAATAATGACACTATTATTATTATTCTTAAAATTGAATTAGGTTGGCGAAACTGAAGAAGTAGAAAAACGATTTTTTTCTTTCGTGAATTTTTTCATAAATCTTCGATTTGATAGTGAGTAGTATCTGGATCTGATTTATATATTTACGTTCTGTTTATGTCCATTTCAAACAGATTTCGTTTGTAGATGGTATTTATTTATTTAATGTGAAAGTAGATTTTATTAATAAAATATAGGTAACTCTAATATTGTTGTTGTGAGGAGTTTTAAACTGTTGGGCAACCTAATTCTGTGTGGAACCTTCACCAAGGCCTAAAGGGATGGATACTCTTGACCCAAATACTAAGTCAAAGGTAAAGGGGCCAGTCCTATAATAGATGTTACCTAATTTAGAAATCGTAAATAGTAACAAATTAATGACAGTAATTTAGTAAAAACCCAAAATTATGACAAATGTCATAAATTAGCCACACATTCAATAATGTTTATAATGAATATTTCATATATTCTATATTACAGCATTGTAATTAAATGCACAACTCGTAATCAAAGAAGGTTCAAGCTCAAAACATTCGATTTTTATATTTAATTTTTTTAGGAACCCTGCCTCCTTTTAATACCGCCCTAGACGAGGATCCATGGTCCATTTTTGCACTTGATTAGTATTTAGCTGAATTTTCGGGAATAGATTCGTTTTGATGAGACGCCCAACAATTTCCTGTGCGAAAAGAGGTAGCAAGGATAAAATATGTCGATTTGATGATTCTCAAAAATGTATTACTAACTGGGTTTTTTTTTGTTAAACCTCAAGATAATTATTTGAATTATTTGAAAAATATTTGTCCTACAAAATGTATGGTTTGATCAAAGAGTTCCTCCTTCCAATATGTATCGATAACGAGGCCATCAAAAATGATTACTAACCAGCTGTTTTTTTTTACTTCTTCTTTTTTGACTTCGTTATCGATACATATTAGGAGAAGGGGGCTCTTTGATAGAACCATGCATTTTGTAGAACAAATATTTTTTCAAATAATTTAAATAATTATCTTGAGATTTAACAAAAAAAAAACCCAGTTAGTAATACATTTTTGAGAATCATCAAATCGACATATTTTATCCTTGCTATCTCTTTTAGCTACCACCATTGAGAATTTTCGCGAAGGAAATTGTTGGGCGTCTCATCGAAACGAAGCTATTCACGAAGATTCAGCTTGATACTAATCAAGTGAAAAAATGGACCTGGACTACTCAGGATTTATGTACAAAAAAATACAGATCATATATATACAAACAAATGATAATGAATATTGATTTAAAAATTAAAAAATATATCGTTTGCCCAAAATCTTCGACTCTCAGGAGACCCTCTGGCCTTTAACAGATGGTAAAAGATTTTAGGATAGATTAACAAAGATCAGAAAATAGTTCTATGGTCTCCCATTTGCACTCCTGGGAAGAGTCAACAATTTCTGAATTCTTCTTTTCATAAAAGTTATTAAGTTATTGTGACATGCGTTATAAGGTCGATATAAAAGCTTGTAGGTGTGGAAAATAGTTGACTGGATAATTCAAATGATGGATTGAATTGGTCAGGGGGTGCAGTCAATGAAAGCACAAAAAATAAGCAATTTTATTAATCGTCCCAACGTTTCAACCCACGTTGTAAGCCATCTTCAGGTCCACGAAAGAAACAGAAAAATGACTATAAAAATATTAGCAGTACCAGGTAAAGAATTACATAATTTATAGTAAAGTAAAGAAATACAGAACGTCAGATAGAATTATAAAAGGATATGTATGAGTGAAAGATTTTGTGTACAGAATAACGTCAAGAAGTACAAAGGAAAAGACAAATGTGAGAACGCAAAGAGTAAGATTAATTATAAAAAGGTAAAATGGTACAATATTTGGTTCGTACACTTATTAATATATTTCTATCTTTCCTCCATCCTATTCCTTTCCCATTCTTCACATCCATTTCTTTTCTCCCTTCACCATCATGTCATCCACCATGTAATAGAATCATAATCTTACCATATTGCATATACCATACCATTCTTCACATATGTATCACACATAACCTAATCATACATAGTACTACTGTTTTCTGTTATATTACTTTTATCTATACTAATTTGCATTCTTCCACTTCTTTTTAGTTAGCATAATTGTCACATTATTATTTCTCACTTATTATCATTGTTTATGTAAATAATCTAACATTTCTGTATCAACTCCAAATTCAAATCCAAAATTCTACTTCAATTTGTTTTTTCGTATTATATTAATAATAAAGCCTTTATGTATTCTGGTATAAGCTCCTTTAGAATAAAAGCACAAAAAAATAAATAAATAAAAGTATGAACTACATAGAGTAGAACTGAAATATGAAGTAGTATACCATTACAATGTGTTAGATACCAATAATAAAATAAAAGAAATACACATATATAGTAACAATAATATAAAATAATATTTATGGGGAAGAAAATGATGAAAGGTGCCAAGAAGCTCAAAACAAAAGTCCATATTTGAAAGCATATTGTTCTTTAGAGCTGAGACATGAACGGTAAGTGCTGCTTTAGGAAAAGAGCTACTTGCTACTGGAATGGACCAATGGAGGAGGAGAGCTGTCAGGGTGTCCGGGTTAGCGAAGGGAAGGACTAATGTTGAAAGCAGAGAGCGAATGCAGACCCAAAAAACGTACTACTAATTATAGATAAAAAGGAAATGAAATGGTATCATAATCTCAGAAGGGTGAAGGAGGAAAATTGTCTAATTTAATTTTCAATTGGAGTCCTGGAGGGAGAAAACGGTAAAGAAGACCATGAAAAAGATGAATAGAAGGAATTGAGGAAAGTATCCGCGGACATGGACTGAAGGAGAAAAATATACAAGATAGAAGAAAATATAAAAACGAATTAAAAGAAAGTTTTGGTTGAAGGAAACCCTCAGCCAAAAAAAAAAAAAAAGAATGGTCGAATAGAAGTCAGAAAAATCATTTCTTTAATAGGCTTCAACTATTTATTTGAAAGAAGACTTAAGTAATTAATTCTCTGGCCTCCATCCGGACCATTTTATTCCCCATACATATAATATCAACTAATATTATTGGAAATTATTATTTGCATATAATTATGCACTGGGAACTGATATTTTTTTTACTGTTCCCTACCTTACACTACGCATTTCGGGTTTTAATACACTTTTGAAAGTTTAGAGCTAGCTATTTGCTCTATATTTCAAATCGTGTTACAATTTCTCTTCCATAGACCGTCCTTGGACAAGCTAACGGTACGGAGCAAGAAGCAGAGGAGGCTAGGCTCGAAGGAAAAAAAAAATGGATGAAAAACAGCTAACCGGGAAAGGAAGTCACCAATGAGATAGGAATATTTGTCTGGGCGGTCACAAAGGAAGCCGCTGGTGTCTTGGTTATTCTCAACAAATAGCATAAATCCCCTGGCGCCTCCCAACACTTTCTTGAAACCGAAAATAAAACTAAAATAAATTAGATAAAAAGTTACATATTTCCCGACCAGTAAACAGCTAGATCAACAAACAGCCTGCCAGCGAGGACCGCTAGTCTTGTAAGCCTCATTCACAAAATCTCTGTTTAAAATCCTTGTTTGTTTGTAAACCTAACGGGCAGCACCAAAACACGGCACCCGTTTCATTAACTTGTCTTCACCCGGCGGAGGGTGTTATACTAAGCGTGTGGGCTGCTTACAGCTTCTGTTAAGACTGTCAAGCTGGTCATTTATATTGAAGGATAAACAGTTCTAAAAACGTAGGTTTAGCAGAATAATAATGATAATATAATAATGCAGTAATTAATAGCCTCAACAAAAATGACTCATACAAATACCTAGGAATACACCAGCTTCTGGAATTTAAGAAGGGCATAAAAAAGTTATACCAAGATAAATTAAAACAGTGCATGGAACATACCTTTCGGGGAAGAATATTATAAAAGCACTGAATACCTGGACAATACCAGCATTGTCTTACTCCTTTAGAGTTATAAAATGGACCGATACAGACCTAGATGCTATGGACTTGTATCTAAGAGTACAATTAGTACAATCGAGAATAAGGCACCCTGAATCATCGGTTGTAAGGATGTATCTCCCAAGAAAAAAAGGAGGGCGAGGCTTATCAAACTTGCTAAAATGATGCCGGCGAGAGGAAGAACAACTTCGTAACTATTTTAGGAGCAATGACTCTTCAAGAGTTATTTCAACAATTGTGACATTGGACCACAAATACACTGCTCTAAACTTACGAAGTTTACGAAGAGCTCCACTAAAGGTTTTATCATAGTCTGGCGGCAGAAGGTGTTGTCATGGAAGGATCATTAATGTGGAATCTCTGAGCCATGCACCATGTGTGGAGAGCAAAGTTCCTGCGCTTATCTCGTAGCTGCGTCACTGGATTTGACATCACTGGAGACTGACAAGTTCGTTATTAAGCTCAAGAACTTTACAAGCACATCTCAACCTCAAACTTGATTATATACATCGGGTGCTTTTATACATTTATATACAACTATGCTTTGCAACTCCGCATTGTGTAGTTCCCTGAATTCTCCTGGAACTTTTACTTTTCCGGACCACTAGAAAGTATACTGGTACTATACTCCCATCTACACTTTGGACCTTTTTCTTTTTTGGATCCGATCGTTAATTTACCCGACAACTTTACAAGATCATCTAAATATGATGCATATTCCGGAATTCAGAACTGCATAACCTCCTAAATTTTCCTCTGGACTCGTTTATTTTTGTTCCCCACATTCTTAGCAACGTCTTATTTTCAAAGATTTTATGACAATTCTTCATATGAAGGATGATAGTTTTATAAATTACTCTTTTTTAAAAGTTATACTAAGTCAAAAGACGAGATCCAAGTAATGTTGAACCCTGAAAATAGCAGCATTTTACATATTTTCTAAGTTTTTTTCCATCTTAAATTTTGTTTTTTTCTAGTTATTTCTGTTCTCAAAATTTAATTTTAAAACTTATACTTATACCCCCCAATAACCGTTACTCCCAATATCCTTAAATTTTGTCGAATTCGAATTCAATTCGATCTCTACTTTTTTTATTAGCTTATAATCGTAGATTCGTTTTTTTGATTTCTTTATTACTAATTTTTTGACTGATAAATTATTTTATCATTCACTGTCTACTCTGTGTTATATGAACTATCTCTCGAACTTCACACAGCATTAAAAAAACGGGTATCCTTAACAATCCTGAAAACCTGACAGTTAAGTGCGATCAACCACATTACCTCCTATATGTAAATAATTCCACAGAACCAAAACGTTCCTTTCAAGCTCGTTCCACCACACTCTGGAACTCATTTCTCCAGATATCCGTCATGCGTCCTTACCACGTTCAAATCAAAGCTTTTCCTATAAATCCTAAATTCCTAAAAAGATGCTCTTTAATTTGTAATAACTGATTGCTCATATTTCTCAAATTTGGTTGATGAATTAATGTAAATATTCTTCACTCATATTGATATTAATTTATATATTGTTAGGTGCTCTTATTTATTTATTTTTCTCTCAGCTTAATTCTTTTTAATGTAAATTTGTATGCTATTATTTTTGTACTATTATTTTATTTTTTTATTCTCCACCAGAACAGACATTTTATTTTATATCTATTTTCATGTTAATATGTAAATATTGCATTATTCTAATAACGTAGCCCTTTGGTCAGATATATCTTTATTAAATTGTGTATACACTAGTTATTCTTAAAGGACCTGGTCCCAGAATAAAATTATTATTCTATTCTATTGTCTCTTCCATGGAGTTAATCCAATACCGTTAATGGTTTCTCGTGATAAGTGTTTTTTTATTTTATTTCTTATTCCCATTTTCTTCGCAACATTTGCACCAGCCCTTCCCCGGATCCCAAGCGCCACACAACTCCTCCACCTCCTCATATTCGGCATCGGAATTCTTTTTTCTCCGTTTTTCGGGAAGATTTGTGAGGACAGGGCCATAAGGTTACAAGCGATGGTGAGCCAGAGCCGGCCCGTTCTGAGAAGAGGTGCCATTCATAAGGGGCTCCATTGACTGACTTGCACACATGTTGAGCCGCCCTGGGAACCGGGGCGGTTGCGCCCCTAATTTTTTAGGCCCCATGTGAGGGTAACAAGTGCACCCACCCTACGGATCATTGTTCTCATCTGTGAGGGGCTAATGTTTATCTTTTCCAGTCTTCGCTCCTTCCAGTTCCAGAGAAGAAGAGTTGTAGGGTAGTGGTTGTCATCATCTGGTTGAACTAGTATAACAATCTAAAAGGTTGGATAATAGATATTATAAATGGAATCTTTAAAATTACGTTAAGAATAAACAATAAAATCATTAATGAGACAAAAACAAATACAAACCAACGGGTAAAAACCATAAAAAATATAAATTTCAAGAATGACATAAGAAAGAGTTGTTCATTTAAGTACAATAATAATAATAAGGCTTAGTGAACCCGAAAGGTCGATACCGATACCAAAAATCTCTGCTTACAAACTTCCGTCCACGGAGCACCAACCAAACCCAACACTTGTTACGAAGCCCAAAAAATTTACAAGCATCTCAACCTTCGCGATGTTATCACTTGGTTATATTAATCAGTCGGAATTCCGCGTTGTGTTTTTTTCAGACCAAATATGGCAATACCATAAATCCGTTTAATCATATTCAATAATATCCTGAACGTATTGAACGTTTTCCGTCTGATTAGAACTTATCAATTTTTATATATTCAAAAGATAATAAACCCAAAAACTTAACATGATTCTCTCAATAGACTCAATGTAATCTCTTTAAATATGTTAATATTGTGCTTGTTGGGATTCAACTGTGTAAGAATAAAAGATACTAGATAAATATTTCTGAAATTATATCACTTGACAATAAATAAATAATAGCAAAGTCTCAGAAGTTCTGATATATTCTCTGATCTAGATTAGCTTATCTTCCCGAATTACAGTGTTACAAAAGAATGCTAGAGTATGTTCCGGATTTCTAGTGAGTTCGGTTCTAGTTGTCTAGTCATCTCAAGTTCTTTTTTTTCTTTTTTTTTATTAACATACATCTGTTGAATGACATCAGTGAACCAGGCAGAATTTTCAAGGATATACTAAGGATGTGAATAATGAGAAAATACATAGATACATCTACAGTCCCGGTTAATAAGTGGTTAAGTCGGATTTTGTCCTGAGAGAGTTAACTGCTTTCAAATCACCAGAATCGTGTCATTCTCGTTGGCTTGAAATGAAGTTAACATAAGCAATAACTCCTTTTCAAGTCAATGCCTTACTTAGCCCCTTATTCCCTACGAAAATAACTCGATTCTGGTTACTTAAGGACAAAAAAGTAATTTTGGAGAAAATTAGACTTAACCACTTATTCACCGGGGCTGTAGATATATACATAATAGATAGATAGATATATTTCATTTGTTTATAGAATAAAAGAGAATAGAAAAAATATTTCCCTTGACAATAAATATGTATAAAAAAAAATTGGATTTACTAGATACGATAGAATGGAATATTTTAAAATAATAAAATAGAATTGAAAAATAAAAATAAATATTCTGAGAATTGATCCTTTAATTTTAACCACTTAAAAAAAAAAAGTTAATAAAACACGCCTTGTTATAAATAATATTTAAAAATAGTACAAACATGTAAATTTAAAAAATATAAGAGGAAATGCTTTCAATATTTGATTTTTTATATTACAATGGATTATGTTACATTTTGTGATAATAATTATATTGATTCTATGCAACATATAGTTTTCAGATTAAACAAATGTGGTCACTAAAGGTGGTAAATGTTACCTACAGGATAAGTGATTTTTCATAAAATAAAAAAATGACACGGTTTTCAGCCGATATCAGACAGACGAATATAAAAAATGCAACGCGTTCTGCGGCTGATTTAGAATTACATAAGCAATGATACTAACATCTGTATAAATAAGGCCGGATATTTAAAAAATTTGCATTAAAAAAAATCAAACATACATGAAATTTATCTATAGTTAACAATAGTTGCTGAAATAGCTTAACCTTTTGTATATGGCATAGATATAATAAGGAGACACTTTAGATATAATTTAATATTTATAAATTTAAAGAGTTTAACGTTTTTTTTTTATTGGCATTTGATACTTTTCCATACAGCCAGATATATTTATTTGACTAATTGGTAAGTTTAAAGAGATACCAACAGCCAAGCGGTTTTCCAAGCCGGTCACCCATCCAAGTACTAACCATGCCCGACGTTGATAATAGCTTCGGTGATTGGACGAGAACCGGTGTGTTCAACGTGGTATGGCCATTGGCTTAAGGTTGAGGTGTTCTAGAGCATAATTGTTTGACAATATTTCTTTCACGCCTCCCTGTCAAGAGTTACTCCTTCATTGAGATCATAACCATGCCTTCCTAAACTTCATTGAGATCATAACCATGGCTTCCTAAACTTGGTTAATCCAAGAGATTCTTGCTCAGCATCTTCTTCTTATTTACATTATTACACCAATACAGGATCAATTTTGGTATTCTTCTATCTTTCTTAACTTTAAAACCCAGTATTAAGATTTCGGACAAACCATCACTCTACATAACCGCTGCTCGAACCAGTAGTATCTATCTACCAGGTGTACAGAATCCAATACTTTATGTACAGTGATACCGATTTTTTTTAAATAACTTTATTAGGAGAGTATCCGAAGTGTTCGCCAAGCCACTTACCAATCTAATTTGTTCCAAATGTACAATTGTCCAAATCACTCGAACTTTCATTTAAGTATAATTGTTATGATGTACATTTTTCTGTTTATTGAAAAAATTAAATAGCTGTCATGAGGATTATTAACAAGTACATTAGTGTATATTTGAATAGAGGAAAATCATTAACAATAGTCTGGTTTTCACATATAATGGCACTCTGAACTATAATTATGTACAATTTTAATTTTTTATATTTATTAAACAAAACATATAACATATAAACATATATGGGCTACACAAATTCAATACAAAATATCAATAATTTAATTGAATTAATAATTAGTACATAGTTATCTTGTATTTGTATTTACATTTTTTTTATTTTTTATTTAATTCAATGATATTTACAACTATAATGGTATTATATCAAGTAAATGTGCAAAAATGTAGAATATGACATGAAAACACTTGTGGAGAAACTACCCATCGATAGCACTCCAATAAAGTTCTATAGTAGATGATCTCGAGGCCATCTTCTTTTCAGGCGCCTCGGAGGGTTATCAGGAATAGTATGGGAAGCAAGCTGAGAGACTAGCGGATTCAAGTGCGTATGGAGCTTGTTATGGAAGGATAGGTATCTAGTTTGGGCCAAATCAGTAACATATGGGATATTAAGATCATGATGGATGAGTTTGTTTGTGACATAATAAGGAGCATTGAGGATTTTACGAAGGATTTTGGATTGCAAGGATTGGATACGAGATGAATTGGATGGTTTAATAGAGCCCCAAAGCTCAACTCCGTATGCCCAAATAGGTCTGATGACTGTCATGTAAATAAGTCTTTTGTAATTAATTGATAGCTTAGAGCGTTTGTCCAGTAAGTGTTGAAGTAGGCGAAAACGTCGAGCAGTTTCTTGTCTTTTCAGTCTTGTATGAGGATTCCAAGTGAGACGTTTATCCAGATGGAGTCCTAGGTAACGTATCTGTTCGACAGGGTTCAGTGGTGTATTATTAAACGATACAGTAGGACAGGAATTCGTAGGTTTACGACGAAGGGTGAAGGTAATTTGATGGGATTTGTTAGGATTTATTTTAATCCTCCAATTTTGACACCATTCTTGTAGGTGTGAGATATGGGATTGAAGAGATTGGGATGCAACAAATGGATCCTTATTAACTGATAACACACATGTGTCATCAGCGTAAGTAGTGAGGACAGTGCTTGGATGGGTTGGGATGTCAGCTGTATATATCGTGTATAGGATGGGCCCCAGGATACTGCCTTGAGGAACACCGGCAGACTGGGTGAAGAGGGAAGAGTAGGAACAATTATGGTTTACTTTAAAGGTTCTATTACTGAGGTAAGAACTGATAATAAGGAAGTAAGTTGAAGGTAAGAATTTACGGAGTTTTGTATTTACATAAATTTCAATTTCATTTTTCACATTATTATCATCGTTAACTTCAACAATACCTATATCATTTGTACTTTTAATCATTTCATAAAACAAGACATTTAACTATTAGAAATAAAATATTTTATTGGAAAAGAAAAGTTCAACCAGTTGTTATATTTTAAGGAGTTATTAGTATCATTTTCACAACTATTAAACGAATTTATAGGTAAAGTCAATTATTCTTATATCAATGGAATTTAAACTAAGTCTGATGAAAAGCAATTGTATACCTCATGTACAGGCCGCTAGGTATGGCAAGTATGGAGCATGTTGCCGACGCGAACTTACAAGTTTTACCCCCCTACAAAAGTCGCTAAACGCGGCTAAAGAAGTTTTCACTTCCCAATTAATTAATGTGGAATAAAATATTGAATTGATTGGAATGAAAATAAAATATTACACGGTAATAATAGAGATATATATATTTCTTATAACTAACTATCTGTTTCATTCAACAAATCTTGAATGACTAGACGTCCAGTAGACAGGCTTTAACGACTAGACACTTGTTCATATAAATAAGCTGGGAAGATCCGACAGTAGAGTACCGAGAACAGAAGACTATCAGTTCTATGAGAAGATGTGAGTCTAAAATAACTCTTGGACGTTAATTCCGGCTACAAAGTGACTGACCTTAGATAGACAGTGAGTGTAGCCTCTTTGAGCAATAATCATTTATTTTTTCTATTGCGGCTATCTGCAACCTATGAACCGATGATTGGCAACACTGTTTATATTTAGAGCACAGCTGCTCACTATCAGTCGGATCATATCTTTATTATGCACTTGCTAATTTGATACGACATTGTAAGCGAGTTCCGTTCGATGCAGCTAGGATTAATATGTCCCTCTTTGAATCAATTGATTCGGAATTGAGAGATCAAATATTATTAAAAAGCAGGCATTTAACTTTTGAAATTTTCGACACATATAATATATAACAAAATTTAAAAAAAAAATTGTAGTTCAACATGCCAAGTAGAGGGTCTGTAGTAGGTTCAGTAGAAGATAGAGACTATACAGTTTTTTAGCTGACGTTGGTACAGTGATGTAAATGGACAGATATCACGCTCCACCCCCAGATTTTGTCTACAATTTAAGGATGTCTACTTCATAGGGGCTGGTTGAGCCACAGAAGGGGCTGCAAAACCCTGAGAGTCAAACTATGATATCCGGATTTGAAACTGAAACCATCTACACCGCAACTCTACCAACATATTGAGATATTCCTGCTACCATATTTTGTACAGTTACTATCATGAACTCATTGTTCCAATATTTAAAAATCTTTCCTCATAATATATGTTATATTACCTTTTTCTATTTTCTGGAAAGAATTATTTATATTATATATCAGAATTATCCATTATGACCAATACTGACCCAACTGGCCCCAACTGAACCCATATTGGCTAGTTTTGGCCCCTCTGTTCAAATATCATAAAAGCAAAAAAATGGTTAGCCATACAAAAGTTTAAATTTTGTATTTGGAATTATTTTTATAAACATCCTAGAAGGTCATATTATATTTGAACCAAAACTTATAATAAAATAAAATGCAACAGTGCTCAAATTAGGTAAACATGAATTGAATAAAAATCAGACAGATTTAAAACTACTTACCTTGTTTTAGGCGTACAATATATTTTTACTTAATAACAAACCTTGATGTTTTTACTTACAAAGAGGGCGAATTATTATTATATTATATTATTTATAATAATAAAAACAAGCCTTTATTATATTAATTAATATAATATTAATTTATTATTATTTATTAATATTAATATAATATTAATAAATAACAAATTATGTAAAATTTGTTCTTCTATTAAAGTAGTCAGTCTTAAAGACTGCAGTTGGGTTTCAGATAGTTTGTATTGCGTGATAGTATACTCGAAGCGCCTAACAAATATTCAAAATAAGTCTGCAAATGATTACTTTGTTAAACATCCTTAATTTGAACAAAAATAATTCAAACAAATGGTAACACACATGTACTCAGAAGAATTTTTGGTAACCAACAACAGGAGAAAATAAATAGTTTACGGTTTCAATTATAGCATTACTTCCGATTTATCTGCAATACCTTACATCTATAATTAATTTAAATTGATTTAAAACTGCTATATTTCGTTTATGTATAAGAATTCGTTAATATTACATACAATTTATTACTAAGATTTGTTTAATGCTTGAAAGTAAATTTTTTCTATTATTAGTATGAAAATATTTCGCCTTATGCCCAGCAAATTAAAAAATAAATGGATGACATTTCATTTTTTTTTTTTTTTTAGAAATGTGGTATAAGTACTATACTAAAGTACCATTATCGGTTAGCTAATTTTAATTAATGCTGGATAAAAAAAAATATCTCTACCACTATGACCCATGAAGTTTCAGTACATGATATATATTACACTGTTTCTACGAAAAACACTTGTACAAGGGAAGTGATTTGCCCAAGAACACACTCCAGAGGCAGGTTTTTATCTTAATCATATATCAAATTTGAGAAGTTTTTATTTTATCCAAATTTCTTTTGGATATATATATTATAAATTAAATCAATGACTTTCAAAAACGGTTATATAATCCCAAGTACAGGTCCGGCATAGGAAACTAAAAAAAGATAATGATAGCTTGTTATTTATTGTTTGCCGACGTTTTGGCCTAATATTTTGGCCACCATCAAAGTGATATTGAACCAAGGCCCTGCAAAAATGGATTATGTTAATTGTGGGAAATTTGCGGTTGAATTTCCTCCACAACCGTTGGCTTAGAAGATGTACATTCCAAGCAAGAACTGAAACTAAGATCCTCCATTGAATGTCGTGGTACAAGTTTTCTCTTTTTTCGTTTTGGTTTAATATGCCCCGGATTTATGAAACATCCTTAATTTTTCCCTCGTCTCATCATGGTTCAAGACATCGTGTTCAATCTTTAAGCTGAGGCCTGATCGAAAAAAGAATGATTTTTCTGTTGACCTGTTTAAATAAAACCATTGAACAGCATTAATGATGTTATTTTTTTTAAATGACAAAAACTGTTTAAAAAAATAAAAAGATACCAGTTTTTTTCCACCTAAGATATCTCTTTCGTAAAAGGAAACATTAAACTGTCCAAAGAATTTGTCTGAAAAAAATTGTTCTGATAAAAAGATAACTTATGATAACAAGATATTTAGCTGTCTTTTAACATGAAATGGTTGATAGCATGATTTAAAAAAAATACCCTATTTTACTTTCTTTTTTTTTTTAATTTCAACTAAAACATTAAAAATATTTACAAATTTAGATTTGTTGTTCAGCCATTTTATATGCCAAAAATAGTACAAACAATGATTTTGACAGTTCGTCGGTCATTATCTTTCAATTTGAATTAGGCTGAAAAACCCGTAGTCGAAGAGAGAAAAATATAGAAAGTGCCTTTTCCAAAAGGTTATTAAAATGTTTAATATAACAATCATCAAAAATGTTGTTATGGAAAAGAAAAAAATACATTCCATTTGGCAATATTTAAAAAAAAAGGAAAGACAAAATTATTCAATTTGCAAAATGGTGTTGATAATTTATTGTGTATATATTACTTATTGTTTCTCAAAAATCATTCTAAAATCTTTAAAGTTCGTGAAAGATGTTTCAATAAAAAATTATTCAGATCAAAGAAAGTTTTAATAATAAGAAAACATAAATTTAAACTATGATATAAAAAAAACAATAAGAAAGTTTTTTACCAATGAAACCAATTGTTTTTAAAATTAGTCCAACCGGTGTCATATCCACAGGTTGTCGCATCCAGTTAGATCAGAACAATAGCTTTTAAGTCGTTTGCTCTTTAACATTCCCCAAAAATAAAAATTATAGTGATTTATGGAAAAAAGTATATTTTGGTAATCATTTCATTAAGTTAAACAGTAAGTGTAAGTCGGTTCCTTAATCTTTATACAGTCAGTAATAAAATTATTTTTATTATAACAAAAATGAATGAAAAGCTTAAACTTGCAAAACTCAAAGCAACAACTTACGGAACTGATAACCATTTTTCTTAATTTTAGCTGAGAAACTATTTTAGTTAATGCATTATATTGAATAAATCAAAACAATGCTAAGTCAGTACTCATCATAGTTCTATCATGTTTTCTTTTACATTAAAAACATTCTATCTATATAATAAATATGAATCGCCATTCCCTTGCTAACCGCAAAATTCGAGAACGGCTAGACCAATTCGGCTAATCTTTTTTTCATATATTTTTTAAGGGGCAAGGAAGGTTCTTATGGTAAGAAAACCGTAAAAATTACGAGGGAATAGTAAAAACAACACTTTTCTTTTCCCATACAAACCACTCTGTTCCAGCTGTCAAAAATTTGACGTCAATCATAGCAAAACAAAGGCGTGTTAGTTGTTAGTAAAAGTTTATTAGGTTCCAGTCCCTATCATATAATAAAATAATATAAGTTTTTGTGTAAAAATAAAACTTTTCTGTTTCAAGGCAAAATATATCATAAAACAAGTTCCCTGTTGCCGCTGACCGATGACGACTATGAATTCCTGCTAAGGCTACACCTACATTGGATCCGGTGTGATACGATGAGACGTCGTAAATGATTGAAATATATCGAAAGTTATAAAATTCGCTTCTTCTTGGCTTAAATTTATAAAATTAAGATTATTTTTAATACACTTATATTTTACTATAATGTATAGTAAAATATGTATAATATATACACCCCAGCATCGTATGTGATAGAATCACGTCGCACCGAATCGGATCCAATGTAGGTGTAGCCTAATGGAATAAATGGGCAATACAGAAGGAATTGATTAGCGTTCCGCAAATAACAGTTTAGTGAGGAGTTGATTGTATAACAATTACATAATTTGTTTCATTAACAAAATCAATTGATTTCATTGTTTAAAACTACGCTGGAACTTATGCCATTTGGTAATCATAAAATTGTAATCAGAGGTGATAAAATTCCTGTAGGAAAACATGCGAGATGATTCAATGCATTAACAATCGATGAAGTTGTCATTCTAATAGTTGGAGAAAATTGGGAAGCCCTTTGTTTTAGGGTAATAGGGCAGAACAACGTCTGCCGGGACAGCTAGTGATCTGAATAATTATTTTATTGAAACATTTCAACTTTCACGAACTTTAAAGAAATTAGAAAGATTTTTCAGAAACTATAACTAATATATACACAATAAATTATCAACTCCATTTTGGGAATTGGATAATTGTTTCTTTCCTTTTTTTTAAATATTTCCAAATGGACTGAATTTATTTTTTATTTATTTCCCTTTTCCATTACAGCATTTGAGATGAATGTTATATTAAACATTTTAATAAGCTTAGGCTCACTAAGGGGGTACATTAGTCCAATTATTATATTAGTTAAACATTAATCCAATCGGTATCAGTCCCGCAGGTTGTCGCTTGGAGTTAAGTCACTACATGTTTTAACTTTTCATTCGTTTCTTCTTTAATATTCTCCAAAAATACAAATCATAGTAAGCTTTAGTATATAGTATAGTATAGTTCTTGAAGAAATGATTATCAAAATCTGCGCATTTCCCATAATTGCATTATTTTTTAAATACTACAGCTGGCAATAATTTGAACAACGAATGAACAGTTAAAACTTGTTGAAACTCATCTCGATGCGACAACCTGCGGAACTGATACCGACCAATTTGTTATTTCCAACCAAGTAGTTATTTAAAAGGCATTAGACAGTATAAAGAATGATGATCATAATGATAGCGGTGTGGTCATAACTGAGTTCCTATATTACCAAAGATGTAGCCTAAGGCAGTTACACAAGTGATTTAACAGAATTATATTCTTAACTAGCAAACAACATTTCATTTTTACATTATCCTTAATTGTGTTTACGTTCCATTAATTAATGGAAAAAGACTACATTAGTATCGATTATTTTAAGTAGCTAAAATTTCGATTCCTAAAATACATTACAACAATCCTTCTGTTATTGTTATCAGTTCCTTCGCTATCAACGACAAAATAATTTCGCTCTTATCAGTCACCAGCTGGTTCCAACAGGACGGTTAGAGATAAGAATGAATGACGCGTTATCAGCTGTGATAAGGATATTGTGAAAGAAGTGGACAACTACACCATTCAGATTTTGGCAGAGCTAGAAACCTTAATGACTCCTGCTATATCGTAAGTGAGATAGATTTATGAATGGATTGAACCGTTCATTAATAATAATATTGATATTCAACATGTTCAATTAATTTATTAATCATACGATTTTTAAATGGCTAAGAATTTTTTTCTTAAATAATAATTATATTTTGGTATTTATTAAGTAAATACTTATCATTTATTATTGCAACTAATAGATAGGACATTGTATATTGTACTATTTTATTTAAGATAATTGTATTGTAAATTGATGTATAATATATTTTTTTGTTCTTTAAGTAGGAATGCGTTAACCCTTTTTGGACCATTTTGACCAGTATCAAACAGATCATCGATCCTATTAATTATGAAATTATTTTTTTTTTTAATGGAATAGTTCTCTTAAAATAATAATATATCAATTGTATCCGCAAAATAAATAATATATTACAGTGAATTATATAAGTACATTACAAAATGTACCACTACAACTTATGAAGTGTAATGGGTTCAGTACATGGTTGACTACATTGCTTGTGCTGAGTGGTGACTTGTCCAAGCTCAAGCTCAACCGCTAGGTTTTCCCAATTTAAGAGCGTCCGCTTAATAGAGGATGGGAAAGTGATGGTTTCCCATCGTTTCTCTTCATATACCTCTTAAATAGTTATATTTACCTTATATAAGGACTTGAGACGAATTTTCTAACTCATCATTGACTGTGCCGGATATTCTAAGGATGTTTAGAATGAGAAAGCACGAATTATAGGCAACCTTGGAAAGGTCATAACATGGTGGACGCTATCGGCTCCGAACCATTAGATATACACCGCTCATTTGTTAGCTCACTAGTAGGCGTTTTTTTCATCCGGTGTTGTCAAAACTATATCCGCCATGATCTATAGGCCTACCTAAGGAAGGAGGAAAGGACGGGAATGATTTTCATGAATGATGATGCTCCTGATGAATGTCCTAGACCATTAATGTTTGTTTCTGTTTACTTGTTTACAAGTTTGATTGATGGTAGCGATTTGTCTGCCGAAAATTTACAACATTACAGAATGCTAACGTAATTTTTTTTTGTGAATAGTTAAATCAGATTAGTGAAGGTAGGGTCTAAGCCTTTCCTTGATCTTTTCTTGAAGTTCACGCAGGATCCATCTGTGGCTGTTAACAGATTAAATAATTTACCTGCTATAGCACTATTTGTACCCGTCCCCTTCAATTCTACATACTGAGATACCCCGCTCTCTTTAATAAAACTTACCGAATCGAAAAAAAAACAAAAATAAACCTGTACTTCTACAACACATGTAGGGTTTCGGGTTCAATACATGTTATAGACTATATAGACTGGGAGGACGGTAGTGGAGGCACTTGATTTGTCCCCAGAAGGTTTTTTCCACTTATTAAGGGGACCCAATTTATATTAGTTATAGGACTGGGTAAACCAGGGAAGGAGCTGCAGTTCCCATAGATGGTAAATTAAATTAATTTATTTATTTACCACTGATGAATTTGTATCGGAAACCTTTAGCACATCGCTTCCGGGGTTTTTACGGTTAAAATAAAAAAAAATTACCGTTATATATATAAAAAAAAATATTGTTCTAAACTATTTTTGTTATAAACATATATGAAAGGGGTAACATACTTTGACATTTCAAACCGATTATGATCATAGGTCTATTCTAACCCGCCGATGGAGAGTGCTTATAATGTCAGGCTATCCACTTTAAAGATGCTGGGTGAGCCTGAGGAAAGTATCAGATCCCACAAGGTTGTTCCACAGCTGTTAACAGAATAAATCATTTGTCAAATGCTTGTGGCGTCTTTCAACTTAGTAACCAAAAGCAGCTCCGCTGTTTCTGGGCTATGGAACATATTAATGTACTAATGTATTAATATGCTATTAAGTATAGTGTGTTTTTAATGGCAATACACCTTCTTGAACAATGTAGAGTGTTTATGTGTATACAAAGCCTCATAAAGAACTCTAGAGACCTGATTACTAATAACTTATATTCATCTCCAAATATAACGATCAACAATGTTGTGGACACCATACCCTTCAAGGACTGTAGGTTTTCCTTCTATGAAACGCACTACTGCTTATTGATTTTTGTAAATATAATTTCAATTAACTAGGATTTCCTTTCAGGGGTGAGACGAAAACCGGCCTATATCCGATGTTTACTTTCGTAATATTTTGCCAAAAACTTTCGAAACCCCCGTGGCCTCCATTACCAAAGACTAAACGCTGCGGTAGAGCGCAAAAACGCCGGACATCTTTCCGCCACTTTCCTAGGTCCAGGACCAGCAAAGGAGTTTCCCACAAGAAAAAACTGGAATTCCAGGATCAGGACTGAGCGGTCGAGTCTTCGGCTAAAGAATGTCCTCCACCTGGGGCTGACCGTGCCCGGAAGCCGCCCTGACACGTGGGCCAATGTGGCGCCGACCAATTAGCTCTTGTTTCAGCCTCTTCTGTGGCTTCCTCTGCTGGACTTCTGGAGGAGCAAGAGTAGGAACAGTTCACAAAATCGATCCTGTTCGAAGATTAAGCTGTAGATATCGATAGGTTCAGATTATTAGTCAGTAATTTTCAGGAAATCCTGCTTATTAACACCACCACAGAAAGAGCTAAAGAATACCAATGTCTGGGTAAAATTATAAATGAAGAGAAATATCACGCTCTAGAAATAAATAGGAAAATAGAGTCTTCATAAAAATGAAACCACCTTGATCACATAGTAAAGTAGAAGAATAATCACTTTAACATGTAAAATAGAGCTGAAGACTGGAAGCTCCATAGAAACATCATCAAAGATCGATTAGTTTGAAACTTATGTGCACTGCCGCATGATCAAAATACCTTTAACTGATACAGTTACTTATTATAAATACACCACATTTCACTCGTTCATGTATCACCATAATCCTCTTGTTCTTTCTCTTTACTCCTTGCTGTTACCTGGATTAGAAGATTAAAAAGACGGCTTGCAGACCTGCCCAGTAACGAATTATCAATAGTAAAATAGAGGCTTTATGTTCCTACAAATTGAGGACTGAAATCATGAAAATTGAATCTCCTGAATGCTATGCTAGTAGTTGCAAATATAAACTGATATTTTATAACAATGTTTATTAAAAGTCTATGTAGCAGACCTTAGGCGTTGAAAGTGCTAAGAAACTAAATATACACATGTGAAAGAATCATATAAAAAACAGTAATTAAATTATGGCATTATTTAAAAGGATTCAATGATATTAAAATCGTGCTAAGGCAAAAGCAGTAATAAGTAACAGCTTAAATAAGTAGCAGTTATCGAAGTGTCGATTACTTTAAGTTACAACATAGAACCACACAAAAGTACAATGCCATTTTATTCACATGTTCGTTATTACTCCGGAGCAAAATTATCACATGAATGGAATCTACAATGTTTTTATTCCTATCATTTTTTTATTTTTTTTAAATATTAAAAAATAATTTTATTAATTGTCTGCACTTTCCATAAAAAGTTTTTGATTTCTCTTCCCACAAATTTACAATTTTAAACGTAAGAAGCGTAAGATTGACAGTATCATTTTAATAAAAGTGAGTAGGTGACTTTTATTACGTTAGACTGAAAAGATGAATGAAGTTGATTCATGTGACGAGAACCAGTTACAGCTGACAGAATGACCAGTCTCACTGTGACACTGAATGACATTAAAAATACATTCTGTTAAAGATCTTGAAGATTCTTTAATTAAGGTTTTCAATGATCCTTTTGTTATGATGAAAAAATATATATACAAATTATTTGGCAAGTAATAAGTATCGGAAAGAAGCAGCTCAGTGTGTAGAGTGCTGACCTGTGATGCTGAAGATCCCGGGTTCAAATCCAGCTGTGACAGATAAATTATTTAATCTGTTTACAGCCACGGGTGGAGCCTGTTGGATTTACAGATAAACCGTCCCAAAGCTCCTCCAGTCTCTATAAATTGTATATCCTTCATATTTGGGGAAAACCTGACGGTTGAGCGTGATCTCGGACAAAACATCTCCCTGCCCAACCGTTATGCTAGAAAGAGTATATACCATGTACTGAGTTTAAGCCCTTTCATGGGATGTAGAGGTACAATTTTTTTCTTACTGAACTTAGATGGAAAAAATAACATGATCGAAAAGGTATCTGATTATTAAGGAAAACTTTTTTTAATAATTTTTAATGCTTCATATCACCTATTTTGCGTACAAATATTCTGAATCATAACTATGGCAGGCGCATGTGATATACTATACCGCATAACAAACTGTGACTTCCAACAGTCAAAGCATGAGTGCATCGAATAGACTAAATATAAGTATTTTTACTGCACCAATAGAATCCGTTGATCAATCAAGATCCATAATATTCAGTATACAAGTTATCCAGTATCTGACTCTGTAAAGGATTCATCAATTAAATACAATCTGCGATCTAACAATACAATAAAGTTTAATCTATTTGTTCACGGCACGCCGTGAAATATATCTAGATGGCAGAGATCAGGAAATATCTGGTCGAGAAACTGGCAACCCCACGAAGTGGCCCAGTTGTTTGTCGCACCTAATGAGAGTTAGTGGGAGCCATCTTAAAGAGATGTATTGTGAGTCCAGGACTACCCAGGCTGAAGTAAGTCCAGGACTACCCAGGCTGAAGAATGGGGAGCAGAAGAGAATCGGCCAAAGAAATGCCATGAAAACGAAAACCACCTCAACCTCAACCTCCACCATGTAGCATGTATAATTTAATTTCCTTTCATTAATCTGTTTATTTCATGGTCATAACCAGTTCAATAAAAGTAAATTAGTTCAATAAAAGTTATGTTTTAAGTTTCATACAGTCCACTAAATTCTTTTATTACGGAACCGGCAATCACATAATCCATGGTAATATCCCCATCTTAAAGGGAATGCCTAGATTGAACACTATTATTTCTTTTTATTCATAATCGTAATCGTTTTATCCCCGTTTACCGATGCGCAGTGTGTGGTCACAATATGTAGTGTCTGGACCAGATGTCTCGTTCCCGGGCCAACTCTCTTCTCTTACTCCAGTCCCTATCCCGCAACCAGAACGCCTCTTTAACACTCTCCTTCCAAGAAATGCGCAGTCTTCCTCTTGGCCTTCTAGAGTTCCGTAAAGACAATCCAGCTCCTTTTTTCGCTCCGTTCTTTGTGATAATTTGGTTTAAGGGATTGCCTCCTCATTGCTTCCTGACAAGCTTCCCCATCCGTGGTGACCCGAGGGTGAGTACTGTTATTGACCTTGATCTGTTGTGTGGGGGTGAGTGTAGTGTGCTGTAATCTGCGTGAATGTATGAGCGTCAGTGTACTGTTCCCCCAACTTGGAGGACCAGTGGCTATATGCGGTACTATGACCGGGCGATGGGGCCGCTACCTCGTTTCTTTTTATTAATGTGTAATATGCTTCCTCTTGTAGGTCTGTTAATCTAAGATCACTCGGTTGATCGCATTATTTTTTAATGGATTAATGGGATCATTTTAATTATCATAAAACTAAATTTGTACCGTCAACATCAGTCATGAATTCAGTGCATGGTTGAAACTTTGTTGTATCTGAAACAACAGTTGTTCAGTGTGATGATAATTTCGAGATCACGCTCCAATGCCAATATTATCCCCCGTTTAAGGGACTAGATGAGTAGATCAGTAGATCCCACGGGATCCATCCGTCGATGTTCAAATTCAACCTGATAACTTCACAACGTCTCAGCGCTCTACACACTGATCTATCCCGCTCCCTAATAAAGCGTAAATAATAATAATTAAAGAGAAAAGAAATAAACAGACAAAGCAGTAAGAAACGTGACAGAGCATTTATACACGTCCTCACTAAATCAAAGGAGTAGAGTTTGGTTCTAATTAGAGTTTCTAGTTTTCAGCTGACCTCAGATGAAATATCTACAGTCGGCTCTCCCATATATTACACAACTCATTTTCTTTGTTGCGTAAAAAGGGGGTTCGGTGACTATATAGGTGATTTACACCCAATGAACTTTTTATAAAAGTAGGCAAACAAAGTAATAAAATATTACTGTAAGTTATCGAAGTTCCGATTAAAACTAAAATAATCTTTAATTATATTTAACGTAATGGTATGGATAATTTTGGAAAAATGTAAACTGATTAGATATAGATATGAGAATAGTATATATTTATAAAATGACCTTGAAGAATGGTGTCAGAACTGAAGGATAAAAATAAATTCCCACAAAATCCGTCAAATCGCCTTTACCCTTAGTCGGAAACCAATGACTTCCTGTCCTCCATAGGAAGACATCTTGACAAACATATAACTTGGAATCCCCATACTAGACTGTAAATACAAGAAACTGCTCGCCGTTTCAGGCTACTCAACACTGACTCGACTAACGCTCTAGGGTCCCAATTAATTACAAAAGATTCATATACCTCACTGTTAAATGAACTATTTGGACTTACGGAGTTGAGCTTTGCGGGTCCACTAAGCTATCGAATTTCTCTCGTATCAAATCCATTCAATCCTACCTAAAATCCTCAAGGCACCTTACTTTGTTACCAGTAAATTCATCCATTGTGATATCAAAGTCCGATTTGTAACTTATTGGGCATAAATCCGATATTAATCCTTTCATGACAAACTTTATTCAATCTCAAAACCACTAGTTTCATACTTACTTCACGGCTACTTCTTCAATTCCCAATAATCCTCCGAGGTGTCTGAAAAGAAGATGGCCTCGTGATGTAGTTGTTTGAGTATTACCAGGCTATAGTTTCTTTACTTGCCTTTAATCATGACACTATCTATCCTGTCATTATATTTACTAGTTTCAATATTATAATACGTTTATAAAATTCAATAAATAAATATTAACAAATAAAAAATAGTTTACATAAATATCGGGATGGTGTGAACAGATTTATTTTTTTATCTAGTACTATTTACTGTTTCGGTCCAGTGTTTTTGTTCTGTTATCAGGGCTAGTTGCCTATATTATATTATTGTATTTCTCTTATAAAATATTAGAAGAAAAATAATTGTTTATACTGAATTTAAGTAGATGTTCAATAACATAAATTATTGACATTAGCAAAGTTACTTTAGTTGATACTTTATAGATTTGTTATCGTTGGAATTTCGTCCAGTCACCTTACCTTCATACTCATCTTATCCCACAGGGATGCCCCTGAGGTAGGCACACGGATATCTCTAAAGTCTACAATTAACCAAAGAGGCAGCTAACTAGTTGGCAATTATCCCATCAGTTGCCGTCCCTTCGGGCTAAGTTTTCTACCGTATTTGGAGTCAAATCATTATACTGCCCGTGTAATAAATATATAACCATGAGTGTTTAATGTAGTAATTTATTTAGAAAATTTGGATAGTGGATTATAAAATTGACCAATATATGCAGTTTACATTTTGTATAAAGTAATATGAAATAATTATATTATATAATAATATGTATACTAAAAAGGCTAAAAATCAAGGATAAAGACTGCTAGGACAGAGATCTTTTCAGCAAAAAACTAAAAGAAGTTGGGGCTCTTGCGGGAAGGAAGAAGAGACGAGGGAGAAAATGGACTAAGGAGGAGCGAGAGGAACAGACCAGGAAGATGAGAGAGTATTGGAGTAGGCGGAAGGCGGAGAGTGTGAAGTAGATTTAAGTGATATTCGCGTGGTTCTTGCTGGCGGATTCGTGGAAAAAAAAAATATGTATACTACATTATAGATATAATAAATTAATTTAGCCACGGTTAAGGAAATTAAACAGCTTTAAATTTTATAGTGATTCATTCCATATTCATATATTACATAAACCGAAATTATATATTCCAAACCATAAGTGTTGATGACCTAGGGGCTTCGTGTCTTTAACTACAAATAAACAAATTTCAAATATTATCATTGTTGTAGACTAATAAAAACTGTGTTCTGAGAGCTGACGTTTCGTCCAAACTTATGATTCATCGTCAGGACTGAAAATAAGATCTATCTTGATTAACTTGTGACTTCTTTCACATCAGATCTTTAGATTCCTTTTATTCGGTCCTTAGGTTAACAATCATTTAAGTTAGGCTGTCATCTTTAATTGTAATTATAATTTTGTGACTTTAGCTGTTTAATTTTAGCAAGAGCAGCCCCCCCCCCCCGGGACCCATCGATACGCTAACCCTCATTTTACCAATTAAATAACTGTTCGTTTTATTGTAGTAGAGTAGGCAGTAAAAATCTAAAAATGAAATTGCTATGTTTTAGTACTCTTTTGAGGCGCCAGTCAATGAGAAGGTTCGACGTGCTAGTTAATTATAGAGTGAAATGTGGGAATCTGTAAGGTAGAGGCGGTGTTGACTTAAAGACGAGTCACCTGCAATTACCTGAGATAATCGCCCGGTTTGTAGGGCCCAGAAGGACTGCTCTGTTTTTCTCAAGGAAGCTGTCAAATTAGAGACTGTTTTGGCCTTTTGTTTTTCACAGGGCTGGAGGAAGTTCTGGTGTTTTTTGTCCGGAACGATCGTCAAGTCGAGAGAACGGACACTTGTTTTGTCTTCCCTCTACAATTATACAGTTAATATTCTTTCGCGGGGTGTTAATTGTAGTAAATCAGTCAAATTAGAGTCTTGTCAATGCCTTATTAAAACGGTCAACGATTCCAAACAGTTTTACCAACTGTTCTCTTTTTTTTAATCTCCAGTTTTCGGTAACAATATCATAATTATGTACCTTTTGATAGCTGCCAGTTGTCTTATTGTTGAGTATAACAAGAAAATTGTTTTTTTAAGGATCAAAACTCATTTAATTAATTAACATTTCCAAATTTTATAATATTTTAATCTACTTCTAAAGGTAATATTATCAATCAATTTCAATGCAGAAACTGTTAAACAGTTACAGACTGAATGTTATATCAGACTACTATATAATTTGCCAACCTTACTAAATATCAATCAAATTACCAAAATATTCATGAAATTACTAGTGGGAAAAAATAAATAGTTAGGTACATTAATGTAATAACTGGTGAGACATAATTAGAATGGAAAACAAAATTACAGATAATGATATAAAAATTAAAAAAGCTACTAAAATGTTTTTAATTATCGCACTAAAGAAAGAAGGAAAATAAAGCTACTTAAGAAGAGATGGTTGGAGGGAAGAGAGCATGGCAGCGAGGGGTCTTAGAGAAGGAGGTTGGCCCGTCCGAGATCTTCGGATAGAACTTTTGGGAACGAAAACCAACTGAAGTTGTAAAATGATCGTTAAATCATAATTTTAAGGTTTTGATTTTTTCCCCATTATTTATTTATTTTATCTGGCAAACCTAAAAAGGATCTAAAACAAATGAGTGTGGTTTGTTCTCGATGTTTTCCCTGCCATTGTCCCCTCTTCGGAATTATAGGAATAGGCTTCAAGGATCTCTACAAAATGTGCCTTGTTCTTCATCACTAGGGTTTCCTCCTTGGATTGGCTAAAAGGTGGCCATTTATATTGTGGCCGTTTTTAACTTCGTGTGAAAATCTTTCTTTATTTCCTTCACTGCCTTGTAGAATTTTCTTATCTCTCTGTTCTCCTTCATTTCCTCCTTATCATCTTCTTTCTCATCCATTCCCTCTTTTTTCTCCTGCACATCTTCTTACACCCAAGTGTCTCTCTGTAACGCTCTATATCCTCGTTCTTCGGTTCAATAGCCTTCCGACACTCATAAGCAAACCATTCATAATTTCGTCTGAGGAATTCTCCCCCATTACCTGATAGGGTCCATTGAAGGAAGTCTGTGTCTTCAATCTCTCGTAGTTTCTTCCTCCATGAATTTCGAAATGCGTTGCACATTTTTATATGTATTCCATACCATCTCCTATAGATGTTTCCTTTTTGTACATTGCCCAGCCTCAGCCAATCAGATGTAGATATGATAATATTTATAAAAACATCTTTACAAAGGTTGTATAAAAACGTTATTACATAAAGTTTAGTGAGATTTCTAATAGATATGTATAAATGTTTTATCTCATTATCATAACATAATATTTAACATTAAAAAATATTAATAGAATATAAATAACAGTATTAAATACACGTTTTTCATGAAATGAATTTTTATAATTACTTCACTGATAACGACATTTTGAATTTGAAATTCGACCTGTACTAAAACAACCCATGAAGGCTGTTAGGCTCAGTACATGTTAGAAAACTGCAATGTTTCTAAGACAACGGTTGTGTAGTGAGGTGATTTTTTTGAGATCACGCCAAACCCTCCATTAAAGGTACCCACTTCACAGAAGCTGGGTGAGTCCCAAGTGAGTCTGCGAATCTTATAAGGTCGATATGACTGTAACAGAATAAATAATTTATCTGTCCAGCTGGATATGGACCCTTGAAACCACCATCACAGTAGCTCAGGGTTCTATATATTTAGCTATTCGAAGAGATACATTGAAAATTTCGAAAAATGATTCTTACGTTAGATGACCATTATTCAAAATCATGATAGATATTTCCTGCTATTCCTCAATGATCAAGTATGAATTCATTACTAAATATCACGCGTTTCAATAGGCGTTTGAATATAAAGCTAATTTTTATTTGTCTAAATAAAGAAACACTATTAAATTAACGAAAAGATGAGTAGTAATTGTATTTATTATAGTTAATAGCAATTAAGCATAAGATGATATATATTTTTCTAACGGAGAAGGTTAATATTACATTTTTAGTTTTCCTGTATTGCTTCAATCCATTCTTTCGATGCAATTAGAGTAGAAACTTACCCAATGCTGTAGGGTTCTTTATGACAAAATCCTGTTCATCTATGTTTATTATGTAGAGTCGCACACATACTTCTTCTTTTGGGCCTAATACATAGTAGAGACTATACTGTTTACAGGACAAAGATTGTGTAAAGCGATTTATCAGAGATCATGAATCAACCTTTAAAGAGGGAAAAGCCTGGATGTGGCCCAGGAGGCACTTAAGATCCCTCAGGATCCATCTATGGAATTTGAAAGGTTTAATAATTTATTTGCCGCTCTTTTCAAAAACACAGTCATTGCAATCTAATATGGATGTTTATTGAAAACCTGAGTCCGTTGTCTTGCTGGCAATCGTTATATTATTCAATTCGGTGTAAATAAGAATTACGAATGGTACGCCAAATGACCTAATAAAACAAAACAGCCTTAGGGAATTTTTAATGACTTCATATTTGAATTTAAACCACTTTTCCCACAGTCGCGCGATTGGCCACTCAGCCGATCGATAAAAGCTCACGAACCACTCATCGAAACCTGTATTTTGCTTGATGATTGATGCTTACCATCGACCTTGGCTAGCCTAAGACAGTTTACTGCAAGTTAGCACTTGTCTATATCACCATATCATGGTTCTTGTATACCATAGCATGAGGATGAAGCGGGTATCCCCGAATTGGGTCTCTGGGCTGTTTGTGCCCGAGTCGTGACGGAATGCGGGTTCGATTCTTCATTTACATGTGAGGCGGTGTACCCTACCAGCTCTCGCCGTACTCTACCAAACTGAAATATAATACCATCGCAGCACCATTAAAATATATCGTGTTATACTCCTTGTATAGTATGATATATTTAATGGAAGATTATATTACACTTTTAATACAAATAAAAAATATAGTCGTGAGTATTCGTTATGCCTACACGTGTTATATAATTAATTATAAACTGTGCAACATAGCTTATACATTTTATAACAGCGTTAAACCCGAACTCCACTGCAAGAATAACAGAGAGAAGGTTTCAAATATCAAAATAAAGATCTTTTTGAATGAAAATAGTTGACCTTGATGAAATATGTGGAAGAAAATGTTCCGGGTAGAGGTCAATAAATTTCTCTGGATATCAAGAAATATTTATTCAATAGCCAACGTTTCGACCTGGGCTGAAACGTTTGGGGCTGAGGCCAAACGAATCTTTCGGAAGCTATACCTACACTACATCTAACGGAAAACGGATTTTTCCGTTAGATGTAGTGTAAGTGTAGCTCCCGAAAGACTCCCTTGGGCTCAGGCCCCCTCCCCTGTGCGACAGCGCTGAAGAAGACCTACAATGTAGGTCGAAACGTTGGCTATTTGATAAATATTTTTTGATATTCAGAGAAATTTATTGTCCTCTACCCGGACCATTTTTTTCCACATAATAAAGATCCATGTTATCCTCAATCTGTTTATCATTATTAGTTATTATCTATTTATTTAATATTTAACTTTGACTTCACGTATCTGAAACGTTTCAAAAAGTACCTGAATTACAAATAAAGCTAGCAATCATCAAGGGTGAAATATTTACTACAGTACATAGTATTTAATAAGTTTGTGGGATACATCCGTGTTTCTGTGATAGCCTCTGAAGTTTCTGTGGTCAAATCGGGCAATGGCAGAAAAATTTTTAATCTGTTAACAGTCACGGGTAAATTGTGGGATCTGCAGACCTTCTTTGAGGTCGCCCAGCCTCTATAAGGTGGGTACCCAAAATTTCGGAGAAAATCTGGCTGTTGAGCGTGATCTGTGACGTCATCTCCTTATTCAACCATAGTCTGTAAAACCATATAGTCTTTACTATGTATTAAACCCAAGAACTTTCAAGTGCTGGAGTGATACCGTTTTTTTTACAATGTCCACCTGCATTAATACTCTTATTTTTTGAGTTTTTTATCTCAACGTAAGGAAAATATTTCTTCCTTTTTCCTCCTATATTTTCAGCAAGTTCATATGATACATTTTCTATTTTTCATTATTACTGGCAGTATAAAATAGTTTGAAAAAAAAGGTAAAAATAAATTCCAATAAGCAATACTAAATATATGTCATTAGATGAAATTTTGGCTATTTAAACGAATCCCGACTGCATATATATAAATATTAAAGTATATATTATTAAATATTTGATCAATGTTTATATCCAGCATCTTAATTTTCCAGAATTCATCATTTCCAATTGCAAAATTAAACTAAATCTTATATCATTTCTTTTCTTTTATTTTTTCATTAATTGTTATCATTTTTAAATATTTTTATTTCGAAGAGAAATGATTTGTCCAGGGCCGGGATTCGAACACGGGTCAGAGAGATAAAAGGGGAAGAACGTTCATTGAACATTACTTTACCGGGGGGAGAGCCGGGTTCGAATCCCGGTCCTGGACAAATCTTTTCTCTTCAAAATAAAAATATTTAAAAATTATAAAAATTAATACAAAATAAAATAAAATAAATTATAAATGATATAATGACGTAAGTCAACAAGATCCTAATTAAAGCAATGTTCAATGAACATTCTTCACCTTGTATACATCGCAAATTGCGAGAACACGGGGATATGGGATCGGTGAAGAGAATGGATTTGTCTGGTCGTGCTGCGAGCCAGGCAAGCTCAGTTGGCAGAGCACCACGACGGAGACATGGGAGACCCGGGTTCGAATCCCGGACCTGGACAAATATTTTCTCTTCAAAATAAAAATATTCAAAAATTATATACAATATCATATTTAGTTCATGGTTTGATAATTTTTTTGTTTATCGTAATAATTTTCATAATTCTCTTCTCTTTTGTTCGTTCTTCATAATCATATCATACGTGTACTAAAACGCATTTTATTTTATATGTTTGTACGATTATTAATCAATAGAATTAAACTATTTTAACGAATATTGTAAGTTTTATAAATAGACAGCCCTACCATAGTGTTTCATTTGAGAGGAAATAAATTTTGTATACTGTTTGAATCTATGGTACAACCTAATATTATAATTCTGCTATTAGTAACAATAAATTGTTGGAAGCAAGCTTATATTTCAACACCAAGAAGAAGCTTTTGTATTCCTATTGACTTGGAGTAGACTTTTCGATAAATCTTCAACCATAAGACTGACCACAGTGATGCCTCACAATCCGTTTATAACCGACAGACTAAATGAAGTCGGATTGGTCAAGGCACGGTCGACTGCTTTGACCATGTACGAGCATCAATGGATAAGGTTCCGTATATTTTTCTCTTATCTAATTTATACATCCTGTCTTTCTCGCTCGCTCTGATATAGCTTTCAAAATACTTTGACATTCGTAATTTTTTTTTACCTGATCATAAATTGGTTTAAGCTACATTCCTCGAATTCGAGGTGAACACTGATCTTCGAGATACTGGTGAGATCGTAACCATAAGATGTATATTGAATGCAAAATATTCTCTGTAAGATAAACATTGAAGAAGTCGATGAATAAATTTGGAACTAATTCCCTATTTTTTGCTGATTTCGCCGGAACCCGGTTTCATTCCATTCATTACAATCTTTATTTCCACACAAGCCCAATAGCTTCAAACCTAGTAGTTTTTCGAAAGTACATGGTCGTCAATTTTGGCTGCTTGTGATACCAAGTTTTTCGTAAAGGTTATTTTGCTTATAGACATTTTTTAATCTAAGTTTCAAGGATCAGTTTCCTAAGCCCTGAGGGAAACTCCAGGGTACGCTAAGGATCGTCCTGGAGGATGTTATCCCAGACAGAGGAGAGGGAGAGAGCGAGAAGAGGTTAGATAGAGCGGAGAGATTGTGGCCGGGCTGGCCCCTAATAACTGAGAGCCTCAGGTAGGCCCTCTTTCTGAGAGGATAATGAATCAGGAATGGTCCATTCACCAAGCCCTCGGAACGGGTCCTAGGGACCACAGTGCACGCCCGAGGAGTGTGGTCCAAGGGGAGGAGGAAAAACCACGAATATTTTATTCTATTTGATTATATTTACATCTGTACACATAATTGAATAAGAGGTACTTGTGTATTAGATGCACCACCAGAAAAGGCCAATGTTGTTGCAGTTTTATAACAGTTACATATTTTACAGATTCATTCTTCTTTGTTTCTTCCTGTGTTCAAGAGTTATTGTATCCTAATTTTTGTTTGTTGCTGATTTGTTGTTTATTTGGTGGTTAGGGGTGGTTAGGGATGGTTATTATTTTAAATTGTTGATATATTCTATTATTTATTTCTATTATTATTATATTGCATGTTAAACAACCTTACGTTTGAGCGATATTAGTGAAATCCTCCCTTATACAATACCATTGGGTTAAAATGTACAGATTCTCTCATGTAATGAAACCCTGTTCTTGGCTTGTGGAGGTGCAGCTTTTTTAATTAGTTACACTTATCTATTAATATGGACAAGTTACTGTTCAGAATTGATTGAAATTCGAAACCTAGTTTTCTGGAAGAAAATGGTCCAGGTAGAGTACAAGAAAATTATCATATATAAGGAGAACTTTTTATCGGTAAGTCAACGTTTCGACCCACATTGCAGGTCTTCTTCAGGGATAGTAATGGCCAGGGGGGTTGACACTAGACTGAAGTATAGTTAAATATAGTAGATTATATTATAACTAAATGTACAATTTAACTAATTGCATTGGGTTATTTAAATTATCATTTTAACAATACTTTGTTTTTTCACGACATGCCCCGAGCTATTTCTGTATTATGTATATTATTTTAGAATTACATCAGATCCCCCACAGTATTCTTCAATAATGCGATATAATCGATTTATACCAGATAAGAAGATTCTTCCTTAAATCAAAGGAAAGAGTAACTTTGAAGAAATTATCCAAATGTGTTCCTGAAGGTGTAAAATGGAGAAAGGAATAATAAAACAAAATAATGATAACCTTTGTGATACGTGAGCGATAAAGAGAACAGGTAACTAACCCAGAGGCAGGAGAAGAGCAAAGATGAACCCCTCGGGACCTAAATTGTAGCCTCTTCTGTCGGAGAGAAACCACAGACATCTGGGTCTAGAATGAGCGCCGTCTGGGGGGTATCATTTCCATCTCATGTTTGGTTTATCGTTAGCATATGTTTATAGCAAATGGTAAATGTATTTATACATATACTCATAATATATATGTATATATTCATTGTTATACATTACATAATGAGATATTGGTTCACCCCTACAACCATTGAAAGGTATTGGCTTCAGACCGTAGTAGAGGCTGGCCTGTTTCTAAGCGAACGTTTGACAAAGAGAGGGATCTGGACGATATCCCATACAACCGCCAGGATTAACCACCCTTAGTCGAGTTATAAAAAGAGTTATAAGTCGAGTTTTGACCTGATAGAAATACTTTAATAGAGGGAAGCCAAATCGTATGTTTTAGCTTGAAATGGATTTATTACTTATATCACAAATTTAATTCAAGCATAGCCTGGCTTAGCCCCCTTTTTCACTACAAAAGTAACACGATTCCGTTTTCTAAGTACAAGAAAGTCATTTTGTTGAAATATGTTGTTATATATCTACAGCCCCAGTGAATAAGTGGTTAAGTCTAATTTTCTCCAAAATTAGTTTCTAGTACTTAAGTAAGCGGAATCGAGTTATTTCCGTAGTGAATAAGGGGCTAAGTGAGGCATTGCCTTGAAAAGGAGTTATTGCTTATATTACAACTCCATTTCAAGCCAAAAAGTACGAGACTGGTACGATTCCGGTTATCTGAAAGCAGTTAACTCTCTCTTGAAAAAATCCGACATAACCGCTTATTCACCGGTGCTGTAGAAATATGTATTTAATTTATCTACTGCTGGATTCGAACCTGGAACCTAAAGTTCAGCATTCAGCCTCTAAACTTCAGGTAATTCAGGAAAAGGAATTGTGTTATTTTTGCAGTGAATAAATGGCTATCATGCATTGGCTAGAAGAAGAGATATTGCTTATCTTATAACTCTATTCGAGCCAATAACTACGAGAATGGTACAAGTTCGCTTCCCTCAAAACAGTTAATTTTCTCTGGATAAATAACATTCCAGATTTAAAAAAAAAAAAAAAAAGAAATGAACAAAATTATTATTCTCAGTCATCTTCTATTACAAATATTTTTCATTGATTTTTTTTTTTAGCGTTTTCTTTGAGAGAACATACAGAGAATTAAGTGGTTCAGTGGTTAATGGCAGTTTTTAAAGATTAATATTTGGTTCGAAACTGTCTGTGGTAAATGTGGAACTTTCAAGTTATCTGACGTGAATTGAACCTACTTGATCAAAACTCCCAGAGTGATAAACCTTTCTCTGCTTATCCGATACTCATAGTTGGAGAAAATACTTGGGGATTGAGGATACCGCAGGCCAAATCGCCGCTCTGCCAAACAGTAGGCTTAGAAGCAGAGTAATCCTTAATATGTGCTTTACCCAAAACTCTTCATAAACTGAAGAAAATGAAAAAGAAAATTCATTTATATTACTACTTAGGTGGAGTGGGGAATCTCAGAATGTAGAGCGCTGAGTTGTATTGCTGAGGGTCCGGGTTAAATTATAAATTATATAATCTCTTAACGGTAATAGATTGACACTCTTATAGACCCTCCTGGTGTTTTCCCAGCCCCTATAAAGTGGATACCCTTGATTGGGAGACAAATCTGGCGGCTTATGTTGATACATGCCTGTAGATCCACTGGCTTAGAAACAGTACAATAGTGTGTACAGAATCTGAAGCATTCCCGGGTTGGTTTTAATGGCACTTAATATGGATAAACTAATATTTGTATGGGATCGGGATAGCTAAGTGTGTAAGGGCATTGGTCTAATAATTATTAGACCAATGCCCTTACACACTTATATTATAATCTATCGGGTCAGGGAACAATTTTTTTTCTGTTAAGAGCTGTGAATTTTCCTGACGCACTCTCAGCCTTATTACCCATCTTAGCATAAACTAAATACCCAGGGACTTGATGCGAACTTAGTGCTGACTTGAAAAGCCGGATACTTGCTGGTAGTGGCTCGTGACTCGTCCTCATTCCAGGCTCCAGTTCCAAAAAGGAAGCACGCGAATCAGCTGGCACGAAGACCATATTAGCCTCTCCGGCCTCCGCATCTGGAATCGATAAATTTTTCCATCGAAAAGGCCTCATTGCGCTGTCTTAACAGAAAAAAAGGCCGATTACCGGCCTGGGGAGCTTGGATAAGTCAGCAGAACCTTCTGAGGCCATGGCTGTTATTAAAGGTTCTCCTCAGAGCTGGAAGGCGAATAAAACGAAAGTTTGAGATGAGCAACTCTCTAAGAGTAATTGAAACTTAAGGAAAGATTAAAATCTTATAAAAAGAAAATCAATGAAGTGTTATCGAGTTCAGTAGATTGTAGAGACTGTACTGAATCCAAGCAAACGGTTGTGCAGGGAGAGACGATCTGATCTAGATAAGCTCATTTGGTGCCTTTATCCAGGTCGTAAAATAAATAATGTATAATAAATAAGGTATCAAGAGTATCTTAACCCTAATGAATTATTTCCATTCCTATAAAACAACAAAATTTTAATTGAAGGGTTTATATTTAAATAGGAAGCGAATAGTCTCTGCTGAGAATCCCGAGTTAAAATCCAGCTGTGTCAAATAAATTATTTAATCAGTCAACGTTTGGAGGTGGACTCTGGGGGATCTTTAGACCTTCCTATGGCTCCCATAAACTCTACAAAGTGGGTACCCTATTTTGGGGAACAGTCTCTATCCTATACTTAATACGGAATGAATCGCTGGGATCTTATGCCTCATAGGTTCTATTGGTATGGTTCTTTTTTTTTTTTTAAATTAAATCTGCTTGTATACGAATTTTTTTTTTATAAGCTACAACTCCCGGCTGTTACAAAATCTGGTAATTTATTTAATTTAATTTAAAAGTCTTATGTAACGAATTTGAAAAGAGTTACGTAAAATTGTAAGTTTTTGATGTATTTTTTCTGTAATATAATTTTTGATGAAAAACTATAATAATCTTGTAATGATCTCGCAAACTAGATGATAGATGAGCAGCTAGATGTTAAAGCAATACTAGAATAAAAATGTTATAAGTTAAATAAAAAACAGTTATGATATTTTTTTTTTTTATTCTCTTTATTTCCAGATCGGCTATTCCTAGCCTTACATGGTTTTTTTAATAATGAAATTTTAAGATTTAACACTTAGTGAAAGTGTGGGTTTCGTCTCATGCAAGAGACACCCCTAACTGTACATTATCAGATTATTTACAGAGAAGATGTAAATATATAATAGCGTTTTTTCAAATAAAAGAATAATAGTAATTTGAATATAAAGCATGTAAATAAGTAAACAAAAATAACATTAATGTAATAATAAACAGAACTATAGCACTATAAAACGGAAAACTGAAAGAAAACAGGATTATATTACATTTTGTTAAAACGATTGGTGAGAAACGTTATCTATTGAGATCACATGAGAATATCTTTCAAGAGTCTTGGTTTTAGTCTTGGGGATGAAATAGGTTCGCCTATGTTGAATGCTACTGCTCCTTGGACTGCTGGTAATCCGGTCTTAAATCTGGTGTAACGTTTTTTAATAAATTCATCAATCGACTCTAGGTTTAGCTCTCGGTGAAGTTGACTGTTTCGTACAAACCAAGGCGCGTTTACTGCGATCCGTAGGATTTTATTTTGAAAAAATTGCAATTTTTTTTTCTTTGTTGTAGACACTGCACCCCACACTTCACAACCGTACATTAGTAGAGGTCTAATTATGGTTTTATAGATTAATAAGGCTGTTTCTGGTTTTAATCTGGATTTTCTATTAATTATGGGATAAAGTAGAGCTAGTCTTGCGTAGGCCTGTGTTAATTTAGTGTTGATATGCTGGTTCCAGGTAAGGCGACGATCTAAATAAATTCCGAGATACTTTACAGCTTCATTATTCCACGGGAGGTTGCTGCCATTGAGCACTAGCTCAGGTGGGTCTGAAGGGCGTCTAAGGGTGAAAATTTTTGCGCAGCATTTTTGAACGTTAAGGTCAAATTTCCATTTTAAAAAGTATTGTTGCAACTCATTTAGATGACTTTGAAGTGTGTTCCTGGCTATTATTATGTCATCACTCTGCGAGAATACTGCTGTGTCGTCAGCGAACATAGCTATGGAGGTAAGTGGAGACTGTGTGATGTCATGAACATAAAAGTTGAAGAGGATCGGAGAGAGAACTGAGCCCTGTGGGGTACCGCCACTGATCGGTCTAATGGTTGAGTTAGTGTTGTTAATTTTAACTGTATATGATCGATTGTTCAGAAACGAGCATATGATGTCGTGAAGGAATTTTGGAGTATTTGATTTTTTGAGTTTGTAGAGGAGACCGGTGTGCCAAACTTTATCAAATGCTTGTTTAAAGTCTAGGAATGCAACTAGCGTGTGTTTTTTCATTTCAAATCCGTTGACTATGAACTCTGATAATCTTGATAATTGGTGTGATGTAGAATGGTTGAGTTGAAAACCAAACTGAAAGTTTGGGATAATGTCTATAGATTGAAGATAAGTAGAGAGGCGCATTTTAATAACTGATTCGAACAGTTTTCCTACGATTGGCAGTAGACTAATGGGGCGGTAGCTGCTTAATTCTTTGGCATTTTTGCCAGGTTTGTTTATAACCACCATTTCTGCTCTCTTCCAAGTATCAGGAAAATATCCTATCCTTAAACAGCTGTTGAAAATTGCTGTTATCAGAGCAACTGCTTTCCTGGGTAACTTTTTTATTGCAATTGCTGGTATCAAGTCGTGTCCGGGACTTTTCCTAATTTTGAGCTTCCTAATTAGTGACTGGATTTCTTTAGGAGTGGTGAATTCCACCGGCAGTTGTACTGTTGGTAGAGGTGACCGTAAAAACTCTTCGATTTCAACGTCTGACCGCACTCTATCGGATTGTGAATTTGAAAATGTTAGCTGGAAATAATCGGCAAAGGCTTCGGCTTTATCCAAGTCGCTGGTGATATACCCTCCGTTAATTACTAGACTAGGGATATTTACTTTTTTATTTAAAAGGCGTTTTGTAGCTTTCCATAATGATTGGTCTCTTGGGTCCAGGTTGGAAACATAGTTTTTGTACTTGGATATCGTGAATTCCTCTAACTCCTTTTTTACGGCGCGTTTTAGAAAGTTCCATTTACTTTTGTCTTGAGGATTCCTGGTTTGCATCCATCTCCTCCTTGTTTTATTTTTTTCCTTTATTTTAAGAAGAATGGAACTAGGCACACTGCTTGTGAGAGTTATCCTTTTTGTACGAAATGTTCTTGTGGTTGACTGCTTTAAGCATTCAGCTATGGTTTGCTGCAGTTTGTTTATGCTTTCATCGATTTCTTGTGGGCTTGCGAAATGATTTTTGGGACAAACATTATGGTAAATCAGGTGTTTATAGGTATCCCAGTCGATTACTCCTTTAATAAGAGAGTTTCGAGTAGGAGTTTGTTGAATTTCGGTGCTGAAATGAATTAAGACGGGGATATGGTCAGAGTTAAGAGCGGATAATGTTTGAACTGTTATCGGTAGATTGATATTTTTAGTTAACACTAAGTCTAGGATATCGGGTGAACAACCTCTTCTGTAAAATGTTGGTTCACTCGGAGCGATAATATGGATATTTTGCCTGGAGCAGATGTCTAGCAATTTGTTTCCGCTCGAATTCGTTTTCCGGCACCCCCAGTAAATATGTTTGCTATTCATATCACCAATTACTATTGTTTGTATATTTGGTTTAAATAACTCGAGAATTTCTTCTTCTCTGATGTTTTTGTTAGGTGGCTTGTAAACAGCTGTGACAATGGTACCAGGAGATGTATCTAAACAAATTGAAATGGCTTCAATATTAGACACATCACAAATAACATTTTCTGAAAATCTGATGTTGTTTTTTACTATGAGAGCCACACCGCCGGAGGCGGTTGCACTGTCTCGGTCGTTCCGAAGAGTTTTGTAGCCAGGTATGTTAAATTTGTCAGTTCGGCAAAGATGAGTTTCGGAAATGCATGCTATATCGACAGAGTTTGTTTCTAGAAATATTTTGAATTCAGTTTTTTGAGAGGAAATACCATAAGCATTCCAGTTTAAAATTATTAATTTTCTTAATTCAGTAGCCATAAATGCGTAGAGAGCGTAGTCTTGATAAACGATGACAAAAATGCAAATAAAAATAATGATAATAGCTGGTCTTGTAGGAATTAGTAACATTAGATAGATTGTTGTTTACTTTACGGCCCATTTGTAAATAACGTGGTAACAAGGGAACTTAACTGGCTAATTATTTGTGAAAAGTAAGGTTTTATCGCCTCTATAATAATGTTCATGATTTTTGATAAAACGTTTTCAGTGCTGTTACTTTCTATGTTAGTTTCTTGAACATTTTTTTGATCAGGCGTTAGGACGGAAGAATATTTCAAATTTGGTGTAGTTCTCCTGGCTGGCTTGCGGTTATCAACAGTTTCAGTGTTATTCATATTTTCGACTGGAGGTGAGTTAATTATTTTTTTTTTTATATTTTGATAATAGGAGCAACCTTTATAATTGGCAGCATGCCCTTGGTTACAATTAACACAGTAAGGTTTGTCTGTGAATTTTAACGGGCATTTAGAAAAATGGTGGTTTTCCTTACATTTAATACACCTAGGTTCTAAATGACAGTAATTTTTTGTGTGACCATATCTTTGACAGTTAGTACACATGGGTATATCTTGATTTTTATGTTTTGGTTCTACAGATATTATAGCTGAAAAAATATTAGTCATATTAAAAATATCTTTGGCCTTTTCATTATTAACTAGCGAGACGGAGCAGTGAGGTGTGGGTTTTTTTTCCTTATTAAGAATTCGCGCAACATGTAGAACATCTAAATGTTTAGATTTTAATTCTGCTTTTAGTTCTTCTTCTGTTATAGAATATGGGACTTTTCTAATAACTACATTAAGAGCTTTATTTTTTTCCACTGAATAAGTATGATATTCAATTTTTTCACTATCATAATATTTAGTTACTCTCCGGAAATCTTCGATAGATGAAAGCATAATTTTAGTGTCTTTACCGATTAATTTTGTAGTGAAAGGGTTTAAACATAGTGCATTTAGGTCCTTTAACAATGCTTGATAGTTATTTGCATTATGTAAATAAATTGGCGGAATTATCGCTGTAACAGGCTTAACTGTATTGTTACGGGTATCAGTAACCGTGTTGGTGTTTGAAGTAGGATTATTTCGATCTTCAAGATTGATTTCTTTTAATAATTGAAATTTGTTACTTACAGTTGTAGGTGGCATTTCCAGATAATATTTACCAATTTTTTTAGCTGGGGATAGATTTAGTGGAGAGCCTTCGAAATTACGTTTCTTTGAGGTAGAATCGTCCATAAACTCGTCATCTGGTTTAGGAGCAT
The DNA here is from genome assembly GCA_964056705.1 of Troilus luridus. Classification (NCBI taxonomy): domain Eukaryota; kingdom Metazoa; phylum Arthropoda; class Insecta; order Hemiptera; family Pentatomidae; genus Troilus; species Troilus luridus. Next base: position 112,354,978 of record OZ057414.1, on the reverse strand, counting down.
CGGTCTCAGAAAAGGATGGTGAAACACCTACCTCATCGTCCCTCATCATTAATTATGTTCCATTACACATAATTGAAAAATAAACAAATAAAATAAACAAAATATAGTTATGAAGAGTTAGTAAAATGTACTTAGTTCTTCACGTCACAGTATAACCGCACTCTATCAAAGTCAGAGGCCAACTGACAGTTATGATAAAAACCATTCTTCTTCTTTCTATTTTGGTTTGCTAAGGACCAAGAGGGATAAAGTAAATGATTTTCCTTTCACCTTTTGTAAAATTTTATTCTCCTTTAATTTTATACTGGGGTAAAATTTATGGCTAAAAATATTTAACTATTAGCAAAGAAACCAAAAGTAAAAATATAGATTTATAGGATTTTTTCCAGGTGAGAAACAACTCAAAAATAACACTAGATTAAATCTCAAATAATCTATTCAGTTTTTGGAATTTGTAACATTGTCAGTAATTGAAAATCTAAAATATTTCTTAAATTGTTTTAAATATATCCTTAAATAATTAATCCTGCCTCTCTCTCTCTCTCTATCTCTACTTATATATATATATATATATATATATATATATATATATATATATATATATATATATATATATATATATATAATACAATACAATATATTAACCTTAATGTTGTAATGAATTGGTATCACGCTTAATTTTATACTGCATCTTGCATCTTAGAACCCACTCAGATACCATATCAAACTTCCTTAGACGAATGGGAATCACATAAATGAAACAAGCATTGTCCTTGAAATTTTATATTAATTAGTTACTTCATTTTAATTGTTGTTTATAAGAAGATATTAAAACATATTTGCTTGATAGACACTTTTTGAACATTATTAACAAAGATATAACATCCGCACAAGAGTACAATTTCTTGAAAAATCCCGCCGCACCACGGGAAAGACAATCATCGGTCCCCAGGGTCCGCTTTCGCAATGAAGGTGTTAACATAGCGATATATTTTAAGATAATACTTTTGTATTATTTGTAAGTCATCCATAGTGACCTTATATCCCATTTGTAGGTGGTTTCACCCAAAACCGATATCATTATTTTTAATGACAAACTTTATTCCCACCCAAGCCCACCAGCTCCATACCTTGTTACTTCTTCAATTCCCAATAATCCTTCGAGGTGACTGATAAAAAATTGTAAAAATATGTATCTATTTCAGGTATATGATTGCTCTAGTCATTTAAATAGTAAGGTCTACAAATCAATTTCTCCCTGTATAATAAGCCTCTATTTGTTGCTATTCAATCATAAAAATCATCAATATTGATCTATCATAAAGATTTCCCCAAAATTATTTTCAGACTTAAAACAGTTCCAGTGGATCGATTTTAAATCAATACGAGGAAATATGGTAATTTAATAGGACTTCTAATGGGATATGGACGACCTTATTCAAATGCTCACAGCCGGGGATCGGACCTGGGCAGTCGGAGTTTATTGGGCTCAGCCGGTCGTAACTCGACCCAGCCAATTACAACAACAGAGATATTTCTCTTAAGTAACTAAGTCATCAGTTATGAAATATATATAGAGGCCTTCTCTCTGTTTTGATGCCGCGTTTCATTATATAATCCCAGCATTATTTCGGTTTATATAATTTTATTTCTCGACCTGATCTGATTTAATCATACAGTCATGTCTCATTTTATTATCGAATCTAATTCTTTATAATTTTTTTATGTAATTAATGCTTACGTTCCTCTTTTAAATAGTCAGATAAGATGTTCAATTCTTTTTAAGAGCCTTTAATATTCTGCATTTGACATTAATAATCGCCAAATATTCTCAATAGAAATAAAATGATTTATTACTTAATGTTATATGGGGTTTTTCTTAGATCACACTGAACCGCTAGGTTTTCCGCCAGTTAAGGGTACCCTCATTATAGATACTGGGCCCAGGAGGGTGTCCAGATCCCACAAGTTCAATGGTTGACTGCTGCTGGTACAATGATTTATCTGTCATAGCCGGATCTGAACCCAGGACTTTCACCGTAGCAACTTAGTACACTTAGTAAAAGAATAATAACTATTTTATTGAAAGATTATAGAAGTTTATTCTTTTTTCATTTATCGTTGTGGCATTAAATTATATTTTTATTTATTCCTATATTTCTAAATTTTAAAACTGAAATATTTTTCAGAAAATAATCTCTTGTACTCGAGCATTTTCTTTTATTATTTTTTCTATGTCATCTAATGTTTTATTTCAGTTGTTATACAATAATGTAACTCCAACTATATTCCTTCGAATATAAACGATGTATTGATAGTAAAAGAAGTGGAGTAGCTGCACGGAAGTTCCCGGTTTCAGCGGATAACTTAATTAATCTTTTAAGAGCCTGTAGGATCTGGGGACCCTCCTAGGGTCCACCCAGCCTCTATAGAGTTAACTAGTGGAAAACCTGGCGGTTGACAGTGATCAAGGATAAAACACCTCCCTGTTTAATCATAGTCCTAAAACCAGTAGAGTCTCTACCATGTACTTAACCCAAGACCCTTCATATGTTATCTGGTAGAGTTTTGTTTTTTTATAGTTGATCTAAACAAATAAATAAAAATTATTAAACATAAAAAATATCTTCTACATCAGACTAGGACACAAACTATTAAGTATCTCACACAGAGCTCGTGCTGGTGTCTAAAAATTTAAAATTAGAAATGTGATACTGTGCATAACTCACATTATAACATGTACATTTGTAAAATAACACTATCGAAACTAATATGACAGTTTTACAACACAACTAACTAAAAAAAAAATAGTAAGAAATACTATATTAAAAATAAATTAATCAACTAAACTCTTTTTTTTAAACATTAATATACCATTTTTATAGTTCAAATTAATTCGTGACCATTGTGTATTTGAAATGCACAAAACTAAAGGTATTTTAAAAGCAGCCATTTAAAAAAGTCGGCTATTTTAATGCAGAAAAAATGTAAATTGTTTTAAAACGCATTCAATTTTGTATTGGCATGACGATTTTGAGCTCTTTGTTATTTTTAACCTGTTATTACAAACAATAGTTATTGAACTAAATATTAGACTATAAATGAAGAATAATATGACAGAAGTAGTGAAAGTATCCTGTCCTAAAATCCATTACGCCAGAGTGGTGCTTTGTGTATTCAGTAACGATCCTTTCTGGAGCGATAGCGATCCATACAGAAGGCTGCCTTGTCCTCGATAAAGTTGCCACCGGCACGTGTCTTCAATGGCAAGCCACGTCCTCCAAAAAATAACATATTCTTTACCCATCTATGCCTACATCGTTTATGTTATTAAAGCCAAAATGTCCTTTTAAAGTAACTAAAATCGCTTTACAAGAATCCTCATACTAGACTGAAACCACAAGAAACAGCTCGCCGTTACTGGCTACTTTAACATTTACTAAACAAACGCATCTCAGCTCCCAATTAATACAAAAGACTCATATACAAGACAATCCTAAGACCCAGCTGGACTTACGTAGTAAAGCTTTGGGGCTCCAATCAGCCATCGGATCCCTCACGTATCAAATCCTTAGTAGTGTCCTCTATGCTCCTTACTATGTCACGAATAAAGCCATCCATAATGACCACAATGTCTCATTTGTTATTGATTTGGCACGAACTCGATACCAGTCATTTCATGACAAACTTTAATACCACTCAAACCCACTAGTTTCAAACCTAGCATCCTCTTCAGTTCCCGATAAGCTCCGAGTCGTCTGAAAAGAAGACTACCTTCTATTTGAATTTATTATTCGAGTATTACCAATGGGCAGTTTCTCTTCTTACCTGAATCTCATACCACTATATTTCTTTAATTCTATTTACTTGATGTATTATTATACAGTTGTAAATTTAAATAAATATATTTTGTTATTAATTTATTCATTGACATTTACAACTGTATAATGACAATACAACAAGTAAATGACAGGAGTGATACAAAGAGGCATGGAATAAGACAAGTAGAGAAACTACACAGTGGTAGTACTCAAATCTTAGGCTACACCTACATTGGAACCGGTGTGATACGTTGAGACGTCGCTAGCAAACCAAATGACTGTAATATATCGAGAGTTATAACATTTGGTTCTTTAAATTTATAAAATTAAGATTATTTATTAATTATTTTTAATATAATGTATAGTAAAATATGTATAATGTGTACACCCCATAATGTGTATAATGTGTATGTGATAGAATCACGTCGCACCGAATCGGATCCAATGTAGGTGTAGCCTTAGAAGGTCACTAGGCAATCTTCAATTTAGACGCCTCGGAGCTTTATCAGGATTTGAAGTAGTAGCTAGGTTTGAAACTAAAGGGTTCGAGTGAGAAATATGTTTTTCATGAAAAGACTGATATCGGGTTCGGACCAAGTCAGCAACAAATGGGACATTGAGGTCATTATGGATGACTTTATTCTTAACAAATTAAGGAGCTCTGAGGATTTTACGAAGGATTTTGGACTGTAAAGATTGGATACGATAGGAATTCGACGGCTTTATTCATAACAAAGTAGAAGCATTAAGGATAATATATAAATTTTTAAAAAGTCACTAAAAAAAACTAAGACAAGAAAAGGGCACTCTCAAGTCTTTCAAAGTCAAACCACACAAAGAAAATCGTTTTCGAGAAAGCCCACATTTGTGACTCTGACCCGGTGAACCTGTCGGAAAGGCGCCTAAAGAAGAAAAGAAGCTGGACGCAGTGAAGCGTCACTTTTGACACAAAGGCGCTGAGTCTGAGATCCGACATGACACAAAGAACAAGGGGGAACTGGCGCCACAGGATTTCACAGGCAGGTACACGCCCAGGACATCTTCGCCGTCTTAGTTTTGATGGCCCGTTTATTCCTTCATTATTTGTCCTAGTCATCGAGAGTCCAAGGGTCAAGGAAGCTGTCTGCGAATGACTTGAGCAAAACGGCAGGTGTTGAAGGGGTTTTTTTTTTTTTTTTTTAATCATCTTATGTTTATTCGATTTCTTTTTTTTTCTTTAAGGGTAGCAGTTACTTTAAAATACTTTAAAAAGCTTATTAATTATTTTTAAAAATTATATTACGATTAAATATTATGATAAATAAAGTATATTATTCACCACGTTCCATAGATTAAGGAAGTGAATGAAGTTTATTAGGATGGAATAGAATTGAAAATTAACTTTAAAATGACAAACATGAACAGAAAGAGAAATATAAAATTTATCTGGCCAATAGGCTACACAATCAGAAAGTATTTATAAAGTGCCAAAAAGGTTTAAAAAAATTACGATTAGTGACAAAATACTAAGCAACTAAAGAGATTAAATAAATAAATAACAACAAATAAAACCATGCTCTAATGGGATCTACTAAATTCTTAACATAATGGATATTTTCTTTAAAAATAAAGAAAATACTAAGTTTATACAGGGTGTTTCGGAATTCCACGGCACTATTTTAGGTATGTGTTCTCTAACACAAAGTAATCAAAAAAGTTCATATTAACATATATTTCAAACTCATCTATTAAACAGATATCAAAGGTTAAAGATTTATTATTTATTTACTACATTAAGAATGACTGTACAAAGTTTAGCGTGTTTAATACTATTACAGGTTTTTTCAGGTTTTAACCACCTGATAAAAAATGAACGACAAGCAATGACAGTAGTTGCTCATCTGTTTATCTATTTCTGTGTGAGTGAATACTGTGAGACAGTCCAATTTATGATTATCATGGGAGACACTACAAATTTATTCACTTTTGCAGAACAAACAGACATGCTTTTAACTTATGGCGAGGTACATAAAAACGGTGCTGCTGCTGTTCGAAGATATCGTGAAAAATTTCCTAACCGAAGAATACCAAATCGTAAAACGTTTGAGGCCATTGAAAGACGCCTTAAGGATAATGGCTAAAACCTATACGATACGAATTGCAAACGTTGAAGAAGAAATACTCGATGCTGTTCAATTATCCTACTACTTGTACCAGAAGATTGTCACGTCGTTTCGATGTTTCCTATACCAGCGTATGGCGAACTTTTTCGCGAACAACAATTGTATCCATATCCAAATGTCTGGTGTGGTCTTCTGGGCGACATCATCGGCCCCTTCTTCGGATCGTGGAAGGCGCAGTAACTATCAAGCACCATCCTGATGCTATATGAAGATCAACAAAACGAAGGCCCCTTTGAACAGTTACTCTAAATGTTGTAAAAATAATACAAAAATAGTAATAATAAATAATAAATCTTTAATCTTCGATATCTATTTAATAAATGAGTTTGAGATATATGTTAATATAAACTTTTTTGTTTATTTTGTGTTAGAGAAAACATACCTATAATAGTGCCGTGCAATTTCGAAACACCCTGTATAATAATTAATTAATTGTAAAAAAATAATAGAAACAGTAGAAATTTGGTACGAATGGACTTATCGTTTTTTAATATGTTCACAATAACATTTCATATAGATACTATTAGGGTGGGATACATACTGTAACCACCTCCATCTTACAAATTATACAACTGTTTATTTAATTGCACTAAAATAGGTACTTAACCTATATAAATAGAGATATCTAGGTATTATTTTAGAAATCGAGATTCAGTTGTTCTTATTTTCCTAGTGAGCCTATTAAAATATGAGTAACCAGTTAGTATTGTTTTCACATATTGAGTATTAGGTCAAATAAATTATGTGATATTTTTGAACATCGTTATCAAAGGCAGAAGTTCTTCCATAACCAAAACTCAAGTCTCCTCCTCTAGATCTCAGGAACCACCGTTGAATAGTGTAATCGCCACAGACTTCGTTTTTGAACTTGTAAAACAAACAAAACTAAATAACCTTTGAAATCTTAGTTAAGACTAAATCATTTCCAAGTAGCGAAATGTTACAGGGGTAAAGAAATGTAGGAAAGAAAATTAATAAGTGTTTACATTTGTAAAATTAAAACAAACATAAAGAATTGAGTATTTGGAACGGTATTTCATAGAAAACATAAAATCCTGCATTATTTTCAGGACTACCCAATATTACACAATGCTGCATGGAATGCTATGTTTGATTACAGATTCATTTTTCTACAGTATTTTCCCATGCTGAGTTGCATCATTGAAAATGAAATATGATAATAATTCACTTCTTGTTATATACAAAAAAAAAATACTAATCATCACATAATTTCGTGTGTTATTAGGGAAGCCCCTAAAGTGATTTTTTTTTTGGGAGGGGGCGATTATGGAAACCAGTGAAGCTTTAAATATGTTTATAAAGGAGGCAGAGGGGCATGAGGACGCCCACAACATCAAGATAATTCGGTATGGCACCGGGCCGCGGCCCCCTGAATAGAAATTAACACGTTTCCTATTACATTGCCTCCTTTTACTCTCCTCCGCACTGTCACCAAAAAAGAAAAGTCGAGAAGAACTAGTTGGTATTCATATCGGAAGGGGCCATCCTGATCGTTAAACACATATGTACATCTCGTGATATCCTCTCACTATACATATGTATATACGTATATACCCTGGCGCCATTAAAACAAACTTACTAGCTATCGATACGTCTCAAGGTCGATCTGTCAGGAAATCGAATGTCGAGGATGTGACATCATACCCAATCGTCTACTATAGGGTAGTCTGTAATGAAAAAGTTTAGCTGTCCTAAATTTCGTCTCCTAGATACATTGAGAACACTTATTGAATGACATTTCTAGAGAAGCCGGATAGAAGAAACCACAGAAAACTAATCAAATTTTATCTAATCTTATATCTTAAAATGTATGTTCGACAACTTTAATGATATAATAATAGTTGTACAACCGTGAGCTGGGTGAGAACAACTGGGTGGTTAAATGACGCTTCAAGAGCAATTCTATGAATGATTTATGGACATTTTGGAAGTAGTGGAAGAGAAAAAACAACAAAAAAACAGAAAACGAAACAAAGGTGTTTACCTTTTATACATTTTAATTTTAATTTTATTGTTAGCCCCAAAACAGTATGTATATCCAACAGGGTATATCTATGGCTGTTAACATGTTAAATGGTTTATCTGTTACAACCGGGTTTGAACCCAGGACCTTCACTATAGTAAATAAGCAGTTTATACAATGAGCCAAGGGCGGATCCAGGATTTTTTCTGGGGGGCACAACGGTCAGACGGGCAAAATAATCGACAATAACTTAGAAATAAACTTGTAGTATTGATAGAAAGGTTTCAAACGTTTATTAAAATTTCAAAACAAAAGTTTCACTCATTTTCTTTCTGTTATTTTATTCATATGTTTAATCAACTAGGATCATGCGATTTCCCTATAATTATGTACTGTAATGGATTATCCACAGTATACAAAAATACCATCTGAGAGGCACGTGCCCCCGTGCCCCCCCTAAATTCATTTGCACTGAGCTACCACACTTCCTTTAATAAAACTTATTATAATTATGAAGTTTCAAATTGAGGCCGAAGATACTTCAGAGGTTTTCTATCAAAAAATACATCCAATGAAACTAAATATACTTGTTATAATAAATAAACAAGATTGTACCTACCAAATTCTGAAAATGATGAAAACTCAAATTACGAATTATCTTATAGGTGTTACTAATAAACTAAATATCAATAAATATTTGGCACACGACCATTAATAATTTTTAAAAACAGTGCCGTTTCAGGCTACTCCAATACTTACTCGACAATTCATTAGAAAAGACTCATATACATGACTATTATAAAACCTATTTGGACTTACGTCAACCATCAAAGATCAAATAGACGAGCAATGGAGTGGTCTATCGGGCTAGTGAATCAATTGTAGATACAAGGCGCAAAAGAAAAATTGCACTTTTCAGCAAAATATCAAGATTACCAGTAAAACAATTAGTAATTATTACAAACAATTATTATTAGTACAAACAATTAGTAATTAGTACAAACAATTATTAATCAGTAATTAGTAAAACCTTCTTAGTAGAATTTGTTATTTGAGTACTATCACTGGGTAGTTTTCCTGCTTGCCTTTTTCCGTGCCGCAATGCGTAATTCATTATATTTACATGGTGTATTGTAATATTACAGTTGACCATTTCGAAAAATATTTTTTTAAATATTATTGTAATCAATATATTGCATATTTTTTTTTTATTAGAAAACTGCTAGAACCATCTTCTGAGAACCCCGGTAGCAGATGCACTAATTATCGACTTTTCCACAGGATGATATTAAATTATTTAATATTATCCTCACAGGGTCACGGTCGTACGCACACGCTTGTTTCGTGTGGACGCAGGGCCCGTATCGAGAGACCCCCACGACTAAAGAAGGGTTCCGGACCCTAATTGATACCCCCCTAGGACGGCGAAGTGTGGCGGCCCTCGGAGTAGACCCTCAGATAATGGAAGTAGGAAGCGCGTGGTCCGTGAAGACGAGGAAACGCCACTTGCGCCCAAGGCCTTCGGAACAACTGTTGCTCGCTGTTTATATCTCCTTCCAGATGTCTCGTCCGTTATCTCACTCACTTAGCCGTTGTCTTATAACGTTCCTTCAACGATCCTTCGCAGTGCTCGTTCTAAAGCGGCGGGTTTCGGCGAACAAATGGCATCGCAGCGCCTTATGGTTCTTGGGGGCAGGCGACCGAGTCGAGGTTCGATATGGTTTGTGTCATGGTAAGTGACTTCGGAAGAACAAGCCTTAAGGAACTTCTTTTAGTACGTCTAACACGTTTTTACATAAAGTGTTATAAATAAATATAATATATTGAAAACAAAACTGAACCGAGAAGATTATTAGGTTCAGTAGTGGTTGATTTGGTTGTATTTTTATTGTGGAACATAAAATCTAGATAAATAATACAAATCCGCACATTTTCAAGCACAATTTAAATAAAGAAATATATATAAAAAAATTAACCGTAAGACGAAGGGTCTTGGGTACAGTAGAGAGTCAGTACTGTTTAGGGACTGTACTGTTTCTATGACAACAGTATTGGAGGGAGGTGATTTGTCCGAGGTCACTCTCGATTCACCATAATGACGGTACCCACTTCATACAGTCTCGGGATGGTCTCCAGATTCCTCTGGATCCATCCCGGCTTTTAACAGATTGAATAAATTATCTGCCACAGGCTGATTTGAACTCAGGACTTTGAGTATAGCGGTCTATCACTGTAACCCGCTCCATAAAATGTTTTTCCTTGAAACGTTTTAATGAAATATAAGAAACATAACCAATAATCAGAAATGGCAGATTTGAACACACTGTCGAACTTGAAATTGAGTAATACAGTTTATAAATTAAAAGTTTCAGAAATGGCCATCGAGGAGTTGTCATTCAGATTCGTTAACCTCATACTTTCTAAGGCAAACCTGCAGTTTACATAATATCCATTTAGCATTATAAATAAAACAAGTAACAACATCAAAATCATGAAATGCAAGATCTAAAAATAAGAAAGCATGATACAATTACATATTTAATCTGCAGCCCCAGTGAATAAGTGGTTAATTCGAATTTTGCCCTGAGAGATTTGACTGTATTGAGGGAAGCTGGCTCGAGCCATTCTCGTAGTTATTGCCTTGAAATGGAGATGCAGTAAAAGCGACAACTCCTTTTCAAACCAATTTACTATAAAAATATCAAGATTCTGTTTCTCTCAAGTATAAGAAAGTCATTTAGGATAAAATTCGACTTAGGCACTTATTAATTGGTGCTGTAGATATATGACACATATGTAACATTATCAAACTTTTCTCAATCATCTCAATCTCATTGGAGATTAAAAACTAAAAACTAGATAAATAAAAAAAAACATGAAATGCAAGACCTATAAAATAACAAAGATTAGCTGTGTACAATTTTATACCTAATATGAAGAAGACTAATAAAAATTGTTAAGACATTAGTAGAAAAATTACAACCAAATATCCTTTAGCACTCATTGGTGTTTTTTATTCCTATTTTAGTTTAGAGACTTAATGCTTTATTGTTGGTGTTTTTCTACAACGGATTTGTCATGCATTTTACGTATATACGATTATCTTTCGAGCTTTAGCTGTACTATATTATTTTATAAAAAAAAAATATATATATACATTTTTATTTATAATTTTTTTTATAAATTCTTCCCAGGAGTGGATATTACATGACTTCCTTTCCCCTTCGAAGGATAAACAAACAGTTAACATGGTCCTGCCTTAATGTACCCTTATCCGTATCAATTTTCCACCGCTCAGTTGGTAACTCAATGAGATCCCACATTTCGGGGGGGGGGGGGGGTTAGTCTGCTACTGCATGTGGGCGTTAACTTTAATTGTTTTTAATTATTACTTAACACCTTATAATTAACTTTTAATTACTGTAAGAGCTATTGTTTTTATAATAGCTTTTTAATATCGGATGTACACTAAATGAATTTAAATAGAGGAAAATTAACTGGGTCAGTTGCTCATAGATCTTTCGTATCTGACGCATTACTTAAATGGAAGAATGAAAACAATTTACTTCAAAGGATTCTACTTGAAGATATAAATATAAATATATATATATATTGTCAATTAATGGATCAAACCGGAATTAATGGACACCATACTTTTGTATACATTTAATAATTTATGCATTTGTTCGGGAGAGCCAATTTTCTTCGTCACTTGGAGAAATGGCTTAAAGAAAATTGTTCACATTGTTAATGGCATTGAAAAATAATTAAATATGTATAATTAAATTAGGGTATTTAATTTTGAGTGGTCTAATATATGAGTATAATATGAGTGGTCCAATATTGAATACTGTCGATCCTTGACACTTTCCACAATTTCAATTTAATAGTTGATTTTTGAAAATATGAAATATGAAAATAAAAAAACACAAAAGGAGAAGATGTGAAAGGATGAGATAGCGTTTCATTAATTTTATTCTTTATTAATAAGTTAGAAGGAGCTAACTCCAAAAGATTATTCAGAATTTATTTGTATGTTTCCCGGTTACATCGGTCCGTAATGCTAAACCTAAAATCTGAAATAGCTCAACAATATCTACAACTTCCTTTTTTGGACAAGCATTTTTATATATATATTTAAAATTATTGCACTTTTAAGTTTGCACCTATTCATAACTTACAGACATAATTATGAAAATTTGGAAACTAGTGGGTAGGTATGTAATTCTGTTAATAAGAAGTGTGGTGTCTCCGTTAACGTCTGTCCCACTTTACAGAAGTAAAATAAAATATTATAATACATCAATAATTTAAATTATCAACAATTAAGTGTACACCGTGTAGCGTGATCTAGGACAAATCACCTCCCTGCACAACCTTAATCCATGAAAAAGTAAGGTCTCTTCCATGTAATGAACCCCAGACCCTTTACGGGTTATAGTGGTACAGGTAAAAAATAAATTAAGTGTACACCAGCACTGAAACATCACAAATATTAAATAAATTAAAAAACACACCTCACCTTAACATCTCCTTAAAATGCAGTTCTACTACAGTAAATGGAGATTACCGTAGTAGAATTTCAGTTCTACTGAAGTAAAAATGTACATACTTTAATAAAATTCTGAAATATTTTTCTTTTGAACAGAAAAGATTTTACTTGGACGGGATTCGAACCCGGGTCTACATATCTAAATATTTAAAAATATTCACCATCAAAAGAACAATATAAAAAAAATATTAATAAAATTCATTAAACGATAGGTTTGGAAAAAATCAATAAAAGCTTATTGAACTCCTATGTAATAGAGATATTATCTCTATTTGATAGGTGCATTTTCTATGGCATGAAAATTTTTTTCTAGCGCCACATACATATAAAATAAGTATTTGTCAGTTTATTTTATACCTGACTGTTATTAATAACTTAACTTAATGAATCAATTTATTTTCCCTAATTTAAATTAATTTTTATTGTATTATTGTTTAATTTTTTTAAACTATAAAACTGCTCTCAAAATCCTAATATCATCTGTATAGAGGTCATCATATTTATAAACTGTTCCCCGCGATCGTGAACGTATTAATTACAGAAGCCATCCTGTCATACATTAATCCCTATAATTCCAGCGCACGAGTCGACCCAAGGATGGCAGAGGTGGAGAGGACAGATGTACGCGGGTAGGATTCCACATGTTGCCTCGTCTCCTGGGAACGCCATTACATATTTCAGTAGCCGATGAATATTTAAGCGAGCTGATTAACGATGGAATAATGGGCCTAATTTTTCAATAACCTGAGGGCCAGTGCGTGTGTCACAGACCCTGCGTTATTATCCAGGCCACAAAATATACTTTCATAGTAAACCTAAACACTATTCCATATTTTAGAAAATGGTATGGATATGAAGTGGTTGAATAGACGGGATATGAAGGAGGGGAAGTGTTAAAGGGAAAGGAAAGGTGTTGTAGCGAAGGAATGATCTGGATAAAGCTAGAGTTCGATTGAGTTAATATACACCTGAGAGGCAAGCAAAGGTGTTAAGGGAGATCACTATTCACTATGTTTACAGTTTTGACTTAAAGTAAGTCGTAGAAGTATAATGGAAGGCGGAGATTGATAAATTGGTAGAGGAAGGATGACAGAATGTACTTGCAGAAGTGGGAAGGGTAAAGCAACTCTATGTAAAATCCTGGGTTTTATCATCAAAGATTTTCTTGAGAGTTAGGACAAAAGTCAGAGGCCTAGCCCTGATCCTCAAGAACTAATCTAAAATAAATATATCAAAATCTTTTTAGATTTTAGATCTTTTTAATCTCTCGAGTACAGTTTGAATCTGTGCATCATTAATACCCATAATGTGGCATATTGCACTAATTGCTGTCGAATAAAAATATATTATAATCTAAAATAATTAAGTAGTACAGGCCTCTTCAGTTATCGATTGCGAAGAATCTTTAGCTTTGCATGCTTTGGTAAAATTGATTGGTTTTATCGAACAGTTTCAATGGACTGCAATCATCTCGGGATAATTATCATGTTTCCGCATAATGGGTGTCTACTGGTTTATTACTGAGTTTTATATAAAAATAATCCAGAATAACGAATAAAAGATAATCCATAATTATACCAAAATTCTTGATGAGGTTCTTAGGTTAGACTGCTGTAACAAGCCTGTCAGGAAAAAATTAACAGATCCTTAAATCTCCGCAGATGATGGATTATTTTCTATTAGCCTGGGGTCGTTTTAGAATCCTCAATCAACAAAATTCTCAATAATATGTGTGATTGAGAAATCGACATAATAATGAATTTATAATAATACAATACTTGTCAAAAAAGTTTTAGTATACGGAGTATTGGGATTGGTATAAAAAAACTGCCATGCAATATTCTAGAAAACATTTGAAAAGAAGTTGGAATAAACCTCTAGTAACTTTACCAAGTTAAGAATAAGGGAGCTAAGAAGTCAGCATAATGTAGTAAAACTGGGAGCTTGTTGATTTGTTGGGGCTTTTCGGCAAAAAAGAAATATGAAACTGGAGCTCCCAACAAAAGACTGGTTTTTGGCCCTTATCAGATCTGAAACTGTAGACATCGTAGCCTCTTGGGTTACCCTCTGCTCTTTGCTTCTACATCCTCTCTCTCTCTCTCTCTCTCTCTCTCTCTCACTCTCTCTATCTCTCTCTCTCTCTCACTCAATCTCTCTCTTTCTTTCTTTGGAGGACACAAACTGACCGTGATTCTGTCGTAAAGAATGATAATCTTACATCAGCAAAACATGTTCAAGTTGTGCATTTCACGATAAAGCACAATGTATTACCGTCGTATGGAATCTTTAATGTTATATCTGAAAGAGACCCCTCGCTGCTATTTTGTGTGGAATATGACTGAGTAGATCAAAAGCGTTTCTGAAATTTATTTACTAGAACTAATACTCCTGGGCTAATATTTTTTTTTACTGATTCTAAGTGAATATCGTTTTTTATTTGACGTCATATAACTTTATTAGGCGTTGACCATGCCCGAATAAATAAAGAAACGGTCAAAGAAATCACTTAATTAATCTATAATGATTCAAATAACAATCGTTCATCCCAATATTGTAATGTCATTCTAACAACTAAATATATTTTTGAAGAATGTAATTATTACTTATACTTAAAAATAACAATAAACCGGGACTAACCCCAATTCGGAGGGACAATCGCGTTGGGTTACTGTCTCAATTACAATAATAACTCAAATTGTATCTAAATTTCCTCCATCATCCAGTAGTGTTGAGTGAGAGATTTTGCGTGCGTTTCTGCGTTATTGGTTCATAATACTTACTAAATTTTATAAAGCCGAAAGGTTTTACCCCTTTCAATGCCAACGAACACCAACAACGACCGTTGTTTCAAACTAGTGAACATGTAAATATTATTTTTTTCATTAATTTCGCGAGTTATCTCTACGTAAGGGAGTGGTGTGTTCAGTGGTAGAGCGCTGATTTACCATCCCGAGGCTGGCAGGACTTTTATTTAATCTTTTAGGGGCCGTAAATGGATCCTGTGGGATCTAGGATCCTCCTAGGGCTCACTCAGCCTCTATAAAGTTGTCACCAAAAAAAGGGCATCAGTTGAGCGCGATCTAGGACAAATCGCCTCCCTTCGCAGCTTGAATCAGCTGTGGTCTATCTATTATCGCCAAATACTTGGTTGTTTCATTTCTTATAATACAAAGTGTATATTCACGAGCATGAAAATATAATTTTTTTCACAAACTTCTTTGGGTAGTACCTACAGCTTAAGACACTCTTAGTTATTGTTCGGTTGCTAATCTCAACTGGTTATTTATTTAGACCTCAAACGGTTACTGCAACTGGAGCAGTTATAACTGTCGCAGGTAAATGTCACGGCTTCACACTTTAGGTATACTAAGAAAAATGTATTAGAGATAACTAGATACCGGTCCAGGGCGGTACTAGTTCCAAGTTGAGAGGGAGCCAAGTGCCATGTTAGCTGGAGCTAATTGTTTCCCGTACATTAGCCAGTACAGCTGCTTCCTCGCAAGGTGTTCTCCATCCACCTTATGAACCTTGGCAGGGTTCACCTACCCCCATCGGCTTAAGCTACGTGTATACATTACACTCCAAGAGGTCTCCGACTCTAGTCATGTGAGTAAATAAATATATC
Source organism: Troilus luridus (assembly GCA_964056705.1). NCBI lineage: Eukaryota > Metazoa > Arthropoda > Insecta > Hemiptera > Pentatomidae > Troilus > Troilus luridus. Next base: position 112,338,834 of record OZ057414.1, on the reverse strand, counting down.
AGGTGCTTTAGACAGTCTTTCTTGGTGCCTCTGGCCGTTGTGGTTAGTATTTTTGAAGGTTGTTCAGATTGCGGATGTAACTGACAAAATATTAATGTTTCAAGGAATCAGTAAAGCAAAAATATGGATAAAATAGTTATTATGATGCAATGGGAGTTCAAAATGTTTCTAAAAATTCCAATCAACGTCGGCAATTCAGGCACCATCAGGAAATAAATCAAAATCCATATTCATCTATCCAAACAGACCCATCCACTTGAGGCTGCAACCTCACGTCTAGCATACAATAATCACTTGAATCCAATTAAATCGTGATATATATTATGGAAGACTCCAAAAAGTCCCAAGTCTCTAAAAATAGTGGGGGGAAATACCCAACATTCGTTTCAGATGATGATAATTCAGTCATGATTAGGACATTAACCAAAATCACCATATCAATGAAGATCAAATGGAACCCTTCTCACATCAACAATCTTTAACTTTGATTTTTGGCTAATTTTCATCCAGTGTATTATAGATTTATTTGTTGTTTTTTACAATTGCATTTTAAGAAATATTTTAAATAAGACATGCATCTGCAAACATAAATGTTTACCCCAATTCTACTCATGCGTAGTATAGTTGTACAAGCCTAAAGGTTAACTAGATATGTATAAAAATAATCAGAATGATATTTCTCACAACCATTAAACAGAAATGGCACCTCCTCCAAGCCGTTAGGTACTCGTTAATGATCCCCATCCTAATTATACATAGATAGTCAAAATTTAGGGATCCCACTATGCATCTTCCAGTTAGCTATAGCAGCGTAAAGTGACGTTACAGAAATAAATAACTCCAGAATTTTATATTCTAGTATCTTCGAAAGTCAGGAATTAGTGACTTCACATATTAATTAATCATAATATAAGAAATTCTAAAAATGTTTTTATAGTATATTTTTTTTGTTTTCGGGGAAGAGGCAAGAAATGAGAGATTTTATTTTGGAGGAGAAAGATTAGAAAATGCTAACCGTTATACCTACATAGGAATAGTTATTAGAAAGACGTGAAAGATAGACCAGTAAATTTTTAAGTAGAATAAAGATAGAAATATTTTGAAAGTGATATTTTTTCCTACTCTGATGTACGGAAGTGGGAGTTGGGTTGCTAGTGATAAGAAAATCAGCCGAATCACTCCGGTAGAAATGAAGAAATACCTACGCAGAGTAGGAGGTAAAATTAGAATAGACTGTGTAAGGAATAAAAGAATTAGAGAAGAACTAGAGATCCCTGCATTAATGGATACCTTGCACAAGTGACAACTGAGATGGTTCGGACACGTATGTAGGATGAGTCCGGACCGAGACCCACGGTGCCAACCTACGTGCTCAAGACCTTGAGGACGACCCAGGATTGCCTACGATGAATATATCCGCAAGTTGGGAGAAAAGAAGGGGAGAAATCTTGTTCAAATGAGACAACTCTCACAAGATAGAGAGGACTGGATGAGATGGGTCGAGGGTCCTCCACGGTGAAAGCTACAAGGAGGAAGGGAAAGAAGAAGAGAAGTATATTTTTTTCATATTTATTTCCAGATTTCTGAAGATTTGGCTGAAATGTATGGGATGGCTGATACAGCTTATTAATTAACGTTATTGTGCGAAATACACCAGCCTTCTCGATTTCCCCATGTTAAAAAAACTTCTATAATGCCTAATTCATATCTCAATCTTTTATGTATGGTACCAAAGTTTAGTCTGGTATAAACAGTGGGAAATATGTGAGTAATTTCAAACAATAATTCTATTCCTGATTTCTCGATTGTAATTCAGACCATAAGAACTGTTGTACAAATCAGCCATTACACATATTCAATACCAATCCCAAGCTGTGACCTGTCCCCTCATGTTACTCACGGGATTCATTGAAGCCTAACGCTAGCGCCACTCCTGCCGGCTGGCTGCTCGGGTTACTCTAGCGTACAAGAGAGCAATTAGTAAGAAGTGAGACGCAGAAGTCGCCCTGAGAGAGGAGTTCAATTGGACGTGGATGTTCTCCGATCTGGAACGAACCCTTGGCCCCGTATGGCGTATTTAAAAGTTTAATGCGGACTAGAGCCGCTCAGTTCCCACGGAATAAAAGATGAAGGGGAGACCTCGCCTTCTGTTTACATTTACAAGTTGGTCATTGAAGAAGTTAGTTAGGAAGAAGGAACTCTATCCTTTCTTCTCCCGGCCACTTTGTCTCTTCTCTTGTCTTATATTTCTTTTTCTTCTTCTTCTTCTTCTCACTTTTATATCGAGTCTGAATTAACAAGTTCCTTTCAATATGTAATTATCGGAGGAACGAAGGCGCTATACATTATAGAAATTGTAAATTAAGTAAAATGTTATAAATATTTTTAATAACAATATGTATAGATACATAACGGTCACCTGTGGTCTAGTGGTTAGCGTAACAAACTACTAAGCCCATGATCGCGGGTTCGTAGCCCGGCAGGTGGCCCTAGGATTTTCTTAAGGAAGTAAAAAATCCTTAGTTACGCCGTCCTTCGGAAGGGACGTTAAACGGGGGTCCCGAGCCTGTACAATGTCAGGCACTAGTTAAAAATCCCTATTAGCATCGTCCGATTAGCCATAGCAGCGTAAAGTGACGTTAAACGAACAACTACAACTACTATAGATACACATTTATTAATTTTTAGATTAGATAAAACTCTTTGATACAATTTATTTTTTCATTTGTCTTCAGCCTCATTTCAATCTTTTTTCTTCCCCGCATATAACCATAATTTAATATTTTTCGTTTATAGACTTATTTAATTAATTTAAAACTAAATAACACTTACAAATCAACTTTATTTCTTTGCCAGATTAGTGTATTTTTATCATTCTCATAGATTTCATATCATCGTTTCACTAATTGTAATTATCTTAATTTTTTTACCAGCTATTTCATTTTATTCTTCTCATTTACTCTTTTATATTGTCTTTAACTTAACTATTTCATATTAACTATTTCATTACTGTCTTTAATACAACGAAATTATTTTGTTTTTGTTTTTTCTCAGAATAAAAAAAAGGCACTGAGGTTAATCTGCAAAGTCGTCACAGGATAAAAAATAAGAGATTAATGCAACTCGCATTGTTAAGATTCTTATACAGTATCAATTTGATCACAACATACAGGAAATAAATAACATAAGATAAATAGATTAAAAAGAAGGAAAAACTCGGGAAAGTGAACTTAATAAAATTGATAAGAAATTTTTGAAATTATTCATTCAAAAACATTTATATTATAAATTTTTAACGAGAACAATAAGCTAGACCTTTTCCTATAGATGTTTTTTTGTAGGGAATAACCAAGGGCGGATCCAGGATTTTTTTCTGGGTAGGGGGCACAACGGGCCAGCGGGCAAAAATATCAACACTAACATAGAAATAAACTTTTAGTATTTATAGAAAGGTTTCAAAGGTTTATTAAAATATCTAAAAAATAGTTTCACTCATGTTCTTTCTGTTATTTTATTCATATATTTTAAAAGCTATGATCATGTGATTTGCCTATAAGTATGTTCTGTAATGGATTCTCCACAGTACACAAAAAACCGTCTGGGGGGCACGGCCCCCCCCTGAATGATGATTATCGTCACCTAAAAACTATAAAGATCTTTTATAAAAACAATTAAATACAAACCAACATAACATAAACTACAAAAACTTGGTTCTTGGTTTTACATTCTTGTAACTGAGCATTGCTTTCACATATTTCAGCACGACTACGTTGAAGCCAGTAATAACCTATAACCTATAACTCATTTTCAATTTACTTTCGTTAAATACTTAATTTTATTGAGCACATTGACAAAAACAATGCGAATTGTACTTATTCGATCTTTACCAATACTCTCTCTTTCATGATATGTAGTATATACTTTCACGTGTCTGTCATACATAGATATGTAAAAGCAATGTCATTTTATTTTAAAAAAATGAATTACATAAAATCTTAAAACAATTATATCATATCACATTATATTATTATTATTATGGTAACAAAAACCAATATTCCATTAGTTTCATCCACAATCATATACATTCTATTGTTACAAAAGATCAATTTCCTTAATCGCTAACTAAGCACCAGCAGCGCAATCTAGCGTAATCAGCACGAAACCTAGGTAACGTTTCGGAAAAAAGCTGCTTAGTAATATATGATTTCATTCGTTTTTTGAGCTATTAACAAAGATATTATTAATTATTTGGTATTACAAAGGTATTATATAATAATTTATTTATTAATATTGAAGAACAAAAGCTCAACACATACATATAATAGATGTTATGACAGTAAAAAAAATCCAAACAAAACTGATCTGACTGTTAAGTTATTTTTCAGTATATTATATGTTTAAGGCTGTCATTTTTGTTCATTTGAGTTTTCATTGAATTCTGTTTAATATCATATTTTTCTTGTTAATTTGTCGCTAATTTTATTGATATAAAGCGATTATAAATACTAGAATTTATTTAGTTTTTCATTTAGACCATCAAATTGTCACTTTTCTATAATTTGCATTTTCTTCTTTTTCCAGAATATTTACATCCTGACATTTTGACGTTTCTTCCTTTAATCTGTTCTTTTATTTTATCAAAACGCTCATAAATATCCTTGCTCCTTCTAAGTTTATATTGCTGATCATCTATGTTAACACACTCTTGTTGAAATATATTTAAATATTATTATTAAACTTTGAGGGAAACAATTTAACCTCTATTGAAATAAAAGAAATTCAACTTAACACATTTATGCAGTCACTAATCATAATGTAGCATGACAAACTACTATGCCTAAGATGGCGGGTTCACAGCCAGGCAGGTGGGGCCCTAGGATTTTTTAAAGGGAGTAAAAAATCCTTGGTTATGCCGTCCTTCGGAAGGGACGTTAGACGGGGTTCAGGAGCCTATACGATGTTAGGTACCCGTTAAAAATCCATATCCTAATTAAACCTGGTTAAGAAAAATTTAGGACTCCCATTAAATAAAATTCATAGGATACATGATAATATTGAATAGGTGTTTTGATCGAGGAATGTGGTAGTAAACATTTCATAGTACATTTTGCATAATTATGATAAAAACATAGTCTAAACTCCGTCAAAAGAAAGTTTAACGAGTAGGCTAAATCTCAAGAGCTGAAGGTAAAACTTATTTTATTAACAGTATATATGAATGTATATATCTGTGTGTATGTGTTTGTGCGAGCGTGTATGTGTGTGAGAGTGTGTGTGCGCGCGCGCGCGTGTTTGTGTGTGTGAGTGTGTGAGTGAGTGAGAGTGTGTGTGTGTGTGTGTTCCACATCCAGTTCTCATAGCTATGACCCGCATTCTAATTTTTATTCTAATTCCGTCACAGCTAATAGTTTCCTCCTGTTACTTCCATTACCTGAGACTAGATAATGGACAGTAATTCCGGAGATGGAGAGTATAAGGACTTGGAAGGACCCGGAGCTCCTGTGATAATATCAGGAGGCGGAGAAGGGGGCGATTGGGCGAAATAGTGGGAGGTAAAAAGTGTCTGAGGCATTCTACCTGCGACCGCCCATCGCAAGGTGAACCAGCCGCCGCGAAGGATAACCTCCAAGGATACCCGACTTCCAAATTAGGATGGAATCTCGGCTAGGGAGAGTGAGTGTCCTGTCTCTCTAGTCCAAATTGGACGGTCCTCAACCTCTTTAAAGGTACATTCTTCGGAACGGCATTCGATCCTGATAGGTATTTACATGGGCTTCGAATCTTGTCTTCGTTATCGGATTATGCAGAGAATTCTGATGAGAATTATATTGTTTTAGTTAATAAAGTGTTTTAAAATTATTTAAAAAAATGATGGTAAACTTCATACGACGAACACCCTCAAATATAAACTATAAATAAAGAAAACCATTGGAAGAACGATTGGAAAACTCCAAAAAATGAAGTTATGAATCTATAATCTATAACAATATAACATGTTGGAAAATTACTAACAATTCATACATAATTAGTTGTAACTAGTTACTAATTATTAGTTATTATTTACTAATTCAAAATTAGATATTAATTTATAAAAGTATTTATTTTTCAGTATTTAGAGACTAAAGCTTTGGTTTTTGGAGTTCTTCGTAGCATTATTCATGGCTCTTCGCATTGAGCTCGTTTTTTGCTTATATTTTATCATTTATTTTGTCCTTATTTTTACCAATTTATAACTCGTTCAAATGAATGAACTTTGATCAATTACATTTATTGAACGTAAATTTATTTCTAATAGAATATAATGATAATTGCAATAAAGTACTTCTTATTTTACAAATTTTTTTTTCTTACTCAAATTAGTTTCTCATTTAATTTTATTTTACTGTGCTGTTTATGTTCTTTTGTTGTTTTTTCTTTGCTTTTAAGGATTGCCTACAAATTTATTCCGGAAGGTTAGTACAGAATAAATAATAAAATCAAAAGGGTTTCAGTTGAACTTCGAGTACTTTTTCGTTAAAACGTTTCGGATTAAAGATGTTTATTTAAGTTTCTATCCAAAAACTTCATAGTTCATTAAGAGCATTTCATATTAACATGAAACAATGTGTTTATACAATAGCACAAATTACATAAACACAATACATAATAAATGCGTAACTCTAGACATTAGAACAACCGATGCGAGACAATTTTGGTGACCTTTAGATCGAAAACTAATTCACTTCTCCTGAAATCTGAATACATATGTACGTACGTGTGATATACAACATTTCGTGGTGAAGTCGATAATTGTTTCTCCGTACTAACTACAATTATAAATAAATTATACACAAACTATTTACTGTAACATATATTAAATTCATTACCAGGTTAGGCTTAATTATCTACCTATTTTGGAACGATATCCAGTTCAACTTCCTTGATGATAGCCTTGAAGCTTGATATTATAAAAATAAAATCTTATTTAGTTTTAAATATCTCCTCTATTTTAATGTAGTTTATTTGCATAATTTATAAAATTGGTGCCTGATTATTGTTATCGGGTCCGGTATTTCAAGCGATCAAGAAAATAAATAATTTTTTGCTTGATTATTTATAAATAAAATACTTTTTTTTAGTTGTTGGATTCATAAGGTTGGTTTCATGCATAAAAAAAACTTATAGTTTATAAGAAAATGTCTTGATCTTATTTCACTGCACTGTCTGTATTGAAATATTGGAACTCGAAAATCGAAATATTGGTTTCAATTCATGTTGATTTAGAACGAATAACTTTCTATTCCTTTCGTCATACAAAAGAGCTAATAAAATGGGCGAAGTATCGAAATAAGGATCCAAAATATGAATAATATGACTAAAAAATAATCTTTCAGATACGCCACGGCATTGGAAGGATGATAGTATAGTATGACTGGTCCCTGTGTTAAGGGTGTATAGGTGTATGCTAATAAAATATTTAGTGCATTTTTGAATTGGTATTTCTCAAAATTAAAACTGTTTTAGTGTGGGAAAAACTAAGGAAGCAAACTGGTTTCCGAGTTGAGTAAAACTCGATTTGACCAAAGAAAATCTTCTTTTTATTGTTATTAAACAATACAGAGTATTTTTATAAATTATAAAGATGATTTTTATTAGTTGATGTTATGTAATGTCAATATTATCATTATTCTTCGTTTTTCTATTATAGAGTAATTATGATATTCCTCTGGTACATATTACAATTTCTCAAAAATAAATACAAAATTATAATATATATAAACGGATTCGGAGTAAAAATAACGATTGATTCATTGGAAAAACCGTTAATTTTTTCCCTCTAGATTTATAAATGATCCAGAGTAACATTAATACAGCAATTATAATAATGCCATTGAAAAATTCGATGTATGGTTATCAACTAAGTAGTAGGTACCTATATCATTTTATTCTTGTACATTTTTTGAATGATTGTTAACTTTTTATTTTTTTATTTTCTATAGGTACGTTATTATTTTATAACTTTTTAATGACATCCATCGATATATATATATAGAGAGATTAATTTTATAAATGATGACTTCTTATGACTACGAATATCACAATAATTGGTATTATCTTAATTTATATCATATTATTAATATGATTATAAATGTTTTATTTTTAATCAATCCTCATTTTTATATTTTACGATACTAGTAATGTTTCTGTGATGCTTTTTACTGTTTCTCGAAAAAAAAAATTGCATTAAACATTACACAATACATTTACATATTTAAAGGAAATTTAAACCCTTTTACAAGTTAAAAATCACGGATGACTCACTGAAAAATTAGAAATGTTATCTTGACTGTGCTACTGAAATATGTATTTTAAGCATTTATTATGTTTTTAAAACTGTATTTTTTTATCGTTGCACATTTTCGGAATAATTTTTAATTATTAATTATTGTTTTATTAATTTATTAATGTACCTTGATCATAACTAAGTGTTTAATGCTGAAAATGCTTAAAGGGATGTAATTAATTGATTTTATTTATATAATTATTAAAGATTTAAATTATATTAATTACGTTTGCATTTTTTATTTTTTTAAATAGTACAAGCTTTTCCTGTTAAGGAATGGCACTTGACTCGCCCGAAGACTGGGGGACACTGTGAGACATCCACGAACCGGGATGGTTCTATTATTAGAAGGTTACACCCTCAAACCTACAGAAGCAAAAACATCTCTGGAAGGAAAGGAGCAGGTGTCAGTCCAAGTTAAAGCTCCTAAACTCTCTACCTGCTCGTCTTTAAAGCACTCCAAGACAAGTGCAAGTGCAGCGGTGCAGGTCCGCCATCGCAGGTGAGCCAGCTCTTACGCTATTGGTGGAGAGGGGAGCTTGCGTCGCTCCGGTTGGTCGTCGCCTCCGACCAATCCCCTTCCCTGTCCCCTCCTGTATTATGTATCCACCTGCTAATTACCATCCGCGAAGTCCTTGGCTTGACCTTGGGTAGCATCACTTGGCAGGCCGTGCCGATTCTGCACTACCTTTATTATTTAATTTATTATTATATATTAATTTTTATTTTATATTGCTTATTTTATTGTTAATTGACATTATTCAGAATAACTGTTTCACTCTTGACCTTTCAGTCTTCTCCTTTTATACTGTTTTAACCATTCATGGGTGAAGGATATATAATTTATAATATACATGTTTTGTATTAAATGTTACATTTTATGTAAAATTTTCAAATTAAATAATAGAAATTATTATAAACTAATTAAAAAATAAAGAAAGATTTGTTCATTCATCTTACGTGAGTTGATCAGTGTTATTTAATAATAACTTTACCAAGTATTAGTTTAATTGTTACAATATGTAATCAATTAAGTCGATGTTTTAATTAAAATGTTTTATAAGAATCACACCTGTTCACATGACTTAATTGTAATTATATATGAAAAAATCAGTTCAGTAAAACAAAAAACATGAAATTTTATTAGCAGTTCTTGGATTCTATTTTCTTACAAATTTCTTTCTTTACATTTTTTATATCAAAATAATGTTATTTATTAATAAAGCTTAAAATTTACTGATGCATTTTAATTAAAACTAAAATACTTTAATTTATATTTTGAAATATAAATTCAGATTTTGTATAAACTAACAAGAATTTCCTGAGGGATTTAAAAAAAAACGAAAAATCAAAAAAGTTAATACTAATTTATACTCAGAGACTTTTATTTATATATGCTATAGGTCAGAACATTTGACAGTACAGACCATATGAAAAAGAAATACTGACTAGAATATGTAAAAATTAAAAAAATGGTAAAACTTATTCAGTATGGTACCTATACATTTTTTTACTATTTTAATGCTTCGTTTAGTGATTTCATCAAGTTCAACAATAGTTGTTATTATAAAACTGTTTAATGCACTAGAGAAATGATTCAAGGTCTACAATTTCAGTTATAATTAACAGGATATGTAATTATTATGTTTTTTTAAAATAAATAATACTTTATAGGAATAGATGAACACAAGAATCTACATTGTGATACCGCCATTTTGGAAAACGTATAGGTGCAAATAGAGGCTTTGTAATCCTACAAAAATTCTAAGACATCAGAGCTTAAAAATTATATTACTATTGACAAAATTAAAATACGATTGACAAAGATAACAAATTTTGTTTTATTATGTTATTTGATTGTTTAAACAGAAAAAGTGGTTTTCATAATGAGTTTTTTCAACAATTTTGGATCTAAAGCAAAAAAATAAACGTAACACATAAACCAGGGTGGCGCAAGCAACATTCAACCATTTATTTTGAACGATGTTTTTCAGATGTACAAGTTTTATATATTATTGAAATAATATGTATGTAGAATAATTAATAAGCACATTAACATCTATTTAATCTAATACTGATTCGGTTTCATTAACTTTTTGTTCAGTAGGAAATTTTATTAGATGACAAAATAATGAACTAGAAACTAACTTGGTTAATTAATATAAGTGCACGATTCAAAGCAGATAATATCTTCCCTCTAGATTTATAAAAGACCCAGAGGATTTTTTGTAGCATTAATACAGCAATTATAGTAATGCCATGATCTGAGGATCGTCAAGGTATTGTCCGCGACTTGGAGGATTGTGGACGGACGGTTTCCCTGTATTTAATCGATATTTCGATTTGTATCATAAAACATAAAACCTCAAATTTGGAGGGGAATAGTAAGATTTTTTTTTTAATAAAAAAGGTTGATTACAGAAAACAAGATACTGAAAAGGACCAAAAGGCCCATTTTCCAGTAATATTAAGAGTACGCCCGGTGCGCCTCTGAAGGAAGCCTTTCTCTAAACTGATGTCACGAGCTGGATGAATACGGGCAAAGATATTAATCCGTAGGTAAAGGTAAAAAATATGATTAACATCCGTTCCTCCAGATATACGTTACAGTACGGTGAAGAACGTGAAATATTCCAAGAAGTATAATCTTATTTATTTATTTTTGTTTAAGTACATTTAAAAATGTTAAATAGACTGTTAGGGATCGTATGTGGTCAGCCCTAGTCCTGTGGGCTGATAGATGAGCCTGTCCCTCAGGTAAGAACCTTTGTGGCTGCCGGTCAGGTATTATCGCTACCCCTAGGTCCTATCCCACGGTACTAACCGAATCGTATCATGGTATTCCGGTACCCAATTGGGTACTGACTCGGTACTCCGGTCAGAATTAGTGTCAACGGTGTATCCTCAGACCTGCTATTAAACAGGTACCGATACAGTACGAGAACACTGTTATCGGCAGGTACCAATCTGTAGTCCACACTTACTGTTTGGTACCCGGTTATTCTAGCTACCTCCATTTTTTATGTTTAAGAAACAAAAAAAAAAGAAAAAAATAAGGTTCCTAAATTGGTTACTGTGCCTTCAACAATATTTATAAATTTATAAAACAGGTAAACAGGGTGTCTATATTAAAAAAACACAAAATGATACATACATTCAGCAAAAGATTACTTATTTAATTTAAAATATTAATTAATAAATATTTTATTTGAAATTAAAATTATTCATTATTGTTCTCATTATTTTATTTTACACTTTTTCTTCTCGATTTGCTGGAACATCAAGTTCTGAAGATGATCAATAGCTGTTGATCAGGCCCTTGCCCATTGTATTTTTAATCTCCTCCTATCAAGTCCAGATAACAGGTAGTAGGAAAGAGGAAGAACAAGGGAATTTTGTATTGATGGGTGGAATATTGCGTCAATGTATATGGTACGTGAAGAGAAAAGAGTTTGTCCTAGGTAGGGAGCGACCCCGGTAGCTCAAATGGTTAGAGCGTTGCCACGGTGAGGCGGAGATCCTTGTTCTAATCCCGGCTAAGGGCAAGTCTTTTCTCTTCAAAATAAAAATATTTAAAAATTAAAGCAATGATTAAAAAATTATAATAAATTATAAATAATATAATGACGTATGTCAAAAAGATCCTAAAATTAAAAGTAATGTTCAATGAACATTCTTCCTCGTGTATACATCCCAAAATTGCGAGAACACGGGGGATATGGGATCGGTGAAGAGAACAGATTTGCCCTAGGTAGGAAGCGACCCCGGTGGCTCAAATGGTTAGAGCGTTACCACGGTGAGGTGGAGATCCTGGTTCGAATCCAGGCTGGGGGCAAATCTTTTCTCTTCAAAATAAAAATATTCAAAAATGAATTAATTTGATAATTTTTTTCAAACAGTCTGGTATTCTGGAGCACACATGCACCACTTTCTATGCCTTCGCTGAAGATAAAGCCATTATTACTTCCTTCAAAGAACCTAATTTAGTCTCTATTGCTCTCCATCACCCATTCAGTTAAGAAAAGTGTTTCCACCAATGGCAAATCAAAATCGAACCAAGTTAACTTCTCCCTACGAAACACTTCATGTCCAGCATCCAAAATTACAACTACGTGTCTTTTAAAAACAATGTAAGTTATCTCGGACTGTATTTGGGTAAAATAATTCCATGGAACATACATACACAAGTAAAAAGACAAGAACTGACAAGAAGCTACTTTGAAAACTGTTTATCAGATCTTCACAGGACTTACGAAACGAATTATTAATCTGCAAATTTATACTAAGACTTATTTGTACACAGGGAGTAGAACTTTAGGGCATAGTAAAACATGAGCATGTACACAAAATACAAACAATTATATACAAATAATCCTTGGTTTATTCCGAATCACACCATACACAACATGAACATTCCCCATGAAATGTTATATTCATTACAAATACACAAGATTCGACTCACATACTTAAAATCACTAAAATCCACTCGTTTTTCCCTTTTCCACCTCCCTTTGTTACCCGGACTAGATAGGAGAAGATTAAAAATACAATAATCAGAAATTATTAATCACTTCCAAAAACTTCATATTTTTGCAAATCAAGAGGGAAAGTATACAAACACTAAGATCAAATTTGCTGGATGGGAAACTGCGTAGGTGCAACTGTACAATAAAATATAAATAAATAATAATCAGAATTAAAAAAAAAATGATTTTGATAATTAAGGACTATAATCCGAAAACTCCTGAACACCTTGTTTAAGGAAGACTTTAAACATTCAAAGAGATTTAAATGTTCCTAAGTTTTTACACGAGGCAAGATCAACGTTCTCAGTCGAGTTAAAGTACGAATGACGCAGTTGTGTTGTGAAGGCCAAGGACAGCTTGCCTGTCATCCGCTAATACAGTACTAGCTTCCAATCTTTAGTGTTCTACTATAGTATAGTTATAATTAGTAATATAGTAATATTTTATAATAAATGTAGTTTTATTCGATATATTTACCCTCAATTTCTGTACATTTTTTTCAACGTGTTATCAAATTTTCAATCCCGGAACTAAAAAAACAAACAAAAGAGATGAGGTAAACTCTGAAAAAGCGTTTCTGGCTTAAAAACCATTTTCCAAAACTGTATCCCTAATGAAGTTGTCCGAATTTGAGAACAGATGAAAATCTTTCTGAGATGAGTCTTGTGTAATGAAATAAGGTGGATATGGGAGGACTTCGTAATCCAGCTCGTTTAGTTTCATCACTGTCTCTAGTGAAATATGAGGTCGGGCTATCGTGTAAGAGTATTCCCTTCCGGTTAAACATTACAGTTTTTTTTTTGTTCCATCATGTCAATATCCCTGCAGTAGTATTGTATGATTTCATGTGTCATGAAAGGAGAAATAAAGTATTCCGGCCATTGACCACCTAACAGAAACTAATTTTTTTTTTTAAACACATAAATCACGTGTTTTAATAGTCTTATTTAATGGCTTACTAAAAAATGTTCGTTCAATTGTAGGGATAGTAGATATTATTAAAAAAAATTGAATTAATAAAAGCTTATTATAATCTGTAAACATAAACACAAAAAACTGCAGAAAACCATTAATTCCCCTTTGAATTTAAGAAGTAACAAAAATGCCTGTAAAACGTAACCGACATCAACTGTTAGTTAATTTAATTTACTTTGAAAAAGGCCAATAAATATTATATATAACTGAAAGTAATTTAGTATATAAATATTATATACTATACGTGGTGTTTTAAATACAATTATTTTGTGGGTTTACAAGAACGTATATACATCATTTTCTAAATATTATGATAACATATTGTTACGGTCAGAGCGGGAAGTAGGACCGGCTTCTGATCTGCCTAGACAGGATTAGGCAAACAATGGGATTAAGCGGAAGGGATTAAAGAAGTTGCCGAGGCCAATCTCGTTCAACCTGGATCGGCCTGGAAGGTTCTCGATCCTGTTCCGAGTAATGCCCCACCACGACCTACTTTGCCTATATAAAAAGGACAGCGTTTTCGGCCGCGGCAGTAGTAATAAGACGAGTGAGTAATAAGCAGTGAAGTAATAAGCCAGTGAGTAGCAGTCGTTAACTAGTGATAGTGCGTGAGTTACAGTGAGTTAGTATCAGTCTGTAATAAGTGCTTAGTGAGCAACAGTGACAATTAGTGGCCGTGTAATAAGTGTAATAAACTGTGTGGCAGTTTGTCATATTTGGAGAGTCTTACGGTCGGTGGACTTTAGTTAGCGAACTGTAAGTGTTAATTTGTAATTGTAAACTATAGTGTAATATTATTGTATTTGTACAAATTTATATGAATAGTTTAGTTACTTAGTATAAACAATATCTTATAATATTTGAAATTAGATAACATTTAGTAGAATATTATTATTGTAAATTGATATTAGTTTAATAATTTAACTGTTTTAAATAATCTCATTGTATTCTTTCTAATTTGTTAATAAATATTAGATTCTTGAATTAAGTAATAGTTTAGTCCATTTTACACCCAGTAGCCCGTAACAAATTGGTGTCAGGTGTGGGGTCTTGTGTAATTGTTATTTTGTCTTGCATTTTGTAATAATTGGGCTACTGTTTGAAAAATGGCTTCTCAAAGTCTTAAATTGATGGATTTAAAAGTTGCGGATTTAAAACGGGAATTAGAAGAACGTGATCTGGATTCTTCCGGAAATAAAAGTGTACTGCAACATCGCTTGCGTCAATTTTTTGTAGAATTAGGGGAAAATCCAGATGACGTTCTGTTTGAAACTGATTTGAGCAAGTTGTCTGCAACTTTTAAAAATGAATTAGGCAATGTAGAAAATAAGCTAGGTAATGAATTAAGCAGTGTTAAAAATGAACTAGGTAATGAATTAAGCAGTGTTAAAAATGAACTAGGTAATGAATTAAGCAGTGTTAAAAATGAACTAGGCAATGTAGAAAATAAGCTAGGTACTGTAAAAAATGATTTAATGGATACATTAGAGTCTAAGTTAGGCACATTAGAGACTAAGTTAATGGAAAATGTAGATAATAAGTTAGCCGATGTAAATAATAAAGTAGCAGATGTAGAATCTAGGCTAGGAGAAAAAGTGAACGAAATTAGGCTAAGAATGGAAGCTCTCGAGGGACGTAAGAGCAACCCACCGACGAACGACACCGACCGTTCCTCCGAGGGCAGCCATCGTAATAGCATTCTACCCGCCTATGCTGGGGCGCCGCCAACTCACAATACCATTCCAGTATTCGACGGGAAGACGCCCTGGGAAGACTACATGACTCTCTTCGAGACCGCGGCTTCGATCCACGGGTGGTCGCAGGAGACCCAAGCTTCAGCATTGTGCCTGGCCTTGCGTGGAGACGCCTTAGGAGTGCTGCAGGGGATGCCCATGTCGGAGCGGTCCAACTACGGGGAGCTGATGAGAAGACTGGAGATGCGTTTCGGCCACCGCCACATGGACCAGCTGTATCGCTCACAGCTGAGAAGCAGGATCCAGAAGACCAACGAGACTTTACAGGAATTTGAAGCGGATATTGCCCGGCTAGTGAGGAACGCCTACCCATCGGTCACCGACGATGTCTACGAAAGCTTGGCTGTCGACAAATTCCTCGATGGACTTCGGGACCCAGAGACACAACAAGCAGTGAAGCTCGCCCGGCCGAAAACTTTAGGAGACGCATTATCCCAGGCCATGGAATTCGAGGCTGTTAGACAGTCTGTACGGGGCCATGCGCGCGTACGAGCAGCAGAAGCGGAGCCAAATGTAGTCCCCAGCTTTGAGGACCTAGTGACGAAAGTTTTAGAGGCTCTCAGGACCCGTAAGAAGGAGATACGCTGTTGGAGCTGCGGCCAAATTGGACACCCTAGAAGCAAGTGTCCATCTAAGAAGCAAGAAAAGCCACAGGAAAACTAAGTAGGGTTGATGGGAGGGGGCAACTGTCAACCCGTAACGTCAAAGGCCCCAGGAAGACCATCAGGATTGCGTCAATAGGAAGCAGAACGAACAGTTTCTACGTTGACGGGATGGTGAACGGGCAGCTGCGAAGTCTTCTAGTGGATACTGGCGCAACCATGACAATTTTGAACTCGAAGATAGTTCCCGTTGAGAGGGTCTTACCAACCACTTGGGCATTACGGACTGCCACGGGACAGCCAGCCAAGGTCTACGGGGAGACAGTTGCCACCTTCATCATCGGGGGTCAACATCTGAGGCACGGTGCTCTCGTGGCAGAAATCGATGAAGATGTCATATTAGGCATGGACTTCATGATCGCATACGGGATCAAGCTGGACATGTCGAAAGGTGTGTTGACGATGGGAGACGAGGAAGTCATCCTTCGGCAGGGAAAGGATCTGTATGCACGAGTGCTCTTACTAGAAGACACCACTTTACCTGCACAGAGCCAAATCGTGACACATGGGACGGTCGAAGGACATCTACCAGAGGGTCAATGTGTACTACTGGAACCCGGAACGCACGAAGAACAAGAGATCGGACGCGGCGTACTGGTTGCTAGGTCTCTCATCAAGGCCGGACGGACCACTCCAATCCGGCTAATGAACCTGAACAGCTTCCCGGTAACGCTGAAGAAAGGAACACCGGTCGGGGAGTGTACAACCGCTACCTCAGTGGTTCGTCAGCTGCAACGTCGTCCCACCGAGCTTCGAGGACTGCCAGAAGAACTAAAAGGATTTGTTAACGAGTCATGCCGCGACCTTTCACCTGAACAGAGCGAGGAAGTGAAGAACATGATTATCCGATGGCATGACGTCTTCGAGATCGGACCAGGACCACGGGGCAGAAAGGATATCGTCCAGCACAGGATTGACACCGGGGATGCGAAGCCCATCCGACAGGTCCCGCGGAGGCTGCCGTTAGCCAAACGGGAGGACGCCGAGAAGATCATAAAGGAGATGGCGGCTGATGGTGTCATTGAGCCTTCGAGTAGCCCCTGGATGTCTCCTGTCGTATTGGTGAAGAAGAAAGACGGCACAACGAGGTTCTGCGTAGACTACCGTCTTCTGAACAACGTCACCAAGAAGGACAGTTATCC
Organism: Troilus luridus; assembly: GCA_964056705.1. Classification (NCBI taxonomy): domain Eukaryota; kingdom Metazoa; phylum Arthropoda; class Insecta; order Hemiptera; family Pentatomidae; genus Troilus; species Troilus luridus. Next base: position 112,321,449 of record OZ057414.1, on the reverse strand, counting down.
GCTTCCCAGGATTGACGATACGCTGGACACCCTGGAGGGGTGTAAACTCTTCTCTACCTTGGATCTCCGCAGTGGATATTGGCAGGTTGGATTGGCACCTGAAGATAAAGAGAAAACGGCGTTTTCAATTGGCACTGGGCTCTGGCAGTTTACAGTAATGCCGTTCGGGCTTTGCAATGCTCCTGCCACATTCGAGAGGCTGATGGAAAATGTGTTAAGAGGTCTCTCTTGGGAGGTATGCCTGGTGTACCTAGATGACATCATTGTGCTGGGAAAGTCCTTCGCTCACCATCTGAAGAATCTGGAGAAGGTCTTCGAACGACTGCGTGCAGCGAACCTTAAGTTGAACCCGAAGAAGTGTAATCTCTTCCGAAGGCAAGTCAACTACCTGGGGCATATTGTGTCAGACAACGGAGTTGCTGTTGACCCAGAGAAGGTAGAAGCGATCACCGACTGGCCGGTACCTCGAGATAAGCACCAGGTGAGAAGTTTTCTCGGGCTCTGCACCTATTACCGGAGGTACGTGAAAGGATTCGCTAACATCGCAAAACCTCTTACCAGGCTAACCGAAGAGAAAAGGTCTTTCCATTGGGATCACGATTGCCAGGCATCCTTCGAGGAGCTGAAGAGCAAATTGAGTAGTGCTCCTATTCTGAGCTATCCACGTCCCGAGGGCAAGTTCATACTTGACACAGATGCCAGCAACATCGCCATTGGAAGTGTCCTCTCTCAGCTCCAAGACGGAGAAGAAAGGGTGATTGGATATTTCAGCAAAGCACTCTCAGCTCCGGAACGCAACTACTGTGTCACAAGGAAAGAGCTCCTGGCAGTAGTAAAATCCATAGAGCACTTCCATAAATATCTATACGGAAGAAGGTTCCTGCTGAGAACGGACCACGCGGCTCTAATGTGGCTGCTGCGATTCAAGTCACCTGAGGGGCAAGTGGCGAGGTGGATTGAGCGCCTTCAAGAGTATGACTTTGAATCTGCTCATCGTTCTGGAACGAGCCACAGGAATGCGGATGCACTGTCAAGAAGACCTTGTGAAGAAGGCTGCAAGCATTGTTCTCGACAAGAGGAGAAGCAGGCAGCGGTATTGAGGACTACAGTTGTCATCGACAGTTGGCAAGATGCAGAGGTGTCAAAGGAACAGGACGAGGACCCGGACTTAAAACAAATAAAGGAATGGAAAATATCGGGGCGAGGAAGACCGACCTGGCAGGATGTTGCTCCAATGTCGAAAAATGTAAAAACGTACTGGGCCCAATGGGACTCCATTTTAGTGGACAACGGGCTGCTGAAACGGGCATTGGAGAACGCGGAAGGAGATCAGCGCAGGCTACAGCTCATCGTTCCAAGGAATAAAGTGCCCGAAGTGCTTAGGGAACTACATGACGGTGTAACTGGCGGCCATCTTGGAGTTCACCGGACATTGGAAAAAGTTCGTGAACGCTTTTACTGGGCAAACCTTAAGGACGATGTGTTGGACTGGTGCAGGCGTTGTGCGGCTTGTGCGGCTTCTAACGGGCCAACAAGAAGAAAGAGGGCCCCTATGAAGAAGTACAACGTGGGAGCACCGTTCGAGAGGATAGCAATCGACATCGCTGGCCCTTTCCCTGTGACGGACGAAGGCAACCGATATATTCTCGTTGCCATGGACTACTTTTCTAAGTGGGTGGAAGCGTATGCCCTTCCGAATCAAGAGGCAGTCACCGTTGCAGACGTACTTGTGAAGCAGCTCGTCAGCCGGTTTGGAGTACCCATGGAACTTCACGCTGACCAGGGAAGAAACTTTGAGTCTGCAGTCTTCTCCGGGATGTGCGAAGCACTGGGAATACGAAAAACCAGGACGACACCTCTTCACCCTCAATCGGATGGCATGGTGGAGCGCATGAACAGGACAATGGGTCGATATTTGTCTAAAGTGGTTTCCGACCATCAGCGAGACTGGGACCAGTATCTTCACTTGTTCTTGTTAGCCTACCGGAGTTCAGTCCATGAAGCAACGGGGCAGACCCCCGCAAATGTGGTGTTCGGCCGAGAACTTCGTTTGCCTTGTGATCTGAAATTCGGGTTCAAGCCTAATGAGGAAGTGGCCGGAGAGGAGTACGTCACGAATCTACGGAAGCGGATGGATAACATCCACGAGAAGGTTCGTGTAAACATCCAGGGAGCCAGTGACAGAATGAAGGAGCGTTACGACATCAGGGCAGAGAAAGGTGGATTCCAACCTGGAGATTTGGTCTGGCTACACGATCCTCGAAGAAGGCGAGGCTACTCACCTAAACTTCAGAACTCCTGGGATGGCCCGTTTGAGATCATCAATAGGATAAACGACGTCATCTATAGGATCAGAAAGCAGCCAAAAGGAAAACCTAGGGTAGTCCATTTTAACAGACTGGCCCCTTACAAAGGAGACCATGGCCCGACAGAAGACCAGCATGTCAGGAACCTCAACAACGTGGAGACCAGTAAGGTATCAGTTGCACAACCTAAGGTACAAGGTTTCCGTGGAGTAACTCAGGCAGTATACAGAGATATCTTCTCGTTACCCGCGGACTATTCTCTGGCCCATTGTGTAGCCGAAGATCTGATGACTTCCCGAGGGATTGCAACGGTCTTCAGGAAGAAGTTTGCTGGAACTGAGGAACTGGAACGCCAAGGACCACGCGTCGGGAAAGCACTCCACCATACGCACGAAGGACGACACCTGTTCTACTTAGTTACCAAGTGTGCTACTGATCAGAAGCCCACATATGACGCACTGCGGCGAAGCCTCGACGACCTGCGGAGTAAGCTTCTGAGACTGCGTGTCACCAAGCTCGCGATCCCTAAGTTGGGCTGTGGATATGACGGCCTGGAGTGGAAGGTTGTCAGGAACATGCTTGAACAGATATTCGCCAACTCTGGAGTCGCCATATTGGTGTGCACGTTCAACCCCTGGAAAGGAAATGCGTCTCCATCGAGGGAAGCTCATAACCGCCCGATTTCTCCGGACTATGCTCTGAGGCAGAGCACTTTTAAGGAGGGGGCAGTGTTACGGTCAGAGCGGGAAGTAGGACCGGCTTCTGATCTGCCTAGACAGGATTAGGCAAACAATGGGATTAAGCGGAAGGGATTAAAGAAGTTGCCGAGGCCAATCTCGTTCAACCTGGATCGGCCTGGAAGGTTCTCGATCCTGTTCCGAGTAATGCCCCACCACGACCTACTTTGCCTATATAAAAAGGACAGCGTTTTCGGCCGCGGCAGTAGTAATAAGACGAGTGAGTAATATGCAGTGAAGTAATAAGCCAGTGAGTAGCAGTCGTTAACTAGTGATAGTGCGTGAGTTACAGTGAGTTAGTATCAGTCTGTAATAAGTGCTTAGTGAGCAACAGTGACAATTAGTGGCCGTGTAATAAGTGTAATAAACTGTGTGGCAGTTTGTCATATTTGGAGAGTCTTACGGTCGGTGGACTTTAGTTAGCGAACTGTAAGTGTTAATTTGTAATTGTAAACTATAGTGTAATATTATTGTATTTGTACAAATTTATATGAATAGTTTAGTTACTTAGTATAAACAATATCTTATAATATTTGAAATTAGATAACATTTAGTAGAATATTATTATTGTAAATTGATATTAGTTTAATAATTTAACTGTTTTAAATAATCTCATTGTATTCTTTCTAATTTGTTAATAAATATTAGATTCTTGAATTAAGTAATAGTTTAGTCCATTTTACACCCAGTAGCCCGTAACAATATTAAGGAAATATGAAAAGGACAAATATATTTTTAAGTTTCAAAGTCGTTCGCGACGCAATAAGAACACGGTTAAAGATGCAAATGAGATTAATACATTAGAACAGGTGTTGAGGAAGAAAGCCCGTAGGTATCTCTTTATACGGGTCAATGTTTCTACAACAGCTTTATTTATTATTTAAAAAAACAAAACAACAACGATAAATTCATTAAATTCTTGTATTTGAATTATATTCAGTGGCTCACAGTCAAACTTATGCACCTGGATATTGATAGGAATCTTTGAATAAATAAATATTTCAACGTATCGCATTAAAAACAATAATTTATTGTAATCACTGAACACCCTCTTATGTTCTTTGTGTATTAACCTATAAAAATAAACAAAGATTTACCAATAAACATAAAACATTTGGTAATGGTTACTTATCTCATAGTCAAATGATTCACCTATATTTTTCCCAATATTTATTTACCTTGAACTGTTTTCCTTTAGTTAAACTCTTGTGTTGAAATTTTTCTAATCTAAGTCAGCTCCACAAAATCTAGTGCATATTTGAACTTTTTTCAATAATGGGAATTCACACAAAGAATCTGAGTTGATCATTTAACTAAATATTGCAGTATTATTTCTAAAGTGAAAAAACTCAAAAACCTAATTTTTGGAAAATCTATTGTGATCTTGGAATAGCATAGGATACTTACAGTGGCAACAAGTCCTTTCTGGCAGAAAAGCTCTGAATCTAGTTGATAGCGTTTTGATGAGTGATAAAGAGATATTTACTCATTTCTTTCATGGTTATAACTCACAAACGATTTTTTAGTTTTGTAATTTTAGAAATACTAGTGCGGTATGGTATGTATATATTGATATAAACATTGATATGAGTTCTCTGAATCAAATAGACGAAATTCTTTTTTTTTTTAATTCTTCAACTGTCCAGCATATTGTGGTGGGATTCATAAATGAAACCTCACTGCCAGAGAAATAAAACCAAATCCATATTTATGTCAACCCAACAAAGTACAATCTACTTAGTTCCTTAAAAGTATTAAACTAAATTTAAAAAAAAAGAAAAAAATTAATTGTGCTCAAGCGTTGATAAGATGTAATAGGTGAAATTATTTATTAATTTTTTTATTGTTAAATCATCAAAATATTCTCGTATCCCATCCTTACAATCCAAAATCGTTCGTAAAATCCGTATGCTCCTTACTTTGTTACGAATAAAGTCATCCATAAAGCCATCCATAAATGTCCCATTGGTTACGGATTTGGCCCGAACCCGATTTTAATCCTTTAAGGAAAAGCTTTGTTTCAAACATATTAGCCTCTTCAAATCCCTTTAACCCTCCAATGCGTCTTTGGAGAAGATTGCCTCCTGAACTTGTATGTTAAATTTGTTATTTGAGTAGTAACACTGGGTAGTTTCAGGACTTGTCTTTATACATGCCAATATCTGTGATTTCTTATATTATATTTACTTTTACTGTAATAATATAGTTGTAAATTTGAATAAATATTTTTTTACATTTTTTTTAGTGATTTTTTAAAAATAAATTAGTTGAATATTTTACATTTTTTTAATTCTTTCTTCAGGGTGTATCAATTTCACTGCGTATGTATGTTTTTAAATAAGTAACTTTTGTCTTATGATTTAATTATACTCCGAACTGCTTATTTCAAAATATGATTATCAGGAGTAATGGGCTATTTAAAAAACAAAATAAGGATGCGAGGCAGGAGGTGGCTTTCCCAGGACCCCAGGGCGACCTTCCGACCAAGGATACGTGTTGCCCTCAATCGTTCTTTATACACGGCTCCTTTTAGCGGCACAAATATCACAGTAACAATTTGACAATTAAACAGCCTAACCACTATTGTATAAAGAAGAAATGTTAAAATTAGTCAATTATTTATTAAATTTATCTATAAAAGTGAGAAAAAACTCAAAAAATGGCATAAATTGTGGGTTCTGTTCCGGAGGTTGCCGCTTCGAGTTGAGTCATAAGATTTAACACTTTCTTATAAAACAATACTTTCCAAATTCCAAACAAGTTATCATGGGCTTTAGTTTGGAACAGAGAATGTAATTGTGGGTAATGAGAAGATTTCGGTTATCATTTCATCAGAAAATATATGTTGCGACAAACACTTCGAAGTACAAATGATATATGTTTGTTGAAACGTTCATTTTTGGATTAAATAATGACCGATGTTAACACATTGTCCTTAATTACAATCTCCTTTCCATATTAAAGCTCATGTAAGTTGTACTTTTGCAAAATATTAACGAATGCAAAGTTAAACCATGTGACTCGACTCAAACAAAAACTATTCGACTTTTCGCCTGATTACAACGGTTATTTCGTCGATAACTTTTTTAATTGATTAATGTTTTTAGAGCAAGTCTCTAGTCTTTTTAATCTTCCCACAGGAAGTACAAGTAATAGAGAGTAGGAGAAATAAAGACCGAACATTTAGGATTTAGGAGATGTGTTGATGAGTGGAATGTTGTGCATTTGGTGTGAATATATGATTTTATAGCGGGAATATTCATGTCGTTATTTAGAGTGTGATTTCATATAAACCAAGGTGGATTAATAATTTGTAGATAAGTCAACAAAATACAGAAAAATAAAAATTATAATAATAATATGATTTTATTTGGTAAATATTAAAAATACATGTAGGCATCAAGGTATGTGAGTGATTGATTTGTATATTTATCTAAGTATTCCCCCATCTTTGTTTTAACACTCTGATAACTTGATGTCTATATTTTTTTTAAATATTTATCATGTATAATTTTAATTTGTCTGTATTTTTTATATTTAGCTCTGAAGAAGACCTTTTTTTTGGCTCTCCAATAAAAAGTTGTTCCTATTAATGAGATTTTTTCGAACTCCACCCGGAACAATTTCTTCTCATTAGTTTTCCTTAAAATTTGGATTGTCCAATTTTTGGAGTACGAATTAAGATATCTGGATCATAATTTAAATCGTAAAAAATTATCTACCGATCAGATAGCGAATATCTGGAGAGTGAGGACATAAACGAACCTGGATGAACGCAGAGGGAGCGAAGTGGCTTTGTGGCTTAGTTGCCATGCCGAAGGTTCTGGGTCCAAATCCAGGCTCCTGACAGACTTTTATTTAATCTGTTAGCTGCCGGAGATGGATCCTATGGGATCTAGGACCCTCCTGGGGCTCACCCATAAGTAACCATAAGTAACTCACCCTCTATAAAGTGGGTACCATAATTAAGGGGGAAAATCTGGTGGTTTAGCGTGATCTAGGACAATCCACCTCCTGCAAAACCGTTGTCCAAGAAACAGTACAGTCTCTACCATGTACTGAACTGCAGACCCTTCACGGGTTGCGGTGGTACAGGGAGAACGTAAAATCCTGGGTTTATTGTATTCATGATTATGTGATCCTTACTATACTATGTTTCATCAATATAAAAAAGTAAGTATATTTTGTTCTAAATTAAATTATACTGCTTCAAAAATGAACTGAGCTTGAATGAAAAAAAAAGCGAGCTATAAATATGACTATCGGAAAATAAACTTCTATCTCCACGAGATGACAGCACAGAAGATAAACGTTCCTTAAAAAAACACAACAAATCACCAGCAACAACCAAATCAAATCCCATTAGGGCCTGTAGGTTTCCATGCATAATCCGGCAGTAACTTGTCAAAACTGATGCGAAACGGCAGGATCCCATTGTGTGTGTCAGTGTTAGAGTGTATATGTTCGTGTGTGTGAGAAGGATTTTAATGCGAGATGGAAAAAGGCCCCGAGCTGGTGGAATGCAGCGGTCTTATTTGTGGGCGCCTATTTTTTGCCCCGAGCCGAGAACCACTTCCCAGAAGTCAGATAAAACGGGACCTCCCCTCCAGGAGTAGGGTCACAGATTGTGACTGCGTCCGGTCGCGGTTTGTGACTCTTCGGGAGGAGGACATTAAGCAGGTACCTCGGTAGACAATGGGGTGACAGATCCTTGGATCTCGACAGGGTGTCGCCAGAGGGAATGTTGGAGGATCCAAATGATATGGCTCAGGGAAGTGATTAGGATTTTAGTATTGAAACATTCATTTATAATAAGCACTAATTCATTATTGAAATGGAACCTTCTTTACATTGAGCAATTTTCGCTAGGGGAAAAATTTATGGCCACTGACATGAGCGTCATGCTCGTGACGAATTGCCAGAGATTGGTGACTTGTAGCGGCCTGTGTATGAGTTATAAAATTTGTTATAATCAAGTTAAGTCCTAAGTGGGTTAGAATTCGATTGGTATAACAATAATAATATTTAACTAAAAGGTCGTTTAATTGTTGAGAAATGCTTGCCAATTATAATTTAAAATATCAATAGACTGTTGAACTTTTCGTTTTCCCTAAAATATTTATTTGTCATTGATTGAAATATCTTGTTTCAAGTTCTTAATGGTGGCAAACACAAGGTTTTGGATGATATAAATAATATAAATTTGTAGTAATTATTATTTTAATTAAGTTGTAGCTTGTGAAGCACATGATATGTTTTTATTTATAAATATACTACTGGAAAATGTATACAATTATTGCTCGGACTGCCAATAGAAGAGAACAGTAGACTAATGTTAATAAATTAAATTTACAAGCTATCAAATTTAAATAAGTTGGGCTAGAATTGATTTAGAAATCCAAAAAAAGAACACAGTTATTCCAAAGTTTTGAATGTTTGAATCAGTCCTCATGACTACCTATTTAATTTTTTTAAATTAAAATATATCAGTGTTTAAACAAAATTTGATATTAGCTTAGAATATAGCCGTGCTGAATAAATAAAAAAACTTACCAATAAAATTCATGAAGGGTCTTAATGATTTCTCCGAGATTTGTTTTCAGTTTTCTTTACAAAAAAATTCTACTATAAATAAATTTTCGAATATACATTTATAAACAACAAATGTGAAGCACTAGAACCCACAACGATAAACAACGACATGAATATTCCCACCATAAAATCATTTATTCATACCAAATACACAACATTCCACCCATCAATACATCTCCTAAATCCTATCGGTCTTTATCTCTTTTACTCTCTCTTACTTGGACTTCCTCTGGGAAGATTAAAAAGACTAGAGACCTGCTCAAAAAACATAAATCAATTAAAAAAGTTATCGACGAAACATCCGTTATCATCAGGTGAAAAGTCGAATGGTTTTTGTTTCAGTTTGAGTCGAGTCACATGGTTTAAGAACTAGACAAAAACCGATTTATTATTTTATTTGTATAATATATTTTGTATTACATTGTATTCTCACTTAATATTTTAGCCAATTACTAGTTTATTTTTTTCCTTTATTTTATTTTAATTTTTGCTCCGTAGATAGGCCATCTTCCAGTATGCTTTCGTCCGTTCACTATGCTTCCTCCTCTTATTCTCTGACCATCCTGAGCCTTAAAATTCAAAACTCCTCGGCTTTAACCTAATATTTCTCAATTTTTCGTAGTTTTTGGAATATTGATGTATTTCCTATAGATATCAAACAATTTGAAGGAAAATTCGTCAGTTGATCGGAGCAGCTAAAGTAAAGTAAACGAATACAATTGATCAACTATAAATGTAGCCGGTTGGATCTCCACCAATACTTTTTTAGCTCAAGTTGCATTTATCAAAAATCGAAACTTCTTTCTATCATACAATTATGTTTTTCAGGAATGAATGTACGTACTTTCAGGGCCTTAGCAAGTTGACTTTTATTTGCGACTCCCTTTGTGTCGAATTAAGAAAAACTAAAATTATGATATTTTTATCCCTCTTCTACAATTTTCAATGTTTAAATGTTTAGAACTATAATTCACATCTCTGGAGTAGGAATCTACTGCTGAAAAATCGAGAAAACCAGGATTTCCTTTGATAGGAGGTTTTTTAAACTAAATTTATATGTGAATCCCAAACGGAAGATTTAGAAAAGGAGAAGACAGATAAACTTTTCATATATGTCAATATAAGGATTATGGCATAAATGCAAAAAATAAATGGCAAGCGTTATAATATTCTGAAATAAAAATTTTTAGTAGTATTATTACTATCACTAATAAACTCAGAGATAGCCTTAATGTATCAGAAATATACACTTATGTATCCTGCTTGGTCAATATATTTCGAATCCTGAATAAGACAGGACACGACGTCAACAAAGGAACAGTTATGCAGACAGGACAATTAGCGAAGAGATATGGCGGAGACCTCCCGCGATCCCTCAGGAGCCAATAACTTTCGGTGTCAATGGACCCATCAAACTTGTCAAAGTAACCTGAAGATAGTTTGAATATTTTTAGGAAAAGTGATCTCCTCTCATCTCCTTAGGACTCGTCCGACTGGTAATATAACATCAATGGGAAATTTACATATATTTTAAAACCTGATGATTTAATCAAAATTGGAAACCGGTCTTTACATGACTAGGGAAAGCAGTCCCGGGACAAAAGAATTTACTTTACTTTACTTTATAGGCGTTCCGACAAGGGTTGCCTCAACTGGTCTGAGCAGAGTTCCATGTCTCTCGATCCATCCAATCATCCTCCTGGAGTACTCGACCAGCCATCTCCTCCTGGACTCCCTCCATCCACCTGACTCTGGGCCGTCCGCGTCGTCCCCTACCAGGTGGAACCCAATCCAGAACTCGGTTTGGCCAACATTCTAATGCCATTCTCTTCACACGACCGTACCATCTTAGGCGGCGAGCCCTGATTCTTTCATTTGTAGAAATACCCACATCCATCCTCTGTCGAATTTCTTGATTTCTCACTTTATCCACCCTAGTGACACGGAGACACCTCCTCCAGAAATCCATCTCAACCGCCTGCACCTTTGAGTACAGGCGGGGGCTCACAGTCCAAATTTCCTAGGAATTTGTAAGGATGGTTTTCACTATGGCTGTGAAAATACGACGTTTATTATCTTTAAATATTTCTGTATTCCAGAGGACCGGATGCAACATTCTGGCAGCCATTCGAGCTTGCTCCACCTTTCTTCTGACGCCATGCTCGGACGACCCGGTAGCATCTAAACAAGAGAATTTAAATTAATCAAATCGACATGAATATGTCTTCGCCTCCTTTTAATATAAAACTGAAGTTCGATGATCCGTCTTTGAATATAATAACAAACAGTGAAGTATTTAAAATTAAAAAATGACATAAAACATCAACAGAGCTACTGATAAAACAGTAAAAATAATACAAGACTTAGCGAACCGATTCCAACTTTGTTGAATGTTTGGGTCATACTATATGTGGATAAATATTTGATTTTTCTTTAATAATTTGACATGGGTAACTTTACGATTTTTTAATAAAATTATATGGAATATGGGAAGGGTACCGATGCAAGGGAAGTTACTGACAGAGGTAGGGTCCATGCAATCGCTTGAACTTTGTCACTCATCTTGAGCCTACATGGTACAAGTACTCTCACTCAGTTTTCTATCGGTTAAGTTACTCACTTACTAGTGATACGATTGAGTAAGAAGGGCTGGGATGTAATTTAGTATAGTTTTGTCATCAACTCGTAGGAGAGAAGGTTGGGTAATTCAAATTAATTAATTTTTTTTTATTTGTGGAAGTAGCTAAATGGGAAATTGATCTATAGGCCCTGTGTTTGAGAAAATAATTTTTATTTATTTTTAATATTACGGTGAACTCTTTTCTTGAGACACTTTCATGGTTCACTCAGCCTATATAAAGTGATTATCTTTAATTATCAATTAATAAAGAGAAAAAACTGAAGGTTGAGCGTAACCTCCCTGCCTTGCACAACCATTGTTTTGAAAACAGTAAATCCCTACCATTACTTATGGTACATCCATTCATGAGGTGTAGTTGTGCAATTTTCTTTACTTCGTTCGATATTTATTTGTAAATAAATTATATTTCTTTAAAATAATAAAACAATTGCTTTAGACATATTGGATTTAGTCATGGTATAATGGCTGAGGTAAAGATCGAAAGCACCTGATTTATCCTCAATTAAGGATACCCTGAGTGAGCCCTAGGAGGTCCGACCAGTCTTGGAATACGGTATAACCAGCTGGAGCCCATCGGCAAGCACCAACTTCCAAAAGGTTTCTACGTTGCAAAACTATGGCCTAGGATTGATTGCAGGGGCAATGAGGTCAACACCTCTCAATAAACTTGAAGCCCTGACAAAACTACAATCGCTCACTGACAGAAGAGACATCAAGTATATGAGCCTGGCATCAAAACCCGAATACATTCCGGAGTACCCACTAAAAGAGAGGCTTACACAACGGATACTCAGCCGGTACGGGAGGTTGCTACAAAGGCAAGAATATCAGACAGCATACCAGCAATAAAGAACTCCTGCCAATTGAACTTCTAGATGAGACTCTAATATTTATCAATGAGGAGTACTCACCACTTGAATGGCCAAGAGCCTTCACGGACGGTTCGGTTGCAGAAGAAAACAGGGGCAGTGGGGGCGGAATCTACATAGACTTTCGATGTGGTGCAACTGTAGAAAAGTCTATAGCTACAGGGATAAACTCTAGCAACTACCGAGCTGAGCAGGAAGCCATAATTGAGGCCTGCAGGATAATTTCCTCTTCTTCCTATGATCTCTAAAAGGTGGTCATTTTCACTGATGCACGCTCTGTCCTTCCAAGCAATGCAAGACAGATCAAAAGCTCTTGCAAGTCTAAAAAACCTTGTCTCCGCGATAAATTCGATGACAAACGTTGCAAGAGCAATAGCCCTCCAGCAGATCCCGGGACACTGTGGATTCGCCGGGAATGAAAGAGCGGACACGCTGGCGAAAGCAGGATCCCTGATGCCTCAGTATGCCCCAGTACTCCAATTTGACGGGGTCAAGGCCCTTAATAAGGGCATCATTGTGGGGCGATGGTTAGAAACACATCCCACACAGGGCTTCCACGATGACTACTACAAATTAAGCAGAAGAGAACAAGTGCTGATAATTAGACTTAAGACAAGCTCAAATCGCATATGTTCAGAAATTTCAAGATAGGAACGAACCCCCTATGCGATCGCGGTGAAGAGGAGCAAACGGGTGTCCATTTCCTCCACTCCTGCCGACTCCTCGAAAATGGCCGCAAAAAAATTTGGCCAGAGCCAGTGTCATTGGAGAGGAAGCTGTGGGGAGGGTTGGAGGATCTCGTATGAAGGAGGATCGAAGAAGAAGAAGCCCTAGGAGGGTCTACTGATTCGACAGGTTAAAATATTTATTTTTCTCAAGCCGTTTTCAAAGCCGAGAGTAACTCAGTAACCATGCTTACTAATGAAAAATATATTTTAGTATTCAAAATCTATCAAATTAATCTTATGTTTAAACAATCCAGTTATGACATCCAATACACGTAAATCCTATATCACCAACCTTGAAAAATGGTTTGAAACTGGAGGGTTAAAATAAATTCCATTAAATTACCTTAACCATCCGTCGAAAACCAATGACTTCTTGTCCTCCATTATCCTTTAGTAGTACCCCACAGACTCCTGTAGAACAAATCCGATACTTAGAACTATATCTTAACAAACTTTAACTTGGAATCATCTTACTAGGCTGAAAAGACAAGAAGCTGTTCTCTGTTTTAGACTACGTAAAACACTTACTGGACAAACACTCTACGCTCGCAATTAAAAACAAAAGAATCTTGATGATTATTATAAGACCTGTTTGGAGCTCTGGGGCTCCACTAAGCTATCGCATTCCTCTTGTATTCAATCCTTTCAACCCAAAATCCTTCGTGAAATTCTTAATGCTACTTACTTTGTCACGAATCAAATCTCAAGCCCACTAATTTCAAACCTCTTCAATTCCCGGTAATCCTCCGAGGCGTTTGAGATAATCTCCTGACCTTCTAAGTCGAATTTTTTAATTTTATACTATCAGGTGGTATTTTCTCTACATGCCTTTTCTCGTGCCATTATGTATCTTTTATCATGTTTATTTATTTTAATAAAATTAATTTTAATTGGTTGTCTAGTTATCAATTAACTAATTAGCAATGATTCCTTTGTATAACTACCAACACAACAGGTACAGGATGGCAGGAATGCCAACCTCCTGAGGAAGCCGATGACAAGCGAGTCGACACCGACCATTAGCCATTAAGAGGAGCGGCTCCGAGAGCGAAAATAGCCGCCAACAGACAAATTGACGGCGGAGGAATTTCTAATTGCGGGGGGGGGGGGGGCGGAAGCCCTAGACTTGTTGCCAAGGTTACGATGAAGGCAGCCTATTCACCTGCGCCGCGGTTCATTGAACGCAGTTGGCACGACTGTTTCCCTTTCCCTTTCCGCCGAAACGTTGCCAGCCTGGCTGAAGGACTCCTCGGGCAAGGTCTTTCTGTCTCGCGGTCTCTTCTTCTATCTTTAGGGGTCACCTTCTGTATTATAGATTAACATTATTTATTGCCCATGAGATGTCGTGATCAATAATTAATTGTATTTAATTAAACTATTTGGTAGTTTCATACGAAATGTTTTATCATTTCTAAAATTCAAAGTGGAATGCTATTTGGGATTAAGATAGGGATCTTCACCTGTACACAAGTACCTGACATCTTACAAGCTCGGGACCGCCATTTTACGTCCGAAGGACTTCATAACCAAAAACTGTTTACTCCCTTAAAAAATTCTAAAAGGACTTTCTTTTAGAATTTATAGAACTGTTCAGAGGGGAGGAATGTTTGTGGAAAGTAACTTCAAAGGACTGTCATAACAAACTATAAACAAACAAAAAACTGCACTATATAGAAATAACAATTCACCGTCCGAAAACGTGATGTAAACACAAAATTTTGTTTAATATGTTTAATAGATAACACAAAACACAATAAGAGGGACTGGAGCTTCCAAGGGGTAGCACATCGAACTGACACACCGAAGTGAGCGTGTGGATGCGAATGTTGCGTTCAGTTAGAAGTGACTGTTAGAAATGAACACATCGAACTGACACACCGAACTGACCGTGTGTAGCGGCTTTTACATGACAAAGGTACAACATGTTTAAGGGTAACATTATTTATAATAATTTAAAAGTACCACACATTTGCACAATTTATATCATTACAGAACCCTGAATTCTCAGTTTTGGGATTGAAAATTTGAAAGCAATGATTACAAGTAAACAGCGGATGATTATGAACTAAAGAGCAAAGAAAACAAAGTATCGCTCTTAGTAAACCTACTTTCTACTCTAAACTATATCTTTCTACACAGCTCTTAACTATACAGGCTTAGAAGTTGAGGTACCCGCATTGAGAATTACTGTTGAGATGATACAGCTGATTATTAGTGTCATACGAATGAAGGGTTGGGTAGCGGAGAATCACATTCGGGAATTTGACAGAAAGAGGGAAGAGTTTTCTTGGAGTTTACGATTATCAAACCTTTCAACTGGGCTTAGCTAGTGCAGCAGTTTTCAGAATAAAATACTAGAAATAACAATTGGGAGGTAAAAAGCCTTAAACTCCTCAAAGGTGATTGAGTCGGGCTGATTGATTTATAAGGGAAGATGAATCTAAGACTCTTGTGTTCCAGATACTGTGGATCATGGGTCGTTCAGTCTCAAGGGAACAACAGAGAGACTTTAAACCTTCAGCAGGACACTACAACCAGCTCTGTCTGTGGACCCGCATACTGCCTGAGATGTTCATGCTAGCCCTTTGACACTTCGGATCCTGGCTGGCAAGTCGCTAAATTTCCGTAATTCAAGGATGTACAGTACAATACAGGTTGGGTGAGCTAGGCAGACTGCTGGTACCAGGCAACCTCCAGATCCATGTAGCCATCTTGTGACTCATCGAAATTGCTAGGTCAAATGCCTCTAGAGGGAAACTTCCATATTGCCTTACAACGACCAGGTTCTATTTCTGATCGATATCCATATCTAATCGATACTGTCCTCATTAAAGTTATTTAAAAAAATGTATTTATTAAAATTTAATCTACTGTATTATAAGAATACAACAAGTAAATGTAGTGAATGAAGCATAAGAGAATGGATGAAAGTAAGTAATACCCTTTGGTGGTACTCAAAAAACGAATTCAACAAAGGTCACGAGATCATCTTCTTTTCAGACGCCTCGAAAGATTATCAGGAATTGGAGAAGTAGCTAGGTTTAAAATTTTAAACATGAAAATATGGTTAAAATATTTTAAACAACTCCCGCAAAACTAATCTTTTTTTCAAGTACAACTTAATCATTTATAATTTATAAACAAGACCGTATTTTACCAATTGATAATATATTTTTTTGGACTCAACATTGTGCAAGTTCATGCCAGATTTCATTAAACAAGCGTTCTTTTGTAGGATTATATAAAAAATAATAAATTAAATTATCCTATACTCATTCTCCCTCACTGTTGGTGTGTGTGTGTGTGTGTCTGAGAGAGAATAGAGATAGATAGATAGATAGATAGATAGATAGATAGATAGAGAGAGAGAGAGAGAGAGAGAGAGAGAGAGAGAGAGAGAGAGAGAGAGAGAGAGAGAGAGAGAGAGAGAGAGAGAGAGAGAGAGAGAGAGTGAGAGTGAGAGAGAGAGAGTGTGTGGGAGAGAGAGAGTGTGAGAGAGAGAATGAGACAGAGAGAGACGTATAATTGCTCATAATGGATGTGGCGGTGAGACGAAGACACGTTGTGAAATGCAATGTAGGGTCGTAAAGGTGCATCCGCTGCATTCTAATCCGTGGGCTTTAA
Organism: Troilus luridus; assembly: GCA_964056705.1. Lineage (NCBI taxonomy): Eukaryota > Metazoa > Arthropoda > Insecta > Hemiptera > Pentatomidae > Troilus > Troilus luridus. The sequence continues at coordinate 112,304,952 of OZ057414.1, read as the reverse complement.
CCATAGCCGAACTTTCGTATCGTTTTGTGATTGTACTGATATTTTAAACTCAGTGTTTATTGATTACACGATAATAAAAGCATGGAAGAGGGGTAGCTGAGTTGATTGGCAGTTAGAGACCGGCTATGGCAGATAAATTATTTAATCTGTATATCGAACCAATAGTTTCAGGATATCCTCAAGGGTCTTACTTAGCTTCTATATAAAAGGTATGCGTATTTGGAGGAATAACCTAATGGTTGAGTATAATTTCGAGCAAATAATCTCCATCAATCGTTGGTTCAAAAAAAGTACAGTATTAGTAATAGCAATGACCCCAAGACCCCTTGAATTTTGTAATAAGCTAGTTATCATTGTAAAGTTGACTATAGTTTTAGGATGTTTAGTACATCGTTATTCATTTTTTATTTTATAGGCGATCCAACAAGGGTTGCCTCAACTTGTCAGAGCTCCATGCCTCCAATCAAGACTCATGACCTCGACCAGGCATGTCCTCCTGGACTCCCTCTATTAACCTACTTCTGGACCTTCCGCGTCCTCTCCTCCCTAGTGGAACCCAATTCAGGACTAGGTACGGCCAACATTTCTCCGATATTCTCTTCCCATTCGCACCCACATACATCCTCTGTATTTTTCTGGTGACACGGAGACACCTCTTGCAGAAAACCATCTCTGCCACCTCCACCTTTGGGTTCAGCCGGGGATTCGTAGCCCATGCTTCTGAAGAAAATTTCAGAATGGACTCAACTATGGCTCTGAAAACTCGAGTATATATTCGTTAGAAATATCAGTATTCCGGATCCAGTATTCGGGTATTAGAATCTGCAGTGGTCACATAGTCGGTCTTCTTGCAGTTAATTTTTAAGCTTATTTAGATATTAAGTCATTGATCACGCTCAACCGCCGATTCTCCCCCTCCAATTTAAGACACCCACCTTTTAGAGGGTGTGAGAGCTGTTGATGGAATAAATAATTTTTCTGCCACAGCCGCTACCGAACTCCGGACTGAAATCAACAACTCAGCGCCCTACGCACTGGACTACACCTACGTACTAGCCCATAAATTGATTTCACTCATGAAACAGCAAGAATCTTTATTCCATGTACATTTACTTTTCTTTAAATTCGGGGTTGAATTTTTTTCTTTTTTTTTTTAGGACGTGTTCCTGATTCTTTAAAACATAGGTTACTAACTTATAATTATAGGATATCTGATGACTGAAAAGAATTTACATAATTCATCCGAGTGACTAGGTGGTCCTTCAGGCTAAAACGCTCTTCCAAACTAATTAAGTTTGCTACAATGGACAAATAAGAATAAAGTTTGAAGTAAAATAGTTTAATTTTTTTTCAGAATAAAAAAAATATAACGGGATATAAAGCAAAATTTTATATAAATATATTTTTCAATGCTTCACTGACGTCAGTAGGAAAGAATATTCCGTTCGTGTAACTAAACAAGTTTGACATCACTCATGGAACGAGAAAAAAAATTTACGCATACCGCGATACCCATGTAGTTATGGAGTAGTAAAATGATATAGACGAAAAAAAATGTAAAAAAGGTTTTTGATCTATATCGCATAGTGAACTTTCTCAACCAATGTGAATTAATATAAAATACAGAAAATGTTTTTATTGTATTTATTTTTTATTTCGTTTTATATTGAAAGGTACACAAAAGACCGAGTCTTGTACTCGTCAATCGGAAGTGAAGTTGAATAAGCTAAAATTCTCGGTACTGATTACTGAGAGAACTTATTAACTTGTATCTGAGTAATTTAAACCTTTACTCTTAAGTATAGTTTTGTCAATACATTAGTGAAAGAAAGAAACTTATCGAAGATTCAATCTTCTCAACACTCTAAGCTCCTATTAATTACAAAAGACTCAAATGCATGACTACTATAAGACCTATTTGTACTTTCTGAGTAGAGCTTTGAAGTTACAATAAACCATCGAATTCCCCTCGTATCCAATGCTTACAATCCAAAATCCTTAATCCTCCTTACTTTGTTACGAAAAAAGTCATCCATAATGACCTAAATGTCCCATTAGTTACTGATTTGGCCCAAACCCGATACCAGTCCTTTCATGACAAACTTTATAATGTTTATACTTAATATAATACCTTCATTTGAAAAGAACCAACAACAACCAAAATAAAATTAATATAATACCCTAAAATCTTACTTTTTTTGGCTGAATAACATTAATTAACAAACAGTAAACTACTTTCAGATATGAAGTAGCAAGGTAGACTTATGATTATATAAATTATTACTATATTAACTATGGACTATTATACAACTTAGTAACTACTCTCTTTATATACTATTTACACTATACTCTAGTCATAGCATCTCCTCCACCGCTCTATTATCTCTCTTTCTCAATCTTTTAGAGATGGTATATATACATATATAAAAGAAGAGGATAGGTCAAGGAAGTTTACATTTCTTACAACACGAAAGCATTGATGAAATGTGGTTATAAATCCATTCTGTCAACAATTTGCTTTAGGTCAGCGACCTTTTGGTAATTCATTGTGTAGTTTTTCGTTAAATTTTCACCTAGTCAGTTATAACAGCATTCCAAAGGTTTATGTCAAATCACGAGATTATCAAGTAATTGATCTGCAGACTTAAAACTATTTACCTTGGATTTACTTACTGTTTAAGAACAATATTGATATTATAACTAAATATTATCTCAAATAACAGCTATTTATTGAATTTTATGAGACTGTACCAATTTTCCTACCAGGATGTCTATGGATCTGTCTGTTGTATCGTGTCTCGCTGTGGTTTGTCGCATTCTGTTTGGACACGATATTTTTGGCAAGATTTTCGGTTTTCATGCGGTCATGGGAATCTGTCTGGAAGAGGGAAGGCTGATGACCCCAGGACATACCATTACATAAGAAAACCGGCACGAGACTCCCTCTGCCAAAACTGGACATTCTCTCAAGAATTTTTCTTATGGGCTTGAGAGGATGACGATTTGAGGAGAATAATATAGGAACGAATACATCCTTTATCGAAGGACGACATTTATTAAACGAATGCTCCTTGAAAAGAAAGACGTAAAAGCTAAAAAAAAAATAATTTTTCAATAGAGGTACTTGAAAAAGTTCCATGAGAGTTCCAAAAATAAAGATTTGTGTATTTAAATAGAATTCCTATCGTAACGATGGTATTGAACTTCTTTTATTAACCATAAGAAATCTTTAAAAACTAAAATAATAATTTACTTGAATTAAAAATGTTTAACGTCAATTTATTATTTTTCTTATTGCTAGCAAGCTTTGAATGGAAATTCCACCTATTTAGACTTTTTAGTTCGATATAAATGCATATTGATTGAATTTATCATTATTAGATTGATATCTATCATTATCTTGTACAATAGAACAGAATAGAAAAATAATTTTATTCTGAGACCAGGTCCCTTAAGAATAACAAAATTTAATAAAGATATATCTGATTAAAGGGCTACATTAATTACATAAATATTATTATTATTATTTTTTTTAAATTATTTTATTGAATTGTACAACTGTAATATATACATCTAGTACAAGTGCTGTATGAATAAATAAATACATGAAAGGACATGTAGAGGCACTACCCATTAGCAGCACTCTAAATTATTATTATTAAATATACTTATTAATCAGTCAATGATTTACAATATCAGGCCACTTATTCACCGGGGTTGTTGAAATAATATAACTGTTACAAAGTCCTTGAGCTAAGTTCTAAGCACTAAGTAAGATTGAGACCGTTATGATTCTAAGCCAACGGTTTTGCAAGAAGAGGTTCACGGTCAATCGACAGATTTATAAAACTTGGGCTTATTAGCTTTCTGCATCCTGATTTATTATGAATATATTTATAAATAAAACATATGTTTATATATTCGTTTTTTCTTTGTAGGAAATGTTAAATAGATATTTAAATTCGAAACTTGTTTATAATGTATATCAAATTGATTAGACTCTAAATCTGCGGAATCATAATTTTAAGATTCTAAAGGAAATGAGAGATAGATCTAGAAGGAAGGTAGAGACAGATGGTGAAGGGTAGAGAGAAACATGAGAATGGTGGATGGATGAATGGGGAAGAGAAAGGGCTAAGGAAATCGGTAATCAGGAGGTAATAAGATCCTCAACTAGGTCCACAATGGCCCGAGGAAGTGGGTAACTGTACCTTCGATAATTATCTCCTCTAGGTCATCCAATGCTCTCTAGGTCTGAAGCGGACCAGAAAGGAAGTCTGGGAATGGCTCATCCGAGTTATGAACGGATATACATCCATATACATATATATATATATATATATATACATATATATATATATATATGTGTGTACTTATACATCCCTGGTGAATAAGTGGTTTAGTCGTACGTAGCCGTGTCTCTTGTTTTGTTTTAAACTTCAAATGGAGCTAAAATATGACAAATAACTGCATTCAAAGCCAATGCCTCACTTAGTCTCTTATACACTACGAAAATAATTTTCGATTTCTCTATCTAAAGAACAAGATACTCATTCTGGACAAAATTCCTTGGATGGAATGGATGGTCAAAACAATTTATTCACAGGGGATATAGATAAACTTTTAGAGATTCCGGTTTATACCCACAATAATGATACACTGACTTATTAGAACCTGGGTGAGCCTCAAGGTCTGCAGATCCAATTAGTCGGTACACGAATATTAATTTTTCTGACACAGTCTGTCCCGAACCCGGAACATATAGATCAGTATTCCAACATACTTGTAATGAGCTAACAAAAACAATAACATATTGGTAAATTTCCGATTTCGTTTTCCGATAATTCGTAGGAAGAGTTAAAGTACCTACATTACCCGAATAGTGGAGAGAAAACATTCATATTCGATTTTCTTAGTCGTTATTTAGTAAAACAAAATTTTCGTTCTGTATTCCCTGATATTCTTATTCAAATATAAACATTCTTCACGCTTCTTCCAAATCAATCTTTTGGAATAAAGAAAACGTGTTTAGCAATAGGAGTCTTATAACGTTCATTGATTCTGTGTCATTGCACCTACAACCCCGATGGATAAGTGTATAATAGAATTTAGTGCGGAATGAATTGATTGTACCGAGGAAGCGGAATGTTGACTTATTTAATTTTCTGATCTGACAGAATAGTTTCAAATGGCTGTGGATGCATGTAAGAGATATTTGTATAATATAGAATCCGTTATACGATTGACTATCGTATAGTATTATTGTGATGCTGTAAGTTTCGTATGAAATTACAAGCAAATGATTAATTTTCAATTTTAAATGTCCGAATTCCTCTCGTATCCAATCCTTACAATCCAAAGTCCTTCGTTATATCCTAAATGCTCCTTACTGTATTAAGATTTAAATCATCCTTAATTACCTTAATATCCATTTGTCGCTGATTTGGGCCGAACCCGATATCAATCCTTTTATGACTGGGCGACCTGTGGTCTAGTGGTTAGCGTAACAAACTACTAAGCCCAAGATTGCGGTTTCGTAGCCCGGCAGGTGGCCCTAGGATTTTTTAAAGGGAGTGAAAAATCCTTAGTTACGCCGTCCTTCGGAAGGGACGTAAAATGGGGTTCCCGGGCCTGTACGATGTCAGGTACTCGTTAAAAATCCCTATCCTAATTAAACCTGGATAGGCAAAATTTAGAGCTCCCAATGTAGCATCGTCCGATTAGCAGCATAAAGTGACGTTAAATGAACAAACAATCCTTTCACGACAAACTTCATTTCCTCTCAAGCCCACAAGTTTCAAACATAGCTTCAATTCCTGATAATCATCGGACGAGTTTCAAAAGATGACCTCGTGACCTTCAAAGTTGAATTTGTAGTGAGTACTACCACTGGGTAGTGTCTCTAGCAGTTTTTTCTTACTAGCCTTTACATAGCTTTCATTTTATTTACTTGTACTATTGTAATAATACAGTTATAAATTTCAATAAATAAAGTTTTAAAAAAGGCATAATTTATTGATCTGATTATATTTGTAGATGCGAGCTAAGGTTCAAGACTCTGAGAGCTTAGGACTGTTGAATGAAACATCAATGCATTCCGGGAAACGGGAACTGTAACATTCTCGTACTATTGTAACAAAAAAAATGTACTGTTAACGACATACAAGAGACACTCCCCAAAACATCACACCCTTTGAAGAATGAGTTAACAATTGAAACATTCCAAAATAATTATCCTGAAACTGTTAAGAATCTGAGCTAGGACAAAAGATAATAGTGAAGGAAATGCCCAGTCAGGTGTGAAGACAATAGAGGCTAATTCACCCTCTCCTGAGGTGCGAGGGCCCTTCAGGTCCCCTCTAGGATTCCAGAGGGTGCCTCTAGAGGCTACGCGGGGCTCTAGTTCTCAGGGCTCTGTACCAATAAATACTATAGAATCCATTTTGTATCCCATGGAGCAAATCATACAGTGGAAATATAGGTCAACCTGGTGAAGTCTTGAAAATGGAAGTCGAAATTATTTTTATCACCAAGAATCTTAGGAAAAATCCTAACTGAATAGGAAAAGTCACGAATTAATAAATCAAAAATAAGACTTCATCAACTCTGATTCAAAGCTGTGATAATTTTTATCTTTCAACTCTACGATTGGAATGAAAATAAATAAAAAACTAGTTTTTGCGTAAATTGATGAAAGCAAACATAAACCTAACATAAAAATAAGGTTAAATTATATAACTCAACTTTGATTCTGACCTTTTTTCTAAGAGATTCGAATTCTGGCCAATTCTATAATAGGCCTCCACAAGCAGTTTTAACGTACTGTTATAAATTGTTAAAATAATATTGTGTTTTGAGTAAACTACAACTAATATCCTGAAAGATATAAATAACCACGAATTATTGGCTTTAAATGCTGTTTCTTTGGTTTTTTCAGGTGAATGAATGTTTTGTTGGAAATAAATGTAATTATTTAAGACTTGTAAATATGTATTGTAAATAAATCTTTTGTTTTTTCAGAGAAACACAATTCCGTCTTTTTTTCATTATCCAAAGGCATAAAAGTAATATATATATATATATATATATATATATATATATATATATATATATATATATATATATATATATATATATATATATACAGGAATCGTTTATATAATTATATATACACATATACATATATGATTTACTTCCAGTTTATTCGTTAAACTACCTATTGGCGATGGTTTCCAGACTGTATTGTACTCATAATCATGCGCTAATTGTAAAAAAGGGTTTTCATTATTCTTGAAAAATATATACGTAATACATGGTAACATTGAACTGGCATTTTGGTTGATTGATTTGGTAATAACATTTCTTCATAAATTTGTAAGTACCATTTAGATATTAATAATAATAAAGTCATTATTTATTCTGTGACAAGTCCCTTTGGAATAACAATACAGTTTTCTATACAAGGTATTATTGTGTCTTAGAGAATAATGGGATTACACTTTATTAATTACTACCATTTAATTGACAAATGAGAGAGAATTAAAGAGTCTAAAAATTGCGGATTACCTCCAGTGCTAACATTAAAAAAACAACAGAGAACAAGAAATAAAAAATAACTGAAATAAGATTACAATACTTATATATAGAGAGAGAAACAATAGATAATTATGGTTATGTATGCGCAATTACAATGTCAAGTAGAAACAAACAAAGCAGAAAATGAAACAAAAATATGAACAATATCAACTAATATAACTTGTTTTTAAAAATATCTAACTGGATGAGTGAAGTGTCTCTAATATAAATACATATAAATAATGATATTACTATACTTATATATAAATAAAAACACATCATTCATTTATCTGTTAGAAAATTTTAACCTGAAAACTGATTATGTTATTTCAGATTTTTCGGGAATTGTAAGGATATAAGGTGATTGAATATACGGGATTTGGAGGTTGGAAGATTATTGGAACGACGAATGGAAGAAGGTATAGAGTTCCAGAGGGAGGAGGATCGGATAAGGAAAAAGTAACATTGTAGACTAGTGCTTTATTAAATATATATTTTTTAAAAGTTATCTATTGAAATTTACAACTGTATAATAGAATACATAAATTAAATTTAATGAAAGATAAATAATGCAACGAGATAATGGCAAATAGAGAAAGTATCCAATGGTAGTATCTACTCAAACTTATAAAATATAATTCACTAAAATCATATTTTTTCATTGTTATGGCATGATCATGAGAATAATATAGTGTCTAAACATAGCCAAAAGTATGTTTAAGGAACAGACTGAATCTCAAGAACTGAAAGTCTTCATCATCATAATCCATCCTCTCTACCGCTCAGGTAGTGTGAGGTTTCCTTCTGTACAGCCCGGATCACACCGTACGATCCTCAACCATTTCTCTCCTTCTGTTCCACTGCAGGTTTATCTTTCCGAAGCTTTCCTTAACACCATCTTCCCAGGTCGGGGTCTTTCACAAGACCTTCTTCCTTCAGCCTTAGCCTCGTATGTAATCTTGGCCATCCTGTTATTTTCCATTCTTAAAACATGTCCAAACCATCTTAGATTTTTTCTTCTATGACTTTTTCTGCAGCTCCACTCCGAGGCTTGAAGAACTGAAAGTAAAAAAAAAATATATATATTTATTAACACTTAAAAAAGTGGATACTAATATATGTATATAATGACAAAAAGAAGTTTCGAAGTTAATGAAAAAAGCATGGAAATATTACGGATATCCGGTTATTTGAAAAATTAAATGATAGTAGTCATACCTGGGAGAAAAATGCGGATTGTATTACACAAAAATTGGCATATATCCTTTAATTTTTCCCTTGATGATAAACTAGAAAACAAATATCTACCGTTATGTGGCTGATGGAACACAAAATGGTATTCCAGTCAAACAGATCCTATTAATCTAATTTTTTTAGTTATTAATTATTAATTAACTATCATTATTATTACTTATATACATATGATATATTAAATACTTATATTAACGTGGCATAAGATATAGAGTTGGCACAGTAAACAGCGATAGAGTCAATCATTTAAAGTAGCATTTGAAGAAGCGGTCTTTCGATGACAATGACATTAATGAGACCAGCTGCCACCAGTGACGTGGGTTCGAGTCACTGCGGGAGAGTTTATGACTAGGACCGGTGTCGGGAGACCTACCGTCAGGGTGTACTCCTTGGGGTCTTCGTCCTCTCCTTTCAGGTGTCTTCTGGTTCTAAGGGGAAGTGCCGATCTTGGAGGATGCAGTTTGGGTGTCTCGTTTCCAGCACTAAGATGTCAATAAATGAGGACTTGAAGATTTCAATAATCAGCAAAATAGTCTGTACGAGTCAGATCGAAACGTCGGAAAATAAAAATAATTCAGATTAATGTACGATTATTAAAATTGATTTTTTTATTTTATTAACATTGATATAACCTCTGCCCGTATAACAAACAAATTATGCAACAGTCATTTTATTGTACTTCATTAGGTATTTAACGTTTCAGTAGAGGTACGATATTGTGGATTGTGGAAATCCAAGTTCATTTTAGTAATTATTTTGTGATCCCCTAGTGAGCTTATTAAAATATGAGTACCCAAGTATTATTTTGAGATACCGAGTAATTTGCAATAACATAAATAAAATCATGACTATTTTTTAATTTAAGTTTGTGTCATAGATGATAAGATCATGACGTGGATACAGTTGTGGGAGGCAACTGAGGAAACTAATAAATTGAAAAGTATCTAAGCAGAAATAAAACCATGGGAATGTTCTTGTCGCAGCTACAGAAGAGAAGAAGTAGTCATCACAAGCTAAGAATCGGCCATAAGCGTCTGTCGCACGGATATCTGATTCAAAGAGATGCACCACCAAAGTGCGGAAGTTACAGAGTGCAATCAACTATCACCCACATCTTGGAGGACTGCCATCTGTATGAAACATATTTTCATGGCTTGGGTATCTGATAGAAAACCCCCGACTCTCCTGGGTGATAACACCACAAACATAGATAAAGTACTAACTTTTCGTAAACATATTTATATGTTCAGTAGGATATAATAATTATATGTGAAGTGGAAATAAATGTTAAACCAAAAGAATAATAAAGAATAATACTGAAATAAATGTTGAGCCAACAGAAGGAAGACGCTGATGACCACGGATGTTGTGCGTCTATAAACAATAAAACCAAGATCATAAGAAAATTTTCTCAATTTTATTTTACTGTTATCACTTAATTTCCCTTAATCAGTACTTTTATGTCCGTCCTTGAAACTTTTTATATAATTAAACTTCTTTACTTTAAGAAAGTATCAAAATTATTGTAGTCTCTCATATGTTTTCAATTATAACAGCTGTTATATCAAGTAGGCTGTGTCGCTATCAGGGCAAAACAAAATTAAGAAAAGCGTTTGTATATTAGCGACGCAGTTTTCTTTACGTATACATTTAAAAACCGATTTTTATCATAGTAGGTTCTATAGCCATTAACGCAGGACACAAAAGTGACGGACAATTAGAATATAGACGCGCTGCATATTTTCATACTCCGATGCCTTCCAGTGAAACATCAATTACTACGCGGCAATTCCTCCGTGCCCTAATCAACGTATCGAATTGAGCACACCCACACATGTTGCACTTGGGTCATGGGAAGGACCTTCGCTTTCCACGAGATTTTATCTCTTATTTTATTTCTCAGTGCATATTAAATAAGGGGATGTAAGGAAAATAGGACACCGGGGGAAAAAAAAAGAAATACGACAGCTTGTCAATGGTGAGTATTCTAAATACCTAATTTCACCTTATGTAGCCACCATCACTATTAAGTGTAGAGGGTATAGCAATCTTGTAACCTTTTGATGTTAGTTTGTGTTTTCTATTTGACGTCTTTTTTTCTTTTTCTTTTACAAAACATTAAATTTGAAGCAGTATCATTCTTCCAAGAAAAAGGGAAATTGCTTCGGCAGAAGTAAAGAAGGTCAGAACATGTACTTATGATTTAAAACAATGACTAGGAGGTGCCATTAGAAAAATTGCAAACGTATGAGCGGTTTAAGAGTTGGAACCTGTCTAGATTCGACTAGATTTATTCTTGGTGTAAGGAAATTATATCTATTAAACTCCATTCAGAAGAACTAAACGACAAAAAAAAATGTATTGAATTTGTATAAAAAGTTATGTGCTGTTGGATTAAAACCAAACGGAGATGGAAAAATACGAGGAGAAAGATAGTCAAATTAATGTTTCAAGAAAATAACAAAATAGGACCTAATTAAGATAATATTAGATATTATAGCAATTATTTTCCTGTATATATAAGTAAATATGTAAATTTGATTGTTATTAACTAAATTTAAATGTTATTTTAATATATATTAGATATATCTTCATGGTATTATCTTACATCAAACCTACAAAGCGGAGGCACAAGCGTGGACATATAAGGCTGAGTAATTTTATTAGAGGAAAGTTCAAAAAATCCCAAATAATATTGCTTAAAATACACAGCATTGAGAAAGCAACTAGACCTCAAATTCTCATTTTTTCCAAGAAATACTAAATACAATGAAATATATTGGTTTACAAATATCTACAGCCCCGGTGAAAAAGTTCCTAAGGCTACACCTACATTGGATCCGGTATGATACGATGAGACGTCGCTAGCAAACCAAATGACTGAAATATATCGAGAGTTATAACATTTGGTTCTTTAAATTTATAAAATAATTAACAAATAATCTTAATTTTATAAATTTAATGAACCAAATGTTATAACTCTCGATATATTTCAGTCATTTGGTTTGCTAGCGACGTTTCATCGTATCACACCGGATCCAATGTAGGTGTAGCCTAAGACGGGTTTTGTCCAGAAAGAGTTAACTGCTTTCAGATAACCGGAATCGTATCATTCTCGTAGTTTTTGGCTTGAAATGAAGTTAATATAAACAATAACTCCTTTTCAAGCCAATGCCTTACTTGGCCCCTTATTCACTACGAAAATAACTTGATCCCGCTTTGTTAAGTACAATAAACTTTTTTTGAAGAAAATTAGACTTAACCACTTACTCACCGGGGCTGTAGACATATTAGGGAAAATACTGATTTAAAACCAACTATTCTGCAAAAAAGTGATTTTTCCACGACTGCTACCAACCATCAGGCTTTTATTCCAATTACGGGTTCCCTATATTTAAAGGAAGGAGCTCGGAACTCCCAGAACTCCCGAGTAGTCTACTGTTTGTCGAAATTTCACCTTATCAGCGCTTAATTGTTTGTCATTTTTTAAGAAAAGTCATTTTTCTTATGGTAACCTTATATATTTTTGAGTTTTGATTATCCTTAATAACTGAAGCCATACAGGTGACAGAAGACAGGAAAAAAACTTATATGGCTTCAAATTTGCGAGAAGTGTGAAGTTGGTCTCCTGTATCTTTAGTTTTTTATGTTTGTTTTTTTAAACAACAGATCTACGTTTTCTTTTTGAGGTGGGGGGGGCTTTCAAAATTTTAAGAAAACAAAAAATAATGTTGAGGAGCAAACCTCACAAAGGTTGATAAGGGACTAACACATATGTATAATTATTACATTATTTTTACATTAAGAAAGAACATGTAAAGAAGTAGAAGAATAATGGCATTTATTAAGGTTATGGCACAAAGAAAGCTGTAATATTTGTTATCTTCAATCCTGTCTTCCCCTTCATGGCAGCTGTCTCTAAACTTTTTAAGATTAGTTGTAAGTATTAAATAATTGTCCAAGTAAATCCAATTTTAGATAATATACACTTAAATATATTTTCTAGAATTGGCAATGCCGAACCCTCCATGTATCATATCCGCGAAGCAAATTCGAATAATTGAACGTTCATATAACTGACGATCGGATATTTGAAGCTCTACTGTAATATTGTAAAAATAATTATAGTTATAGTTCATCCTTATATACACATATAAAAATTTTAAAAAACTGTATCGCTACAAGCATTGAAGTACTCCTGCATGGTAGGTACTTTACTGGTTTTAAGTAAACGATTGTGCCGGTAGGTTAATTGGCCGAGTTAATGACAATTGCACTGGCTTTGCTTATAAACAAGTGGTGGCCAACCCTCAGTCAACTTTGAACATTCTGCCGGCTCCGCAAGATCCATCACATAATTTTAAAGTATATTTATTTTATAATCAATTGAATATTATAAAATTCAAAAACTAACTGTCAAATATATAAAATGGTACATTCACAATAATGATTACACGTTTAGTATCATTATAATTATATTATCAATGTTTACATGTAAGGATAATTGTGAGCAGAATAGTAATAACACATTATGTTTCGAATTTCTTCCCCTCAAAAAAGGTCCATTTTTGGTTTAAATTTAATTTACGGATATATAATTGTATATTCTTTCCGTGAAGTAATGATACATTTTCAAAGATGTTCGTTGGACCATTTGGGTTGGCAACCTCTGTTATAAACTGAAGATACAAACTGCTCTTTCGGAAGTTTTTATGCGATGTTAAAACTGACCTGAGACGTGGTAAACTAGCCATAAAGGGCACCCCCTAACATCCCTAACCTCTCTATTCCTCCCGATACCGTCCCGACATTACTTTGAAATACGACTGTAAATATCCCATAACTAACTTTCTAAAAGTTTTTTTTACCCCAAGTGGTAGCCTGGAGGTAGCGACTGAAGATCGCTACAAATGGAACACTGAAGAGGAACGACTCGAGTCTTCGAAGTGAGTACTATTTCAAGAGCTTCGCTATCACTCCATATAACTAATTTTGACTCTTAATCACATAAACACGTATCAAATGAACTATAAAAAGAGCATTGCAAATAGCGAAAACGTTAAGCAAATATATAATCTTAACACCAACTGAAAAAAAGTATTTAAAAGAATAGTAAGCATTATTATGTATAACAGAAACCATAAATCAAATAAAAGTGTTTTTTTTTATATATAGTTTAACGCATTAGCTGTTGATCAATACATTGCATCTTCAAACCACTCGTTCCTAATTAATTAATATTTTTCATAATTAAGATGACAAACCTTTTGGTTGAGCAAGATTAAGTACAAATAATCTCTCTGCACAATCGTTGGCTTGGAAACATTGTAAAATCGAAAAAATAATTAATAAAGAGAGCCTTTAGTGAATGAACGAAGGACTAATGAAAGAACAAGCAGCCATGGATACTTCCCGTCGTCTGAATAAAAGGCCTGTAACGCCTATAATAATAAGATGTTGTATAATACTTAGCATTAGATATTACTTAGGCTCTAATGTAAGCTACTACTTTCGATGATGATGCAGTGAAATACATTGCTCAGTAAAATACATCCAGTCAACCATTTCCCCATTAATATAAATAAATGTTAATTTCTGGACCTTCACTTTCAAATGAAAAATATGTCAAAGGGATATTGTCCTAGTTAAAACTAGTAGTTATAATTTAAATTTGTATGAACAAACATAGATTGACCAAATAAATTTTCGGCTGTTTCTAGAAGACCATTAAAGAAGTTAGGAAAGGTTTAGAAAAGTTGAACATAGACGAGTCTCACATGTTAGAAAGACCAGAGGTTGGACCGTGTTGGACAAAGGAAACATGCAAGTAAAAGCATAAATACTTATTGGAGACAAAGAAAAAATACACCAAAGAAAAAGGGAAGTTGTAAAGTGATCCGAAGTGCTCAATGCGGAATACAAAATAAGAAAAACCTCATGGTTAAGGGTCAAATCATCTCTCTGGAAATTCATTGGTTTAGAACCAGACTTAAATCGAGATAATTTTCTCATTATGTACAAATATTACATGCTTATTCATTAAATATTACTTATAACTACAAGTAACTGGTTAGGTGGTCATGAAGTGAGATAAAAATTAAAGGATTTCTTAGATAACATAAAAAAACTTATACCACTACAACCCGTGAACGGGTCTGAGGTTCATTACATGGTAGAGACTGTACTATTTCATAGACAACGGTTTTCCAGGGAGGTGATTTGTTCTAGATCACGCTCAACCGCCAGATTTTCACCCCTTATTTTGACCACCCACATTATAGAGGCTGGGTGAGACACAGGAGCGTCCTAGATCTCATATGATCCACCTCCGGCCGCTAACAGACTACTAGATAACATAAGAAAATATTATTCCTACAGTATTAATATTATTAGTTTAAGGTATAAAAAGAAAATAAACATAGAAACAGGAAACGAAACATTGTAGACTAAGGAAAGGAGTAGATGCGAAACAAGCACGCAGAGAACTCGAGGAATGCCGCCAGTGCAACAGATGGTTCACCATCTTCAGGACAAGATATTTCAGCAATTTTTAAAGTCCTGAAAGAATCTTATTCTTTAGCAGGATAAACTGTAACTTAAAACAATTCATCAGATGTTCACTTTATTATTGTTTAATAATTTTTTTTTCTTCAGGAAGAGCAGACAAACGACCGGCGGGTCTTATAACAGGATTTATTTTTCAGTAGGCAGTTAATTTGAAAGGAAACGAAATTCACTGTATTTATTTAAATTATGTATAGTATTTCAATTTTACATAACTATATGTAATGGAAAATTATACTCGTATATGGGCTGTTTATTGTGAGTCAGGTATTTAATTTTTGAAAAAGTCCTCTAATAAGCCATCGAATTCCAATCGAATACATTCCAAACTCTTTCATAAAATCCCCAATGCTCCTTACTTTCTAATAAACAAAGTTACCGATAATCACCTCACCGATAGTCCCATTTGGTACTATTTTAGCCCGAACCTGATATCAATCCTTTCATGCTAAACTTCATTCCCACTCAAACCCACTAACTTCAAAACTAGAAACCTCTTTAATTCCCAGCAATCCTCTGAGGCGTCTGAAAATGTATGGAATCGTTCTTTCTGAGTTGAATTCGTTATTTGAGTACTACCAGTGATTAGTTTCTATACTTGCTTTTGTCTTGGTCTATATCGTACCGTTCTTTCTATTCCCTTATTGCATTATTATAATAAAGTAGTAAATTTCAAGAAATAAATGAACTATAATTATATTAATAACTATAAGTATCCAATCAGCTACAAAAAACCTTAGATTGCATATCACACAATGTTAGATCTGTGCTCGTCGTAAGTTGTTCAAGTAACAGGCTTTGATAGTGTTTATTTAAAATCTGCCAGGGCCCAGTTACACTGCAGGAGTTACCTTGATGGTTGTGATAGCATATTCTAACTCAGTAAGTGACTATTTTTTTCGACCATTTTTAAGATGATACAACAACACTTAATTAGAACATAAACTATAATGTAAAAAGTATTTTAAAAAACTGTGCAAGGATCTGATAAAAAATACACTTAAATAATGGTATCTATCGTTTCCTTGTTTGGGAGCTAAATCTGATCATACCAGA
Organism: Troilus luridus; assembly: GCA_964056705.1. NCBI lineage: Eukaryota > Metazoa > Arthropoda > Insecta > Hemiptera > Pentatomidae > Troilus > Troilus luridus. Next base: position 112,288,506 of record OZ057414.1, on the reverse strand, counting down.
CACGCATAGCTATGTATAAGTATAAGGAATGAGAGACGGAAAATGTTGAGGGAGAATAGGTTGAGAACTTCTGATGATGAGTTCTGATGTGGACACCTTTCCTTTGGACTTGTAGGCATTGAGATGGGGAGAAATTTGAGGAGGAAGACCAAACCTCTGGCTTTGACACACAAACGACATGCGTTTGGACTATAGCCCATGATAGATCTATGGTTTAGTACATGACAGAAACTAAACTGTTTCTAGACAATGTTTGTGCAAGGAAGTGGATTCTCCAAGATCACGCTCAACCTTTAGCCCCCCCCCCAATTAAGGGTAACCACCAGATAGAGAGGATGCCCAGAAGGTTCTGTAGATTCCTCAGAGTCTACACCCAATGCTTATGAGGCCACTATAATTAAAGATATTAATAAAATAATTTAATCACACCAATATATAGTTCTTATCTGCATTAGCAATAAACAGAATCCTAAAAAGGTATAACTTGTTTTTCTCCAAATGTTTGTGATAATTTCTTTTTTTCGATTAATGCAGATACATGAATCAAATTTATTTTTATAACATACACTTTATCTACTATCATCAGCAATAAATAATATAAAAGCAGGTGGAAATACTAATTATAAATTTCTAACTAATTGACACCTGGCGTTGATGATTATCAACCAAACGCAGCATCTCATCTATTCCATCTGTGATAGATTCTATCAGATATTTCCCTGAAAAGGGGGGACTGTGTATTTATGACAAAACCTGTTATCATAACAGTCATCGTAGCAGATGGTTATCATAACTACACTAAGAGCAATCAATTATATATTTCTATAATTTATTTTATTTTAATCATTATTTAAAAAAAATGTTAATATAGAGAAATATATAGTAACTAAAACTGTTTATGGGTTAAAAGTACTTGGAATATACTTAGTGAGTACCCCTGAGTCATGGCCCGAGTCTTCAGCGGAGGTACAAGATCGTAATGTACCATCGTTCATGTCCTAATGCGTCTTCATTAACATCTTATATCTATAAAATATAATAGTTTTTAAGTAATCCTTATTATATTATAATAATAGTAATAGTAGTGTTATTCCATTAATAATGATATTATTATTATAAACATTAATGTACCACCTAAAAACTATGTACTTTATCTCAGACTATACACGGACAAGAGACTAACATGGACAACAAAAATGCAGATTAAAAATACAAGAAATGACAAAGCACTACAAACAACTGGACTTAAATAACAAACGACTAATCTAAAACACTACACTAAAATCTTTTATTTTTATTAATTGTTATTTCGATAGTGATATTTTTTTTAATATTTTTGTTTTGAAGAGAAAAGATTTGTCCTGGCCGGGATTCGAACCCGGGACGTCTGCATTTCCGTTGCAGTGCTGTATCACACTGAGCAAACAGGGGTAATGAAGTAATAAAGTGACATAAGGCAACAAGATCCCAATTAAAGTAATGTTCAATGAACATTCTTCCCCGTGTATACATCGCAAAAATTGCAATAACACAATTATAGGATCGGTGAAGAGAACGGGTTTTTCAGACTTGGATACGACCCCTGATAGCTCAGTGGTTTAGATCATTGCAACGGAAATGCAGACGACCCGGGTTCGAATCCCGATTAGGACAAATCTTTTCTCTTCAAAACAAAAATATAATAAAACCTATTTGAACGTATAGAGAAAAACTTTGGGGTTCAGCAAAACGTGGACGTGGTTTCACAAAGAACTTTGTATTCACAAAATACAAATAGCACAATAAAAAAATCGAAGAAAAATTGTTAATGCAACTCTTCAACACATCACCAAAATTCTCCTGTTGTTTCACTTTACTCCTGTCTATTAGCTGGACCAAGCGACCTGCTTATAAATTGCAGTATAGAGGATACAAATATTATTGAGTTCAACTTTGTTGGATGCGAAATTGAACAGTTGCATATAGGTGTGAGCCTACTTGGGGATGGTTATCTGATCCCACGGGATTGATCTATGGTTGTTAAATTTAACTTGTACCACTACAACCCGTGAAGGGTCTTGGGTTCAGTACAAGAGTGGAGACTGTACTGTTTCTTAGACGACGGTTGTGCATGGAGGTTATTTGTCCTAGATCAACCACCAGATTCCCCCCCCCCTTATTTTCGATACCAACTTTATATAAGCTGGGTGCTCACCCAGGAGCGTTCTACATCCCATAGGATCCATCTCCGGGCACTTACAGATTGAATAAAAGTCTGCTAGTGAGCAGAATTTGAACCCAGGACAAGGCGATTTAGCGCTCCACCACAGAGGCACTCCGCTCCCCGTGTGTGGTTGTTAAAGTATTAAGTAATTAATCTGCCAAAGCTGGATTTTAGCTGTAAGTACCTACAGCTGACCAACTCAGTGGTCTATTCTCCTCTCTTCTACTCTCTCCCTCATTCTTTCTTCGTCCCTCTCTCACTCTCTCTCTCTTACATGCAGGAAATCTAAAAAGAGAGTGAGAGAGGGATGGGAGGGTTAAGTGGAAGAGTGTTGGCGGTGGCCCCTAATTGCGGTGATCCGCTCTCACGACTGGGAGCCCAGACAGTGACCCCATCATTCAGCCCAGTCCTCGTGTCCCCTCTTTCATTAGCTCTTGTCTGCGGTCTACTTCTATTTAGTTTTCTTTATGTCCCTTGTTTACCCAACTTTATCAATGCCCTTCTCCTGTCAATGGCCGCTCCATTATAGTCTATATATTAAGTTCTCCGGAAAATAATGTAGGAAAATAAGTTTTCTTTGAAATGCCTCTCTATAAAATAATCTATTTATGTCTGTTGGACTTATTTAACAGTAAAAACTTATTAATCCTTTTCAAACTAAAATTTGTATTCACCTCTGCAATATTTCACTACTGGGAAAAATTTCACATAATTCCATAAGCACATAAGCGCGGTCCAAACGGCTAGAAATTCTGGAGTGAAGGTAGTATAAGTGAGAGCAATGTTCAACCGTGATTCCAGAGACTCCGAGGGCGGGACTTGAGCCTTCAATCCTAAGAAGGCCATGGAAGAAGTTCATGAATATAAAGAATAATTAGTTATTTAATACTCTATGTAAATTGCCAAGGCCAATATGTTTAATCCATTCATCACGTATTCCTGATCTCTGAAGCTTAATCTGATCAGTTTCAGACTAAGCCTGCTCAAAAGTGTATGGCCAGCGAAACGTCGGCAAAGAATTTGACGAGGCTGTAGAAACCAGAAGAAACACGTGATGAATATATTAACAACTTCGTTTTACATATAAATGGATGAATAATAATATTACAGTAAGAATTCTGGTAAAATTAAACGATTTTTTTCAACCATTGATGAATCTCCGTGGTGCCTGCAATCCATATTGGTGCGTGGGGATGTTAAGCATTATAAATCGATAATATGGTATGCAAATAGATACTTCCTTCCTGATATTTCAACCTCGCAGCAGACATAGGAACAATTAAAATTTTATGAAAATATTAATGGACTTCCCCAAACAGTGTAAGTTACTAACAGAATTGACTCTCAAAAAGTCAACTCATCCACATCATGGATAAGATAAGTAAAAATTGATTTAGTAAAAGCGAAAATAGAAAAGTAATGTAACTATTAAAAAGATTTCTGGATAGTAATGCCATGTAATAGAGAGTAATGTAGTGGATAGAGACACTATACTCAGCGCTGTACTATCTCTAATTACCCAATAACAACCACATTTATACTAGCAATGTTAATTTATAAAAATACCAACTAAATACGCATCTTCCAAACATCAATCAATCTTGCGAGCCTGCAATTAGTAACCAATGCGAAGTTTATCCTTCTTCGGAAGTAGATCCTTAGCTGCTGTCGGTAGATCATGACTGTAATCGCTAATCAAAGGGAAAGGATCCTGTTGTTGATGTCAAGAATCGATTTACCTCAATCGAGATGATGTTGATGATGGACGATAACAGCCGATGATTGGCCAAATACATCAAGGAACAGGTCTTTAAGGAAAAGGCAACTCTAAAGCGCCGACACGGTTATGATACAACACTTACAAGACGGTTGTTTTGACCATTCTTGTGCTGTATTCTATTTCACAATATAAATAAATTTTACATGGACAGATTATTTCTACAGCCCTGATGAAGTAGTGTTTAAGTCGAATTTTGTACCGAGATAGTTTACTGTATTGTGGGAAGAGGAATCGTGTCATCCTCGTAAAGGAGTAAGCATAACTCCTTTTCAAGCCAATGCCTGACTTTGACCTTCTTTCAATACGAACATAGCACGATTCTGTTTCCTTAAGAATAAGAAACACATTTTGGGGGCAATTCGACTTAACCACTTATTCACCAGAACAATAGATTTATTGCCTCTGCTATATCCACAAACGGAAAAATCACTAAAACCACATTGGAGGTCACTGAGAGCCTTGGACTTCCACTTGATGTCTTAAGAGAAGCTCAACAAGCAGTTCTCTTGGACAAAGTGAGGCATCATGTTATTCTCGTAGGGCATAAGTGGCTAAGTCAGGCATTGGCTTAAAAATGAGTTATTTGTTTATATTACAACTCCATTTCAAGCGAAAAAGTACGGTAATGGCTCGAGCCCACTTCTCTAAATACAATTAACTCATTATGAACACAATTCGTATTAACCACTAGTTCATCGGGAGTTCAGATTTATTTTCAGGATAATAAAGTCATCCATCATGACCTTAATGCCCCATTTGTTACTGATTTGGCCCGAACCCTCTTCTATCGTTTTATAACAAACTTCTTTTCCACTCAAACCCTCTAGTTTCAAACCTAGCTTCCTCATCAATTCCCGATAATCCTCCGAGGCGTCGGAAAAGAAGATGGCCACGTGACCTTCTTAGTTGAACTTGTGATACTACCAGTGGGTAGTTTCTCTACTTGTCACTGTCTCGTGTCATTATTTATCACTTAGCCTATTTACTTGTTATATTATTGTAATATAGTTGTAAATATTAATAAATAAATAATAAATAAAAAATTCAGGTGATTAGAAACTTAAGGCTATCTGTTTTTTTTTTAATTGTTTTCATTTCCATCCCCGTACTTATTTAAAACTTAGATACAACCTGATACAAAACAAAACATGGAACCTGATATAAGTAGCTGGCATTTTTCCTACTAAATGGTAAGTTAGCTTTGAATGTCCTCCTGAACATATTTTTTTGAGTTTTCACCTACCGTTGTTTCAAATGACTGTACCTAGCACTACTACTGTGCAAACTAATATTGTTAAAACAAGGCTTAATAGTCAAATCTGGCCCTTAATTGAGGCGTTCAGGGTCAAAACCGGATAGCCCTAAAATAAAATTAAAAAATTCAGATTTTTTGTTAGTTTAGTCAAACAATTTTGTTTAACACGAAACTCCTGTCTTATTTCTCATGATTTCCCATGAGTCATATTCTGAACCTGATGTTTCAAGAGCATAAATCATTGTTTGACCAACCTAGTTAAAATTTTGAAATATTGACTTATCCGCTTTGATCCTTGAAAGCCTTAATTATTATTTGCCGTTTTTCCTAAAACGCAGATAGCAGTTAACTATAAAGACCGAATTAGCCGTAGTGAGTGCCAAAATAAGTAGAATTTATTTGTTGGAATCGGACTAATCAAAGAATTTGTATTTTTTTTTTTTTTTTGCTATGAATGTAGAATAAGCTGCATTTTGTTCTGATGTAAATGACCCTTCAATTAGGGAAGTATTGAGATTTTCTATTGTTATTTGTAATTCTTTCAGGGTTTTTTATTCACTGGTTGCGCTGAAGTCACACTAAGTGAATGTGCGCTGTTAGCAAACTTTCATCCATGGATTACCACTCAAATCTAATCCAGTGTGACCCTTAGTACAATCCTCCCACAAAAGTCTCGAACCACCCCCCCCCCTCCTCAGACGTTTACAAGTCGGCTCCAACCTTGATTTCTTTTTTAAATTTAATTAGTCATATCTTAATTATTTTATGCAAATTTACTAGAGATATTCTCTAGTAGCGCTCTAGTCACACTACCTGCATATTGTATTTATTGTTCAACTAATATGTTTCTATGAGGATCAAGTTTCTAGTTTGGAAATTTTCTACTTATGTCCGATAATTTTATGGGTAGGCAATCGCACGGATTTTAAAATTGTTTACGATAAAGTTATCTTAAGAACGAAGAATGCTCTTGCGGCAAAGACAGAGAGAAGGGCGAGAGTGGGTACCGGAGGAGAACAATGGTAAGGACACCGCATTCCTTCGAGAAGACGTCCTTCAGGAGTCCTATTATATTTAAATACAAGGACTAAAAGTGTAGCAGGATACTAAATCCAGGCGGTGGCACCTCCCCAGCGGTTACGAGACAAAGCCAGTTGTGTTTGTTTTAGCGGTTCAGCTGGATCTTGGGGGTCTCGAGAGCACTCTCATGGTAATTCTGTGTTAGAAAGTCTCGAGACCACTTTCTTTTTGAATATCTGAAAGGTTTATTGGGCAACGGATGGTTAGCATAGTTAAAAATCAGTGGGTAACTTGGGCACAAGGGCGTACACAGAAATGTTTTGTGGAAAGATGTGGAACTAGAGAAATTTCATCATAATACTGAAATATAGTTATTTTGTAATTGGCGAAAGTAGTTAATAGCAATGTTACAGTAGAATACATTATTTATGCATAATGATTACACTGTGCGTTCAGTATCATTATTATTTCATTATCTATGTTTACGTTTTACGTTACGTTGTGTTATGTTATTTAAGTAGGTTTGTATATATTACTATTACGTTATGTTACGCTCTATTATCTATGTTCATGTTTATTATCTACGTTTATATAAACAAGAATATTCTCCTAATCTTTAATTGAAAATCCTCCGCAGAATCTTCGTAGAATTTATCCAGATGTAAACTGGCGAAGGATAACAAACAAATTCACAAATGTATAACGTAGCAGATGCTGTTTACTCCTTAAAGATTAGAAGACCCCGGTGGGCTGTTCATGTTGGTAGAATGAATGATGAGGCCAATACCAAAAAGGTTTTGACAGAACCTATCTACTGCACGAGAAGAAGGAGGAGACCGAAGCTGAGGTGGTAGGATGATGTGGACAGAGGCGCGAGGGATAGTCAGGACGGCTGCTAAAAACAGAGAAAGCTGGAAGAAGCAGGTGGAGGAGGCCAGGACTCGTCACCGAGCTGTAGCGCCATAGAAATAAAATAATAATATCTATGTTTACATGCAAGGATAATTGTACTCATAATAATAATAACTCTTTACGTTCCACATTTCATTTGAGTAGGCCACCCCACCCCAACTTTACATTCCTCTGGTATTTTTTCTTCTTCATCATCATCCTTATTCTTCACCGCAAATACTATAGATAGTAACATAGTTTATTACATTTCTCATTTATTTAGCATATATTCTTCGCTTTTGCAGTGTTGATATTGTTAGTCTGTTTCTTTTCATCTCATATGATGATCTGAAGGCAAAACTGCTATGTTGGCATATAATAAATAAGTTTTGGTTATTGGTATATAATTCTATTGGGGTTTAGAGATGCTAAGTGGTAGAGCGCTGATTTGCTCTGCTCAGGGTTTCAATTTCATATTCAGCAACGACAGATAAAAATATATAATCTGTTTACACCCACGGATGAACCCTGTGGGATCTACCTCACTTAATTAGGAGGGGAACCTGGCAGTTGAGCGTGATCTCGGGCAAATCACCTCTCTGCAAAACCGTTGTCCTAGAGACAGTACAGCCTATAGCATGTGCTTAGCCGTTTTAGTGGGTTATAGTGGTTTTTTGTTTTTATTATTTGAATTACGCCTATATTTCATTAAATACCCAATTAATTTCACTGCAATTGTTTTAAAATAACTCTATATTTTAATAAAATAACGATATTTTGCAGCCTATTTTTAAATAGTCTTTTATTAGAGGACAATTAAAATTAAGAAATATATTTGTAGCCCTTTTTAGTGAAATATATATTGAACTACTATTTTGAATTATTTTAAAACCATCAATAATCAACCTATTGACATTTTTTTAGATGCTTATAACCCTGATACCAACTGCAAAATTATAAAAAAAAAAATGTTTTCTAGACTGACTTTTTTCTTATTCATTCATTAATTCGTTCATTCATTATTGCAAAAAGATAAAAAACAAAAATAAATTCAAGTGCTACAGCCCATTGCTAATGGAAACCAATTGGACAATTCTTTGTGACAGTTTTTTCTTGTTTTTTTTCTTTTTTCAGGGTCGTTAAGCTAACAGCCTCTTTATTCTCCTTGGACGAATCTATAAAAAGTTCTAAGCGACGAATTCGAGAATGGGCCGAAGCAGATGTGAGCTATGTCTGTCCGCTTCGGAATAATTGAACTCGCTCGTTAGTAATTAATCTTTTTTTTTTTAATGAAAAGTTTACCAAAACATGACTCAGTAAGATGAAATGTTGAGTGTCTGAGTCAGTTACGAACTATGACCTCCTCTGATGTTCTGAGGGTCTTGGGTTCAGTACATGGTAGACAATGTTTCTTGGACAACAATTTGACAGGGAAGTGATTTGTCTGGGATCACACTCAACCACCTGATTATTAACCCCGATTTAGAATACCCTCTACACACAGACTGGGTGAGTTACAAAAGGTTCTCCAGATCCCACAGAGTGCATTCCCGGCTGTTAACAGATTAAATAATTTATCAGCCACAGTTGGATTTAAACCCAGAACCTTCAGCTAGCAACTCGGCTCTCAACACGCCCCGCCCTCTACAGTATAGACAAATTTCAAAGAGAAATAATTTTGTGAACTAAATTCAAATATATGTTTTTGTTTATATTAGGTTTCCAAGATCTCCGACAACATAATACCACATCATATTTGTTAGATGGATTCATTTAATCACCGTTATAATTTAGGAGCCTCTTTGTTTAAAAAGATACAAGAAGGCAACATTTTAATGAATATGTAATGCGTTTTCCTTAAATATCCCTTTAGTATAAGGGTCAAGTAATAACACTCAGAAATATCATTTTTTATTTTTACTATGCACATTTAACATTATTTTAGAATTAGTCATAGAAAATAATATGTATCCCCTTCACAAAAACCTTCAACACCTTTAATAATAGTTTAATAATAATATAACATAATTTAACTAAAAATAAAAAAATAGCTTCAAGTAATTTATAAAGAATTATTTGTACTTACCCTTAAAACTCGTTCAAGCTAAAATCTGTCCCTGTAATGTCATTCTTGTAGAATAAGTTTGAAGAATATTTTCTTTAAAATTTGATTTCCTGGAACAATTATTTATACTTACTGGTATTGCTATACTTGAAAGAATTAGGGACTTAGTTACCATGAAGATGAAGTCAACATTGAAGTAAATTAATGTTACAAATTTCTTTTGAGTTTCAAACGTGATAAATCTTGCTGTGTATATACATATTTTTATTGTCGTTTATTTATTTAACTTACTATAGAATAAAATTAAGTTATTTTTTAAAATATACAAATGTAAATCCTTTTCTTAAGTAAATTCTGACTTAATAGTTCGGATAATCGACGTTCAACTTAAAAGTGTAGATGAACTAATATGGTGAACTAAATCACATTAATTTTTCTCACATTATATTTTTGGTTCACTCCGAATCGATAAGAAACCTCAAAGGAATAAAATACGGAGTTAAAAGATGAGATTCCAAAAGGTTTCGGAATTGTAATTCCTGGACTTCAGTGAAGCCGCTGCAGACAGACGACAAGAAAACAGGAGGACCCTGGGAGCTGAGCGACTGGATAAATTGGCAGATCCCGTGGCAGATATGCCATCTTCCTCCTTGCCAGGGCTCAATGGCAGAGTTTTATGTTCGATGAACGAATGCGGGGATTCCACCTGAAACTGGTTTGTTTTAAACAGGTTGAATTATGAGCGTCCAGTTAATTCCTGCCATGGCAGACAGTGAGGGGCCGGATAGCATCTTGGTGGACATCTCATAATGAAGCGATATCGGGTTTGTCAAGTTGGTTTGGTTAGCTTTGACCGCTGCAGAGGCTCGTGTAACAGACTTCGAGTGGCCTTCGTACGGTCAGGCATCAAGCTAGTTATATAAATACATAAATGTGTTGGATCAATAATGTTGCGGTATGTAAAATTTGAGACAATTTATGGTAGGTGACTTAGTGAGTAGTTATATAGAAGTGGTCATACGGAAGTAGTGATTGTTCAATCCAATTAAAAGTTTTTTTCTGCAAGGTTGTTTTGTTTCTTAAATAAAGGGTAACTTCGAATTATTTATTAAAGCCATTTATAACAAATAAGTTATTGCTTATACAGTATGCATCCCCATAAAAAAAAAGGTCAGGATCAAAAGCGAATAACTGCAAATTGCAAGCATTGACGTTTGCACATTTCCGATAGTTAAGTCAGTCAATGCATTATTCTCCCAAAACTTCAAATTCATAGCCGGATTAAAACCATGATAAAGTAATTTAGGATTACTTTATATTTATAATAAGTGTTAGAAAACTTTGATCGACGCAACAAGTTAAAAATGTGAAAAAGTCTATTATGGACATTTTGGAAGCTATCCCATTTGATCTAGAACGAATCATGTGTACAATAACTTAAAATTCCTTTTAAAAACTAAAAGAATTTTAGTAATTCACTAAATTCTTGTTGTTTTTATTTTCAATTTTAGGGCATCGACATGAGAACAACAAAGTTTCGAAACGTCTCCAAAATAAGGATAAACATATTTGGATTAAATATCAAGAACCTCAAAGACTTATATTTATATAAGATATATATATTTATATATATATTTTTTTTTTTTCCCCGACCACTTGGATCAACACAGAATTCAACAATTCTACTTCAAAACCTCCATTTTGTAAATCAAGTCAATTCAAAATCACATCGACATTTTTTCAATCTTTTGTTGACATACACACTGTATTACTCCTCGACTTAAGAAATTAGATATTATCATTCTATCGCAATAGCATTTATAATGGGATAGAAGTGTCTATTTATAAGTTTAAAAGTTACATGATAAATAAAGTAGAAATTAAACTATTTATTCCTGAATATATATATTTTAGTCTAGGAATATTTGAATTATGAAGGAAAAATAAAATAACACTCGACACAATATCTAAGAGGGAAAATCCCGATTGATGCGATTCCCATTTGGGCTCCAAAACAAGAAGAAACAACAATACCTTGAAAATTAAACCGAATCGGAAGGAACTCTTCTGTATCGGGAATTTTAACTACGTCCTGAAACCTTGTCCTGCACAATAATACACATTTAAAATTACCTACCGCAAGGAAGAAAGAATTTCCTTTAAAGAAAAAGAGAAGAAAAAAACACGTAAAGAATATTAGAGATCGAAAAGAAAAAAATCTCGAGAGAATGAAAAAGAAGAATGAAGAAAGAGGCTGGTTTAATCATACATTGTCGAAGGCGGTACAACAACAATGTACGCTTTGGGACCTAACAATGTACACTTTGGGACCTCCTAATGAGACGGGTCGCGTGGCTTCTTTTGTCTTCGGGTTTCCTTTCAAGTCCTTCTTCCTCCGATCAAATTATATTTCGAGAAATATTTAGAGGGGCCCAATACAAATCAGGTACCCTCCCCTCCCCCCGTTTGGTTTCAATTTAATCTCGGTCGCCTCCTAACTCCTTTCGGAGAACTCGGATGTACACCGGTGTCTGGAAGTCCGACAGCTTTTCAAAAGCTATACGAAATGACCCCTCATTTTGAGTTATTATACATCATTGTCTTTCGCTCCGCCGAAATCTTTCGTGCTCCAGTTTCCACGCGACAAAGGATCCGAAATCTCAAAGAGAAATAATGGTTTCGTTCGTACCCGAGGTCATGAAGAAAAAAAAACAGAAGAAAGAAAAAAAAGGTTTGATCACGAATTCGAAAGATTTGGACAGAGATAACTCTTTTACTGTTCTGACCATTGGCGGATTTAAGGGGAGCATGGGGGCCATGCCCCCCCCCCTAGAGTTCTCATAAGTTGATATTGACCTGAATTTTAGTTGGTTTTTAACAAGAAAAAAACAGGTTTTACACACCAAAATTATTCATTGTATCGAATGTTTTCTCAATGGGTGCATCCAAAATCGGCGATTTATGTTTTTCACTCACCTATAGATAGCTATATGTTCTATTTTTCAGAGTTTATTATTTATTAGAATTTGAGAATCGTATTTTCGTTTTATCCATGTTATTGTTTTCTGGCCTCAGTTGTTTTGAATTAAAAATTGATAATTTATGTATCTTCATGCATATATGGATCGTATACATTGATAACAAATTCACATTGACACATGTCCCCTCCCTTAAAAATTCTCCTAGATCCGCCAGTGGTTTTAGCTTTATTCGCACGTCATTGTGCCAAAAAAGATAAACATGTGTAAAACAAAACATCGAAATGATGGATGCTCATTAATATTTTTTATTGTTATTCGCTGAAGTAGAATTGTGGGGCTCCACTAAACCATCGAATTCCTTTCCTATCCAATTCTTACAATCCAAAATCCTTGTTACAAACAGAGTCATGCATAATGACCTCAACGTCCCATTTGTTACAGTTATGGCCCGAATCAGATATCAATCATTTCATGACAAACTTTATTCCTACTTAAACCAACTAGTTACAACGCTAGCAACATCTTCAATTCCTGATGATCCTCCGAGACGCCTGAAAAAAAAATGACCTCGTGACCTTCTAAGGTGAATTTGTTATTCGAGTTCTACCAGTGGGTAGTTCCTCTCCTTGCCTTAATCCAATGCCATTATATATCTTTCGTTCTATTTACTTGATGTATTATTATTATTATTATTATTATGATCTATTTTTTTTTCCTCGCACTTGGAGAAGTCCAAGAAGTTCAAAACAGAGATGGGGGACAAGTCCAACCATCTGCAGTTATTATTTTTTGATTTTTATATTTTTCATCTCTAAACATTCAGAACTTTTCCGACGATCCTGGCTGTGTCTAGGAGAACTGCCTGTTGAGCCTCCTTTAAAACCTCGACCGGCATTCCCAGTTACTCAATGCCCTCCACCGTGGATTTAGGAACCAATCCATTCGTGGAGATTATAATAGGTGTTACCACCATGCTTACCATATGGTATACCTCCTTAAGCTCAGCCGCAAGTTCTTGATACTTTCGAAGTTTCTCTCCAACAGTTGAGTTTACATTATTGTCGTTTAGGATCGCAATATCAATTATACTTGCTTTCCTCTCACTCGACTTTATAAGGAGAATATCTGGTCTATTATGATGCACAATGTGGTCTCTTATAATGGACTCATCCCAATATAGCTTAGGAGGGCCTTTTTGTAGAAGTTTATTGGGATTATTATGGTCTATATTTTCTTCTCGCATTTGCGGGTTCAAAACAGAGATGGGGGACAAGTCCAACCATCTGCAGTTATTATTTTGGTTTTTATATTTTTCAGCTCTACACATTCAGAAATTTTCTAACGATCCTGGCTGTGTCTAGGAGAACTGCCTGTTGAGACTCCTTTAAAACCTCGACCGGAATTCCCAGTTTCTCAATGCCCTCCACCGTGGATTTAAGAACCAATCCATTCGTGGAGATTATAATAGGTGTTACCACCACGCTTTCCATATCGTATAGCTCTTTTAGCTCAGCCGCAAGTTCCTGATACTTCCGAAGCTTCTCTCCAATAGTTGAGCTCACATTATTGTCGTTAGGGATCGCAATATCAATTATACTTGCTTTCCTCTCACTCGACTTTATAAGGAGGATATCTGGCCTATTATGATGCACAGTGTGGTCCGTTATAATGGACTCATCCCAATATAATTTAAGGGGACCTTTTTGTAGTAGTCTAGTGGGTTGGTACTTATAATATGGTGCCTTTACATCTAGAAGGTTGTATTTCACCGCCAGGGCTTGATGCAAAATTTTGGCCACATTGTTATGCCTCTGAAGATATTCAGTGCCAGCCAACACTCCACATCCACCAGTGATGTGTTGGATTGACTTGATTGGATTATTATTATTATTATTATTATTATTATATTAAAAAAAAAAGAAAAAACAAGTCAAAACAATTCATATTAAATGTCATCAGTGCAGCGGGAGTTATACCAATTGTACAGTATCTTTCTACGACTCGATTAATTTCAAACACTTACTTTGTTATTCAGCAATTTTTCATCTCTTCCAAAACAGTTGAACCAAAGAGGTTGGAAGAAACTAAAAGTTTTAAAATTAAGACGAAAATAAAAGGATCGGAATGTAGAAGGCACGAAATAGAAGGCGAAAACTATTAGCTACGGAATCCACTCCATTCCCAATGACGACCTAGAAAAGGGAACATGCTGATCCTGGCGAGGCCTAACAAAGAGGTTGTGTTAACTGTCGGGTCGTGTGCGAGATAGCCTTGGCATCTTCTCTAATATCATATCATTTTTCGGCTCCACCGAATGTTGACCAGGAAGGGAGAAATTCCTCGAGGCAATGTTATTTTGGCTAAACCTTAGAGATGTGAAATCGGTTCCGTAACTATTCTGCCATAGCAGGATAATTTGATAAACAGAGAAAAACAAAAGAAAATGGGACTGGATTCCTTTACAATAACAACCACACGCAGAAAGGAGTAGATGTATGGCTACAGTAGTGACTATAAAAACTAGTTAACAAATAATAATAAAATGTACTTTCCTTTTAAAAGAGCGCCACTGATGAGGTTGCTTAACCTTAGATTTCAACGCTAGCGCTTCTGTTATGGGGTTGAAACGAATAATATGAATGGCTAACAGGATAATGTTCGAAACCAAGCCTCTTTAATTCTTCGGTCTTGTATGACTTCCAGCAATCAGTGTATATTACCGAACCTCCCCTCTCATATTCGATTAATTTTATATATTTATATACGACATTTTATTACTTGGGGTCTGAAATAATCTGTCCGAGACTTTCTCTAACCCGTGTTTCACGGGAAATACCTCCCAGAACCCTCTGTATCGGCAATACACCACCATCCTTATTCTTTCTATTTGAATATAAAGTTTCATCCACTTCAACTATCATATTTTCCCTGCATTTTTTTACATTTCCGTTTTTTATCAATGCAATTGCACACTGCTTCCTCAAAAAGAATTTTCCAATCCCTGAACGTCTTTTTGGACGTTCTTCTGAGCCAAATTTAACTGATGTCATTTCCTTGCACCAAAAAAGTGGAAATAATTTTAAATTGCACATTTGCATCATATTTAATTAACAAAAAAGGCGGAAAACATATTAGGTACACTAACAATAACAAACGTCAAAAGTACCCTCTAGTGTTATCAATGGTGGAGTTCCTTAAAGAGGAAGTACCTAATAATGGCGGGGAGATAACGTACCTACAGTTTTTTAATTTATCCCTTCCTGATAAAGCATTGTCATATATTTTCTAACTACTTAAGATTAAATATCCCGCAATAAATACTAGCGTTCTTCCATCATCTAAATGGTTTCTTGTAAAACCTCTGCACAGAAGAATTCTTCATTTACTGTGATACGAACTTCCGCAGCTCCTTGCCTGCTATGTTTCCTTTCCTTTTGCATTTAAATCTCCTTCTTTCCATCTCTTTTCTAATCAATACTGATACATTTCATTTTCTCTGAGTCGATTTAAGTATTTGTAAATACTAATCAGTTCACATTTTAACCTTGCTAATTGAATGCATGAGTATATGAAGGCAGAAATTTTAAGTTTTTGAACACATGTATAATATAGTATTTGAGACATGATCTATCTAGTCCTGAAAAATGCGATGAATGTGCGATTGTCCAAGAGTTAGGTTGTTAAAGTTGAAACCTGTACCACTAGAAAGTGAAGGGTCTTGGGTTCTGTACATAGTAGAGACTTTACTGTTTCTAAGAGAACGGTTATGCAACGATGTGATTTGACCAAGATCACATTCAACTGCTACGTTTCCCATAAATAGCCACTTTATAGAGGGCTAGGTGAGCCACAAGAGGGTCTGATCCCCTGGGTCCTTCCGTGGATGTTAATAGATTAAATAATTTATCTGCATCAGCGGAATTTGAACCAGGAACCTTCAGGAACATAGCAGCTTAATACTATACACACTGAGCTATCATGTTTTTACTACTGTAGAACTTGTACTTGTTATGTTTTCTAAAAAGATCATGTTCAAAATGATATGTTTACTTTCATTTCATCAGAATTAAAAAAGTAAGAACTTATATAGCTTAACTTCGAGAAGGTAATATCATGTTTCTCTCCCTTTTATCTGATCTTTTTTTAAACACGACATTTACTGTTCCTGGTAACTTATTATAATTTTTGTATTGTATTTAATAAAAAAAGTTAGCTCCATGATGCTTATAATAATACGACTTAATCCCCATAACGGCATCCTTTAAGAATGTGGTGGTAATAAAAGGAAAAAAACACTGAGGGTGGAGAAGTTCCCATGCGCCGGGGCCGAGCCATCGGGCCAAACAATCGAAGAGTACCTTCGATGCCTGAGGGCGCCCAAGTATCTGGCCGTCTTTTTTGTTGACTGGCCTATTGAACGCGGCTTTATTGATTGTCCAAGGTCGCGTGCAAGGGAAGCCATTAAGCTAAAGGCAGAATAAAAGCTAACTCGTTGCGTGCTCTGAGGCGCCGCTTCTTCTACCACGCTGGGGGGGTCTTGCGTCTTCTTTAAGTCTCCGCCAGGTGTCGTCCCCATCTCCATGGGAACCCTTTCATTATCACTAAAACCTTGCGGGGGATTACATCGGAGTCAACGAAGAAAGGAACTCTTTAGGGGACATACTGCCTTTCTCTCCCCATAGTTCACGAACATTGACCTAGTCATGGTAATTATTCCGCAGGTTGTCTCTTCGAATTTAGTTAAAATAAGTTTTAACCCTTCTAACACTGCTTAGGCGGTAGATGAGGATTAAAGATGATGATGATGATGATGATAAGTTTTAACTTTTCATTCATTTCCTTATTAGAAAATACCAAAAATAAACTGCTCACAAATTGAAGTGGACCACTCATCAAAAGTTAGGTAACTCTCTTTTTTAACCATACTTCTGGTTATTTTTTTGTATATTTGTGCTTATAGTATCTCACTTACCGATTGTTAATGGTTTTTGTTCAACAAAAATAAATACACCAAACAAAATTTAAGAAAAATTAATTTTTTTAAATTAAATAAACTTTTTTTACAAAATAAACATTTAAATTTTTACAAATATTGGTTTTCATTTCAATTTAACCTTCTTCAGTAGGGTGTTGGACCCCCCTCTACTTTGAATTAATGCTTCACATCGGCGATTCTTACTCCTTATAAGCTCAATATGTACTCTTGAGGTAAATTAGCCCATTCCTCAATTAAGTTGCAAGTTCATCCAAGTTGTCTGGACAAGGTGAACATGTGTAATTGCCCTTGGAGTTTGTCCCAAACATATTCAATTGGATTCATGTCTGGTGAACAAGCAGGCCAGTTCATGCGTGTTATTTCTTGCTCTGCTAAATAACGTTGAATCATCCTTGCCCCATGAGGACGAGCATTATCATCAACAAGAATGAAGTTTTCACCCGTTTCTTGGGATAAAGGGATAATTACAGGTCTGATGACGTTGCTGAGGTAGGTTTGTGCGGTTACATGTTCATTTCTAAACAGTACAAGCTCAGTTTTTGGATTACTCATTATCCCTCCCCACACCAATATTGAGGCTCCTCCATAAGAGCGAACTGGTTCAGTCATACCTGGGCTAAATCGCTGGTTTGTCTCTCGCCACACTCTAAAACGTCGATCTTGCTAATGGAGAACAAATTTCGATTCGTCAGTAAATAAACAATGGTCCCAGTCTTCGTCAGTCCAATCGACATGTTCACGAGCCCATAGGTGTCGTGCTGCCTTTTGTTGTCAGGTTAAATAAACCCTCCTCGCCGGTCTTCTTGCCCTCAAAACAACATCATGTAGGCGGTTTCTAACCGTCTGAGTTAAAATGCGGATTCCCGTTGCTTGTTGAAAAGAGCTTTGCTGCTGCCGAGCTGTTAAACCTCGTCGCCTAGTGGTTTGGATTTTGAGATATCGGCCTTGCTGAAGGGTGGTTTTTCGAACTCGGCCTCCTCCATGTGTGAACTGAGCAGTACCTGTTGCCTGGTATCGAGACCATGCTCGTTCTATGACTGTGTGAGAACACTGAAGCCTATGACCGACATCACGTGGAAAATGACCAAACTCTAAAAGTGCTAATGCCCTCCCGAGTTCTTCAACACTAAGTCGTCGTAAAGACATTGTTAATCACTGCCTAGTGAACTGGTTGGAGTGATACTGGCAATAAAAAGGAAATAATGTTTACAAAACACAAGTGGAAAATAAGCCGCTCAGCTCTAAGTAGTGATACTAAGAGTTTGTTTTTGTTTTTATCTCTTTAACACCCTGAAAGTGCTGATAAAATAGTTTTTTTTAAATGGAGAAAAATCGCAAATCAATCAAGTTAGCTAAATTATAAAATATCTTCATTTTCTTAAGTGGTCCACTTCAA
Organism: Troilus luridus; assembly: GCA_964056705.1. Lineage (NCBI taxonomy): Eukaryota > Metazoa > Arthropoda > Insecta > Hemiptera > Pentatomidae > Troilus > Troilus luridus. Next base: position 112,269,919 of record OZ057414.1, on the reverse strand, counting down.
TTTCTGAGCAGTTTACAATTTATAATGAGCTTTAGTACGGAACAGAGCATGTAATTATGGGAAATGTGTATACTTCAGTAATCATTTCATCTAGAAATAAACGTTTTAACAAACATATATCATTTATACTTCGAAATGTTATTTCTTGATGAAATGATTACCACAATCTACTCATTACATTAACTTTTCCATACTAAAGCTCGTGATAACTTGTACTTTTGGAAAATATTAATAATGAAACGAACTAACAGTTAAAAACTTGTGACTTAACTTGAAGTGACAATCTGCGGAGCAAATGCCCTACTCGTGTATGCTACACGAAACAATTATAGTAGTACAATAATTAATTAAAGAAATATGATAAAATTGGATGGTTGTCAAATTAAACCACACCTTAATCAACATTAGTTCGGCCCAGTCAAAAGTTCGATTCGCTCGATTATCGACATTCGGAACAAGAATTAGAAAAAGAAGAATTTAACAACAAGATTCGTAAAATAATCATCTCTGCTTACACACTTCCGTTAACAGACCGAAACCCAAATACTCTTCTAGAAGAATGAGGTCTCCCTCTACTGTAATTTTGCTTAATTTTTTTCTTTAAGCTTTATCATCTTTTTAATGTTCAGTGTGTATATTTTTATTACCACCAGTTTTTCTTTAATATTTCCCAGTAGCCATTTTTCTTTAACTGGCCAGTAGCCATTCTTTTGCTTCAGTAATTGGGCTGGGGTTTTGGTAGTTGAATGAAGTCTCTTGTTGAAGTCTTTTAGGACAGTGAGTCAACTTCAATTTGTTCTTATTTCCTATTTTAAAAGTTCTTACGTTCTGATTATGCACGAATTGGTGAAAATGAAAAACCCACTTTTCGGTAATTTATTGTTTGAAATTGAGACAATTTCATTCTACAAAAAAAAAAGAAAGATTGTTTATTTATATATTGCTGCTAAAGAAGCTTCGATATGTTCAATTAGTAAATCAAATATTAAATATTAAATAAACGAGAGGAGACTGAGTAACAAAAAAGAAGAAATTTCTATTCGAAAATGTTTATCTCGGTAGAATAAGGCTACTTCATAATTAAAATATTAAAACCGTTTTTATCTTTGCTATGAGTTTCATTTAATCCTCCTTCTTGTTTGTTCATTTGATTATTTATTTAACGTCATTTTATGCTGCTATGGCTAATCGGACGATGCTACAGTGGGAGCTCAAAAATTTTGCCTATCCAGGTTTAATTAGGATAGGGATTTTTAACGAGTACCTGACATCATGTAAGCTCGGGACCACGGTTTTACGTCCCTTCCGAAGGACGGCATAATCAAAGATTTGTTTACTCCCTTTAAAAAATTCTTAGGACCACCTGCCGGGCTAAGAACCCGCGATCTTGGGCCTAGTAGGTCGTTATGTAAGCCACTAGACCACAGGTAGTCCCGTATTAGTTTCTTAATCGTAATATTCATATTAATTAGAATTAAAAAATATTATTGCTTTAATTCGGTTTTGTTTAAATTTTTTGTTAACGTGTGGGTAAGTTTTATTAATATGAGGATGATTTTGGATAACTATTTATTAACCATTAAAAAATCTGACTCCATTAATGCAAATACTCTAACTGAAATTAATCAACAGCTGTTTCCTTCCTTATGTTATATTGATCAGCTATAATCGATATATCGAATTGATTATAACATTGATTTTATTTTTATTTAAAATAATTACATTATAAATATTTAATGTCTCCTACAACGTTAATATCTGTTCCATAATTAAACTTTAACATCTAAAAACATTTATTAAATATAAATATATCCCTTGGCTCTAAGGCGCCCCCTAATGTGCGACGCCCGAGGCAGTCCCTCTTTAGCTACGCCTCTGGTTATTAACTACCAAGGAATCTTAATTGGTACATCAGGAATGTGTACACCAACTTCATCGAGTTGGTCCGAGTCCTTCTTATATCCTGATGATTCTCGTTACGAAGATCAGAGCTTGAAAGCCGACTTAAATAGCGAGTAGCAACGCTGGAGGAAGTAAAAGTAGCAACCGCCCTTAGCCAAATATTTTAATAATACAATAATAATAAAATAAATTACATATATATTACATACAATTTATTTTATTTTATTAATTTTTAAATATTAAATACACTGTTATATTTCATAATAAAAATCCGGCAAGACTCCTCGCAATATACAGCACACTGAATAGTAAAGCTATCAAATGCATAAATCATAAGTTTATATCGTAAACCTTATGTTTTACTTATGCTGTTCCATCTTTTTGGCCTACTGATGGAACCCGGGACTCCTATCCACTCTTCATGCAGTTCCTTTCCTCTTTCGGATCTCCACATCATTCGACTGCCAGTCAGTTTTATTTCCTCTCTCCACTTAGTTACGGTGGTGGTGGTTTGGATCTTATTGTTGAGTGGCACAGGGAAAACTTCGAAACTGCAATGTTGGTCGTGAATAATCTCCCGTGGGACCTCTAGTAGTTCCATGCCTGACTTGACCAATGTGATCCAATTGTTTACCAGGCTTTACCTAAAATGAAATTTCTAGTTTTCAATTTTTTTCTTCGTATTTTAATCGAAGAGTTACACGTTTTGTTGGAGTATTTTTTGAACTATGTACATAACAATTTCTATCATATATACGTATTGTACATTCTATGGGGATACCCGGAATTCTCTTATTAAGCATGTTGTATTGTAGTATTCTTCGAGCTTCAACAATAGTATATTTTTTTAAATAATTTATTCAATGAAATTTACAACTGCATTAATATAATACAAGTAAATATAATGAATGGTACATAGGACACAACAACACAGTCGTTAAACCGGTAATACTGTACGGGGCGGAAACCACATTCCTCCCCAATCTGGAAAAACTACTGAGAATAGAATGAAAAATCCTAAGAAGGATCTACGCCCCAAAAAAGCCACAAGAAGGATACAGGCTAAGACCCAACCAAGAAATCTACAAAGACACAACAGACCTAGAAACAGACATAAGGATCAGGAGACTGAAATTCCATGGACATGTGGTAAGAATGGCCACGGAAAGACTAAACAAGGAAATATTCCAGAAAATCCGAGGATAAAAAAGCTCAAGGGGATGGCGCAAGAAAGAAATGGAAAGACTAGGGATAACGGACCAGGACTGTCTGGACAGAGATACATATAGGAAAAGACTGAAGGAAATCAAGGTTCTTGTGGGAAACAAAAATTCGAAAAAGGGAGTCGCGTGGACAGAAGAAAGAAAACAAAAGCACGCAGAGATGATGAGGGAAAGATGGAAGGAAAGGAAAAAACAAGTAAAGAACCGAAAGAAATGATATTCGCGTGGTCTATAAGGCCGTTCCGTGAAACCTTGATTTCTCATTAATTTTAGACCTTTACGAGTTTAGAAAAAATAATAACAAGTCAATTTACAACAGTACTCAAGGTTAGAACAATAAAACAAAGTTACACTATCTACTACATAAAAAGATCCATCACCACTATATTTAGTAAGATACGATAGTACTGAATTGAGCATAATAGAATACCAAATAAATACCTGAAGTTCAATTGCAAATGGCTATTTTAATCATTCGTAAAATATTCATCAACTGTAAGTTCTAATGGAGGGCCTTACCCTTGAGATTAATAAGAGGAATATCTACTCAGCAATTGCTCGTTCGATTAATTCACCACAGGTCTTGGAACTCCAAGTGGGATTAGAGGTCCGAAGACGTAGCACTTAGTACCTTACAGTACAACAATTAACTGGCGATTTTAATTGCAGCTCGGCACCAGATCCTACGGGACCGATAGAGATGCCTCGCTGGAACATCCGAGTTATCAGCTTGAGAAATAATTGTAGATGCCCCGGGGCGAGCACGATCACAGAATAAGCTCACACGACCCGAGGAATGCCTTCCTCAATGTTCCAGAGCTGGTCTGAGGGTCTTCTGAAGAGTTTATAACGTATTAGTCTATAGTCAAACTTACTACAGGTTACTTACTGGTTTATTAGATATAAACCTGTCCCAATATAACTTAAAAAGGCCCTTGAGTTCCGTAGATGGTAGGGACTGTAATGTTTCTAAGCCATGGGTTGTGCAGAGGTATAATGTGACAGTTAATACACTCTATCACCAGGATTTCCCTTATTGATGGTATCCACTATACAGAGGCTGAATGAGTTCCAGAAGAGTTACCAGATCACACTCGTTCAGTTAACAGATTATAAATTGACCAAGAAAAGAAACATTTTGTCCTATGAAAGGGAATCTAAAACTCCAGGTACCAGGCGGGTCACAATGACTGATAGCGCCATGTCCTGTTTTGAGGTATACCGGAGTGATAACTTGAAATATGATGAATACCAGCACCAGATCATGAGGGGCTGAGTCTAGGGCCGGTGGAGGTGGTCCTAGAAAAAGGATAAATCCGAAGAAAACCCTGGGTGGATAGAAATCATAAACCAGATGATGGCAGTCGGTCTAAGGAAAGGAAAACCATGAAAGAAAACCCTGGTCAGCAGTTCTAAGATGAAAAATCTGCTTTGCTAACAATAGTCAACAGAGACTACTCTGCGCAGACTAGTATAGGCAACCCTTGTTGGAACGCCTATAAAGTAAGTAAGAAAGGAAACATACAGTGAGATTCATACTGCTTTTAATATAGCGGATGTTTTGGCATTTATGAGGTCCAAACGAAAAAAGATGAAGGTACTCTAACAACTAATAATATTAAAAGGCTTGCTGATTTTCAAAACAGTATGCCTACCTGTGCTACTGTATGGAGCAGAACACTGGTCAGCCCTAGAGAAACACTTCTCAAGAATAACTGCCACCATGATCTTCCTTATTGTCGGGAGGATGAAGAGAGTGTACGCAATAAAAATATTAAAGAAGAGCAAGAAATAGTCTCAGTAACAGAAAAAAATAGAGGAATGACAACTCGGTTGGCTTGGGCACGTATGGAGGATGCCGGTCTCTTGGAAAACCAGGGAGCAAACCCTGAGGGACAAAGACCTGTTGGACAACCCAGGCTTACTTATAACTAGAGTTTGGGAAGGATGAAAGAGAAGACATGGGACCAGATTAGACAAATGGCCAAGGACAGATGCAAATGACCGAGATGGACCAAGACTTGAGCTCGACTTCGAAAGGTAAAGAAATTTACAAGAAGGAAAATTAAATAGTACAAATCAATACTTTCAAATTAGGTCAATATGAATCTTATATATCCAACATCAAGTTTTGATAAACCATTTTCAAGTGGTAGAAGTCATGTCACTAGTCGATCATAAAACAACAAGTATCAAAATAACATGTGGAGGGAGTCTGCTCCTCAAAATGTTTTTAAAATATCAAGAAAATTACCACTCGTTGGATCTCTCCTCGTTAAAAATCCTTGGATCATCTCTCTTGACAACTTCATATTGAAAGGTTTGGTTCATAAAACTAAAATATTTTATCATGAGTTAATTATATTATGTAATAGGATTTTATTAAAATATAGGAATGTTTTCAAGTGTATTTACATACATTTTTGAATGCTGGTGATTAAAAAGTACTTCCATTACTAGATGTTAGCAATACAAAATCACATTTGTTTGTGTATGTTGACTGGCCTGTTGAGGAAAGAAGAGTACTGAGTTAGAACAAGCAGAATAGTTGAGTGTAGGCCTGACATATAGGTTTTTTTGTCTGCTGTTTCATAAATAATTTAATTATTACAAACAGCCACCTAATTCAATCAATTATGGTCTCACCAAACACATAAAAGGCATTACAGAATCAATTACCTATATATTTAAATCAATACATATAAAATGCTTTGTCCTGCATAAATGACTGACTGATGAATCACCACAAAGCCTAAACTGCTGATCGGAGAGACCTGAAACTTGGAGGGTGTGTTCTTTGTATGACATAGGGATCCGATAAGAAAGGGTTTTCCAATATTCTACCCCTAGGTGGGTGAAAAAGGGGGGCAAACTTTGTATGCTTGCTTACGTGTTTCTTACTCGCAAAATCTACATATTTTCGCTGAGCAAAACAAATTAAGTAACATAGTTCACTTCTCGCTGCTACCGTACAACAAGTGAAACCGTTATACTAAGTAATCTTTTCAATAAATTCAATAACATTACATACTAATCCTTTACTGACACCAACAACAGTAAACTTCGGTCTGCCCCGTTTGTTAATCAGTGTCAATGTATGTTTCACGGCTGTGCTGATCCGTCTGTGACGAAATTTGATATGGATAATCTCAAGCCTGGGGAAGGAGAGAGGCTACTTTTTATCAACACACCACACAGGCCAACTTTACATAAAACTGTAACCTGATTGACTAACACATCCAGCAGAAACCACTGAACTTAGCCTATTGAAATTCTCAGATAGGTTCTTTGTATAGCTTAAATGAGCACTAAGAAAGAAATTTGGACAATTCCAACCCCAAGGGTTCCCCCCTTAATAAAATAGGGGTTCAAAGATTGTATGGAATCCGTCAGTTTTGAAGTTAGACATCTGAAATTTCGGATGTACGAGTAACTTATAGTTAAAAAAAATTAAATTATTTATTTAAAATGATGTGTCATGAAACTTTATGTGGCAGACCAAATTCCACGTGAGCAAAGCCGTGGCCAAAAGCTTGCATTAATATACAATAGATTCCACAAGTTGGGATGAAAATATAACTGCTTAATGACAATATTTAAGTTAGGTTAGCTTATAATTAAAAAAATAATAATCAATTAAATTAATGAAATTGATTATAAAGCATGGATAACAATGGTACAGGGGAATACTGTTATTCTTCCCAAATAAACAATTCTTCAATCATGTACATGAGAATGGCGTTGAAGATCATGTAGCTCAAAATTTAATATAGGATTAATCCAAACTTAAGACATAGCTAAATAGAGAGGATTTATTAAAGATAACATATTTGTTTGAATAATTTTAATAAACCAATAAAAATTATATTATGAAATTGAATAAAATAACATAAAATTCTATTTACATATTAAATAGCATATCAAGTTAAAATATTGTAGTGAAAGAAAAAATAACTCAATGTTAGATTTGAACATCTTCATATATATATACAAAATATATACGATAAAATATTTCAGAGGCCGATGATCAGTCACTATCGCTACTTGAATATGAACCGAGCATAGACAACCCAGAAGCTGAACTAGTACCTCCATTAACTGAATCAGACGTACTTGAAGAAACGGAATCAACTGAAGAGGATTCATTTTTAACATCTTTCGATTCTTGCTTTTTTACTCTGACCAAGTTGTTGAGAGGTCTTTTCATAACACCTAAACTTTTATTCCATGATTGTTCCAGGGGTTTTGGAGGAACAGGCCTTGAAACAGATGATGTTGATGAAACCGATCCATTCTGGAAGGAAAAGAAAATATTAGGTTACTTACAAAAATGTAATATTGTTCATTATGAAAAAAAGGAAGATGAACAACAAAGGTAAACAAAATAATCATTTTAGTCGTCTATTTAGTTTATAGATTTTAGTTCATACATGGTACGTTTTAAGTACACATTACTGTCCATAATTTTCACTTAGTTTATAATTTTATTAACATTACGTCAGAGATGGCTTCAAATTATACACATGAAGGATGAGTAATCATAAAAAATTTGCACTGAATAACCAAATTTTAATATTAATTATAAACAGTAAAGAATATATATATATATATTTTGATGATCAGATTTTCCAGTAATAAATAAGCTTTTTTTCTACATTAATAAATAAATAAATTTGTTTAATTATTGATATTGTAACAAAATTCTAACAAGAGAACAAGTGAACACAAATTATCGTAACCTCAATTTTAATAAGTTTAATTACTGTCCTAACAATCTCATAAGTGTTACTTCAGGAGTATTATGTGGGCTTGGCAGGAATTTAAGAAACTAATTATTATGTACTTCACCCCTGATTGTACTAGCACCGAAGATCTGCAAAGTGGGTCGAAATGTTCCCTTTCCTATAAACAGTTCTCCATATATCAGAGAATTTTTCACCTCCACCTGGACCATTTTCTTCCTCTTAATTATTATGTAGATTACTAAAGAAAAGGAATTTAGTTTAAAGTTAAGTGTGTTTTCCGGACTAAGAGTAATTGTAGAGAAAGAAAAGATTGAAAAGCATTTTTCAGTTGATGCTATAGATCTTGAAGATCTTTGCCTGAATGCTGTGCTGATTTTACAGACATATTGCTAGTGGGAGTATACATAGCTTGGAGGGGGTCACCCACTCTCATGTTACTGGGAACCGTGTTTTCCACATAGCAGCGGCAGGCTGCCCATAGCTCCATAAACAGTCCCTTTGGGACCAATTCATAGTCAGGTTCAATGACTGATAAATCGGTCCAGATCCAAAGGTTATGAGCTCCACTAGGACCTATATACATTTCCCTGAAGCAGACTGTTCATGGACCAAACCACTGGACTGCTATTTTACATCATGGAAAACCACAATGCTATTCCCGATAGAAGTACACAAGGAGGGTCATCACTCCTACACTTGGTCTTCAAGTGTTGCAGTAGATAGACCGCACATAACTAAGGAATAGAGAAAGGAATTCCGAGACCAGTATTTAGTTTGTAAGGAGATGCATTTTTGAAAGCTCATTCACATGCTCGGCAACCCTGAACCCTTTTTTATTTATATATATAATATACGGAGTATAACAGTGCCATTTTTCAGAAAGATAAAAACAAATTAATTAAATTTTAATATTACCGAATCGTTTTCCATAGAGGTTGTAGATGAAATATCTTCATTCTGATGTTTCTTTGCTTTCTTCTTCGATGGATCCTTTGTATCATCTACCATTTCTTCCCTGACAGTTAAAACTTTTTTCTGACGAAACACTTTCCTAAAAAAAATTAAAACAAGATTTTAAAAAAAATTTATTTATTGATATTTACAATAATACATCAAGTAAATAGGCTAAACGATACATAATGACATGTGAAAATGACAAGTAGAGAAACTACCCACTGGTAGTACTCAAATCACAAGTTCAACTAAGAAGGTCACAGGGCCATCTTCTTTTCAGATGCCTCGGAAGATTATCGGGAATTGAAGAGGAAGCTAGGTCTGAAACTAGAGGGTTTGAGTGGAAATGAAGTTTGTTATGAAAGGATAGATAGCGGGTTTGGGCCAAATCAGCAACAAATGGGAGCGGTTTCTTGTCTTTTCAGTCTCGTATGAGGATTCCAGGTTAATCATTAGTCAAGATGCAACCCTAAGTATCGGATCTGTTCTACAGGCATAAGTGGGATATTATGAAAGAACAGATCCGGTACTTGGGGCTACACCTTGACAAACGCTTAACTTGGAATCCTCATACTAGACTGAAACGACAAGAAACAGCTCGCCGTTTCAGGTTACTTCAACATTTACTAAATAAACGCTCTAAGCTCCCAATTAATTACAAGAGACTCATATACATGACAATCATTAGACCCATCTGGACTTACGGAATAGAGCTTTGGGGCTCCACTAAGCCATCGAATTCCTCTCGTATTCAATCCTTACAATCCAAAATCCTTCGGAAAATCCTGAATGCTCCTTACTTTGTTACGAACAAAGTAATCCATAATGACCTTAGCGTCCCGTTTATTGCTGATTTGGCCCAAATCCGATATCAATCTTTTCATGACAAACTTCATTTCCACTCAAACCCACTAGTTTCAAACCTCGCAACCTCTTCAATTCCTGATAATCCTCCGAGGCGTCTGAAAAGAAGATGGCCTCGTGACCCTCTAAGCTGAACTTTTTATTTGAGTTAAAGGAAGGGCAGGAAGTCATTGGTTTACGACGTAAGGTAAAAGTGATTTGATGCGATTTTTGAGAATTTATTTTAATTCTCCAGTTTTGACACGGTTCTTCAAGATCAGTGATATGGGATTGGAGGCTTTGGGATGCAATAACTGGATTGGTGTTGACTGATAATACACATGTATCATCAGCATACGTGGTAAGGATAGTATTAAGATGAGTTGGGATGCCAGCTGTATAAACTTTATAAATGTCTTGTTTTGTCTTATGTGAAATTTTAAGTCCAGTTTGTCTTCCAAGTCATAACAAAAATCCTCCCAGTTGACACGTCCTGTGAACAATGTGGGAGGGGAAGGCTTGGGAGCGAAACTTGAGTGCAAGAAAAGGAGGACTGGACTATGATCTGATGAAAAGTCGTCCAAGGATTCAATATTGGCTTGTGCGGGAATATTTGGGATGTAACAAATATGTCAAGGATGTCGGGACGTTTTATGAGGGATGTAGGCCAATATGTAGGATTTGTTGGGGCTAGGATAGAGTATCTCTTTGAGGATGTGAGAGAAGATAGAATATTTCCACGGGAGTTGGATGTTCGACAACCCCATCATTGGTGTTTAGCATTGTAGTCTCCACCAGCAATGAAGCGCGGTCCAAGGGATTGGAATAAGGAATCAAGGATGTTATAAGGAAGAGAATTGCCAGGAGGATAGTGTACAGCTGAAAATGTGATTTGGAAAGGACGAGTCGTTATGGTTACTGAGGTTGATTGAATATGTGATTCATTATGTTTTCCGAAGGTTGATGTGCTAATCTGTAATGGTTTTTGGTAATTCCGGGAATATAGTTGAGTCGTTGAATTCAGGTGGATGTAGAAAATTATTCTCTATGTTTTTCCCTTGCATTTTATGTGTTCTCTGTCGCTGGAAGTTTTTATATGCCAGGCAGCCTTTATAATTTGCCGGGTGGTCCCCACCACAAAGAGCACATTTTGCTGGCTCATTTCTGGACTTCTGCCATACTTCTGTTAGATGTGAGCCAGCACACTTGACGCATCTGGCTTGGTGGTGCAATAGGTCTTCGTGTGACCTAAGTTTTGACACCTAGTACACTGCACTATGGTGTTTTTGTGCCTTGGCTCCTCGAATTTAACAGTTGAATAAACAAATCTAGTAACTTGAAATATTTCAACATTATTTTTCGCTGGTTCTAGTTCAACAAAAAACAGAGGAAGGGGATATTTTTCAGTTGGGTGCAACACTGATGAGATGTTCCTGATGTTATGGCCTATCTCTTCCAGATCTATCTTGATTGCTGCCGTAGGCGTGGTCGAGTGAAGTCCTCTTAGAACTACCCTATATGATTTATCTTGTTTTAGAAGGTAGCAGTGGAAATCGTAATTTTTGCTAGTAAGATGATTTATGAGTTTTTTATATGAATCTTTATTGATGGTGTTGATTTTTATATCATTTACTCGAGAGTAACATCTAAAATTTGGCTGCCCGATCAGATCTGATATTTCTTTTCTGAAATTATAAAAATCACTTATTTTCGTGATAAATATTGGCGGAGGTTCCAAGTCATCGAATTTTTGTCGCTCTTGATTGTCTTGACGAGTATTATCATTAGGGCCAGTGTTGGTGCTGGTTGAGGCTACTGGTGGCTTGAATGCAGTAGATTTACTGCGAGTTTTTGGTGGTTCTTTCGATGGTTTGTTATTTGTGGTTAAAGTTTTTGAACTAGCCGCTTTGTTGTTTTTTTTGTTTGGCGAGTTACCTGTTGAGCCAGGGGCAGATTTTCTCTGATGTTTTTGTAGAGTTCTTCTTTTAAGTTATTGTGAGTCGGTTTCACTAATTTCGGAAAATGGAGCTTCTTCCTCAGATATTTCACTACCCGAGATGTCCACATTCATATTTAAATTATTCATTAATTAATGAAAAACAATTAAAATAAAAAAATTTAAATTATTAATTATAAACTATTGTTAATTAAATTAAATAAACTGAAATAAACATATTTAACTAAACTAATGAAAAATAAAATAAAAAGTTCACGTTATTGAGTGTAGCCCGGAGAAGATAAGCTGCCAAGCCTTGACCTTGATCTTGCTTTCAGTTGAGTAATAGTCCTATCTATTACTAAAGGATTTAGGCCACGTTGCTGCCTTTAGCAGCCGGTCACTAATTTATTTTAGGCCTATTGTTTTTATTAGTCACTCACCTCACTAATGTTGAAAGTAAACTGTAGTACAGTCTATTCAATTTGTTCTGGTAGAGTTTGACGAGATGATTTGAACAAAATTGCATGAAAATAATGTCTCAAGTACAGAGCGATGTGAAAATGTAACTTCACTTGCGGCCATGACACTTAGTACTTTTACAAACAAGATTAAATTAGAAAGAATTGTAGGCTAATTAATTTCTTTTATTGAAGCCAAAAAGACAAACAATACTTGATTTTCATTAATAGAATAGAAAAATAATTTTATTCTGGGACCAGGTCCCTTTAGAATAACAGAGAAGAACAAAATAAATGACAATATATCTGGCCAAAGGCCTACATCAAAATAAAACAATAATTACATAATATCCTGAAAGTAAATAACTAAACAGGTATCTTTTGTATGTAGAGAATAAGAAAATGTGATACAAAATTAAAATAAAAGAACAGACATATTTACAATAAAAAGAAATAAGCTTTTGGAAAAATAAGTGAATAAATAATAACATTTGATAATAAAAAGAACAAAGAAACAATGGCATTATTATGAATGAGGAATATTTACAGTGGTTCATCAATCGATCAATTTGAATATATCTAAATTATTTATTTATTATAAAGCATCTGATTGGGAATTTAGAAGATGTAGGAAAAATTTGTATTTAAATGAGGTTAAAGAAGACGCATGGCGGATATCGAGAGGAAGAGAGTTCCAAAGAGAGATAGAACGGGCTAGAAAGGACCGCTCAAAAGTTTTGGTTCTGTGGGACCGGATATAAAGATCAGAAGGGCGAGATCTTGTGCCCTGAGATTGGATAGAGGATTTGAATTGTAGGAGACTATAGATATAAGACGGATGTTGTGAGTTGATAGTTTGATATAAGAAAGAACCAAGGAAGTAAAGTCTACGGATAGAAGGGAAAAGCCACTTAACCTCAGCGTACCAGCGAGACACATGAGACCTCCTCGGGGCGTCGAAGACAAATCGAAGCGAACAGTTCATAATTAGCCTTAACCTCTCCTCGAGCCTGATCATCATAGTCAAAGTGAGGAAAGATAAAAGAAGTGATGAGGAGCTTACGTATGGGTAGTGTTAGAAGATGCCTGGAACGGTGAAATAACTTTAGAGAGCTTATTGCTCGGCGGGAAATTTGGGGTTTCCATGAGAGGGATTGGTCGAAAATGATCCCGAGGTTTTTAACAGAGGGACTGAAGGCAATAGGGTGATCATTTAAGGTTAATTGGGGAAGCGAGTTGATAGATTTCAGAAGGGTGCTGGAACCAATTAGGATGGCCTGAGTTTTCGCGGCATTCAACGACAGTTTATTTAAGTTTGCCCAGGCACTTATCCTATCTAGGTCACCTTGAATTTTGTCGAATGCAGCTATTATCTCAGATGGAGGAAAGGACAGATAGATCTGGGAATCATCGGCGTACAGATGGTGGGAACAGTGAAGGATTGATTTGGGAAGGTCATTAATGTAACAGTTGAAAAGGAGTGGGGAAATACTAGAACCCTGTGCCACTCCTGTGTTCAGCGGTAGGAAAGAGGATAGGGGTTGATTAGGGATGGAGACTGCTTGAGTCCTATCCGAGAGGAAAGCTTGGACCCAGAGTATGGAACTGTTGGAAAAGGAAAGAGATTTTAGTTTAGAGAAAAGGATGGAATGGTTCAGCTAATCGAAAGCTTTGAAAAGTCGAGTAGAATTAATACTGTTAGTTTTTTTTCGTCCATGGCAGTATGCATGTCGTCAAGCAAAAAAAATGACAAGCAAAAAAGAATAAAATAATTTTACTTAATAAATTTTTCATCTTCGGCCTCTTGCATTTTGAGAATTTTTTCTTGCGCCTCTTTGGAACTAAACTGGGACAGCATCGAATCATAATCAATGTTTTGCTGTCTTTTATTCAAATCCTTCAATTCTTCTAGTGATTCCAAAAGCTCTAATTCCATTTTTGATTGCTTGGTCCTATTTTCTAAAAGCTGAAAAAAATATTGCATTTATACAAACTGTAACAGTTTTTAGTCCTAATTGAAAAATCGATAAATTTAAAATATCCCATATCTATACTCTATTTTTATACAAAAAATTTAGTAATTAGACTTTTATACCAAAAATGTTTAGTAATAATCAATCATTAATTATGCTTTGATATTCATTAAAAAATAACATAAATTCAAGCAGGAAGCACTTGCTAGATTTACATTAGCAAATTAAATAACAAAAATTTAGCTTCTTGTGTTTATTCTTAAGAATACAATTATCAAAAATCCTTTAAACTGTTTGAGAATGTTTAAACTGTAAAATTAGTATGTAAAATCAGTTAGAAGTATAATTATTTATTATTATTAAATTTGATTACCTTCATAGGATTTGAAGCTTCCTCTTCTTTCATTTCCTCTTTTTCTTTTTCAGCTTGTTCCTCAGCAAGTTTTAAAGCCATGAAATTTCTGGTGGCCCCAGCTTCAATTTCGTAATCTGTATTCTTAGGATCGGTTTTGAAAGATATTTCTTGTAAACACCGAGTGCACTGAAATAAAAAAAAGAAATTAGTCTTCTGAATTCATAATGGGCTTAGTGAAAATGATAAAGTTATAAACTATAACTTACTTTTATATAAAACCGGAATATCCTTATTCCTAAATAATCTTCACCTTCAACATCTTCTTTTCTAGCATTGAATTTTTTTCCTTTATAAATATATTCTCCACATGTTTTGCATCTAAAAATTAGTAATTTCAATAAATAAAAACTAAGAATTTAAAGAGGTAATTAATAAGGTATGTTACGTGTAGTAAAGCTTAAAGATATATAATTAAGATTATACAAAGGAACTCAAGATTAATAAGTTTAAAACAGGTAAGGACTAAGTTCTATTAGATTTCCTAACAACATGAACCATACCTATCACGTAATAGATTTATCTTTTAAATTGTAGGTAATAATAATTTAAGCTAATCTATTAGTAAAACAATAAATATATTTCCTAAACAACCTTTCTATTCTCTTAGGACAAATGGTGAATTTAGCAGCCCTCAGCATGTCAACTATGTTCTTAACAGATCCTAACAAAATACAAACCGTAACCAATCATTGTACATGATAAGCAATCATTTTTTGAAATTATCTATGAAATATTGAAAACTGATTCAGCCTCAAACTTTGTTGTTACAAGAACAATTTGATAGATTACTGTAATGTAAATAATATATTCAGTTAAATTTGAATATTGTATAATTGTCTAGTTTTAGGAAATCAAAACCAAAATACCGGATCTAATAAAATAAACTATAAACTACTGATAGAGAGGAAAATAGTAGACTGGAAGATCTAATGGAATTATTTGGGGGGTGGAGTCGAAATAAACACCAAATAAGTGAGGACTTATTTATTATTTGTGACGACGTTTCGACCTACTTTGTAGGACATCTTCAGGGGTATGAGAGAAATTTGTTGTCTGTTTTTTTTCCTCATAGCCCTGAAGATGACCTACAAAGTAGGTCGAAACGTCGGCACAAATAATAAATAAGTCCTCACTTATTTGGTGTTTATTTTTACTGCATCCCCCCAACTATTTCCATCCTCCATATAAACTTCTGAACTATTAACTACTAAATCTTTTTTAATTTAATTTTTTTTTAAAACACTTGTAAATTAGTTATTTTATTTATTTATTTAGTGTAAGTTGTTGTGAATTAAAACAAGCAAATTGTAATGATAAGAAATAATGAATACTAAGTGTTGAAACATTTGATAAATATGTTGTTTAATGAAGTGAAAGCTGCAATGACAACACAAAGCCCAACAGCAAAGGTTAATAGTTAGAAATCTTACCTCATATTAAAAGGAGCCATAAGACGAACTGTAAATTGTCTGTTTTTCGAAAACTTCATACGAGGTATTTTCGAAGGATCGAAATCTGGGGGGTAGTATTTCTGAAAACATAAAGGGAATTAGAAAAACACAACCTCGTAAAGATTTGTAATACAGAAATAATAAATTGCATACTTACATTCAAAACTTTTCTCTCAGACATCTTTTCTGCTAAGCTTTCGAGGATTCAGTAACGAAAGAAATAGGGCACAGCAAAATTGACAATGAAAATCTGGATAATTGTTTACAAGAAGGTAATACAACTACAATCCAAAGAGAAAAGGACGATCTGAACACAGAGGTATAAGCATATCGTTCAATAACGAACTTGGTTAAAACCTCAGATGGTCCTAGATAAAAACTTAAATTAACTGGCAAACGTATATTTGTTAAAACTACGTAATATATTACCTAACATTAAAAAAAATAATGGGGTGAAAATCGGGAAAATAAAGTATAGTTATGTAGTGCAAACGGGGACTGGTGCCTAATAGGGATTGGTTTGTTTATTTAACGTCACTTTTATCCAACTATTAGGGGTTTTATTTTTAATATATTTTGAAAGCAGTGCTATTATTATATACAAATTTTAGTGTTTGCTCCGAAATTTTATACAAGGTGTCTCTCCCAACAAAATGGGTTTGAAATTATTTCTTTTGTACGTCAACTTATCAGGGAAGAATGTAATTATGATAGTTGGCAAGGAGGTTGTAATTACAATCTCAACACCTCACTTGTTCAATAACCGTCCGGTTATAACTTATCAACGTTTGTTTAAAACCATTGACTTATTTTTTGGTAGTAGTCTACGAAAGGTCATCCTTCGGTAACCTCCAGTTTCGTGACATTAATTTGACGTCACAGGGGGGGGGTGCCTTAGGTGATAACCAGCGCCGTCTACATTTCGCTATCGGAACTTTCCCTCTCGTCACACTGTTTGGCTTGGTAAGAATTAGCTGGACAAACTTATTTTCCCGCATTTTTGCATTTCTTTCGACTAATTAAGTATTGTAATTATAAAAAATCGTTTTTAAATAATTATCAAGTGAATTTTAGAGGATTTCTAGGATAATAATTAGAAAATTAAAAAAATATATGTATAATTAAGACCATATATAATAATCAAACTCATAAAAATCCATATTTATTCTGGGGCAAGTTTTTTTAGAATAGTGATACAGAACATAGAATTTAAACTATAATGTCTTAGAGTAGAATACAATTACAATTTAATTAGTACATGAAAATAAAAATAAAAAATATATAAATTAGGAGTTACCTCGCAATAACGAATTAAATGAAAGAAAAAATATAAATACCATAACAATAATTATAAAGAAAGAAGACTATTAATATTTACGCATACAAATTTTATGGAAAACAAAACAACAAAATAATTTAAGAATGTAAAGAAACAAAAAACTATAATTACTTTAAAAATAAGTATGTGCTACTGCTCATCATTCATCCATCCAATAAATTTTAATCATAAAACTAAAGTTGTTTTGTGGTAAATAAATGCTAAATAAGATATCTAATAAACTTGAAGAATTCCTTGCCAAAATCATTTTTTTTTTTCCTTTCAGAGTCCTCTGTAATGTTTTCAAAATTAATTTTGGTCGAAAGAAACTCAAAGAGATAAGAGTTTCTTTCTTCCTTTGAGTGCATCAACCATTCTTAAACAAAATATCTTCTCCAAATAAAGTACTCTAAAAACATGTACTCAAGTGTGCAGACTACAATCTGTCTTATTATTCATAGGAAAGGTGTAGCTGTAAAATATAGGAAAATTAGCTCGGATACAAATGGGTAAAAGGCATTTTCATCACTTCAAAGCTTCAAAATAAGAAAAAATTCTTCGGCCTTTTAAAAAAAAAATTAATATAGTTTGATTATCAGAAGACTTTTTCATTTCAAAAAAATAGCACTTACCATTACAATTAATATACATATTCAACAATTGGTTTGATAAAAGTAGTTGAACAATAAATTTTTGAGGTCGAAATGATGCCTTGAATTCCACTAATTTACTATGTTGCTGTGATACCTTTAGGATCTAACCATCAAGCTGCGAAATGTGTCAGACTTAAACAAATATTAGATTAGCATGTTTTGAAGTATTGTTTACAATATTCCAATAACATATTTCAGATTTCTAAACATGACTTTTGTCCTAGCTTGTACTAATCGAAACACTGCTTTGATTTTCCTGCCATTTATCAAAAATTTTGGAGGAATAGTTAGCCAATCTTATTTAAATTTTCCTTTCAGAGTCCTCTGCAAGGTTTCTAACATTTAATTTGTTCGAAAAGAACTATTAAATAAAAAAATAAGGGTGTTTCTACCATTCTTAAAAAAAAAAAAACCTATCTCGAAAATAACTATTCTAAAATTAAAAAAACAATGTTGTACTCGAGTGTGCAGGCTGTAATGCATCTTATTATTAATGGGAGAGATGCAGCTATGAAATATATAAAATTTTGCCTGGATACTAACGGATACAAGTCATTTTCATCACTTCAAAGTTCAAAAATGAGGAAAAATCCTTCATGCATTTTTAGGAAAAAATGTATACAGTTACATTATCAGAAGATTTTTTTAATTGGAAAAAAATAGCACCTATGAGTACATATATTATCAATATTCAACAATTGGTTCATATAGAATTAGTAACATTTTAATTTTTTGCGGTTGAAATGAAGCTTTAAATACAACTGATTTAGTCTATTTTTATGGATTCATTAGTTAGGACTCTATTACTGACGAGATGAAGTGTGCCAGGATAAAAAAAATATTAAATTTCTAGGTTTTGAACAATTGTTTGCAATATTCCAATAAAAAATTTTAGAATTTCAAACATGATTTTTGTCCAGCTAGCTCCTACTGTGCGGCACTTCCACTTCCACTTTCACACTGATTATGTGGATAATCAAAGATCTTGTTTTGTCAAAGCAACAATCTGACAGCTTGTGCCACTACATCTAATTATTACAGCTTTGGTCTACATCTTTCTCTAATACTTCAAAATTCATCACAGGTCGCTTTTTGCAGGCACAATTTTTACAATGGAAAAAAATATCAGTTTTTCTCAGAACTTCATTTATGTTGTTTAATCTCCGCTATATTTATATTAATTATAATGACATTAATATATTTATTTAATATGAATTATTTCAATAACAATATTTTTTACAATGATAATTTAAGACTAATCAAAGTTTTAAATATAACAACTGCCCAATTAACAGTAATAATAATTATTTATTTCTTATTTACAATAATCGTAATATCCAATACTGCAAACATCATTAAGACCTTTACGAATAAAAAGTTAAAGCATGAATAAACTTATACGTAAAAACCACATCCATTATTCAAAATTATTATTAATGGGTCATTAATTGATTTACCATCCACATCTTCAATTTCACTATGATGAAATTTTGGTTCACTATTAGGAATATGTTTAATCATTCAAAGTATTAGAGGATTATTTCAGGCCATGCACTATACAGCAAATATTGAACTTACTTTCAGAAGTGTAGTACATATTTGTCGAGATGTAAATAATGGATGACTAATACGATATACTCATGCTAATAGGGCTTCCCTATTTTTTATTTGTCTAAATTAACACATTGGAGGAGCATTACATTATGGATCTTACAAATTACATATAACTCGATCAGTTGGAGTATTCCTATTACTATTAATTATTAATTAATTATAGGATTGCAGTTGAAAATGCAACTTTAACAGAATTCTTTACATTACATTTCTTATTGCCTTTTGTAATTGCAGCATTAGTTATTATTCACTTATTATTTTTACACCAATCTGGTAGCAATAATCATTCAGGATTAAATTCAAATTACGATAAATTACCATTCCATCCTTACTTTTCAATTAAGGATTTAATAGGAGCAATAATTAATTTACATTATTTCTATTCTCTATATTAGTTTTATTTGAACCCTGAACATTAGGAAATCCTGAAAACTTTATTCCAGCCAAACCTTTAAAGCATAACAAAAGATACAAAAATAAAAACAGAAATAACCATTAATAAAAACAATACATTTGTAATAATAATTACATAAATAAATTCTAAATTTACATTTACTGCCCTAATCTGCCAAAATAGTTTAATACTTAAAAATATTCAAGAAAAACAAATGATTTGATATAAATAGTCCTTTCGTGCTAATTTATATTTTATATTTAATAAGAAGATAGAAACCGACCTGACTCACGCCAGTCTGAACTCATATCTTGTAAAATTTTAAAGGTCGAACAGAACTAGAAATTAAGTTGCTGCACTTAAATCTAATTATAATCCAACATCGAGGTGGCAAACTTTAATATTAATATTTTGAATGATCTACATATTTAATAATGAACCACATATTCTTCCACATAATTAATATTAATAAGAACTCTCCAGAAAAATTAGGCTGTTATCCCTAAGGTAATTTAATCTATTAATCCTTAAAATAGAATCTTAGATATAAAAATTATTAAATAAATTAAATATGAGAGTTTAAATTATCTCATTGTCACCCCATTAAAACTATTAACTAAATAATTATTATTTATAACTGAAAATATCAATTATTTAATTTAATGTTAGAGAGGAAAATAGTTGACTGGAAGATCTTAAGGAGGATGGAAATAGTTGGGGGGGTGCAGTAAAAAAAACACCAAA
Source organism: Troilus luridus (assembly GCA_964056705.1). NCBI lineage: Eukaryota > Metazoa > Arthropoda > Insecta > Hemiptera > Pentatomidae > Troilus > Troilus luridus. The sequence goes on along the minus strand of OZ057414.1, from coordinate 112,249,293 downwards.
TAAGTCTTCTCTTATTTGGTGTTTTTTTTGATGGATTTTTCCATCCTCTATTTAATTTAATAGTAAAATTCTATAGGGTCTGCTCGTCCCGCTTAATTTTTATTTTTTATATATTTTGCTAACATTTACAAAAATTAGATGCTGTATCAAATAGACCAGCTCAAATTAAAAACAAAAACAAGTCCCACTTAAAGATTTCAACCAACTTTTTAACTAAAAAATTCAATTCAATTATTTAATGTAAAGAAAGTTATTTCCTCATTCATCCATTCATACAAGCCTTTAATCATAAGACAAATGATTATGCTACCTTTGCACAATCAAAATATTGCGGCTATTTAGCCCGTTAAAGAAGTCATTGAGCAGTCTAGACTTAATCAAAATTGAATAAGAAGATTGAGTCCAGTATATAAGAAATATCTTATAAAAAAAGAAATATCTTATAAAGATAATCAAAATAAACATTAAGACATGTTTTTGTTAAAGAGGTGAAAAATAAATTTGCCAAATTACTATACATTAATTAAAAAATTTACTAATTTTATCATAATAACTATTAATATATAATCGTTTGATAATTCTTAATAATTACCTAATAATAAATATAACTAAAAAAATTAATAAAACCAGAATCAAATTTAATATCTAATCACTAATAAGTAATGACAAAAACCAGAATGGGACAGCAAGAAATTTCCTCCTCGCTACGCTCGTTCTCACCCTCGTCCCTAGTTCCTCTTGACTATATCACATTCTAATAGCTAGTATAGTTGCATATTTAACTTGATTTCATATGTGACTTTACTAACAGTCATGCTACTCCTAGCTCACAATGAGTTTGCTACAAATTTTTAACTGTTATATCTATTTATTATATGTAATCATAACTAATTCATATTCTAACCTCTGGTCGTAACTTTAATACTATTCTTCCAACTGATAAAATACGTACATACTATGTATCCCCCCAGACAGACGGCCTCCGGCCCCTTATAAACTAAGATAACAAAATATATTTACACATTTTAATGGGCTGTTACAATCTGACCCTTCATGTTTTATTTCACCACAAAATGTACATATTGGCTCCTTTTTTCAAACTGTCTTAGTGTGGCCAAATTTAAGGCATAAATAACGAGTGGGGTTTGAGATAAACTGCCTCACAATTACATTGTAGAAGCCTATTTTTGTTTCGTTTGGAAGTGTGGGATTATCGAAGGTTAGAAGATAGTTATGGCTGTCATGCTTTTCACTATTTTTAAAATAAGACATTCTTTTAACATCAACTACATTTTGTGGTTTTAATTCTTCTTTGATTTCTTCTATTGTACAATAGTTAAGATCTGGTCACCATATTATACCTTTGCTATGATTTAATGTGCCATGTCGCTCTGCTGTGATGGGAAAATTATTTGAAAAATTTTTACATTTCAGAAGTTTATCAGTTTGAATATCTGAAAACACTTTTACTAATATTGAACCGTCTCTAAGTTTTTTAACGACCTTAACAGCACCTATGACGTTTTTTAAACTTATATAGATGAAAAATGGCGACACTTTCTTAAAATCTAAAAGAGTCCTGTTTGAGCAACCTCGAAATAGTTATTGGACCTTTCGATGAGAGCTCCGAAATGGATAAGGAAAATAAATTTCTGATTCAATTATACCAGATCGCATGTCATTTTGATTGTAACCTTTTAATAAATTAATGACATAAATCACTTTATGCAGACCCTTCATGGGCTGTAGTGCTACAGGTTTTTTTATAAGATAAGATTAAACAACCAGTGGAAAAATCAGAAACTCCTAGATCTTGCTCACCATTGGGAGAAAGCAAATAGTTTTAAAATTAATATAGTTTCTTAATATTACGGGACCATCCCATTAAAACTTATCGAAACATTTCAATTAACAGTTTCCTATCCATAAAAACACCAAAATATAATCAAATGATTATTCCCGTCTTAATTGCGGGTAAGCTTCATCCCGCTTGAATAATTTTTAACCTATCTTAATTGTAATATTTAATAAGAACATTTTAATTGGCGATTTTCAGTTGGAAATTACTTTCTATAAGGATGACATTTTGAAGGAGTGCAAGCTAATAGTTTGGGATGAGTAGACTATTGCTCACAAGGGTGGTTTTGAAGCACTTCATATATACCTAAAATATATTAGAGGTAACGATAGGTTAATGGGGACGTTACTCTGGTTCCAGCTGGCGATTTTTGCCAAACCTTACCCGTGATATCCAGAGATACTAGAGATGACGAGGTCAAATCATGCTTGAAAGCTTCATATTTGTGGCCTCACCTACAAAAACTCGCACTTGAAAAAGATACGAGTGTTTATTTAAGAAGTAAATGTAATCTTTGCTAATCAATTTCTAAAAATAGGTAACGGAACTTAGCCTTTGCTAGAGGCTGCTAAAATTAAAATATCTTCTAACTTATCCGTAGCAGTTAAAACTTTGTCTGAACTAACTAACTTAAAATATCCCGATGTTGTAAATATTAAGGATTAGTTGTGTGAGCGAGCTACATTGGCGCCAAAAATAAGAGTGATATGCTTAATCAATGATATGCTTCTACTGGCATTCGAATATTCGATACCTCGAGTACCATCCGAGTATACATTTCAATTAAAGAGATTAGAGTTTTGGTTTTACATTTGGATTTCAAACGAAAACACATCGAAAGTTCTGCAAATATGTAATTTAATATTTAATAGGACATTTTATTAAAATCGATCAACAATAAAATTTGAAGGTTGAATTCACAAATTTTTAAGTCATTGTGAATAATATGGAGTACAACTTAAATTAAAGTTGGAGTAGGTAGTTAGTTAATTCACCCTCCATTTAAACTGAACTTAAATTTTTATCCAAAATCAACGCGGATGAAGTCGTGGGAAAAAGCCTGTGTATTATAAAAATGTTTTGTATTTATGGTTGAATTATAGTTGTATCATTTTGGTCAGTAGATTAAATAAATACACGGATATTGAGATAATTATGTGATATTTTATTTTTAATAAAATGAACTAAAAGTCTATTTTATTGTCCGATTCACGACTTTATGATTTGGAAGAATCATTTCTTATGTTCACGTTGGCTTCGACGGTCGTTGATATTCTTTTTATATTCTTCTTCCGGGTTTGACCGTGTCATGTCGGTGCTATTAACCAAACTTTCGCATGGAATCAATGAAAGGATTAACCCTTCATTAACTGACTAGCCCTGAAGAAGCTCACGACACGATGAGCGAAAGCTTGGTTAATAGCACCGACATGACACGGTCCAACCCAGAAGAAGAATATAAGAAGAATCGTTTCTTAAATAGAGAAAAATGTATTTTCAACTTCACTTGAAAAATACTTGTTACGTTAGTGCCCGTTACGGACCCCCACTACCGTTCAGTATTGCAGGTACTGTATATCCTGAGCCGCACACTAGTGTGTGTATTAGTTAATTTTTTTCAATTCGTGATATTATTATTTTCATATCGTGAATTATGGAAATTACTGTTGCATAATTTGGAAGCAAAATATATTTTTAATAACCCTAAATATTTGGATGTATAAAGTCCTATTTAATCCTAATAAAAAAAAAAAAAAATGCCACCAAAATCTGTTATTGATAATTTGAAGTAATTTATGGGAGTGTCCCCGCCAGTAATGGGGAAAGGGGGGAAAGATATAAGGTGTAGTGTTTATTCACCTATACGAATTATTTATATATTATATACAACTCCTTTTCTTTGTTATTTCTCAAAAACTTTACGGTTTAGTGAAAACATCTATAAAAAAAATAATAATAAAATAAAGCAAAAAAGAAGGCGAGATAATATTTATTCATTTATCTTGTTTCCTATCCATGACAGTTTCCGAGATAAACATACATATTCCAATCTGGCTAAAAAAAGGTTTGCCAGGAGTTCTTTTCCTTAGATTAGTATACATCATTGCATTTTACAAGCAAATCACTATTATATTGTTACTGCAACTGAACAATTTTAATTTTAATAAGTGATTTTATCTATACTCTGATATTAAGATATTAGCAAGACTGTAAAGACTAAAAATTGCTGGGCATGAGAGGATAACGAACTATGATCGTTACTGTTGCAATCATACTTCTGTTTTATTCTTGTTTTTCGGTATATGTTTAGATGATTTACGACCTCAAACCTCTCCAATTTTCTGACGTAGATGACAGTTAGCGTCGTCTACACACCGCTCATCACTCTCACTCTCTCTCTCTCTCTCTCTCTCTCTCTCTCTCTCTCTCTCTCTCTCTCTCTCTCTCTCTCTCTCTCTCTCTCTCTCTCTCTCTCTCTCTCTCTCTCTACACTAGATTACTTCATTGTTGTCTCGACAAGCGTCTCTTGCGAATCTACCTTACAGCAATCGTCTTTATTTTGTTACTTTGTCAGTGCGGCCAGTGGGGTCCTTCTTTCCTTTTTTGGTCCTTTTTCAACTATTAAATCACCATTGCGGTTTTTGAGTCTACTTCGCTCAAGCTCATCTAAATCTACATGACAACCGATAGTTTACGAATCAAATTGTTGTGATCACGGGAGCCAATAAACATCATAATAATGTACTGATGGCTGTATTTGTACTTAGTCCCAAAGAGCTGTTGAATTTATGGGCTATTTCACCCCTGGGTCTAGGACATGTTCGGGCTACGATAACATTGGCTTCCTGGCCATTGGTAACCATGGCAACAAGCATTAAAACTTTCTCTCTCTCTCTCTCTCTCTCTCTCTCTCTCTCTCTCTCTCTCTCTCTCTCTCTCTACACTAGATTACTTCATTGTTGTCTCGACAAGCGTCTCTTGCGAATCAATAATGTACTGATGGCTGTATTTGTACTTAGTCCCAAGGAGCTGTTGAATTTATGGGCTATTTCACCCCTGGGTCTAGGACATGTTCGGGATACGATAACATTGGCTTCCTGGCCATTGGTAACCATGGCAACAAGCATTAAAACTTCCAACTATGCCATTATAATATTGTTAAATATCTTGGTTAGATTGTGGGATGTTGGAACCCTCCTGAATAGAACCTGGCGATTGAGCGTGATGTACAAAAAATCATTTTCCTCATTCATATAAACAGTAGAGTCTCTTAGTCTCGCTTAGAATTCACGATCCTTCATAAGTTGTTTGTTATAACTTAAGAATAACTCTTCAATTATTTCAATGGTAAGTAATCCCAATGAATCAGCGGTGTTATAAATAAAAATCATCAAAAAGTACGAAAAAATTTTTATACCCATAAAAATCTTATCTATTAAATTTATAATCGATGGAGATACGACCAAAACTAATTTAATATTTTTTTTACTTCAATAGAGCCACCAAATTTGAAGACTCAGACTATCGTAATTATCATCATTTTGTATATCTACAGCCCCGGTGAATAAATGGTTAAGTCAAATTTTGTGCAGAACGAGTTAACTGTATTGAGAGTAGCAGAATGGTGTCGTACTTGTAGTTTTCGGCTTGAAAAGGAGTTGAAATATTAGCAATAACTCCTTTTCTAACCAATGCCTGAGTTAGCCCCTTATTCACTAAGAAAATACACGATTCCACTTCTCTAAGCGCAAAAAAAAATCATTTTAGAGAAAATCTGACTTAACCACTTATTCACCGGGGCTGTAGATATAATATCATCATATAGGTTAAAAATTACTAGGATCTCTTGATCTAAAAAATCTTGATCCACCTAAGGTATACCGTATGTAGGTACGAGAAATGTTGTTAGAACATAAATTGTAGATCAAACAAAATCATCAATGGTTTGATGCCTTATATAATAATAGATATAAAGAATAATCAATAATAAGAAAAAAGAGGAGCGGGGTTGCTCAGTGTGGAGCGCTGAATTGCTGTGCTGGTGAAGGTTCCTTGTTCCAATCCAGCTGTAGCAGAGAAATTATTTAATCTCAATTGGGAGAAAAACTTCGCGGTTGAGGATAGTTTCGAACTGATCTCCTCCCTCCACAACCATTCTTCTTGATATGTTCAAGAACTCTCTCATTTATTGAGCCTAAGACTCATCATGGAGTGCATATGGTGTGCATCCGTAAGACCTAGTTGGTATTACGGAGTAGAGCTTTTGGGCTCCACTAACCCATCAAATTCCTCTTGTATTCAATCCTTATAATATAAAATCATTCGTTAAATCCTCAATGCTTACGCATAAATTCATCCACAATGTCCCATTTGTTGTTGATTCAGCCTCAACCCGAATATCATGACAAACTTTATTCCCACTCAATCCCACTTGTATCAATTCTATCTACCTCTTCAATTAGTGGTAATCCTCCGAGGCGTTTGTAAAGAAGTTGGCCTCGTGACTCATTATGTTGTATTTATTGGAGTACTACCACAGGGCAAATCCCCGATTTGGTAACAGGACACAAAATTCTTAAGGAATTGCTCTTTTTAATACGTGTTTGGACCTTCGTTATGACTGCCTTCTTCCATCTGAGCCGACTTAGTGGCCAACAGACACAAACCGACAACCAGAACTTCATCACAAATGTAGAAAAGCTCAAACCAAATGGTAAACACAAAAACGCAGGTTTCAAAACCTTGAAGGAAATGCTACTTAGGTGCTACGATTGCATCCTCACATTTTTCCAATTACAATATTTTACTGTAGTCTGACAATTTAGTAAACGACATATGGCAGAATCGGGAGCGGTGCTGGGAAAATGTGGTTGGGGGGGGGGGGGGGGGGGAGTTCCCCTTTGGATATAGAGCAGAGGGTCCCAACCTTTGTAGTTGTGAGATCCACCAATTTTGATAGGAAAACATCGAGGCGCACTAACTAAATATAAATATACAATAAATGCACAACACCAATAGACGTCTGTACACATTTGACGAAAATGTTCGAACATTTTAGAATTACATACTGAAACGTTTTAGTATAAAAACAAAAAAAAAATGAATTAACTGATGATAAATTCAATTAATGCAATTTTTGGAGAACGTTTTGGGAACACTAATCATGGCATATTAGATTATATTTAAGATCAAGGTTATGGTTTCGATCCACTCCTGTATTATGTTATACAACCAGTAGTTACTAGCAACTGAATGACTCACATTGTTTTCACTCATTTTATCTGTTTCATTTATTTTATTTTTATCTGATCTGCGCTGTCCATTGGATGGGAACCGCTGGTATAGAGTCCAAAGAAAGACGAGTCTACAATACTTTATTAATATCAGGTACAAAATGAAATCCAAGGGTAGCTGGGTGGAACGCAAAACAATAACAATAATAACTCCAAGAGAAGGGAAATATATAAGATTAAGAGCAAGCTAGATCAAGTTGAGGAATAAGTACAAGTGAAACGAGCTAGGTAGTGGGGGAAAGAGCCTGCGCGCCCGGGCCCAGAGCCGACTTCTGCGCAGGATGTTTTCTAAATTGTCGGAATATAGTTTTTAGACAAAAATCATTTGTTTTTAAATTATAAAGTAATTGGAGCTATATAGCACTAGAACTTCTTCCGTTACAGATGAGAAAAGCCTTTTTTGGAAAGTATATAATACAAATAAATAAAATATAACTATAATTAAGTCAAAATATCGGGTGAAGCAAGCTAGGTGGTAGAGGAAATAATTTTCCCAATGCACACTCTTCTGCTCACAAAGTTCACACCTTCTGCTCATAAAGTAGCATACGTGTATTGGAGAAAACAATGTGAGGATCTTTATCAAACATTGGATGTTTAAGGAAGATCTCTCATCCAACACCTTTCCTTCTCGTAGCCATTCCTCCTCCCTTATATAAATATATTGGTATTTGTAACTATAATAATAATAATGAGTCTGACTTTTGCAGTTATTGGGAAAACATCTGGAGCTGTCCGAAAAATTATAACAATAATGCTTTTTGGCTCAGGAATTTGCATGCAGAAACACGGGGTGTTCCTATGATGGATGTAGTACAAATTAATGGTGATGATGTACAGGAATCTATTAAGTTTGGACACTACTGGAAAGCACCCGGGCCAGATAAAATTCAAAATCATTGGCTCAAACACTTTAAAAGTACTCGTGTACCATTAGCCTCTTATTACCAGAAACTATTGTGCAATTCGATTATACCTCCAAAGGACATCTGTTTAGGGAAGACATATTTGATTCCCAAGGAAAAAACAAATCTCCGGAACCGAAGAACTTTCGGCCAATAATATGTCTTAATGGTGTTTACAAAATATTATCGTCTATAATCAGTAATAAACTAATGGGACATGTACAGAAGAACAACCTTATGGCACAGGAGCAGATCGGATCTAAGCGAAACTCTAAGGGGTGTAAAGAGCTTCTAGTGATTGATTCATTCATAGCTTCACAAGTATCTTGGTTTTAGAGTACAATGTGATTACATTTAATTAATCAATGCCATAATATAACAATAATTATAGAGAGGGAAACAATAGATAATTACATATGTATGCAAATTACAATATCAAGTTGAAAAAACAAAGCGAATAATGAAGCAAATATACAAACAATATCAACTAAGATAACTTGATATTAAAAATATCTAACTGGATGAGTGAAGCGTCAATGATATAAATAAAACGCACTTATATATAATATAAATAAAAACACATCATTCATTTATCAGTTAGAAAATTTTAATCTGAAAACTGAGTATGTTATTTCCGATTTTTTGGGAATTGTAAGGATTTAAAGTGATTGAATATACGAGATTTAAAGTATATAAGATTATTGGAACGACGAATGGAGGAAGGCATAGAGTTCCAAAGGGACGATGATCGGATAAGGAAAGCTCTTTCAAAAGCAGTTGATCAGGTGAGCAGCTGTGTATAGGTCTGAAAGCCGAGAACAGGTGTTACGGGAGTGGACTGTGGTTTTGAATTGAAGGAGATCGGAGATGTAAGATGGTCAGCGGGATTGGATAGCTTAGTAAAGAAAGGAAGCTAGGAAGTACTTACGGCGATTCTGATTCTCTAGTTCTAGTCAGACTGGAACTCAAGAATCAGAATTTATATTCTATATAACAGTCAACAACTGTAATTACTGAAAAAAGGGATTTCAATAAAATATAAATGTTTTGGTATTTATCACAGAATTTCTTTCTACATAGTCTATAAAAAAATAAACTTTTTGAATTTAAGAAATTTTAAAATAGGGCATCTTTAAGTGGATAAACAGTATAATTTTTATGTGCGTAATATTTAAAAAAATGAATTTTAATTTAATTTAATTTACCCCTCGCAAACGTTTTTATGCCAGAAGGGTTTAAATAGGATATTTTGAGGCTTTATTTACGAGTAACTCCTTAAAATTTGTCAATGTAAAAAACAGAAGGCTTTTCTTTTTATAGAAGCTATAGTTTTTACGAAACTATAATGTAATTGTAATTTCATAAAATAAAGGGGGATCTGAAAACATTTATTTATACCAACATTCAATAATTTATTACGGCATCATGAACTGTTATTTTTTATAAGAAATCAAGAAAATTATTGGTTTTATTATTTCCCTCTTGAAAATTTGAAGTTATTTCTCTCTATAAAAACCTTCTTTGCCCTTAAAAAATAAGGAAAAAATGTTAGCCGAATTGGCCGAGCCGTTCTCGAGTTTGGCACTTAGCAATACATTAGGCAATTCATTTTTATTTATATAGATATACAGTTGGGAGCAGAGTGGCTTGTATGAGAAAAGAAAAGTGTTGTTTTTATTATTTCCCTCGTCATTTTTACGTTTTTTTTCTCTCCATAAGAACCTTCTTTTAGCCGAATTGGTCGAACCGTTCTCGAGTTTTGCGCTTAGCAACACATTTGGCGATTCATTTTTATTTATATAGATATAGAGTTTAACTTAAACTGTTTTGATTTTGAAGATGAGAGCATCAGGAGAGATGGAAATAGCTTGCTTTGTATTCGGGGGGTTGAACAAAAATATTTTTTGGTGTATTTCCTTTCACCATTATCACTGCTTTATTGCAAATTATTGTATCTTCCTCTAAAGATAACATAACAACTCTAATGATCTTCTCAAAATAGCCATTACCAAGAATTTTATCAAATAAAAAGATAATTTTTCTTTTTTTATAAAATAACTTCCATTATAGAAGACTTTAGAACCTTCAGCATAGTAACTGAGCTCTCTACCGTAATCCTAGTACATGCGTAGGTAAATATTTATTCTGTGTTTTTTACTCAAAATAAATAAATAAAATCATTTCTCGCCAATATTGAAAATTAGGTTAAATGTTTAGACAGGGAAACCAAATTATATTTCCCTTAGAAGCGAGGAATGGTAGGAGTCTATTATCTTACCTTTTATAGTGTATATATATTCTACTACCTTTTCCATAATTTTACTTCTCAGCTCTGATGTTTATACCTTTTCTTTCTTTTTTAAATATCTTTCTGTTTACTTCCGTCTTTTATCTTTGTTAAAAAATTTTTTTTTGGCATCACCACCGTTCTGTACATTTTCTCTGTAATTTTTTGTATTCATATATATCCCTCACTTTTGTTCTAAAATTCTACCTCTCTACATATATATTTTTTCTCATTTATCATATACTTAGTCCTCAATGTATTTTTATTGTATTCATTGTATGTTGTCTGTTTTTCTTTCTTAGCCCTGAAGATGACCCACAAAGTGGGTCGAAACGTCGGCACTTAATTAAATAAGTATCCACTTATTTAGTGTTTTATTTGACTGCACCCCCAACTATTTTCTTCCTTATATTTCCCTTAATTTATTAATGATTGATAAAGTGTTGACTTATTATTTTCTTTACCTTATTGGCCTTAGGCAACAAGGTATTTCCTAAAATTGATATAGAATTATTTTCTGTACCTTATTGGCTAAGAGCCAATAAGGTATTTACAAAAATTGTTTTATTATTTACAAAAATTATACAGTAATAAAATAAAACTGGTCAAACGATGATTCATTTAATTTATTCTGACAATTTCGTAAGATTCTGTCATATTAAATTAACAGGAAGGTAGATTGATTTGTAATAAAAAAATTAGTAATGGTTAATATTCTAGAAATTGTAGCCAAATTTTGCAGTTGTCTGGAAATTCGTTTCTTCTGAATAGGAGTTCGTACCAATACCAAAATCAAAGACTTTTTGAAAAATGATAGGAGTAATCCCATTGTAACCCGGAGATTTTTTTGTTTTTTAATTTCATTGGGCTTTCTTAATTTTCTGATATTGCTGCCTGAGCTTGTTCGTTCTTTTACGTAGTGCTGGCAGTTCATCATTCCACAATGGAACAGCCTTATATTGTTTTATACGGGGGTTATTACTTGATTTTTTAAATGTCATATTTGAAGCTTTAGAAATAATTTAGGCATCATTCTGGAAATTAAATTTGTGCTCATAAAATGGAGTGATTCAATGATATAGTTTTGTTCATCTTCAACTGTGTATTTGTTTTCAGTACGCGGTATAAATTCCTTTTCAAGTTGTTTTAATAAGTTAGTCTCAAATTTATTCCAATCAGTATTTGACCTAAAGTATTTTATTGCTCTAATTGTATTTTCAATAGACCTATTACATTTAATTTCAAATAGAATACAGTTGTGGTCCGTAAGATTAGTCTCGTTTGAAATGGTCGTCCAGTTTTTTATTCGTAATGTAGCTTGTAAATTAGAAAGAGTTAAGTCAATATTACTCTGCCCTCGATGCTCTTCAAATGTAGGAATATTTGACTTCATGTTCATTATTAGTAACCCATTAGTTACGATAAACTCTTCCAAAAGTAATCCCCTTGAATTAGATTGTGACTCATCAATAACAGACAGTAACTTACTCGAAGGAGTTTAATATAATACATTATTTTAGAGCAGTGGTTCCCAACCAGGGGGGGGGGGCGTAATGACAAATCAGGGGGGCGCGAGACCAGTTGGAAATAAAGAAAATTAATACTAAGTTTTGATTATTTTCTCTTACCGGTACTTCTTTATCTTAAGATGAAAGTTATAATGTTGTATTTGTGATAGTAAAACATGTTGTTTTTTTCATAGACTCATACAAAGTTTGTCCAAGACTGAAGGCTTTAGTGGTTTGATATGGCTGCACTCATCACATTAGCAGGGAGCCATTCCTGCTACTGGGTTCAGTGAAGTGAACCATCCACTATAAAAAATGGGTAACGAAACCACAGGCAGAACCTCATGGGTGGTTTGGAATCCTGCCTATCCCATTGTAAGTATTTTCTTCTTCTTTTACTTCCTCCAAGTTCCTTTATGCTTCGAGTTGTTCTACCCCAGAATCTGCATTTTTCCCTGCCCCTCCCCATATCTGTCGTCCTCTGGTGTCTTCCCTATAACCCAATAAAATTAGGGGGGATCTAACGTAGCTTTCGGCAAATCACCTTCCTTGCACAACCGTTATCCAAGAAACAGTACAGTACTGTCTTTACCATGTAGAAAACCCCAGACCCTTCATGGGTTGTAGTAGAACAGGTAAAAAAAAAATTACCGATATAAAAATAATTCAAACAATTAAATAAGCTCTCGTGTGTTGCTATATGTCATATAGCATAGCTTCACTCATCCAGTTAGATATTTTTAATATCAAGTTATCTTAGTTGATATTGTTTGTATATTTGCTTTGTTTTTTCAACTTGATATTGTAATTTGCATACATATGTAATTATCTATTGTTTCCCTCTCTATAATTATTGTTATATTATCGCATTGATTAATTAAATGTAATCACATTATACTCTAAAACCAAGATACTTGTAGGAGCTTGTAACCTGAAGTTGCTTAATGATGTCACTATTGGAGAGTTCAATGTTAGCTGAATCCTTGTATTTTCCTCTGTGTATATTAAGGATTGCACATTTTTCAGTTCCTAGCTTCATCCCAATATCTTCTGTGAATGAACTTACTAAGTCAAGAAGAGTTCTCATGTCCCTCTCATTCTTTGCAAAAAGCTTTAAGTCGTCCATATAGAAAGAATGGGAGATCATTGTTTCCTGATTCAAGGAATAACCTTTTCCAGATTGATTCAAAATGGAGCTCAGAGGATTAATCGCAAGGCAGAACCATAAAGGACTTAGCGAATCACCTTGAAATATTCCTCTTTTTATTGGAATTTTCTCTGCGACGAGAGTGTTCCTTTTAGTTGGATGAACCAATGACATTTCCCACAGCTTCATAAGTCGTTGCAACAGTTCTGTCACTTTTTGGTCGACTTTATAAATCTTGAGAACTTCAATCAGCCAGTCATGGGGGACCGAATCGAATGCTTTCTGATAGTCAATCCATGAAAGCGATATATTATGCAACTTTGTAATTTATTTTGCAATTTATATTATGCAACTGAAAATAAGTAGGAGGCTTAAGCTGAGGTGGTCAGATGATGCTTGAAACATCCTCGGAGTTAGGAGCTGGATGGCATCGGCACAAGACCGTGATGTTTCGAGGAGGCCAAGACCAAGTTGTAGCTCCATTATAAAAAATAAAAATAAATATCTATGAGATAGTTTTTTTTGAGAAACTAGGCTTGGTATTAAGAACATTCCATTAATAACTAACTGCAAACATTTTCATTTTCTTTCAATTTATTAATAAGATTCTTTTAGGAAAATTCTGGATATTGGTCAGCAGCTTAGTATATACATTTCAGTTACACTTGGCTACTTTGAGCACTTAACGTGATCTTGACCCACACACTTCTATAACTCCATGTGCTGATGTCTGTTAGAATTCTTTTAGTACCTGAAATCACTTAGGATTAATAGACAAATTTTAATAAGATATGATAGTTGGTAGAAATGTCTCAATTTCAGAACATATCAAACTCTTTTTTGAAGCTAATATACTTCTGCAAGGTTCCAAAAAGGGAAAAAAATATACAAGACAATAATTCAGAAGATTTACAGTAAATAAATAATTCACATAAATGAGAAATTAGTTTATTTTGAACAATAATTAATGACACTTACAATTGACTTCCTACATTTTATTTTAAGACTTATTTTTCTGAAAATTTCAAATACAAATTCTGGTTTCCTTACAAACTATTAGTCTATCAAAGAAAAAAAAGAAAAGAAAAAGAAAAACGTAATAATAAAAAGAAAATTTAAGATAAATTGAGAGAAACAATAACTGTTTACAAGACTAAGGGCCTTAAACTGGCTCCCACAATTACGATAGTTAGAATCAGGATACGCTTGTTTCATAAAGTGTGCAATGAAATTTGCTTAGCATATATAGAATCGATAAAATTTAAGTCTAGTCTAATTTAAGAAAAAAAGAGTACTTACAATGGTGGTCATATATAAAAAGTCAAAATTTTTTTATTGTAATATATTTTTTAAATAATAATGGAACAAAGATTTCTACCCAATCTGGGTCACACAAACCCGGATTTCCTGAAAAAAACAATTTTTTTTCAATGACTCCCAAAGACATACTGACATTATACATTTCAATTTTAAAAACACAGTTTTATATTATTTCATATATATTTACAAGTTATTTTACAGTTTCTTAAAAAATAATGAGATAACAATAACGATAATAGATACAGTCTATAATGCCAGTTTACAGTAATAATAGAAAGTGATACCTTGGGAAGTTAATAAATAGTACAAAACAGTACACAACTTTATTAAATCAGTTTTAAGATTATTAAAAAAAAAACAAAAAAAAATTTAAATATTTGTAATATATAATTAATTATAAGCAATAAATATTCAACAATTATTTCTATTTCACGGATTAAAATGTTTTCATAATATACATAATATAAAAACTATATCACAATATTTTTTTTGTTTTTCTTTCTTTACTTTTTTTTTTCAATACTAACAAGTTGTTATTTACACAATAAAAATGTATCAACAGATCACAGTTTAATGAAAACCTCAGGGTCGTTAACCGTTATTGAGTAGAATTCAAAGCTGAAAAAGGCAGTACAAATAGCATGGCCATATTAAAGTTCAATCATCGAAAAATCAAAAATTATAAAGCAATGGTATATAGGACACTCTAATCGAGATTTGTTCAAGTAAATTTTTTAAGAGTGCAAACGAGATGTTTTACAAGACATTATAAATAGCTTTAGAAATTAAAAAGGAAAAAAGTATAATAAAAATAAAAAAAAGGTATAGAAAACAATGAATCAGTAATGAAAATATATACTTAAAAAAATATGCGCAGATTATTACACACTATATTACAGTTTGTGTTGGAAAACTGTCATATGACACTATATATACAGAGAAGTTTGAGGGCAAGCATGCGCTGAATCACACGGGCTGCTTGTCCCCGAACCTCATGAATTACTTGAGTTGTCACCGTTGTCGTGAAAACTGTTACCGTTCACAACAAAGGAGGCACCCAATCCGTACAAGTGACCGCAGTATTTCCCATCATCTATATTGTCTTCGAAAAACATCTGAAACAAAAAATTACCAATTTTGTACATAACTTTTTTTAAAAGTAACTTTGAACTTAATTTAAGAAAAGAATTAAAATTAATTTATGGGTATTATTTTGGACATGTCTGATTAAGTTATAAAAATTAAATTTTTCTTATTAACAGTATTTGCAGTTATTGAATGGATAAGGAGTTATTAAAAGAAAGATTCTGAGGTATATTTTTGGTCCGGCTGTGTCCAGGCTTTATGGCGCATAATAAATAACCGGGAACTGGGCAACTTGATAAAGCACACTGAGATGACTTGGACATGGAGAATCTGGCTAAGCTTGGAATAGCTGGATAGAAGCAGCTAGCACTGGATCATGATGTATGCAGTATAATTGTATGGGAGCCTATTCCACCTTGCACTACAGTGCCGGCGAAGAATTAACAGTAATTTCATGCCAAGTAATTCTTCAATTTTTTGTCACCTATTTAATCTTATTAGCACTGCATAAGGTAAAACCATAAATTTTTGTTTTTCTGGACTTTGAAATTTGAATATGATTTTTTTAATTCAGAATTTTATAAATTAGAGTGCTGCCAATGGGTAGTGCCTCTACATGTCCTTTCATGTATTTATTTATTCATACAGCCCTTGTACTAGATGTATATAGTGTTACGGTCAGAGCGGGAAGTAGGACCGGCTTCTGATCTGCCTAGAGCGGATTAGGCAAACAATGGGATTAAGCGGAAGGGATTATAGAATGGCGTAGAGCCTTCTAGATCGGTCTAGGTGGTCCTCGTCCGTGTTCCGAGTAATGCCCCACCACGACCTACCTTGCCTATATAAAAAGGACAGCGTTTTCGGCCGCGGCAGTCAGTAATAAGCAGTGAAGTAATAAGCCAGTGAGTAGCAGTCGTTAACTAGTGATAGTGTGTGAGTTACAGTGAGTTAGTATCAGTCTGTAATAAGTGCTTAGTGAGCAACAGTGATAATTAGTGGCCGTGTAATAAGTGTAATAAACTGTGGGTCAGTTTGCCATATTTGGAGAGTCTTACGGTCGGTGGACTTTAGTTAGCGAACTGTAAGTGTTAATTTGTAATTGTAAACTATAGTGTAATATTATTGTATTTGTACAAATTTATATAAATAGTTTAGTTACTTAGTATTAGCAATATCTTATATAATTTGTATATTATCTTAGAAATTAGATAACATTTAGTAGAATATTGTTACTGTAAATTGATGTTAGTTTAATAATTTAACTGTTTTAAATAATCGCATTGTATTCTTTCTAATTTGTTAATAAATATTAGATTATTGAATTAAGTAATAGTTTAGTCCATTTTACACCCAGTAGCCCGTAACAAATTGGTGTCAGAAGTGGGATCTTGTGTAATTGTTATTTTGTCTTGCATTTTGTAATAATTGGGCTACTGTTTGAAAAATGGCTTCTCAAAGTCTTAAATTGATGGATTTAAAAGTTGCGGATTTAAAACGGGAATTAGAAGAACGTGATCTGGATTCTTCCGGAAATAAAAGTGTACTGCAACATCGCTTGCGTCAATTTTTTGTAGAGTTAGGGGAAAATCCAGATGACGTTCTGTTTGAAACTGATTTGAGCAAGTTGTCTGCAACTTTTAAAAATGAATTAGGCAATGTAGAAAATAAGCTAGGTAATGAATTAAGCAGTGTTAAAAATGAACTAGACAATGTAGAAAATAAGCTAGGTAATTTACAGAATGATTTAGGAACTGTTAAAAATGAGCTAGGTGATGAGTTAAGCACTGTTAAAAATGAGCTAGGTACTGTAAAAAATGATTTAATGGATACATTAGAGTCTAAGTTAGGCACGTTAGAGACTAAGTTGATGGAAAATGTTGAGAATAAGTTAGCAAATGTAGATAATAAGTTATCCAATGTAGATAATAAGTTAGCTAATGTAGATAATAAGTTAGCCGATGTAGATAATAAAGTAGCTGATGTAGAATCTAGGCTAGGAGAAAAAGTGAACGAAATTAGGCTAAGAATGGAAGCTCTCGAGGGACGTAAGAGCAACCCACCGACGAACGACACCGACCGTTCCTCCGAGGGCAGCCATCGTAATAGCATTCTACCCGCCAATAATGGGGCGCCACCAACTCACAACACCATTCCAGTATTCGACGGAAAGACGCCGTGGGAGGACTACATGACTCTCTTCGAAACAGCGGCTTCGATCCACGGGTGGTCACAGGAGACCCAAGCTTCAGCGTTGTGCCTGGCCTTGCGTGGAGACGCCTTGGGAGTACTGCAGGGGATACCCATGTCGGAGCGGTCCAACTACGGGGAGCTGATCAGAAGACTGGAGATGCGTTTCGGCCACCGCCACATGGACCAGCTGTATCGCTCACAGCTGAGAAGCAGGGTCCAGAAGACTAACGAGACTTTGCAGGAATTTGAAGCGGATATTGCCCGGCTGGTGAGGAACGCCTACCCATCGGTCACCGACGATGTCTACGAAAGCTTGGCTGTCGACAAATTCCTGGATGGACTTCGGGACCCAGAGACACAGCAAGCAGTGAAGCTCGCCAGGCCGAAAACTTTGGGAGACGCATTATCCCAGGCCATGGAGTTCGAGGCTGTTAGGCAGTCTGTACGGGGCCATGCGCGAGTACGAGCAGCAGAAGCAGAGCCAAATGCGGCCCCCAGCGTCGAGGAAATTGTGACGAAAGTTTTGGAGGCTCTCAGGACCCGTAAGAAGGAGATACGCTGTTGGAGCTGCGGCCAACTTGGACACCCTAGAAGCAAGTGTCCATCGAAAAAGCAAGAAAAGCCACAGGAAAACTAAGTAGGGTTGATGGGAAGGGGCAACTGTCAACCCGTAACGTCAAAGGCCCCAGGAAGACCATCAGAGTTGCGTCAATAGGAAGCAGAACGAACAGTTTCTACGTTGATGGGATGGTGAACGGGCAGCTGCGAAGTCTTCTAGTGGATACCGGAGCGAGCATGACGATCTTGAACTCGAAGACACTTCCAGCTGAGAAGATCATACCGACCACTTGGGCATTACGGACTGCAACGGGACAGCCAGCCAAGGTCTACGGGGAGACAGATGCCACCTTCCACATCGGGGGCCAACATCTGAAGCACCTCGCTCTCGTGGCAGATATAGATGAGGACGTCATACTGGGTATGGACTTTATGATCACATACGGGATCAAGCTGGATATGTCGAGAGGTGTGATGACGCTAGGAGACGAGGAAGTCATACTTCGGCAGGAAAAGGACTTCTGCGCTCGAGTGCTGCTACCAGAAGACACCACTTTACCTGCACGGAGCCAAATCGTGACGCATGGGACGGTCGAAGGGCATCTACCCGCGGGTCAATGTGCACTACTCGAACCTGGAAGGCACGAAGAACAAGAGGTTGGACGCGGCGTACTGGTTGCTAGGTCTCTCATCAAGATCGGACCTACCACTCCAATTCGGCTAATGAACCTGAACAGCTTCCCGGTAACGCTGAAGAAAGGAACACCAGTCGGGGAGTGTACCACCGCTACCTCAGTGGTTCGTCAGCTGCAACGTCATCCCACCGAGCTTCGAGGACTCCCAGAGGAACTTAAAGGATTTTTGGACGAATCATGTCGCGACCTTTCGCCCGAACAGAGCGAGGAAGTGAAGAATATGATTATCCGATGGCATGACGTCTTCGAGATCGGACCAGGACCACGGGGCAGAACGGATATTGTCCAGCACAAGATTGACACTGGGGATGCGAAGCCCATCCGACAGGTTCCGCGGAGGCTGCCGTTTGCCAAACGGGAGGACGCCGAGGAGATTATAAAGGAGATGGCGGCTGACAGTGTCATTGAGCCTTCGAGTAGCCCCTGGATGTCTCCTGTTGTATTGGTGAAGAAGAAAGACGGCACGACGAGGTTCTGCGTAGACTACCATCTTCTGAACAATGTCACCAAGAAGGACAGCTATCTGCTTCCCAGGATTGACGATACGCTGGACACCCTAGAAGGGTGTAAACTCTTCTCTACTTTGGATCTCCGCAGTGGATATTGGCAGGTTGGATTGGCACCTGAGGATAAAGAGAAGACGGTGTTTTCAATTGGCACTGGGCTCTGGCAGTTTACAGTAATGCCATTCGGGCTTTGCAATGCTCCTGCCACATTCGAGAGGCTGATGGAAAACGTGTTAAGAGGTCTCTCTTGGGAGGTATGCCTGGTATACCTAGACGACATTATTGTGCTGGGAAAGTCCTTCGCTCACCATCTGAAGAATCTGGAGAAGGTCTTCGAACGACTGCGTGCAGCAAACCTAAAGTTGAACCAGAAGAAGTGTAATCTCTTCCGAAGGCAAGTCAACTACCTGGGGCATATTGTGTCAGACAACGGAGTTGCTGTTGACCCAGAGAAGATAGCAGCGATCACCGATTGGCCAGTACCTCGAGATAAGCACCAGGTGAGGAGTTTCCTCGGGCTCTGCACCTATTACCGGAGGTACGTGAAAGGATTCGCTAACATCGCAAAACCTCTTACCAGGCTAACCGAGGAGAAAAGGTCTTTCCATTGGGATCACGAGTGCCAGGCATCCTTCGAGGAGCTGAAGAGCAAATTGAGTAGTGCTCCTATTCTGAGCTATCCACGTCCCGAGGGCAAGTTCATACTTGACACAGATGCCAGCAACATCGCCATTGGAAGTGTCCTCTCTCAGCTCCAAGACGGAGAAGAAAGGGTGATTGGATATTTCAGCAAAGCACTCTCAGCTCCGGAACGCAACTACTGTGTCACAAGGAAAGAGCTTCTGGCAGTAGTAAAATCCATAGAGCACTTCCATAAATATCTATACGGAAGGAGGTTCCTGCTGAGAACGGACCACGCGGCTCTAATGTGGCTGCTGCGATTCAAGTCACCGGAGGGACAAGTGGCGAGGTGGATCGAGCGCCTTCAAGAGTACGACTTTGAATCTGCTCATCGTTCTGGAACGAGCCACAGGAATGCGGATGCGCTGTCAAGAAGACCATGTGAAGATGAAGAATGCAGGCATTGTTCCCGACAAGAAGAGAAGCAGGGAACAGTATTGAGGACTACAGTTGTCATCGACAGTTGGCAAGACGCAGAGGTGTCAAAGGGACAGGACGAAGACCCGGACTTAAAACAGATAAAACAATGGAAAGTATCGGGGCAAGGAAGACCTACCTGGCAGGATGTTGCTCCAATGTCGAAGAATGTAAAAACGTACTGGGCCCAATGGGACTCCATTCTAGTGGACAATGGGCTGCTGAAACGGGCATTGGAGAACTCGGAAGGAGATCAGCGTAGGCTACAGCTCATCGTTCCAAGGAATAAAGTGCCCGAAGTGCTTAGGGAACTACATGACGGTGTAACTGGCGGCCATCTTGGAGTTCACCGTACATTGGAAAAAGTTCGTGAACGCTTTTACTGGGCAAACCTTAAGGACGATGTGTTGGACTGGTGCAGGCGTTGTGCGACTTGTGCGGCTTCTAACGGACCAACAAGAAGAAAGAAGGCCCCTATGAAGAAGTACAACGTGGGAGCGCCGTTCGAGAGGATAGCGATTGACATCGCTGGCCCTTTCCCTGTGACGGACGAAGGCAACCGATATATTCTCGTGGCCATGGACTATTTTTCTAAGTGGGTGGAAGCGTATGCCCTTCCGAATCAAGAGGCAGTCACGGTTGCAGACGTACTTGTGAAGCAGCTCGTCAGCCGGTTTGGAGTACCCATGGAACTTCACGCTGACCAGGGAAGAAACTTTGAGTCTGCAGTCTTCTCCGGAATGTGCGAAGCACTGGGGATACGGAAGACCAGGACGACGCCTCTTCACCCTCAATCGGATGGCATGGTGGAGCGCATGAACAGGACAATGGGTCGATATTTGTCTAAAGTGGTCTCCGAGCATCAGCGGGACTGGGACCAGTATCTTCACTTGTTCCTGTTAGCCTACCGCAGTTCAGTCCATGAAGCAACGGGGCAGACCCCCGCAAATGTGGTGTTTGGCCGAGAACTTCGTTTGCCTTGTGATCTGAAATTCGGGTTCAAGCCTAATGAGGAAGTTGCCGGAGAGGAGTACGTCACGAATCTACGGAAGCGGATGGATAACATCCACGAGAAGGTTCGTGTAAACATCCAGGGAGCCAGTGACAGAATGAAGGAGCGTTACGACATCAGGGCAGAGAAAGGTGGATTCCAACCTGGAGATTTGGTCTGGCTACACGATCCTCGAAGAAGGCGAGGCTACTCACCTAAACTTCAGAACTCCTGGGATGGCCCGTTTGAGATCATCAATAGGATAAACGGCGTCATCTATAGGATCAGAAAGCAGCCAAAAGGAAAACCCAGGGTAGTCCATTTTAATAGACTGGCCCCATACAAAGGAGACCATGGCCCGACAAAAGACCAGCAAGTCAGGTACCTCAACAACGTGGAGACCAGTAAGGTATCAGTTGCACAACCTAAGGTACAAGGTTCCCGTGGAGTAACTCAGACAGTATACAGAGATATCTTCTCGTTACCCGCGGACTATTCTCTGGCCCATTGTGTCGCCGAAGATCTGAGGACTTCCCGAGGGATTGCAACGGTCTTCAGGAAGAAGTTTGCTGGAACTGAGGAACTGGAACGCCAAGGACCAAGCGTCGGGAAAGCACTCCACCATACGCACGAAGGACGACACCTGTTCTACTTAGTCACCAAGTGTGCTACTGATCAGAAGCCCACATATGACGCACTGCGGCGAAGCCTCGACGACCTGCGGAGTAAGCTTCTGAGACTGCGTGTCACCAAGCTCGCGATCCCTAAGTTGGGCTGTGGATATGACGGCCTGGAGTGGAAGGTTGTCAGGAACATGCTTGAACAGATATTCGCCAACTCTGGAGTCGCCATATTGGTGTGCACGTTCAACCCCTGGAAAGGAAATGCGTCTCCATCGAGGGAAGTTCATGACCGCCCGATTTCTCCGGACTACGCTCTGGGGCAGAGCACTTTTAAGGAGGGGGCAGTGTTACGGTCAGAGCGGGAAGTAGGACCGGCTTCTGATCTGCCTAGAGCGGATTAGGCAAACAATGGGATTAAGCGGAAGGGATTATAGAATGGCGTAGAGCCTTCTAGATCGGTCTAGGTGGTCCTCGTCCGTGTTCCGAGTAATGCCCCACCACGATCTACCTTGCCTATATAAAAAGGACAGCGTTTTCGGCCGCGGCAGTCAGTAATAAGCAGTGAAGTAATAAGCCAGTGAGTAGCAGTCGTTAACTAGTGATAGTGCGTGAGTTACAGTGAGTTAGTATCAGTCTGTAATAAGTGCTTAGTGAGCAACAGTGATAATTAGTGGCCGTGTAATAAGTGTAATAAACTGTGGGTCAGTTTGCCATATTTGGAGAGTCTTACGGTCGGTGGACTTTAGTTAGCGAACTGTAAGTGTTAATTTGTAATTGTAAACTATAGTGTAATATTATTGTATTTGTACAAATTTATATAAATAGTTTAGTTACTTAGTATTAGCAATATCTTATATAATTTGTATATTATCTTAGAAATTAGATAACATTTAGTAGAATATTGTTACTGTAAATTGATGTTAGTTTAATAATTTAACTGTTTTAAATAATCGCATTGTATTCTTTCTAATTTGTTAATAAATATTAGATTATTGAATTAAGTAATAGTTTAGTCCATTTTACACCCAGTAGCCCGTAACAATATTACAGTTGTACAATTCAATAAAATAATTTTAAAAAAAGAATTTTATAAAAAATATAAAGCCATAGAATGAAACAGATAAAAATATATATATGTAAGACGTCAAAATAAAAAATATATACATAACCGAGACAATCAAAATACTAATCTCTAGCCAATATTACCTCTCTCATTTTGAAAAAGGCCATCCCTGTCAATAATGAATCTGAGCCAGCTTGATGTTGTGGTCCTACCCTCGTAAGTTCCAGCTGGTCGGCAACCTCCTGCAGACCTCCTTTCAGATTTTTACAACTCTTCATGAGATACTGAAACAAAAATTAGCAATGTTTAATATTACAACAAATCATTATTTTTTCGTGTTAATACAATATAAATGAGGCACAGAGTTAAAGTTGTCAATTTTTACTAGTGGTTTAATTCTTTAAGGTTACTTTATGTTACTCTGGCTAATTGGACAATACTATACTGGGAGACCAAAAAGGGATCTTTAACGAGTCTGGACTTCAATATCAAATTACTACTAAATACGACAAGACTTGCAACAACTATTATTAAAACAGTTTTATACTCATGACAGAATACAACAAAATTGAAGAAATTGTACCATGCAGAATAGCAGAGCATGCACCTGATTAATATGATTGAAGTTATATCATAACGAAGGTTGAGGCATTTAAAGAAGTTGCCTTACAGAGTTATAAAATAATATAATATAAGTTACAAAGTTACTTAGTTAGTAGACCGTCTGATAAGTATTTATAAAATTTTACTTTTGTAATCATGGAAGCTTCCAAGGAAAACGATGGAATTATTTATACATAACACAGATTGTTAAGATACATTTAATGTTGATTAAACGGATCATTTGGAATCGTTGTATAAGGAAATTTCATTTTTTATAAAACAAAAACAACCCATCATAATTAAACTACTACAAGCAAATAACGAGGACGCTCACAAAAAGGGTTAAGAATATTTTTTAAACTAGTTACTCTAAGGATGTAGAGTTTTAAACATTTTTAAGTCTTTCAGAACAGAAAAATACTCCACTTTATAAAAGAAAACCATAGAATTGTTGGCCTTGATACTTTTCCTTTTATGGGATTCAAGTTGGCTTTATAAATAAATTTCCATATCAAGTTTCTTCAGAAAATCTCTACATAAAACCAGGAACAATCTTTGGTTCTAGAACAGCTGATTACTTCTCACAGATGGCTGTACATATCAGCTATACAAATCCTGATCTATGTTGTCTGAAGACATAGTATGAATAGAATTATTTTGTTCTTCTGTACCACCACGGATCAAATACCATTATAATTTTGATATAAAGTCAGATTAGATCATTGAACGTACAACAACCAATGAGACTAAAATTAGAAGTTAATGAGACTGAAATCAAAATGAGTAAAGAAATTTTTCATTGGTACAAATTAACAATTATTTTTTTAAATATGACAGTACTGAAAATGATCTGAATTAAGCTCCCTGAACATTTAGTTTTCAAGATGAAAAGATTTTCACTGATATTAAAAAAATAAAACTCTGAGAATCTTAATAAAACTCAGATAGCTTAATAATCGCCCACATCGCCCAGATATCCCGACGGTCAATTAGTTCCCTGAAGTTGTTCCATCGTTCTCGTCATCTCCTTACACAATCTTCCCGTAAGCTTCTCGTATCTTCTCTCATCTTCCCCCACTTTGACTATTGTAGCGTGGTATATGGAGGCCTCTCTAAAATGCTTGAAGACAGACTAAAGAGAATAATGAACTGCTCTCTAAGATTTGTGCTTGGTACTCCGAAGCGATCGCGCTTCTACCACCTCTATGATGAGTTAAAGTGGCTCTTCCCTCCCTTCCGAAGACAATATTTCCTCTGTTCATTCTTATACCAATCCATTCACTCTCAACACCCTTCATATATCTACAGTCTCCTCCAATTCAAATCCTCAGTTCAACACCATAAAACAAGATCCCGCCTTTCTGATCTCTATATACGTTCACACAGAACTAAAGCATTCGAACGAGCCTTTCTCGCCCGCTCCACCAGTGTGGAACACAATCTCTCCTAATATCCGTCATACTCCCTCTCTATCATTATTCAAATCCTTGCTTTTTCAACACCTCCTACCTTCCCAAAAGGATACTCTCTAAGCAGGTTAGTGTCATTTGCTTAGAATGTAACGTATAGAATAACTCATTGTGTTATTTAGTTCTTTTAATTTTGCTTTTTGAAAAGCTGTACGTCATGTAAAGAAATTATTGCATGCTAGCTCATGCATCTAACAAAAGCTATGGATTAATCTATTTCTTTTTAAATTGTTTTCTGTCATTTTTTACACGCTTTATGATTTGTAACATTTAGCCTTCTGGCCAGATAAATATTATGTTTTTTTTCCTGTTCATATCTGTTATTCTAAAGGGACTTAGTCCCAGAATAAAGTTACTTTTCTAATCTATTCTATTCTAATAAAGAAACAGTGCCCGATTCTCCACAACCCATCTAAAGCAATGTAAACGAATAAAAATGCTGAAGATACGATTATTTTTTTGTAAACAGGCCCCAATAGATATAAAAAAAACACTAAAAATTAAATACATTTACGGTAATAAGATATACAGGAATGCCATACCTTCTTATTTTTGCAAAAAGATTCAAGCCCGAGTTAGATAACATCATTTGATTGGAAGTTCATTTTCAAAGGAGCCTTCGAATTACCTTAAAAAAATCTGTTAGGGGTGATGGTCAACATCATAATAGCCTTAAAGAATGATGATAGATATTGCTATTAGTGAATTACATATAACTGTAATTCATGATAGTACTGATGTAAAATAAGGAAATAAAGTATTTATAATTTTAATTTATTATTAAAAAAACATTAATATATTCCCCATCACCTAAAGTTTACCTCAAAAAAGCTATTCTACGTAGTTGGTAAGAAACATACTTTTTCTAACCTAACCAATGTTCAGGGAGATGTTTTGGAAAAGAATGAATTTTGAATTGTTGTAAACATACAATATCTGTTTGACTAATAGATACATACTAACTACTATCACATGCCATAGATCCAAGAAAACATCCCAGTTATGTCTATCTGATGAACAGGTATCGGACTCACCCTTGTAAAAAATAGATAGGATCAGTATTTCTGCTACATATTTTTATAGAATAAGATTTTTTTTTTAATGCTTTAACTTTTAATTTATTTTTTAAATTACTGCAGCATACAATTAATGGAAAACAAAATAATTTTTTTTTATCATTTTAAGTCTTATGATATTGGTTTTTGTTAAACTACATGGCCTTATACCAGTTCAAAAGACTATGAAGTATCGGACCTGGCATATGAATAATAACATTGCTCACTTATGATGAACATGTGTTCCATGTGAGCTTGCATAGCAATGCAAAAGTTTCCAAATATATATCGATACATTTTTTTACACTTGGAAAATTTTAAACTGTACTTGAACATTAGCTGTGTTCATATCATACTAAATATATAAGAAAAAATAGTTTCTCCAAAAACTTTTTATAAGTCAAATAATTTTTCTTTTTTTTCTTTCATACATTTAACCGGCTTACTATATTTTTAAATTTAATCTTTAATTAAAAAAAAGGAAACATTTAAAAGATCTCAATAAATTTACAAAATTACTTTTTATAGTCGTTTAATTTGCTAGCCTTCAACTGAGATTACCATTTTTGATTTTTGGAATGCACATAGGAGTATTTCAGGTAAAAAACCGGACAAAATAGGAAATCACAAAAGTAATGTAATGTTACCCAAACTGCATTTTTTTACCTACGATAACCGGTTTATTAAAAGGTAAATATCTGTCCCATCTGAGATTACCTGTCTGTCCTCAGTGGCAGTCGGAATCCAGCCGTTGTATTAACTACACGTCTCTGTTCTCGGCAATCTTGTTTGTGATACTAAGTTAATAAGTCAAAACGTGCTTTTATGGCAAACAACTGAAGGAAAATGACTTGAACAAGGAAATGGAAGGTTAGTACTAAACATTAAAGCTGGTTTCATTTATTTTACTCTGTATTTTCATAAATTATGGTCATTAGTAGAAGACACTTTTTACAACCCAATTTTTTTATAAAGTTTGACATATATATTATTGTTTTGTTAATGTGTCGCGCATGGCCCTGTCAGAGTTTTGAAATGTGCAATAAATTTAGAGTCTCAGTAAGTGGATCCAAGAAAAAAATCGATGCCCAATGAACCCCATAATATTTCAACGAGCCAAAATGGGTTAAGTATCATTATTTGTTTCTTTTGTTACAGATATCTCAGGAAGATTGAAAAAAAATCACCAGGATGGAATTATATACCATTATTAAAGAATTTAAAGGTAGAAAAATGTTTGATGTTAGAAGAAAAACTTATGACTTTGGACTTCATGTCCACCCGAAGAAAGGAGTGTTCTTAATCGTTCATTGAAATATTTCAAGCCAAGTTTTATAGAAAAATGGACGATCGCGCAAAGCACTGATGAAATATTTGTAAAAAATAACAAAGAATGGCTGGAAACATTAATTGAACTACCTGCGTGGTTCCACAAAGCAGGGTGCTCACCGAGAAGAGAGGGTTAAGGAAGAGATGGGTCTTCTTATCGATATTCCTAAAGCTGGATATGGGGATAGTAACGACGGGAATACATCAAGAAGGTTTTTAAATAATCCGGAGTCCTCTTCTCGAATCACTGGCATTAACATAGACCAGATAAAAAGATTTAAAGTTATTCTTGAAGTTATATCAAGCGGACACGATATTGACACAGTCAAATTCGACAACTCTGTATTTTTGAGCACATACAACTGTACATCTTTATGTTGAACTGTATGGTTGGTACCCCCATGTCACCTACAGTTCACATGATTCTGATGCATGGCGCACAATTCATATCGGAGGCTATCGGACAGCTCTCAGAGGAAGCTGATGAATCACGAATTAACCCTTAGAGCTCTAAATACTCCTGCCCAAAACAGTCGGTAGGGACGGAGTGAGGCTAGTGCTGACCATCGCTGGGGCTGGAATACTTTTTTGCCACACTGAAGTGACTATTTAAGGCACAAATAGTAATAAACTATAGTAATTCTATTGCAGAAGGTTAAATAAATAATTAAAGGCTGTTATTTTTGAGTATTAAAATTATGTGTAATAAACATTAAAATTTTAAAACATTAAATTCTACAATCAACTAAAAAACATAATTTGATATTTTTTAAAAAATTTTATGCATCGAGATGCAAAAAAAATACATACATTTCAGAGACTGAAATATCTTTCCAATTCTTCAAACAAGAACTCTTGTTATAGACTGTAGACTGTTGTACGCATTTGAAATAATTATTTGTTCCGTGATTTCACATGCTAATTCTTCCGGGAACATTATCGTAAAGGAGTCTAAGGGTGTTGATTTTGGATTTAAATTTCCCTTTACACTGGAATTTTGGTCGTCAAAGATATGTATTACAGGAGTTCAGTTCCTTTTTAGCCATATATTATATATATATTCCATCTTGGTGAGAAGTCTCGATATTTTCGCCCCTTCAGAATTTTCTTCTTCCGATGATGTGCTTAACTTAATGGGCCGTTTTCTATTTGTTCTTCTTTCACCAATTGATTCTTCTGATTCAATGACTGATGATAGTGATTCGACATTCGAGATTTGACATTTTGCAGGGTGTCACGAATAAAAAATAATCAAACAAGTATATATGGCACTATCGTTGTTGACGCGAACGAGACTGTGAGGTTGATACGCTGGCAAGACGATACTGCTGACTGAATCATTTTGAGTGCTTTGAGTCAGGAAAACACAGTAAAAGAAAAGACAATAAAATCTAATTGGTCAAAGAGTGGGACGTAAAATGGGATTTCCATTTCGGAAATTCCCGGAGATTTTTATGACCCTAACATTGACCGACCTCTACCTGAGGAAGGGAAATTATTAACGAATGTCCCTGTATTAATTTTACACGAAAATGCAACACATTGATTGAAAAAACCGGCAAATGCATATATGCGCCCTTAGTCTAGGCCGATGACTTAGAGAAACACATAAATGCGGCTGTAGGCCTCAAGGATGACCTTCGCCAAACGCATATATGCGTCCATAGAGCTCTAAGGGTTAAACATTTTCATAAATATTGTTTAACTTTTGCGAGAAAATTTTGCAGAACAGACTGCAACAGAGACATATTAATAGGTTACTATTAACATCTGATCCTTTTATCAGGTGTAATAGGATGCAGTTAAAGAAGAAAAGAAAACCTTTTTTGGAGGAAGCTATGAATATTTTAGTGCCAACAACATCTAATTATGAGTGCACTGACAATGAAGATGGTGAAGATCACGTCACTGACCAAGAAAGTTGTGATTCTGATTGTTTCGACACCAAATAACTAGTTTCGTATCAACATTAATTAATTGCCTAGATATGCAGACCTTTATATTTAATTTTTTATAATATATACCTAATTTGGATAAATTATTGTCTTTTATTACAAAAAAAGGAATATAATACTAATTTTGTCCGGGTTTTTGCTTTGAATACTCCTACGTGGAATGGGTAAATTGTGAAATTTTAAAACAAAGTAATAAAAACAACAATTAAATAAAGCCAACAACTTTTTTTAGCCTAACTCAATCAGAAAGTCACTGTAAGAAAATGTGAATATGGCTCGGAATATATTAAATGCAAAAATAATTCAAGCAGATAAAATGAAATCAAACAGACTCCATTCTGTCAGAAATGCATAAATTGAACTCCTGCGTTTTATAACTTACCCCGAGCATCTTAGCCAAAATACATAGTCACTAACTATTATACCGAGACTATTATCTTTGTGCCAAAGCCTTAAGAATAGATTATAACATTATTAGAATAGCAATTATACAAAAAATACTTTTAGCGTAAAAATCGGTATATAAACTAAAGTATTACTACAAAAAAAAATTATATTGAAAGAAGATTTACAATGTCAATAAGATAATGATTCGATATAAACCAAAAAAATATGTGTGGAAAAATGAAAAAAAAAAAAAAAGAATCAGAAAATGAAACTGGATTAATGAAAAAACTGCAGCAATCTTTCAAATTTCATTCAATTCAACGAAACATGCAACTATAAAATAAAAAAAAAAAAAAAAAAAAAAAAAAAAATCAAAAAGGGTTAATTGATTAAGTTAACTTTTGGGTTTACTAACTTTTACATCATAAACAGTAGGAAAGTAGATCTTCAGAAGCTCAAAGAATTCACTTTCATCATTTGGTAAGTTCTGATTAGTAAGCAGTTTCAATAGGTATCCAAAATCATAGCCACTGCAAAATAATAATAAAAATATATATATATATATTTATATAAGTACTTGTACATATAAATATAGTCAGTCCATATACTACACTTTTATATTCCATATTACAAAAGATAAGTATTTTTTTTTTTTTGACGGAATAATAAAAAAAATTAAATACCTATGAAAGGATAACCACTTGATGTTCTCCATCAGTACAATTCCCGAGGTCATGAGAAGTTCTGCAAAGTCTACAGGGTCTATTCCGTCTTCTTCATGTTTCTTAAATTGAATTCCTGAATTTTGAAGAAGATCGATACTGTCCTGAGCGTACATATCTTCTCTAAAAAGTACATCATAAAATATAAATTATGATTCACATTTGTAAGCATAGAATGTAATTTAATTTACAACAGAAGATGCTCTGATGAATTGTTCTCAACATAAAAAGTTGAAAATACATTGAAATACACTTTTATTAAATCTGTGCATAGTGGGCTAAGTTGAATTTTGTGAATTTCGAGCTATCTACATCACCAGAATCATAATTTTTTTCTCTTTTCTTCCATCTAACGGACTAAGCATTCCGTCCATCACAATGAAGGATATTCCTTTGTGAATTGTGGGCTGATACTCCAATCTTGAACTTTTACTAGTGAAAACCGAGTCAAGTTTACTAAGCCCTTTTTGCACAAAAGGAAAAGCTACATACTTAGTGAAATATGGGCTATCTCATTGCTTGTTTGAAGACAGCTCGTTTTGCACAAGTGTAATTTTTTTTTTTTCAAATGGGCACTTGGCCCATTAGTCACCAACACCGGATGAAACTTTTTCCAGAACATGTTATTGATTTCAACAGCAAATGACCAATCAAATACTGCTTCTCCTGGTAAGTCCCTTTATACTATTGCTTTTTGTTTTATTGTGTAAATAATATTTACATTACTTTCATTGTCTAATATTTAGAGTCAAGCCCTTCACCTTCTATTCCTGAGGAATTTAGGAAACTGTTTTCAAACTACGCATCGGATGTTGATGCTGATTTTGATTTTGAAAAAGAGAAAGATCGAAATCTTTTTTCCAACGATGGTGACATCCCTTCCCATCCAAAAAGAATTAAAAGAAAACAAGCAACTAAGAATAAAACTCATAACAGGAAGTCATTAATTTATAATTAGATTATAGGTTATTCGGAAAGTTATTCATGATACAATTATGTTAATAGTACCTACTTACCTATACACTTATGCCAAAAATATTAATTTTTTGTGGGACAAAAAACAAAATTAACTAGTTTCTAAACTAGCAATATTTTTTTAAAGCTGATGGGTAACGGTGTTAATTCTTTTTAAAGGTTTGAGCAGTTCTACAAATCTAGAGACCGAAAATTCCAATGATAGAAATGACAACCGCAATGAGGTCGAAGGTGACTCTCGATTCTCTACCAGGTAACCCATCCAACAGTAATTTAACAAAAAAGGGGGCTTTGAGAAAACGAGGATTGGAAGGAGACAAACGAGAACACGAGAGAATCGAAAAAGAAAGTGTAACACGGGAAAGGAATATACCACCAAATCCGGGAAAACAGTAAAGAATGGAGAAAGAAAAGCCTGGGCGAGTGTCGGAACAATTGTCCAAGTTTAATCGATGTTAACAAAAGTTAACAATTATTTCAGGAATATTGGAGATTTTCACAGAAGGCTGAACTATATTGCGGGACTTCTAAACTTTCAAGAACCTAAAAGATCAAGATCACCGGCAGGAGACAGATCTCGGTTGAATATAACGTTGAAATTGATGGCGCACGGATAAAGATTTGCCGGAAATGCTTTTTAAACCTTTTTGGAAAAACCAAACGATTCATTCCGACTGCTGTTAAGAATAAACAACATTCTTTATCAGGAATCGTATGACTGTCTGTCTCACTATTTCAATTCCAAACTTGATCCTTCTGTGAAGTCAGAAACTATGTACTCGGACTCTTGCCCGAGGTAAAATAAAAACAGTCATATTGCATCTACGTGCTGGGTAGCCCTTAAAAATTCTAATGCGCTACAACAGATAAATCACAAGTTCACAAGTTTTTGTTACCTGCCCATATGCACATGGAGTGCAACACCCATGCATTAATTGGGAAAAAGCAAAAACTTTCAAAGGCCCTATTGAACATCCCCATGGTTGGGCTCAATTAATCCAGGACACTGGAAAGAAAAAAAATTTATTGTTATAGAGATGGAGAGTTCCAACTTTTATAATTTTTCGACCCATTTAAAAATTACCTTAGTTAATAAAAAAAAGATAATGAATTGGGGGAAGATAAGATGGTTTAACTATAGCAAATTAGATCCACCAATCAGATATATTGACTCACTTTCGATTGCGGCAGAAAAGAAGAAAGATCTGTTAGATCTTCTTCCCTACATAAGTCCAGCATTTAGACGATTCTATGAAGAGCTGAAATCTACATCTAAGCAGGATGTGTACCCAGAATTAGGTGAAGAAGAAGATGAATGAAAGAAAATTATAAGTGATTTTTTTTTCAATATTTTAAAAACTACCAATAAAATAATTATTTTTTCTATAGGCATGCTGTGTATGCTATTTTATTTTCTATTATTTTCTTTTATAAAAGTATAAATGTCATAAAAATAAATTTTTGAAAAAGGAAAAACATTATTTAAGGTATACCTAATTTTTCTAAACTCTGAAAATTATTTAAGCACTTGGCTTTCAGAGGTCAATCACGTTAACATCAATCACTTAGCCCATTTCACACAAAATCCATTAGTGTAATACGGGCTAAGAGTTCGATTTTTTTGGAACAATTAGTATTAAATATTAGAATATTGGCAAGAATTGAAACATACCTTACCAACATAAATAGAAATGTACTATCAAGAGTTTAAACCCCACAAATTTGAATTTTTTAACAGGAAGATTGAAAAAATCTGAAACATCCAACTCACTTTTCCTAAAACCGCAATTTTCGCACTTAGCCCACTATGCTCAGGTGCCACAGATATATTAAAGTAATAATAATATGGTCATTTGATAAATTTTAAAATAATGATGGTTCTCAATATTTCAATCTATTGGAGGGGACTTATATTGCTCAAATAGGAAACCAACTCCATGACAAATTGAAAAAAGTTTCAGCAATTTTGTTATTCCATAATTCGGAGGAATGGCGGTAATTGTCAATGAAATACGTAGGTTTTTGTTCGTCCACTCCATGTTGCCCACTACAAGGCACACCGATCTGTTGACAGTCGGATAAACGACGACACTGTTCAATGAGTCACAGGAAATAATGGACAACTTGTAGCAGACAGAAAGAAGACATATTTTTTGTAGCTTTGTGTTCCTTCTATGAAAAGTTTTGAGCTTGAATGCCACATTGCTACATATTGCTTAAAAGTTGTTTCAGAATATGCCATCACACAATTTTTTTTTAATCGTTACCTAATTTAAATATGTTTATATACAATTATCACTTACGCTAGATTGAATTTAAAATTAAACTGCCAGGTACTGTAAGGACCAGCAGGAGCTTTTCCGTTCTCGTCGAGGAAAGTAAGCCCCAATTGGATGATACGGAGAAGATCCACGTTGCATCTCAGAAGCTGATACTGATAGTCAGCTGTACTTCGGAACTCACCAATAGGCCTTGCCACCACTCCAGGAAATTCGGTATCCTAAAAAAACAAAAACAAAAAAACCAATATAATCAATCATTATTTAAAAAAAAATCCCACCAACGTTTCGATAACCTAAATTGAAAATATCATTCATGTACTTTCGCCTACTGATAGCTAAAGAAAAAGCTTCTTTATTACGGGAAAGGCAAAAGTTTGGACTTTATTTCCATTTCAAAATATACAACCTACATTGTAGTGGTAAATAAAAAAAAAAAAAAAAAAAGGAAAGAAAAGATATTAAATAAAAGACAGAGATGGTTGCTTAATAAATCAAACTGAGAATAAAACACAATATGCACATAACCTATTGAATATACAAGACTTTAACAAAGATAATCAATTTATATTATATAACTTTTTTATAGCTTAACGACAGCCACATTAAAAGAGCCAAAAATAACATTCTTATGAAACATGCAATAAAAAAAGAACGATAAATGATGAACCAAACACAAGAGACGATACAATTGCAAAAACAGAGTACAAGTAGATAAGTCACGAAAAACTCAATACAATCTCCATCCATGGTTACTGGACTTCTGACAAAGAGGTCTTAATGTTTGTTTTCTAGACCAACAACTATTTTATCTAACCAAACAAACAAATATTAATCAGAAGAAAATCCTATTGTAGATTTCGATCCCTTTGAAACAATCTGAGTGCTTAAAAAAGGTCAAAATAAATTTGTGTCTCCAGGCTAGTATAAGTATAGGAAGTGATGCTACTAATAAAGCCATAAAGAAGAACAAAAGATTTGATTATCGTAATAAAAAACAACAACACGTATTTGTTAATACGAGAATTATTGGTCCCTATCATTCCAGTCTTCACTTCGGAGACCCTTCGCAGACATTTCTATCTCCAATTCTTTACACCATTTTTGCAGACATCTATGTTTCAGCTGTATACTCTCATTAACAGAATAGACGATTTTCTTTCTATTCTCTTTGGAAAGACTATTGTGCCATCCCAAGTCCTAAAAAAAAATGTATGCCAAAAAACTAAACCCTTAACAATCCCAAGTCACCTCTCACATGCAACAGTTCATTGTTGCTGGGGTCGTTTGTCACATGAGAGGTGAAAATTCAGAGCCTGCCGAAAATTCTTATTTATCATGCATTTGTCGATAATTTTTCTGTACTGATCGGTAATATTCTATCTACAGAGAATCACATATAAAA
The DNA here is from genome assembly GCA_964056705.1 of Troilus luridus. NCBI lineage: Eukaryota > Metazoa > Arthropoda > Insecta > Hemiptera > Pentatomidae > Troilus > Troilus luridus. The sequence continues at coordinate 112,213,985 of OZ057414.1, read as the reverse complement.
ATCTAATATCCGATATGGGTCAATTACCCGAAAACTATCGTTTCCATAAATATAAAAAAAATATATATATATATATATACATACATACTTTTTCTGCATAAAATGATAATGTTGTAACGACCAAGCCCAAGGAAAGAAGGGCTAAGATAAAATTGAAACACAAGTTGAGAGAAGGAAGACATAGAAACAGTTGGAGGAAGAAGGTAAGCATAGATTCGACAAGAGAGGAAAAGAATGGAATAGGTGCGACCAGCTGATCCAAGAGGATGATACAATAGGACTTATATCTTATTATATTGTATACAATAGGAATTATATAAGAGGACTTATGGATCACTGCACTGTATCGTCATTAAGAAGATGATACATTATTTTTAGAGAAAGTTACAAAATAACACGAAAAGCTGAAATTGTCGAAACATATAATTAAATACAGGACTAGTCAAAATAAGCATGCAGTCCCACAACAATTAAAACAAAGAATTTTTATCACAGAAATGAATTAATGCACAAGGACTTTTGTAACTCGATATTATATATTAAAAAAATAATATCAGCAATACATAATAACATCTGCACTACATAATTCAATCTATCAAGGAAAAATTATTAACAGAAGACAAAAAAAAAAAAAAAAAAACTTACATGAAAGCATTATCTGTCCCAAAATACTACGAATCTCTAAGAATAATATATGCTGAATTGCATATCATGCTAACAAGCTTTAACAAAATCAATAATAAACACAATTTCAAAATGGATATAAAGCAAAATGGTGTGTAACAAAACTGAGGAGATGAATTAAAATGATTCGTGAAAAACAAATAATAAAATATTTTTTCCCTCCAACAGCAATAAAAACATTCGCTATTAGTAAGAAGTTATTTATTATACCTTCCAATGCAATATGTATAGGGTGAGTCGCGTAAAAGTAGCAAAATTTCAGATATATGATTCCATTTCCAATTTTCATTGTACTAAGTGTTAGTACATAATAAATCCTGCTTATCAGGAGCTTTACAAATACTGCAGAAAGGGGAAGTCATGTTTCAATAATAAAAAAAAGTATGTTTCTTACACCACTATCTTCGAATTATTTTGCAATTAATAATAATTAAAATAAACAAATAATTTTTTACATTGGAGGTTTTAGTATTTATACGGCAAAAAGGTATGGAGCTGATGGTTCCAGAAGATTCTGGATGTTTTTGAATATGAAATACAAATTTGTTTGTAATGTTGAAACTATTGATTTAAATGTTCTTCGGTAGAAGCTCTGGACCATTACCCCATATTCTATTCGCTACTATTACTACCTTCCATCTCATTTTCTTCCTGTAACTTATAAAACCTTTAATTAACTACCTTATTCCAGATTACTATTTAAGGTATAACGGGATGTTTTAAAAATAACTCCGCCTTTCACTCCTTGTTCCTGTTTCAAACATAATGTCAACCGATTACAATATGGATGTACAATACAGAGTTTTATTTCATTTTTTTCAATATATTACAAAACTGAGCCTCTGAGGGTTTGCTTATATTTAGTCCAACTTGCATATATTTCATAACACAGAAAATGATAGATAGTAGTTTTACTCCGTAAATAACAATAAAAGATTTAAGAAAATCATAGTTGTTGATTTCTGGAATGTTAAAAGAAAGCTATAGAGGGTTCCTTGCCATTTTATAAGTGAATATATTAGTAATTTTTAAATAAATTTAAAATCCCTAAAAAACAATTACATATTAACATTAGAAGAAATTGGCGGCTACAGTTAAGGGGGCTATGATTTCCTAATAGTTTTCCATATTATTTGTAATTTACTGGCTTAGTACATCACACTATAATTACAATCTACTATATGTTATAAATAAATATAATAAGTAAATGTAATAAAACTTATAGCATTAGATCAGTAAATTAATCAAAATAGTAGATTAATTATATCACAAGGCTTGAGGTCCAATAGATAATGTGATGTTGATAACCTGAATTAAATGAAACCGGCCTACCTCAGATTATCATCAATCTCAACAGACAGAAATAAAATAAATAATTATGAACGAATCACAATAGCGTGAATTTCAATAAATCTTCGTAATTTTACAGCATATATTCATATATCAATTATAAACCTCACATGTAAAAACAAGAGTATGTAATAAGAAAGGTGTTACATACTGAAAAAGGTTTGAATCTGGGTAATAAAATATATGTGCATATATAGGGTGTACATATGATTTAGTTTTGTTGAGTGAAAAAATCTCCACTATTTAATTCAACACTAGAATTAGGTGAAGGATGCACACCACAAGAAGAAATTAAGTAAAAATAAAAGAAGTAAGCACCGAATATCTGTGAGGATGATTTTTTTCTGCTGGTTGAAGAAGTTGAAACTATAAACCTAAACTACAGTAATTTTTAACGATTATAAATAAGAGTAACGTTGATGAAAACCAATAATGACCTAGCGTTCATGTACATTTGGATAAAATTATAAATATGGTTAGTAGCAGAAAGGGTGGTGATAAAAATATAGGAGGGAATAAGTTTGAAAATATAGGGCCTATGAGGTCTAAAAAATTACAATAAATCAAAGAGGAAATAAAAGTGTGGTTAAAAGCAGAAAATGCTTGTTATTTTTAAGTTTCAACATTACTTAGCTCGTACCTTCTGTCCCCAAACTTAAAAATTAGAATTAATAATATTATAATCCTTCCTACTTCTATATGGGTATAAAACATAGCCAATAACTTAGAAAGATGAAAAAAATCTAAAGGTATTAAAAAATAGATTATAGCATTATAATATACTTATGAAATTTGAAATTAGATTAAGAAATTGTATTGTTAAGGATCTCATCAGTCGTCAAGACGCTGCAACCCAAGCATTTCCCACACCCAGGTTCTGTAAATGTTGCAAACTTCTTTTCACCGGAAGTTGTCAAGTTTTGAAAATTATTCCCATGGGAAAGAAAGAAATTATCCAAAATCATTATCAAAATTTTCAGGAGCAGGACATCATGAGAGAGAACTGAAAATGTTTATGCCATGATGAATCATACTTTTTAAAGAGGAGCATGTTTTTCCCCAATAAGTTAGAGTTTGGAGACTGGTCATGATTCAACCGGAAGAAAGATGAACTGTCGAGGTAGAAACCTCTCTTTTCATCATATCATACTACATTATGTCATTATTCCCACACAATTTTAAATTCAAAATATGACTATATTAAAAAAACATGTTGGAAATGGAATATCAGATATGTCATTCCTAAATTAAAAATCTTCAATCAATACAATTGCTAATGAAGGCTTAACTCGAAAATGCCAATCTTTCAGTTATGTCTTTGTTCTTTTGAAGGAGCAACATATTTTTACACACATACACGTAGTGTTGAAATTTTAATTTAATTTAAATAAAAAGACCATTTAAGAGATTTACACAGTTAAAAGCTTTTAAATCAAGTCTGTTACAATACTATTGGACTTGCTTTCTGCTTCTGAAACTTGACGAATAGCATAATATGGTATACTTAAGGATGAGAATAGTCAATAATCCTAAAACTCTCTATACTGTTAATGGAATAAAATCAGGAATGGAATCAAAACCTGAAATTTAACTTATGCTGACTCACCCGGTTTGTTTAAAAGTATTTAATTATTAATATATTTTAATAGTACGTACAAGCACACAACATTCGTTAACGAGAGAAGGAGCTGCAGAGGTAAATTAATTAATTAATTAATTAGGATGAATGAATGCAAGAATGTAATTAAAAGAAAGAAATCTTCTTAAAATAACAAAGCATTGGTTAAAAAATTCTTTAGCAGTGGGTCTCAACCTTATCTGATATAACAGCACCCCTGCAGCTGGGCAACTTTTTAAAAAATATATGTAACATTCAAATTAATTTCTATTCAATTCAATATCTATATAAGGCTAACAAATAAATTTCAATCCAAATATTTTCAAAATAAAAAAAAGAATAAATCACAAGAAAAAAAATTGAGAAAAAACTAAAAAGTGCCCTGGGAAAATACAGACAAATAAATAAAAAAATAAAATAAATTAAGAAATGAAATACTGAATCAGACACCAAGGCAAAAATAAAAAAAATAAATAATAAAGCAAGGAAGGAAGGTTTTTTGATTATGAAATGAGTCCAATTCATCATTTGCAAAAACTAAATGGTATATAGGAGGCCACAGGAGGAACGAAGCCGAAACCATATTTTCACTTTCAAAAATATTCGAAATATAAACCCGAAAACCTCCATAGATATCTTCATCAATTTTCATTGGTTGAGAAACACTGCTTTGCTCAATAAAATTAAAAAACAAAAACAAAAATTAATGGTTATAAATCTAATACATTGAAAATATTAATAAAAACAACCATTAATATTACAAAAAAATTAAACTTAAACAAAAAAATCAACAACTAAAGCAAAGACAATGGAGAAGATATCTACAATAACCTATTGAATACATACTGATGACCAAGGTTGGCCTGCATGAGCTTTCTTTGTGGCCAGCGACCATCCCAAAAAACATGGAACAAAATTTTATCAATGAATCACATCTTATTTATTATTTAAAAAAAAGGATACATTTCATTAATATAATCATTACTATTAAGGAAAAAGAAAAAGTTGACCTCTTCCTCCAATGTGGCCACAATTATGAAGGATTAGAATTTAAAATAGCCAAATATCTTCAATTTAAATGACTCCAGATCAGACATTTGCAAAAGGATATGAAAATAAAAAAGAAATGAAAAAGTAAAATGAGGATATGAGGAATCAAGGACCAGAACACATGGGAGGAATCCTCCAAAATATGGAAGTTAAATATTATATTAAAAAAACGGTTAAGAAAAAGAAAAAATGAAGGGATCTCAGGACAGGATTTGCAAAACATTTATACAATATTTCTCAAATAAAACAACAACTAAAGCAAATTTATACTTTACAAATTGTGATCTGACAAATGAAACCTCCTTTTAAAACTAGTTCATCCTTACTTAAAAAATCATAGATATTTAATCTTGAGCATTTCAAATAGGTCAAATTATTGCTATTAATTAATATAAATAATAAACCTGAAATAAATTAATTCAAACAAATAAATAATTGAAGCTATTGTAACCATATCAAGAGTAATACTGTTGAATAAAAATATTTTAACGTGATTTTATTTTATTGATGTTACAATAGTTTAAATTACTTAGATTATTTTGCTAATTATTAAGAATTTATTGTTCATATCAATTAATGGCACTTTAAGATAATCAAAAGACTGATCGCTTTTAAGACAAATATGAAAAGAATCTGTAAGAAGAAAGATTAAATCTTTCATGTTATTATTACCTTTTAACATAAAATTGCCAAAATTTCATTTTACTAAATATATTATGCGTTTAAAGGTTAGAATAACAACTTATTATGGCCAAGATTGCAAGTCCGCAACCCAGCAGGTGGCCTTTAATTTTTTAAAGGGAGCAGAAAGTCCTTGGTTATAGCGTCCTTCGGAAGGGACATAAATGGGGTTCCCGAGCCTGTACAGTGTCAGGTACTCATTAAAGATCCATATCTTAATTAAACCTGGATAGGCAAACTTTAGGACTCGCACTGTAGCATTGCCCCATTAGCCATAACAGCATAATGTGACATTAAATGAATAGACATACAGTCAAAATTTTTGTGGTATTTTTTTTTCTCCTTTAAACTATTTTTATTAATACTAATTGGATGACTAACCAGGATTAATTAATTAATGGCAACTGATCATTTTCTTTGTCATTACTTATAATACATTTTAGTAAAATGTTATTTTAACAATGAGATTAAATTCTAAATGCCATGTGAAGGGGGTAATTGACCATTTCTTAAAACCAGGATAATTTTCAAATTCACTAAACTACTACTAAAAAATATTAACGGAAAACGAGCTTAATAATAATAATAATCATTGTCTCAAGGCTGATTTAAATGAGCTAATTTTATGGTCAAAGTTAAAATTGAGAAATCTTTGTTACTACTTCGAGAATCAGCTGCTAGGAGATCGATGATTATAAATTGGAATCATTGGATATTTTTTTTTACTTTTAATTTAATTTTAAAAGAAAAATAAACAATTGAGCTTCTTTTTATGGTCACTACTTACTTAAAATTAATTTTAAACAATCAAATGCACTGATATTGGAATAGTTGGCAATGGTATTGACATGAAATAAAATAGTAACAATTTTCATAAAGACAGGAATGATTACAATAATAATCATTATGATTATTAGTAATATTGTAATTTTAAATAAATTTGACATTAATCTCTTCTTTATTATACTTTATACAAATTGTAATTTAATCATAACTATTACTATTTTATTTGATCACATTCTAAAATGTCAGAATGTAAATATTTTTTTTTAAAACTAATGTAAAATAACAATTTTTAAATAACATATAAATAATGACTATAGAAAAAACATAATTGAAAAATTGTATTCATTCATATTAAATAAAATAAAAATACTCACAAAAATAACCCAATATTTAATCAGTTAAAAGCTAATTTCAGAAAAATTAAAAACAATTAGAGAATAGAAAAAAAAAGTAAAACCCAAATGAGATTTGAGCAGCTGGTCCACCGCACAGTCAATAAGTGACTTCTGAAATACACGAAGAAATTCTTATCAGCATTAATTTCTTAAGAATAAATGTATATTATGCCTTGCCACTTTAAGTTGCGATTGAAGTGATCCTACTCTATAAGTCAGAAGTCTATAGCTCATACAATAATAAAAAAAATTGAGATCTATATGAATAAAACAACTAGCAATTGGAAGAGTTGACATACTAAATAACAATAACAAACACAATGACCAATAAAAATCACCAAACCTATAAATACATTTATAATAACAAAATTAACATAGCACTGTAAATAAATCAATTTATAATTTAACTTCATTATCAGGATAGTCTTTGAAATACATTGGCATCCTACATCACAAAATAAAAATATCATACAACTAAATTACTCAAGATTTGAAGAGCATTTCAAATTTAATAAAACATCAAATTAGTAATTATTCCACAGGCTGTCGCTTTGAATTGAGCCACTACAACTTTTAACTTTACATTCATTTCCCTTTTAATATTTTCCAAAAATATAAGTTATCATGAGCTTTGGTATGGAAAAGAGAATGTAATTATGGGGAATGCGTATACTTTGATAACCATTTCGTCTAGAAATGAACGTTTCAACAGACATATATCAGCTATAATTTTTTAATCATTGCTTTAATTTTTAAAATATTTTTTATTTTGAAGAGAAAAGATTTGCCCACCAGCCGGGATTCGGACCCGGATTTCCGCCTCACCGTGGGAACGCTCTAAGCATTTGAGCCACCGGGGTTGCTCCCTACCTAGGACAAATCTGTTCTCTTCACCGATCCCATATCCCCCGGGTTCTCGCAATTTTGCGATGTATACACGAGGAAGAATGTTCATTGAACATTACTTTTAATTTTAGGATCTTTTTGTCATATGTCATATTTAATAATGTATCATCTATACTTTGAAATATTAGTTGAAACATTTATTTCTAGATGAAATCTACTCATTACCCATAATTACATTCTCTTTTCCATACACTCACGATAACTTGTATTTTGGAAAATATTACAAATGAAATGATTAAACAGCTAAAACTTCTGGTAACTCAACTCCAAGCGATAACCTGCGGAATAGATACCATCAAATCCATAAATTATTATTTGTATCTGCTTCTAAATTTAGATAAAGCCACACACAAACACAGAGTATATATGTATACATATATATATAATGGTTATATACAATAATTTCTGTATAAAAAAACTTAAAAGATCATTAAAACAGAGGTTTCATTGTACTATCACGCAAAACATTTAGTTTTCTCATCGATGTAATGAAGAACTAAGCAACATTAATTATTTTAAAATTCTATTTAAATGAAATTGACACATCACATGAAATATGAATCACATAACATCTGCATACATGCAATTGAAAAAAACAAAAAAACACAAGAAAGCTGAGGAATAAAAAGAAATAACCTATAAATTTATTAAAATATTTATAACCCAACATTGAGGAAATCACATCGAAACTCACCATTGCAACATAATTATATTTATGTATGATCTTCCTGATAACTTTAAATTCGTCCTTCAGATTATGAGCCCATACATCACGAATGCCGCATTCTTCATTACTTGGGATGACCCCACTGTGTCCTACAAATGATGAAGAGCATTATTAATTATATGTATTATTATAATTATAAGTAAGAATCATTCAATCAATAAACAGTTAACCTGGGATATAATGTAGAAAGCAAAGAGCACCAATCGAAGTTAAAAAACAGAACAAAAAACAACAACATAATTATATAAAACTGTTGCCATAATGATACAAAAACGTACCTAAAAAACTTCCTTGTTTCAGAAATATATGAATAACTATTAAGTTTTTGTGTTACGAACATTGTGGCACTCTACTCCGTTACAGAAAAAAATAAAACATGAACAGGCTAAAAAATAATTTGAATAATAAAATAATGAATAATATATGAAATAAAAAATAAATGAATAATAAAAAAATAAAACAGGCAACACAGAAAAAAGGTCTTGTGATCCTAAAATATAACATGAAAATTGTGTTACACAACAGATATATCTCAAAAATCCCAATTTGGTTACTACGTTTCTGTGCCAGTATGGTGGGGAATCATAAAAAATAGTAGGAAGTACAACAAATTGTATAAATAATAATAAAAATTTAACATCTTATGGGGTTATAATTCAGTTATTACTATTCTTTTTTATAGAATCACTGTTATTTGGTATTAAATCATGGGGGCCCGTATGGAACATAAGTAGCTATAACCCAAACGGCAGTTCATAATGTTACATATCCATGGTACAATCAGAACTTTTGTTGATAAATTTATGGTACAATTAACTCAAATTGTTTAAGAGTGACCGCTTCCTACTAATTTCCTAATTTTTCCGCAGGTTGTCCCCTAGAATTGAGTCACAACAAGTCGTAACTTTTCATTAATTTCCCTTTTAATATTTTCCAAAAATACAAGTTAAAATGAGCTTTTCATCTAGAAATGAACGTGTCAACAATCGTATATAATCTACACTTCGAAATGCAAGGTGATACTTTTGTTTCTTCATGAAATGATTACCGAAATCTACTCATTACCCATAATTACATTATCTTTTCCATACAAAAGCTCACGATAACTTGTATATAATGAAAATATTAAAAATGAAGCGAATAAACAGGTAAAACTTGTAATTCAACTCGAGCCAAAAACCTGTGGAACAGGTACCAAACATTTTGATTGAGAAAAAAAACAACTTAAATTTTATCATGCTCTGGCAGGAATCAGTCAACAGTTCGTTTTAACTTTTTTGTTGCACTAGAGGTGCAGAATCAAGACCTGAAGTTTCCTGATTTTTATCCAGTATTCTCTTTGTAGATGATGTACAAAAATAACTTTTGTGTAAATTTTAACTATATGCAAACTGACAATTGTATAATACTATATTGTAAGTTAATGCCAATTATTGTAAACATATCCATTTATGTATCTGTGGAGGCAATATATTAAATTAATAGTATGTCAACAACAGATGATTAATTTTTAATATTTATATATTATTGTAAAATAAGGTAATACCTCTTAGGCCATAACTAATGAGCTAACAGCTGGTAGATAGGCTTAAATAAATACTGTAATAACAAATGACTGCTCTGTTGTCTTTTATGCGTGTATTTAGTGGTAGTCAATTAGTGGGCTCACATAAAATGTTTACATTGAGATATGCGCAAGTATATGTTGTAGATATGCATGCTTTTGAATGTTGTTGTTACTTTGCTTATGTTTATTTATTTATCATTGCCTGTTTTTAATTCCGATTGGTAGTAATAACTAGTTATAGAGTATTTGATAATTTGTTTAAATATTGTATTGAAGCATGCCAATATAAAAAAAAAATATATATATAACTTAATTAAATGATGTAAAGTTGTTTTTCTATATATATATATATATCCTTCATGTATACACCATGAGCTTATATATATACTTATAACAACTGATCACTATAAGATTATTATAAATATAAATTAAACAAAATACCTGTGGCTGTGGGCATAGCAGGGTGTCCTAGGAGAATGTGATTCGCCCAACTGGCATCTGAGCTCAGAACCAGAGGTTCTCCTATCGCAACCTAGACAAAAATATAGTGATAAGGCATTTTCATCTAAATTCCTTATCTTAGTACCCAAATCTATCCAATAGTAATAAAGTAAAAGACTCATAGATAAAGCCCAGAGATAAAAGATAAAGAAAGCCATGAAGAGATAAGGCTAAAAAAAAATATATATATATATATTTTATATCTAAAAAAAAATTACTAAACAAAAAATATATATATTATAATAATAACAATGATGAATTGAATTGGCCAGGGGGTGCAGTCAATGATAACACAAAAATAAGCAAAACTTATATTTTTACATATTTTGTATCTTCAGGGCAAATAGCGGGTGCCTCGGCTGTGGTGACTTGTGAAACTAACATTTGTAAACTCATTGGCAATGTTGGCACAATTAAAAAATAAGTTCTGCTTATTTTTGTGCTATCATTGACTCCACCCCCTGACTAATTCAATCTATCATTTTAATTATCCAGTCAACTATTTTCCACTCAAATATAATAATAACAGTTGGCATATAAACAATAATTCAAATATTCATAAGATCATGTCTCTGAAACACTTATTAAAAAAAAAAAAGAAAAGCCTATTAGCCCCTTTACGCTCATTTTTTCTTCTCACAAAAATGTAACCAAGAACATCAGGTTTTTTTATATTGTATTTAAAAAGTTTAAACATTTTTTTGATTTGCCATTTTTGATTAATACTTTTTTGATTTGTCGTATGTCATATAAACATGTCGAAATCTGCGAGTAGCATATGGGTTGGTGCGTAAAAGTGTATGCCGACCGCACGCGACCGCTGCTCGTTTAAAATCATTAACCGGTTAATATTAAGACATGGAAAAAAAACATTTTAGTCTGGATAATAGCCAAAAGAATATTAAAAAATATTGAAATATTACAATAGCAAGGATGTAAACTATAGATGTTACTAATAGTACCACTATTCATTATTCAGTACAGCATTGTCAAAATATTACTTTTTTTAAAAATTAATTAAATAAAGAAGAAAATAATGGTGTAGCAAACCATCAAGGATATTTATAACAAAAGATCAAGGTCCTTAAATGAAAAAATCAGGCATTATTGCACTGTTATAAGACCGGAGGTCTTATATGTTGCAGAATGCCTGATTATGAACATGAAAGGCCTGGTAGAAAACTTGGAGACCAAATAAAGAAATATCCTAAGGAAAATTCTTGGCCCAATTAAAGAAGGCAGAACAGTGAGCTGTACAATCATGTTCCAAAAATATCGGAAAAAAAGGAGAATATCATTTCTATGGCCACATTTTAAGAGTGAAATCCACAAGACTGCAGAATCATATTTTGACATATTTAAGAATAAGACCAAACCTGCCTGGTTCGAAGAGGTGGAAAGAGATATATAGGAGACAGGGATTACCTGCGAGGATGTCTTGGATAGCAACCATCTCAGGATGAAACTAGTTACCCGTGTGGGTTTTCAAGAAAAGCCATAGCTGAATACAGGAAAGAGATGGACAGAAGAAAAGAGGGGAGTAGCACCAGCGACGGATGAAGGAGTACCGGGCCAATGTCAAAAAGACTGTTGAAACGATGTGGTCCTTTGTAGGCCAATCCAGAAAAAAATAAAAAAAAAACAAACAAGAAAATATAATAAAACATGAATACAAACAGATAACTTATTCACCAACTAAAATTTTTTACAAATTAAGTATTTTATACTTATGTGAAAGTACATTAAGAGGGTTTTTTGTATTTTCTTTGCACAGAAAGTTTACTGTTTTAACAATTATTAATCAAACAAGTGAGTTTGAAACATGAGTTACTTTTTGACCAAAATAAAACTCAACGGCATAACTTCCTTAAAATTGGATCAAAGGAACTGTGGGTAGTTATGTTTTATTCAGAGCAAAAAAAAAAAAGTAATAAGATAAATAAAAGTCTATAATATAAACAAATTTTTATTAGTAAAAAACTAAGTTTTTTTTTGTTTACATATATGATATCTTATTCTTAGATTTTCATTAACACTATGTCAGAATTAGTTTTTCTTTTAACTTCTATTCATAAAATATATATACATAGAAATGACAGGAAACTTATTGCCCTTATTGAAATGCTAATAGGACATCCTGAGGAATATTCAAAGGTACATAAATGCTATTTTTTTAAAAGGCCTGTTTGGGTAAATTCAACGTATAAAACAAAAATACTAAGGAGAAGTAATAGAAGAGAATATTTAAATGTATATTGGAAGGGAATATTAAATTGCAAAATTTAAAGTAACTTATTTCAACACAGTTTCACACAATAACTAAGCATTAAAGATCAAATAGTAAGAAAAATATAATTATTTTCTTTATACTGCGAGTAATTTCTTATTCAGCATATTTAATTAAAAAAATTGTAAAACCATGGTTTAACGACTGCTTTTATTTTTTTTTATTTTTTACGGTGAGAAAAACTCAATCCCATATCTCTAATTTTAGGCAATTTATAAAGTTTAACATTATATTTAAAGTTTAAAATTATATAAATTTAACATTCAAAAATTAATTGTTTGAATTAGGAATCCTCCCACTAAAAAAGTCTATTGAATTCTAAAGTTCCTTGTTTAGAAGGATTTGAAAAGATGTAAACTCTATTTTTGTTTATAGAATCTGTAAAACATATTGAAGTTGATAAGATGTTATACCTATATCACTAAACTGAAATTACACTTGTGAAGTATAAACAAAACATATAAATAAATATTTTTATAGATAAACACTCCTAGTATTACTACTTATTAGAAGTATAAAACTTACCAGGCTGGCATGGTAGAATTCTTATTGATTATTGATTTTCATTTTGATTATGGTCAATTATATAGACATATTATATCACTTATTATGTATTATCAATCAACACATCTTTCGATTTATTAAAAAGTATTTCAAATTTATGTAAAAATAATATTAATATTTTAATAAATTGACAAAATAAAAATAAATGGTAAAATAAAACTGATGAATTGTACAAACCCTATTGTTTACATAATACATGTTTCCTGGGTAGGCTACTGGTGAGCTACTGAACCTTTTGTACACATGGCATATATACTATTAACTCCCACAGTTTGGATTAGAATAAGGATCAAGCTACATACATAACCAGTTTCATTCAACATAATTAATGTAAGTGATTTTCAATATATTCAACAGCGCTAATCAAACAAATCACAATTGATTTAAAATTTTAAAATTAGTTAATTTTTTCCCCTTTAAATAGTCTAAATTCCACTTAATTAAAATGGAAAGTGAGTGAAAATCAAAGATAGAAAGGAAATGTCAACTAGTATTATAGAAATAAAACATAATAAGCATTTGTTTTAATTCAATGTATATTAATTCCAAAATGTTTATATACTTATGGATTTTTAATTCTGAAAACACTAAAAAAAAAGACTTTGTTTTAAGATTTTAAAAAAAAATTTTCATAGAAAAATTTAAAATAAAAGAATGTTCACTATTTTTAAATATTATTAAAAAGTATAAAACCACTAAACAATTAAACTATACAACTTATTTTCACCACAAACTATGTTTCTTTCAATTGTACGTCAAGTTAAATAAAATAATTCAGCAATACAATTTAGAATTTAATAATAAACACAAATATTTGATAGCAGTAGTATAGGTAGGTAGTAGATAGTGATGGTGTAAGCAAGATCAAGTGTTGAGTCATCACATATGAACAAATAACACAAACAAATAACTCCAGTAAACACCGAGCTCTGAACACCTCCCATCATAATCAATTATACACTCAGGAATTTTTAACTTCTTTAGAACATTGTATACAAAACAGAAATATTAAAATTTGGCTGAAATTTAAATAATTACTATTGTTCTTAATTCTCTTTTTTAAATTTAAAGAAGTTTTCAAAATACTATTGACTTTTTATTAGCAAAAAAAAAAGTTCCTACAAAATCAGGGTATGCAATTTGGAATGTAGGAACTGGAAAACCAAATCTGAAATACCTTTAAGTAATATGATTCTAAAATAGGTGAGGTAAGTGAGATTTAAAATTTGTTGTTTCATTGTTCTGGATTTTAGAGGACTAGATAATTTGAGTTCTCACACAACATATTTATCATGTTTACTATTGGTTATAGTGTTCAAATAATTGATTGATTCTCCAATTTGTGAGAGAAAAAACGACTAAATTGCACATAGGTCTCACTTGCACAATGATTTAGGAAAAGTAGGACCTAATTGTGAGAAATAAATTTACAGTTTTGAATGAGTTGGAGAAGGAGAAAAAATTTCTTACAATGACAGTTTCCAATACAATTTTCGGATTCGAGTTATCTATTATGTATTATTTTTAACACCATGTTTTCTATAGCTACCGGGAGAAAAACTAAAGCATTAAAATTGTAATACAGTGTAATAAGTAAAAATTATTACAAAACATTTTTTTTATTATAGTTTTTAACGAATTAGAATGAAATGAAGAAAAAAGTAACATATTCACTGGGATTTAAGTAAATAAAAATAAAAACAAAAAACTTCTCTAAGTATTTCATAATATGGAAGAGTATAAGTGTCTAACCATGAGTATAGTAAAGATGATAAAACAAATGAAACACCAGGAGAGTTATCTTTTAACGAGGTAAGTTGTTAGATTGTACAAATTTGGGGATAACTTGAAACACCTCTTTTTGAGACAGATTGATAAATTGAGATGTACAGGTTAATACCTACTCTTTTCAAGTAATTCAATTCGTTCAATGGAAAATACATTTTCTTTACTCTAAAGAGCCTTCAGATATCTTTGTTTTCATGTGATCATAAATTGTTAGGCACTCCTGAACTTTAACTTTGAGATAAAACATCAAAGTTTTGACAAACATTTCGAGGTATAAATTATATATGCATGTTAAAATATTCATTGATTATTGAAGTATACAAATTTCCCAAATTACATTCTCTATTCCATACTAAAGCTCAAGATAACTTGTATTTTTGGAAAATTAAACGAATAAACCGTTAAAAATTGCTGAAACTCAACACGAAGCGAAAACCTTTCGGAACAGACACCCTTTTCTCTATTTCTCTGTTTTGTTCTGTCTTGTCAGCATCAAAATTAATTTTTTTTTCATGAATTGCTAAATTACATACAGAAGTACTCATTTTATAAACCATTTCACTTTATTATTTCTACAAATTAAAAATGCCATTCAAATACAAACCATTTTATTTCCATATTTTAAATTGGAGTATTAAGCCTAGTATAATTAGCCTAGGTATAGATAATATATGTTTGTTGAAACGTTCATTTCTAGATGAAATTATTACCGAAGTATACAAAGTTCCGAGAAGCGAGGGGATGGTTGACTGGAAAGTAGACGTAAGTAGACACTTATTTAGTGTTTTCATTTGACTGCACCCCCAACTATTTTCTTCCTTACGTATACAAAGTCCCCTTAATTACGTTCTCTTTTCCATACTGAAACTCATGATAACTTACATTTTTGGAAAATATTTAGAGGGAAACCAATGAAAAGTTAAAACTTGCTGAGACTAAACTTGAAGCGATAACCTAATAATAAATAATAAACCAGGAAAAGTTATTTTTGCGGAGGTAGTAAATTTTAGTTTTTTGGGTTCCTGAACATATATTTCGTAAAATCTGTAAAATAGTGTACAAAATGCGATTTATGGTTCATTAGACACAATATCCAAGAAAAGTATCGGTGTTAATCAAAGGTCTTTGCACCAATGATAAGCTTTCCTTTATGAAACCAGGAAATGACAACATTCATACAGCAAAGAAATCCTTAAAGTTTACTCATAACAACCAAATCATTAAAGAGTATATTATGTTCTTACGAGCTACTAATGGTGAGGTACACCATCAGACCCTTTGATATAAGAAAAATGGAAATTTTTGAAATTAATTACTAAAAAGCCCAATTTTAATACAGTTTTACTCCCAGAATCAAAAGAAACTTCCAGCTTATTGCACAAGAAGAGCATTGACAGTTTCATTATAAGCATATGACAGGAAAATCACAGAGTCACAGTGAATTTAGCAGGTTTTGAGAGGCCTGATCGCCACCCGCGTTGTCATTAAAATTACTGTGATTTTTTTCTAAATGAAATTCAATGATAAAAAACAGATAGTTAAGGTTGTGTTTTATTCCAAACTAAAGGAAATAGAAATTTCAAGAGATGAAGAAGAAATTTCATTTGAGTTCTCAGCCAGTTCTATTGCCATAATGAGTTGTGATAGTTTAAATACAATAAAATTGAATGTATGTATTTTGTACTTTATGTATAGGTAAGGATATTTCATGAAGTTCAATCAATCCATATTTAAAAAATGCATGACATGGATAATTTTTATAAAATTTGGGTGTAAAGAGACAAATTCTATTTTATAAATTTATTTTTTATTTAATGTTCTTTTGATGGTGATTATTTTTATTTTGAAGAGAAAAGATTTGTCTTGGCCAGGATTCGAACCCGGGTCACCTGCATCTCTTGTGCGGTGCTCTAACCGTCTTGTTAGCTACCAAGGCTCATAACCAAGCCAGACAAATTTGAATCCTGGCCAAGAAAAATCTGTTCTCTTCAAAATAAATATATTTTTGAAACTTTAGAAATTGAAAGGCAGCGGGGTAGTTAAGTGGTAGAGGATGGCCTATGTTCAAATCCAATAGTAGCAGATAATTTATCTAATCAGTTAACAGCTGGGGATGGACCTTTGGGATCTGAAGACCCACCCGGAGGTCACCCAGATTCTACAAAGTGAATACCCTTAAATGGGGAGGGGGGATGTGGTTAAGGGTTGTCTAAGACAAATCACCTCTCTACACAACCGTTGCCCTAGAAACAGTACAGTCAATATCACGTACTTACCCCAAGACGATTCATGGGTTGTAGTGGTACCAGTTTATAGAAAAAAATAAATGCAATATTGAGGGTGACTTAGCCACTTAATGATTTGACATTTTGTTCATTTAATTTTCCGAAGAATGATCCCCTAAATAAAAACCGAAAACCAAAATAATGATTCAACATTATATGGAAAAATATTTGTTAACAAAACCTTGATGAATATTTGCAACCCGTTTCCCCCTACTTTTCCTTTTCCAAGCTAAACTTGAAGAAAATGCACAATGTAAAAATTAAAACAAGAAACCTTATCTTGTATTTTAATTGTACTGAACAATCATTTTTAGCAGATATCACCATGACCAACAAATAAACAATACTGTGTTATAATAATTAACAAAATATTTAACATATAATTTATAATACAATAGTAGAACTTTTCGACCCGTTAAATTTCAATTTTTAAATATGAAAAAAGAAAAAAAAACCCAACTGTATCCAAGCTATAAAGTTGAAAAGTTAATTAAACTTGTTTTACATTGTATTTAGTTAAATATTCATGATTTTTTGTTTAAAATGATTTCCTGCTTTTAGAGTAAAGTAAAATTCACATTTGATATCCAATACCGCTTTTGTAAATTATCATGAAGAGACAAATTTCCAACAACTAACTAAAACAAATTGAATCTTAATATAAGATAAACAAATATATATGTACATGTTATAGCCAACAATATCAGTTGAGAAAATCAAATGATACTCATCGATTCCAAAGAAGACTTCTGATTAAAAATGAGCTAACCTAGTATAACCTACCAACTTTTAAAAATATTGTCAGAGCTTCGAACGAATATGATACAATCATTGACTAAATTCATATCACTGAGTGTCTCGATACATTTAGGTTATCGGTACCTCACAGTAAATCATTATTAATAGATAACGATCATACTAACAACGATAAACTTTCTAGTTGCTTACATTAACTATCACAAATTGCAGTCAATGTTATCATTGATTATATTACAATATTCAGTGTATAATAAAAAAATAAACAATTAGCAGAGTTAAATCGAAATTTACTTATTAAAAAAGGTATATTTTTCAACATCAAACATCTAAAACACTGTATTGAATAATGAATTAAACCATATGATTAAGTGCTAAAGACCAGTGAAATCTTACGCTAAGTTTATCCTTATAGTCCGATGCCCAAAATTGAGTAGCTAGTTGGACATCACTCTCAAGTAGCACTTTCATTGGACTCCAGCATAGACTACAAATAAAGAAAAGATAAAATATTAATAATTTGAAAATTTTAAGAGCATCACTGAATTTTGTATTTTCATGAGGTAAAACTATTATAAAACACTAAGTATTTTAAAATAAAGTTAGTCCTATGATCCAGCACGCTAAACATTAAATCAAAATTAGAAAAAATACACCACTTACACATAAGCAGAAGTATTAATCCAAACTAAAAGAGTGTAAGTGATAATGAGTGTGTTTTAGTAGGATTCCAAAATGTATAGATTACTAGAATTAAAAAATAAACATCCATTTTTTTGTATTTTATTTCATTTTTAAAAATATTTAGTGGAAAATACACAAAATAAATATGACATCTGATTTGAGAACACTATGGATCCCACAAATTGATAAGGAAGAAAAACGATTTTTTAAATTGCATAATGAATAAATCTTTCTCAATTTTACTCACTTGTAACAAGGCATATTACTGTTTTTACAAAAAAAGTTCTGAAAAGAAAAGAAAACTGTATAGACTATTAAAGGATTACCTTCAGTCATATGTTTACTACAGATTATCAATATTTTGTATAGGGGAACAGACAACACATACAAACTGTTAAGAGAAAATGTATTATGGAAATAATTCATGGAACTGAAATAGAAGTAAGTGAAATAAATTGGTTTGGACGAAATTCAATACTTTAATTTTTATTATAAGAATATCAGTAAATACAAAAACATAAAACTGATGGGCCAGAAAAATAAAAGAAAGACCAACTTTCACAAAATTTCGTACAGGTTAGGATTAAAAGTATTAACTTACCTTAAACTTAAATGAATCTCATTCAGGTTTATTTTGATATTTTAAACAAATATCAAAGGTATAAAAAAATGTACTAACTTAGTTAGATTAAAATAATTAATAAAACATTAATAAGAGTTCCGACTTAGTCGGAACACTATAATTTTTTTATCAACAATTAAGAACAAATAAATCACTATTATTAACAATATATTTTAAATATTGAAGATTAAAAATAAAAAGTAAACACTGCACTCTCAGCAAAGTTTTGTTTTGTACTGAGTCACAGTTTACACGGGCAAGTCTCATTCACTTACAATCTACGTCACCCTGGGAGGAAATCGATAGATGAAAACTCCACCTATTATAGAAAAGGCTTTGGTATAAAAATTTGTTAATTACCTTTTATAAAAATAAAGTTATCGATAAAATTTTCAGGAGAAAAAACAATGTTAACAAAAACAAAATTTCAATTCTATTAAAATGAAGCCACTAATATAGGGAAGGTTCTAAACTGTTTATCTTCTCACTAAGCCATTCCAAAGAAAAATTATCTGTTAAGATAGCTGACATGAAAATGTTTTTTTAATAAAACAACTCATAAGTTGATACTGAAACATTTAAAATTGTTTGCAATGCTAATATAAATCTAAAAAAAATTAAGTATTCATGGAGGTGTTCCTGAAATTCGAGGGTTTTTTAATTTTATTTTTGTAAAAATTTTGGGTGTATCAGTAAAATATCCAGAAAAATATTGTTTATCTACTTGTATAAAATAATAATTTTAGAATTTTCATAAACATTTTGACTGCATCAGAATTTATTAAACTAAAAAGTTTTCTTTTAAACTTCAAAATATAGCCAGAAGCCATTGGATTTTATATAGATAAACATTTTACCACAGGTGTTGGTTCAATATCTACTAATGATTTTTAAATTATTATTTTATTCACTGTAAAATAAAATGATTTCAAACAGGTAATATATTATTATAAGTCAAATCATTCTACATTTTTAATTATAATATAACGAAACACTGCATGAAAATAATACATTTAAGTCCTTTTTATACATAAGTTGATTTTGCTGTTTCATCCTGTTTGTCCAGGGCATCCTCATGATAGGTTTGGCAAATTTTGTGCCGTTTTAAACTAAATTGTTATGGGAATCGCTAACAACCTTACAACTTATTTTTTAAAACTGTTTTTTATTATTTTGTTGTGATGGAGAGTGGTGTAGTATATTTTATACTCAATATATTAGCCTTACTATTGGAAGGTATTATGGTTCTTCTATAATTAGATAATGTTCTTTCCCTATTGTCTCTCTAAAAAAAATATATTGAGCAAATGAATTGTCTTGAGTAAAAGAGAAACAAAAAAATCAAAAACTGTTTCAGTACAAACCATTAAGGGTCTTGGGTACAGTTCCTGGAAGAGGCTGTACTGTTTGGAGTACAATGGTTGTGCAGGGAGGGGATTTGTCTGAGATCGCACAAATTGCCAGATTTACAAATTAGGGTGCCCACTGTATAGAGACCGGGTGAGTCCTGGGAGGGTTGTCAGAAACAAGGCTGTTAACAGATCATACAATTTATCTTTCACATCCGGATTCAAACCCGGAATCTTCGCCATAGTAACTCAGCTCTGTACCTACTGAACTACCCCGCTCCCTGTTTATAAAATACTAAACAAAATAGAATTTGAATGTTATGTGAAAATAAAATTATTACAGTATTTAAATTTACGCATGATTTAAGCTTCTTATTTTGAATTTAAATTAAAAAAGTAAATTTCAAGTTTTTATTTAAATTGTTTATTTCTTATAAAAGTAGATATGGTTCAATTGTAACAGAAATATAAAAACAAACAATACTTTTTGTTCACTACTAATGTACTTACCTGCTTCGAATGCCCAATAAATGAATACATTGAGTGTTTAATTTATGCTTATATTTTAGTTCTATTGATTTGTTATAGCCAGTTTTTTTATGGTGGGTGTTGAAGTGTTTATTGGAAGAAAATTTGAAGAGGCCCTGGTCATCGATTATTTTCAAGTATAACTTTTATCAATATTTTCACCTCACTTTTTGCTTTACTGTTCATTCATAAAATCCTTTTTAATATACGAGGTAGAATTTTAAATTTCTAAGTGATCTTACCTTTAACTTCAACATCACTTTTACAGCTGCAGCAAACTTATTTAAACAAATCTGTGATATTAATCTTGTCTAGGGATACTTTTTATTTCCTCTTATCATTAATCTTACTCATCATCACTATCTCAATCATAAATCTTATGGGTTTTTAAAACTGTTTGTTCAATTCACTCTGACTATTTCTTACAAAACATCCATGCTCTTAAAATGTCATGTTGAATTATTATTATCACTTTGATTTGGGGTTGACAATAAAAATGCAATATTGTATATATGTGTACATCTTGTATACTAGGTGAAGGGTAATTTAATAGTATTATTAGTACAGAATAACAATAACCTGGGTTTGCGATGAGATATTAAATAACATTAATAACAAATACTCTTTTTTGGTAATATATTATCTATCTATTTACATAATGTATTATTAGCAGCAAAAACTGCCTATTCACTATAATAATATGGAGGTTAAACAAATTTTTAATAAAATTTTCATTTACAGGAAGAGGTTTTGTAATAAATACATTATGTACAACATGATAATTTTAAAATTTACAACAATTTATAATTTCTTTCTAATATTTCTAAACTATTTAATTGGTGCTGCAACTCGATTTCGAGTCTTGAGATCCTCATATTCCTGTACCAGCCTCAACCGATTGGTTTTTAACATAGAAAGTAAAAAGGTGAAAAAGTGCAGGGAAAACAACAGTACAAGTTATAAAGATACGAGCACAGGTTTATTGGATATAACACTTTAGAAACATGTATAGTCAAACAGACATTTCACACAATGACAATGATCCAGTCCTGACAACAAACCGAAGCAAACTGACTCAAAAGGGCTAAGCACAAACACCTGGATCTCACTGTACACATGCTAACAGGATTTCAGGGATCACTTTACAGTGTTGTCTGTCTATAATACAATATAGAGGATATAGAAAAGAGGAATTACTTCAACACACCCTCCTAATTCCACATTACAAAATACATAAAAGTAATTATTTCAGCAAGCCTTCCAAATTCCACATTTCACAATATATATAAAATAAATACAAGGAATTACTTTATAATATACACAAGCATTATAAAAACCAAATAAAAGGAATTACTGAAACAGAATTACTTTAACATCCTAATTACAAAATACAAATAAAATAAATACAAGGAATTAATTGCAACAGAATTATGTTAAAATCCTAATGACAAAATACAAGGAATTACTGAAACAGAATTCCTTTAACATCCTAATTACAAAGCACCTGTTAACATATTTACAACTTCTTGATATATACCAGTTCACTTCCAGATTGATATCTAAAGTCCAATTCCAGTCCTTTATTAAAACAATATATTCCAGCCAGCGATGAAGACCTTAATATTTTTTCTTCTCTTTACCCTGCAGATAGTTTCGGACATCTGCTGGCCCTTTCCAAAATGAAATAATATAATCATCTTCATTAACAAATCCTCTAATTATTTCAAAATCACTTTAAGATTGTCTATTTCTTCTTTAAGACTGATTTATTCTATATTTATATCTTCACTATATTTTGTTTCTTCTTTTATATTGTCTGTTTCATGTTTATAACTTACTTCATCCAGATTAATCTCTTCACTATGGTTCATTTCTTCTCCATTGTTAAATTCTTCTGTGCTCACAATCTTATGTGACAATAATCGTATTGTCTATTTTCACTTTTCACTCCAATTTTCTATGGCTCCTACTGGCCATTTCCTTGGGTTCTCCTTCCAAGATTGAAGAGTGTTATTCCCAATCCTGCTTTCCACTCGTGCACAAACTCTCTGAAGTACGGGTAACTGTCTCTAGTCATTAACTGAGGGAATTCATTCTCGGCGAGGACGTGAAGTAAGTGAATCAAAGGCGGTGCAACTTGTAACAATGTGCTCAGCAGACTCCGGAACGCCGCAGCTTGGACATAAAGGGTCAATATCCCTTTCGTATTGATGAAGTTTGGCCCGAAAGTCGCCATGACCTGTGAGGAATTGAGAAATCCAGTAATCCGGAAGATCACCCACCGCCGATCCCATTATCCCTTTCCATTTTCTGGGGTTTTCGGCCCTTTCTATTTTTGTACGGTTGACCTGCTGAGCCTTCCTTTATAAGGATACATTTGTATAAATCTTCACGCATGAGAAGGTCGATAGGAACAGCTCCTGCTAATACGCGCACCGCCTCGTGGGACACACACCTATACGCTCTAGTGACTCGCAGAAGAGCCGTCCGCTGAATCGTCGCTAACCTGGGCTTTTGCCAACATGAAAGATTTTTTACCCACGCAGGGGATGCATACTGTAGAATGCCTTGAATCATTCCTTTATAAATGATGACTGTGCTTGGGAATCGGATCCACGGATCTTTACAAAGCTATACTGAAGGTAGCTACGCAGAAGAACATATAAATTGTGGGGGGCGTCGTACTTATGCAGCTGTTATAGCACTAGAGGCCACCAAACACTGTCAAACGCCGATGATATGTCAAATAGTAGCAACATGACATATCTTTCCGTCCTTACCTCTACGTCAGCACGTATTTGAAACAGGGTGTCAGTGGTTCCATTCCCTTTGGTAGATCCATATTGCCGTGGATGACATGTACTGGTAAGAACTGGCAGCAAGTTGGTTAAAATCAGACTCTCCAGGACTTTGCTCATCACTGGGAGGAGGCATATAGATCTATACGACTTTGGGAGTTGCTTATTCCTAGCTCCTCCCTTGTAGAGGAGTCTCAAATCGGTAATCAAATAAATCTGTGCCAGGTGAGTAGTCCGTGGTGCCTCTCACAAAACTGTCCTCTTCACTGTCCTGACTCACATCATCCCTGGGATATATCGCCTCAATAAAGATCTTAGCAGCCTCTTCCATGTTTGAAGGCTGCCATCGTTTGTGGAGGACACAGTTTACCCATGGCCACTTTGTATGGGATGCCCCATGGATTCTTCGTAGACTCTTCGGTGACAAACTCGTCCCAGGTCTTTCACTTTCGAAAGCGCACCTCGTTTCAGTATGCCTTAGCTTTGGACTTGAATTCATTCTGAAGTTCGATACGCCTCTCGTCACGCTAGCATTTCTGATACGACCGCCGAGACTTGTTGAGTTCTCTCTTCAGGGTTGTTAATGCCCGCGTCCACCATGGGACAGTTCGAGCTCTCGGTCTGGAGTTTGTATCAGTTCCACGAGTTTGTATCTGAGCATATGATAACATTCCTAGTGCTCGTTGTGATCATTTCCAACGTAGATACATCTTCTTTAATGCTGCCATCTTTCGGGAGATATGCTGAAACTAAAGTAAAGAAGGTGTTACCCCACCTCAGATCCATAACGTCAAGGTTTGGGTTGTTAACCACGATGGCAGTCCTAGGCCTCCTCTCTCCACTGCTGAGGGCTATGATCCTCGACGTAAGGGCGAATCCCGTGACGATGTTTCCACGACAGGATGGTTCCTGGATTAATATCACATTGTTCATATAGTGCACGAAGTTCACCTGCTACTACTCATCGGCGACCCATGTTAATATGTATTATTCTAATTTTATTCATAAAATGTCCTCAAAGCCATCTCTTTGCACCATGATAAGTGCACAGGGCACTCTCGACTTCCGGACTTGTGTTTCGTTAGACTGGGCTCGGTTTTCGCACGTACACAGTTAAAACAATTCGGGTCAACATTTGTCTTTTTCCAAGATGTTTGGCCTTTGACAAGAGATTTCCTGACACGTCTTCCTTAAAGTAAACGTTAGGTTCTCATATATTTCTTTGCCATATTTTTGTCTATTACCATCGGCAAAATATCGTCTGTAAGTTTGCAAGCAATAATCCATCTGGCCCATACATCCTGTTTCATAATGGTTTAAAGTTCGGCTTCTGTTGTTGGAGGCTTTTCATTCAATACTCATAGGAGGCCGTTGAGTTCGAGTAATTTCTTTATTCCATACTCCAATATCAAATATCAAAAGGCGTTATGAGTTCAAGTAATTTCTTAAATCCATTAGACCCATCAAAAGCCGTTAATTCGAACCCGTAATCACTATGAAAACTCTTCATTGTTACATTAACCGCAAACGTAGAACTCAAACAAAATGGCGTAACTCCGAATCACAAAACAACAAACAAATCACTATTGTTTCACAAAACTGTCTGACCGAAAACGTGTGTCCCAAACTAATAAAGTTATTCCCAAACTAATAACTAACCACTAGAATCTGTCCCAAAAACTTACATCCATTCTTAAACAAAAATCCGGCTCTACTGTCAACGAAAATAACTTGTATAAATCTACACTGGGGCCCATAACCTCTTAACATAGGGAGTAAAAAGGTGAAAAAGTGCAGGGAAAACATAAGTACAAGATATAACGATAAGAGCACAGGTTTATTGGATATAACACTATATACACATATTTAGTCAGACAGACACTTCACACAATAACAACGATCCAGTCTTGACAACAAACCGAAGTCCAACATGGACCTGGCCACACACAATCACTCTATCGAAGCTAATATCTTCCTCTACACCCTTTTCTTTCTATAACAATAAAATAATCATAAAAACATTCTTCATAAAATGGTACAAATAAAACTCAGTAAATCCAAAAATTTAATGTCTGTATCACTAATCTATGACTTGCTAAAATATTTCTTGGTAAATTCATAAATCAGTAATAGCAATAATGAGGATAGTTCTAAATATAACAAAAAAAACTGCATTGATAATCCATAATTCAAGTCTGCAAAATTTATTTTCTACCAATTGAAAATTTTGCTCAAAGAAAAACATAAATTCAGAGGAAAGATATACCTATAGATTTTGGAACAACTATTGCAGAAAATTAAAAGAAAGCATGCAGTTTTAAAACACTCCTAACATTAGCTTATACATAATTACCTAATACTGATAATTTATAAGTCTTTAGTTAGATGACTGATCTTTCTGTTTTGTTTTATCCAGAGATAACTCCATGCTTGTATCCTCCATGCACAGAGACCTCTTTTCTGTACAGTATTGACAGATAAAGTAGTTCCACTATCCAGCAAATATCTGCCCCTGGTCTTCTTCCGGCGGTTAATGAACTCAGCATGGAAACAGACGGCTTCTTCTTTTGCTCTTGAGACTCTGTGATTCCACTGGACTCCCTATCAACAACTTTCTTCGACATTTACACCTTCAGTGCTGCTACCTCCTTTGTTAGGCGAAGCTAACATTATAGCTCCTAGTTTCATCCTTTCTCGTCGTTGTTAGTTCCGATTGGCACATTTACTAGGGACTATTGGGAGGGGGCGGTCTGTATCTCTGCTATTTTGTTCTAGCTGAAGCTAGTATCTCATGCATCTCATTCGTCAGTCGTCGGAGCTATAGTGAGCTTAGCATGCTTTGGTGAGACTATCTCCGGGAGGCTGCTGCATCCCTCGGTATAACTAGGATTGCCGCTGATCGCCACAATTTTGATGTTAAAAATGTTGATATGCCTTCACCAGACTGTCCAGAGCTAGAAGATAGTAGGCACTCTTTTAGCGGATTTCGGGTTAGGTCCGTCACTTGTTTCAATGCCCCAAAATACAGACAAGTGGATCTTCTTCACTGATATTGCCTTGAATAAGAGTAATACTGAGGCAACGGTAGTACCTCATGTAGAAATTAAAAACAAATATCGAAGTTAAAAAATAAATATAAGATGTGGATGGAAAATCTAAACAAAAAGCCTTAAGTCGCTAATACAATAAGAAACAAAAATACCTGTGGATTTGCACCGAATCAGATGTCATTTGGGCAAAAGAGAACAATAAAAAAGTACATGAGGAACATGTTATCATCAAAAATCAATTGTTTATATTGGCATTTTACAATATACTATTAATTTATAATACGAGTAAAATGGATATAGAGATATCCTTATAGAGAAAAGAGATATGCTTGATATTTATATCGGCTTATTTCTTCGATATATCGTATTATAGATATTAAATTGTGAGTATCCATTATCCCCCAACCCAAAAATAATTAAACAGAATTCAAAAATGTCCAAAAGGTCGTACCCAGAGGAGCGAGACCCTTTAAAATTGACTTTAGTGTTCACCCAAGCTGGCAAAGCACACCAATCTCCTTCCTATTGGATTTATAGATAATCCTTCGCCTCTGGAGCCAGCTTTGTCCGTGTCGGTGCGTTAGTCCTGACGCTCTCTTGCACACTTACAATACAATATATTAAAGAAAAAGTTAATGAAAAGCCGGTAAATTTAAAAATTATAACTAAATAGTCAGAAAAAGTTTTTAAAGAATGAAAATCCATTCATACGTCCACGAATTGAAATGGATAAGCGAATGACAAGTCGGAAGATCTTCAAACTGGTTTTACCTCCAAACAAACGTAAAATGTTTTGAATGGTGAAAATCTATTCACGTTTAAGATACCCGTATAACAAAACGATTGATATCACAGCATAAATAATTGCAATTCAGTCTTTTAATTGAACAAATCGAATAATCCTGTACCACTACAACACATGAGGGGTCTTGGGTTCAGAACGTGGTAGAGACAACGCTGTTTCTATGAAAACGGTTGTGAAGGGACATGATTTATCCGAGATCACACTCAAGCGTGAAGGTTTTCCCCAACTAAGTTGTAAGGAGTTTCTCCTTTTTTAATCGCTTATCTAGTTCGTCTGGTACTGCTACCTATAGGTGTAGATCGAAAGGATTTGAAACCCAACATCTTTAAGTCATTATAGTGAACTATCGTCACTTGTGGATGTATTGGCCAAGAAGTTGTTAAAATTGTTATTATATCAACATTTTTGTCTTTCCGGCTAAGGGGTAAATATCCTATGGTAATTCTTCATTAGGAATTCGGACCTAAAACCTACAAACCTGGTCACAAAGCATGCCCATTTTATAGAGACAGGATGAGCCCCAGGAGAACAAATCGAATAAGAAGTAAAATGAAACAGGTTATTATACTTAATTACTATATTGTAATATACTTTATTCATCATCGTCATCATCCGTGGCGCTATAACTCCTGTAAAGTTAAGGCCTTCAGCAGTTTGATTCGCCAGTCTTCTCTATTGGTTGCCACTGCTCTCCAATTGTGGATTCCCAAGATAGACCTGGCATAACCCGGCACTCCATCGATCCATCGGAGCCGAGGTCTTCCCACTCTTCTTGTCCCATAAATCCTTTCGTCTAAGACCATATTTGGAATCTGATCCTGAGTCATTCTAATCATATGACCTGCCCATCGAAGCCGGCCTACTTTTATTACCCTTAAAATATCTGGGCTTTTGTAGAGTCTTGTTAGCTCAGCGTTCGTCCTTATCCTCCAGATCCTATTGGTGCAAACTGAGCCACAAATTCTCCTTACAATTTTCCTCTCAAACCTTTGGAGAAGGGCTTCCTGTGAATTGAGTAATGTCCAACATTCGGAGGCATAAGTAAGAACTGGTGTTTTGAGAAATAGCCCTGCTTCTAAAATGCTTCAGCAACCCGAAATAACATTTATTCGAGGACATAATTTTGCGATGGATTTCTGCTTTTATGCCATTATCCGCGTTCACCTGCGACCCAAGATACACAAATTCCTTCACCCTTTCGAATTTAAAGCCCCCAACCATAAAATGCGATGGTTCATGCACATTCAGTTGTGGGCTTGGATGCATATATTTGGTTTTTGATTCATTGACCTCTAAACCCAACCTAGCTGCTGCTATCTGGAGACTGATAAAAGCATTTTCTAAATCTGTAGGAGTTCTTGCCGCAATAGATATGTCATCGGCGAAGGCCAAAATCATAGAAGATCTATTGAATGTAGTTCTACCAATTTGTATTCCAGATTTCCGCACTGTACTTTCGAGGGCCAAATTGAAGGGAAGGCATGCGAGGCAATCACCCTGTCTCACCCCTCTGTGAGTTTCAAAGCTTTCAGACAGGTCACCTTGAACATGCACAGTGCATTCCACCTTCTTCATCGTAGCACTAATCAGTCGTAATAGCTTCGGTGGTATTCCCATTTCCAGCAGCTCCTTGTACATCTTGTTCCTCTTCATACTATCATAGGTCATTCGGAAGTCAATGAACAGGTGGTTTGTGTGGATATTATACTCCCTGCACCTCCCCAGAATGCTTCTAATGGAGAATATCTGGTCTATGGTAGACTTTCCTCTCATGAAGCCCGTCTGGTACTTTCCTATATTCTGCTCGGCAAAAGGAAGCAGTTTTTATGCGAGAGAACACATTATAAGCACATGGTAAGAGGGATATACCACGATAATTGTGGGAATCATGGACATCCCCTTCTTGTAAATCGGGCATATAACTGCTTTGCGCCACTCACAAGGGATTTCCAGTCATAACTTATTATTTTATAGAAGACTTTGACTAATTCTTCTCCTACAATCTACTTTATTACTGCAGAAAAATTTAATAGTAATTGCGTTTTCCCTGTTTTAAACCTGTTGCATTTTCATTAATCATGAAAATACATTTTATAGGTGCTAGGTTCTTGTGAAAAATAAAACTTTTCCAAGATTTACTACACAATCGTTTAGAGAAGGTATTACCCGATAGCAAAGCCTTAAATGTATATTTTCTGCAGGTTGTCTCTTGGAGTTGAGTTTAATAACTTTTAACTATTTAATTTTTAACATTAATACATACACATTTTTTATATTTTACTGAAATTTAAGTTACCGTTAGCTTTAGTATGGAAAAAAATGTAATTTAGTTTATTTATTAATGCAAAGTGTAAAAGAAAGTAATTATGGGTAATGAGTAGATTTTGGTAATCATTTAATCAAAAAATAATAGTTCAAACTAACATTTCGAAGTCTTGATGATATATGTTTCATATATTACATTCTCTCTTCCATACTAAAGCTCATAATATCTTATGTTTTTGTAAAATATTAAAAGGAAAACGAATGAAAAGTTAAATGTTGTGATTCAAATGGAAGCGGCAACCTGCGGAATAATTACCCAATTAACAATTATATATATATATATATATAAGTTAAGTGCCATAGCCTGGTAATAGTGAAGCTTAATCCTACAAATAATGTAAACAACTCCCAGATCCTATATATAGAGGATTACTTGATAAATAAAGTCAGTGTTTATCCAGCCTTCTAGTGAGTTGTTTCTTTTCCCAATTACTCTTTTTTTTTACGTTTCGTGGTCCGAAGCTCTTAAGTGGTGCCGAAACCCGGGAACCTGATAGAAAGTCATAGTGAGATTATTTTTTTTTTGTATGGTTGTTATTTCATTTTTTTTTTCTCTCTCTGTATTTATCTCTTCTGTAAGAACACGTAAAAAAATTCTTGCATCATTATGAATGAACAAGGACAGAGCATTCTTAGGCCTGCTACATTGACGCTAGAGCCTCCACAGCCAGAACAAGCGAATTCGGATTTCCCGCCATATCCTTCGACTACCCTAGCAATGGCAAGAGCAGACATAGCCGCACAAGAAGCGAATAGAATAGCTCAGGAAACGAATGAGTTAGAGAGAATGAAATTGAAAAAGGCTAATGCACAGGATATTAGGAGGGAAATCTCCGACCTGGAGAAGTTCAATGGTGACGTTGGCGAGCTTAACCACTTTATCAAAGGTGGAGATGGAATCATGGTCAGCATCCAGTCCCAGTTGGCGTCAGACCTGTTAGAAGAAGCGGATGCTAAGAGATTAAGAGTGGCCCTAGCACGTAGAGTCAGGAGGAGCGTCCTGAACATGATCCAAGCTGATGAAGATACCGCGTGGCAGGTAATTAAAGAGAGGTTGAAAAAAGCGTATGGAGGGGGGCGATGGGCCCCAGAAGAGGACATGCTCCAAATGTTCCGGGAAACGAGGAAGCCTAATCAAACAAACGGTCAGTATGCCGCAGGACTTCTCGCGAGGTTGAACAAAATCAACGAAAAGCTTCGAGAGGTGATGGAAACGAGCGCCGTTGAAGCGTGGATGTTATTCATGACCACGGTCCTAAAGGTACAGCTGGCTAGGGACACAGGAAGGAAAGATGGGCTACCCAGGGACAAGGCGTTTATCGAATGTGCTCAAGAGATGGTGGATGCAAGTGCTCGCGACGAGGAAGAAAAGGAGGTGTTCGACTCCGGGTGGAGTAGAGTATCTTATCGCAGGAATGAAGTAGGGCGCTATAGAATAAGACAGGACCTAGGAAAAAGAAGAGACGGAGAAGTAAATAGAAAGGAAAGGTTACCGAAGGAAAGAAGGCAGTTCACGGATAGGAGGAACGGGAGAAGAGAGGAGAGGAAGTGCCATGAGTGTGGCAAGACGGGACATCTGGTAGCAAATTGTCCACGCACCAGATGTTACGAGTGCGGGATGGAAGGGCACATATCCAGGCAATGCCCATACATCTACCGCAGGAAAGAGGCATACCAAGGTGAGCCGATGGAGGTGAACGCGCAGGAGGTGCGCAAAAGAAGGTACGCGGCCAGGCGAGGTGATGTTTCCAGGGACTCGACTACCGCATCCGGATCTTCAGAGACAGAAGAGGATTTGGAGAGCAGCGGAGGCGAAGGCGGCTGGAGTAGCGGGCGGGACCGGCAAAGGAAAGCAGCTCAGGACCGAGGACAGCGCCAGGCACTAACGGTGAGACGTAAGCAGACATCGGTATGAGGAGGGTGCTCGCAGAGTGGCGACCGAGCTTGCACCATTAACAACATAACAGGTAAGCTCAGAAATTGGTTGCCTATTATCAAGACAAAACGCGGTGTGAAGTGCCTTGTGGATACAGGGAGCTCGAGCACCCTGGTGTCAGAAGTAGTGATAAAAAATTTATGCGATAAGGGGAAGGCACTTCAGATAAAAAAATGCGATTGTAGGCTACTTACGTTGGGTGGGCCGTGTGAAGTGGTAGGCGAAACGGACATTGGTCTGAGCGAGTGGGGGAAAACGGGGGCGAGTTTGCGGGTACATGTGGTAGCGAGCATGCCAAGGGAGTATCAGGCCATAATCGGGTGTGACCTATTAAAGAGAGTAGGCGTTGAAGTAAGAAATATACACGGCAGATGGCACGTGAAGTTAGGGGGCAGGTCGTTCGCATGTCACCGCGCTGTTAGAGGCTCGCGAGTGGGGGCCGTAAATAAGGCGGTAGAGTGGAGGAAAACACTACTGAAAGAGTTTCGGGACATTTTTTATAAGGAAGGGGAAGTATTAGGTGTCACGGGTAAGACGGTACACGAAATACCCCTAAAACAAGAAAAAATTACCTACGTGAAAGAGAAGCGTTACCCCCAAGCGTTGAGGCAACACATCCGAGAGGAGTTGGAAGAGTTAAGTCGGCAGGGGATCATAGTTAATAGTTCATCCCCATATAATAGTCCCCTGTGGGCGGTCAAGAAAAAGAGTACGTCGGGGCAGGAGAAATATAGGGTGGTTATCGACTTTCGTCAATTGAATGAAAATACTAAAGACGAGGCATACCCGATTCCCCGCTTTGACGACATCATCGACAGACTTAGCGGAGCCACGGTGTTTAGCACACTGGATTTGAAGGCCGGATACCACCAAATCCGCATGCATCCGAAGGATCAGGCAAAAACGGCTTTCACGTTTGAACGAGGGCACTATGAGTTCACCAGAATGCCGTTCGGGCTGAAGAACGCTCCCCTCACGTTTCAGCGGCTAATGGACGAGTTTCTTAGGGGTATTGATGAAGGAATTTGCCAGGTCTACATGGACGATCTCCTGGTGTTCAGTAGGTCGGAGGAAGACCATGAAAAGCATCTACGACAAGTATTCGCGAGGATCAGAGAATTTGGGTTGAAGTTGTCCCCGGAGAAGTCTATCTTGGGTATGGCTGAAATAAATTTTTTAGGCCACACCGTGTCAAGAGACGGGGTTAAGCCGGACAAATCTAAAGTGGAAGCGATCACCAAGATGGCAATACCTCGCGATGTGAAAGGTATAAGGAGACTGCTGGGAGCTCTGAATTATTACCGGCGGTTCGTACCGGACATGGCACGATACTTGGTGCCCATTAACAACTTGTTGAAAAAGGGAGCGCGGGTGATTGTCACACCCAGTATGGAGGACAATCTAAGACGTTGTATGGAGCACCTCAAGGAGGAACCGGTGTTAGCTTTTCCGGACTTCAATAAAAAGTTTACGGTGACCACGGATGCCAGCGAATACGCCTTGGGTGCAGTGTTGTCGCAAGACAGTGAATGCGGGGAACGGCCCATAGCTTACGCTAGTAGGAGGTTATCGGATGCCGAATCAAGATATAGCGCGCTGGAGAGGGAACTATTGGGCATCGTCTGGGCAATTGACCATTTCCGGCCATACTTATTCGGAAGAAGGTTTCGGGTTCAGACTGATCACAGGCCGCTACAATGGGTAGGACAACTGAAGGAGTCGTCGGCACGGGTGGCGCGCTGGAAAGAAAGGCTGAACCAGTACTCGATGGACGTAGTCTACAAGCCCGGCAAAGAGAACGTCGTCGCAGATTGGCTATCACGGGCGCTGATGGTGAATGCCATAGAAGAAGACGTCGCGGGGTCGTCCAGAGACATTCGCGGATTTCTCCAGGATTGGTCGCCAGAGCGCGAAGGGGAACAAGCGGCAACAGGAGCAGCAAGGGAAGAGGGGTCCTCCGCCAGGGATAGCTCTACGGATGAGAGACCGGGTGAATTAGAAGAAATTGACGAGATTGTCAACAACAAACCGCGCCAAGTAATCTGGAAGACGAAGACCGCGGGCATGCTGTCGATAGAGTACCTACGGTACGGGAGATCACGGGTAAACGTAATTTCGTCACAACCGGGGGTCAGATTGGATTTGGTATGTAAAGCCCTTAAGGACGCGTCGAAGCCAGGTCAGACATACTATTTATACGTGGGGAATGCCACCATATGGGAAAAAATTAAGCAAGTATGGAAGACGGACCAAATTCCGGACCGCGTCTTTATTCGATGCAAGGTAATGGTAGAAACCGTTAGGGACGTCGAACGGCAGAAGGAGCTAATAGAGGCGTATCATCAGGGTAAGACCAACCATCGAGGGGTGAATGAGACGCTACAGGCGCTAAGGAGGCGGTATTATTGGTCGGGCATGCGGCGGACCATCCAGGAAGTTATAGGGGCGTGCGAAGTTTGCATGACTACGAAGTACGACCGGCACCCACCGCAAGCCGTACAAGAGGAAACACCAACGGGCGATCGGCCACTCCGAGATCTGCAAGTAGACACCTTCACCTGGAGGGGTTTTACGTGGCTAACGGTCATCGACATTTTTAGCAAAATCGCCATGGCTCACCGGATACAGACTAAAGAAGCCGAGTCAGCGTTGTCAGCCCTCCAAACGTGGTTTATGTTTTATGGAGTACCAGACAGTATAACATCCGATAAAGGGAGGGAGTTCGACAACACAATTATGAGCGAAGAAATGCGTAAGTTGGAGGTCACGTGGCATTTCAACACTCCTGGCCACCCGAAGGGTAGGGGAGGAGTAGAGCGTTTGCATGGGACTCTCGGTGACCACCTTAGAGTGTATCACGTTGAACAGGGGCTGACGCCTGATGTAGCGATGCGAAAAGCGGTTGCGGCCTACAACCACTCAATTCATTCGATAACGGGGTTCTCTCCGTTTGAAGTGCTTTTTGGGGTGCGGGGGCCCAGTAGAGATTTCGAGGGTACCGTAGGGGAGAATCCGCGAGCTCGCGAAATCGTGGCGAACCATGTGCGGGTTCGAGGGTCCTGGGAGAAAGTACGGAGAAAAATTTTGAAGGAAAAACGAACCAGGGTGACGAGGGAGAACACAAGGCTACGAGACTGCGCGGGAGAGTTAAAAATTGGGACCGTAGTATACCGGCGGATTGGATCCAACAGGGGTAAAGAACCGCGGAGATATGAGGGGCCATTCCGCATCGTCGTCATAAGGGAGCATAACGTGGTCACGATAGAAAGCGTAGGGGACCCAAGGAGGCGGCGGACGGTTCATATAGAGCAATTGAAGTTTCCCTGGGGATCTGGAGTGCCTTCGCCTGTGCAAACGGAGTAAAATGTAAGAACGAGGAAGTTTTTTTTTTGTAAACAAAGATAATGATTGTGTTTTGTTTTTTTTCCTGTTTGTTTGTTGGGCTGTTGTGTTCTGTTCTTTGCTTTTATACTGTGTATACATTTTTTATTTTTTTTGTTTTTTTTGTCTGGGAGCTGTAATGCTGTACAGGAGCGAGCTCTACGACTTGCCAGGCGGGTCACTTAGTTTCCAAAAGGTGTCTGGAAACTGGAGGGGGGGAGTTAAGTGCCATAGCCTGGTAATAGTGAAGCTTAATCCTACAAATAATGTAAACAACTCCCAGATCCTATATATAGAGGATTACTTGATAAATAAAGTCAGTGTTTATCCAGCCTTCTAGTGAGTTGTTTCTTTTCCCAATTACTCTTTTTTTTTACGTTTCGTGGTCCGAAGCTCTTAAGTTATATATATATATATATATATATATATATATATATATATATATATATATATATATATATATATATATATATACACACACAAGAAAGAAATACTAAATAACACTCTACACTCAGTCATATACAAAACATCTGTGAAGAGGTTATCAATGGATTTGCCACTGAAATATAACTAAAAGAGAATTGCAAAATAATGAACTAAGAAATAAATATTAACCCAGCCATGCGTTAGTAATAAATATAGAAAAGGGATAAAATATTATAAGTTATAGAGGCAGGGCTGTTTGTTCCACCCAGCTGTGTTTGTAATCATACCTTCCGTCACAACATTATTTGGAACCTGAAGTTCTTAATATTACTGTGCGAATGAGCAACCAAGGTCAAAGGAAAGTTGATATCGCCAAGGCGGTTTGTGTTTCTTACAACGTCATCTCCCGAGCTTTGTGACTGCTAGAACCAGCAGGAGGCCGGGTGGATCGCAGCCCATTACAGTGCAAAGAGAGGATAGAAATATTGTCATTGCTGCCAGGAGGAACCCTGTCCACAGTGTAAGCCAGATTCCCAATGAAGTTCAAGGTGTTTTGGCCAGGCCTTTATTTTAATTAATTCGTAATAATTCCTAGAAAATTGGCCTTATCTTGAGCTACATACGAAAAAAAAGTTAGACTTATTTTAAGGACAAATCGTCTCTAGATTAAAACATTCATGACTCATATATCTAATTTTAATCCATGTTTTGGTAATATTCTGGACCAATTTAAAGAATTATTTATTCCTTTTTGGTGTTTAAGTTTTGTAGGTTGTCGCTTCGAGTTAATCCACATCGAATTTTAACTTTTCATTTTTAATATTCCCGAATATAAAAATAATTGTGCGTTTTTGCATGATTATGGGAAATGTGTATATTACGATAATCATTTGATCAATAAATGAACGTTTCAACAAAAATTTCGAAGTATAAATGATAATTAAACCTAAGTCGGTTTTAATATATACAAATTATAAAATAGTAATAAAAAAGTCTTCTCATAGTGCATAATAAAATTTTTTTTATTTTCGAGAATATTATTAAAAATGAAAAGAATAAAAAGTTAAAACACTTTGTGACTTAACTCAAAGTGCTTAACTACGGAACTGATAACTTTTTTGTTTCATATTCTTTAATTATGATTTCACACCTGTCGCGTAATAAAATATTTTTAATCTGTCAGTGGATCTTAATATTAGAAGGTGTGTATTTGTAAATCATACGCCTTCTAAGCCCGGCAGGTGGCATTCGAAATTCCTTAAGAGATTATAAAGTACCATTGCTACGCCATTCTTCGGAGAGGACGTAGAATTGTGACTCCGAGCCTTTGTGATGTCAGGAACTCGTTTAAGATCCTTATTTTAACTATACCTGAATAGACGAAATTCTGTACTTCCACTGTAGTATCGTACGATTAGCCATACTAGCATAAAACGGCGTTAAACAAACAATATGATGCAGATATGGTTCAAACGAGACAGTTGAATGGTTTCTTACTTTTGGAAAAAATTTAAATTAAAACTGTATTTATTTATTTTTTCAAATATTTCTATTCCGAAAATTTTTATAGACTTTCAATTGTTATTTTTTTATATTGTTCCTTCAAAAGAACGGCATAAACTAAAAAAAAATGGCATTTTCAGTTCCATGGTATGATATGATCAGGTTTTATTTTCATTTTTTAATAAAGTCATTTTGACTAATAAAGACACTAAAATACGGTCGTCAAACCGGTGATACTGTACGGAATGGAAACCGCTTCACTCCCCAGCCTAAGGAAAATGTTAGGAATTGAAAGAAGAATGCTAAGAAGAATTTACGGCCCAAAGAAGACACATTAAGGCTATAGGTTGAGACCTAATAAGGAAATATACAAAGAAATAAATGATTTGGAAACGGACATAAGAATAAGATGATTAAGGTTCTACGGACATATGGTGAGGATGCAACCAAAGAGATTAAATAGAGTAATCTTCTATAAAATGAGAGGATACAAGGAGGGTACACCAAACACATGAAAGAAGACACTGAGAGACTGAAAATTACCACTGACCAAAACTGTTTCGATAGGGATGACTAAAAGAAATTAAGGTCCTTGTGGGAAAGAGAGATGTGAGAAAAGGAATAGCGCAGACCGATGAAAGAAGGAAATGACAATCGGAAAGAGTGAGGAAAAGGTGGGAAGAAAGG
Source organism: Troilus luridus (assembly GCA_964056705.1). NCBI lineage: Eukaryota > Metazoa > Arthropoda > Insecta > Hemiptera > Pentatomidae > Troilus > Troilus luridus. The sequence goes on along the minus strand of OZ057414.1, from coordinate 112,175,946 downwards.
AGGAAGGAGAGAAGGGGCATGAAAAGAAGTTGAAATAATGATATTCGCGTAGTCCCAAAGGTCGTTAAGTGAAAAAAAAAATTCATTTTGAGTAATATCGTGCTCAAACTTCAAGTTTTAAGGGAATAATGACATAAGTTGAAATAAAAAAAGTTTCAAAGCTTTTAAAAACTTTATAATGATTAATAAAATATTTTAAGACCATCATTTTAATAGGAATGCTTTGCTTTACCCAATATCCAAATTTTTATTTTTTAACTCACATGGAACTTTCAAATAGCTGTATTGACAAAGTATGTTTTTTGAGACATTGTTCTTTTAAAGGAGTTAAGTACTTACATAAAGATTAAGTACTTTTATGTAGGACGAAAGGAATCTTTAGTTATGATTAATAATTTTTTGTTTATACAATTATAAACAAAAATACATTCTCTGTTTTACCTTAAGTAGAACCCTCTATAATATACAATAAATATATACTTTATCTCTTTGACTATTTCCTATTGGTCGAGCCGAGATTTAGCGCCTACGCTGGACGCATGCGTTGGCAAGCGATTCCTCGCTGATGCCAGTCTCAACGTCGCGTTGGGGTCGGTCGTATCGCATCTTTTCGCATCGCTTCATATACGTCTTTACGAGAGCAAGTAAGTACAATAAAATAATTTTTTACATATATTTATTTCATCTAAAAATAAAAATAAAATTTTAATATATAATAAATATTTTTTGTAGTTATCTTACATGCATCTTACACTACATAAGTCTTTCTTAAAATTCTTGTCTCTAGGTCAATTTAAAATTTAATTTAGTCAATTCTTTTAATTTGATTTGATGTTTCGGGGATGCTTCAGTATATAATACCCAGTAATCTAGTGTTAGTCAACATTGCTATCTTGTCAACACAAAAAAACAAAAAAATTAATTAAAAAAATAATATATTAAAGTTTTAATTTATTTAGAAATACAAAATTGTTAAATGTTAATAATAGTGGAAAGATTTTTTCAGTATAAAGATTTTAAGACAAAATTATCTACGCTTTAGTTATTAATAATTTTAAGTACTATTACATGTTTTAAACTGGTTAATTTATTTAAATATTAATATTTGACTCATATTTGAAATCTTTGCTATATGTTAGGATTACTATTATTATCATTATATTTACTATAATTAATCATTAAAATATGATTTCATTGCTCACGTGTTACCTGTACATAGTACCCGATTTATGATATTAAGTATTGATTTGTGATTAAAATATATTTTAGGCGTGATAGAAGAGTGACAGTGTTTTGTCGAATCTACTAATTATATAGATACTATCAATAAAATAAACTGTAAACAGAGTAACAACAAACTAAAAACCAGGATTAAAATAGAACTATTAATTTTAATTTACTAATATATATGAGTGTTAGAAAAATTTGATTTTTAAAAATTATATTTAGCAATTAAATTTTATTTTCATTTCTACCAATGTTTATTTTAAGTTAGTGAGTACCTTATATTGAAATTCAGGTCAACTTCATGTTTTTTTTTTCTAAAATTTCTTTGTTAACTTATGTTCAATGAAGACAATTAATATTAATTAATTTTTGAGTAGCTCGAAACGATATTAAAAATTAGCAATTTTTTAATTGCTTAGTTATAAGCTTAATATAATTTATTTTAAAACAATTATCTTTATGATTTATGGCTAGATCGATAACACAAACTTACGGAATAGCAAAGATGCCAGTATGGTATTTTACCATTTAAAATATATGTTAGAAGCACCTATACTTTTTTAATTACTTAATTTTTCAAGTAACTTTCACTGTATAATGGTATATTGTGAAAGTGTTTTTGAACCGACTCTTAACTATATTTAAAAATCTTTTTTTTTTTTTTTTTGTAATGTTTGTTTTGGCAGGTGTGTTTCGCAAAAATAAATCAGAAATATAGAGGCTACAGTGCTTCTTCACATTTAAATAGAAAATACATTTGCTCGCATGCCTAAAGAAACATTATTAAGTATGTGATTAAAAATAGGAAATTAATGTTTATTAATGTTAATAATTTATAAAAAATAATTCAGTTATATTACTGCCAAGCTTTAGTGGTTTCAACTATTTCTTCGATAGATGTAACTTTTTTGACATATTTTTACGACAAAAAATAATTTTAATTTTAAAATGTTATAACATTTGGAGATGTCAGAAATGTGTTTAAAATGATAGCGATAGCAATAATAATATAATAATATTTACATATATAATGATAGCAATCATGTAGGTTTTTTCCAAGGATGAACAATTTCATAAACATGAAAATAAATTTCATTTTCCATCACAGCATAATTTTTTGCTGTGATGGAAGTTTTAGCGATGCCTGATAACTAAACTTCCTAATATATTTCCTATATTATTTGAAATCTGCGTTATTCTTGAAGTTGAAACTTTTTTCCCTTATCACCCACGGCTTTTCCACAATTTTAATTAAAGAATTTCGTTTCTCTACAATCTGTTACAAAGTGTTCAGTTGTACTTGTAAGGTGCATTCTATTATACTGTTCGTGGATTGGATGGAAATTGGATGGAACAGGGATATCTTTATCATTTTGATATTTTGATTGGATTGATTTGTATAATTGTTTTGAAAATATTTATTTTAGTTATGGTGTTCTAATGTTTAGGTTTTTTTTTCTTCTCTATTTCGTTGATCAAAATATTTTTTAAAAATTGTTACGATCTCATTTTTTTAGAAAAAAAAATTACCCCAGAGAATATAATATTGAAAACATCATATTGCTTTTGGAAAGGGGCAAATCTTTGAAAATCCTTAGAACAACAAAACAATTAGGTTAATTTGATTTCTTTTTTTTAGTTGACTTTATTACTAAAATTTACTTTTGATAAATCAATTTAAGTAAGCGTAGCGTTGTATCTGGAAATTTTTCAAAAACATTGTATTCATTGTTATTAAATATTTATGTGGTAATACAGAGCATTAAATGAAAAGTAGGGTGGTTGTGGTATAATTTGGTACTTATTAACAATAAGAATTGATTGATTGATTGAATAAGAATTAGTTTTATTTTTTGACCACATTCCAACCGATATATGAAACGGTCTTTTCCTAAAATATGAAAAAATAAAATCTAGCTTTAAATTAATTTTTAATTTTCTTATAAAAAAAACAAGCAAATTCGTATGGTGTTTCACAAACAGATAACTAACTATATTTTCATAAATAGTTGACTTGTTAATATGTTTGAATTTGCTTTTATATTAACCTGAGTAGGATGGTCAAAATTAATTTCTTGAGATTGGATTCGAACCTGTGTCGCTTTGTTTCGATGCTACTACTAAGGTGAAGCATTGGCACTCTCTACCACCGCTAAAACATCACAATATGTTTTTATTTTATTTTAGTTGTGGAGCCACTATAAAATTACAATATATAAAAATCTTTCTAAATTTTTATCATTTTCCCCATCGAAATTGAATTAACATTTTCAAAAATTGACTCACTAATGAGCGATGCATTGTTTTATCTCTCTACTTGATGATGGCCTAAAACTTTGGCCGAAACGCAGGCACATAAGTTAAACTTATTTTTTATAATTTATTGACTTATACACCCTTCTAAGATGTATTGTAAATTTTTTTTATTTGATTAAAAATCAATTAAGTAATGTTGTCTATGGCAGCTATGAAGATATTCCGACCAAGAGGCACTGCGGCCAATGTTTGGTCACTACTTAATTGGTTGAGGGAGTGTTAAGTCGTCAATTGACAGTTGTGTGGACGATTCCTGGCATGAAGCCAACTGATCCAATTTCTTGGGAAATTACATCTACTCTCATTTTTTCTCTTCACTAACTACTCTTGGTAGTTCGGATTTAATAGCCATTTCTTTGGGCCTCAATCCAACTAATCACGCTATTCAATTCGCATTCTAATGTCCATTTATGTATAAGTGATATAATACTTTAAATTATAATTGTGCTTTACTTAGACCATAGTTTGAATAAGTTTATTGCTATTATTATTATTGTTTAATATAATTATCTTCTTATAGTTTTCCCTATTATAATTAAAATATCTATAATGATTTAATAACAGTTTAAGTCGGAATATTGCGTATTCCATTGTAAATTTAAGTAAATCAATATGTTTTGTTTTTTTACACTGAATATACAAAACCAAATGTATCGAGGAGTAATAAAATTCTAATAAGTAGAGGAAATAGAAAAAGTTGAGGCCTCGGGTCGTTATGATGAAAACAGTTTTTTTTCTGTTTCGAACGTAAATTTATTATTGCAATTGGGAACCTGGAAAAAAATCTGGTATCATCAACATCAGGATTATGTAAGCACAAAATAATAATTACATCAATGAAGATCAAACGCACATCTCACATCATCAGCCCAAACATCAATCAGACAACAGCCTTACTCAATACATTAAAAATTGTAAAGTTAGTAATAAAAACTTAAATAAATACTATAAGTATTTTAAACTAACCAAATAAATCTTTTCTTAATTATTTATTTTCTCGAATGCTTAGCTTATCTTGTTCTTTTTCTCGGTTTTTCCGATTATCAGCTGTTTTTATAGAACCCTCATCAGCAATCCGCAGGTTAACTTTGCATTAGTATATTGTTAGTATAGTATATTATTGAACATTTTGGAGTGAGGTTGCTGTGTCTGATTGATGAGTATGTTATTGAGAATCTATGGAGATCAAACACAGCACGGCTCACATCAACAGTCCACACATCAAACAGGGACTGCAATTTCTGTGTATGATGGTCATCATAATTTTTCACCCTCGTCTAACGCCTAAGCAGTTTGAGGAGACCCAATGTAGAGTTTGACCCAATTGTATCTGTCTTCTATCAACTGATTTCTTCAATTCCAATTTATTATTATAATTATTTTCTCAAAACATAAGCAAAACTATTTTAAAAATGTCTAAAAATAATTATCGGAATGGAATTTGAAAAACAAAACAAAGTCTCTAAAACATTGAAAAATAATTAACCAGTCAACGTACTGACAATTTTATAGTACGTAATAGGCTACATCTACATTGGATCCGATTCGGTGCGACGTTATTCTATCACATACGATGCTGGGGAGTATACATTATTCATATTTTACTATAAATTATAGTAAAATATAAATGTATTAAAAATAATTAAAAAATAATCTTAATTTCATAAATTTAAAGAACCAAATGTTATAACTCTCGATATATTTCAGTCATTTGGTTTGCTAGAGACGTCTCATCGTATCACACCGGATCCAATGTAGGTGTAGCCTAACGCTCCGATTCGGTGCGACGTGATTCTATCACATACGATGCTGGGGTGTATACATTATACATATTTTACTATACATTATAGTAAAATATAAATGTATTAAAAATAATTAATAAATAATCTTAATTTTATAAATTTAAAGAACCAAATGTTATAAATCCCGATATATTTCAGTCATTTGGTTTGCTAGCGACGTCTCATCGTATCACACCGGATCCAATGTAGGTGTAGCCTTAGGGTGAGATTGCTGTCTCAGATTGATGTGTTGGGCTGTCGATGTGAGATGTGCTGTTAGCATAATCATTAATTAGATACAGCCACCTCACTCCATGATGTTCGGTAATATATTGGCTCGTAACGAATGAAATGTCAGTTTCGTTTATTTACATTTTTCTTTTCAATAGAGATTAGATTATTTGTACACTTACAATTATCCTATGTATACCGTTTGAAAGATCATTTAATCCTTTTTCATAATCAGTCTTACTTTTCCTTTTGATTGTGAAGCCACGTTTTAAAAATAAATAATAATAAAATTATGTCTTCCGCGGAAATTCCTATAATTTTTCTCTACGAATTTAAAGTTGGCCATAGCGTCCCGGAGGCGTTCCGAAACATTAGTACTGTTTACGGTAAAGATAGAGTGAGCGAAAGAACAATCTTACGTTGCTTTGAAAAAATTCGGTCTGGGAATTATGACCTTACCAATAAAGAACGTGGTAGACCGAAGACTTGTGACAAGAAGTTGGACAACGAAAAGTTTAAAGAGCTGGTCGAAGCGGGCCCTTCCCAAACCACTCGTGAATTAGGTTCACAACTTGGAGCAAGTGCCATGACTGTTTCCAGGCACCTTAAGGAGCTAAGTAAGACAAAAAAGTTGGAAATATGGGTACCACATGAATTAACCGAGGCCCAGCAGTTCACCCGATTGCAAATGTGCTCCTCACTTCTGTTTCAGGAGCTGAATATATAAGTCCTTCCTCACCCACCATATTCTCCGGGCCTTTCTCCAACTGAGCTTTACTTTTTCCGTTGTTTGGTTAACTTTTTAAGAAATAAAAAATTTGACAACGAAAATGCGCTGAAATCGGCCTTCCAAGACTTCGCTTCTTCCAGAACACCAAATTTCTAGAGAGCGGGGACAGAAATTGGTTGTTTTACCTTGGGGGAAGTGTATTGAAAGTGAAGGATCCTATTTTGATTAATACAAGTATTGTTTAATAATTTTTTTATAATAATTTAAATTTGCACCTTCACTGACATTTCATATGTTACAGCCCAATACTTAGGCAAGATTAACGTGCGAATAGCTGATGAGGGTTATATAAAAAAACAGCTGTCCATGGAAAAACATAGAAAAAGAACAACATAATCTAACCGATTGAGAAAAAAAATATTAAGAAAAGATTTATTAGGGCCGCTAAAAATTCTTATAGTTTCGGAATAAAATTGGTTCAAATTTTTACTTTTTGAGTTTGATTACAAACTGTTATCATTTTTAACGTTTTGGAGTGAGTCTGCTGTCTCTGTTTGATGTCTTGGGCTGTTGATGTCAGATGTGCAGCGGTTGGTACTCATTTGTGTGATATTTTTTGTGCAGTTTTTAGTTAGTTCTGGTTAGTTGTCTGTGTTTTATTTTTTTTGGAGTTTTCCAATCGCATTCTAATAACAATTCATGATTGAAACAGAAATAAAAATGTTTTCATCATAACGACCCGAAGCCTCAACTTTTTCAATTTTCTCTTCCAATTAGAATTTTATTCTTTATTGATACGGTGGTTTTATATATTTGGAGTAAAAAACAACATTTTCTAAAAAATGTATAATTTTACATAAATATACAATGGAATATGAAATTTTCCAACATAAAGTGTTATTAAAACATTGTTAGGATTTTAATTGGAGGAGGAAAAACTATAACGAGATATTAAAGTTGAGCAACAATGATAATAATAATAATAGCAATAAAGTTAATCATACTATGGTCAAAGTAAAGTACAATTATATATCAGTGATACACCTACTATTATATTTTAAAGTATTATAACACTTAAAGATAATTTATGTTATGATAGAATATGTTGTTCAACGATGTAAAGATTTGTACCACTGTATTAAAAAAATAATTATATTTACTGCATATATTGTATTTTTTTTTTTTATTCAATTTAAAATACATTTTTATTTTACCAAAAGGATGGGAAAAAAATACAAAACTATAAAATTAAGAAAGATTCTCATTTTTCTTGAAGACAAATTATATTTTTAGATTCGGTGTATATTTTTAGGTAAATAAATCTTTCAGACCGTATAGATATGGAAAGCAAATTTCTAAAAACTTCTCGTAACCTTGGCAGATAATATACATTTAGCATAAAAGAAAAATTAGCATATTTTATCTACTTGGCATTGACCTTAAGATATGTTTCTAATTTTCATTGTTAATGCGTAATTCGTTTTTAATTTTTTGAATGAGAAAGTGTTAGAAGTAGTTTATAAGATTACTCCAAAATTTATTTCATCGATTAAAAAAAAAATTGTTCATAGGATGTAGAGCTTTGAAACAGAATCGATTCATTCCCAGCCTTTCTCAATATTCTAAAGCTGGCTTCACATATATATTCTATATTGTCCACATCCCTACAACAGAAATGTCGAGTGTCAAGATGAAAATATTCATGTTTTTATTCAAATGAAAATATTGCAGTCTATTGTGTAGTTTTGTTTCATATCGGCAATAAATAAGTGTCATGAATCAAGGGTAAACTACTAATGTAAGTGCACAGCTGATATTTATCCTAAATTAATAAAACATGAAAAAAATAAAATAAAAGCTGTTTGAAACATGGTAGATATGAAGGCACGCCTTAAAAATACCGCGAGCAAAGTCATAAACACACATTTATTTATTTATTTTTTTATGGTGAATATTTTTAAATATTTTTGCAGTGGTTGGAGCGTATCGGTGTACACAGAAGGTGACAAATGGGTTATATCCCAGCCGAAAGTTATGATTTTTATCCACTAACAAAATACAATCAGAAACTCAGAAAAATACATAAACTAGTTATTAGACGGCAATCGGAACACGACACTAAAAATGAACTAGAAAATAATTAACAAGCCCAAGTTTTGCCAGCCTCAGATCATTTACAAAAAAAAATCACATCGATGAAAATCAAAAGTAGCACATTTCAGTCCACGATTGATACTATACTTCAATATACTTCAATGGCAAAGGAATCCAATATACGAACAGCTGGATTGGTTATATAAAACAGATTTAAAATAGTTATATATAAACCAATAAAAATGCATATATAAAATAAGCCAATCTAGTAAATTGTGTTTTATTGTTTTAAATGTATCAAGTTTTTCGAATTTTCGAATAACATTAGTTCAAAGTTTCACTATTGATTTTTTATTAATGACCACTTCCGAATTCTCTACAAAGATGACTGGTTAGATATTATATATAATTGAGAACGTGGGTTTTGGATTGTAATAAATATTTATAAACTTTTATAGTTTTGTTATTTATATATATGAGTGAAAGCATATGCTTAGAACACATTATATTATGGTTATGATTTGACCCAGCGAGCAAGATAATCATCATAAAACTAAAATGTCAGGTGAGGCATAAAGTAGGCAACGACGCACTGTAAAAGGTTAAGGTTTAACCCACTCCTCCCAAAATCTTACAAAACGTAATGGAAAAACTATACATATATATATATATATATATATATATATATATATATATATATATATATATATATATGTATATATATACATATATGTATGTGTGTGTGTAATGGTTCTATATCATATATCATATTCTAGTAAATAAGAAGCAATATCAGTTTAAACATCCCAATGTCTAAAAATTTATCAAACAAAACAAAAAGTCAGTAACAAATAACAAAAATTAATACAATTAGAAAAAAAAACCCTGACTAAACTGAATTAATGTTTCCTTAGAATTTCGGAATGTAATAATGTGACAATTGCAAAGATGAAAAAAAGACTTAATTTAAATAGAACTTATGCTTTAGGAAGCTTGTACTTCACTAGTAGGTGTAGGTTACATTATTAATCCTACATAGCCTATCTATTTATAAACTACTTTACACATATATTTACATATAACTTACATATATGTAATTATTAAGGCATCTTTTATTTATTCGTTATATCTACAATAACTGTAATAAGCAATTAAAATACAAGATTTCATATTCATTTAATTCAGATTAAGACCAGCTCATTAACGATGGTTTTGGTGAAAGTGGTGTACAAGTTGTACTAACGTGGAGAGATTGCAAGCCACAGCTTTTATACCTAATTATTACACTTGGCGTCCTCACACTAGAAAGGCTTCAACGCTTACTAGATAAACGCTCTATAATCTCAACTAATTACAAAAGACTCATATACATGACTAGTATAAGACCTGTTTGGACTTACAGAGTAGAGCTTTGGGGCACGACTAAGCCATTGAATTCCTCTCGTATCCAATCCTTACCATCCAAAATACTTCGTAAATCCTCAATATTCCTTACTTTGCTAATAAATTCATCCGTAATGAGAATAATGTCCCATTTGTTGCTGATTTGGCCCGAATTCGATATTAATCCTTTCAAGACAAACTATATTCCCACCAAACCCACTACCTACCTCTTCAAATCCTGATCATTATCTTCAATCATCCGAGGCGTCTGAAAAGAAGATGACCATCTAAGTTCAATGTCGTATTTGATTACTACTACTGGGTAGTTTATCGACTTGTATCTCATGTCATAATACAACATTAATTCTATTTACTACTTGCATTATTAAAATAAAGTTTCAAATTTCAATAAATTAATCTTTTAAAAATATTAATAGGATTTATATAAAAATGATGGAAAAACTATGTTGCGAAATCCCTATGACGGTGAATGTAACATGAAAATCCTAAGGATTATGTTTTAACACTCTAATGTACCATATTACCTTTGAAAGTATGTTGATGATGCTAATTTTTTTTTTTTAAATATTATCAATCCCAATAATTAATAATGTATAGTAAGATAGCATTATTTCTAATACTATTAGTACTAATACTAATAATATATTAGTAATACTTTAAAAAATGCCTGCACCACTATATCCCCAGAAGGGTATTGGGTTCAGTTCATGGTAGAGACTATACCCTTGTAGGAGAACGGTTTTGTAGGCAGCTCTTACCCACTTATGAATTAAGGGTACCCACTTTGTAGATTCTGGGTTACCCAAGATGGCATGTAGATGCCACAGGGTCTACCCGTGGTTGTTAACAGACTAAATTATTAATCTGCCTTACCTGGATTTGAACTCAAGTCCTTCGACACAGCAACTCAGTGCTCTACACCCTGAGGGCTCCTCTCATTAGTACTACTACTTAGTAAAAATGGTTGTAAAATGGTATTAATAAATTTTTAGAGCCTTAAAAGCAATGTGCATTTCATATATTGAGTTTACTGAATGACTGATCTTTTTAAATTTAGATAACGCGATTTAATTAATTAAACATTATTTTCCTAATTCCTTTTTCTCCGCTGAAAACATAAAAAAGCTCATTAAAAATATTGTGCTCGTAAAATTAATATTATGATTAAGGTATAATTAAACAAACAAGGTTTGTCCCACGCTTGTGTGAATAAAATTATCAAAGGTCACGAATTATGATGTACTTAATATGCATGATGGCATGTAAATAATTAAAACTGTAGTAAACTCTTAATTTATTAAAATTTAATATAGATCTATAGTCAGTGTGAAAGTTTCTCAGGAGGCATTTATCGATCATTGATTTACTATAGCTCAGTTTTCTGTCTATCAAAAACGATGATAGATGTCGTAAAATTAATATTATGATTAAGGTATAATTAAACAAACAAGGTTTGTCCCACGCTTGTGTGAATAAAATTATCAAAGGTCACGAATTATGATGTACTTAATATGCATGATGGCATGTAAATAATTAAAACTGTAGTAAACTCTTAATTTATTAAAATTTAATATAGATCTATAGTCAGTGTGAAAGTTTCTCAGGAGGCATTTATCGATCATTGATTTACTATAGCTCAGTTTTCTGTCTATCAAAAACGATGTATTTTGACAACCGAAATGTCAACAGAAGGGAATTTCATGTAGTAACGAACCCAAATTTCGAATCTTAAATAATTTTATTTTAAAAACTACAAATTTAATAATTGTAATTAAAAAGTAAAGTTTGTACAAAAAATCTAACGAATGCGAATATATGCAACATAATAATGGTTGTGGACGAACCATACAAAACTTCAAAGGAATAATTTGAGGGGTCACTAGTGGTTTAGTAATGTTCTAGGACACTGCTTTGCAGCCCGGCAGGTGCCTCCACGAGTTTTTAAATGAAAGAGGAAATACTTGGTTATAATCGGTGCGGAAGTTAAAATGGCGTCAGTTTCTTGTTAAAGATCCCTAGACCATTTATTATTAAATGTACAATTAGTATTTTACAATTTTTTAGTAATTTAGGATTCCCACTGTAGCTTCGTTCAATTAGCATCATAGTGCATAAAGTGACGTTAAATGGACATACTAAAGTAGAAAATATCAAAACAAATACAAATTCAGATCTATACGATTATACTTTATTTACATATAATTACAAAAAATGTTGACAACTTTTAAAAATGATAGTCAACCCACTTTCAAAGGTATGAAGTTATCATGCAAACACCAGCGATTAGCCATATGACCATAAAGCGACGTTAAACAAACACACAAACGAAACCATTGTTTTGAACACGTTTCTTGAAAATGTTAGAAAAATTCTAAATTTAACAATATTTTATAGATTATTCTTTAAATTTATATTAATAATTGTTTTAAAGTTTTACTAATAAAAAGATGATTTTGGATTACAACACTATTTATTAAAATTTCACAAATCTGATTTAATTTAGATACACACACTAATTATGTAATGAACAGATGTTTCCTTTATTAAGTTATATTGATCAGCTTTAATCGATGTATCGAACAGTGATTTTATTTTAATTTAAAATAATTATAAATATTTAATGTCTCCTACATAATAATTGAAACTGGAATTGAACGCTATGAAAATTCAGGGCATTGTTTTAGGTTCCAATTCCCTCCTTACTTCCATCCATATCCTCCCAACATTAATCCTAAACGATCACCCCATCACGTTCAGCTCCTCTGTCAAAACCCTAGGCATTACCATTGATCAAAACCTTTCCTGGGAACACCACATCACCCAAACATCCCCAAACATAGTTCCCTGAAGTTATTCCATCGTTCTCGACATCTCGTTACACAACCATCCCGTAAGCTCCTCGTATCATCTTCCACCACTTTGACTACTGTAGTGTGGTATACGGAGGACTTTCTAAAATGCTTGAAGACAGATTAAAGGTTTTAATGAATTGCTCTCTAAGATTTGTCCTTGGTACTCCGAGACGATCCCGCGTTTCCCATCTATATGATGAGTTAAAGTGGCTGTTCCCTCCCTTCCGAAGACAATATTTCCTAGGTTCATTCTTAACCCATCCATTAACTCTCAACACCCTTCATATATCTACAGTCTCCTCCAATTAAAATCCTCAGTCCTGCACCATAAAACAAGATCTTGCCCTTCCGATCTCTATATTCGTTCTCTTAGAACCAAAGGATTCGAACGTTCCTTCATCGCCCGATCCACCACTGTGTGGAACTCAATCCCTCCTAACATCCGTCATGCTCCCTGCCTTATCGTCATTTAAACCTTGGTTTTCCATAATCTCCTGACTTCCCATCCAATCCTCTCACCAGGTTTGTCATTTGCCTAGAATGAAATGTATTGAATAATTTATTGTGTTATTTCGGTGTTTTAATTTTGTTTTAAGAAAATGTGCATCAAGTAAGAAAAGTATTACTTGCTAGCTCATGAATTTAACAGATGTTATGATTATCTATTCTCTTTAATTACTTAATATCTTGTCAGGATTCGTCATGTTTATTTACTTATTATTATTAAAATTATTATTATTTGTTTATATATTTTTTATTGTTTTCTGTCACTTTTTATACCCTTTATGATTTGTATCATGTAGCCTTCTAGCCTGATATATATTATGTTTCTATTTCTGTTCATGTTTGTTATTCTAAAGGGACTTAGTCCCAGAATAAAGTTACTTTTCTATTCTAATTAATAATTAATTAACAATTACCGCGAGTAATGATATCGCTCTTTAAATCGAGGGATTTATAATTAACTTATGGTTATCAACGCAAGAGTTTTAAAGCTAGATTTAGTATTTTACAAGTCTACTTATTTTTGGCTCATCCTATACTTATTTATCCATTTGGGAATGTTTTATTGAACTAGTATACCCTAGCGAGAGCTTCCCATTAAATATCTATCCATCATCCTAGAATGTTGGATAAAAGCGATAAGTTATGGAAAAATGTATATATTGGAAAAGATAATATTTATTATATTATTGTACACTATTGAGACCAAAGAGCTGAGCTTGTACGGCCATTTAATGAGAATGTCAGAAAATCGATGGCCCAAGAGAATAACAAATTATGTTCCTAAGGAGAGAAGGAGAAGAGGACGTCCGGCAAAGAAATGGTGCGATGGGTTGCAGGAAGGAATGGCAGCCAGAGTGCTTACAGAGGAGGACTCCCAGACCGGGAAACGTGGAAGAAATCATTGTCAGCTTACGACATATGACAATTGTTATAAGAAAGTCGTATTATAATAAAATAATATTTATTTACCACGCATTTAGTGAAGTGAAATAGTTTATAATTATAATATTGGATTAACAGTCTATTTTATAATTAAAAAATAAATTCTAACAAATCCCGTCAAATCAAATCAAATCATATATATATATATATATATATATATATATATATATATATGGGGCTTCACAGAGCCATCGAATTCCTCTCGTATTCAATCCTTACAATCCAAAATCCTTCGTAAAATCCTCAATGCTGCTCACTTTGTTAGGAACAAAGTCATCCATAATGACCTCAACGTCCCATTTGTTACTGATTTGGCCCGAATCCGGTACCAATCATTTTATGACAAATTTTATTCCTATTCGAACCGACTAGTTTCAAACCTAGCAACCTCTTCAATTCCTGATAATCCTCCGAGGCTTATGAAAAGAAGATGATGGGAAGGCTAGTGATCTTCTAAGTTTAATTTTTTATTTGAGTACTACCACTGGGTAGTTTCGCTACTTTATACATGCCACTGTGAATGATTCCTGCTATTTACTTGTTGTATTGTTATAATACAGTTATAAGGTTATATTAAAAAAAATTGTGAATTATTATAATGGGGTATGGTATGCGAAGTGGCTCAGTGGTTATATAGCTCTTAGTTACCGTGCTAAAGGGCCTAGATTCGAATCACGCTCCTGGCAGACTTTCATTTAATCTGTTAGAAGCCGGGGATTGATCCTAAGGGATCTAGGACTCTCCTGGGGCTCTCCCAGCCTTTCTCATGTGGGTACCTAGAATAAGGGGGGAATTCTGGCGTGATCAAGGACAAATCACCTCACTTAATAGCCGTTGTCCATGAAACAGTACTGTCTCTACCACGTACTAAATCCAAGGACCCTACATTGGTTTAGCTTTTCCAATGAAGCTAAAATATAACAGAAAAATTCATCACTTCAGTGAAACATAATAAACCTTATAGAATAATTTTTTTTAGAATATTTAATAAAATCACTATAGTGTGGTTCGAAACATTGGTTTTTTACTACTTCAAGAATTTATTTTGATCTCCATTCGGATTAATATGCATACTGTACTGTATTTTTTTAGTGATGGTATAAATTAAATTTTAATATATTTTATAGTTTAATAATTGAAGAATTCCATTAATTTTATTTAATATGTGGGTCCATATAACTAAGAACTGTGCTCGTTGAACTGAGGACAAAGACAGTGCAGCATTCACTAGGGAGCAAGGATTAGGTCATGAGCCCTTCAGTGCCCTAAGGACTTTGAGACGTTCCCTCAGGAAATTGTTTCGGGAGAGAATAGAAGAGGAGCTTAGTCCGAACGCCTCCTAATGCCTTATCTAATGCAATCTCTTGCAGATCGCTCCTCCAAATAAACAGAGGCTTTGTTATTCTTCATTCAATTATACAGTGACAATACTTATTGAGAAGAGAAGGTAAAAAAATCTGCTTAAGACCAAAAAAAAAAAAAGTAGATTAGAATTCCCTTTTCTTTTAATCATTTCAACGGATAATGCCATCAGGATAATTCTTGGAATATCTTATTTTACTTCTTAAAGTAACTTGGGTCCCACTTAATTACAAAAGGCTTCTATGACATTAAAAAATAAAGATATATTGAATAATCGAATAAATATTCTGTGGCAAAAAAACAGGCAGGGTTTTTTACAATTAAAATATTGAGCACCGGTCCGTCGAGGAAAAATGAAATGGCTAGGTCACAACAGGTTAGGTATGATCAAATAAAAAAAAAACTATTTAAAACAAATTGAGCTTTAATAAGTAAAATTTATTTTAAAAAATATATCAAAATGAAATGCAAATTATGAAATATATAAATTAGAATGCAAATGGAAAAAAACACAACCAAAGCCTTATGTTTCTAATCTGGAGCAAAAACAAACAATTACCAGTCGACGTTTCGCCTATTCAGGCATTATCAAGACTCAAAAAAGAGTAATATCAATCAAATCTCAAAGAAGAAGTGCAATACATCCGAACGAATAACCGCCCAAATAGGCTCATAACCTGAGACCGCACTTCCACCCCAAGACGTTCAACCCAAAACTCTTGAAGAACTGAAGAAAATATTGATACAGGTGTCGGCCTCAACATATCTTGTAGCCTGCATTACTAGAAGAACATTTTGTTACTGTTAAAATATGGATCATCTGGAGGTTAACGAATTTATTTTCTGAAAAAATTTGGGACTATCAAGAGGAACAACAAAATTCTACATGTTCAATCATTATTTAAATTTAATATTTGAAAAATAACAAAAAAAAAAAAGAAGGAAATAATGATCCACAAGATAAAATAGTTGCTGTAGTAAGTATGATATATGGTCATTCCATACTTTTTTAAGAAGATTTAGGGACATAATCAACCATCTAAACCGTATCGATAGTGTATCGATATGATTATCGAAATATCATTCTAATAATAAAATATCGTTTTGGCCTATAAAGAGTTAACCTTGAGGTGAATATAAAAATTAAAAGTGTTTTTAAACTTGAAAAAATGAAACTGATTTCTGACCAGGTTTGTAGGTAAACAATGTTTTTCATAAGAATTAAAATTATAAATGTTTAAGTTTAACTTAATAAAAAAACATAAGATACCAAGAGTAACTAGAATTAACAGGGACTAACTGTTGAGGTAGCCGACTCACTCAAGGCATTAGGTAACATGATAAATAAGGATGTTTGTTTTTGTTTTCCTTGCTGTTTTTCTATTTTTTAATGAAAAATACAGTTAGTTTGTAGTTAGTGGATTTTATTAATTTGGAGTTATTGTTTGTCAGTTTTGGATTAAACCTATACAAATTAGGATTTTTATTTGAAACAGTCCACCGGTCATTCCACCTTATAATCGATTCCCCCCTAATTTTGAATTATATGAACGAAATTGGTGTTTTGTAAAAAGATGGAGTAAAATCACTTTGTGCTGCCTCTTTTGCTAAATTATCCGCTATCTCATTGACCTCAATACCAGAGTGACCCTTTACCCATATTATTTTATAGAGAAATGTAGAAGCCTAAGTGTGCATAGGTTCATTCTGATATTTTCTGTAAGTTCGTCATGTATATCTGTGTTGAGAACTGATTGTATCAATACCATGTTATCTGTGTCTATAATTATGTCTGTATGTATGTTGTTTGGAAGGTCAAGAAGGAATTCTGTCTTTTTTACGATTGGGTACTTCTCAGCTTGGTTGTTGGAAAACGTGGAGCCTTGTTTGTACTGGGCACTTCGCATCTTCCCATTCGTGTGCCAAAGTAGCCGAGCACATCCTACATTATTGACTTCTTTATTTTGTCTGTGTAAATGTTAATGATTTCTGTATCTGTTCTCTTCGGTTCTGTCAACTTCGTGTAAAGTTTGGCAAACGTTGATGGGTGTAACCAATCTAAAGGTTCAGATTCCTGTTCTATCATGCTATTGTCGTTTCTCTAAAGTTTTCGTTACTCAGTTTAATCGATGAAAGTTTTACGATTTCGTAAATTTTAAGATCGATGGGTACAATTCTTGCTAAGACACAAGCTGCGTCATATGAGATAGTTTTATGTCCTTTGACAATCCTGAACCCGATGATTATTTGTAGTTTCTGAATTTTCACATTTTTCCACATTTGCTTTATGCCAAATCGGCACCGTGTAAAGTTATGGTTGTCCATTTTGGGAATCAACGCCCCCCTGGTAAATATTCCTCAAACATTCGGCCCCAAGGCCCCAGGTTGTCCTTGTGGCAATAGTCAAAGAGTTAACTGTTTGCTTAGTCCCGAAGTATACCCTTTCTATGTGTTTTGACCAACTTAGTTTCCTATCGAACACAACGCCAAGAAAGGTCAATGTTCGGGTATTCTCCAATTGCTCATTGTCAATGGCGATGTCTAAATCCGGTATATACCTTTTCCTACTAAAAATAATGTATTTGGGTTTCTATGTTGAGTTCTAACTTGCATGTTTTTGTCCAATCATGTATTTTGATTAATGTTGAGCTTGCTATCTGTTGTAAATTTTGAAAATATTTTCCTCTGATTAAAAGTAATATATCGTCGGCGTAAATAATTAACTTTGAGTCAGTTGGTAAGTCAAGATCGAAAATTGTATTAGCTAAAATGTTCCAAAGAATGGGGGATAAAGAATATCCTTGTCGTGTTCCAAGTGATAGAGTTTTTAACCAGGAGATGGTATTCGTTTTAAAAATTAACCGTCTATTTTTAAGGAAATTTTTAATTAATAAATATAAATCCATTTAATTAATGAATATAAATTGTTTGAGATTATTTAATATAGCAGGCCACCAAGCATTGTCAAAAGCTCATTTTATGTCAAGACTGATGACTAGAAATTGATCTTTTTTATTTAAAGCTTCGCTGATATTCGTGATCAGTGAATATTACATTATTATATTGTATTATTCTAATGATTGTATTATGTAATTTAGACATTTATGTCAAAACATTATTCCTTACGATGGTAATACAATGGTTCTAAACGCACCTTTTTGGGACATAATTCATCCCTGACAGTTCTATTCATGATGGAGCAGTCATCTAAATGCCAACCTGCTCCCAGGTAAATTCACCATTGATATAAGGATTAATTTTTTGAGGTAACTCGTAAAAAATGTTTATTTTATAATTATCTTTATTTAATTCTGAACATATGCTTCTAAATACTTAATGCTTTATATCATCAATTGGCGATTTTCAGTCTGAAGTTTTCGTTGAAGGCAATATTTTATTTTATTTATATATCAATACATACTCTTAATAAATATATACTAAATACACAATATAATGAAATGCAAAGTGTTTACAAAATTATAGTAGTTTTTCTATTTTTTCTATTAAAACGATTAAATATGTTCTCAATTATTCAATTATATCACTAATAGATTTTTATAAGTATTTAGAGAAAATCAATTATTAAAATATTTTTGAATTTTAACTTATGTCATTATTCCCATAAAAAAGAAAGTTCAAACATGATACAACATTAAAAAAAAGAATGTTGGAAATGGAATATCACATATGTCATTCCTGAATTAAAAATCTTCAACCAATATAATCGCTACTTATCTTAAAAATCCTAATTTATGAGGTATGTCGTTGCTCTCTTGTTGGAGCGGTATATTTCTTATTTCAAATTTACTTTAAAATGGTATACCATTCGATTTGGAAATTGAAGTGAAAAAATGAAGAATAATGTGAGAGAAGAAAGGCTTCCTAAAAGTGCAGAAAGAGCATAAAATGTTAGATTGTGCTGCCTGAAGGAACTTACTTGACAGCTTCCATCTTAAATTTTAACCAGTTCTTGAGTGAGCGGAGCTGTCTTACCAACTTACTTCGCTTTGTATTCTCGTACATTCTCCTCTTGATATTCTACTCTGTTTCAATATTTTGCTTTAGCCATATTCACGTAGAAATAGTAGCAGGTTCTATTAAAAATAAAAAATAAACCTTTCCGACTCAATATAAACATTTTTAATATAGGAGGGTTTGCAGAGCTTAAAGGATAAACATATGGATCAATCATAAATTATTTATAAAAATTGTTAGATATCATCCTTTTCATTTGTTTGCTTTTGACTTTTGTTATTCAGTGTGTGAGTGATCGGCCCATACACCTAAGCCTGATATGAGGAGATGCCCCTTAAAGATTGTACAGACACACCCTTCTCCCTGCTTCATCTTTCCTGGTGTTCTGGACGAGGCTACTTCTCGAGACAGTGCATAATTGTACCCCTAAGATTGAAAGGAAAATCCCTCCTCCTTTGTCCGGGCTTGTAACCAGCAACTACCTCAGAGAGGCAGCAGGCGGAGTTTCTTCCGAATCTTGGACATTAACCACCAGGTATAAAAGCAAGATCAAAACATCAGAAATAAGATTCCTATACCTCGAGGTGTAGCCAGCAGAAAAAGTTATTGAGGAAAGCAGTCAAAGATGGCTTTGATATGTTCTAAGAATGGAAAACAGCACGGTGGCCAATATATTTATATAACAAATATAAGAATCTATACGAAGTCCATGGGAAGACCCCGACATACCTGGGAAGATGGTGTTAAGGAAAGCTACGCGAAGGAATAGAAGAAGAGAAATTATAGAGGATCGTACGGTGTGGTCGAGACTGTACAGAAGGAGACCATGCATTGCATAAGGGGTAGTGACGAATGATTATGATGACGATGATGGATATCATCTTATTGAGAATCGGGAAAGAAGAGTGTTTTTTTAAAAATTATTTGAGAACTCCGCGACTAAAGTAATGTCTTTAGCTATCTACAAAATCATTAATGTGATACGGAAACTATTCAATGTAATCTCACTATCAATCATACATCGATACCTATGCAATAACTAATGTATATTTATACATCTGCAGCAATGGTTTTTAAAAAAAATATTTTATTGATATTTACAACTATAATAATATTACAATAAGTAAATCAGCTAAAATGAAATGAAAAACATTTGTGCAGAAACTACCCATCGGTAGCACTCCAATAAAGTTCTACAGTAGAAGGTCTCGAGGCCACCTTCTTTTCAGACGCCTCGGAGGGTTATCACGAATAGTATGGGAAGCAAGTTGAGACCCTAGCGGATTCAAGTGTGTATGGAGCTTGCCATGGAAGGATATGTATCTAGTTTGGGCCAAATCAGCAACCTATGGGATATTAAGATCATGATGGATGAGTTTGTTTGTGACATCATAAGGAGCATCAGCAATGCTTAAATCGACTTTGGTCAGAATGAGGTGATCGTATTGATGGAAGCGGAATCGTGTTATTCTCGTAGTATTGGCTTCAAATGGAGTTATAAGCAATAACTCCATTGTAAGGCAAGGCCTGATGTCGCAGGAGTGGTGCACCCCAGAGCACAATATATAGAACATATGCAATTTGTAATTAAAGAACGGTAAGACAAAAATTAAAATAAAATAAGCCAAAGTAAAAAAAAATAAACTTAGCCATCTTGTCATAATGAGAATGACACAATTCCGCTTCCCTCAGTACAATTTTCACATTTGGAGCAAAATTTAAACTAACCACATAATCAACAGCAGAGATATTGTATGTAATTCGTATTTACAGTGTGTATGTGAAAACATAGGAATGAATAGAATACGGCATCGTTGTTTATTTTTATTATTATTTTAAATCCCAGCCGTTTTATTATTGCATATGCTAACATAGATGCTTCGCAACACACCATTAAACACCATAATAACTAATGTTAACGCTCATTAAACTAGTTTCATTACTTTTTTTCCCCTCTATATATCGTTATTATCAATTTTAATTAATTAGTTTCATTACTTGTTTTTCTTTTGTCATATTTAATTCTTTAGTTTGTAATTGATTTGATTATAATGAACGAGAGAAAAAATATTGGAATAATTGTACATAAAGCTTTATTTTTGTAATTAGAAGTCAGTAGATTATATATATTTATAGATAATGTGAAGCATCACATTAATTCATGTCGACAAAACAAGACCGCCGTTGTCTTGGTGACGGCGGCGATGGACCACCGTCGTCTTGGTAACGGCAGCGAGACGCTTACAGTCATTGTTGCTTCGAACATCAATCAGTGAACACTCATTGCGAGTTTCTTTTAGTGTAGACTTACTGCAGTCTAATATTACTCATTACGAGTACCTCTTGTAATTACATTTCATTGTTGCTTTGAACATCAATCAGTGAACACTCATTGCGAGTTTCTTTTAGTGTAGACTTACTGCAGTCTAATATTATTCATTACGAGTACCTCTTGTAATTACAGTCATTGTTGCTTCGAACATCAATCAGTGAACACTCATTGCGAGTTTCTTTTAGTGTAGACTTACTGCAGTCTAATATTATTCATTACGAGTACCTCTTGTAATTACAGTCATTGTTGCTTCGAACATCAATCAGTGAACACTCATTGCGAGTTTCTTTTAGTATAGACTTACTGCAGTCTAACATTACTCATTACGAGTACCTCTTGTAATTACATTCATTGTTGCTTTGAACATCAATCAGTGAACACTCATTGCGAGTTTCTTTTAGTGTAGACTTAGTGCAGTCTAACATTAAACATTATTCATTACGAATACCTTTGGAGCTCCTGGCGTCATCAACATCTTTCGACACAGTGGGAGTAACGACGATCGCCGATCGTGTTGAGTATCTGACATAATACTTCTCATAAGGTATTTCTAATTAATACTTATACTAAAGGCCTTGGTGAAGAGAAGACGTCAGAGACATATTTTTTGCTGTCACTTATGGACATTTAAGTCTATTATTGCTATATTAAATTTAAATTAATAGTTTATATAATAAATTAATTTCTTCTTTAAATTATACATCTAAATTATATTCAGTAAATACCAGGCCTGCGTAGTTATTGTTCATAATTATTAATTTATTCATTGTTATATATATTTCATTAACCATATGTTTTTTTTTGTTGTTTTTTTTTTTTTTGATAATTTTTATCTATTACATGTAATTCTCTCGTTCATTAAATTTAATTTTTGTTCATTTAAATATTTCTTATTTTAATCCTCTTTTGTTTCTAACAGCATTAATCTTATTTTCTTTCTCATCCATAAATTCATTAACATCGTGCTCATAATAACCGGCATTTAATTGACACGGGGTCGGAGATTTACACCTGTTGGCTTTATTTCCTTTATGGTGTCGCTCTCCCCAACAACTAACTTATTATTTTATTTTATCTATATCCTTTTAATCCTTTAGATGCAACAATGCTATAATTTGCCTATCCTATTATTGAAAGGCCGCGGCCATTGGGTGGGATACTTGTTGCAGGAGGTGTTCCCAAACATGCAAACCACCGGCGACTCTAACCTAAAATAGACGACAGTCTATTTAAAAATAACTCGAATCTGGTCAACATGTGATTTGTCCCGTTTAGAATATTTGTCACTTGGTATACATTATGAGTCTTCCTGTAAACGTTTTGCAATTATTTCTGAACTATGTTTGAATTGTATTTACAACCAACTGATTATTCATGTTAAGAAATATGGTTAATGAAAAAAAACCACATTGTTTCAGATAACATTTTTGCTTTCTTAATTGTGATCAATATGGATCTTGATACTCCAATAAAATTCTCAATTATAATTCTAGGGAGATGTTATATATAACGGTTAGTTTGGTTCCAATAACTAACTACTATAAAAGTTTGAAACTTTTTACTCTTTCACCACTTTCATAAAGGCATAGTTAAAACGCTCAGTGGTACAGCGATCAAATGCCACGCGAACGTCTTTAGTTCAAATCCGGCAGTGGCAGCTAATTCGATCTGGTGAACTCTACTGGGACTCACCAAGCCTCTATAAAGTGCGTACCCGAAATAGGGAAAAAAACCTGACGGTTGAGCTTGATCTCGAACAAATATCCCCCGTGCACAACCGTTGTCCTAGGGTGCAGGTTATTTATTTATTTTTCTGTAAAATTTCCTGAAAATTGATATCTCTTTCATTAAAATCCATCGCTAATGAGTTCTGGGAATGGGGCCAATGTATATTTAGGTTTATCATAACATAAACTATGTTAATGTAGAAAAACAATATTATATAATCCTAATTTTTGTCAATAAACTATTTATTGACTAACGAAACTATTTTCGAAACATTCGATAAAATCAGAAACTATTCCTCTGTTAGAGCTGCCAATTTTATTGAGCAACAGAAGGCACCCCAAAAAAATGTCAAGGTTGGACTTAAAATATTACAGTTCTTTTACCGCGACACTACATTTGTCTCTCTCATTTATCATTTCATGAGGTGATTGAGGGAAACTGAATCAGTTTACTGAATTAGTATAGATATTTCAATGTTTTTTTTTTTATAGTTATACTTTCATATATTAACATACCTTTCTTGGTAAACGTTTGAAAATTTATTTCACATTGATTCTTGTTCGGAGCAGAGTGGCTCAGTGGTAGAGCACTGAGTTGCCATGCCAGAAACCTAGTTCAAATCCCGCTGCAGGCAAGATTTTTATTTACTCTGTTTGGAGCGGGAGATGGATCATATCGGATCTAGGGCCCTCCTGGGGCTCACCCAGCCTCTATAAAATGTTATAAGAATAGGGTACCCTAAATAATGGGGGAAACCTGGCGGTTGAGCCTGACCTAGGACAAGTCACCTCCTTGCAGAACCGTTGTCCATGAAACAGTACAGTCTCTACCATGTACTGAACCCCATACCCGTTCACGGGCTGAAGTGGTACAGGTTAGCTGCTGGAGATAGACCCTATGGGATCTAGGAACCTCCTAGGGCTCACCCAGCCTCTATAAAATATTATAAAAATAGGATATCCAAAATAAGCGCGGAAAAATCTACGACCTAGGACGTCACCTCCTTGCAGAACCGTTTTCCATGAAACAGTACAGTCTCTACCATGTACTGAACCCCATACCCGTTCACGGGCTGAAGTGGTACAGGTTAGCAGCTGGAGATAGACCCTATGGGATCTAGGAACCTCCTAGGGCTAACTCAGTCTCTATAAAGTGGAAACATCATGCGGTTTAGCGTGATCTAGGAGAGATCACTTACCTTCACAACTGTTGTCCAAGAAACAGTACTGTCTCTATCACATACTAAACCCTAGACCCTTCATGGGCTGTACTGGTACGGGTTTTTTTTTCCATACTCACTGAAGCAATGGTGTAAATAATATTAGAGTTGTTTATGGCAAAAAGAAGATACCTGCAAGAGGATGATGCAGTGTATCAAAGTATAATTTGGATAGGGATCTTTAGTGAGTATCTGTCATCGTAATGCCTCGGGATTCCCATTTTAATTCCCTTCCGAAGAACAACATAACTAAGTCTTTTTTACATCTTTTAAGAAATAAAAACACATGACGGACTGTGAACCCGCGGTCTTGAGTCATGGTTACGCTATCGATTGAACCAAAGGTGACAATATGATGTCTGTTAAAAATAAATAACCATGTCTTCATAGGGTAATGTCTATTATATAAGATTAAGGCTTTAATTGTGCTGTAATTTAGTATTAAATAATTTATTATTTTTAAATAATTATGATGCACGACTATCTGAAGTTTCCACTCTCATGCTTTTACATATCGCTTTGTTTTATAAATCCATATAATCAGATCATCATCATCGTAATCATTTTATCCCCGTTTACAGCTGACGCAATGTGGGGTCACAATTTGTAGAGTCTGGATTTTTATGTCTCGTTCCTGGGCCAACCCTCTTCTCTTACTCCAGTCCATATTCCGCCCCCTGAACGCCTCTTTGACACTCTCCTCCCAAGAAATGCGCGGTCTTCCTCTTGGCCTTCTTCCCTCCGCGCTTGATTCGTACGTCTTCCAGACAGTTCTTTCCTGGTCCATCCTACGGAGGTGACCGAATCACCTTAGCTTGTGCTCCTCTAGGACGCATCTGTATGGATTGGATCCGATTCTTGTGTTTCGAGGTGAGCGTTCACGTTTCGGAAGAGTAGGAAAGAATAGGGATGAACGTCGATTTATAGATCCTCATTTTAGTTTTTCTCGTCATTTCCCTTTTACCCAGGAAACCCCTTCGAAGCAAACTAAATACTTTTCCAGCTGCACCGATTCTCTGAAAAACTTCCTCATCAATGTAGCCGCTTTCGTTGAGATGAGGACCTAGATATTTGAAATTATCAACCTGCTCTAATCTTTCTCCACTCGCTCTTATCACCCTCATTATTCTCCGGGGTTTCTTCCCTATCCTCGTACATTTGGTCTTTTCCGGGTTAATTCTCATTTTTATCGTGGTCACTTCCTCTTGAAGAACATCTATGTTGTATTGGAGGTCTTGGTCGTTGGAAGCCAGCAAGGCCAGGCCATCCGCGAAAGCTGACACAGAAAATCTTATGGGCTCTAAGTTTCTGTGTCCTATCTGAAACTGTCTCATTCTTAGTTTAGCTTTCTTTATCGCCCTATCCAGGACAACTATGAAGAGCAGCGGACTCAAGCTACAACCTTGACAAATACCTGATTTTGTCTCGAATTCCTGCGGTATGGGGTTTTTAGAGTTATAGATTCGTGCTATCAAATTTTTTCTATAATACTTCATAAAACAATTGAGGCGTGGAGATGCAAATAGAGGTTAATCCATATTTTATCATTTTTAATTTTTTAAATGTTTTTTTCACAAAGTTAGCGCCCTCTATACGGTGGTACATGGTTCAGCATTCAAAACATTCTAAATCCAATCTAATTTTTTGTTCAAAGTTTAGGTTGAGATGCAGAAGGGGATAAATCCTTGTTTATCAAAATAGCCGCTTGGAGCACTACGTACGCATGAGCGAAAGTGACATACGATAATTGACGTAATTTTTGCTGTTGTTGGTCACTCATTTCTTCCATCGAATAGGGTATTTGGTCTAATTGAGAAGGACATAAAAAAAAGGGTATAACAATAAAGCCAGAGGAGTACGTGGACATTTTTAAAGTCCACGGGAATCCAATATTACTTGCAGGAAAGGTGATCGACTGGAAAAAAGTCTTACAAAACATTATGAAAACACCTGCCCAGTGGCATTTCAAGTTTATGGAAACAAAAAGATTCCTCTTGAAAATAACTGAGAACAATAATTATATCTTGATATGTGGGAAAGACACGACACTATAAATTCTGGCAACTATTTAGCTGCAACCAAAAAACATAAAAAAAATTGAAAATGTTTTATCACAATCCACAAAAATACAACCTGGTGCGAAACTAGTCCCTGCAAAGATACGCCATGTTGCCAGACTTTGGTGAAACATGTCGGCTCTCAATGGTCAGAGTTACTTGGACTACAAATTTACAAAGAAATAATGTTACTCACTGAAGGCAACGATGAAGATTACGAACTGGATTTTGTTCAAGAAGAAATAAATTCATTTGACCAATATGAACATAAGATCATTTGAAAATAAGATTGAACAAATATTATCATAATAAGTAGTTAATTTGTTTGATAAAAATAAAAAATAATTTTTTTCAGGTTATAACTTTAGATCCATGAATGTTCAAGACTATTGTTAGATATAAAAAAAAATGTTAAAAACAATTCTAATTATTCAGGAGAAAATAAGTCAACTTTGTTTTTTGTTACTTATTTTTTTAATCTAAGTTATTTCATTGTTTAATTATTAAAAAATATATAATGAGTTAATTGTCATGAGTTCTTTTTCCTAGTTTATTGAATTTTTAAAATTTACCCTTGCAAAAAGGGATAAATCAAATTTATTTAACTTGCTAAAAAATTTGGAATTTTGAAAATCTCAACAATATTGTGAAAGTGTGTTTCTGATATGGTTTGAAAACTTTTGATCCAAAAATAATTGTCTCAAATAAATAATCACCTGAATTATACATATTTTTGTGTTTCTTGATACCACGCCTCAGTTCTACTAATTTCAGCAAAGCACTTAACAGCAAAATAATAACGATGAATAAAAGCAACTACGAAAATTTAAAACTTCTCAAGCTTCTACTTTTATTAAGGAAAGAAATTTCATTTACATAAACTTTTAATAACATTAGTAATCACTTATAAAGTTTTAAATGAGGAAAGGAAAACATAAAGAGCAATAAAGAAGTGGAAATGAAGGATCAAAGGCCGCATTGAGTGGAGAAAGAAGAGAGAAATCTTAGAGCACGCAAATGATAACTCCCTAAGCGGTGAAGGAGGGCAGTTGCGATATAATAATTTAATAAATAATTATTTATAAAACAATACAAATTTGACCTTTTTGGAGCTAAAGCAAATAGAAATAGGGTCTATAGAAGTAGAGATCTTAGAGCCATATGATATTCCTGAAGATCAGTTTATAATGCATTTTATATATTATGTTTATAACTTTGATTTTATCTGGTAATCATTCCGCAGTTTGTCGCTTCGAGTTGAGTCACAACAAGTTTTAACTTTTCATTCATCCCCTTTTTAATATTTTCCAAAATTACAAGTTATCATAAGCTTTAGTATACAAAAGAGAATGTATACTTCTGTAATCATTCCATCTAGAAATGAACATTTCAACAATCATATATCAGCTATCTTCGAAATGTTAGTCGTTGGGATATCATCTATGTTTATACATGCTTCTCTTATTAAAATTAATTATATTAATAAATATTTATTTTCCCTGAAATGATTAATTGCCTTAGTAAATAACGGGATAGCAAATTATAGATTTATGGATCCATTTATTCGTATTTTTCTTTATAAAATATTATTTAGCGATCCAGTTAACAAATGGATTTTTAATCGTGTAGACTTCCGTAGAGGAAAAAGGGCCGGGAACAATATTTCACTGACGCGACTTAGTAATTAATTGTTACTAAATCCTGAATACATTGCCTTACAATAGACTACGCGGCACTAAATCATTCTTTTCTTGAACTCTAACAACGACCCGTTTTTATCATAAAGTCAGTTATTATGTTCTATGCATGTTTTGTCGAAATTTATATGTTTAAAGAGCTGTAAACTGAAAATTTTATTTTTATACTAAATATTAAACAAAAAAACTTTGTAAGGGATTTTTGGAACGCTTTTTTCAGTTTCTGAGAAATTTTACTATTTTCAAGAATTTTTTTTCAAAACGAATTTCCCATTTTATAATATTTACTAAACATCACTGTAAAGAAGTTTATATATTGAAGTACATAAAACCATTAACAACTTTTTATTTGGTTTATTTTAAATTTAGAAAGTTATCAAAGACACCGTTATATTGAACTGTTATTCAACATTAATTTCTTTAAAACAATTTTAAATTTTCTACTGCCGTTTCAGGCTACTTCAACACTTACTAGACATACGCTCTCAATTAATTACAAAAGACTCATATACATTACTATTATAAGACCTATTTGGACTTAGGTCTTGGTTTAAAGCTTTTGGGGCGTCACTAAGCCATCGAATTATTCTGTATTTACTCCTTATAATCCAAAATTTTTCGTAAAATCATCAACTTTCTTACGAATAAAGTCATCCATAGACCTAAATGTCCCTTTTGTTACTGATTTGGCCCAAACCCGATAACAATCTTTTCATGAAAAACTTTATTCCCACTTTAAAACACTAGTTTCAATCAAGCTATTTCTTCAGTTCACGAAACTCTTCCGAGGAGTCTGAAATGAATTTGGCCTGGTGACCTTATAAGTTGAATGTGTGATTTGAGTACTACCACTGGGTAGTTTCTCTACATGCCTTTTCCATGACATTATATTTACTTGTTTTATTGTTATAGTACAGTTGTAAATAATAAAAAATATCTTTTTTAATATAAATTAGGTGGTTTTTTTTTTGCTTTCGTATTGAGTCACTAACAAATGCAAATTAACAATATATATATTGTTGTTCTTCTATCAGCCTTGTTGCCCTGCCAGTATCTCTTCAGAGTTCTTCGCCTTTTGAGTTCTATATAAGGTCTTATAAAATTCCTTCAGTTCTTTGTCAGGCGATCATCCGATATTCTGAACAAAAATCCATAGAACAATACCTTGTTTTTTGTTATTGGTTCTGTTTGGTAGCCTGACTTATTACGCTTATTTCTCATATAAACCGACACACCTTAGATTAAAGTTAAATAAAATTTCGATTGCACCGTAATAATTATTTTAAGGTTTCTTTTTTAGATTTTGCTCATTTATATAGTTTTGATAAGAAGGAGAGTGGCTCAGTGGTAGAGCACTGAGTTGCCATGCCGGACATCCTTGTTCAAATCCTGCTGCAGGTCATGACTTTTATTTAGCCTGTTTGCAGCGGGAATGGATCCTATAGGATCTAGGACCCTTCTGGGGCCCACTCAACCTCTACAAAATATTATAAAAATAGGGTACCCAAAATAAGGGGGAAAAATCTGGCGGTTGAGCATGACCTAGGACAAGTCAGAACCCATGATATTGTCCATGATACAGTACTGTCTATACTATGTACTGAACCCCAGACCCTTCACGGGTTGTAGTGGTATAGGTATTTTTTTTATTTTATTTTTTTATATAGTTTTGATACATACAACACAATCACAGATAAAAAAAATTAAAAAAATGAAAAAAGATATATTTAAGATGATGATCATAACCAAAAACTTATTTGTACCATGATCCATAAACTGTTAGACAGGAGAGAGAAACTTTTGTTATATATCAGGATATATTTTGTGAAATACAACTATATGAGAAGTGGGGTGGGGGAAAGTGGGAGGGGAAGAATAGAGCGAAACGTTGTACCGGAAGTTCGTGGGAATTTCCCTATAGCCCGGAAATAAGGTGGGCATATATTTCATCCAACAATATTCCACGGGAAGTAGCTTAGTAACACTTTACACATTAACCTAGTTTTTTGTAAAATTAAATCATTAAGCAGAGAAGCATTAATAATTTTTAATTATATAATTTATGAACATATTTTTAGTAAAATTAATAATTTTTAATGTTTATAAATATACTAGAAAATAAATTATTTTAAATTTGCACACGTGTAATCTAATATTAGTTCTTCAAAAGAACAGTTCATAACTCAAAAAGCCTAATTTTTCAATAGAGGTAATTAAAAGTTCGATGTGAGTTAAAACAAAAATTTGGGCATTAGTAAAGAAAATCATTTCTTTAAAATGACGATAGTATGACGATGAAATTCTACTATCAACCATTAGAAAATTGTAAATAGCTTAAATCTTTTTTATTTTAAGTTATGTTATTCTTTCCATAAAACTTCAAGTTCAAACATGATACAACTAAATATATGACTTTATTAAAAAAAAAAAATAAGCATGCTGGAAATGGAATATCAGATGTGACGCTCCTGAATTAAAAAGCTGCAACCAATACAATTGCTACTGAAGGCTTAACTCGAAAATGCCAATTTTTTAGTTATGTCGTTAGCTCGGTGTGTTGAATGGTAGGAAGCTGAAGGTTCGGCGCTTATTTATTATCTCTTAAAAGTCACGTGTGGGATCTCTTGGGCTCACACAGCCTCAACAAAGTGTGTATCTTTAATTGGGGGAAAACCTTACAGTTGAGCGTAACTCGGACTGACCACTTCCTTGAAGCACGTTTTTCTTGGAAACAGTACAATCACTACCACATACTGAACTCAAGGCCCTTCATTGGTTGTTGCTGTATTTTTTCTATTTTTTAAAATTATTAACTAGCTTAAATTAACTAGCTTAAATTAACTAGCTTTTGTTATACAAATTGGATCAATGCCAAGAGTAAGAAATATAATTAATAAATGAAGAAGAAAAACAAAAAAATATTTTTCCCTAATTGAAATCAATTTCCGGAAATATAATTGTCCTTCAGGTGCATAATATAATTTTAGGAAATTGAAGATTTTATGAAGACTGTGAGTTCCCAAAGAAAGTAATCAAATTTATAGATGCATTTAAAGTTATATTTGTATTTAATACTTTATTCTTATATGATTTATAAATGTTTCCTAGTTGGAACTTTGGGCACTTGTCTAATTGAGGGGCTTCACTATTGGAAACACTGATAACATCACGGTGGTAACACGGGATATAGCGATCTAGCAACCTTTTATCACTTGTTATTGTTTGTGTGAGATTGTGTTTACCGGTTTTTTTTATTGCTAGTTCTTAAATATGATGTAAATGTGGGATATTCCTAAAACTGAGGTCGAAGCTGTTGATTTTTTTCAAGAAAAAGGGATATTGCCTCGAAAGAAGCGTTGTCAGCAGGGCCACAATATGGAATTGTTTAGAAATAAAATGATTAGGAGGTGCCAATTTAGATGCTGGAGAAGTGAGTGTGGTTTGAGAAGTGGAACCTGGTTTGATTCAACGAGACTGCCATTTCTTATTGTCATTCGCTTTATTTATTTCTGGTGCAAAAAATGACAGAGAAAGGACCTATTTTAATGAAATATTATATTCCATTGGCCTATAGATATCTAAATTACTATTGCATTATTTTTTTAAATATCACTATATTCCTGTTTTTAAAAAATGACTATTGCCTTTATTAAAAATTATTATGTTCACTATGACCATGTACCTTTTTTTAATTTACTAAAGAAATTATTATGTTATTAATTGTATATTTTATTGTTGTATTTTATGTTGTTCGTTCCTTTTACTTTTATTACTATTAAATTGTGTTATTAATAAATACTTCTTATTATTATTAATAAAACGGCCCTTTTATTGTTATTACTATTATATTATTGTGTTATTATTTGTTGTTTGAAGTATATAGAATCATTTTCACATGTTATACGTATGTGATAAATGTGTTTACGTCAAAACTCCTAAACAGCGGCGCTAGCGTCCGGATGTTAAGTTCAGCAAGCTTATCAGTTGGGCTCCTCTAATGAACAAGTACCGAACTTTGATTTCCCAGCTGCCATCCATGTTCGGTGAATACAGTACGTAGCTGAATCCGTTGCCAGGTTTAAGGGTGCAAGGAATTTATTATTTAGCTATAAAATGGATCCGACTTATTCGTCTAAATCTGCCTTTTTCAGGATAAATTGGAACGGAATTGGCAAAGCTCCAGGGAAATTCGCTAATAGCTTTATTTAACTCCTACCGGTTATAACTATTATAAATCGTTTATATTTATCTCTTGCTACTTTCACGGAAAAATTAATAATCTACATAATTGAGAGATGAGGGAAATGTTTATGTCAATATTTTATACTCAACTCGGCTTGGGTATCAATGTGAATTGGCAACATACTTGGCAACTGAATACATTTATTTTCTACATAATTAATTCAAGTTCTAACTTCAATATCAGTGAACATTCATATATCAGGATCATAATCATTTGTGTAATTTATGTGATACTCCTATGTTTTATCGATTTTCTTTCTTCTCCCAATTGGATAAAAATGTATTTCGTGGTGTAATATTTTATGGGCGTTTCCTAGCAACGGATCTGTGAACTAATTTATGCATGTCTTCTATTGTGCTCGATCAGTTAAATTATAAATATTTTTAAAAATTAGCAAATCACCAAGCCACTCTTCCTGACTTCTCCATGCACAACATTTAATATAGCACTAGTTTTTAATTTAAATAGAATGCTTCGATTTAAAAAATAGAACATGTTTCATCTTATTGCAATTTTTCGATTATAAGAATTGTTACTTCAATATTAAGAATGCACTGGAATAAGATTTGGACATTTTTCTAGTACATTATGGTTGTTGTTTTTTTGTATCTATAAAACAAACCAATAATTAAAAAACAAAACATTTCAAAACAGTATTAAAAGGGTACTCGTAGTACTCGGTTGAGCGTGTTCTCGGACAATTTATCTTCCTGCACAATAATTGTCTTAGAAATAGTACAGTCTCTACTATATACTGAACACAAAACCCTTATGGGTTTGCGGTACATGTTTTTTAAAATATCGGCTCATAAATATTTAAATACATTTGGCCATACTATTAAGCGTAATAAAAAATATATTTTGGCATTCGAACACATACAAGTTTTAATACTAACAATCAAAATGCCTCGATCCTCTTACCATACCACATATAATAAAAGTTATAGTTATAACAGGCAGCTATGGACTGAATGATAAATATTCTTTGTTCAACTTTTCATAATAGCCTTCATGGAAACAAGAGTGGAATAAAAAACAACATGGCTGCCACTGACATGATCATTAGTTGCTGGCATCAGAAGACTAAAAAAGATCTGGATGAGAGATCCTTTAGCTTTCTTACATCTGCCATGGGATTAGCCTTATTACCTGCTATGTTATATATTTTATTATTCGTTTTTATATCTATTTATGACATTTATCTTCATTATGGCCAGACAAAATTTTTAGCCTTTCTTCGTCGAGCTGTATAGAAACTTGAATTTGAATGTTATATACTTGACAGTTTTTTTTTATGTGTATACTAATATTACTTACAAGGAAGATCACTTGAACACTCAAGTACCACCTTTATTTTAAGTATTGTATTTAAATTTATACCATTGCTGGATGTGAATACATATTCAGTATCCGTTAATTCCAAAAGCCTTCATTCGAGCTACCTATACTTCAAGGCACATCAATTCTAACACTATTATAGTTTACTATGTTTGTCTTATAGTTTATGTACTTAAAATCACTTACGCAAGAGCGGGTCATAAAATTTGCCTATCAAGGTATAATTAAGATAAAGATCTTTAATTAGTACCGCTCAGGGTCAGGACATTTTACGTCCCTTACGAAGGATTTTTTAAAGGGAGTAAGGCTACCTGCCGGGCTGCGAACCCGTGATCTTGGACATTGAAGGTTGTTGTGCTAACGAATACACCACAGGTGACCCTTATTGTTCATTTCAGTAGAATAGAATACCCTTGAGAGAACTCTCCTGTTATATTTCTATCATTCTCCCTAATTGTAAAAACAAGTAATATTAAGAAAACATGTATATTGATAAAATGATAAACTATATCACCAGTATAGTTTATATTACACTTTAATTATACCGAAGTTTGATGATACCAGATAGTTTTTAATGGGTATATTAAATTAGCAGTTTTCTTAATTAATTAATTTTCAGTTTAACAAATAAGATATTACGACTATTTTCTATTAGTAGTAAACATTAACAATAATTTTACACACTTAAAGTTGATATTTACAGCCAACACGTTTCCATTATATAAGTTACCATGACGAAGAAACCATCATATGATACTATAGTTTTAGAACTTTAAAAAACTTTCATCTTAATATGATCCCTTCAACTTAATAAGTCCCTTGACAGACTTTAATGATTTCGATCTGCAGACTACTACCGAAATTAAAAAACAACATTTTTTTTTCTCACGACTTTTAATTTAAATCAATGTATTAATATAATAATCTAATGTAATTTGAAATTCGTTACTTTTCTGTTAAATTATTGGGTTATTGATACCTCTTTCATGAAAATCCATCAACCTTGAGGGATAAAAAACGTTTCTAAACTAATATACAGAGAGGTTTTGCTCGTCAACTAGTAGTACGGGGAATGTGATAGACTAAGCCAGCATGACGTGTAAGCTTTGAGGGCTATAATATGCAGAAGGCGATAAACTTCAAGTCTTTTTAAGCGAAATGTGTCATGTGTTTAATAATAATTAATCAATAATTTAAAAAAATAGTATATTATTAAGTTATAAAGTATTTTCTTTATAAGATATTTTTTATATACTGGACTACTCTTCTTGATCTATATAATTTAATAATGAAGAAAACCTTATTCCAATCAACAATTGTTGTTAAAAATTAACAAAAGATTAAAAGACGTTTCGACATTTATCTGCCATTCTCAATTTTAGTTCTTCACACAGCCTTCTTTAAATTTACAAGTCACAATCATTACTGTAAAAACAACTACACTAAAATACAATGATAAAACAATTTGTCAAAAATAACCAATAACAATAAGCATAGATACCTTGAGGTCAAACATATTAAAAAGTCAAAAAATATATAAACTCCTGGAACTCAACTTTCCATGGTCAAATATATAATATGCATGACATTAAAAACCAATCTTTGATCTCTGTGATACTAGATCAAATTAAATTCTTTTATGAATATAAATATATTATCAAATGTACTCTAAAAAACAAAAACAAACTATTTTAGACAAATATGGTATTTATTTAAATTTTTACAAATAGATTAGATGATTATTAAGAATATTTTCCAATTAATACTTAAATAATATTTCATGTTTTTAAATTAATAATTTAATTGTTTGAATGGAAAAATTGATCTGACCCATTTCTAAATAATAATTTATAGGTATAAACAAAATAATCTAATTAAAAATAGAAATGAAAATCAATTACCTGAAAATATTGATAGTAGCTTAAATATTGAAGAACACATTGTTAATTTGAAAATAAAATACCATAATAGCCCAAAAAAAAGCAAAGTCTCACAATAAATAAAACAAGTTTTTTTATAAAAGAAACAGAAAATACGGATCCACAAATAATTGATAAAAGTAAAATTCATAATGTAACGGAAGCACTCAAAAACCGTATTTATCACCATCAAAGCAACCTTAAATTAAAAGCAAAAACTAACACAGCACTATCAACACACTGTAAAAAAGAGTCTCATACTTTTAATTTCAGTAATCGTAAAATTTTGCATAAAGAAAATAATACTTTGAGGCGTAAATATATGGAGGCTCTTTTTATAAACGATAATTTGGAAAATGCAGTTAATGATAGGAAGGAAGCTGGAGATATAAATAAATTATATTCCTCCATAATTTTAAAATTAAAAAAGAAATAGAGTATGGGTAGTTAAGTATTAGAAATGGGTCAGATCAAATTTTTCCATTCAAACAATTAAATTATTAATTTAAAAACATGAAATATTATTTAAGTATTAATTGGAAAATATTATAAATAATCATCTAATCTATTTGTAAAAGTTTAAATAAATGCCATATTTGTCTAAAATAGTTTGTTTTTGTTTTTTAGAGTACATTTGATAATATATTTATATCCATAAAAGAATTTAATTTGATC
This sequence comes from Troilus luridus, assembly GCA_964056705.1. NCBI lineage: Eukaryota > Metazoa > Arthropoda > Insecta > Hemiptera > Pentatomidae > Troilus > Troilus luridus. The sequence goes on along the minus strand of OZ057414.1, from coordinate 112,139,317 downwards.
TAGTATTACAGAGATCAAAGGTTGGTTTTTAATGTAATGCATATTATATATTTGACCATGGAAAGTTGAGTTCCAGGAGTTTATATATTTTTTGACTTTTTAATATGTTTGACCTCAAGGTATCTATGCTTATTGTTATTGGTTATTTTTGACAAATTGTTTTATCATTGTATTTTAGTGTAGTTGTTTTTACAGTAATGATTGTGACTTGTAAATTTAAAGAAGGCTGTGTGAAGAACTAAAATTGAGAATGGCAGATAAATGTCGAAACGTCTTTTAATCTTTTGTTAATTTTTAACAACAATTGTTGATTGGAATAAGGTTTTCTTCATTATTAAATTATATAGTTATAAAGTATATATAAATGTTTTAATTATTATTTTTTACTACTATAATTTTCTCAACCTAAAATAAAACAAAATTCAAGTCTAAGGAGTAGGAATACTGGTGACATCATCTTGTAATGTCTATATTGGCTTAGAAATATGATTATAAATGCAGAAAACAAAACGTAAGCAAGAGTTTTATTATTAAAAGCGTTAGTGTTATAATAAAACATATTAAATTATCCAAATTTCACTAAAATTATCTTAAATTGTTTAAGAATAAAAAAAAGTTATGAATTCTGATCAATTTACCCCGCTTACATTATTTGCTATTTACTTATTACGTTTGCTGTTTCTTACTCCTGTATTAAGTTTCAGAGTCGGAAGGGAATTCGATCTTATCCTCTGATACGTAATCCTAGAAATTACTTATCTATAATATATATGCAGTTCAAATCTACGGTGACCTTGACATGTGTGATGAATGTATTTGAAATTTATAATAGAATTTTTTAGGTTATACTTCATAAATGAGTATATTTATCAAACATGTCTAGTCTAACAGGCAAATAAAGGAGAAATAAGTAAATAAAAATTGACCCAGTATTTTTAAATTTAGTTATTAAAAAAATTATTTTAAAATACGTTTTTATCTATAGTTCTTTTAAAAGTTTGATGAATTTCACCTAAAATTTAGGGATAAAACAAATATTTTTTTTTTTTTTTTATTTCCTTTAATTGATTTTTCCATTTTTTTCTGTCCTGTATATCTTCCTCCCTCAGGCCATGGTCGTGCATTCTTTCCTCAATGCCTTTTATCCATCTTTATCGTGGTCTTCCTCGCCGTTTCCTCCCTTTGGCAAAGTTGGACAAACTTACTTCTTTCATTCTTCTGAGATGACCCTACCATTCCTTCTTTCTAGTCTGGATACCCTGGCAGCTCTCCTCCAATATTCCATCTCAGTAGCAAGTAGCTTTTATCCTAGAGCAGCGCTTATCGTCCATGCTCTGCTCCATATAGCAATATGCTTTCAATTACGGACTTTTACATGAGCTTTTTGGTCTCTTCCGTCATATTATTGCTCCAAAGGACCGAGTTAAGGATAGCAATAGCTTTGTGGTTGTAATTACCCTTTGTCTTATCTCTTTTTCCGATGTTCCATTCTTTTCCATTACAGAGCCCAAATATTTAAAATTATCCACTCATTGTATGACATTGTCTTCAACAAGTAATTAAGTTTCAGAGTCGGAAGGTAATTCGATCTTATCCTCTGATACGTAACCCTAGAAATTACGTATTCCCCTCCTGAAATTTCCCTCCTGATCATATATTCAGTTTTGCTGAAGTTTATTTTAAGGCCCCAACTATCATATATCTCCCACAGTTTTCGTAGCATGTATTCTGCATGCTCATGGTATTGAGCATAATAAAACAATATGCTTCCATAATAAAACAAATACTTTTATTACATCGTTTTACCATTATTATTAATTAACTATGTAAAACTTTATTTATTTTAAAAATAAACCATTAATCTCTCTCTACTTTTGAATGGGATTCGACACGAGCAGATAGACTTGAACCGGGCTGAGGGACAAAGCTCCGGATACGAGAGCTCAATGCCCTGTGTAAGTTGATCCAGGGTCCCATTTAGCATGTTAAACTCCCCGTGAGCCCTCATAGCAGTTGTGCACAGCAAGATGAATAGGGTCTTAGCAGGCTCTGTGTCTTCGAGATCATGTCTTCAGTTGTCTTCAAATTCTCTTCATTGCATAACTCCTGCTTCAACTTGTAAAGAAGAAAAAAAATCAGTTGATACTGAAACAGCAATATTGAAAATCATCATAAACTATAAAACTGTATTCTATAATCCTGTGTCCGTGTTAAATATAAATGTCTATGGTCCGAATGAAAACAGCTAAAAAACCAACAAACAAAAAAACAGTCCTCGGATAACATTATTTATTTTGTCCAGGAAGATTTTAATGAAACCCTGTCATTCTCATAGTTTTTGGCTTGAAATGGAGATGTAATATAAGCTATACCTCAATTTCAAAACAATGCCTGACAGCCCCTTATTCACTACAAAAATGAAACGGTTTTGCTTACCAAAGTATATTAAACTTCTTTTGGATGAAATTCTACTTAATCACTCATTCACAGGACCTGCAGATATCATGAATTCAAATGTGAAGTATCGAATGTGAAAAAAAACTTTTCTTTTTCGATCAATAGCGATTAATTTTTAGGATTGACAATTGATATAAAATTCATATAAAGTCATCTGTAAGGTACAAAAACCACGTATAGTGACATAAGTAAACTACTTTTAACGATACGCTCTAATTTTGAATGAACATAACTTTTAACAGGTTTTTAATTCTCCTGAAAATGGGTATTTTCCACATTCAATATTTTGTATTTGTATCGCCGAAATACACTGTTCTACAGACACATCAAGTATCCATTTCATTTATTATAGGTCACCTTTATTTATTTACACTGCAAAATAGTGCAGTGTTTAAAAAAATATATATATGTTATTTATTTCAGTAATAATTCAATCTTTAGAAAAAGACAACATTGGATATTAAAAGTTAACTACAGCATTAATCAATTGTACTTTCAATACTAAATAAATTAGTCGAGAAAGCAAACAAATAATTTTATAATTTTTAAATCCTTGTCAATAGTTGCTGTGCTAAATGCATTCGGAATAAAATATATAATAATTACGTTCAACTGTTTTTTGAAAATATTCAAGTATATAAAAATTCATTTATGATTCCTCCCCAAGGGATTAAAATAATATCATATTTTTCATAACTAGTGTCCCTAAATTATACAAAAATTTTGTGATTGATAAAATATATTAATACAGAAAATTAAAAGCCCATAAGAGGCATAAAATACTTGTTAAGATATGAATGGAAAAATTCCAAGTCTTTAAAGTACACAACCTCTCAATATTCCAGATATTCATTGATCTTCAGAATAGATACCGAGTAATAGAATAATGAAATAAATCAATAGCAAAAGAAATAAACGAATAAAGTTCATCCTAACCTTAAAAAGCAGCAAGATAACAACCACAGAAAAGATAATACCACTACCAAGGTTTAAATGCAGCTACTGAACCATGGCCATATGTAATTGTGCTAAAAGGATCCAATATACATTTACGTCCATTCTACTTGAATATAAAGTTGACAATAGCCGAAACATCATACGTTAAACAAACATGCCATGAATAATATCCAAAACAACAACAACTTAAATTTAGCAATCACACATTTTGATTGTTCATGGACCATCAGAACATAGAATAGAATAAAATAGACATAAACCTTTATTCTGGGGTGGAGTTGTGAAAAAACAACTTGTACCACTACAACCCGTGACGGGTCTGGGGTTAGTACATGGTAGACTGTACTGTTTCATGGACAACGGTTCTGCAAGGAGGTGACGTCCTAGGTCGTAGATTTTTCCGCGCTTATTTTGGGTATCCTATTTTTATAATATTTTATAGAGGCTGGGTGAGCCCCAGGAGGGTCCTAGATCATATATGATCCATCTCCGGCTGCAAAAAGACTAAACAAAAGCCCACAGGGGGGTTTGAACCAGGATTTCCGGCAAAAAAATATAATATCGTTTCTAGCCAGTAGTAGTATAACAAGCAACTAATTATAATTATACAAACAAAAACAAATTAAAATAATTCTTGTGAAACATTATAATACTTGCTAGTAAAGAAAAACAAAGAAGAAAAATATTAATTAAAATATATACATAGCATTACATCTACGGAAAGATAATTTGGAAGCTTTAAAATTTCAAACCTTATATTTATGAAATATAAAATTAAAAAGATTATTTGGCTTTGTGAATGCGTTAGTGTATACTCATACAAAAAACAATTCGTATAAATGAAGATCAAATGCAACATATCTCATATCAGCCTCCGAAACAGACTCATCAGGGATTGTTGCGTCATCCAGCTTTTTGGAGACTTGATTATTTTATGACAACTTTTGAGGTCATTTCTATTATTATTTTAAATATCATTAATCTATGGATTTCGATTACTATGAATAGTGAGCTGTGTTGCACTTAGATAGTTTGTGCCACGAGTTTTATCTCGTGCCAAGATTAGCGAAGACTTGGCACAACTGCAGGCTTTGTCGAGCCAATTCGAAGCGCGGAGTATTGCACTTAGGAGTCCACAATGGCCCGATTGTCTTAAGACTTTAGTAGTAACTGGGGCGGTTTTTGTAGCCCAAGATTTATATTTATTCGTTGGGCTGCCTCATTCAGGAAACGACGTACTTAAGTCTCTGGTAAAATGGCTAAGGAAATACTTGGGTATGTATTATTTTTTACTGGAATTAATTTTATCATCCATCTTCTAACTCTTCAAGTAACCATCAACATACCAATATATCAAACACGAAAGCAACATTCCGTTAAATTATTTTGGTAATTATTCCCTAGGTTGCCAAAAAGACAAGATATCACTAGCTTTAGCTTTTTTTCTCTATTTATTCCCACTCAACTCGAAGCAACAACCTGCAGAATAATTACCTAATCAACAATTATTACGTAAAAAAATACTTCAAAAGACTCTGCACTCAGTCAGAAACACAAGAGCTGAAGGGAGTTTCCACCAAAGGATTTTCTACTGAGGTATAAATAAAAGAGAACTGCAAAATAATGAACTGACAAAATATATTAATGTGCTAGGAACGTTAGGAATAAATAGAAAAAAAAGTTAAAGCTCGAGATAACTTGTATTTTTGGAAAATATTAACGGAGCGATTACTATTAGGCAATTATTCCGCAGATTGTCGCTTTGAGTCGAGTCTCAACAAGTTTTAACTTTTCATACGTTTCCCTTTTAATATTATCCAAAAATACAAGTTATCGTGAGCTTTAGGAAGGAAAAGAGAATGTAATTATAGGTAATGTGTGTACTTTGTTAATCATTTCATCTATAAATGAACGCATAAACAAACATATATCATTTGTACTTCGAAATGTTAGTTGAAACTTTTATTTATTGATGAAATGATTACCGAAATCTACTCATTAGCCATAATTACATTCTCATTTCCGTACTGAGAGAGAACTAGTAATTTTGGAAAACATGAAAAATGAATAAACAGTTAAAACGTGTGACTTAACTCGAAGCGACAACCTGCGGAACAGATACCGTTTTTTCCCTCATTTATTACAACGAAAGGCACTAACGCTATTGATAAAAACTAAAGTCTGGCGAATACGATTTTTCATAAATTAATACATGAGATACAAATTCATATTTTTTTTATATTAGATTATTTTTTGCAATATTTTCTGCTTTCCTTTCATAAAAGTAGAAAAATACCACTCTATTCCCATGATATCAAAGCTCCAAGTATTTTGCTAGGTTGTAATCCCTGGCGAATCAAGAGATGTTTTCTTGTCGTCTGAGGTTGAATAAGGGACTGATTGCACAAAGTTAGGGGTTTGTCTATTTCTTTCATCTCTGAGGTCTTATATTTAATATATACATTACTGGTAATTTAAAAACACCCCCCCCCCCCCCCTACAGTAGTTTTCTTCGAATCATTGAATAAAAGTGGAACAATAATTACGATAATAATAATAAAAATTAACCTTAAAAGCGAACTCGAAGGTTCCATGCTGATACCATTAGTTAAGAGTCGATACCATATCACCTTGACTTTGGTGGACCTGCTTGGTCGTACTGAGAGTGTATCCATCCATCCATCTATCTTCACAAGGCTCCATCAAAAGAACAATGTCTTAACTCGAAAAGACCTAACATTTCAATAAAGCTATTAGAAAGTTTTATGTGAGTTAAAAAAATAAAAATTTGGGTATTGCGAAAGCAAAGCATTACTCATTTTTTTCTTTTTTCTTTTATTAACCATAAGAATAAATTAAAAGATTGAAACTTTATAAATTTTAACTTATGCGATTATTCCTAATTAACTTGAAGTTCAAACATGATACAATTCAAATATGACTATTACTTATATGATTATTTAAAAAAATGTAGGAAATGGGATATCAAATATATCATTCCGGAATTAAAAAGCTTCAATCAATACGATAGCTATTGAAGTCTTTGGTATTTTTGAGTTAGGCTGTAGTTCTTTTGAAGGAGCGCTATGGAAATGAATTATAAGAAACACTGATTTGTTTACTCATATTTTGCCATTATTTTATATCTTTAATATTCCTCAGTATAATTTACTTTGACCATCCCGATTAAACTTTTTTAGCAATAATAATAATAAATTTCTTATATTTTCTATGTACACAATACATAGTACTCAAAATAAATAATAAGCGATACTTTCAACAGTAATAAAAATACTTGAAGCGTTTAAATTTATTCAGGTCCACTTTTTGATTAACTAATTCATATAAAATTTTATAGTTATACAAGCAAGTCTTGTGTTGTCCATATCAGGTATTCATTGTTTCTTTCATATACATGTTTATGATCGCGGATTTAAAATGTATATAATTTAGTAATGATCATAATATAGTATTTAATCTATGTATATTTTGTTTCTTTTTCTGTTCATGTTTGTTATTTTAAAGGGACTTAGTCCCAGAATAAAGTTACTTTTCAATTCTATTATATACTAAATAAATATTTTTATACATTATATTATATATTATATAAATATAGTTTAACAAGATATGGATAAATATGCTGTACATGTAGATATATTTGGTCAGGACTCCGTTTTACTCAAAACCTTCTCTGCCTGTAAGTATTAGATGTTGTGTAGAGAAAGTATTTGCAGGCACTCCAGAGTGGGATCTGTTTTCTCAGAAAGGATCTGTTTTCTCCTCCAGACTCGAATACTATCCTCGGCTTCTTCAGTTAGAGTTATGCTTCTTAAGCTCAAAGTTTTCTGGAATGATCCTTCATCCTTGGAGCAGAGGAATACCACTTCTCAGGATCCTTTTACATTCCGACTTCTCAGCGTTAAGGATATGTTATAATAATAATAAAGACTTTATTTATTCTGGGACAAGTCCATTTAGAATAACATTACAGGAATAATGTATAACCAAAATGTCTTATAGTAAAATAGATTACATTTAGTTAATTAATTACAACTAAATTAATAAATGAGGAATAAATAAAAAAATAATTGAAAACATGATCTATTACCTCCTAAAACAATATTTAAAGAAAACTATTTCCTATAAAGGAAAAAGAAAATACCAATAAGATAATAATGATTATAGAGAGAGAAATAATTGATAGTCGTGTATATATATATATAAACTATTAAAGCTATTTTAAATAAGTAAATATAAAGATATGTGTGTGGAAGTGTGAACAGCCAAATTATTAGAGAAAACGAATATATATATATAAAATAAATCATTCATTCATAATTTAGAAAACCTTAATCTCAAAACTAAACGTACTATTTCCGATTTTTTGGGGATTCTATGGTAATTAGGTGATTGAATATACGGGATTTAAAGGTTGAAAGGTCATTGGAATGACGAATAGAAGATTGTATTGAGTTCCAAAGAGACGAGGATCGGACAAGCAAAGCTCTGTCAAAAGCTGCTGTTCGGTGGGATACTGTATATAGATCTGAGGGCCGAGAACGGGTGTTACGGGAGTGGATTGTGGTTTTGAAATGAAGGAGATCGAAGATGTATGTTGGTCGGCGGGATTGGACACCTTGGTAAAGAAAGGATGCTTGGAAGTACTTACGGCGATAGGAAGGGTCGAGCCACTTCAACTCTTCGTAATATCGGGTGGCCGGGGCATCTCTCGGGATCCCAAAGATGAAACGAACGAAGCAATTAAGCAACCGTTTTAATTTTGCTTCGAGTTCCCCAGAGATACACTGCCCCCCCCCCATACACTGTACAGCAATAGTCTAAATGAGGGAAAATTAAGGAAGTAACTAGAAGTCTACGGGTTTCAAAAGGGAACAGGTGACGAAGGTAATTCAGACGCTTTAAAGTGGAGAAGGTACAGATGGAAATTTCAGAAATATGAGTTTTCCAGGAGAGAGGCATTTTATTCCTTATTTAGTATTTAAACTATTAAACTTTTATTTATTGGCACAATCCGAACCTCTGTATATTATATGTCTTTTAATTACTTATTTGCGAAATGGAATCATAACACATCGCTCCTTCATAATAACGACATAACTCAAAAATTGACATATGTGATATTCCATTTCCAAATTTTTGTTTTTTGTTTTAATAGTAATATTTTGAGTTGTATCACGTTTCAACTTGAAGTTTTCTGTGAATAATAACATGAGTTAACACAAAAATAGTTTAAAAAATAAAAATAAGTAAAAAAAAAATTATAATGGCTAATAAAAGAATTTTAATACCATCATTACAATAGAAATTCTTTGCTTGACCCCAGTACCCAAAATATTGGAGTGAGGCTTCTGTATCTTATTAATGAGTATGTTATGAGTGTCGATGTGAGATGTGCTGCGATTGATCTTCATTTATACGAAATGGTTTTTTTGTATGTCCTTATGATGCTTGAATTGGTGGCTTGTTAGTAATTTTCCATTATCTTTTCGGTTTTGTTTTTTTGAGCTTTCCAATTGGACTTTAACAATAAATATAAATTCATTTGTTTGAATAAATATAAAAGTTTGAAATTAACATAAATTTATTTTTATTATAACAACCCAGGGCCGCAACCTTTTCAATTTCCTTTTTTTATTAGAAACTTAAAGATAAAACCATATTTATTCATTCATTCATATCTAAAAAATACGTACATAGTATAAATTTTTAATATTGAATTTTCCAGCACACAATCTTAAAACATAATTTTAGATTTGGGGTACCACTAAGCCATCCAATTCCTTTGTAAAATCCTTAATGCTCCATAATTTGTTACGAATAAAGTCATGCGTAATGATATTATTGTCCCATTTGTTGCTGGTTTGGCCCAAACCCGATACCGATATTTTCAGGACAAACTTTATTACCACTCATAACTCATTAGCTACTTCTTCAATTGCCGATAATCTGAATAGAAGATGGCATCGTGATCAAGTTGATATTTAGTTTATAAATAGTTGTAAATTTCAATAAATAACTTAAAAAAACATTGTAAACATGTTAAACGCTTCATTTCTTTAATATTATCGTTACAAAGGTTCTAATCAATTAATTCCGTTATATTACACCGCAATTTAAGCAATAAATGTCAGTTAATAGGCCGATAAATAGTCACCAGGAACTGATTTATTATCAGTAATTTATTCTAGCCGACTTAGATCTGAAGAAGGAGATAAAGTCCTGGTCATTAAATAAAATCCTACTAGCGCCACGAACTCGACGTGAACTAAAAATAACCTGCGTGATCTTAGGCCATTATCCACCTCCAAGGATTCTCTCAAGGAACTCAAGAAAGTTTAGTCCAATTAATGGATAGTCTATATTTACTTTTACTTTCACTAAAGGTGCATTAGTAAATATATAATCACACTATTAGGTCGTTTCAAAGGAAAGATTATTTATTTAAACAACTTCATGAAATCAAAACATTTTTTATTCAAAATATTTACCCTCATTTTCTATACATTTTTCCCCAATGGGTTATCATATCTTCAATCCCAGAACTGAAAAAAACAGGTTTGTGATGCTGTAAAGTTTAAAAATGTGTTTTTGACTTGAAATTAATTTTCCAAAATTTTATCCTGAAGGAAGTTGTCCCATTGTCTGAACAGATGGTTGTGCAAGATAAGTCTGGTGAATAAGCTGGTGTGGGAGGACTTCGTAAACCAGCTCGTTTAGTTTTTTCACTGAGCTCTGGCGTTGTCTTGTAAGAGCATAGGTACTTTCCGATTAAAAAATTTCAAGATGCTTTTTGGTAAGTTTTTGTTGAATTTTATCGATATACTTGCAGTGCGATGTGGATATGATCGATTCACCTCTGGGTAGAAAAGACAAAAAAATTAAATATTTATTTATGAATTAATCTTTGTCACCATCTGAAAAATTATCAAACCAACAGCGGCAGTGGTAATGTTTCTTGCAGCTTGGGTTCAAGTCTAAAATTATAAAAATAAATTAGATGAAAATCGCTTGTTTCTATGAACATATTTGATAGCACATTAAACAATGTTCGTTCAATTGTAGTGATAATAAATATCGAAAAAGAGAGCCTTACTGGTAACCGAAAGAAATTAAATGATTATCTTCATAATTAAGATAGGTCTACAAAATAAGAACTGGTCACATTAATATTCCAATATGTAAATATATATCTAATAAAAAACTGTATAATACAATACATCAAGTAAATATGTTGAAAGATACATAACGGCACGTGATAAAGGCAAGTAGAGAAACTACCCAATGGTAGTACTCGAAGTTTAAATATCTAAATATAATTTCTGTTTTTATTTAATATACTTAAATAGGTTACAATAATAATATACAAGGATACATTTATAATAAACCATCACCATTGTATGTAGCAACTAGTTGCTGAGAATAATCCAATATGTATTTCCATAGCGTCGAAATCTTGACTACTTTATAAGGATTCAGATTTACCTTACGTAGCGCGTTGTGTGATTTTTATTTTATTTTCTGTTTTAGTATATTATGTAAACTAGGTCACAAACACTTTTAAGATTTCTATGCTTACTTTCATTACATGTATTTGAATGTTGTATTGTTTTGAAATATATTCATTGTTTCATACTTGACATACATACAAAATAGTAATATTTAATAATTTCTTAATTTTAATCGTTTTAACTAATAAAACAATTAAAATTATTCGTTTAGTTTGTTAATTTATTTAATTTATGTCACTAATTACCGTAATTTAAATATTTTTCATCATTATTCATAATTAATTTTATTTTATGTATATAAATATATTAATAATGCTCACATTTTTAATTATTGGTTGATATAACAAGTAAAAAAAAAATGACGGAGGATACAATGGTACAAGGGTTAAATAAAGGTTTCAAAGATAAAAAAAAAGAAGATAATTCAGAGTAATGAAAAACGTATAAATTTGAGAACGGGAAGAGTGTGTGTCTTTTAGTAGCAGATTTCAGCTTTAATAGTTATTTATGCACCTAGGGACTAAAGAAGATCATTATTCCCTCAGCTGTAAGTTTTTACCCGAGCGAACGCGAGGGAATAATATCTTTACTCACGAGGCAAATCCGAGGGAGTAAAGTATTGCTGGGAATAATGATCAATTTAGGGGCATACAAGATTTTATCTCCAGATGGGATGTAAAAAGGCAAACTATACGCTATAATATTTTATATTATTTTATGTTTTACAATAAATTCAAAAACTGAAATTAAATGTGCAATTATTGCAATTTTGAATTGTTGTTTTGATTTAGCTGGCAATAAATTTGAAATAACATTATTTGCTTCTTGTACAATATGTGGTGGATCCATAACTCACACAACCTGAATACAAATGAACTGCTTACACAACATATTTCTGCTTTTTTTTTTTTTATAGATATTTACACAATATTTATCCCGTTTTTAAATTTTCAATCTTTTATTTTGCGATAGTGATAATAGAGTAAAATAAATTTTAAAAAGCGGATTCCGTTCTGAACTTATGACAAGCTTAAAGGTTACCGCCTTCAGTATACTATAGACAGCATAGCTTGACTGTCATGCTGGCTTAGTCTATCAAATTTCCCTTACGGTTAATCGATTAACCAATACTCACTATACAGGAGTATAGATATTATATCGTATACGGTAAATGTAGATACCTTATCTGTGTCTCAGGTTTGATTGATTTTGATGAATACCTCATTCATCAAAATCAATCAAATATAAGAGAATTTAACATGGAAGTTACAAATTTTAGTATAAACTCTTTAACTGATACATGGAATTAAGAGTCGTGAAAAAACACGAAATTAAAAAAAAAATGTATGACAGGCTCGAATCGAAATGAGACGGGTATCAAGAACTATAAAGGATTATACTATGTTTAGTGGCTTAAAGCTCATTATAGTATGATGTGGGCAATGGTAACTGTAATGGTAACAATGGAAGCTTATTGTTAATTCATTTAACGTAACTTTATCCTGATGTTGCTGATCGGGCAATGCTACAGTGGGAGTCCTAAATGTTTCCTATCCAGGTATAATTAGTTTAGGGGTCTATAACGAGTACCTGACACCACCCAGGCTAGGGGTCACCATTTTACGCCTCCTCCAAAGGGCGACACATCCATGGAGTTTTTGTTAAATCTCTTCAAAAAATTCTGAAATTCTACGGTCACTGCCTGACTGCGAACACGCCTGAACCAACAACCATAGAAGGTTGTTATGTCAATATTTACACCACAGGTTTTGATTTTTGTAAAAATTTATAATTATAAACTAACTTTTTTATTATTACCATCATATTATTATATGTTTTAATATCTTTTTCTCTTTTAAGATGGGTAATATATCGCTATGTAAAAATGTAATCAAATGGGAGTAAGGATAGGTAACAGCCATCTACGTGATCAACTGTTCGCTGACGATCAGGCAATTGTCCCTCAAGACCATGAGTATGCAGAATACATTCTACAAAAACTGTGGGAGACATATGATCGTTGGGGCCTTAAAATAAACTTCAACAAAACTGAATATATGACCATATATGATCAGGAGGACCTCGTTGTTGAAGGAAATGTCATAAAATCGAGTGGATAATTTTAAATTAATGGAATGGTAATGGAAAAGAATGGAACATAAGAAAAAGAGATAAAACAAAAGATAATTACAATCACCCTTCTGAGATTACCCAACTTAATTTGGAGTGCCGAAGGGAGGAAACGGCGAGGAAGACCACGAAAAAGATTGATAGAAAGTATGCACTACCATGCTCTGAGGGAGGAAGATATACAGGACAGAAAAAAGTGGAAACATGAATTAAAGGAAACCTAAATCTGAGGAAACCTTTAGAGAAGAAAAATATATCGCTAGATATTGAAACCGTACAATGAAGTAATATCCTTACATGTGTTGGTTGTCATAAATATATGATATTTCATTAGCAAGGAGAGAGACAATCAACCCTGTTTTCCATGATTTAGCTATAGGTCCTTGGAAAATTATTCGAAACAACCCCCATATTGGATTTAGAATTATTGAAGACCTTCATATGGACGTTTACTTAGTGAATGTTCGCTATATAGAATATTATATATATGTCGGGAGTTTTAAAATTACTTTTTTACTTCCCCAGAGTTACCTCTTTGGTGAAAGGCCTCAATAAATCGAACCAGGTTTTTTTTTTATCAAGACAGGTATGGGAGGGGAAATATTTTATGACAAAGAATTTCTTTATTAATGAATTTTAGGTATAATATAGCCTGCTTACTATGGAAACCGTGGTGATAATTCCACTACTATAACATAAATATTGTTTTCTGAACATTGAACCTATCTGAATACCGTTTATGAATAACATATCCATATCAATATCGTATTATAAATTTAATTATTTATAGATACAATTGTTTGGTATAGTAATTTCTTAATGTAATGTTGATAATATAATATTGAATGAGGCATTTTGAGAGATGCAATTTTTTAATTAGTTAAAATTTTTAGGTAAAATACAAAGATGGATATTAAGAATAAATCTTATCGGTGAAAATGTCTTATTCTTATTAAATAATATTTGTCATTAATATCGCGATTTATTTATGATTTCTTTAATGTTTCGCTAGTAGGAAAATGAGTACTTATAAAATACCGGAAATAAAAAAATATATAATTTAAAACATAATCACTATCCATGGAACTCACGTTTTTAATCATTACTCTCATTTTCACACTCTTCGATCAGTTTAAACAATTATACTTTATAAAATAAAAAGTCAAATTATTGTAGTATTATATTTATATAACTGCTCGCCGATTCAAAATACTTCAACGCATAATAGAGAAACGCTCCAAGTTTCCGATTAATTACAAAAGATTCATTTTCATGAAACCTATTTGGAGTTACGGAGTAGACCATTGGGGCTAAACCATCGAATTCCTCTCGAATCCAATCTTTGTTAGGAATAAAATTATACATAATGTCCAATTTGTTGCTGATTTGGCCCAAACCCGATATTAATCCTTTCATGACAAACTTTATTTACACTCAAACCCACTAGGTTCAAACCTAGCTATTTCCTGATAATCATCCGAGGCGTCTGAAAAGAAGATGACATCGTGACTTTCAAACATAAATCTGTTATTTGAGTTCTACCTGTGGGTAATTTCTCTAATTGCTTTCATATGATTATGTCAGCAGCCCCGGTGAATAAGTGGTTAAGTCGAACTCTGTTTGGAGAGACAATTTCAATCAAGTTAATTGAGGAAAGCGGAATCGTGCCATTCTTGTAGTATTTGTCTTGAAATAGAGTTGTTTTATAAGTGAGAACTCCTTTTCAAGCCCATGCTTGACAGCCACTTTTACACTACAACGAAAGTGAAAAAAACCTTTAAATGCTACTTTATGAAATATTTTTAATGCATATATAGAAACAATTGATTTAAACAGATAAATTAAGAATGTGAATAAATCTATATTCAACAGTATATATCGATATATATATGCTGACTATATATCAAGCCATAAAGTATATATTAACTATATACGTGATAGTCATGCTTATAATTTACTTTCCCATCAACTTATTTTAAGAAAAATTCTAAGAAAATGAATAATAAAAAAGTTATATGTTATTGGGAATTAACTGCAGGTATCAGCATAAACGTCTTGGCTTAGAGGCAGTCCAAGTATATCTATTGCCTTTGTGCATAAGTTATGAAGACGTTCCTACTTAAGGAGTAATAGAATATTTGAGAAGATTTCAAGTCAATCCCATACCATTAATAGTTTCATTCCATATGTGATCACTATAACATCTTTGAATAAATAATTCTTGATAGAAAAAAAGAATTAAAGTTAGTACTTAATACTTTTATATAGAAATTCATTATTGGCAATAATATAATATTATGGCAATAAAACATATTAACATGAACGAAAACATGAACTGTTTTTCAGTTTAAAATAATTAGAATTTATGATTTTCTTTTGAAATGGGTTCAGTCCATGGTAGGAGGCTGTTCCAGGAGGTGATGTGCCCGAGATCACGCTCAACTGCGTTTTTTCTTCTTTTAAATAAAAACTATTCTAAACTTTACTAAGTGCTTTCAGCCAAACATACTGTACTAGATTTAGTTACTTAGTATTTCGAGCTCAAATTCAACATAAAATTTGGCCGTCGAGAGAATCATTGGCCATTTTGGAATCGACGTAAAGATAACTAGCTACCCCGTTGTTTTCTCCTTTTTTTTAACCTGATATTTGCGTAAGAAAAATATGTGTTCGATTATGCGACTGTTTGTTCTATAACCAGATATATAGATATATCTGTAACGATTCTTTCTGGAGTCGGACGGCAAAAGCTTAACGAGACTACTTTATACTTAGGCTTTAGTATGTAAGATATAGAAAGGTTGTTTCAGCACCAGGAGGGTTCTCCGATGTCACAGGATCGATCCATAGCTGACAGAAGAAAGAGTAATTAATCTGCCGGAGCCGGTCTTGAACCCTGGGCTTAAAGAGCAGTAGAAGACCCACCGTACTCTTTGAGCACCACTATCTTAACTGTTCCAATGTTTACGATACTATCGGCCATCTAATTTTAAATGTCGTTTATTACTAAGATATATGCATTTATTACTTTATTTCTTTTGTATATACATACAATTGACATTTTTGAGATAAGTCTTCAGTAGCCATTGTATTCGTGGAAGCCTTTTACTTAAGGAACGAACATTTTTTTTTTATAAAGTTATATTTTGAGTTGTGGCATGTTTCAAATTGAAGTTTTGTGGGGATAATGATGTAATTAAAAATGAAAAAGTTTCCAGCTTTTAAAAATTTTGTAATGCTTTATAAATGAATTTCAATGTCATTATAATAGGAATGATTTGGTTTACCAAATCCAAAAAATTGTTTAACCCATATTAAAATTTCATTTTACTATTATACATTTTTATTTTGAAGGATCGTTATAATACCTAGTTTCTAATTTAATATGTATATATATATATATTTATTGTTCTTTTGAGGGTGAATATTTTTATTTTGAAGAGGAAAGATTTTTCCTGGCCGGGATTCGGACCCGGGTCGTCTGCATCTCTAGGACAGTCCTCCAACCACTGAGCTACCAGGGGTCGTATCCAAGTCAGACAAATCTTTTCTATTCAAAATAGTATTTCTCTTTTTTATATATAAATCTATTTTTCTTCAAAATAAATAAATAAATATATATATATATATATATATATATATATATATATATATATACACTCATCATCACCAGGTCCGAAATATAACAACGTTTTTTTTTTTGGGAGAGGAGTGGCTCAGTGGTAGAGTACTGAGTTACCATGCTGGAAATCCTGGTTCAACTCCCGCTGCAGGCCATGATTTTTATTTAGTCTGTTTGCAGCGGGAGATGGATCATATGGGATCTAGGAACCTCCTGGGGCCCACCCAGCCTCTATAAAACATTATAAAAATAGGGTACCCAAAATAAGGGGGAAAATCTGGCGGTCGAGCGTGACCTAGGACAAGTCACCTCCTTGCAGAACCGTTGTCCATGAAACAGTACAGTCTCTACCATGTACTGAACCCCAGACCCTTCATGGGTTGTAGTGGTACAGGTTTTTTTTTTTTTTAATTTTTACTCTTATAGTTAGTATTCAAAATCTGTATCACGAAGGATCTAGGATTCATTATAATGCAGAGACTGTGCTATTTGACTGAGATCACGCTCAACCGCCAGGTTTTTCCTTAAATTTATGATATCCAGCAATGGGATTTACATTTCAGCAATTCTGCCCCGTATATGCAGAGAGTAAGTATAACTAAAAATATTTCTAAAAAATTTAATAGCTGGCATCCCAACCCATCCAAGCACTGACCTCACTACGTACGCTGATGACACATGTGTGTTATCAGTAAACAAGGATCCATTTGTTGCATCCCAATCTCTTCAACCCCATATCTCAAACCTTTAAGAATGGTGTCAAAATTGGAGGATTAAAATAAATCCTAACAAATCCCATCAAATTACCTTAACCCTTCGTCGTAAACCTACGAATTCGTGCCCTACTGTATCCTTTAATAATATTCCACCGAACCCTGTCGAACAGAAACGATACCTAGAAAAGACTCTGTATAAACTTCTCACTTGGACCCTCATACAAGACTGAAAAGACAAGAAACTGGTCGACGTTTTCGCCTACTTCAACATTTACTGAACAAACGCTCTAAGCTCCCAATTAATTACAAAAGACTCATTTACATGACAGTTATCAGACCTATTTGGACATACGGAATGCTCAATTCCCATCATATCAAGTCCAAAGCTCATTTGGGACTCTACTAAACCATCCAATTCATCTCGTATCCAATCCTTACAATCCAAAATCCTTCGTAAAATCCACAATGCTCCGTATTACGTCACAAACAAACTCATTCATCATGATCTTAATATCCCATTTGTTACTGATTTGGCCCAAACTAGATACCTATCCTTCCATGACAAGCTCCATACGCACTTGAATCCGCTAGTCTCTCAACTTGCTTCCCATACTATTCCTGATAACCCTCCGAGGCGTCTGAAAAGAAGGTGGCCTCGAGATCATCTACTATAGAACTTTATTGGAGTGCTACCAATGGTTAGTTTCCCCACAAGTGTTTTTCGTGTCATATTGTACATATTAGCACATTTACTTGTTATAATAGCTTTATAGTTGTAAATATCATTAAATTAAATTGTAAAAAACAAAATGAAGTTAAGTTACTAAAATAATAGTTTGTCATTCCTCTGTTTAATGATTACTGAATAGATGCTACCTTTGTTTCCAGTAATAGATCAAATATTTTAAACAAGAACAGAAAAGCTTCTTTCCGAACTTTCCGAACTTTGTTACTCCTTTGATCCGAAGTACTTATCTTCTGCATCTTCGTGAAGTTTTCCGTTTACATGAATTGCTGATGCGACTAATATAAACCGTATTCAACTGAACTTTGAAGTCTAAGAACAACTTTACCTTTCTTCAACAACTTAAGCTTCGTTAACGTAACTTGTTAGAAAGGAATTATTCTAATTTTGTCTTTGTGATCAATTACAGAAATAACAAAAAAAAATTACATTCACTTTTCACATGCGTGATTCTTCTAAAGTCTTCCTATTTGGTCCTTTTGTCCTCCCTTCAATATTCTTTGAGCGGAATGTTAGTCACTACTTATTGGCTAGAATTTGTTTTTTTGGAAACTTTTAATAATTTCTATAACTTCAACTGCATGGTCGACTTCAAAAATGGAATAAAGATGTTTGGCCAATACGCATGTGTAGGCACAATTACTGAGCAAAAAAAAGGGAATATCTTAATAGCTCTAGATCACTTAAAATGAATAGATTGTCTGGTGGTGAGCCTGGACAAAGGGAATAACTTTTAAACAAATAAATACTTCCTACGTCCTAAAAGTATAAAATAATGTTGTAATAGATATATATTAAGATTGCCCATGTACGAAAGTATATTTTTCATGTATAATGTTATTTTGTAAGATCAACAGAAATCTATTTAGACAGTTTTTTTTTGCGTTTCTGAAAAAATAGGTTTCAGTCACTTATTTCCTTTTTCCACTCAGTGGTTCAATTAATCATTTAGAGCTCCGCCTTATATAGCACGAATACACCACAAATGGTTCTCTTTTGCATATGCATCATCGTATAATGATGCCAATAAATGTAAAAAGAAACAACGATATTTAAAAAACATTCAATTTGGACCCAGTTTAGTAGAGGCTTGGGTTCACTACGTGCTACAGGCTGTGCTTTCTCTAGGACAGCGGTTGGGATTTATCAAAGATCACCATCAACCATCAACTTAGTCCCTTATTTTGGGTATCCACTTTATAGAGGCTGTATGAGCCCCAGGAGAGTTTCCATATCCCAACTGTTAACAGATCAAATATATTATCTGCCACAGCCGGATTTGAACCCGAAAACTTCGGCACGGCAACTCAGCGCTCTATCACTGAGCCACCCCACTTCCTAAAACTTAAAACAAAAATACTATTTTTAAAACATCATTCCAAATGAAGAAATGAAAACTGAAAACTTCGGTGTAACTGTGTTCTTTTTTTAATTTAGAAATCAATTATAGTCTGAATTATTAGTATCAAAATTTGTGCATTTAAATTATTAATATAATTCTGGTTTTATGGTTACAATATCGTATTATTTCACATAAACTGATACTTTGAACAATAATTACATACATTTTCATGTCATTTTATCCATCAATTTTATTTATTTATTAATCAAAAGATATGATAGAGTGCACAAGCTCAATACAAGATATCAATAATTTATTATCGTTGTTAAGTTCAAGAACACTCAGATTATTTTTCCTTTCAAGAATTTCATAAAACAAGAAATTTAACTATAATGAATTTAGGGAAACCGAAAAGTTCAACTAATTATTGATGTTTTCAGTTATTATTACTATCAATTGCACAACTAAACGACCTTTTAGAGAAATATAATTATTCTTAAATCAATAAAATTTAACGTCTAAGTAAAAGTCGATTATAAACAAATTGAATAACACTTGCACAGGGCGATACGCGTAGTCTCCAACGATTCGTCACGAGCATGTCGGTGACGAGGAACGAGAAGTTTTTCTCTACCAAAAGTCGCAAAACACGGCAAAAGTTATAACTTAAAAAAAAAAGCTACGTAAGTTGGAAGCTGTCTTAGTATTTTTTACGGTACTAATTATTCAAATCATTCATGGATAAGTATCTATAAATGTATTAATTGCCATAAAGTATGTGTATTTGGGGTTAAAAAGATAATATAACTTAATTACTAAATTATATTTGTTTAATGATTATGTTGTTTACATAATCCAGGGTCACTAGCTTTTGTTCATTACAATAATTAATAATAATATTTATACTTAGATGGTTATCTTTACTAATTACTAAATTGGTAAGCTCTCAACAGCTCTTTCAATAGGCCAATTTAGAAGTTTTGTGGACTAAAGAGAGGAGGTCAGGATCCCGTGATGGGTTGTAGAGTCGATTAGTGATGATTAAATAGACATAAGAACTAGTTTTTAATTAATTAATATAAATAAATCTGGATTATTACCTTATAATAATTACTCAATTAATAATTTTATCTATAAAAACGTCGAACCTGAATCGTTTTTATGAATTTTGTTTCGTTTAAAATTTAAAAACGTTTGATCCACTTGAAATGGGACACCCTGTATATGTTTTTTAGCAAAGAACATATAGCAAATTAATTATTATCTCATCTTTTAAAAAGATGAAATTGCCATGATTGATTGAATTGTTAACAATATATTTTTTACAACGGAAAAGTTTAGAGTACAAATGACAAGTTTACAGATAGAACTAAAGGGAGAAATAATACTGAGAGTAAGAAGCAGTTAACAAACAGTGGACGACTTGTAAGAAGGATATAGATTTTTTGTGATATTGCAGAGATATAACATGGATATACAAGATACATTGTTAAGTGAACTAACGAGGAGACTTATTGACTATTGACTATCATGTTGACTTATTCTACTAGAACTAACTTAGTGACTACTCTTGTATACTATAAGCATACAGCTTAAACATTCTCTACTCTCTAACCTTTCTCTCCTATACTTAGAGCTGGCATATAACCATGTCAAAGAAGAGGAGAGGTCAAAGAGCTGACAACACAGAAGGTATTTTACAACTTCGGGGTTAGGAGCTCTCCTATTTGGTTATCAACCCGATTTAATGAATCGTTGACACCGTTCTCATCTCAATATTATATATAAATATATATATATATATATATATATATATATATATATATATAATTATTGTGGTACAATATAGCACACAAATAGAGTAAAAATAATAGGATTTTTCGGAGAGTTTTTAAAATAGTTAACTGCTGGACTATTCTATGCGGATAGGCATTGAGGGGTGTAACTTCGCTAACATTAGGGAGTGGCCTATGGAGCGAAACTAAAGCCCTTAGTGTCTGGGATCGGCTTCACTAGAGCGGTAGTAATG
Organism: Troilus luridus; assembly: GCA_964056705.1. Taxonomy (NCBI): domain Eukaryota; kingdom Metazoa; phylum Arthropoda; class Insecta; order Hemiptera; family Pentatomidae; genus Troilus; species Troilus luridus. The sequence continues at coordinate 112,117,790 of OZ057414.1, read as the reverse complement.
GGCTCTCTGTACTTTGAGACATTTTCTTTTCTGGTACCTTCCTAGATTATTAAATTATTTCAGCTAGTCAGTTCCAAGTGGATTGGAGAGGAATGATCACACGTTCCTTAACCGGTGCTACTTTAAAAGCTATTCATCGTTTTAATATATTATTAGAATAATGATTAATTTTAAATATATTGCTTTTTGGCAAAATCCGAATATGTTTATGTATAGTGGGTTCATATTACACTTCACATTACTCCAAAGTGCTCAGTGGTAGATCACTGAGCTGCCATGCCAAAAATCCTGGTTCATTCCCCGCTGCTGGCAAGATTTTATTTAGTCTGTTTGCAGCCAGAGAGGGATCATTAGGGATTTAGGAACCTCCTGGGGCTCTCCCAGCCTCTATAAAGTGGGTACCCCAAATAAGGGGGAAAATCTGGCGGTTGACCGTGATCTAGTACAAATCACCTCTCTGCATAATAGTTGTCCTTAAAACAGTACAGTCTCTACCATGTACTCAACCCCAAAAACCGTTCACAGGTTGTAGTGGTACAGGTTTCTCTTTTTTTATGTTTTTAGTAAAAATTAAATTGGAATGTTTTTTAACATAACATAGTTGTGCTAACTATATAACTCTTGTTTTAGCATTCAACAATTTTTAGATATAAAAAAACATGTGCCACTACAACCCATGGAGGGTCCTTGGCTCAGTACGTGGTAGAAAATGTACTGTTTCTTGGTTTGGTTTTGCAGAGAGGGGATTTTTCCTAGATCACGTTCAACAACCATATTGTTCCCCCTATAATGGATATCCTATAATGGGTGGAGGCTGGGGGATCCCCAGGAGTATCCGTTCCCATATTCCAAAAACTTAATTTTTCAACATTGAATGAGGCATTTGAAAGTTCTATGGGAGTTATAAAATAAAAAAGGTATAAATGCTGGCTAATGGTAAAGCAAAGCTTTCCTATTATAATAATGGTTTTAAAATTATATTATTAATGTTTTAACTTATGTCATTATTCCCAATAAACGTCAAGTTCAAACATGATGATACTCAAAATAAGACTTTATTAAAGAAAAGAAAAACATGCTGGAAATGGACTAAATCGGATATGCTGTTCCTAAATTAAAAAGCTTCAGGCAATACATTGCTTCTCTACAATACAATAAAAAAGCTTAACTCAAAAATGCCTAATTTCGAGTTCTGGCGTGGTTTTAAAGGGGGATATATACTTCATTATGTTTATTTTCTGTGTTATATGATGATTTATTTTTTTCTGATATGTTACATTATGATTTGAACAGAAAAAACACGTTGGTATAAAAGTTTAGTTTAAATTATTTATGATTCAGAGTTAATCTTTTACTATATTAACAATTCAACAGGAAATAATAATAAAACAGAGAAAAACTTGAGAGTCTAAAATTACACGCTCAGAAGCAAAAACCAACGCTGCCATAGATTTAGAGATTTGGAAACTTTTCTCAGGAATTATTATCGAAGTAGTTAGAATTGCAAATAGCTTTCCTGTTCTTGGGAAGTTTTTTGGGGCTTAGTGCGAAGAAATTCCTAAGCGTCTACCCTCGGTTTCTAGTTCCTACTCCATTTTATTATGAATCATATTCGTCGGTAACTTTTTTTTTAATTAACCCGGAATTTCCTAAACATTAATATTAATATTTATTATTTAATTTTCATTTGCATATTAATAAAAAAAAAAACCTGAGGTACCTTAACGGCGGACCAATCCCTGGTTCTAAAGTTATACAACTGGACATTTAATTGTACCAAAGTAGGTAATTAACATTTTGGTAGAGCTAGCGCGGTACTAGTCGAGATATTTAACCTTAGTTTAGTTCTTATTTTGTACCCTCCTAGTGAGCCTATCAAAATATTCATATCCACTTGTATACAGTATTGTTTTGAGCTTGTAACAAACTGAATAAAGTTAAAATAGATAAATTAAATGTTAATTGTTAAGGCTCTCATCTGCGGTCGAGACGTGCTGACTAAACATTTTCTAGGGCCTGTTGACTTAATAAGAACAGGATATTCGTCAGGACTTTTCGATCAATTAATTGGATCACTTGAACAATTGATTACATTTTATTTTATTTTAAGAATGTATTGTCAATTTAGTCCACAAGGAGCAGCACCTCCCGGACACGTGGGTAAAAATGTTTTTGCTAGTTAATGAGCCGTTAAATTCCTGTTCGTTTTCCAACATAGAGTCAGAGTAGAGAACTGGTACTCCCGGCGAGCATGGTCGTGGGGTGACCGGAAGGAAGATGAGCTGTCCAGGTAGGGAGCATTATGTTACTGTAGTCAGACTAGATTTGGGGTGTAGCCAAATGGTAATTCAGTTGTTGATAGAGCCAAGGAAATCGTACTAATAAATATTTTATTTTATTGTCTCGTTCGTAGCGTTTCTATCACAAAACAGATGTAAGATCATTTATTTAAATTGTAATGGTTTTTAGTACTTATATGATTATTGTTATGGATGATGGATCTAGTTTTAAATGAAATTATTATTTCTATTAGTGGTGTTGGGATTGGGGTTGTTAATGGTGAATTTTGTTTTATGTTGTAATATTATTTTTCTTAATGTCTTTAGGACTATTATCATTATAATTATTAAATGTTAGGTGTAATTTTTTTAATTATTTTTGGTTTAATCTAGTAGAGTTTTATTTTTGATAAATTGATGTTTTGGTTCTATTTCTTTACCCAGTTTCCATGTGTCCTCGACGTTACCATGTCCTCACCCAGCCCTTTTTAGATATCCACGAAGTCTAAGAGAGGAGCCGCAGGTAACAAGCTATTGATTATTTTGTATTAAAAAAATAAAAGAAATGTATTTTTCTATTAGAGTTATTTTGTGGATAAAAAAATGAATGGTTTACAAGTAAAATGTCTTCATATTATTTCTCCGCATTATATAATATTGAAATAACTGGTTTTATTTTTTAAATTTATGCATTGGATTCTTGTTTTAATTTAAATTCAAAAAGCGTGCTATATTTTATGTAACGGACTTAAGGAGTCAGGGGAAGTGGCTTTGTGCTTAACCTATTTTGAAAAATATTTATCATTTAGTTGATCGAGATAAAAAAAAAACTAAACAAAAAGTTGTTTCTAGATCCGTTGCTAGGCAACACTGATGAACTATTACAAACCTAAAAACTTTTTTATATAGTCTAGAGATGTGTATTTATTTTTTTATATTTTAAAAACAGGGATGATTCTTTCATTTCCTCTATAAAAGTTTATAAAATGGAACTTGTGCATCATCAGGGTGTACATTGTAATAATCACTCAACAATATGAGTGTTAACATAGGGCATTTACAATCTTATTTATTTTACTAATTTATAATGTTCTTTTATTTATAATTTCTTAGCTCATGCGATGTTTCCTTTTTGCCTATTTTAAAGTTATTTATTGACCTAAAAATGCTTAAAACTAATCGAAAAATTAAAGATTATAAGAAAGTTGATGTAATTGTTATTTTGATGGAGTTTGATAAAGTGAGGCTTCGCTTAGTTTTAGGGTTTGATGTAAAGTTCTAATCACCTTAGAGTTTCATTATGAGCAAGTGTCTTGCTTGGAGTTCTGCCATTGATCGGGTTAAGGCGGTTATGTGAGATGTGTTCCATGTATTTGTTTAATATACGTATTTGATTTGCTTCTCCTACTGTTCAAGCGATCCCTGAATTGGCGAAATATGGCAGGTTAGTTGTTTAAGTCATTTTTATGTCCACTTTTATACAACATTCAGTTATATAACATTTATCGAATCCCAGATTATTTTATTTTATTTTTATGCAATAAACATTCCATCTCACACCTATGTTTATTATCAATCATTTATAACTTAATTACTGGAACAAAAAATGTTTCAGTTCCGCTGGTTGCCGCTTCGAGTTCATTCACGTTAAGTTTTAACTACTCTTTCGTTCCTTTTTAATATTCTCGAAAATAAAAATTATCGTGAGTTATAGTGTGAGAAAAAAAAGTTTAATAATGTGAAATGTGTATATTTCGGTAATAATATCATCAAGAAATAACCGCAACAAGAAAAAGTATAGATGATGATATAACCAAACCAGTGTTTTTAAGTCGCTTCTTTATTATATATATATACAAACACACATATACATATATTACAGGTGCTGAAATTGACTGGACAATATTAAAATTCTATATTCTATCAATAATAATAATTAAGCTTTATTGACATGATATGTTTATGACAAAAGCCTTTCCCTTATGAGTTTAGCTATATATTATATGGAGCTCAGCTCCAAAGAGAGCTGTATTTTTGATATGTTGTAAGGGCATGTTTGACTAGTGGAAATCCAAGTTTGCAACCGAAAAAACTAACGGGAATACTTTTGGTGGCCGAAAAACATTTTCGGAGTAATTTCAGTTTTTGTCCTGTATCTCCTAATCGCTGAAAAAACATAAATAACAATTTTTAAAGAAGATAAATTGTTCTATAATAAGAGTTCACATGCAGCTCTGTACGTTTAACAGATCTTGAGTTAAATTCCAGTCAGATAGTAATTAATCGGAATCTCAGCCCTATCTAATATATTAAATTGTCGTGCACAGTGTTTGTTACAAAACTCCTCCAAAACGACTCGACCGATTCTTATGAAATTTTGTGTGTATATTCAGTAGGTCTGGAAATAGGACGTAAACTATTTTTATACCCCTAAGTGATATGGGCCGGCCATTATTATTGATTATGCGTCGATCGTAGCAGGGGCGCTTGATGATCTTGCATTTTTGATATGTTGTAAGGGCATATGCGACTAGTAGAAATCCAAGTTTTCTACTGAATAAACGAACGGGAATACTTTTGGTGGCCAAAGAACTTCGTAATGTTTGGAGTTATTTCAGTTTTTGGCCTGTATCTCCTAATCGGTCCGTTTTAGGGAAAAATATCGGTAGCCATTTTTAATGTAAAATAAATTTTCTATTATAATTTTCTATGAGCCCAACATCATCTCTGTAGCTTTAATAGGTTCTGAGTTGCGTTCCTTTGAAAATTAGTAATTTTATCCAAAAAATCCAAATTTTATTATTTTGCCGAATTTCGTCAGGAACACAGGAAGGAGTGATCCTACGATGAAAGTCGTGAGGAATGATGATCTAGTAAATTTAATTAGCTTTAATTTAAGGACATAACGAGACCTATAGTTGTTATACTTCTCTTGTCAATTAAATTAAAGGAAAATCGGGGAAAGTGGGTGTTTAGAGAACATTATCTTTTACGCCACGAATCGATCTAAAACAGCTTGTTTAATGTTAAGTATAAATATATACTTGTAAATTACCTATACAAAAAATAATGGTAGTACTAGTAGGCACTACTATGAAGGGGGGGAGGAGACCAAGTATCCCCATGTTTTTCGGCCATTTAAAGTTTTTCCATCCGTTTTTTCGGTTGCAAACTTGGATTTATACTACTCAGACATGCCCTTACAACATCTTTAATCAGCTCTCTTCGATTTATTGCGACCTAAAACCCTTTTTTGGTACCTGGGCGCTGGCCTATAGAAGTATAAAATAAAATAAACAACATTCATTATAAACCTCAAAAACAAAACAAAAACATTCTTTTAGAATAAATATAAATAAGTATCAAAACTATATTTTAACCACTTTCAATATAAAATAAAATAAATAACATTTAACTACAAAAATAAAATAAATTGTTTTCCTTTTTATACGTTTTTTTACAATTTTGAACCAAAGGCATCTGTCCCTGGCAACTTTTATCCAGTTGGTTCCCACTCTTGGGGTAATTTCATCCCTTCACCTCATGTACTGCCTTCCTCTGCTTCTCAATTGGCCGATAGGAGTCCGTTCAGCGCTGCTTTTCGACCACCTTTCGTCCTTGACTCTGGCTAGGTGTACAGCACACTTCCATTTCAGTTTCCGGGCCTCCTTGCTGAGAATTTTAACTTTTACACAAGTTAGAATATACCGGTTCTTAATTTTCTCACCTCTTTGGATTCCCACCATACTCCTTGAAAGTTTCATTTCCATGCTGTCCAATTTCGCCTGTTCCTTTTTTGTTATTGTCCAAGTCTGAGCGCCATACAGGATTGAGGGGTAGATACGAGACTGTAGGACTTTTGGTTTTGGTTCTATTGGGAAATTACCCTTAAAGATATTTTTAAGGGCCAATATTTATGCCAACCTATTTTTATCCTTCTGTCCAGTTCTTTACTGTATTTTTTTTCTAAAGAAATTTTCTGACCTAGATATATGAATTGATTTGAGTATTCTCCAATTGTGATATGCTGTTCTTTTGTATTTGTAATTATTTTAGTTTTTTAATAATTTATTTGTAAGCCATATATTTTACTTTTATCAATCAGATCATTAACCATTTTAAGAAAATCAATTTTGCTATCAGCAAAGATAAACATATGTCGCTTGCAAACTACTGTACTGTCAGTAATTGTTACTATATATAGTTAGTAATTTTTAAACCATTTTTACTAACGAGAATATTATAAAGGAAATGAAAGTGTAGTTGAAACATTTGACTGATCTCGAAGCGACAATCTGCCGAACTGATACCATATACAATTTTAAAGTCTATACAATACTAAATAATATACTGTCCTTTCCATTTACGTTTTTTGTAATAGCAAAGCTCCAAGAATTAGGACGATAAACAATTCCAAAAAAAACAAAAAACTTCTCCATTTAAGATATTAAGTGTGTTAGTAGGCATTCCAATTACCGTTTAAGTGGTCTAAGTCGTTTAATTATCCAGTTTTTATTACTCGAGTGAATTGAGATAGATGAGAATAATTCAGAAGGGCCGAATTGAGAAGGTAGAGGAGATGGAAGCAATCTTGTAATCGAGTCATCCCTTAGGACTGAGGACTGAGATAATGATCAGACTGCTAGGGTCCGAGTGCTCAGTCCAAACAGTCCTTAGCTCCAACATTAATCTATAATTGGGCAAGTTTAACGGACCAAAAACTCCATCGGGAAATTCTATAAAAGATGTTATCTGATTTCTCAGCATTAGTAATTTTTCAAGTAAGCAGATTTTAGCTCGTCAACAAATAATAAAAGTCAGAAAATATGAGATTATAAAAAGCCCTAATAAATATGAATTTATTAGAACAAAAACCAATTTAGGATTGATTAAAAATCATAATGCTGGAAGAAATTAATATAATTCCAATTTAAATAAGTGTATTATAAATATATTAATTAGAAATAGTTGCTGAGTGGGTTAACGTACTTACAATATCAGACCTGCTTACACACAAAAATACCGTCGGCTTGGGAACGGTGATTACTCACGTAAGAATCGATAGCCTACTGTATAGTGAGTAATCAGCGTTTCTAAAACTACGATATAGTTAAAACCATTTATTCACCGGGGTTGCAGATATAATGTCATCTAATGATGATTTTTCGATAGTTTGATTTGGAAATAAACTTCAAACAGCTGATATTCCATTTCAAGAATATAGAACTAGTGGAAATAACATTCTAATCTGCTATTTATGGCTTGAAAATAAAAAAATGCTGTTAAAACTTTGTGAGAATGTAACACCTGCCTACCAAAGTGCAGTCACTATGATGCACAGCACCAAAGCCTGAATTCATTACTATCTACTTCTTGGAAATTATTATGCGTCATAAGAAATACATGATTTCGGAAAGTAGAGGGCTTACAAAAACGACAGAGACCAACCTCACAATATATCCAGATGGATCTCCGTGAGGATCCTGAGGGCTCCCAACTCTAAGTGTAAGCTATCACAATAAATCTCACTGATAGCGGCGAGCGTTTTGTACATTCGAGTGTCAGGAAAATGGAAAATGTAAGATCCCATGCATAAACCGTTGAATAATAAAAGACAAGTAGTATTCCTTTAGAAACAAACTGTTATTATATTATATTTTATTATAAACATTTATTATTTTATAATTATTTGAATTTACTTTCACTTACTAATTTCGTATCTGCTGTATCCAAAAATGTCGTTCAAATTTAATTTCAATTCTTTGAAAACGAATCAAACATTACGAAAAAATGTCGGATTTTTTTTTTGTTGAGAGTTTCCTCAAAATTGAGGTTTTCTCCAACCAAATTTTAGAGTAACATTTCTTTTCAGGTTTCCTGTCAAATGCGTCCTCTTCATTGAAGCCATATCCTGCCATGTCTTCCTGGATTTGGCTCATCCAAGAAGTTCGCGGTCGTCCTCTTCTTCTTCCTTCAGGGCACCAGTTCATTGTCATTTTGGGTATTCTGTTATTATCCATCCTAATGAGATGTCCAAACCACTTTAATCGCTTTATTGTGATTTTTTCGAGTATGGTATTCTGAACACCCATTATCTATCGCACTAATGAATTGGGAATCCTTTCACGTCTAGAAATTCGGGCTGCCCTTCTCCAGAAATCCATTTTCGCAACTAGAAGTTTCTCTTGGCTACCCTTTCCAAATTATCATGTTTCACACCCATATAACATTATACCCGTTATAATAGCATGGAAAATCTTTTTTTTGTAGTTTTTAGGATGGTTTTACACAGAACTGAATTGAGCATGGCAATAGCTTTCCTTCCTTCGATGGTTCTTTGGGCTGCGTCCCCTTCAGATTTTCCATAATTTTGAAGGATAGATCCTAAATATTTAAAGTTGGGTGCATTTTTGATCTTACCTCTAATGGTCCGCCCTCCTCCGTATCCAAATATTCTGTCTTTTTAAATGTCGGATTTGAAAAACAAAAAATGATTAAATATTTAAACTGGAATGTATGTTAAGTATTCAAGACTTTAAGATATGTGGTTTACCCTATTTTTTTTTCTTACCCTCTTAATTTATTTATTTACAATATAAAATACAATATCAAAATATATATATATATATATGGTTTATCCTGAATGTTTTTAAGTCACAATATATTATCGTTTTTGCATATTAAAAAGATGGGAATTTATGGAACACCATGGAAACAATCATAGATAATCTTTTCAAGAAACTTTTTTTTATATAAAATAAAAGCTAACACTAATGAAAAAAAAGTTTACATACATCATAAAATTAATAAAATTTAATCATTAAACGAGCCGCTATAAAATCACTTCTGTGTGCCAAAGCTCCCTATGTTTTCCTATCTAGAGATTGGAAAATGTCAATCTGGAAGTTATTTTTTGGTTAAAGTTAATTCCAGCCAAAGCGATGGACAGTTGCCCGATGACTTGAGCCGAGCCAAATAGACGTGTCCGCAGTGTCGCCTCAGATCGCTTTTAGAGTCATTTATTTTCTCATATCCTAAAATTAGATATCGGTTTTTCGGAAAATAAATTGTTCTTCTCATGTGAGTTTACTCCCACGATAGAAAACAAGATTTCATCCTTTAAAATACAATTATTGTATTTAAAAAAAAGTATTTATATGCTTATCCACCATCTGCCTAACGGCAGTCGAACCCCTGATCATTTGATCGTTCTACAATAGGTACTTAATGCTCTAATAGATGAATGTTGATACCCCGATATATTATTCACAATATTTAAGTTTCGTTATTTTGTGCAAGCCCAAAATGAGCCTATTAAAAAAATGAGTACCCACTTAGATTAGAGCAATTGAATTAACTTGGTGAACATGAATTTGGAGGCAAATCACTTCCCTGCACAACAGTACAGTATCTGCAATGTACTAAGCCCAAGACCCTTCATAGGCCGTAGTGGTACAGGTTTTCTTCAGTTTTTATATCAAGTCCTCTGTCACATGCAAGAAATACCCTGCATTTCGTATTCCGTTCTAACCTCGAATTTCCACCGATAATCATCTGGCTGATAAGGTATCAAATTCCCCACAACACATGACCCACATAAGACATTTTTCAATACATATTCAAATATCGTCAATGCTTTTTGCTTTTTTACGAACAAAAAACTCATCCATAATGACCTTAATATCCCATTTGTTGCTGATTTCGCCCGAGCCCGATATCAATAATTTGAGACAAACTTTATTCCCAGTCAAATCCATTAGTTTCAAACTAATCGACCTCTTCAATTCTCGATAATCTTCCGTGGCGTCTGAAAATAAGGTGACCTTATGACCTTTTAAGTTGAATTTTTTATTTGAGTACTGGCACTGGGCAGCTTCTCCATTTACTCCATCTCATGCCATTAGTATCATTCATTATATTTACTTGTTGTATAATAATACAACTGTGAATTTCAATGAAAGTTTGTAAAAGTAAATTCGATCTCATATATATGAAGTTTTGGAAACGATCGATTGTTCCTGAGGAGGTCTCTCGGCCATTCTATATTTAATTTCTTCCTGGGAAGTACGAGTGACAGAGAATAGAAAAGAGAAAGAACAATTGGATTTCGTTTTGATGAGATCTAAGTAAAGATATAGACAAGTCATTTGTTTCGTATGTCAAGTAAAGAGCTGTATTCCAGAAGATGTAAAAGTTGTTTGTTGCGTCTGGCCAGTTCTTGTCTTTTTAATATTCCATGTAAGTCTGTTGTCCAGGTATGGTTCGAGATAACATACATAGTAGATTTTAGAAGGATCATAGATTTTGATTGTTGTGCACGAAGCTTTTCTTAGGGAGATCGATTTGTGGCGTTTATTTTGATTACACATTTTTGGAATCACATTTCTATATCGAATAGATGATTTTGAAGAGCTATAGATGCTGTGTTAGGATGTTTGTGGGAGGAAATTATGACTGTATCGTCAGCGAAGGTATAGAAATTGGTGCAGAGGTATAATAATAATTAGGCTAAAAATTAATATACACCCATCACCCGTTTTTCATATAGCAGCCACAGCCAATATTAGAGAAACCAGACATGAAACTCTACTAGTATCAAGCTATGATGACTGACTATCACTCAAAATAGACCAGACATGCTGGTCATATATAAAAACATACAGAAAGCCATCACCTACTGATGATAACGTTTCTAGAATGTTGAGCGAAAAAATTCGAAAGTGCCAAGAGCTGGAATTAAGGAATCTTTACCGACCGGTGGAGTAAAAGTTTTGCTGATTATTGTATTCAGCAATGCTTAAATTCCTGAGGAACAATCAAATATATGAAGGTACTAGAAATATGTTAGGGACGTCAAGAAGTGCAGAAAGCGATCATGATGGGAACTGCTAGCATCGTCCGATTATTTTTTTTAATTTCAAACTTATAATAAAATGAAGCCTTAAGACAGGCATAGAATTCAACAATAAAAATAATAATACATTTTTAAAAACTTCTTGTTTCACAATATTTGATTTTTTTTGTTTTATTTAACACAAAAGATTTTAGAGAGAGTTTTCCCAATGCAGAGAGTAGTGGCTAAATAGCGTTACCCAGAACGTGACCGACTCTAATCGAATTCCGCCTGATCTATCTCGCTAAGTAGCGAACTGGCCCAGGTTGTTTTGTTCAGTTTCAGAGGAAATTAGTTGGAACGAACCGGGCCGAGTATATTGGTCATAAGGCTTCTTCAATCGATACTCAACCCCCCTCGGCCTACTTAACACACTGTTGAATTATCAGGTGGGAAAACCTTATTAGGACCAATAAGAATTTGTTGGCAGTTTTGTCATCAGCTTGTCTGTCATGGGTTGTAATGGATAATTTAGGTCAGAGGTTGTCTGAGCGCCACCCTAACAACAACGTAACTGGTGCAGCGCCCCATTGTATGGTGTTATAGGTGGTTTGTAAGTCATGTTGGATCCATGGAATGAATCACGAGATTTCCACTACGGTCAGAAAGTTGGTTTGTATCTGGTTACTGTAAGGGGTCATGTATTAGCATAATAAAATACTATGCCCAAGGTCGAGGGTTCGCAACCCGTCAGGTGCTCTTAGAATTTTTTAAGGGGAGTTAAACAATCCTCAGCTGTGTCGTTCTTTGGAGGTTTTGTATTGAATACACTCCCCCAAAAATGATCCTAGAGCTTTTAAGATCATTTGATCTGAATAATATTTAAATTATACGATGCCACCCTGTGATCGTTACTAATAAGGTACCGCAATTTTTTACCATTAAGCAATATAAAACATATCCCTCTCTTTTCCAAAGTTTTACGTGGTTAACTTAGTAGAGGTCGTTTAGGATATAAATATAATTTTTGATCGCATTAAATAACATTACATTTATTTTGTGCTGATCATAGTTACAAATTCATGATTACAAAGTTACATATACTGCTGAAAAGGAAGCCCTTTCATTATATATGAGTGTTCACATCTTGAGCAACATACCCTAGGAGACAGTTTCGCTACCTGCTCAGCGACCCTTTGCCGATTTACTTACATATTCCTAACATTATAAACAGTATCACGTATGAAATATATGACGTAATAAGACGGTTTTGAATATATGTAGTGTCAGGTACTGATTAAAGATCCCTATCCTAATTACACATGTAAAGGTATGTTTTAGGTAGGCTTGGGTGATACTCGATAGTTAGCACTATCGATAGGCACTATAGATACTATCAGCTGAAAACTATCGAATACTATCGATAGTGTTTCGATAGCTGCTTCTTTTGTTTCCAAACCTATTTAATTAAGAATTTCAACTGATTTATTTAAATTCAATTACCTACCTACTATTTGAAAGTTGCGGGATTATAAATTATAAGATTATATCTTAAAGATGAGAAAAAACTAATTTATTTGAATTTTAAAAAAGTATTTACAATTTACTTGTTTAAAATAACAATGAACAAATCAAATCTTCAGAAAATAAAAGAACGAAATAGTTAATTTCAAGAGTCAAGTGTGCTCCTTGAGCCACATATTTCCAGAAAGAAAAACTGCATTTCTAGCTGAACATTTTTAGTATTGTAGAAAAAGATTCCTAATTAAAGAAGAAGTTACGGTTATAAAAACCTAGAAGAGCCAATGCTCAATAGTGCAGAAGTGTGAGACTATATGTACTACCCAACATAATGTAATTAGTAATTTCGGAGAATTAAATAATGGCACGTCCGGTGCGGCATCAAAGTTATGTAGAAGAACCCTTGAGCTCTAGGAATTCCGAGTTCAATTTCAAAAGAACTCTACATTGGACAGAGACAGATCACAATAATACCGAGGGTTTCAAAACTTGAGGGTAAATAGATCACAACTTTCGATAGGTCGACACTATCGAAAGTGACCATCGATAGGCATGACCTATCTATATATCAATAGTAACTGTCGACTATCGCCCAACCCTAGTTTTAGGACTCCTACTACACCCTACGATTAGCCTTAGGGTGCATAAAGGGACATTGATGAAATTAATAAACACAAAAGCTATTCATTTATGTTGTACACCATCGAGAAAATGCAGGATTGGCTATAGTCTTTTGTCTTGCTCGATCTAGTTATATACAAATATTTTTATAAATTAGCAAATCACAAAGCCACGGTTCCTGACTTCTGCTTGCCGTTACACAAGAAACATAGCACTGGTTTTTAAATATCAATAGAAAAAAATGGAATTAATCTATTTAAATTATGAAATAACCAAATCCTGTTCCAGTATTTGGATTTTAGCACTGTTCAATAGATTTTACATTGATATATAGGGCTTGGATAAAATGTTTCTTTGCAGGGTATTTTTTTAATTGAAATTTACAACTGTATTACAGTAATACAACAAGTAAATATTATCAATATTTTAAATTGGCATGACATTAAGGCAAGTGGAGAAACTTCCAACTGGTAGTAATCAAACTACAGATTTAAGTTAGTAGGTCTTATACGAGTACAAGACAACTATAAGACCTGTTTGGACTTACTTGGTAAACCTTTGAGGCTCCGTTAGGCCATCGAATTGATCTCATATCCAACCTTTACAATCGAAAATGCTTCGTAAAATCCTTACTTTTTTACGAATAACGACCTCAATGTACAATTGGTTACTGATTTCGCCCGAACCCGATATCAAGTCTGTCATGACAAGCATTATTCCCACTCAAACCCACTAGTTTCAAGCCTAGCAACGTCTTCAATTCCCGATAATCCTCCTTCTAATTTCCCTTTATTCATTCCATTATGTATCATTTATGCCGTTGTATTTACTTGCTTTATTGTTATAATACAGTTTAAATTTCAATAAATAAATTAAAAAGAAGAGGAAAATCACGAAGCCCTCGATGGTAAGTTGAAACAACAAAAATATATAACAGAAATAAGAAACATCGTAATGCAATTGAAAATAAATGATTTCATGAAGATTTTATTTATATATATATATATATATATATATATATATATATATATATATATTTTAAAAATTATTTTATTGAATTGTACAACTGTAATATATACATCTAGTACAAGGGCTATATGAATAAATAAATACATGAAAGGACATGTAGAGGCACTACCCATATATTTTTTTAAAATGGATTATTATGATAGGGTAGGAAAAACCTTTGTGAAGATATTTTTAAATAGCTATCTTATATGAAGTAGATTTAGATATTTTATGTAAGATAGATGGATATTTTTCTTCTGATAAACCTTAAAGTAATAATTCTCCATTACTATTGGGTAGTAACGGATGAAATGTCAGTTTCGTTTATGTACAGTTTTCTTTTCATTAGGGATAAGATTATTTGTACACAAACATGGATTAATCGGTATATTCTTATGGGTACCACATGAATTAACCGAGGCCCAGCAGCTTCCCCGATTTTTTTTTCAGGAGCTGAATATAGAGGTCCTTCCTCACCCACCACATTCTCCGGACCTTTCTCCAACTGATTTTACTTTTTCCGTTGTTTGAATATTTTTTTAAGAAAAAAAAATTTGACAACAAAAATGCCCTGAAATCAGCCTTCCAAGACTTCTCTTCTTCCTTGACTCCTAATTTCTACAGAGCGGGGATAGAAATACTAGTTTTACGTTGGGAGAAGTGTATTGAAAGTGAAGAATCCTATTTTGATTAATAAAAGTATTGCTTAATAATTTGTTTGCTAATAATTTAAATTTACACCTTCACTGACATTTCATATGTTACAACCCAATAGTTTTAATTGTTTTTTCAACAATGAAGTGAGTATATTATTATTTATAATGGGAGGTTAATCAGATATCAATAAGGAACAATAAAAAATCCCCTAAGAAAGAAATGGGAGTGAACAACTCCTTTGTTCGCTCCAACTCAATCAGCAATAAGCCCTCGAGATTGGGAGTCAGGGGACATTCTCTTCCTATTCTCTCTGTTCTTCTCCCGGTATCGATCTTATTCGAAGTCGATATACGTCTTATTCGATATAATTCTCTATGCATAAATTACATGGAATATATCCATATCATTAAAGTTCTAGAAATATAATAACATATCGTTCTTCTGAGTGATAATAGCGTAAATGAAAATTTATGAACTGAGAAACCTGGGTTCGAATCACGTTAGATTTGTTATATTTTCGATTTTTATCTTGGATTTAAAGTTAAATACGGTTCTAAAAAATAAAACTAAGATTCTTATTTAATCCTTGTTAAAAAGCTTGAATGGGAGTTGCTGAGTTATCGATCTCTAAGACCAAAGTTCAGGATGGAATGCGATACCTGAATAATTTATGCTGTTAACAGCAATGAATGAATTCCGTAGAAACTGGAAATCCTCTTGGGGCTCATACAGCCTCTATGAACCGGGCTATATGTAGCAAAAAATATATATACCACTAATATTTATCATATTGTTATTGTTAAAAATATTTTTATATTTTAATCTTATTGAGAAGTTTTGGAGGAGTGATTATAACTGAAAAGACATTAGTTCAAGTAGAATTTGTTTATATTAACTTTTTTTAAATGCATTGTTATATTTAGTATAAGGTAGAAAGGGAAAATTTTCGGAAGAGAAGTTAGTTATGACATTGTTATTTTATATTATATATAAAATATAATTTTATATTATATTTATAATATAAAATATTGTTTATGGAAATTGGGAAAAGGAAGCCAAGAGAAACTGCTAGTTGCGGAAATAGATTTTTGGAGAAGGGCAGTCGGAATTTCTAGACGTGAAAGGATTCCCAATTCAGTAGTGAGATAGTTAATGGGTACTCAGAATTCCATACTCGAAAATTACAATAAAGAGATTAGAGTTGTTTGGAGTCCTCATTAGGATGGATAATAATAGAATACCAAAAATGACAATGAACTGGTGCCCTGAAGGAAGAAGAAGAGGACGGCCGCGAACTTCTTGGATGAACCAAGTCCAGGAAGACATGGCAGGATATGACCTTAAAGAAGAGGACGCATTTAACAGGAAAACCTGGAAAAAAATGTTATCCTATTATTTGGTTGGAAAAAACCTCGACTTTGGGGAAACTCTCAATAAAAAAAAAGTATACATATATATAATTTTATAATTATATTTATAAAATAAAATATAATTTCATATTAAATACAACTTAATTAATAATAGCCACCAAATCTAAAACAGGGTAAAAACTTGGTACAAATCGAATGCAAAACTTCTGGAAAAGTACTAACTGTTTATCTATAGTACCAATCACTCGAGGTACTTCCCCATCTCGATTCGGAACACGGCAAGCCACCTCGAAATAGAAAAGAATCGATACATCGGGGATGAATGAGCGTGAGGTGAACGACAGGAGACCGGATGACGTTAGGTTACGTCCGAAAAGGCGCCGAGTCAATAGTGCAATGGCGTGGGCTTGGCTCGAACCCAGTCACCGCGAACGAGAATAGACTTGGCCTCTCTTGTCTTCTCGACCAAGAATGTCTGTATTCGGAGCTGCTGTATCAGCAGTGAGGTATCTTCTGTTGTAGTGTGCTTTTTAGTTTTAAAAAAAGAAAGAAAAAAATACAACTTAAGAAAAATAAAAAAAGTTTAGGATTCGATAGTAGCAAACTTTTGCATTTTTAGAAATTTGTTACCTATATTAATATTAATAATTTCCTTCCAGCCCTATTTTCTTACTCGCATCAACGTTTCTGTATTTAGTTTTATAGTTTGTTCCGTATATTATTATGATAAAGTACTACCGGGCAGCGAGCTCATACTTCACAGAAACAAATACAGAAATTCCATTCTTATCAGTTTAAAGTAAAAAAGAATGAAATTACCTTATACAGCGGCTTGGATTCAGTAAATAGTAGACACAGTACTGTTTCTATACTAACCATTCTGCAGTTAGGAGATTTGGCTTTGGCCGAACTTAACCGCCCACTTAGGGGTACCTACTTTTGGGCAAGGAGAGAAGTTCAGTTTGAAGCTCCGTTTCCATATTTAGGTAAGAGGAAAACATTAGAAATACATTAGTAGATCGAAACTCTGGATGGATGTCCTAATCTATCAAAGGGTTGAGATTCGGTAGACTGATGAGAATCATGATTTAATAGACCACAGTGTTGTTTTTTTTAATTCTTCTTTTCAGATACCTAATGAGATATGAAAATCAAAAGAGTTATTAAATCATAAACTATTCAGTAATTTTGTATTTATAATATCTATTTCTACCAAAGGTTTCTGCATTATAACAGTATATTTAAATTACTCAATAATTACGATACAAATATTTGATTGAATTGCAATGTTAGTAAATAGTCTATAAATGCTTCGTCGTTTTTATACAAGATGTATATATTAACAATGGGATATTGGAATAGCCTTAGGCAGTTTGAATAGTCTCCAATCCCCCAAAATGTCGGCCCTTGATGTGATTTTCAACAATCCAAAAAACGTTTCTCACAAAAAATTAACTACAGCTGCACAAGATCTCTAGCGTGCTCAAACTTGTAATGGACGGTTATCAGATATATATTATCAATAATTAATTTACTCACCTCGCACAATAGTGATGCCTTGTGGAGTACATTAATTTTTTTTAAACGTTTTTTTCGGGCTTAGTTAGTTAGCAGTTAATCTCTGTTCAACTTTCTGGCTTCAATGGTCGAAATAATTGAATCTTAATAAGCTACCTTCATTTATTTTATTTCATGTTCTTAATATACTCTTTAAAATCTCGTAAAACATACTTGGATCATCCTCCTGGGAAATATAAAATTATTTGTAATTAAATCCCCCCGATTCCCACAAGAGTAGCCCAAGTATATGTTTAAATTGTATATGCAATTGTGATTCTTTATTGTATTATTTATAAATTAAGTTCTGGAGAATGAGAAAAAAGTTTAAAAAAAAAAAATAATCAATATGTTACTGTCTGCTGCAATGTATCAGGTTTTGACACCATGGTTAAAAACAGAGATCAGTTTGAGATGATGCGAGGTTAAAAAAAATATATTCATTCCCCGTTTCCGAATTATAAATGAAATCTCCTTCCGTTAGAATAGGGTTAAATAATTGATTTCATTGTTTATTTCAGAAATATATTTAAAAAAAATAAATAACGAAATGCCACCATATACAAATAATTTCTTAAAATATCTATTATAATCATCAAGGAGCATCTGATCGTTATTACTCACATTATATAATTATTTTGATATCCTTATGTGCCCTAATTTGGACACAAAAGACGTAATTTTCTATTAAATATCCTTTATATTAAAAGCATATATATAGCTTATACAACATAGACCTTGTGGGTTCTGTCAAATCTTTCTCGTGGTCAACCTGCCTCTATAAAGCAGGTATATTTGGAGGCATAATCTGGTGATTGAGAGTAATTTCGGTCCAAACCACCTCTATCCACAACAGCTGGCTTAGAAACAGCAGATTATGTTTGTATATATACATACATATTAATGTTACTGTTACCTTCTTTCCCTACATTAAGTTTAGAGATGTTGTTTGTATTGTGTTATTAAGGAGGGTAGAATAAATACTGTATACAGATTATTAATGGGTTGTTACAAGTAGAATTAATGTACTGTCAGTTATTACTATGTTCTTTGAACAAACTATCATAAATTACATATATGCATGATTAATACACTGTAATACATGTAATATGTATAGACAATATTTTTTACGAGTAATCTGAATATATTATTTATTCTATCCTCATTAATAAAAATTCATAAACAGCATCTCTAAAGTGAATGTATGAAAGGATGAAGGTAACACTGAGGTTATATGTATATATACTTATTTATTGGTACTGAATATAATAAGAGGATAAATTAAAGAAATAAGAAGAGAGATCTTAGAGGACGATAACCGATAGTATTTTGTTTATAGACCTGTCCAATTAATCAAATGTATAAATAGAACTCAGAAGACGGGCCCGGTTCCACATCTGATAGGGTTGGTTAACTCATGCCCTATATCCACTGGAGCCAAATAGTCTGTTCTACAACAGAGCATCTTAAAACACAATTTATGGGGCTCTAAACGGAATATTTATAATTGTGCAGTGAATAATGATCAAACAGTTTTTTTATACTATAAAAAAGAAAACAAAATTGTTTGATATTATCTAACAGTATTTTACTCTCTGGATAAGAGCCCATTTTAAACGTTTTCATTAAATGCGTTGTTAATTCATTGATAACTTTTCTGATCATTCAGCATATCCTCACACCCAGTTATATGCTGTTAAAAATTACTTGTAAAACCTCATTAGTTTTCTTAAACAGTAATACAATGTAATCAATATCATAAACAAAAAAATCTTATAAACTACACTAATATTCATAAGATTTTATTTAATTATAATAAAAAATAACTTTAATAGCCACAAATTCTATTTACTGAATATATAATCTGGTAATAGTAACTGCATGTAAAAATGTGTTAATTATATAACAAATTACTTTATTGTTAAAACTCCACTAAAGAATTAATAAATGATATTTAAGTGAAATATCTTCGAT
Source organism: Troilus luridus (assembly GCA_964056705.1). Classification (NCBI taxonomy): domain Eukaryota; kingdom Metazoa; phylum Arthropoda; class Insecta; order Hemiptera; family Pentatomidae; genus Troilus; species Troilus luridus. Next base: position 112,097,970 of record OZ057414.1, on the reverse strand, counting down.
TAGTTTCTGTTTAACAAAATAACTTTAAATCATAATTTGTAACACTTACATGGAACGTACATACAAAATTAAAGAGACAAGAACTGACTAGACGGTACAAACAACTATCACATCTGCTGGACTACAGATCTTCACTTGACTTACGGAACAAACGACTTATCTATAACAGTATACTAAAACCTATTAGGACATATGGAGCAGAACTTTGGGGTTCAGCAAAAAAAGTCCACATACACAAGATTCAAACAACACAGTCCAAAATTCTCAGAAAAATTGTTAATACACCATGGTATATTTCGAATCACACCATACACAACGACATGAACATTCCCACTATAAAATAATATATTCATAACAAATACATGACATTCCACACAATATCACCCAAACCCACTCGTTCTTCCGCTTTCCTACTCCCTGTTACCTGGACTGGATAGGAAAAGATTAAAAAGACATTGGCCAAGAGACCTACTCACCTATTGATATTTATATTTTTACTCCATCATCATGTAGAACTTCATGTAGAAAATCAAGGTAAAAAATACTAGGATCAAATTTGCTGAATGCGCAATTGCGCAGGTGCAAATGAAAATTAAATAATAAATAAATAAATAATAAATAAATCATAATTTGTAATAAATCAAAATTTTTATTTAAAGATTTAGCGAAAATGCGGGTAAAATAAATTATATATTATAATATTCATAACAAATATATGACATTCCACTCATCGACACAATATCACCCAAACCCACTCGTTCTTCCGCTTTCCTACTCCCTGTTACCTGAACTGGATAGGAAAAGATTAAAAAGACATTGGCCAAGAGACCTACTCACCTATTGATAATTTTACTCCAATCATCATATAGAAGATCATGTAGAAAAGCAAAGTGAAAACCACTCGGATCAAATTTTCTGAATACGCAATTGCGCAGGTACAAATGAAAATTGAATAATAAATAAATAAGTAAATAAAAATATTATATTATTACCAATTTATTGATCATCTCAATGAATTAAATTATCGTTTACGAAATTCAATAATAAGAGTATTATTGTAAATTTTAGGAGTAGACAAAATTATTGATAATGTTAATGAATAATCTTAAGGGACGTACTTAATGAAGCAGTTTAAATAAGTAATTTTCCTGGAATTATAATACTATGAATAAATAAATAAATATAAAGTAGATTTTTCTTTTTTTTCGGGCATGTAACAAAATTCTTTATTGATTTAAATATATATTTTTATTACTATTAGGATGTTTAAACTCTCTTTCGTTCGATTCCCTAAGTTAAGCAACTAAAAGAAGCACTGTATAGGTAATTTTGCTGTTCGAAGAAGGCAAAACTAAATAAAAAAGTACTTTTTTTAGGGAAGATGAGAGTTATAATTGTAAGTTCAAACGTAAATTCTTCTAAAACTGTATATATGTGTATATTATATCTACTGCCCCAGTGATATGTGGTCAAGTCGGATTTTGCCCAAAGAGAGTCAACTGCCTTCAGATAACTGGAGTCGTATCATTCCTGTAATTTTTGGCGTGAAATTGAGTTGTAATATAAGCAATAACTCTTTTTCAAGCCAAAGCCTTACTTAGCCCCTTATTCATTACAAAAATAACTCGATTCCGCTTACGAAACACAAGGGGGATTTGTTCGGACTAAACATTCAAGAATGTGAATACTATTACTTGCAGGCTATTGCAGCATTTTTATCTTATTGTTTGTTATTTAAGGAAAATATTAGCATAATTACATTGAAATATTTATGTTTCGCTTATTCCATAATGGACTTCGGTAAAAAAATACTTTCTCAATCTTCAAAACCTAGTATTTGCTGAGATTTACACTAAAAATGTGTAACATGATAAAAGTAGTTTTCACGTTTCATTCTGTTTCACTAAAATTATCAAACATGTTTTTTTTTTAATGGAAGATGATTGGAGAGCAAATTCAGAGATGCAAAGTATAACAACTTTTTTTTTTCGTTTTTCAACTTTTTTATAAATCACCCAGACATTTTTTAATGTTTTTATGAATATAAAAGTTCCCTGAAAATCCTAAAATCTCTCGTTGTTGTTGCTCTGATTCAGAACACATTCTAAAATTATCTAAAACTTTTAATTTCAAAGTTTGAAAAATTGCAACATTTAGGTTAAGTAATTGGTATATTATCAAACAACGTTTATATTAAGCAGTAAAAATGTAATTTATAATTTTAGGGCTCCTATATGTACATTTTTTAAGTAATATATTTTAATTTTATTTAATAATGGATGTTCAAATTTTTATTATTCGGATAATTTGGAGATTATAAAGTTGTCTATTCTTGTGCATAATTTAATTGCTGTCATGATTATAGGTTATAGGAAATTTAGCTCAATTAAAATGACACTTAATTGATCTATTAATAATGTTCGATAGTTTTATTTTATTTTTTGTAGTGGCTGGGAGAGCAAGTTGATGAGTTACTACCTGTGTATATACCAGTAACGTGGTGGTTACAGAAAAGAAACACAATTAATGAGTGTTAGAACAAAAGTGACTAAAAATATAATGATGATCATTAAAAATTAAAAACGAAATATGTATAACAAAGTTTTTAATGATCTTTCATCACATCCTTTCATTTAAAAAATTTGGTTTACATTATATATTATATATTCATTTCATCAATTATTATATCAAATAAAAAAATTTCATTCTTTCTGAATATATCCTAGCATCAAATTAAAGGTATGTATGAGACCCAAGACCAAATATAATCTTTTTATTTAACAAACTCTATATGATTTATTCGTATTATACTTTTTTTTTTAAATGTATTTATTGAAATTTACAACTGCATACTGAATAGATCAAGCAAATATAATGAAAGATATATCATGTCCCGAGATAAAGGCAAGTAGAGAAACTACCCAGTGGTAGTACTCAAATAATAAGTTCAACTTACAAGGTCACGATGCCATCTTCTTTTCAGACGCATTGAGGATTTTGTATTTTAAGGATTGAATAAAAGAGGAATTCGATGGCTTAGTAGAGCCCCAAAGCTGCAGTCCGTATGTCCAGATGGGTCAAATGATTGTCATGCATATGAGTCTTTTGAAATTAATTCGGAGCTTAGAGCATTTGTCTAGTAAATGTTGAAGTAGCCTGAAACGGCTAGCTGTTTCTTGTGGTTTAAGTCTAGTATGAGCATTCCAAGTTAAGCGTTTGTCAAGGTGTAGTCCTAAGTACCTGACCTGTTCTACAGGAATCAGTGGGATATTAAACGATACAGGAGGACAGGAAGTCGTTGGTTTACGACGGAGGCGTAATATAAAATAGTTATTAAAAATGAAAGTTAACCTATTGCAATTTTTTAACTAATAAAATTAAAAATTTAAATAAATAATTAAATAAATATAAATGTGGTCCAGGTGATTTTTTATTTAAATAATTATTTTTTGAAAACCGCCAATTTGACTTACATAGGCCTTTATCAGATTTTCATATCAGGAGACAAAAAATATGGATTTGTAGACTAATAAAGATATCGAAATTACTACTAATAATAACAATTAATAAGCGTTACAGTAATAATTGATAAACTGTTAATAGTGAATGCTAAATAATAAAAGTAAATACAATTACAGTAATTCAATAATTTAGAAATTTGATGTCATTATACAAAATGACATTGAATGAATTTCCTTTAATAATTATTTAAAAAAAAACTTGATATCCACTATTGCAGCGACCCTTAACAATCCATGATGGGTCTTTGGGTATGGATTCCATAATATGAACTGTTCTGTTTCTAGGACAATGGTTGTACAGGGAGGTACAATTTATCACCCCAAATTAAGGTAACCAGCTTATATAAGCTGGGTGAATCCCAAGAGGGTCTGTAGATCCCACGGGTCTGTAGATCCGTCAGTGGCTGTGCATAAATTTTCTGAATATAGTTTGAATTATTTTTTTTCAAGTTACGAGATAGCTAAAACCAAAAATAAACCAACTGCAGATACCACTTTAAAATATGAAGGTTCTTCGGTTCAGTAAATGATAGATACTGTTCTATTTCTAGCACAACGGTTGTGTAGGGTGGTGAAATGACCGAGATCACACCTCCAAGTTATTGGTACCCAATTTAAAGAAGCTGGGTGGGCCCCATGAGGGTCTGTAGATCCCAGAGGGCCCCTCAGAGGCTTTTAGCAGATTAAATAATTTATCTTCCACAGCTGGATTTGAATCCGAAACCCCTGAGCACAGCAACTCAGCACTCTATACACTGAGCTAGCCCTCTCCCACTTATATTATGTTTGTTATAAATATATGTGAATGTAACCCCCATAATACCTTATGATTCATTTGAATACTAAGGTAAAGTCAAATTGAAAATTGAATTGCTTATTTTTAGTTTAAATTTTAAACATTTATAATAATTTTAAAAATTCAAACATTGAGTTAAAAGATAAGCTCCTGGGAGAGATAGTAATTCTCAGCCCAAGTTTTTTCTCCGCGAGGCCCTAATGAGATGCAAACACTGGAGAGGAGGATGACAAAATAAAACTAACTGTATAATAAAGTACCGGCGGAATGGGGATTTTTAAAATAATTTTAATTACAGCTTTTATGTTTAATGTAAGGCTAATGAATGTTCTAAAAGTATAAATGTCATTGAAATGGAATGTATTAACGAAATACTAATAGCTCATTTATTGGTTTAGAATAATTTGTTTTATTTTAGTTGAATAGAATAGAAAAGTCACTTTATTCTGGGACCAATTCCCTTTAGAACATAACAAAAAACGAAACATAATATAGCCAGAAGGACTAATCATGACAAGATATTAACCAATAAAAAATAAATTATGAAATAATAACAACAGTTTAATGCATGAGCTAGCGTGCAATAATTTCTTTACATAATTTACTCGTATATCTTCTTTAAGAAAAATAAACAGGAACATCTTAGCAACAAAATTAATTATCCAATACTGATTCATGTAAGGACATGACTAACCTGCTTCTTTTGGGGAGGCCAGGAGATGTTGGAAAAGCAAGGATTTAAATGAGGACAGTGAAGAAGCAAGGCGGATGATACTTCCTAATAACAAAGTTATTTTACTCTAAGCAATATGAGACGCTTGAGGATATTGACAACCAGATTAATTGTACTTAATGACTTAGTGACATAATACACCTAGCATCTCATGTATTCAACGATTCTTATATTGTGCTGGTATATAATATATTGTTCCTATCATGGTTGTTATTAACAATATTCGTTTAAATTCGCATTTCTATTTTTTACTTAACACCATTAAAAAAAAATAACCCTGTACCACTACAACCCGGGAACCGGGTTCAGTACATGATTGAGACTCTACCGTTTCATGGACAACGGTTCTCCAAGGAGGTAACTTGTCCTAGATCACGCTCAACCGCCAGCCCCCCCCCTTATTTTGGGTATCCTATTTTTTAGAGGCTGGGCCTAGATCCCATATGATTCAACTACGACTGCAAACAGACTAAATAAGTCTTGCCTGCAGCGGGATTTGACCAGGATTTCCGACATGGCAACTCAGTGCTCTACCACTCAGCCACGCCGTAACTCCATTATTTTTGCTAAATTTATTATATTTATTCTAATAATGACATTTTGAGATAAGGTTAGAAGTCTGTAAACGTTTATTTGAGCTAAACCTATGAATCATTAAAGTTAAATCACACTTTTGAATCACAAACTGCAGAAAGGCAATTAATCAAAAGATTGAGATTTTTTTTTTTAAACTAAGACTTGTTGCCTTTTTAAAGTTAGCGATTCATTTTCAGTGCTTTGAGATGTATGTAAATATGGCGTCGCTCTTGCAAAACTGCCTCTGCTTATAAACCTAAAGGTAGTGAGCTCGAATCCTCAAGCATCCACCCACTTATCGAGTATGTGAGGACCGTAAGCATACGGGTGGCAACCCAAAGAGACCAGCTACAGGAGTGTGATGACCCTACCCCGGGTACATCTATACAGTTTCTAAGACAACGGTTATGCAAGGAGGCGGTATATCGTAGATTACCTTCAAACGCCTTGACTATCCTTCAATTTGGGGTACTGGAGGAGCCTCAGGAGGGTGTATAGATCTCATAGATTCCTTTTGTGGTAGTTAACAGTTCAAATAATCCATCTAACAGCAGGATTTGAACCAAGAACCTACAGAATAGAGACACAGGACTCTACACACGTAGATACCCCAGTAATTATTCCGCAGGTCGTCCTTCGAGTTGAGGAACAAATAAATTTTAACTTTTCATTCTTTTCTGTTTTAATATTTTCCGAATAATAAAAGATAAAAGATTATTATGGAAAAGGGAAAGTAATTATAGGAAATGTGTATATTCGGTAGTTATTTCATCTAGAAATGAACGTTTAAACAAACATATATTATCTATACTACGAAATGTCAGTTGAAACTTCTGTTTCTTGATGAAATGATTACCAAAATCTACTCATTGCACATAATTACATTCTCGTAATCATGCTAAAGCTCATGATAACTTGTGTTTTTCGAAAATACTAAAAATGAATCGAATAAACAGTTAAAACTTCTCTTCACTTAACTCGAAGCAACAACCTATAGATAGGAGAGGTATAGAAAACGTACCAAAAATCATATCCATTTTTATTGTTGGAGTTTTCGCACAACAAATGATGTACTCGCTGAGAACTAACTACAATAACTTGCATCTTCTGTAACTTGCAGATGGAGTCATCCTAGTTATAGACCGGATGACATACTAAAGTGTGACATAGCCCCTAAAGTGCGACAATGCCAATCGATGTTAATCCTCTTACCTGAACGTGGATGAATCCTTCCCGTTCCAACAATCAACGCCATCTGTTGATTAATTGTTGTCACCGCTATCGTCAATCAAAGCCACCTTCAGTGAATTAGTCGGGGCCTGTATTTATTTATGTATCCGTCAAACCACCAGTCGATCCATTCAGTAGACAATTTTTTTCTTCCTAATCGATAAGCAATATCCCGTTATTACTTTCGCTATAGACCTGCCTTTATACCGTGTTCTTATATTATATTTTTGCTAATCTAACGGGAGTTAGATAGCAGGAGACTAAATGCAATATAAGGTATTTTATGCATACGCTGGACAAACGCTCTAAGCTCATAATTAATTACAAAAGATTCATATACATGAAAAATATTAGACCTACTGGGACTTACGGAGTAGAGCTTTGGGGCTCCACTAAGCCATCGAATTCCTCTCGTCTCCAATCATTACAATCCGAAATCCTTCTTACAATCCTTAATGCTCTTTACTTCGTTACCAACAAAGTAATCCATAACGACCTTAATGTCCCAGTTCATTACAAACTTTATTACCACTCAAATCCACTAGTTTCAAACCTACCAACCTCTTCCATTACCGATAATCCTCCGATACCTCTGAAAAGAAGATGACCTCGTGACCTTCTGAGTTGAATTTTTTATTCGAATACTATCAGAGGGTAGTTTCTCTACTTCCCTTCATCTCATGCTATTACATATATTTCATTATATTTACTTGTTGTATTATTACTATAAAGTTGTACTTCAATAAATAAATTAGAAAAAAATAAGGTAGTTGATGAACATAAACATCCATAAATGAGAGGACTTGAGGATTGGTTCTCAAAACAACCTACTATCCCCAAGATTACTGATTTGCAGCCCAGCAGGTGGCTCTAGAATTTTTTAGAATGGACTCAAAATCCTTCTGTATGCAGTCCTTCGGAAAATGTGGGGGTTAGTATAATGTATATGCTTATTCCTACATTATGTATATAATAATGTAGGAAAGTGGGGTCCTAATCCTATACAATGACAGGTACTCGGTAAAGAAACAGCACATTCTCTGCCGCATACTGAAACAAATACCCTTTATGGGTTGTAGTGTTACAGTTTTTTTTATATGTGCTAAAACTGGTATTAATAAAAAAATAATATTTCCCAATAATATATATTTTTTTAGTTCTGTTGTTCTTGTTTGTTTGTTGATTTAACGTCACTTTTATGCTGGTATAGCTACAGGGGTTTTTAACGAGTACTTGACACCGACCAGGCACGGGACCCCCGTTTAAAAAAACGGCATAACCAAGGATTTTTTCTCCCTTTAAAAATCCTAGGGCCACCTTCCGGCTACGAACCCTCGTTATTGGATTCTGTTGTTCTTTATTTAAAAAGTAATTCTAAAATCTTGCGGTCAAATATGATAAAATTAATCAACTATCTTATTCATCAAAATACACTATCCTGTTAGGCGCTTACACGTGGGAAGGTCCTTCTGTTAGGCGCTTACACGTGGGAAGGTCCTTCTTCCAGGACAAAACTGGTAGAAATAATCCTCAGATTATTTCGAGCTCTGTGCTGGAATAAATCCGGTCTCAGAACTCAACTCTCTCCCGATGTACTCATCCTATATATCGGTGATTCTCTTTGTGGCCCTTCAATCCCATTCCCTTGGATTAGGCTTATCTCTTCCTTCTTCAAAGATAGGGTTGAATAATCATATTCTATAAATAATATTTATTATATATTTATCGTAAAAAAATACTTATTCTATTATACTACATTTGCACCTGCGCAGTATTGCATCCTGCAAATTTGATATCAATGGTTTTTTTTCATCTTCAATTTGCAAGAGTATGAAACTTCCTTTTAATGAATTTTACAAATTATTTTTCGATTTTTTCCTTATGCTATATATCTTTCCAGGTATTATTATTTAAAAAATTGACGGCAGGAGAGGCTCCTTCATACCGAACAAGAATAACTCTATCTGTGCCCTTGTTTTACCAGATACGTTTTAATTTAAGTTATGCATGTATTTTATGGCAATCCTTCGTCTACATCTGAATCATTAATCGTATTTAAAATTGTATTATTAAAGTATACTCATTATAATTCCTTTGGAGCTTACTTAACCCAGATGCACTTATATTTATAAATACCATTGAAGGATAAATAAGGTCAGGGGGTGCAGTCAATAATAACACCAAATAAGAAAAACTTATTGTTTACTGGTGCCAACGTTTCGGCCTACAGTGTAAGCTATCTTCAGGGCTAAGGACGTTGGCACTAGTAAACAATAAGTTTTTCTTATTTGTTGTTATTTTTTACTGCACCCCCTGGCCATATTTATCCTTTTAGCATCTTCCAGTCAATTATTTTCTTCTCTAAAATTTATAAAGACTATATTGAAGGTTTAATTAAGGTACTAAGTTGACCGGTTAGTAAATTGGTAAATACACAACCTACATCAGAAAAAGAATCCAATAGTTTCAGTAATAATCTTAAATGATTACTCTGGCATTCCAAAATCAATAGAATATATAAAACATGTTTAATATCCCAAACATTGCTTTTAATATCTTCAAATTAATCAAAATTGACATCAAATATTTAATTATCAACGAAGAGATAATCATGCTGATATGCACTCTTCAAAGATTTATCAGTCGTTTACTTGCAAGAGTAAAAAAAAAAATTAATCTGGAGAAAGAATTATAGCTTGGAATAACCATACTGAGAAATAAGGCCTGAGATTGGATTTTAATATCGCAGTTCTTTTATAGAACTTAGTAAAGAATGAAAAAGAGAAAATGGACGTAATCCCATAAATAAGGATTGGATTAAAGATATCGATCAAGATCGATTCTTTTGAAGAGTTGATTCACATCCAATTGTTGTTTATTAGATCGTAAACCAGACATCTGATAATAAGTCTACTGCAATGAACAATTTTCTATACCTCGCCAGGTACATAGAATTGAACATAGCATATTGTATATTGTACAGTAATATGGTGTATAAAAAAAAATCACCGTTTTTACAAATTCAAAGGACAGTAAATATTTAATAATTAGCAATACTTAATAATTCTATTAGAGGATTCTCTAAGCTTGTTTAATCCCATTCGACTTCTTCAATAAAAGCGACAGTTTAGATATTTGTTTCAAAGAAGAAACATGACAGTGTCCTACGACATCCTCGTAATTTTAAGGCATTATTGGGAAACAAAAATTACAGCAGCTAAAGCAACTCGTGAAATTATTAAATATGAAGGGGTTTTTCTTGACAAGAGCTCTGCGTGGTGTTGGTTTGAAAAATTTAGTAGTGGAGAGACGACGTTGGAAAGGAAGAACCAACCAAAACCAACATCCCTCATATTACTGTAGTTCCTACAATTCAAATCCTCAATCCAATCCCAGAGCCCGTGATCTCGCCTTTCCAGTCCCGAAATTTATACTTGTTCCCTCAGAACGAAAACATTTAACTTTCCTTTCTCGGCCGTTCCATCACACTATGAATTCACTCCCACCTGATATCTTTCATTTCGATAAAGATTCTAAATTCCCAAACAGATTCTTTCTAATCAGTTTTAATTAATAGCTCCTATCCATGAGAATCATTAGTTGAATTACAGTCATTTTTGTTTACTTATAACGACATACGATTTTTGATGAATAATATTAGTTGACCTTATATAGACATACATATATATATATGAGGAAGAAATTCGTCCGGGTGGAGGGCAGAAAAAAAACAAAAACTATAATAAGAATAAAAGTGTTAAAAGCCAACGTTTCGACTGACATTGCGGATCTTCTTCCACTCCAGTGACAACCCCTGCTGACCTCACTACAAGCCCTGAAGAAGACCTGAAATGTGGGTCGAAACGTTGCCTTTTGAAAATAAACAGTTCTTCTTACTAAGAGAATTTTTTCTTGCCTCCAACCACACCATTTTCAACCTGATATAATTTTTTAATATAATACCAAGGTTATCATTTAAAAAAATATCATCAGGTTAGTTTAGGTGCTTTTATTTAGTTCTTGTTATCTTAATTATTTTTTTCTGTCCCAGAAAATACCTTTTAGCTTTTATATAAATAAGTTTACTATTCGCATGTAAATATTTAATCATTCTTATAATTTAGCCCTTTGGCCAGATATGTTCATTCATTACATTTTTTACACACCTGTTATTCTTAAGGGACCTGGTCTCTGAATAAAATTGTTTTTTTATTTTATTTTAGAAATATTGAATAACTATTTTGCCATACTAAAAATACTTCGATGCATCGATGTATGTGCCAACTCTTTTTTTCGATACCGGTATCCCAAATGCAATGACTAACTCCACTTAGTGCAAACATGACTGGTTCTATCAGTGTTCAATCTTCCGCGCGGTTGCTTCTCATGAATATTTTAGTGGTGCAGGATCAAAAGGTCACCGCAGGACACAGGTATCGAGCCATCGAAAATGCAATCGATTAATGGTTTTATTAATAAGTACTGCTAATGGTTTGAGAGTGGTTGGGATATTCATTATATACCAGGAAACTGTATTTGTGGTTCATAAAGATTCAATATTAGAATTATCTTTTATGTACATCTGTTCACTATCAGATCATGCTTTGAAAACATGATAATATATTTATTCTGTCTGAAAAATGTTTCATTGATCATTGATTTTATTTATAATGTTTACTCGGTCGACGATTGCATTGTGGTGTATTTGAAGACTACATCTGAATATTTTTATTCCGCGAATTTTCATGGGAATTTCGTATTTAATTTTAAAAATATATCATAAGCAACTTTTTTAGTAATAATTTCTTGAATAGGGTTGAACGAATTATTTTAAAACCAACGTTTTGACACACGACAGGTCTTCTTCTGGGCTAGACTTACACGATGCAAATAAATTAAAATGATACATAAAAGTATTCTATACTTGCATATTTAAAATTATATGCACATATCTTATAAAAAATATCTATCTATTTTTTTATCTTAGTTTTATTCTTTACAAATTTTGTATAACATTTTAATTTGTTTGTATCTTGTATATATCTTGTATAGGCACTAAAAAAGATCTGCAATGTTAGTCGAAAAGTTGGCTAATTTAAGATTAGTTGTTAGTTGTACTTTGTTGCTATTTGAGAGTGCATTCACTATTTATTTTAATAATGAGGAAGAATTATTGATATATCAATGGAATGTATGTGTGTATCTATAGTATCAATGTATATATAGACTTCTTGTTACGATTTTTTTTTTTGCACAACAATTCCGTTGTCCTTTTTCATTTGTTTTATTTGACAATAATAAATGGACAGGAATGTGAGAAGAATAAATTCTCCAAACGTCGCAATAATAGAATTGTATATTTATTGACTGAGAAATATGTATACATACAGACACACACATATATATATATTTTTTTCTTTAATATTATTCATTGTTAAGTTGTTTTCTTTTATTTCTAGCTCTGATGGCATTAAAATTTAGTCCAAGTCAATTAATAAAGTTCTTTTTTTTACGTGCGTTTCTCATTGACCATACCCCTGAAACTCGTTGTATTCAGTAAATTATTTCAAATAATTAAATATATATATATATATTAAATCATACTACTGTTTACTCATGTGTGTTTTCATTTTTAAAATACTACTGTTTACCTTTCCACCTAAAGTTTTAGCACAGTATTGTGTCTGTCATGAGCTTTACAAATATCTATTATATTCAAAGAACATGACCCATGATGATCATGCAATGGTAATGTCAAGAGAGACAATGGAGCAACTATAATAGATGCTATCCACACGATGCCCCATCGGCTTGATGTGTCTACTTGAGTGCACTTCCATCTTAGACTGATGGCTGGTTACAGAGTGCCCAATTAGTTTTATCTCTAGCTTATTATGCTTAAGCATTATGCTACTTATGTTAAATACTATCAGTCAGTATCTTAATCCACACTATATTGGAACTAAAAGCGATATTTAGAAGACGTATATGTATCACCTTAATACCATATGATACTAGTAATGAGGCTTACATAAAACGCGTTTGATAAATCCATATAGTTTATAATGCCTATGTTGAAGTATCTATAAGGCAAGGTTAAAAATACTATAACCAATAAATTATTTTAAGTAATTGTGCGAGTATCGATGGTCGCTTCAGAACCTTGAAAAATCTTTATATTCCACAGACTAACCATCATCCTTTAAAATTCTTAAAGCCACTAAGTTTTTAAACTACTCTTATTTAAGCTCTAGTAATAATGGAAGGTCACGCCTCTGTAAAATTACCTTTCTATAATACATCCATTAAATCAATCAATTAAAGAATCACAATCCATCATTCATAATTTTCCGAAAAGGTATCTATTCTTACTTATTAATATATAGTATTCCTAAATTTTATGGAGCATTCATATATCTAATGAGGAAGGGGGTGCTGATTTGCTGTGCCGAAGGTTCTGGGTTGAAATCCAGCAATGGCAGGTAAATTGTTTATTGTGTGAGCAGACACATGAAACCCCATGGAATCTGGACATTATCCTAAAGTCTTTGATTAGGGGAATCACTACGGCAGTTGAGCTTGATATCGGACTAATCACCCCCCATCACAATCGTTGTCCTTAGAAAGTGTTCAGTCCCGACCATGTACCGAACCCATGAACCTACATGAGTTGTAGAGGTACAGTTTTTTTTTTAGTACCTAATAATACGAATGCGTAAAGCTTAAACTAAATTACAAATAATATTATGAACAATGAAATATTTGGCAGGTACTCATTACAAAACATGAAATTTGTTATTATTTAAACTTAAGAAGCATTTTCAGAGAGAGTTAGTTGGGTAGATGTAGAGAAACAAGAGAAGTGACTACTACCCATATAATAATTAATAATAACGGAGTGAATCTAGGGCTAAGATAAATAAAAGCGTCCAAAGATAATATTTATTTACAACTGTAAAATTAAAAGTTAAAGATAGTAATATTCAATTAAATGTAATATTGGACAAGTTAATTCTTCATGCCTCACATTACATTGTAGTATATTTTACTGTCAGCCAATCTGCTGATTGTCATTGTTTTATTTGACAGGTGTGGATGTAAATATTAAAAAAAAATTAATGATTGCCATTTCTGCCGCAAATTTTTTATGTATTTTAACAGGCCATTTCTTGATTTTTTAAATGTTGAATTTAATTTTTATTCTAGTTGAGTGTGTAGAGCTTATAGTTGGTAGTTGATGGCTGAAGATTCCAGGTTCAAATCCGGCTGTGGCAGATAAATTATATAATCCGTTAACAGCCGCGGATAGGCCTTTGGAGCTAGCTGACTTTGGAGCCAGCTGACCCTTACCCAGCCTCTAAAAAGTGGGTAACCTTAAAGGGGGGAAATCTTGGAAGCTGTCCAGACTTTACTGTGTACTGAATCTAAACTCCTTCATGGGTTCTAGTAGTACAGGTGTTTTTAAATGTTTTTTTTCTAATTTGTGTCACCTATCTTTTAACTTGTAACTATTCTGACCGTTGGACTGAACTATACTCAGAACATTTATTTCAATTCCCAAAATAAGACCAAGTTGCTCACATATATTAACTTAGAGACAACTGTTTAGTAATCTACGCATAAGATCTTGGAAGTACAAATACCACGCAGGACAAGAAAGGCTCCCAATAACGCGAGTAGCTCTTCAGGTTTGCAGAGGAATCCCCGACCTGGTGACAAATGGTTCAAGGTGGCACTTTGACAAATTGAAGTCCCTAGGTCCTTCCATCCACTGGCACAAACATTTCTTGCGCCGGTGCGGGTTCGAGTCTCGTCTCACGCAATCCTATAGATTGTAACATTCTGTCACGAAACGGAATCAGTATTATAATGTTTAGCTGATGAATGAAGAAATTATATACTGATTATATTAAGTTTCTACACAAACTCAGAAATGTTTGAACCAAGAATTTCTTTTTGAGCCTTACTATAAATTTGAAGAATTTTTTAGGGTCAATATAGAGATGACAAATCACTACGTAGAGTTTAAGGATACTGATATTTCTATTTCCCGAGTACGAGACTAGGCAGTGGAAGATTATTCTTTTTAAAAATATTTATTGAAGTTTCCAAATGTATTAAATAATACATCAATTAAATACTATAAATGATATATCTTGCACTCATTCAATGCGAAAATAACACGATTCTGCTTCTCTAAGTACCATAATATAATTTTGGAGAATGTTCATGTTAATTACTTATTTACCGGGGCTGCAGATATAGTGACAAGTTAGTAATGTAGAGAAACTACCAACTGGCAATATTCAAATAAAATATTTAATTTAGAAGTTTACGAGGTTATCTTATTTTCAGACCACTCGGAGGATTATCGAGAATTGAAAAGGAAGATTTGATACTAGTAGAAATAAGGTTTATTCGGGTATCGAATGCGTTGAATTCTTTACCAAAGTTTCGCTAGGCATGCTTCCTCATGGCTTGATCTGAGACTTCATAAGTTTTACTCCGGATGTATACTTGTTCGGGCCCAGGAGCGGGGCATGTCCTTCCAGTGCTCCCATGAGTACAGTTTAGTAATACAATTCATTTTTGTATTTATGATATTTATAGCATATAATTTCCTATATTTTCGAAAACCTAAATGTATCGTTCCTTGAAATAAGTTTTCACTATTCTCATGCAATTATGACTTTCACTAATTTTAAATATAATTGAATTATAACTGTTGGATAAAAAAATAAGTTATAGCAGTAGAGTATTTTCAAAATAAAGTTCTTGATTAAACTTTATTAAATTAGTTTAGAAATAGCGTCAGGTATTTCTTTCTCCTTGTTTTCTAAATGAACCGAGACAGGGTAAGACGATCCTCAACTACTGGAACAGGGTAGCTGGAGAAAGCTTCAACTCATCAAATGCTCCAGTCTGGAATGGCTTCAAGGCCTGTCTTCGCCTAACACGGTTTTCACTTCAACCATTATTACCTTTAGGCCTTGATTAAATTTTAATTAATTGAAAAGTTAAAATTTTATTCATAAAATAAAATAAAATAATATTTTAATTTTATAGTGGTATTGAAAAACTCAATATTAAATAGTTTTACTTCATTTTGTCCTTTTTTGATCGTGGCTTGTTTAGAAGGTTTTATTGTAGATTTAATAAACATTTTCACATAAGGGAATTTTCCAAAGCAGGGTGGAAAGAAAGGGACATGCGCAACCTGTGGTTCCACGAAGCTTATTGTATACGAGGTTTGTCCAATAAATACCCGAAATGACCCGAAATGGCGACTATGGCGCGATGTAGATCCCCGCCCACTAGCTCACGTGGTTTTATTAGAAGATTTAGTAAACTGTTTCATATTAAGCAAACTTTTATTTAGTTTAAAATTTAAAGCCAGAAATGAAACACGATATTCTCTTTACTTTATGCAAAATCATCTGATTGAGGGAAAAGAATGAGAAACGAAAATGTAGAAGAATATTAGAAAAATGAGTATAGAAGATTTATTTACAAATGAGAAAAAAAAATAGTATTTCAAAATCTAATATCCACAAACCATAATGCATAATATAATTATAATTATTCTTACTAAGGTTTGAGTTGAGAACGAAGTGGACAATCAAAATCTCCGATGAGGAAAGGAGTAGGAGATCAGAGAGGATGAAGCGATACTGGGCGGAGAGAAAGGCACGGAATATGCATAATTGATTGATCCAGAGTACCCAAAGGTTGTACAAAAGAGTTTTTAATTTTTGTACAAACAAAAATCTAAAATTAGCAATATAAAATAATAGCTGTAAATGAAATTTTAATAAAAGCTTTTAGTTATCGAATGAAAGAAAGTATAGAGTTCCATGATCGGATAAGGGAAGATCAGTCAAAAGCTGTGGTTCAATGGAGCTTATTGTACAGGATGTGTGTCCCAAATATCCAAACTGATCCAATATCTGTGATGCGAGGCTGTGATGCGATATATAGCTCGCATACATCACAAGGTTTTTTTTTCTTTTGTATGTGTTTCAGCTGCCGCTGCAATGGAAATTGACGCAATCACAGAGTAACGACTCAATATGAAGTATTTGGTAAAGCTAGGAAAAAGAAATGAGTAAAAACCAAGAAAAAGACCCGAAAGTCAAGGTTGGTTTTTATATTGCATGCTCTTGGTTTTTTAACGTACAAGATGTTGTGCACCATGAATTCTTTACTCAAGAGCAAACAGTCATCCCCTCTGAAATTTTTCCTTTAAAAAAAAAGTAAAATGATAATGAAGAGACACCACAGAAATTATGTAAAATAAAGTTTTTATGACATTGGTTCGCGTATTTATTGGACATGCGTTTTTTGGAAAACTTTTGTTACGAGAGTGGACCGAAATTTTGAAATATAGAATGTGTGATTATCGGTTGAATTGGGCATGATGACACAGGAGGGATGCGAGGACGTACGTATGATGGTAGGAAGGCTATAGCCACTCTTTGAAAAATTTGGATACCAGGGCATCTCTCGGGATCCCAATGATATCACGTTTGAAACTGATGATCATCCAATGTTTTCCTAATGCTTTGACATCAATCCCGATTGATATCTACACGATCAAACACATAATAAAGTAATAAACAATAATAATAACAAGTACAATTACAATCCTTGAAGGGTCTTGGGCTCAGTACATAATAGAAATTCTGCAAAGAGGTTATTTGTCCCAACAGGGGTTTTCTCCCAATTAAGAGAACTCAATTCATAGAGGCTGGGTGAGCACCAGGAAGGTCTCTAGATTCCACAGGTTTTTTTCCCAAGTTCCAAGGCTGTTTTCAGATTAAGTAATTTATGTTCCACTGTTAGATTTGAACCTGGCGTTTAGCATAGCAACCCAATACTCTACACGCTGAGGTACCCCACTATCTAATAATAGTAATAAAAACATAAAATGATAATTTTAGTAATAAGATAAGTACAATTTTAATGGCCTTTCACTTTAATTTCGTAAGCGCGACAGAAATCTTAGTTTTCAATATTACTATTTTTTCTGATGAGGAAAAAAAATTAGTCGTTAATAGGTTCATTGGACGCTACCTGATTCATTCTTAAACCTACGTTAGTAAAACTACATTAATAGATTGTTTTATTTAGTTGTCATTATTTGGCAATCTTAAAAGAATAACTACAGGTTGAGTATATTTATATATCTCACGTAACTATGTGAAAAGGAGTTTATTTTTGGAATGACGTTGTTGAGAAATGTTATATTTTGCTTCTTAGACGTTAATTTCCTATAAATATTTTTCGGAATTTCCGGAGTAGATTCGTTCCCCGTCTTTATGAATGGGCTGCGATTCTAAGAACGGTTTTAAAATAGCCGAGACATACAACTTTGGTCTGAGAACTTAAGATTATTGTTTCTTAGTTTTTTTATTTTTTATTAAGTGTATTAGACTCGTTTCATTGACAATACAAAGTTTCTAGTTAAAAGTACACACTCACTTAAAAACATTGATTAAAACACAACAAATTGCATAACTTTACAATTTGACGAGTACTGTGATATCAGCTACCAAATTCTTCAGACAAACACAGCACGATACCTGGGACTAATATTGAAATAAAGTATGGTCTGGCTAATATTTAAATGAAAAGAAAGGTTATGTTAATATTAACTTATAAATGAATTGAATTTCCAACGGGTGTGTATATACAATAAATGACAGACCCATCCACTTGTTATTTCATGTTTGTACACTTGTATTTACTTTCAATTTTAGTTTTTATTTTATTCATATACCGAACGGAAACAAATACAACCTACTATGCCCAAGATCGCGGGAACTTTGCCTAGCAGGTGACCTAGCAGGTAGGATTTTTTAAAGGGGGTAAAAATTATGTCGTTCATCAGAAGGGACGTAAAATGAGGGTTCTGAGCCTGTAAACCTGTACTCGTTAAAGATCCCTATCCTAATTAATCTGGATAGGCAAAATTTATGGATCCCACAATAGCATCGTCTGATTAGCCAGAGTAATTCAAAGAGACATTAAATGAATAAACTAACAGAAAAAGATATGTCAGTTATTAATTACTGATTTAAGTTTTATTAATATTTATTCCTATTACTTTAGAATGAACAAACCAAGTACAGGATGGAAACAAATTAAAATATTTTCCATATCACAGAGAAACATAAGAAGATTAATTTTTTATTATGAAGAAAGATGGCTGAGAGTGTTTTATCCGTAATGCATATTAGCTATGCAATTTTGTCTTGCCCATTTAATGACAACATTTCTGTTGAAAGTGTAACTCATAGACTAAACATCTTTCTCAGTTGCCGATTGTATTTTATAGGATAAGTTGTCCCTATTATCTCTTATCTTTATCAAATTTGTGATACACCTGAAGTATGTCAACGAACAAAAGAACGAACGAGTCAAAATAGACTCAGGAAAGACCAAAATAGATATTTCCGTTAAAATCTGTAAATGAAATACTTTCGTTCGGTATATTTCAATTCCTTTGGTTTATACTGAAAATCAATTACGCCTCGACATTTTATTACATAAAAAACCATTACTTAAATTAATTAAATTTAACATTTTATATTTATTTACTTAAAAAATTATTTAATATTAGCCGTTTGTGTTTTTATATACATTATAATCGCAAGTAGACAACTTGTATTATTTATTTTATTTGTTCCTAGTCTTTCAACTCAAATATGAGAAAAACATATGATATAAAAATTAAACAAAAGATTAATGATAGTCGTGATGTCTGGCACAGTTCTATGATATATAAAATTACTTGTACGAAAATTAGGCACCTTTCATTCTATTGCTGTAATTAATGGCGATATGATCATATTCGTGCAAAGCCAAAACAATTTCGAACATATCAATTCCATTGCAGAGTCGATTGTCCTCTTTTAGCGATGCACTTTTCGTGAAAAAATAATTAATTCAAATGCTCTCTACTTCCGTGCAACACGTCAACACGACATCTCTTCATTATTGGGACAAAATATGATACTTTGTAATATACCATCCGTCATAATTTAAATATATAAGTTGAGCTAGAGTGGTATACTTTATATTAGAAATTATTTATTAATTGAAATTTAAAAATGTATTAAATAATACCACAAGTAAATATTATGTATGACATATAATAACAAGTAACTAAAGATAAGTAGAGAAATAGACCCACTGCTACACCAATAACAGATTAAGCCTTCTTCATCTCAGACGCCTCGGAGGATTCTCGGGAATTGTATAGGAATCTAGATTTCAAACTAGTGGGTTTATGTGGGAATAAAGTTTTTCATGAAAGGATTCCGATATCAATCGTTCGGGCCAAACCAGCAATAAAAGGGACATTAAGGCCATTATAGATCATTTTATTCGTAACCAAGTAAGTAGGATTGAGGATTTAACGAAGGACTGTAGGAATCGGATACGAGAGGAATTCAATGGCTTAGTGGAGCCCCAAAGCTCTGCTTCGACATTTAGTAACTACTCAGCCATCATTTATAAAATATGTGAATTAGACCAAGATTTAGGCAACTTTAAATGCACAGTGTTATTAAAATCAAGTAAAAATGATCAAAATCAATTAATTTCTTCAATATTCTTATTCTTATTGCATGACTCTACTGCCCGTAAATGAGCCTTGGCCTCCTCGATACGTTTCCTGTCCAAGCTTTGGATTATCATTTCCAAGACAGATTTTAGCATCCTATACCGGACAATCATCCATGGTCTAATCAAGGAGTTCATCGTTATCCTCTTCTTCTGATTCTTTACTAGGCGTGTGAGAGCAAACAAGGTTATAATCGTAGAACACCCCTTTCACCTTTTGGTAGCTAATTCTTGGAGTTATTGGTTTAAGGTCGATTATCATGTCCTTAAGCTTCTAACTAACTGCAAATCCCGTACCGAATGTATGGATTTTGTCTTGACATGATTTTCATTCTCCAGTATTCCTTTGACTGCCCATCTAATTTCTTGGATTGCTACCTAGTCAACTTTGTCCTGGTCCACTTCATATAGTAGCACTTGAAATGCCCAAGGTCTGAACAATATCAATGTATTCCAAAATCCTAATGTCCTTAGACATTAGCCAGGTCGTTGCCGTAATTTGAATCAAGCTTCTTCGTATATTGGTTTCATAATGAGGTTGTTTAGGAGAATGGATTATCGGTTCACAGCTCCCGAGTCCAGTGGAGGGGTTGGCTCCTCAGAGCCTCTGGACGTGCTTCTCCATCCATCCTAGGGACGAAAACCCTACGGTGTGTACTGTTAGTGACCTTTGTGTGTGTGTGTGTGTGTACTAATGTAAGTGTGTTCTGTGAGTTGAGAGTGCGCGCTGTACTTAACTCAGGATCCCGGGGGATCGTTAAGCTGATGATTACACACAACAATCCCTCGCAGATTGATTCAATATTATGAATGATAAATAATATTTAAGATGCAGTGTTTCAAAGTTCAAAGTAAATAAAATAAAATGGCTGCTTGGATATATTCTAATTGATAAACAACAACTTATTTAATCACTTAATTTTGTAATAAGTAGTAATAAAAGCTTTAAAAATCACACATAAAACATGTAGAATTGTTTTAATCAAGCGGGAAGTATTAATTATTTTTCAAGTATATTACCATCATCTCATTTTGAAAAGTACATTAATAAGGTCATCGCCTTTTCATCAAAGGAAGGATTGATTAAGAATATCTAATGCAGCTATCTCATTTTTTTTTAATACAAACATTGTTACTAAAAACCATTATACTGAACTAAGGCGTTGATGACCAATCGGTTTTACGCCTCAAATTTGGAACAACCAACCAAGAACCAATCATCTAATTTCTACATATGATGAAAACTACGGTGATTTCATTCGTAGTTGAATAAAATAATGGAAACATACATTAAATAAACTCGATATAGAACCAGTGTTTGTAAAACATGGTTCGGCATGGATGAACAGCTCGGTTAACTCTGAGAACGAAGTAATGCGTACGAATGTGCACGGTCCTGTAGCTTCCAATGCTTAAAGTAAAGAAAATAAAAGGTCTTTAATTATATGCGAATTTTTAATCTTTACTTACGTTAATCATTTAATTGTAATAAAAACGTTAAGAATTTTTACAAATAAATCTACAGCCCCGGTGAATAAGTCGTTAAGACGGATTTTGTCCAGAGAGAGTCAACTTCTTTCAGATAACCCAAATCGTATCATTCTCGTAGTATTTGGTTTTAAATGGAGTTGTAATATAAGCATTAACTCCTTTTCAAGCCAAGGCTTGACTTAGCCCCATATTCACTACGAAAATAACTCGATTCCGCTTACTTAATTACAAGAAACTCATTTTGGAGAAAATTAGACTTAACCACTTATTCACCGGGGCTGTAGATATATGCTCTGTTGTAAATCAAAAGACATATATGAATTAATATCTCATTTCCTTTTCAAAGAAGAAATTTCCATGATTTCATTGTTAGCTATGTACAAATGTATACATTCACAACGGAAAGGTAATGGGGAGTTTACAGAGACGAATTGAACACAAAACAATCAAAGGCAGAATTAATTCTGGGAATAAGAAGTGATGTGTCTTTGTTACGGCCTGTAATTCACAGAGATGGAATAAAATAATACATGAATAATATCCTTTTTAGATAATAGAAAAATTAATTGTGCCTTCATCTATTTAAACCAGAACTTATTTAGAAAGCATTATGTCAAGTCATTAACAAGAGGTTTCCACTTAAGATTAAACGGTTCCAAGTAGTTGGATTAATCTGAAAAATAAAAGCTTTTCCTCCACCTCGAGGTTTTCCCGGCCACAAAAGTTCCCTCGACCCTCTTTAAAATTTAATTCTCTCCCTCGGATTGGTCGCTGCCGTAAACTTATCCCATTGTTTTTTCATCACAGCTTCGAGACACATTTGTAAACATCTGAAACTTTTATTATTACAACTTTATATTACAATTATTATATTATATTTACTTATAATATCTATAAGAGTATTGAAGAAAGATAAGATAGCGCCATAGGTCTTGCGGAACTATTGCAAGTAGAATTAAGGGAAGACTATCGATGTTGATATTGAGATCCTAGGAATTGTTAGAATAGTTTCCGATGAAGATTTCTGCTTGAGTGGTATATAAACTACTATTTATATATAAAAAACTTCAGTTGTTTCTTCTGGTTTAGACCGTGTAGGTGAATTTTCTGCCAACGTTTCACCAGACATGCTGCTGACTTCCTCAAGGCTTAATTGAGACTCAAAGAGTATCCAGCTTACAAATAGTGATGTGCCGAATCGTTAACAAAGTATATCCGCGGATATGGACCAGAATACGGATATTTGGTGTCAAGATCCGCGGATACGGATACGGATCTTAACTTTTTTACACAATCGATGTCGGTGCATTTGACCTTGATAGTTGTCGCTTTGTGTGACAGGACGGTACATCTTTCGAGTTTTCGACTTGTACTGCGCGGCATTGGTAACGTTTGTGTTTGGTAGTGAGTTATAAAATTGTCAACAAAGAAGATTTTTTTAAACCTTGAAAGGATTACCTGAGTCAAATGTTAAATGTCAATAGTTCTTCACTGCTACCTGATAATCTTTATTCAGAGTTATTATAAATTTACTGAAAACCTCTTAGGTAACACCATAAACAACAACTTTTGTTCTGGACAAACATCGAAAATGAAAGAAAAAACTCGTTTCTCCATACAAACTAAGTTGATCGGTCATTTGAATGGAGGACTGAATTTGTTTTCATTTCAATGTTGGCCAGTACAAAAGTTGATGTTTATAGGGTTACTAACACGTACTAAGAGTTTGGCATTGAATATAAAATAACCCTATATAAAGTTTCATATATTTATTGAAAATTAATTAGGTAAAAGATCCCTAAAAGATTCGCCAAAAAAGTCACGGATACGGTTCTTTCTTTTTCCTCGGATATCCGCGGATACGGATAAGGATATCCGACACATTACTACTTACAAACCTCTGCACACGGACTATTACGCAAATCCCAATCCGCCAGATCATTCTTAACGTAATCTTCCCACCTACGTCTCGGTCTACCCCTCATACGTTTCCCAGTCGGCACAGGGCTTATTAACCTTTAAGGAATTCGTTCGTTACTCAGTCCAACAGCTATACAGGCCCATCTTAATCATCGCGACGCTATCACTTGAATAATATTAACGGGGTGCATGCTTTTACAAATATATGTATTTATTAATCATAAGTTCCTTCTTCCTTAAATTTAACGTCTTCGACCTTAAATGAGCATCCTTGCCTAGTAATGCAATAATCTAAGATAGATTGGACTGGAATCCTGATTTGCTCCACGTTTTTTGATGGATCTGTTTATGTTGGAAGACAGTGTTTTGAATTTTAAATCGAATGACTCCCAGATGTTATATTAAATTATAACTTAAAATTGTTTTAGCAGGCAGTAAGCCACAAGGGAATCCGACAAAAATTAACATAGTCTATTTTTGTTTTTTAGTTTTAGTAATGGTATCAATAGTTCTGTAAAAATATGTTTTCTACCATATGATTGATTGTCATTTTTTATTCATTGTAAGAGCCATTGTAAAATTTTAGAAACTACGAAAGAATTCTAAATTAATTGTTTTGGTTTTAGGCATGCTTTACTATATATTTAACATTACACGCCTTTCCATTTACCTTAATAAATCACCCATCTCACAGACTGATAAAGTCCAATACCTTGGACTAACGTTTGATAGGAGAATGACATGGGGCCCTCAAGTTAAAATGAAACGCCAATCACTAACTCACAAACTCAATTTAATGTACCTATTCGCTATTCAGAAAAAACTCCAAATTAGATTTAGGACCGGAATTAAACACCTATACTCACTTACTATAACCAGTTTGGACATATGCATTACAAATTTACGGGATCGCTAAACAGACTCACAGAAAATGACTAAAAACTTTTCAATCAAAAGTACATAGAGTTATCACCAAAACAACATGGTATGTCAATAACAAAACTTTGCATACAAAATACATACGGAAAACTACTCGGACATCCAAACCCATTAATAGAACAAATGGGCAAAACTCTCATGGCTGAAAACACTAGGAAGAGACTAAAAAGAAGGTGGATGAGGGATCTATTATCATAGGAAATTGAATGAAGCCAATGGAGAGCTACCGCTGGCTACTGTTCTCCTTCACACTTCTCATGTCATTGTATAGCATTTCACTGTCAGCCAATCTGCTGATTGTCATTTATTTTTAATTTTTACAGGTGTGAATGAATATGTAAAGAGAAAAAAACAAAAAAAATTTGATTCTATGTATTATCAGACCTAATAATTTGGACATTTTGATATTGATTTAGCAATCAATTAACCTTTGTACATTATAATGAAAATATTATAAATTTATCAACAGTCGTTCTATACACAATAAAAATTTTACAGAAACTCACTGTGAATAATAAATGGTAATTACGTATCTGGTAATAAACACGTGTGTTCTTTTATATTATTCAGTATTCTATAGTAAATAGTTAGCGGTTTTGTAGTAATTCTTGATGCTCTACACACATTTCAATTTGATTCGGGATCACAATTTGATCCACTGACTTTTAAAATATGCCCAACGTGTATATCATATGTATTCTACACGTGTTATCGATTCCAGACATTAGTTTATTAAATAAATGGTACAGATATTACTATCTTAATGTAGACTAAATGTCTTTAACACCCTTTACCAAATAATTTGATGGCCTTTTCGCTGTTGTTTTTTTTTACATTTTTGAAAATAATTCTTATATTTCTAAATCATCAAGCAAAACCATTTCTGAACTTGGGAAGTGCATATAAAGTCTAGTCGATAAATTATTCGTTGTTAAATCCACTAGCAAGAACTAAAAGTTGATTGAAGAAGGGACTGAAACTTCAACGTTACGGCTCATTTTCACACTTCCATTATAGAATACTTCTACCCTAAGGTTGCGAACTGAAGGAAAAGTTCTTTTCCAAAGGATATCATTAGCTCTTTCTTTTGGAGAAGAAAGGTTCCTCAGTTTGTCCTTCAGAACTTAATCGCTCTTAATGAACGTAATTAAGTTCTCGGTTTCATTGTTCTCAAATCAATAGCCTCAGGAATCTGACAATCGGTTGGAATAGAGTTTGGATAGACGCAAGAAAAATTTATATGAAGAAGAATTATTTCGAAAATTTAGATTTAGAAATATAATCAACTATTAATTCATATTAATCTTCGAAGGTTCGAATATGTTATCGGACTATTTCTTTAGTTACATTATTTTTTTATATATATGTTTACTTAATTTATGTTTTTTAATAATCTGTAAAATGGAGGTTTACCAGACGGACTGGGCCGGTGGTAACTCCCTAGTTTTATGATAACATTGAACTTATTTTAATAAAACTCCTTGAATTTATCAAATAATGGTGTTTATATTCTTTTTTTTATTAATTGTGTCATATAAAATATTTTTATAAATACTACTGCGAATTTTATTTATATACAGTTTATAATTTATTTACAACTTACATATTATTATTTACAGTGGAATGTTATGGTTTTTGTGGTGTTAAGTTATTTTTATTAACCGTCAAAGCCTTCAGTTAATTAACAGTTTTCATTATTATCTTTGATATATGAAATACAGCCTTTATAATTGTTCAAATTTATTACCACGTTCCGAATGAAATTTCCGATTTATTTTTATTTCGCGATTTCACCTAGTAAAATAAGTTTATAAATACAATTGTTAAATTTATCTCTTTGATTACTGAATATTCAAACCCACTAGTTTCCATCCTTGGATCCAATTCCATCCTGGACAATCCTCCTAGGCGTCTGAAGAGAAGATGGCCTCGGGACCTTCTATAATAGAAATGTAATTAGAGTGCTGCCAATGGGTAGTGCCTCTACATGTCCTTTCATGTATTCATTTATTCATACAGCCCTTGTACTAGATGTATATATTACAGTTGTACAATTCAATAAAATAATTTAAAAAAAAAATTATTAACAGTTGTTTGTTTTTTACTGTGTTGTTTAATTAGTTTTGTTTTTATTTAGGCGATAAATATTAAGTTACATTTATAATCTAAGCTAAGGCAAAAATCTAAATACCTGTAAGAGACACAGGAAGTCGCGTGTGGCATGCCACCCCCCATGTTCCTTCCTCTGGAATCGCGTCGTTAATAAGCCACATAAATCACATCTGAATGTTATGGCTCCATACATATTCCAGTTAATTATAAATGACATATTGAATGAGCTAACCACACCAAAGCCAGTAAGACTAACTCATCTATGGTTCTGTCACATTGATCTTGATTATGTTTTACTGTTGCTAAAACCTTCTACCTCAAAAAATACAACTCTAGAATATAAAATAAAAATATAATTATACAGAAAATTGTGAAAAAATCTACATTGCAACAGCCATACTCATAATACAGACATAATCCAACAGACATAATCCATGAATCTAGGGCGATTTGCCAATGACCTTGACCCAACTTCTTAAACACTGATGAATTGGCTCCCAAAGGGCTGGCTATGAAGCTATGTCAAGGTTCACCCAACAACGTGAGGCTGATTGAGCCTCAAAGCAATGTATGTCAACAAGATAACCATAGATCTGCATGTTGTATAGCACGCACCATAATCTATGTAACTTTCGTACGAAGTATACATAAATAAAATAACAGTCTATCCATTCTAGTACACTATCTTACACATCATAAATTATATCACTCTTAAAAATGTAATTAAACATTAAGTACTTTGATTGATCCAACTGAATAAACGCAGGTTGTCGCTTCGAGTTGAGCTACAATAATTTTCAACTGTTTATTCGTTTTATTTTTAATATTTTCGAAACATACAAGTTATAGTGAGCTATAATGTATGGAAAAGAGGATTTAACTATAATTAATGAGTAGATTTCATTAATTATTTATCAAAAAATAAAAAGTTTCAACTAACATTTTGAACTATCGATGATGTATGTTGAAACGTTCATTTGTAGATGAAATGATTACAGAAGTATACACATTTCCCATAATTACATTTTCTTTTCAATACTAAAGCTCATGATAACTTGTATTTTTGGATAATGTTAAAAGGGAAACGAATGAAAAGATAAAACTTGTGACTCAATTCGAAGCGACAACCTGCGGAATAATAACCAAATAATCGAGTTGACAATTACATACATCTTAATTAAACGTTTAGTACAGGATTGGTGGGCTAACATTTATTCTTAATATTATTTATTTATTGATTGCGAATGAACCCCGGAGGATCACCCAAACAATCTTTTCTTCATACAATGTTTTTCTCTCCTCTGTCCATTTTGTTCCCGGTTTCATCAACTGATATTACTACCCACTTTTCTAACTTGTTTCCTAAACTTTTCTGTCTATCACATCACTTGGTTATATTTTCCCTTTTCCCAAATATATTTTATCTAGACAAAACCATGGAATGTTTGACTTGACTTTTTGTATTTTTTATAGGTGATAGATGTGACTAATGCCACTGAACTATTGAAAACTTCTTTCTATAGTTCTTCTAAACTTCTATTAAAAAAAAAAATGTAGAAAATATAAAAAAACACATATTACTAATTTTTTTACTTTGTCCTGATTGCACAGTATACTCCAGAACTTTTTGGCTTTCATCCGTCACTTGTAACGGACGGTCTTATTCACAATTAATTATTCTCAATTCCCAAGGAATTGAATTACTTAAATCAATTAATAATATTTAATGTTAGATATTCTTTCTGTGGTACTGTCAGCTCAGGCAGAACACTTTTAGAGACCGAAGAAGATAAATGATCTATTCATCGATGAATAAAATTCATGGGCATTTGAATGTAGAGTTCGTTATTCGATGGGAAATCAAAGCGGGGATAAAATATTCATCGGATAGACTCATTTGCCAAGAACTCCCCCCCCCCCCCACTTCGTCCCGCAGACTCATCAGGATAAATGTACCAAGAAAAGCGAGCCTTGAATATCAAAAACCTTTTCTTAAATAATTCATGTCGATACAGATCCTAAGAAACTTTGATATTTTAACTCGCCAACATTTCTGTCATGTATTCTTATTTCCTGTACGAGATACTAATGACAACATCAACATCGACATAAATCAACATCCATGGTTCGAATCAGGCTGTGGCATATGGAATTCTTGGTCTGTTAAATTTCCTTGATCTGCAGGCACTCCTAGGGTTCATCCAGACTCGTAAGCGTTTGGTTTACTTGATCGGTAAACCTTGCGGAAATTGAAATTCAATTTCTAAAACTATATTGGGTACCTCTACTAAGGGGAGCTGAATGGCTCAGTGGTAGAGCAGTTAGTTGCCATGCCTAAAATCGTGGTTCAAATAAATAAATAAAATATTTCATCGAAAAAGCCTCATGTTGTATCTCCTTTATCAAATACCGACAAGTCGCTAAATTTTGTTGTTTGCTTGAGAAAGTAGTTAATTAGAAAGTAGTACTTATTTTTAATATGAGTATTGGGATGTAACCAAACTGGTACACTGGTTTCTACATTTGTGGTTTGATATTTCATAAACTTGTGATGTTCAAATACAAATAAATTATGATTAATACTTTTAACCTTTAGAGATCAACGTTGGATACAGTCATATCATCCCATACTCTCCAATCCCATATCACTTACCTTGAAGAATGGTGTCAAAACTAGAAGATTACAATAAATTCCCACAAACACCGTCCGATCACCTTTACCCTCCGTCGTAAACCAATGACTTCCTATCCTCCTGTATCGTTCAATGAGATCAAACTGATTCCTGTGGATCAGGTCCGGTACTATGGACTACAAATTGACAAATGTTCAACTTGGAATCCTCATACTAGACAAGAACTGCTCGCAGTTTCAGGCTACTTGAATATTTATTAGACAAACGCTCTAAACAACCAATTAATTACAAAAGATTCATACACAAGACACTCATAAGACCCATCTGGACTTACGGAGTAGATCTTTGGGGCTCCACTAAGCCATCGAATTCCTCTCATATCCAACCCTTACAATCCAAAATCATTAATGCTCCATACTATTTTACGAACAAGTAATCCATAGTGACTTTAATGTCCGATTTTTTGCTAATTTGGCCCTAAACCGATATCAATCTTTTCATGACAACCTTTATCCCCACTAAAACCCTCTATTTTCTAACCTAGCAACCTCTTCAATTCCTCATAATCCTCAGAGGCGTCTGAGGCGTTATTTGAGAACCATTACTGGGTAGTTTCTCTACCTCTTTTATATGTACCATTCCTGCCATTGACTGTTTGTATTGTTATAATGCAGGAGTAAATTTGAATAAATAAATAATAAAAAAAACTTGTGTAAAGGAGGACGGATCGTAACGGAGACACCTCACTTCTTATTCCCAGAATTATTTCCCCCTTGAATTGTTTTGAGTTCAATTTGTATCTGCGTCACTGGGTAGTTTCTCTACTTGTCTTTATCATTAACCTTGTGCATCACTCCTGCCATTTTTAGTACAATTGTAAATTTCAATGAATAAATTAATAAAAAAAACCTTGATAGATTAGCATAAAAGTGCTAACAATAGGAAATTAATTTTAAATATTTTTATTTGAAAAGAAAAGATATGTCCAGGACCGGGACACATACACGGGTTGTCCAGATGGTTCGAGTCCCGGTTCTGGACATATCTTTTCTTATCAAATAAAAATATTTAAAAATTAATAAAATCAATAACTAATAAAATAACAGAAATTAATTATATATTTAGTACGGGCATTTTAACAAGAGTAGACAAATAAATCAAATCCTGTATTGGAACCAAATAAAAAAAAAATGAAATAATTGGAGAGGACCCTAAAGGACTTCATTAGCCGAACAAACCAACACAATCCGTCGTCCACAAAGTATTGTGTAACCTGGAGCTCTTTATGTTCTGGAAATGTCATGAGAATCAGGACTGGAATCGTGGAGAAAGGATTTTGAAATAAAACTTGACAAAACGAGGGAGTTGTTTGTATAAGTCATTGTTGTCACCAATTAGCGTTAATTGGTTCCGAATAAATCATAATCGATTTTATTTATATGATTTAGTTTTTTGCACTCATACATATACAGAAAAACAAACACATATTTAATTGAATTATCTGATTATAAGATCAACCAATCAAATCATAAATAAAGGTAATATTAGCTTATTTGGGATTATATTCAACACAGAAAGATTTTATAATAGTATAAATTCAAAACAACTAAAAGCAATGCTCAAGTTTGTGAATAACAAAAAAAAAAAAAATTAGATAACGTAAAATTAACCCTGCACCATTCCACATATATAAGATTACGACAGGTATTCTGCCTTTCCATTTAAATTCTTTTATGAATTTTAATAATATATTCTAATTTTATCGTTTTTGTCACTGCTCTATCTGTATAAATAATTCGAGGCCTCTATGGTTCAATACTTAAACAAGACCTCTTACAAAATAAGAAAACTGTACCATTATATATAATTCGTGAAGTGCCAATGGTTCATTACATTCTAGGGACTATACAGTTTTTAAGCCAAAGGTAGTAGAAGGAGTTGATTTGTCCGAGGTCGATCTACGATTGTTGATTATTAAACGTTACTGTTTGTTGTTCGTAAACAACCACTTTCTTAATTATTAATTATATTTATTATATTCTAGTTTTAAATTTATATTTCCCATGTATGCTTTTTTCTGTGAATATTTCATTATTTTCTATATAAAAATAATAAATTACGTATATATCGGTTTAGAATATCCATTTATATTGGTTGAAGCCGTACTTTATATACCTAATTTATATATAAACAGCTTTTCCTCCAGTTAAGGGTACCCAGATTATAGAACCTACTAGGTGAGGCCCAGGAGGGTTTCCAGATCTCACAGGAATGAGCTAAGGCTGTTAAGAACTATAATTTATCAGGCCTAATCGGTTTCGAACCAAAGATCTACATCTCACTACACAAAACTTTATTGCCACTCCTCTCCCTTTTTGTGAAGTTACTAAATATAAAATATACACATAGACCTTTATCAATTGGTTAAAAACTTACTCAACGTAAGACAACTTAAATATGAAGTAAATGCCTACCTAATCTTGTTTTTAATTGTATAACAATCACATGACATACAACGTTGATCATTAAAGGTTGTGCAACCAACTGTATAAACGAGCCCTAGTAGTAATTTGGATCATTATTAGATAAACGTGAACGGGAACAGACCTGACAACCGATTGCCAATAATAATAAGACAAGTGATCCGATCCGTCTATTGGAATCAGTTGGCACTGAACAGTCTCATTAGGTTCAGTTGAATTAACCTTTGTAGAGGGAACTAGCGAGCATAATTAATTTCAATTCCTGGGTTAGAGGTACTCAAAGGTTCCACCTACATCTGTATATATATATTTATATATGTACATATATACATATATATAACTTACAATTAGACTGAATGTATACGTAAAAATAGGATTTTTCGGGCAGAGTAACGACACAGTATTCAGAATAGAACTAAACTTTATTACTTTCTCTCAAGTAAATCTAGTCACATGATTGTTTACATATGTTTTTAACAATCTTAATCTTAATACTATTAACTTAACCTACGGTCTATTTAGTCTATTTAGATAACTTTAACTTATATATATATATATATATATATATATATATATATATATATATATATATATATATATACACACTCAACAGCAAAAAAAACCGGACACTTAGATTTGTTCTTATAATTTTGTTAAATATATATGTATATTAATCTTTTTTATTGATGATAAGAATGAAATAAACCCCGGAGTGCATCGTGAATGGTAGACTTCGCTACCCCAAGCACCGGCCTTCTCTGGCCAAGGCATCAGCTCGGGCTGTGTCAACATTTGAAAGAACCATTATTCTGGACCAAAATTAAAAAAAACATGTCTATTAATCACAGAAAAGGCTTGGTAAATACATTAAAGATGTTTAAATGTGCTAAAAACTACTTACAGTTTAGAATAGGTCAGACTGGTAAATCAACTTCAAGACAAATAAATCAAATCTGAGTTTTATCTAATTGTTTACTAATCCTGAAGGGATTAGTTCAATGGACTTAGGCCCTACATTCTCTGTAATAACTAGAATACCCACAAAAACAAACAAATTGCTGAAAATTAGCTTTTAATACAAAAAATATGAAGTGCCCGGTTTTTTTTGCTGTTGAGTGTATATATATAATATATATATATATATATATATATATATATATATATATATATATATTTTGCTATGGTTTACACTCTTAAATATTCTAATTGACTTTGGGATGCCAGCAAAATCATTTAAGATGATTTTTGTTCCATGATTTTGATGATGATTATTATTCCATCTTTAGTCTTAATTTGATTCTCTTCAGGAGGTCTGTCTTGTGTTTAGCGTTTTACCAATGAATCATACCATCAATATATTATTCATAAGTATATAGTGGATCTGGGTTAAGTAAGCACCAAAAGAAATATAATTTATTAATACGATTTTAAAAAAGATTAATGATTTAATATATACATCGATAAGTACAGATAATGATTCAGATTTATAGAAGATTGCCATAAAATACATAACAGAACTTAAATTACAACTTATCTGTGAACCAGGGGTAGATTACGTCTTTAGGTAGAGTCTCTGCGCCATCGTTCACCGGCCTCCTTCTTCCGTGTCTTCGCTCCTTCTTCTTCGGGATCTTTTCAGAGAGTGTCTTTTCAAAGGTGGAGTCTTAGACCCCCCCCCCTTTGGTATTTCTTTACCCACCTTGACCACGTGGGCAAACCATTCTACCTGAGTGACCTATTTCTTGCAAACGATCATTTGCTCATTGTGCAAATAGATATTTATTAAGATACCCGGTACGATACATAGCACTATAAAGATTTTAAATGTTTTTTCTACCGAAATAAAAGGCGTCAACACTTGAATTGCTTCGAATTTTTTTAAAGTCTTTACTTACCTTGATGCTTTTTAAAATATTACTCACATTCCCAAAACCTGAAGCCTTGGATATAATACATCTTTTTGAGCTCAGAAACGTTTCACCGATTCAGGGGTTATCAGAATATATATTAAAATAATTACATACATTAATATAAAATGAAAATAATCTCACATCAACTGTCCAAATGGACACACCAATCAATTCCACTAAACTTCCGATCAATTTGTTTATCCTGTTTATGCCTGAATTAAGGAAACCTTGATTTATTGTTTTTTTTTTCAAAATTGGTTTTTGAAATATTCTAATTGAGTTATTATTAACCTTAAACTGGTTTAAAAAAAATAATATTCTTTGGCTACTTTAAACGACCTCTGATCCGTCTTATAATTGCAGTTGCATAAAGTAATTAAAATATTAACGAACGTTCCAAAAAGTTAATAATTAATTGTACTAATGTTAGTATGTTGCTGATATGATTAGTTTAGTATAACAAGCTAAGTAATAAGGAATAATAACTGCTATTAGTAAGTTAACTCCTATGATAGATTGCCTTAACTTTGCCACAAAGTTTCTCAAATTAGGAAGCCTATTCTAGTTGTTAGCTTTTGAGCTTCAATGATCTCTAACACTTCTTCAATTAGTCAATAATTGTTATAACTGTTCTGCAAAAAAAAAAGTTTTGCTCCCTTGAGAAGTTGTTCCTAATTTTTAATATTTTCATGTGTGCTGATTTCGAATCTGAAGTAAAAAAAAATCGACCAAGCACCATTTTTTAGAGATTGGAGATTGTTTTTGAAAAAAAAAACAACACTTTTTTATAAATTTAATCAACTGTTTTTTTTGTGAAAACCAATAATATATGAAACAATAAATTATTTAAGTCTGTACTCAATTAATGTGTATATTTTTTCCTATTGCACTCTTCATTGCCTTTCACCCGTTGTAGCGTCCAACAGAAGTCCGCAAGCATCTTCTCATTGCTTTTACCGCTGTACCTTTTTTTCCATCTAGGCTATGTCTTGATGAAATTGTCCTCCGTGTTCATCTGAAACTGCTCCCAAGTTGGGTGCGAAGAAATCCAAATGGGAATGCAAAAAATAAATTTTTAAGGACATGTTGCAACCCATGGCCTTATATGATGAAAGCAATTTTTCCACAATTTCGTTGTAATTTATTGCTATTTTGTTCCCCAAAAATTGTTGACACACGTTTTCGAATGCAGTCCAGCCTCTTTTTCTGTTGCAATTAATCGTCTTTTAAATTCAACGCCCTTAAAAAGATCACGAATTTGAGGTCCCACAAAAATCCCCTCTTTAATCTTTGATTCACTTAATCTGTGGAACTTCTTTTTCAAGTAGAAAAAACCTTCTCCTTCCTTTCACAAAATTCTTCATGTGGCCTAATTAGTTAATTAGGAACAGTTAAGTTTAGGAGGGGGGCCTGGGGCAGGTACCGGGGGAAGCCTGCCAGTAGGCAACAGCCTCTTCTTTTGTGAATGTTAGCTCAAAATTCCTGAAGCGTAATACTTATGCTCTCCCAATTTTTTCATTTTGTAATACATTATAAAAGCTTCAAAATTAAATAGGTTTTTAAATTTTTTGTTAAAGTTTTCAGGGAGAAATTTTTTTTCAAAATGTCTAAAAACACCTTAATTTTAGATCTCAAACACAGATTTGACAAAAAATGGTGCCGGACGGAGATTTTCCGACTTCGGATTCGTGTTCAGCACACATTAAAACATAATAAAACAACATTTTTGTTGAAGAGAGGATTTTGATGCAGAACAGTGTAATCCCTACACAGCTATATATTATTTTAGATTAATTGTTAATAAATGTATAAGAGAAAACAAAATTAGACCGAAAGAGTAAAAAATGAAATAAAAATCATTCAGAAATTAAATATTATTCTAATCGCATGTTACTAAACTATTTATCCTTTTGACAAAAAAAAAACAAGCAGAAAAAAACCCTTAATACATATGCTTATTAGGTTATGGGTTTGAGAATTGATGTCTTTTAAAAACGAAAAAATTCGCACCTGTCAGAATAGTGTGACAAAAATTAGTGAAAAAATATAATAACATAATATAGACATGACACAGGAAAGAATCGAAAATCGATGTATAACTCATTGCTATTTTTTAATCAATCGAAATAGTAGTTCGATAGATCTAACAAATTCTAGTACATATTTATTAAAATGCGTTTATTTGTAACAAATTTATATATATTTTTTTAAATGTGCCCTAATAGAAATAAAAGGATTTGAAACTTGAATTTGTTGACCACAGTCAATGTTAATAAGTGATGGGATTGCTCAATGTTACTGTGATCAAGAGTTCCTGGGTTCAAATTCAGCTGTTTAAGATTAAAATTATCATTATTTTTTTTTGCTTCCACCAATCTACCGAAAATTATTATTATATATAATTATTGGAGTGCTACCGATCGGCAGTTTCTCCACAAGTGTTTTTCATGTTATGTTGTACATATTAGCACATTTACTTGTTATAATAGCATTATAGTTGTAAATATCATTAAATTAAATTTAAAAAAATATATATTAAATCATCATTAAATTTACAGATGGAAATTATTTGATTAGTTAACAGGCCTTGCATGGGCCCAGGGGAATCTGGGAACTCTCCTGGGGCTCCCCCAGCCTTGATAAAGTGGTATACCCTTAATTAGAGGAAAAGCTTTTTTTTTTAAAGGAAAACATTTTTTTTTAAATCCTTCTAAAGGATGATATATAAACACTTTAAAAGTTTTTAATATTAAAAAAAGGGCAGAAATAAATAAGTCCATCTTTCCAGAATATTAAGCCAGGATTTAATTTATTTTTGGGCACTTATATATTGAAAAATTGTCAAATTTAAAATTATTTAATGTTTACCTAATAGAAACTTAAGGTCATTTTTTTTGTTTTAATAATTTGTTTTTGTGTAATGAAAGGTGTTTTTAAATTACATTTATACCCCCTCATAAGCGGATGAAATAAAATATCATATTAATAAAAAATGACTACCGATGGAACTTTGGAACTATTGTTATTATCTATGACCCATCAATAATTGAGTATTTGTCTCGTTACTATTCAATAAAGATTTAATTATGGAATGATATTTTTTTCGCGATCAATATTAACCGACTGATTTAATTGATTGAAAATTCCAAGCTAGGCAGTTAAAAATAAAAATCTTTTTTATAAGATATCATCACTTATAAAGGAAGATCTAGAATTCCCTTTTATATTAATACTCGTACTTAATTAGTAATTCTTATAATTAAGA
The DNA here is from genome assembly GCA_964056705.1 of Troilus luridus. Taxonomy (NCBI): domain Eukaryota; kingdom Metazoa; phylum Arthropoda; class Insecta; order Hemiptera; family Pentatomidae; genus Troilus; species Troilus luridus. The sequence goes on along the minus strand of OZ057414.1, from coordinate 112,060,735 downwards.
TCCTTGATAAAGGGACTTGGTAATGAAGGGCTTAATAACAGGATAGGGACTTTATAGAAATTATTTAGGAAATTATAAATGGATGAGAAGCCGCGGTACTTTATCTTACCCAATGAAGGTGCAACTGAAAATAATGGACTTAATGAAACATTATTTTGGGGAGCGGAGTAGCTCAGTGTGTTGAGTGCTCAATTGCTATGCTGAAGGTTCCGAGTTCAAATCCAGCTATGACAGATTAATTATTTAATTTATTAAAAGCTACGGATGGATCCTGTGGGATCGAAAGCCACACTTGGGGCTCCCTCTGCCTCACAGTGGACGAAAAGCCCGAATTCGTGGCCAAAACCTCAAATTACTTCTGATAGGGGTTACGAATCCGAAATCGATATTATTGTAATCGAAATGGCCGAGTATCCTGTTAAATATATGATATATAATATATAATATAATAATGATAGTTAAATAAGCGTGAGAAGTGCAATGAATATTTTTATTTCTAAAATAAATTGGGAAATGTTGGGGAATAGTGAGAGTACATTTTTTTTTTAATCCAAAAGATAATCGGTGACGGAGCCAGAATCATCTTCCGACCTTGCGTCAGAAGGTCTGTTTCAATTTCATTGACTCCGAATATCTTTTGGATTAAAAAAAGATTCTATTCTTAATATTTTGGGAACATTTCCAAATTTATTTTGGAAACAATAGTATTAATTGGATACAATCCACTGCTCACGTTTATTACATTATGGTTATTATATTTCACATGTATTTAACAGGATACGCGGTCATTTCGCTTATAATAATTCTGATTTCGGATTTGTAATCAGTGACCCTCAAAACCCGCATATACCAATTTTTGTCAAGATCTGACACCTTTTTAACATCCATGTCCGCAATATTGGATCGGTCATTTTGTTTACAATAATTTGTCTTTCAGATTCGTAATCAGCGACCTTCAAAACCCCTAAGTGCCAATTTTTATTCCGATCATAGGTCATTCGAGGTTTTGGGCACGAATTCGGGATTTCGTCCACCGTGTGCCTGTATAATGTGGGTACCCCTAATTGGTTGACCCTGGCGTATTTTCGGTGAAATTACCTCCCTGAATAACCTTTGTACTAGAAAAAGTACAATCTCTACTCTGCATTGAAAACATGGCCCTTCATGGCCTGTAGTGATACAGATTTTTTTTTTAATTTATTTTAAGGTCCACTTGCAGACCACTCAAATCTTTTAATCATAATTCCTTCGTTATATTAAACATTGTCCCTTTTACATAACTAATAAATAATTACATAAAGGTCCCAACATACCACTCGTGACTGACACGATCAAGAAAAACTACAAAACATTTCATGACTCACTTGCTAGACACACCAACTGCTAGGGGGGGTTTCTCCATGCACGCTTCCACGGAAATCTCTTAGGGGAAGTTTTCAAAATAAGATCGAAAATACAATATGTGACAATTGGCATTTGTATCATTTCTGAAGTAAATATTTTATTATTATTATTATTTATTTTAAGGCATCTTTTTATTTCATTTTCTTATTCAATACTTGAAAAAAATTAAGAAATAAAGTATTAACTTGAGTGAGCAATGGTAATTATGTACTATATTCATTTGAAGGGCCGTTATATGAAGAAATTGAAATGTATTATACTGAAATGGGACATAAGAATGAAATCTTGTGCAAGGGCTTTGACAAATATGACGCCCTGCCATTGACAAACGAGGATCCTAATGCGGTTGCTAATCCTTCAGTGACATTCGCTAAGGACAGCTTCATCAATTCTGCTCGGGTTCGAGATCGCTTCGTAGCAATTCTATGATGGATCATATCTCTTCAGGCATATCTCGTTGTCTGTCGAGGGAATATCCCTATTTTTATAAATATTTTGTTTTTGTTTTTTTGCCTAAGATAACATTTTTAATGTATTACCACTATCACTAGTATTATTAATATATTAATTATTAATAAGATTAATTAGATTAGCATTAGTTGGAGGAGGAATTGGATGAACAGTTTATCCACCATTATCAAGGAATCTTTCATACCGATAGATTTACGTTGATTTAGCGATTTTATCTATGAATACACGACCTGCAGGAATAATTCCTGAACGAATCCCTCAATTTTTTTTTATCTTTTGGAATTACAGTATTATTATTACTTTTATCACTTCCTGTATTAGCAAGAGCTATTACTATATTATTAACAGGTATATATGTTGGCATTTGGTAAAATCGGTAAATATGTAACCTACCTATATATGTAACACACCATGACCACAAATGTCTTTCATAGAGATTTCATATATTTCAATTTATTTAATATTTATTCGAGGGTTGTCCAGAAATTAAGTTTACAACTCGAGTTAAAAATAGAAAATTTCACATCTGTATGAATAAAAACATGTCATTGAGACAAGCTTTTGTTCACTCTAGTCATATGCATTCTGGTCCTCCCTCCCAAAAACTTTTTTCGACAGCTTCAACGATTCCCTCAACATTTGCAAATCGTTTTCCACGCAAGAAAACCTTCAATTTATTGAAAATATCACACCACCTACCATGTATGAGGCGAAAAATGAGTGAGGCGCAATACCCCATCCTAATGATACTGCCTCCGATTCTGATGGAGGTGCTGTCTCCTTGAAGTCATCTAACTTGCTTTCTCGTTTGGGGCGGTAATCAAGGAAAGGTGATCCCAGGGAGTGTATTATTGACCTTGGTCTTAGTATATCTGTACGAGCGTCAGTGTACTATTCCCCCAAACAAAAGGACAGTGGCTGTCTGAGTGGTTAGACCGGGTGATGAGCCTTCCACCTCCTTGATGATCTGTCAAATATCTGTAATTATATATTTAATATATGTTTCTATAAGTTAATAGTATTTTAATATATTTTTTTTTGCTTTCAGGATTATGAAAAAGTAATTATTTAAAAGACTGTCGTCCACTAAGCTACACATATTAAGACTGTACCGACGGCCGTCATAGCGAACAGAAGATGGTGATGATACGGATGTTATGTTGAAGTGCGGGCGACGAGGCGGGTGCGGCTGGGGCAGGAGGGACTCCTCGACATGTTCCTCCTTGTCTTCCTTGGACGAGCTGCCGGCGCCGCCCACTAACAAGAAGATGGAAGTGGCTAAGCAGGCCGGGGTGTCCGCCTTTCTCGCGTCTCTGTCCCCCAGGAATCTCTTCAAGGGCCTCAGGAAGCCGGACTCACATTCCATGCCCAAGGCTGAGCGGAGTGAGTAGTATAATATAATAATATATATTAATTATCTATTAGCTTCTGATGATTTATGTATTTTTTTTTTAACGATGGAACCATTATGGACTAGGTCTGTTTCAACTGTTGTATTATTTTTTTAATGGTTTTTCCATTCCGTGTTTTGTCTTTCTCTTCTGAGTCCAAAGTGCACCCAATTTCATCTTTGGACCTTTTGAAATGCCGGAGTGTTGTGAAGTTGCAGCCTAAGGGAAAATGTTCTTCAATGCCATCCGAAGAGACCTCTAGCTCTTCCATGTACTTTTCAGTCTCCTTAATGCACGTGTTGGACATTTTAAAGATACGTGAATACCCATTTTGTCATTCTGATTGAAGCGGCCAAGCGAATACCAGGTTGTAGAGCCAGTGATAATGACGATTTATATAATATAATACCTGACCCGGCTACGCTTTGCTGTGGCTTTTATTACAGTTTAAAAAAATATTACGTTAAAATTTGAATTAAAAAAAAATTATGAATTAATTTAAAAATGAATTGAATTGATTTTTAGTTTTACATTTTATTCATCAAATATCTAACTATAGTATATAAAATTGAAAAAAAAAATACAAAATTCTTAACTGATAAAATATAAACATTAGTTTAATGAATGAGGAATATGGGTGATTCCAAGATTACAGGCCACTTTGAGAAACTTGGCAACAACAAAAATTTAGGTCAATAAAAACGTTCCAGGCTGTTCATATTTATTAAGGCTGGTTTCCTGATGCTTAATATGCTTAGGTAGAATTAGAACTGGTCCTGTTTGAAATTTCAAAATTTTGGATTTATACGGTAATGACATTTTTGGGATTAATATTTATAAATAGCCCAGCTAATATTAAATATTGCCACTTATTTTTGCATTTTATAGTAAAATAAGGATACTACTGTAAAATCAATCAGTTATTATTAACTGTGTACTCGTAGTAGGTAAGTTAACCACCTTAGACTTGAAATTGGCCTGTAATCTTGGAATTACCCATATAATGGTTGATTTTTAATTGACATATCGAAAATACAGCAGGTTAAAAAAAAAAGTAATTTTGCAAAAAAATATCGCGGTCATTAATAGAAATAAAACATACCCTATGTTATAAGTTGGACAATGTTACATATCTGTGCAAAATTTCATTAAAATCGGTCTTGTAGTTTCTGAGATTAGCCCAGACAATCATCATGACAGGAGATTTTTATATATAAAGATAAGATTCCGGTTATTTATTATATGATTGGAAGTTAACTTGGGATCTATTAGACCTACAGAGCTTCATTTAGGCTTAAATTTTAGAAAATTTAATGTACTTTAAAAATGATTCCTATGATTTTCCCCCAAAACGCACATTCACTTAGGGGTATGAAAAATAGTATATCCTATTCTCAGATCTACTGAATATGCACACAAAATTTCATAAGAATCTGTCAAGTCGTTTCGGAGGAGTTACAAACACTGTGACACGACAATTTTATATATTAGATAACATGATACGATTTCCCGTATTTTCCTCTTTTAGGGGTCGATTTTCAAAAAATAAAAACACATATTTCTTTATTTTTAACGTAGAAGCTAAATCTAAAATTTCATAGTGCTAGCTTTAAAAATTGCGTTATTTGTTTGTACTTTTAATACTTTTTCACAAATTTCACATCCTTAGGAGACAAATTTTCAAAAATCCTTTTTTAGTGCGCTTCGGCCTTCTAAAATGTACTTACTGTCCGAATTTCAAGCCCTTAGCTTTTGCCGTTTTGGCTTTGCGATGGTCTTTTCAGTCAGGACGAACTCTTAGCGTTTAGAAAGTTTAGTTCTCTACCCTTTATTAGTTCGCGTATGGGTTTGACTTACTAGTCACTACTTGCCTTAATTTAACAGAGGTGTGAACTCAACTTTAAACTGGTTTTTTTTAGAAGACTATGACCCTTGAGAATTACTAAATTATATCTTAAAAAAAGTTCTAATTTTTTAAGTCAGAAATATACGTATTTAGATAAGCTAATAGTGTTAAAAATAATACAAAAAAATCTTATAAAACATCAGTACAGTTACTAGTAACATAACTATAATTTGGGATTGGGATATAGGTATACAAGGAGTGGAGTTGCTCAGTGGTAGAGCACTGAGTTGCCATGAAACCCGCTGCAGGCAAGACTTTTATTTAGTCTGTTATCTAGGTTCCTCCTGGGACTCGCCCAGCCTCTTGAATCGGTACCCAAAAAGGGGAAAAAATCTGGTGGTTGAACCTGATCTAAGACAAATCACCTCCCTGTACAACCGTTGTCCATGAAACAGTACTGTCCCTACCATGCACTGAACCCCAGACCCTTGACGGGTTGTAGTAGTACAGGTTTTTTTTTTTTTATTACAGGTCTATAAATATAAATACATATAAAAACAATTACATTTAGAAATGTGCACAAATTATATCTTATTTGTTCTGTATTTTAAAGACAAAGCTTAGGGTTTAAAATTTTCAAATTGAAATCAGTTAGTTTGTTTAATTGTTTGGTATATTACATATTATATAATAAACTATATTATTGTTATATATTGATCGTTTATGATTTATAATAGAAATAAAAAAGCATACCAAGCGCATTATATTATAAATTCTGATTTTACAAATAATTTAGTCCGAAATATTTTAATTACATTATTTTCTTGTATTTTTTTTTGTCGATGATTTGGTGATTTTCGATTTTACCTTTAATCCTTCGAAGTATCGATATTAGTATTCGATGTGACTAAGGTAGTAGGCCGAATAATAATTTAGTGTGTTTGCATGTCTTGTGCCACCGTAATTCTTTCGAAATTACGTCGTTAATTTGTTTAACATGCATGTCTAAAGAATGCATTTCCATTTTAGGCTGATAATTTACTGGCATTCCTTTAAAAATATTTTTTTATTATGTATCAAATTTTATAGACGGAAAATTCTGTTGTGTTGTATTAGTGTTTTAAAAACAACTTGTTGATCACATGGGAGTTAAGTATATTTTGTGTTATTATGTATGTTTCCAGATTTTTTTGAGTTTTCTCGTCTAGTTTACGTTTTAATTTTTTTATTTCATATTTTTTCCAGACTTGTTAATTGGTTACACTGTGCGACAGATAAGTTGTTCACTTAGCATAAACTTTTACTATGGCTAATCGAACGATGCTACAGCGGGATATAATTAGGTATCTTTGAAGTACACCTGATACCCAACAGGCTCGGTGCCCATTTTACGCCCTCTCCGAAGGACGACATAAGCAAGATTTTTTTAATTCGTTTAAAAATCATCTTATACTATTATTTGACCTGATTATCATTTATTGATATTCAGTTTCTGCTGTTTTTTTAGAATTAAGTGCCTCGCTAACTCTATAGTTAAGATATATTGCTCTCAATCTATCCTAAATTCTCTGATTAGGTCTAATTTATGCACTGATTAGACTATTTAGGGTAATGCTCCCTCAACTAACTATTAGTAAAACTTGTTTATGTCTGCCAATTAGTTCTACCATCTGATTGTACTGAGTTTCATTTTGGTTTCAGGGCTTGAATTAGACTTCATGAACTATTAAGATTTCTACTAGAAGCTTGTGCCCTAGATAGCTAATGATTATTTAAATATCACTGATCTGAGTAAATTTTAAAAATCTGGATTGTTTGGAGCTTTTTAATAATCAAAACAATGTCGGCTATAGATGCCAGTACACCTCATCATTATTTATAATTAAGAAAGAAATAAATGTAAAAAAAAAATTATTATTACAATTGGTTATTTCAACATATTGAGGAAAATTACGAACATAAAAATAATTTTCTATACATAAAGACTATAAGTGTAAAATATGACGTAAATGTAAAAAGTAGTATGTATGGACGTACTACCAAAGTTTCTTTCGTGTAGTTCTATGATAAGCGATAACATTATTTTCCTTGATAAAATTACTTAATTAAATAATTTACCAGTATAACATGCTCATATTCAAAAAATACGATCGACGATATATGTTTTTAGACGCTTAATGATCTGTATTATGTAGCCTTCTGGCCAGATTTATATCATGTTTCTTTTTCTGTTCATGTTTGTTATTCTAAAGGGACTTAGTCGCATAGTAAAGTTACTTTTCTAATGAATTCTATTGTATGTATATATATATATATATATATATATATATATATATATATATATATATATATATATACATACAATATATATATATATATGTATAATGTACAACCTCATGTGGTTCCAGCAGTACATGTCTTTCAGACCCGCTAGACCTATCGGCATTGCAAGTACTGTATAACTTGCGCCGTGTTAGTCTCAAAGTTATACTGGTATATTGGAATATTTCGGACAGTATATAAAAATAGTATGGAACGGTAGCTAAATATTATTATTATATTTTTTTCACTTTGAGAATTTAAATAAATATACCAATGAGTTCTAAATAATATAGTTCGATGCTGGTTTTACTAAATTTTCCTTTTAAGCAAACAATGAAGAAATAAATAATATAAGAAATATATATGTAGGTGTGTGCGCATATACATATTTAAATTTTTTGGAGTTACCCCTGATATACGCAAATGAGATATTTTATATTCGATTCAAATAATATATATTATTTAATATATAACCTTTGAGTACCTTTTATCTATTTTAAATTAAATATTAAATTAATTAAATACTAAATAAAGTTTAGAAAGTATTAAGTTTTAATCAAAACTTTAATTTTTATTAAATGTCATTCCATAAAATGCCAGTCTTTCTATCTGCAGAGATTCAGCAGCGACTGCAGACTTTCCTATTGCGGTCTAAAGTTGTACACGCCAAAGAAAAACTACTTAAAATATTTTAAATTACTTTATCATATCGTGACGGTTTAATAAATTCTGAAGATCTATATCTTAGTATTAAGTCAAAATAATTAACACTGGATATTTTGCTATAAACCTGCTGAAATATGCTCTTTGAAAATATATTTTATAGTTGGCTAGTAAAATAAGATTTAATTAAAATTTTGGTACTGAATGAGATTTGAAGTACATGGAACATTATATATACATTAATTTTTCTCTTCATATCATCTTGCTTCTTTTTAAATTTAATAAACTCCTCTAATATTCTAAAACCATAGGATTAAAATTTATATCTATATAATTTCCAAATTTTCTTATCTTATTTAGAAACACACCCTCCAACATTTCGTTCAATAATTTTTAATTTTATAAAGAAAACGTATCAATATATGCTCATTGATTTCATTCGTAAGAGAAGGGTATATACATACTAATCAAATACTCTTCTCTGTTTTGGTCGGTATTTTGAGTTTGATAAATGAAAGTCGATAAGGATATTCCAGTAATAATATGTTAATGGATATGTAAGATAATAATATATCTCATATTTCATTAACGCAATAAAAAACCTTTATCCAGTCAAGTATGCATTTAATAAGACGTTTCGAGATTAAATGTCATTTTCTATTATTTATATAAAAAATTCTTGTACCCTTTCATCTTAGTCAATAACTCGAAAAAGTTACAAGTCATAAAATCTTTTTGATTTCATTATTGTATTGTTTTAAACCATTTAACAAAAGATGACCATGGAGGACAATTGACCTCTAAGTAAAACATTTTTAAACATTAATAATGACAATAATGTAACTTTTCAAGTTATCAACTAAGATGAAAGGATACAAGAATTTTATATAAATAATTGAAAATGACATTTAATGTCGAAACTACAGAGTTGAACTATGGGGCTCCATTAAGCCATCGAATTCCTCCCGTATCCAATCCCTACAATCCAAAATCCTTCGTAAAATCCTTAATGCTCCTTATTTTGTTAAGAACAAAGTCATCCATAATGACCTTAATGTCCCATTTGTTGCTGATTTGGCCCGAACTCGCTATCTATCCTTTCATAACATGCTTCATTTCCACTCAAACCCTCTAGTTTCAAACCTCTAGCAACCTCTTCAATTCCCGATAATCCTCCGAGGCGTCTGAAAAGAAGATGGCCCCGTGACTTCTTAGTTGAATCTGTGATTTGAGTACTACCAGTGGGTAGTTTCTCTACTTGTCATTTTCACATTATGTATCGCTTAGCCCATTTACTTGATGTATTAATATAATACAGTTGTAAATATCAATAAATAAATTTAAAAAAAAAGAAATGTCGAAACGTCTTATTAAAAGCATACTTGACTGGATAAAGGTTTTATATTGTGCTAATGAAATATTAGATAAATTTCAGTCCAGTTTACATCCTTTTTAAAATGATAATGATATATAAATTATATATCATTGTAGCATATAAATTATAATGTTTAAAAAATACGCTCTCTGGTAAGCCAGTATTAAAAATAATTAAATACGTTTTACCTTAGCTTATGATCATTTGTTTATAATTATTATCTTCGAAAAAAAATTTTTTTTTCTATTCTAAATGTTTTGTACTAATTATATTTCTACTTATTTCAATCTATAAGCTGTTAAACAAAATTTATTCCTTTAAAAATATGAAAATTATTGAAAATATTTGTTAATTTTTAATAATAAATTAAAATAATATTAATAATTTTTTCACAAAAGGTTAATTCCAAAACCCGAAGTAAAAGTTGCTGTGTTTTGGTAACCATATTATACTAATACTTATTGTTAAATCATTAACAGTTCTATAAATTTAACGCTGACGTTTCCTTTATTACGTTTTTCCTTTAATTATAGTTTATTTTACTTTTTATCATCTAAAACTAGGTTTGAATTTATGGCGCCGGGTTGTAAATGCTTTGTTTGGATCGCGTGAATCCTTTTCTTACTCGTATATTAAGGCAGTATTTTACAGAAATTTATTTTTCAGCTTCTGCGCTTACAAGTAATATTTCCCGTAAGGTTTAGGTTTCCGTTGTGAATATATTTGTTCAACTTTCCACCTTTTGAAAATTACTTATATAATAAGATGGTATTTCAACTAAGTAATAATTAATAGTTATCTGTTGTATACCAGTTCAAACCCCGCTGCAGGCAAGACTTTTGTTTAATCTGTTTGCAGCTACAGATGGATTATTTGGGATCTAGGAACCTCCCGGGGCTAACCCAGCCTCTATAAAATGTTATAAAAATAGGGTACCCAAAATAAGGGGGGGAATCTGGCGGTTGAGCGTGATCTAGGACAAGTTACCTCCTTGCAGAACCGTTGTTCATGAAACAGTACAGTCTCTACCATGTACTGAACCCCAGACCCTTCACATGTTCCTATAAATAACTCTGTTTCTCAACAACAATTCTCACATTCAATCTCTTTTATACAATAATATTTTTTTAAAATAAAATTTAAATTATAGAAGTTTAATGCTGATTTAGCAGCAGCTTTTTAAATTGCGTATAAATGCAGTTGAGAGGAAGTTAAAGGATAGAAGATTGAAGTAACTTGGAGAAGATGAGTTACTCCAACATTTGGGGATAAAAGAAAACAGACAAGAGGCATTTGGCGGAGGGCGAGCGGTTACGAAACTAAATACGGGTTCTATCTGCGCTTCGGACTACTTTCTATTATCTTAATATCTAGAAAAGACTCCTACGAAAATTTAATTCACAAGAATTTTTCACGGGTTGTAGTGATACATGCTTTTTTGTTACATACCTGTAATAAAAAGCCTGAAATATATAAATGTATAAACTATAATGTCATGTTTGCTTTTACATGTGAGGATTCAGTCATCAAATTGGTCAAGATGAATTCATCACAAGCGTATTTATGGTGGAAAATTATTTATGATATAATATATTATAAAATATGATATAATATGAAATAAGAAAGGAATATTTTTTCAATATGATTCAACGTAATTTGATGATATATCTTTTCATTTAGTTTAACGTACCGATTTTGAAGGAATAAATTGAATTAAAAACGATGAAAAAATTCTATTAAAAATATATGTATAAATTTATAACTGATAATTCTTGTTTTTTCGTCTTAATTTTTAAGCTTAATGCTATAAACATTTTACAACAAATGCCTCTAAATTTAATATTTAATTATATAAATCATGCATTATGAAACAGTAGTGATACTATCGAAAATTAAATTGTAAAAACTGCAAAAAATGGAAGGAAACCCCTTAGACGTAACCAAGGACAATGGATAGTCGATGAAGAAAACTGGGATAAATAAACATAGAATTGTAAGAGGGAACTGAGGCCTTTGAAATGGAAATAAGACAAAGAAGATAAACATTTTTGGGCACATTAAATGAATGAATGAGAACAAAGAGATATTCATCAAAGTGATGCAACTAAGCAACATCAAAGAATACCAAAGTAAGGAAATAACAAGGTTTGGTTGTGCCGAAGAGGAATAGAAGGACAGAGAAATATTGATGGCTGATATGGGGTAAGAAATAATATTCTTATGGGCTGATAAGAAAGAAATATTATATGTGCGCTCCTTAGGTGGCTATTCTCGGGAAAAAAATTATAAACTAAATTAGAATGAGACAAAAATGGTTAAAATGGTAGATGAGACTGCTACCAAGAGTATTGGGTCCAGCGCATGGTAAGAATAGCGCAGTTTCTAAGCATCATTTGTACAGAGTGGTGTTTCGGATGAAATCCCCCTGCTTGGTATTCCTCCAATCAGGGGAATCCACTTGATAGACCTTGATATAGTAATTCAGCATTTGACATTTAGGCTCCTATTGGATCCACCGAATAAATACTCAAGAATAATAAATAATATTATATTAAATAAATAAAATAGGATAGAAAATTAAATTATTTTGGGACCAAGTCCCTTAAGAATAACAAACATGAGGAGAAGGCTACATAAGACAAATCATAAAAGTTCCAAAAGAGTAAATATAAAAAAATAAAATAAAAGTAATAATAACGACAAAATACTTAGCAACTAAGGCGAGTAAATGAATAAATACCAGAAAATAAAAACATGTTCTAGGATGTAATAATTTCTTAATATAATAGAAATCTTCTTTAAAAAAAACAAAAGAAAAACTAAACAACAGTATTATTTCATACTGATTCGTTTAATTAAATTACTAACCTGCTAAGAGAGGATCTGTTTGGGAAGTGAGGAGATGTTGGAAAATTTGGTTTAAATGATAATAGGGAAGAAGCATGATGGATATTAGGATGGATCGAGTTCCAGAAAATAGGAGAAAGGAAATAACGCTCTTTTGGTTCTGTAGGAACGAGTATAGAGATTGGAAATTGGAGGATTCCGTAGATACCGGACGGGTGTCGTGATTTGGAATGGTATAAGATAAATATACAAATAATTCATCAAAATAACAATAAATATTTACTATTCTACTTTTTACGCATATTTTATAAATTACATATTCGTTGTTAACATAAACTCATAATCATGCATACATATTTTATTAATTGTCTTTTAGTATATACCATAATTAAAATTTTGAAGCAGTGAATTTCGTGTACAGTGAAAGAATATTACTTTTAAATAAATTTAAAAAAAAATCTGTAGAAAACGGAGTGTTTCAATACCCTCCTTCAAAATCTTGGGTATCATTCCAGAAATGACCGTGGTGCATATGGCTTGGGTCATTAACGTTGTAAAGACGCCTGTGATCCTTGTCGAAGTGTACGACAGTCTTCTGTGTTCCTGATGGCTCTTGTAGGATCTTGAAGATCCCGAGGACGGATGCCACCAGGATGGCCACCGTTCCGACGAAGACCGACTTGATCGAGAGGAACGTCGTGATCTTGAGGGCTAGAGGAAGAAGGATCGTGAGGGCTGTACCCACAGCAGCTGCTTTGGCCGCGATCGCCGCCGTCAACATAAGAAGGTATCTCCATCTCCTTCTAACACGTCGTCTGGCTGAAAAAAGATCAGGACATTAATTGAGGGAATATCACCGCAGCATACATTATAGCCATAGCAGCATAAAGTGACGTCACATGAATAAACATTAATTTAGGATAGAGTCCTTTACTTAATCAAGTAAGAATTAACAAAGAAAATAACTCGATTTGCAGGAAACGTAAGAAAAAAATACAGTATTAAATACTGTTCATTTTTTAGCTTGTTAATTTTCATAAAATGCCAACAAAGAAAATAATTAAAAATTACTAATCATGACACAATAATAAGCAAGTAAAGAGAAACAAATAAATTAATAACAACCAATAAATAATGAGCTATGATGTGATAATATGTCATAGCCTAAACGAAAATCGATTATTCAAATACATATTCATTCAAGCGAATGACTAAACTTTTTAGATGCATATATAAGAGAAGGGAGGAAATGATGGAAAATTCAAGAATTTAAATTAGGACAGTGAAGAAGCATGCCGGGGGATCGAGTTCCACACTGTGGTGGAGCGGGCTAGAAAGGAACGTTCGAATGTTTTGAAACTTATAAAGTATAACTATATGCCATGTGAGAATTATAACAATTATCATATAAAATGTAATAAGGAAGAAATATATTAGCAACAAGATTCAAAGTTTATTATTATAATAGTTCAAATATCTCTATTATATAAAATGTTTTTAATAATGATAATAGTAACTAATTTTTGATATTGAAGTAACTAATTGTCGTACTCGATCAGTAAAACTACAAATATTTTTAAAAATTGGCAAATCAAGAGGTCAATCTTCTTGAATTTTTAAACCGTTACACAAAATATATCACTGTTTCTGAATTTTTTTTTTTTTTTTTTATTATTTAATTCAATGATATTTACAACTATAATGGTATTATATCAAGTAAATGTGCAAAAATGTATAATATGACATGAAAACAGTTGTGGAGAAACTACCCATCGATAGCACTCCAATAAAGTTCTATAGTAGATGATCTCGAGGCCATCTTCTTTTCAGGCGCCTCGGAGGGTTATCAGGAATAGTATGGGAAGCAAGCTGAGAGACTAGCGGATTCAAGTGCGTATGGAGCTTGTTATGGAAGGATAGGTATCTAGTTTGGGCCAAATCAGTAACATATGGGATATTAAGATCATGATGGATGAGTTTGTTTGTGACATAATAAGGAGCATTGAGGATTTTACGAAGGATTTTGGATTGCAAGGATTGGATACGAGATGAATTGGATGGTTTAGTAGAGCCCCAAAGCTCAACTCCGTATGCCCAAATAGGTCTGATGACTGTCATGTAAATAAGTCTTTTGTAATTAATTGGTAGCTTAGAGCGTTTGTCCAGTAAGTGTTGAAGTTGGCGAAAACGTCGAGCAGTTTCTTGTCTTTTCAGTCTTGTATGAGGATTCCAAGTGAGACGTTTATCCAGATGGAGTCCTAGGTAACGTATCTGTTCGACCGGGTTCAGTGGTGTATTATTAAACGATACAGTAGGACAGGAATTCGTAGGTTTACGACGAAGGGTGAAGGTAATTTGATGTTATTTGTTAGGATTTATTTTAATCCTCCAATTTTGACACCATTCTTGTAGGTGTGAGATATGGGATTGAAGAGATTGGGATGCAACAAATGGATCCTTATTAACTGATAACACACATGTGTCATCAGCGTAAGTAGTGAGGACAGTGCTTGGATGGGTTGGGATGTCAGCTGTATATATCGTGTATAGGATGGGCCCCAGGATACTACCTTGAGGAACACCGGCAGACTGGGTGAAGAGGGAAGAGTAGGAACAATTATGGTTTACTTTAAAGGTTCTATTACTGAGGTAGGAACTGATAATAAGGAAGTAAGTTGAAGGTAAGAATTTACGGAGTTTGTACAGCAGTCCTGGATGCCAGACTCGATCAAAAGCCTGCTCTACATCGAGAAAAGCTCCCGTGCAGTACATTCCGCGCTCTAATGCAGATGAGACAACGTCCACCACACGATGGCATTGCTGGATGGTGGAGTGTGATGTTCGGAAACCAAATTGGTGATCTGGGATTATTTGATTGGATTCTATGATAGGATGAAGACGTTTCAGAATGAGTTTTTCAAGTATTTTCCCCATTATGGGCAAGAGAGATATAGGACGATAAGAGGATGGGAGTTCTGGTGGTTTTTTAGGTTTTGGAATCATCTTAATTATGGATAATTTCCAGGAATCAGGAAAATATGTGGTGCGGAGTACGGCATTGTATATATATGTAAGGAGTAGGATCGCTTTCCGAGGAAGGCGTTTTAGAATCTGGGATGTGATTAGGTCGTGTCCAGGGGCTTTGTTGGCGGGTAATCTATGAATAATGTTTGATATTTCGGAAGGATGGAATGCTTTAGGAGGAGGGGACAACTGAAGAGGAATACTTAATTCTGCTCCAATGCATTCAGAGTGGGTTTGATTAAGGATATCTGGATGAGGGTTAAATGTTTTGAATAGGTGCTGGCCGAAAATTTGTGATTTTTCTTCATCAGATCTTGACCAGGTTTGGGATTCGGTTAAAAGTGGATGGTTGAATTTTTTATAGTTTAGGAGTTTTCTAGTGGTATTCCATAAGGATTTGTCAGTAGTACTGAGATTTTCTGTACGGTAATACAAATTTTGAATTTTGAATGTTCTGATCTCTGATTTTAATTTGTTGGTCAGTTTGGTATAATGGCTCTTGTCCGATGGATATCTCGTGCGGTGCCACTTTGCTCTTGCCCGTCGTTTTTCTTTTAATAACTCGCGAATATGAAGTGGCCAGTTATTCTGTTGATAATGATTTTTACTTGGTAAAGTGTTATATTTTATATTGACTTGTATTGCTTCTGTTAGTTTGTCTATTGCAGAATTAATGTCTCCTTTTGTTTTAAGCGGAATTTTGAGGTCTAAATTATTTTCTAGATTTGATCGGAATTTATCCCAGTCTACACGTCCTGTAATCAGTCGGGGAAGAGAGGGCTTAGGAATGGGAATCGAATGCACTTGAAGCAGAACTGGACTGTGATCAGAGGAAAGGTCATCCAGGGATTTTATAGCAGTTTGATTGCAGGAAATCTGTGAGGAAACAAATATATCTAGAATATCTGGACGTTTTTTGAGGGATGTAGGCCAATAAGTAGGGTTTATGGGTGCGAGGATAGAGAAACTATTAGAGGTTGAAATTTGGGATAAGATGCTACCACGGGAATTGGATGTTCGACAACCCCATCGTTGATGTTTGGCGTTGTAATCTCCTCCGGCAATAAACCGCGGTCCGAAGGATTGGAATAAGGATTCGAGGATGTTATAAGAAAGGGGGATACCAGGAGGACAGTATACAGCTGAGAATGTTATATGGAAAGGACTAGTTGAAATGGTTACTGATGTTGATTGAATGGCGTCAGTTGGAGTAGAAGGAATAAGAGAATGTGGTATAGATTTATGGATAAGGATACAAGAACCGGCATGTGCTGTATCGTCAGGATGATCTGATCTGTAAGTGATATAGTCTCGTATGTAGAAATGCGTGCGGTGAGTGAAGTGTGTTTCAGTAAGTAAAGCAATGTCTATTTGGTTGTCGTGTAGAAATAAGTCAAGTTCGTCACGGTGAGTATGCAGTCCATTAGCATTCCACAGAACGATAGCCAGGGGCTTCATGCTCATCGTGGGTAATTAAATGGAACTTCGGTAAGGATTCTCGTGAGTAGGTTGATGAGAGGCTTGATTGTTTCTTGAAGGTCTTTCAGGAAAGATGACAGGATAGTGTTTAAGTCGATTGGGTTTTGGATTTGGAATGGATATGAGACTTGAGTTTGATAGGGATAATTAACGGGTAATGGATGGTTGGCTGGGGGTTGTACCCGAGGTGCTGAGTTTTCATTCGATGTTTGATGAACTACAGCTTTTGTTTGATTGTTGTGATTGGAAGGTTGTTGAGGTGGTAATTTGACCCGTAAGGGTGTATGGTAGGGAGGAATTTGTTGACGTGGAGGTTGAGGATTGGGATTGGCTGCCTTGGGCTTGGATATAGGTTCCCGAGGCTTGGGTTGGGAGGTCTGGGATTTGGTAAAGGAATGCTGAGATTTGATTTGGGAGGTATGAGGCGTCTGAGCTCGAGGCTGCTGCTGAATGCTTGAGGTTCCCAAGGTTTTGTTGTCCGGAAGTCTATCTGTAGGGTTTACGGTGGTATACGGTAGTACTACGGTTGGTCTAGGCAATTCAGGAAAGGTGGCAGTATTGTCAACTTCAGGAGCCAGCATTGTGCTTTTCTCTTGACTTTTTATTTGATGGTTTCTGGTTCTAAGATGTTGAAAGTTCTTATGGACTGAACAGCCTCTGTAGTTCGCTGGGTGACCCTCACCACAAAGAGCACATTTTGCAGGCTCGTTTCTCGATTTCTGACAAGTGTGAGATGAGTGTTGTCCAGCGCATTTGACGCACATAGCTTGGTGATGGCAATACGTCTTGGTATGACCTAAGGCTTGACAGTTAGTACACTGGACTATGGTATTTTTACGCCTAGGTTCTTCAAATTTTACTATTGAATATACCAGTCTTAAAACTTGAAATATCTCTGGGTTATTAGGAGCTGGTTCAAGTTCGACAAAAAATAATGGAAGGGGGTACTTTTCGGTGGGATGAAACACTGGCGAAATATTTCTTACTTTGTGACCTATTTCTTCGAGGTCACTTTTGATTGCTGTTGTGGGCGTTGAAGAGTGTAGTCCTCTTAAAACCACTCTGTACGATTTATCCTGTTTTAGTTGGTAACAGTGAAAATCATAGTTCTTCACTGTAAGATGATCAATTAATTTTTTGTATGTATCTTTATTGGATGTATTTATTTTAATGTCTTTTACTCTAGAAAAACATTTAAAATTAGTTTGTCCTATAAGCTCAGATATTTCTTGAGCGAAGTTATAAAAATTTGTAATATTTGTGACAAAAATAGGAGGAGGGTTAGGGTCAATGAACCCTTGGTGTTGCTGGTTCTCGTCACGATCGCTTTCTGTAGGTCCAGGGTTGCTGCTAGTTGAGGCGATTGGAGATTTGCTAGAATTGACTGCAGTAGTTTTGCTGCGGGTTATGGGAGGCTCCGGTGTTTTGTTGTTTTTTGTCACTGGCTTTTTTGTCACAGCCGATTTATTTTTTTTCGTGTTGGGTGAGTTGCCCGCTGAGCCAGGGGTTGCCTTTCTCTGACGTTTTTGGAGTGTCCTTCGTTTTAAGTATTGCGAATCGGTCTCACTTATTTCCGAAAATGGAGTCTCTGCCTCCGAACCTTCACTACCCGAATTGTCTATTTGCATGTTAAACATTGGATAATTATACGATTAAAATAATTTGAAATAAATTATTAAATCTAACAGTCACTAAAAAATAAAGAAATAAATTTTAAAAAAACTTTTCATATTTAAATAATAATAATAAAAAATATATATACATATGTTTAAAAAAAAAAAAAAAAAAAGTTGATGAATGCGGGATTCGATCGAGAGGCTGGTTGCCAAGCCTTGACCGTGAACTAGAGAAGGTAAATATTGTAAGTCACCTGTAGGGATTATTGGCCACGTTACTAGCTTCAGCAGCCAGTCACCAATTTATTTGCTGAATTTTATTGTTTAATACAGTCACTCACCTCACTGATCTTGAATAAATGTCTTAAAGTACTTATGGATTCTTCTGACACAGTTTGGAGATATTATTTTGAGAACTATTGTTGTAATAATGTAACAAGCACAGAGCGATTTAACGAGTGAACATTAGTTGCGGCCATGACACTTGGTACCTGTTTCTGAATTTAAATCGGAAAATGGAATGCATCGGTTCCGATATTTTGTTTTGTATTTGAGATAGTCTTTTTATAAAGTATGATCTTCTTTTACCTTAAAAAAAAAATACTCAAAATTAAAAAAGCAACATGCAATGAAAAATACTCAATACCTTAAAACAATACTAAGTGGGTATTTATATTTTAATAGGCTCTCTAAAAAAATACTAGATAAGTACTAAACTAAACTACAATTTCTGGAATAAAATCAGCTTCTACTTTTAGATAAATTTTCTATTTTATGGAACCATAAAGATCTTTATTCAAAAATGTCAATATAAGGATAGTTTTCCTACATTATTAGTGGTGAACTGATGGATTCAGGGTCCAAACCTGGCTGTGACAGATGAATTATTTTCTCTGTTAACAGCCTTGTAGGATATGAAGATCCCCCCGAGCTCATCCAGCCTTTATAAAGTCGTTACCTTAAATCGGAGGAAATCCGCTGTCTTAGAAAAAGTACAAACTCTATTAATCACAGAACCCAGTACTCTTTATAGTTATAGTGGTACAAATGGGAAGTATGGATTCTTTTTTAGATTTTTACAACTTCTGGAGAGTTCATAAAGCATAGGTAGTGTATTGTTTTTAAGCCAGCGAAAAGCGGAGAGGCGATTTGGCCGAGATCACAATCCGCTAACTTTTCTCAAATTAAATGAGACTGAGTGAGCCCCCCAAAAACCCAAAAGGTTCTTCAGGTAGTACAGATTCCGTCTATAGCTGTGATTTAAGCAGATTAAATTATCTGCTACAGCCGCATTTAAACCCGGGACCTAAGCCACAACTACTCAACGCTCTACATGTTAAAATACCCGGATCACTCTATACTATGTAGAAATAAAAATTATTACTTTATCAAGATACAGGTATAAATAAAGATGAGATACAATTGCCTCAGAGCTCAATATTAATAATACCTTTTTAATTTTTAAAATGTTTTAACCCTGCATTATGAGATGTATGGAATCATGAGTATATCATTTCCTATTGTTCACATTTTTATTGTTCAATATATTTATTGAAAAGCCATCCCTTGGAGATACATATACGTTATCGTATACAGATAGAGCGATCGATCGACGATGTATTTCGAACCGGGAAGGGCGAGATAACGCCGCGATAAGCCCTTACACGATAAGCGCCCAGTGGCCTCCGAGATAAGGGCTCTCCTGATGGAATGAAAAGAGATTGGTTCAGGATATCCTGAGTCCTCTTGTGAGCTCAGGGTACAACTTATTGTAAGGATCTACCTGAGGCCATTTTATTCTTTTGGTTTGGATTGAGTAAGGATTATGGGCCACTCATACACTGATATGTTATAATACCTAACGATATAATATTTGCTATATGCTATATAATTTAATATTTAATTATCTGTATTTTATTACCAAGCCACCGAAGGGTTATTACAAAGGAGGAATTAACAATAAAAAAAAAATTCACTCATTTTTTTCTTCATCGACCTTGCAGTATCCTAGACCAATGTGCTATTCAATAAATTTTTCAAAACACAAATTAAATAAAAAGTGATTGCAATTTCCCTAAGCTTTGGCTGAAGTTTTTATATTAAGGATATCCTCTTAATCGAGGCTGGGAATGGCTCACGAAGGATTATAGATCCCACTACGACGATCCAGGGTAAATAGAAGAACAAAGAAATGTATCTGCCGGGGCCGCTTTCGAACACGGCTTGCAATGATTAGCATAGCTTATCAACTTAGCCTCAACTTAGCGCTCGGCACCCTACTTCTATTAATTTAGATAGAGTGAAATTCTGTTAAAACGTAATTTTTTGAATAAAATGTTATGATTAGAGGAAAAGTGGGTTTTTAAGTTTGTATAGCCTTAATTACAAAAAAAAAAAAATAATAAAAAAGAACTACCACAACAACCTATGAATCGTATTGGGTTCAGTATTTGGTAGTGACAATACTGTTTCGTAAGATAATGGTTGTGATGGATGTTGATGATATAAATATTGAAACCGGGTTATGTAGGATGACTTCCACTTCACGTTATCTATTTTTTTGGAACTACAATAAGTGTAATCATATAAACAGTAAACATACATTCTTGATTCTCGTTTGGATGTAGAACGTATTCAACTGGGGGGGGGGGGGTGGCTGTGGTATAGTAGGTATAATATCCTACTATGCCGGAAATCGCGGGTTCGTAGTCCAGCAGATGACCCTAGGATTTTTTTAAAAGGGATTAAAAACCCTTGGTTATGCCATCTTTCGGAAGGGGTGTAAAACGGGGGTACCGAGCCTGTACGAAGTCAGTACTTTTTAAAAATCCCTATCCTAATAATCGAAAATTAAGGCTCCCTCTGTAACATGGTCCGACTATGAAGTGACATTAAATGAACAAACAACTAATTCAAGTACAATGCCATGTTTCAATATTCGTATAACTCAGCCTCTTCAACTGACGAGTCTGTTTGGACTGTTGATGTGAGATATGTTGCACTTAATCTTTTTCGATTTGATTTTTCTTTTAGTCTATGTCTTGACGATGTCGAAATAGGAAAAATGTTGATAGGTTAGATGTTATTCATTTTATTGGGATCTTCCTGTTGTATTCTAAATAATAATTGATACATTTTTTGCTCATTATTATTGTTGAGAGCTAATATATATAATATACTTTATTATATACAATATATCTAATTAGATGTATGAGCTAAGAATAATTTAGAGGATACAAGATATAATAATTTTTATTTTTTCAATATTAATGTAATTGACAACTGTATTATATTAATACAACAAGTAAATAGTAATAAAATAAATAGTGTATAGTAAATGTATACATAAAATAATTAAATGTAAAAATGAGTCAGGATGATGAAGGAACAACCCTGAAATGTAGAATCTATCTAAAGATATGTCGGATGAACGAAATAAAACCTCATTAACACTAGAACTTCTACATTTTCATACAATTATAATTGTATCCAGAATTCCTTTTTCCTCACAGTGATTAGCTAAATCGGGTTAATGCTCGGAAGGTTGAAAATTTATTAGTTAGAAGACCGGAGGAATAAATCTCTGGTAGCAGCTAGAATATTAGCTAAGAGAGCTAGTGGTCTAGGCTTGTGTAGTAGACCTACCAAATTACACATATTAATCACCCACATCCTTCGGAATGAGAAGCAACGTATCCTTACTAACGTTACAAATTATTATAAAGTACAGTGGTGTGACCAGGTTGCGGGGTTTTCGGTCCAAGGTCCAAATTGATTTAAATAAACTATTGTCCAAAGAAAAATGTTGTATTCTTATATTATACATCAACGGTAACATAATGCCAACACCAACGACATAACCATAATATATATCGTAACATCAACGTAACACCACCAACGCTGAGCCGCAAAGATACGATTAGGTAAAAACAATTAAATTTGGCAATTACTTGGCCATATAACCCACTTATACACATCCGTATGGAATGACGGTCCTCAGTTAAGTGAGGTCAGATAGATAGAGACACCTGACGGACGAATTTAGCAAACAAAAGAATACTCGTTACACACTCCCCTCCAGCGATTAAGTCCGTCGGGTTGGATAAAATAATTTAAGTTTTGAGGGATGCCATAAGCCTATTATCTTTCCATCTTCATCTCTCAGTTTACAGGATCCACCACCCGTAACGGAAACAACCGTAAAAGGGCCTTCATATTTGGGGTTCAGTTTAGCAGCGAGTTTATCAGCTGCCGACGATAGCTGAAACCTCATCTTTAAGACTTGGTCCCCCGGTTGGAAACGATCTTTTCGGCGTCTCAAGTTATAACGACTGCTCTGATTTAGACTTGCCTTCAGAGAGTTTTCCTCGGCTATATGATGAACTTCAGGCAGTCTGCCCACTGTGTTGAGTTTCCCCTTTCGATATTCCACCTTGTAGTTGTAAGGCTGCAAGCGAAGAGCCCATCTAGCCAAACGACCTGAAGGGTTTTTCAAGTTCAGTAACCACTTCAGACTGGCGTGGTCAGTTATTACAGTGAATGGATAACCTTCCAAGTAATGCCTATTCTTCTCGATACCAAACAGAACTGCGAGGCATTCCTTTTCGGTTACGGTATAATTCCTTTCAGCTGAACTTAAGGTACGAGAACAAAAAGCGATGACTCTTTCTTCGCCGTCTTGTATTTGAGTCAAGACCGCTCCAAGACCTGTATCACTGGCGTCAGTCTGTAATTGAAAAGGTTGTTTAAAGTCTGGCCTAGCTAATATTGGTGCTTCAGTCAGTGCTGACTTGAGAGCATTGAAAGAGGCGTCCTGCTCTTCTGACCAGATCCATTTAGCGTTACGCTTAAGCAAAGCTGTTAGCGGAGAGACAACTGTGGAGAAGTCTTTAATAAAACGGCGATACCATCCTGCCATTCCAAGGAATCTTCTGAGCTGCTCAGCGTTGGTGGGAGGAGGAATCGAAGTAACGGAACCAACCTTATCTGGATCTACACTCAAGCCATCACTATTAACCAGATAGCCCAAGTACCTAACTTCATTACAACCAAATTCACATTTTTCCGGGTTGATACGCAGACCTGAGGCTTTAAGTCGACTGAACACTTCCATTAGCATATCCAAATGCAGTTTGAAAGTTGGTGTGCAAACCAAAATATCATCCAGAAAAACTACTACGTAAGGGTAAAGTTCGGGTCCAAATATTGCATCGGCTAACCTCTGAAAGGTAGCAGGTGAATTCGTCAGCCCAAAGGGCATAACTTTAAACCTGAATAGTCCTCTGCCAGGAACTGTAAACGCAGTAATTTCTTTACTAGTTTCGTCGGCAAGGGGCACTTGCAAAAATGCTTGCTTGAGGTCAAACTTGGAGAGATATCGAGCCTGTCGAAGTCCGTCTAAGAGAGATGTCATATTAGGCATAGGATAGCAATCTTTACAAGTGACTTCATTAACCTTACGAAAGCCTATACAAAAACGATAACCTGATCCCTTACGAACCATGACTACCGGGGAAGACCATGGAGATTGGCAAGGTTCCACTAAGTCTTCATCCAACATTCGGTCTAACTCCTGGTGCATTGCCTCAAGTACATTGGGTGAGTAATGGTAGGAGCGCTGCTTGATAGGTTGGGCATCCTGAACATCTACCTTATGGCTAATGCGCGTCGTTAATCCTGGAGAATCTTGGAGAATTCGCAAACCTTCACTGACTATTCTATCCAGATCCACCCTTTCTGAGGGATCAAGTGAACTAATGCCGCATATTTTTGATGTTTCCCCTTCTACTAATTGAACATCTTTACGAAACGAGAACTTATGGTCGGGGTCATCTTGAAACCACCATGTCGCTTCACGATGATTAGTACTCATATTTGTGTTAACGATAAAATCTAACCCTAAAAGAAACATAAATGGAAGCTTGGTTAAAACGTAGAGCTTCGTGTCATATGACCGGTACCCAACGGTAATTGAAATGGAGAATCTTTCATCAACGATACAAGAGCTTCCATTAGCGACACAAATATTAAATTCGGGAATTTTCTCAACTTCATATCCCAATTTAAGGAGAATTTCAACCCCTTCTGGTCCAACAAATGAGGTAGTGGAACCAGGGTCAAACAGGGCCAAGTAGGAAAGGCCTCCTTTGTCAGGTTTCCCTATTCGGAAATCAATATAGTGCTGTTTAGGAAACGGTAAAATATAACAAGATACGGTAGAACTTTCGGGAGAATTCGATACGGCACAAGGAGAAACGATATCAGATTTAGCAGTACAAAAAGGTAAACGATAAGGCACGGTAATAGGTAAATCGGTACTTCGTGGGTCAGCTGAAACCATGGGAATAGGAATGACCCTTACTTCCGATTCCCTTGCACATTTCCCGGAGTACACTTAGGACATGCGTGAATGGAAACTCCTGGGTTACCACAACGGTAGCAAAACAGCTTTCGTGGTAGCGGACACCTGGAATAAACATGCGGTCCACCACAATTCCAGCAAATTAATTTCTTAGCTGGTAGAGCCGGTTTTGAGTCTTTTAGACACGTTTTCTCGTAGAGAATCGGTTCGGTACTATTTCTTGATTGTACATCAGTCGGAGAGAATACCAGTTTCTTAGAGCCAACTGCCTGAATTTCGAACTGGTCGAATTGAGGATCGTGATTCGTTGTGTTAGCAGCAACATCGGTTTGTTTTTCCAATGGCGAAACAGTAAAAATTCCCGGAGATATTTGTTCTTTTCCGGAATTGGATTTGTTATATCGTCTAGTGGAATTCGCAGAGCGGGATTTTTCTATAATAGGCTTTTGTGATCGGCCTTCTTGAGCCATCATCTCATATACTCTAGTTCGTTCGGTGACGAAATTAATCAAATCCTTATAAGAGGGAATATCTGCTGATTTTATTCGTTCTTCGAATGCTTTTCTAGTCCCTGGGTCTAAATTATTAAGAGCTAAATGAAGTTTAATGAAATCCCCCATGTCTTCAATGCCTAAAGCCGATAACGCAGAAAAATTATTTTCATGCTCAGATAAAAATCTCTGCAAATTAGACGCTGAAGAATTGTTTAAAGGGGTAAAATCCATCACCTTCTTGATATAAAATCTGGCTAGTCGCCTTTTATTTTGATAGCGAGAGACCAATGCGTCGTAAGCGAGCGGATAATTAGCTTCGTCTAATGCGAAGCCCGAGATAAGCGACAGAGCTTCATCGCGTAAGCTACTTCGTAGATAGTAAAATTTCCTAATGGTCGATAGAGATTCTTCCCTATGAACCATAGAATCAAATAGGGAATAGAATCCATTCCAGTCCTCTAATTTCCCTGTGAATATCGGTAAGTCAATTTTCGGTAGCTCCTGAGGAATAGAATGAGAATGGACAACCACAGGTTTATTCTCAGGAGGGCAGGTAGATTGCACCACTTTGTTATAATTCGCTTTAGTAATATCAACTAAATCGTTAAATGAATTTTGTACTTCTGTTGTCTCGAGTTTTTCACTTTTGTTCTTTATACTTGCATTAAATATCCGAATTTTTGATTGAATTTCTTCAAATCGGATTTCATTTTTGAGTAAGCGGTCATAAGCGGGTTTAAAAGCGGATGCTGAATCGGTACTCAAAGATTTGGATTTTGTGAAAATGGATTGAACTGCGGCAAAAATATCCTCCCTCTCTGACACTAGAACGACTGGATCACCCATCGTGACAATAAATCAAGACGTTACCCAAAGTTACAAAAAAATGCCAATGAAATTAAATGTTGAAAAAAATACCAACAGAACCTTTAAAAGTCGTAAAATACTGAAAATTAAATTGATTAAATTATATTAAAACTAACAAATTAAATTAAATCGGTAAGCGTCCTTTACAAACTTAATATATATTATTATTATACAAACTTAATTTTTTTCATACGTCAACCATAGATAAACAAATATTTTTCTTTTTAAAAGGAAACACAAGATAATGCTAAATAGAAACAAACAACAGCTGTTGTCTCTAATGCTTACTTGCTAATCTATCATATGTTCAATTCAACTATTTAAACTTACGGTAAAAATACAAAATAAAATCATATATTAGTAGATTTTAATTTTCAAAACATGTGTTAAACAAAACTAAGTCGTTCTACGACCTTAAGTAAAAATTCCTGATTTTTGTTGTTGATACAAAATTATAAATTAAAAATAATTATTTTTACATTTCCAAAATTGCGTCTAAGACAAACATTTAGCTTCAATCAACAGAAATTTAGTACCTTCAATTAATACGATAATTATATTTAAACATTAGAAAAAAATATTAAAGTATTGTTTGGAAAAATTATTCTGTTACTATTATCATAAAACTATTAACAGTTAACTTCACTATTTCAAAAAATGTTAATATAATAATTAAATCTTCAACTAATAACTTATCTGTAGATTTTTCTTTTGTAGTCCCTGTATTCGAGCGCCATAATATTTGTGACCAGGTTGCGGGGTTTTCGGTCCAAGGTCCAAATTGATTTAAATAAACTATTGTCCAAAGAAAAATGTTGTATTCTTATATTATACATCAACGGTAACATAATGCCAACACCAACGACATAACCATAATATATATCGTAACATCAACGTAACACCACCAACGCTGAGCCGCAAAGATACGATAAGGTAAAAACAATTAAATTTGGCAATTACTTGGCCATATAACCCACTTATACACATCCGTATGGAATGACGGTCCTCAGTTAAGTGAGGTCAGATAGATAGAGACACCTGACGGACGAATTTAGCAAACAAAAGAATACTCGTTACAGTGGAATAAGTTATTATAATTAATGATAAAGATAATTCAACACTTAATTTTTCAACTTTAAATGAATTATCATAAATAGAAAACACTAAATCTGTGACTCAAAAAGTTCACAGAATCGAACTATAAAATGTGTCTATATTGAGTATATTAAGTGGCTAAAAGTAAAAATGCATAACTAAAAGATGCAATAATCCAAAAAACAAATTTTCAACTTTCTGCGTTTACTAATATTGAGTTATGCGTGAAACAAATGTAAAATGAGTGTTTATAGAAGGTCGTTCGGTTATTAATTAACATTATAATGAACTCGAGGATATATTAGGTTATATATTATTCCTGTATTATTATACTAAAGGGACTTTATTATTATTATTATCATCTATTTTTTCACACATTTGCGGGTTCAAAACAGAAATGGGGAACAATTCCAACCATCTGCAGTTAATAGTTTTTGATTTTGTATCTTCAAACGTTCCGGAATTTTCTAACGACCCTGGCTGTGTCTAAGAGAACTGCCTGTTAAGACATCAAGTGGAAGTCCCAGACTCTCAGTACTCAGTACTCTCCATCGTGGATTTAGGAACCAATCCATTTATTGATATTATAATAGGTGTTACCACCACGGTTTTTTCATATGGTATAGATAGCTCTTTTAGCTCAGCCGCTAGTTCATGGTATTTTCGAATTATTATTATTAAAAAAAGACCAACATTTGAAAATTTACGCTATTGTATTTGTTTCGGAGAAAGTAATTAACACAAAGTAACACTAAGGTATGTAAGGAAGTTAAAAAAAAAGATACCTAAAAATATTCTTCTTCTTTTTATAGTATTTTTACCAAATTATTAATATTTGTAATAAATACGAATCCTTACCTCTATCTAATTCTTCTTTTTTCGGCAATGGTTTTTCAATCTTTCTTGTCCCTCGAACTTCTCCCAGACGTTGGTATTCTGGTAGTTTTTCAACGGATTCGTAGGAGTAAGACTCATTGGATTCTTTAGAAGGCTTTTCCACAGAGTTCTCCGACCAATCAAAATCAAACCATCTATGCAGGTTGAATTTCCTAGGCGAGTAGACTCTGCTTTCTATATCATTTGATTCCTGAAACTGGAATGTTATCTCATTTTTATCATTATGAAATTGATAGGAATACTTAATAAATATGAAATTTAAATTCATCAACAAACAGCTCGACGCTTCCGACTACTTCAACACATACTAGACAAACGCTCAAAGCTTCAAATCAATTACAAAAGACTTATTTATGTTACTGTTATAAGACCTATATGGACTTACGGAATTGAACTATGGGGCTCCACCGAACCATCAAATTCCTCTGGTATTCCATCCTTGCAATCCAAAATCCTTCGCAAAATCCTAAACGCTCCTTATTTTGTCACAAATAAAACCATCCATAATGACCTGAACGTTCCATATGTTACCGATTTAGCCCATTCCAGATACCTATCATTCCATAATAAACTCCAGGCCCATCCAAACCCACTAGTTTCCATCCTTGGTTCCAATTCCATCCCGGACAATCCTCCTAGGCGTCTGAAGAGAAGATGGCCTCGAGACCTTCTATAATAGAAATGTAATTAGAGTGCTGCCAATGGGTAGTGCCTCTACACGTCCTTTCATGCATTTATTTATTCATACAGCCTTTGTACTAGATGTATATATTACAGTTGTACAATTCAATAAAATAATTAAAAAAAAAAAAAAAAATTCATCGACAAACGAAATCAGAAAGAGTTGAGTAAACCTTCAAGTTTAAGAACCTAGAAGAATGACTTCAACCTAATGAATTAGAAACATTGAATAGAAATTAGAACTTAGTACACGAAGTGACCACAAAAAAAAAATTGTCTACCATAACACTTAACTTAAGCACTACCGGGACAGTCATCCGTCTTGAAACCTTGTATGATTCAGAATTTCAAATAGTCAACAGAAGGGAAAAATGAAAAAAAAATGCATATCAAGCTAAGAAAGATTATAAGGAAAATAATGGAACTGGTCAAGGAGAGAACCAATATAAAATGCAACTTTTACATATTTCGTATTGGAACCTTGGGGTCAACCAGCCGGCTGCTTGCTGGAAAAGGACAAATGCAAATTGATTCTGTCGTGGATTCTTGGGCAATTAGGTAATTTGGCCGAGTTCCCTCACAATCGTCAGGTTACTCCTCAAGTTAAAGGGACCCCTTTTAAGGAGGCTGAGTTAGCCAGAGGAGTATCAGCAGGTCCTACAGGATCCATGTATAGCTATTAAAAAATTAAAAAAATGCAACATTGCATAGCTTCTGATCTCAGCATGACGTTATTTAATTCGCTTTTTTTACGATTTTACACCTGTTTTGCTAAATATAAGAAGTTAGATTGGAATAAACCATCATTCATAATGAAAATCAAGGTGTCCTGCTGTTCTCAGTCTTATTAAGTCTAAATTAGTATTTATTTTTTTTAATATATAGTTCCGATACATTTTTTAAATGTATATATATATATATACATAGTTTTATATATATATAGTTTTATACTATCTATGAAAAAGTTTATTTTTCCTTTACTACCAACAAATGTTGAGCTTCAGCGTTGATTTATCCATAAAACCTCCAATGCTATCCTCATTTTGGTAGACACTGTATATGAAACTGTTTATTTAATGTTTCGTTATGAAAACTGGTTAAGATTATTTCTAGAAATTTTTACTTTTCATTCTGCACCGACAACCTTCTTGATGATAGCTAGCTAGCTATCCCATTAGCTATTTTTATCATTCCCGTGATTATTTGTGTTTCTAAAAATTAATGAACTTTCGTAGTCATTGAACTAAAGAATATTTATAAACAGATGAAAATATAGTCCAGTCGAACAATGCTTGGTTTGGAAGCCTTCCAACCTTTCAGATCCCCTATGTTTATTGTTTTAAAAATCCAGCTTAAGTTCTCAAATGAAGAGAGTGGATATTAACAAGCAAATATATCAATTATGATAACAGAATATGAGAAAATTTAATCAATTATTAAACATATTCATGATATGACTATTCTTATAGAGTTGCTAAATAAATTGAATAAATAACCGCCATTTTACATTCTTCCCGAAGGATGGAATAACAAAGTATTGTTTACTTCCTTTATAAAATCCTAAGGCCACCTGCCAGGCTACGAATCCGCAATCATTCAACATAGTTGTTATGCTAACCGCTACACTACTGGTGATCCTGGTTGAGCGTGATCTAGGACAAATCACCTCCCTCCGCGACGCTTGTTCTACAAACAGCACAATCTCTACCATATACTGAACTTAAGATCCATCATGGATTGCATTCGTAAAGTTTTAAATTATTCATAGTGACTCAATGAATGTTTTGAAATAATTTCCGTTCTAACGGCAAAGGACATACTTTATAAAACGAAACACTGGAAGCTCGTTCGTGGAAATGAAACGTTTTTTGAACCAACTACCATTTGTAGACCTCCGACTATGTAGATATATCCTATGCCTTACAATTCTCTTCTTTTTGGGATAGGAAATTTAATTGCTTATCGATTGTGAGACGTTCGTGAATTTGACGTATAGAAATATCGAAACTTAGTGAAGTTGTCATGTGCCTTTCACTACCATACACGTCTTATGGTGTCAGTAGACGCTTCATAGAGATATGCACCTTTCAAGTGTGCACGTGAGCCTAAAGAAAAGTAAAGGTTTTAGTTTGTGTGTAGAAGACACCCTTTTTTGGGTCATATGAGATTACATTTGACTGAAGAAGAACGCCAAGAATGCGTTTTGAGAAAGATTGGCAATGTGGGTTGATCTGGGCTGGTCAAAATAATATGTAATATCATGATGATAATGAAAGTAATTAGTCAGGAGAGTAGTTCACTGTGTGAAGTGCAGAGTTGCAATGCTGAAGATCCCGGTCGCTAATCCAACTACGCCCGATAAATTATTTAATTGTTGGCAGCCATACATACAGCCATACTCACCCAATCTATATAATGTGAGTTCCCTTAAGTAAGGGGGGAAATCTGGCTCAAGTGATCTCGTCCGAATCTCCTACCTGCACAACAGTTGGGTTAGGAACAGTACTGAATACAAAACCCTTTATGGATTTCTCTAGTACAGGTTTTCTATTCTGAATTATTATATCCCAATACGGTGTAGTCGCAAATGCTGCATTGCATTGATAATAGTCGCATTTAATAACTTGTTAACAGCCACGTAAGGGCTTTATAGGACCAGCAGACCCTCTCGGGGCTCACCTTTCCACACATCCAGAGTGGGTATCCTTAATTGGGGGAAAATGGTGCTTGATCGTGATCTCGAAAAAATCACTTCTCTGCACAATCGTCCTAAAAGCAGTACAACTATCATAACCTGAACCCAAGAAAATATTAATTAATCAATTTGTGCTAAAAAATCCAGTTGGTACGTACAGATTCTGATCTCTAGTATATACATCTTTTATATTCGCCAATGTGTTCATTGTGTTTACTTCTGTTTTTATTAGTAAAATGAAATACATTTGTTTGTAAAATTTATTGTATTTTTTGTATTGTAAGAAGACTCAAAACAAAAACACTGTTATTAGTTCAATATGCTCAACTTCTCAAAGCACCTGTTTACTAAAAATACTTAATTGTATACTTAATCAAGTACCTACTTCACACCTGGTTATGAACTAAAAGAATGTTAATTACATACATTACTATGTAAGATAATGTAAATGTAGAATGTAAAGACAAAAAAAAGCC
Organism: Troilus luridus; assembly: GCA_964056705.1. Lineage (NCBI taxonomy): Eukaryota > Metazoa > Arthropoda > Insecta > Hemiptera > Pentatomidae > Troilus > Troilus luridus. The sequence goes on along the minus strand of OZ057414.1, from coordinate 112,028,731 downwards.
TCTTCGACCTTTGCTCCCGCAGAACCGAAACATTTGAGCGTTCCTTTCTCGTCCGTCGCACCACACTTTGGAATGCACTCCCATCCAATATCCGCCATGCTTCTTCTTTATCCACATTCAAATCCATGCTTTTCTATCGCTTAAGTACAAACAAGAGACTGTTCTGTAATGGATTGTTGTTTGATGTTGTTTATTTCTATTTTCATGAGTAAAATGAAAAACTTTTTGTAAGTAAAATTAAGTGTTCTTTTAAATTTTTTCAAAGAAAAAAAATGTTAATAGTAGAAAAGGAAATTTAACATTAGGGGAAAAATCTTGCACAACCGTTGGCTTAGAACCAGTACATTATGTACCATGGACCATGGACCATGAACAGAATCTGAAAACCTTCTTTGTACATTTTAAGGCAATGTAATTGTTCAATATTTATTAAAAACCTCTTTATAACCTTTCCAATAAATATTCCAGTTAGATTGCCAAACACTTCGGAAGGTAGACCAACAGACCATTAAGAGGAACATTACGACCCCTTTGAGTAATAAACCAATACTAACCTGATCAATATTCAGACCCTGTCCTAGGAGCTCTGCAAGAGAAGCCCTGCAGGAGGAGGGGTGGTAAAAGGGCTGTAACAGTTTATGTTCTGGGAGAAATGGCCTATGTCCTTGCAGGGGCTCCTGGTGAAATAGGCCTATTACTAAGAAGATGTGCTTCTTTACTAACAGCTGTTACGAGTAGTTCAAGGATCTTACAGATAATGTCTTTAGCGAATCTTTTAGTAGTAACCTGCAGGATTTTAGACTTTAGCTTATGTTTAAAAATGGTTTCAAATTCAAAAAAATTATAGCTAATAAACATTACATGTCAACCTAGAGGTCAATTGTGGTGTAGTTGTTGACATAACAACCTTCTATTCCTTAGATTTGGGGTTTGCACCTCGTGGCTTCAGGATTTTTTAATGCGGATATCTTCTTGGTTATGCCATCCTTCGGAAGGTACTTTAAACGAGGGTCCGAAACTTGCGGTGTCAGATACTCGTTAAAGATTACTAATTATTATTATTAATAAAGATTCCTAATTATTCCTGGATAGGGATTATTTAGGAATCCTTGTGTATCATCGTTAAAATAGCCATAATAGGTTAAATTTACGTTAATGTCATACCCACTCATGGCAAATAAAGAGTGTATACAGAAATAAAAAACTTCTACTTTGAATATTAGTTCACCGTATATATATATATATATATATATATATATATATATATATATATATATATATATATATATATATATAGCCACCATTTGATCCACTTTGCAGCTCTTCCTCAAGGCTTATAACGGGGACAAGGGTTGAAAAAGGTGACAGTGAAATGTTTTATCCTTGATTCCATTACAGGCCCTGAAGAAGACCTGCAATGTGGTTCGAAATGTTGGCTTTCGAATAAATAGTTCGCCTAATTTAACAGATTTTTTTTCTGACCTCCACCCGGACCATTTTTTTTTTTTTTTACCATTGTCCATATTTACTTAACTATTGATTTAATTATTACAACATAGCTATAATTGTGTACATAGGTTTAGGTCTAGCATTCAAGGGAAATAGGTTTTACCGCCTCCTGGTAGTTATATTGTACTTTGCCTAAATCAAAATTATCCAAGAAATTATATAACTGCACATTCTATCCAGTTTTTGTCTTTTGTCTATTTACTAATCAGAGCAATGGATTAATAAATAAATGTATACCTAACTAATACAACTAACTTATAAATGGTCATAACTTCAGTATATATTAGATACAGCTCTATTTGTACGAAATCACGCTCAACTGGCAAATACCTCACGATTAAAGGTACCAACTTTATAGAGGTTGGGTATACACCAGGGCGGTCTACATATACTATAGGTTCGATCTAAGGCTATTTACATATTGCGAATTTAATTTAATTAGTAAAAAAAAATTAAATGCACTGCATGATTCATAACACATCAGCACAGTAACTAGCAGAGGCACTGTGATACTCAACCTCCTTCATTCATATAAGAATTTTATAAAATTAAAGTGAGAGATTTTTATTCAATGGAGGATTCTTTGGGAATTCTAAGGAAAATTGCGTATTCTACTGTTCTGCGCCGTATTTCCCAGACGGTAATGCTTTTATACTGCTATTCGATTCTAGCCACACAGCCTAGCATTTACTGCAGCACTTAAAATTTCATGGCTTCCTCAAAATGTGGTTTTAATATTTTATATCGTTTGGTGGAAACTGGTTTTTTTTCAGAACCTATGTTTGGCTGGCAATTCCGTTTTTATTTCTTCTGGACGTGAATAGTTTCCTGAATATCTGAAAATTAAAACTAATTGTTTTCTAATTTTTTTCCTTTACCAGAACATACCTTTTAGTTTAGATTTCTTTCCAAGTACTTATATAAATACAGTAGCATTCTTATAATGCAGCCCCTTGGCCAGATATGTATTCAATTATTTTTTTACAAATCTGTTATTATTAATTATAAAATTATTTTTCTGTTCTATTCTATATATTTTTTAAACTCTTTAACAATGAATATTAGCTATGAACCAAAGTTAAAGTTTAATAACTGAAATGGCCACAAAGTTGCATTAGGCTCTCGATTTCAGTTTTAATTCGATTGGCCGAAGCCAGTTTATTAGAGATTAATCCAATTTCTGGTCGAAACTCAATTAATTTTCCTATGTCGCTCGTCCTCGTCAGGGTAAACAAGCTGGTGTGAAAATATTGCCATTTCCAAGATTATAAAACAGTGAGAGTGGTAGAGACCTATTATACCGGAAAGCACTAAGTGAGAGCAATTATTAGTTTTGGTTTCGTTCCAAAATTAATTATAATCATGATGACTACCCTGTAAATATAAAAAAAAAAAAAAAAACTGTAACGCCACAACCTGTGAAGGGTCTGGGGTTCACTACTTGGTAGAGGTTGTACTGTTATTAGGACAACGGTTGTCTGGATTGCTGATTTGGTCGAGATAACGCTCAACCGCCAGATTTTCCCCCAAATAAGGGCACCGACTTTACAGAGGATCTTAACTGATAAAATCGGTTATTTTCGGTACAGAAAATCAGCTTTCTACAAAAAGAGCTTCCTCTTTAAAACAGTCGTAATATTTCGAAACTAATGTACTAAACCTAAAACAAACGATTGAATCATGTTTTATTCGCTATTTTTTATTACTTTATGTTCATTTGTTAAAGACTTATAACTTTTTATTTATTTTTTGACACTGATGTAAATACTATCTGATTTTTACTAAATTTAATCGCGGTAAGATGTATTGTATGTTTTTTTATTTTCATTACTCTTTTAAATTACTGTTAAAAAAAATAAAATTGAACGTAAAACAATTAGAAAAACTAAAAAAACATGATGGACAAGTTTAAAAAATAGCTAGATAAAAATATTAAAGAAGAGCCATTAGTTAAAATAATGTTTTAATGAACTTATCATTACTTTAAGTATTTTTTTATCATCCAATGATACCAAAATGGTCATTTGATTTTTTAAATTTTTATTTTAAACAGTTTAATCAAGTGATTGAGGATCTGACCATTCCGACTATATCCAAATATTATGTGCTTAATAAATAAATAACTAAAAGGCTTAACGAACCCGAAGACTCGATGCCGATACCACCAATCTCTGCTTACAAACAAACCTCTGTCCACGGACCACTACCCAAATCCAAACCCGCTAGACCATTCCTAACGCAATCCTCCCACCTACGCCTCGGTCTACCCCCCAGTCGGTTCAGCGCCTAATAACATCTTTGGAATTATTATGTTGCTAAGCCCAGCAACTTTACATGCCCATCTTAATCTTCGCGACGCTATCACCTGAATAGTATTTACCGGATCCATGCTTCGCAATTCCGCCTTATGTAATCTCCTATATTCCCCAGTGGTCTCATCCTTTTTTGGACCGAATATTCTACGTAACACCTTATTTTCAAATACTTGAAGACGTTGACCATCCGTCTGCGTAAGTGGCCAAGTTTCACATCCATAGAGATGAGATGGAAAGATAACTGTCTTATAAATTCTGATTTTTAGATTTCTGGACAAAAGACGCGAGCTTAGTAATTTCGAGACCGAATAGTAACAAGCAATCACCGCCTTTAGTCGCGCCTTTATTTCCTCTTGAATTTCGGTTTTTCCAGTTGTCATTGACCATAAGTAATTAAACATTTCCACATGTTCGAACTTATTTCCTCCTACAACAATATCACCAAAATTTTGCCCTTTCCTTCTACTGACCATATACTTAGTCTTATCCGAATTTATTTCCAGCCCTATTACCTTAGCATTCATTAACGTGTGTGTATTTAGCTTTAAGATGTCTTCGTCCTCACCCAACAGTACCAAATCGTCTCCAAACCCAAGTTCAAATTCAAACCTCTTTCGTTGTGTATCACCTTTTTAATAACGTACTCGAGTGTTAAATTGAATAGTAGAGGTGATAGCGAATCACCTTGTTTTAAACCTGAACGAACCTCAAACTTCTTCGAAAAATTGTGACCAATTCTAACCTTGTCGAAATTTTCGCTCATACACATCATTACCGGATTTACTAATTTCATTGGTATACCCAGTTCAAACAATACTTTATACATAATCTGACGATCGATAAAATCATAAGCTTTTTTTAAAATCGATATAAAGCTTATAAACGACACCATTGTATTATATTTTTTTCTCTAGTATTTGGCGTAAGGAAAATATTTAATCGATAGTGAACGGTTTCGTCTAAAACCGCACTGATAATCCCCGATAATTTCCTCGGCGTATTCCATAATTCTACTAGTTAGGATTAATGAGAATATTTTATAGCAAGTCGGTAGGAGCGAGATTCCGCGGTAGTTATTGCAATCCGTCCTCGCCCCCTTTTTTTTAATACCATTCATTAATCATTCGGCTTATGCCTATGACATGCACTCTTATCCAATACATTTATAAGTATGAAATAAGTATATCTGATAAGAGTGGAATAAAATTAAATAAATTTAAAAGTTAATTTTCAAAAACAGTAATTCGGAAGGTAAATTACATGTGATGCAGATATGCTCTTAGTCAGACACTTCTCTTAATTACTCCCCTCTGGTAGAACAACCAATTCTATAATGAACAACAAAATATTCTTTGTGATATTGTAGTCAATTACTTATTATTAATGAGCTATAATAGTGTAAATATGTAATAATAAACAGCTTGACAATTTTGTTCAGGAGAAATAGGAAAAATATTTTCCTGTTTGAAAACTAATTTATGGATAAAGCAGAAATTATCTATATGTAATATATACGGTAAGTATTGTAACGGGTTTCTTTTTTTTTGTCATTAATTTTGCCCGCCAGATGTCTCTACCTATCGGCGAGCTCACTCTACTGTGGGCTGTCGTTACGTGCAAATGCACATAAGGTTTATACGACCAAGTAATTGCCAAATTTTACTGTTTTCATTATCTTTTCTTTGCGGCTCAGCGGTAAGCAACCTATTAAAATTTGTGAATAAAATTGTATACAATCTTTGTTTTTTATTAATTATTTATCTATGATTTTTTAGTTGGTGTTATGCTTATGTCGTTCGTGTTACCGTTTGATGTAATAATTATGTTACAAGCTTCATTATGAAAAGAACCTATTTTTTTGAACTTTTTTATTAAATCAATTTGGAACTTGGACCGAAAACCCCACAACCTGGTCATAGTATTAAAAAATAATTAATAACACATAAAGTCTAAAAAAAGGTAGTGTGTACGGACGTAAAACGAATTAGCGAAACGAAAGTATCATTTTTGGAAGTAAAATAGTATTTGAATAACCATAGAAAGTTATTAAACGAGGCTCAATATCATATTTTACATTTATTACTATTTAAGATTGGTGAAGATACTTTTATTCTTCAATGGAAACTATTTTTTTTTTTAACTTAAACTCATTGGAAATTTGGTAGGAAATGCATTAAAAAATGTTTAGCACTGCAACCTATAAAGGTATAACTCATTAACTCAAAGGTTATTTGGCTCAGTACTTGGTTGAGTTAGTACTGTTAACGTCTGTATAGGGAGGTGATTCGGTCAAAGTCATGCTCGACTGCCAGGTTCCCCTTAATTAAGTCTTCCCACTCTGTAGAAGCTGAGTGAGCCCCAGGAGGATCTGAATAACCCACACTATTAACTCCTTTATTGATTTTAACGTTGTTTTGTTGTTAACAGATTTATTTATCTGCCAAAGCCGGGTACTTTTCAGCTTAGCAACTCATCGCATAATGGACTACTGCGTCTCCTGAAGTCAATATGAAACCATTGAATTGATTTGAATGTAAGCATATTGTATGATGCGCTGTTTTTTTCTTTGCAGATTGATCAACAATATATTATTTGTTTTTGTAATTTATTTACAATAAAAACATATAGAGCGGAAAATTATATATAAATACATCTCTATTTACGTTTACTGTGAAGAAAATAGAGAGGTTATGTGTGAGAGTATCTTAATCAGATCTGGGAGCCTCCCTGACTACAAGTAGCTCCACTCTGTTCGCAAACAAGCTCTCAAATATTTGACTTCCTCTCTCCAAACGGCGCTGCTCGAATACAAACTGCGTCGCGGCCTATCCATCTTGTTCCGTAGAATTGGACATACGGTAAATAAGTGAATTTTGGAGTTATAGGGGGAAAGTCCTAAATAAATTAGGCTTAAAATGTGTAGGTTCAACATACTCACCTGTAAGGTATATACGGTTTCCAGCATGATTACAGGTCATTATAATAAGATACGAGGAAGGCGGAGTAACTCAGTGTATTCAGCGCTCGATCCCGTGTTCGAATCTGGTCGTGGCAGATAAATATTCTGTTAACAACAGTTGATCCATCCTATACCCTATGCCGAGCTATCTGGGGCTCAACCATACATTGACACTGATTAACAAACGGGACGGACAGAAGTTTACTGTTGTACGTGTCAGTAAAGAATAACTATGTAATGCTATTGAATTTATTGAAAGGGATTACTTAATATAACGGCTTCACTTGTCGTATGGCAGCAGCGAGAAGTGAACTATGTTTTGTTTTGTTCGGCGAAAATATGTAGATTTTGTGAGTAAGAAATACGTGAGCAGGCATACAAACTTTGCCCCCCTTTTTCACCCCCTTAGGGGTAGAATTTCGGAAAATCCTTATCAGATGCCTACATCATACAAAGAACGCACCCTCCAAGTTTCAGGTTTCTACGATCAGCGGTTTAAGCTGTGCGTTGATCCCTCAGTCATTCAGGATAAAGCATTTTACATGTATAGACTAGCGACCAACCCCAGCTTTGCTCGGGTAATAAGGGATTTATATTATGCCTACATAATCTGTCTGTGTAATATATGTATATATATATTTTACATATATATATTTTTTTTTTACCTCATACCAGCAACTAAGGACCACGCGAATATCATTGGTTAGGCTTCTTTAGGAGTCTTTTTCTTCTGCATCAGCCTTTAGTGCTTTTCAGCGTATGGGAGCGTCTAACCAGGATTTCCAATGTTCCCTGTTACTTGCAAGATTTCTGGCTTGGCATATATTCTTGTTTTGTTTTTTACACAGACGGTCGATGCATTCGAGGTACGACATTCTCGGTCTGCCACGGGATCTTCTAGCGTCGAGGACATAGTCCATAGACTTCAATTGATCTTTGGGAGTCTTGATAATCTTTCTTCTCATTTCATCTGATGTACTTTATTATATAGAAATTATAAAAATAAAAACAAAACCAAATATTTCTTAATATACTGTTACGGGCTACTGGGTGTAAAATGGACTAAACTATTACTTAATTCAAGAATCTAATATTTATTAACAAATTAGAAAGAATACAATGAGATTATTTAAAACAGTTAAATTATTAAACTAATATCAATTTACAATAATAATATTCTACTAAATGTTATCTAATTTCTAAGATAATATACAAATAATATAAGTTATTGTTTATACTAAGTAACTAAACTATTTATATAAATTTGTACAAATACAATAATATTACACTATAGTTTACAATTACAAATTAACACTTACAGTTCGCTAACTAAAGTCCACCGACCGTAAGACTCTCCAAATATGACAAACTGCCACACAGTTTATTACACTTATTACACGGTCACTAATTGTCACTGTTGCTCACTAAGCACTTATTACAGACTGATACTAATACTAACTAACTCACACACACTGCCACTAGTTAACGACTGCTACTCACTGGCTTATTACAGACTCGTCTTATTACTACTGCCGCGGCCGAAAACGCTGTCCTTTTTATATAGGCAAGGTAGGTCGTGGTGGGGCATTACTCGGAACACGGACGAGGACCACCTAGACCGATCTAGAAGGTTCTACGCCATTCTATAATCCCTTCCGCTAAATCCCATTGTTTGCCTAATCCGCTCTAGGCAGATCAGAAGCCGGTCCTGCTTTCCGCTCTGACCGTAACACTGCCCCCTCCTTAAAAGTGCTCTGCCCCAGAGCATAGTCCGGAGAAATCGGGCGGTCATGAGCTTCCCTCGATGGAGACGCATTTCCTTTCCAGGGGTTGAACGTGCACACCAATATGGCGACTCCAGAGTTGGCGAATATCTGTTCAAGCATGTTCCTGACAACCTTCCACTCCAGGCCGTCATATCCACAGCCCAACTTAGGGATCGCGAGCTTGGTGACACGCAGTCTCAGAAGCTTACTCCGCAGGTCGTCGAGGCTTCGCCGCAGTGCGTCATATGTGGGCTTCTGATCAGTAGCACACTTGGTAACTAAGTAGAACAGGTGTCGTCCTTCGTGCGTATGGTGGAGTGATTTCCCGACGCGTGGTCCTTGGCGTTCCAGTTCCTCAGTTCCAGCAAACTTCTTCCTGAAGACGGTTGCAATCCCTCGGGAAGTCCTCAGATCTTCGGCTACACAATGGGCCAGAGAATAGTCCGCGGGTAACGAGAAGATATCTCTGTATACTGCCTGAGTTACTCCACGGGAACCTTGTACCTTAGGTTGTGCAACTGATACCTTACTGGCCTCCACGTTGTTGAGGTACCTGACTTGCTGGTCTTTTGTCGGGCCATGGTCTCCTTTGTATGGGGCCAGTCTATTAAAATGGACTACCCTGGGTTTTCCTTTTGGCTGCTTTCTGATCCTATAGATGACGTCGTTTATCCTATTGATGATCTCAAACGGGCCATCCCAGGAGTTCTGAAGTTTAGGTGAGTAGCCTCGCCTTCTTCGAGGATCATGTAGCCAGACCAAATCTCCAGGTTGGAATCCACCTTTCTCTGCCCTGATGTCGTAACGCTCCTTCATTCTGTCACTGGCTCCCTGGATGTTTGCACGAACCTTCTCGTGGATGTTATCCATCCGCTCCCGTAGATTCGTGACGTACTCCTCTCCGGCAACTTCCTCATTAGGCTTGAACCCGAATTTCAGATCACAAGGCAAACGAAGTTCTCGGCCGAACACCACATTTGCGGGGGTCTGCCCCGTTGCTTCATGGACTGAACTGCGGTAGGCTAACAGGAACAAGTGAAGATACTGGTCCCAGTCTCGCTGATGGTCGGAGACCACTTTAGACAAATATCGACCCATTGTCCTGTTCATGCGCTCCACCATGCCATCCGATTGAGGGTGAAGAGGTGTCGTCCTGGTTTTCCGTATTCCCAGTGCTTCGCACATCCCGGAGAAGACTGCAGACTCAAAGTTTCTTCCCTGGTCAGCGTGAAGTTCCATGGGTACTCCAAACCGGCTGACGAGCTGCTTCACAAGTACGTCTGCAACGGTGACTGCCTCTTGATTCGGAAGGGCATACGCTTCCACCCACTTAGAAAAGTAGTCCATGGCCACGAGAATATATCGGTTGCCTTCGTCCGTCACAGGGAAAGGGCCAGCGATGTCGATTGCTATCCTCTCGAACGGTGCTCCCACGTTGTACTTCCTCATAGGGGCCCTCTTTCTTCTTGTTGGCCCGTTAGAAGCCGCACAAGACGCACAACGCCTGCACCAGTCCAACACATCGTCCTTAAGGTTTGCCCAGTAAAAAACGTTCACGAACTTTTTCCAATGTCCGGTGAACTCCAAGATGGCCGCCAGTTACACCGTCATGTAGTTCTCTAAGCACTTCGGGCACTTTATTCCTTGGAACGATGAGCTGTAGCCTACGCTGATCTCCTTCCGCGTTCTCCAATGCCCGTTTCAGCAGCCCGTTGTCCACTACAATGGAGTTCCATTGGGCCCAGTACGTTTTTACATTCTTCGACATTGGAGCCACATCCTGCCAGGTCGGTCTTCCTCGCCCCGATATTTTCCATTCCTTTATTTGTTTTAGGTCCGGGTCCTCGTCCTGTTCCTTTGACACCTCTGTGTCCCGCCAACTGTCGATAACAACCGTTGTCCTCAATACTGTTCCCTGCTTCTCTTCTTGTCGGGAACAATGCCTGCATTCTTCATCTTCACATGGTCTTTTGACAGCGCATCCGCATTCCTGTGGCTCGTTCCAGAACGATGAGCAGATTCAAAGTCGTACTCTTGAAGGCGCTCGATCCACCTCGCCACTTGTCCCTCCGGTGACTTGAATCGCAGCAGCCACATTAGAGCCGCGTGGTCCGTTCTCAGCAGGAACCTTCTTCCGTATAGATATTTATGGAAGTGCTCTATGGATTTTACTACTGCCAGGAGCTCTTTCCTTGCGACACAGTAGTTGCGTTCCGGAGCTGAGAGTGCTTTGCTGAAATATCCAATCACCCTTTCTTCTCCGTCTTGGAGCTGAGAGAGGACACTTCCAATGGCGATGTTGCTGGCATCTGTGTCAAGTATGAACTTGCCCTCGGGACGTGGATAGCTCAGAATAGGAGCACTACTCAATTTGCTCTTCAGCTCCTCGAAGGATGCCTGGCACTCGTGATCCCAATGGAAAGACCTTTTCTCTTCGGTTAGCCTGGTAAGAGGTTTTGCGATGTTAGCGAATCCTTTCACGTACCTCCGGTAATAGGTGCAGAGCCCGAGGAAACTCCTCACCTGGTGCTTATCTCGAGGTACTGGCCAGTCGGTGATCGCTGCTATCTTCTCTGGGTCAACAGCAACTCCGTTGTCTGACACAATATGCCCCAGGTAGTTGACTTGCCTTCGGAAGAGATTACACTTCTTCGGGTTCAACTTTAGGTTTGCTGCACGCAGTCGTTCGAAGACCTTCTCCAGATTCTTCAGATGGTGAGCGAAGGACTTTCCCAGTACAATAATGTCGTCTAGGTATACCAGGCATACCTCCCAAGAGAGACCTCTTAACACGTTTTCCATCAGCCTCTCGAATGTGGCAGGAGCATTGCAAAGCCCGAATGGCATTACTGTAAACTGCCAGAGCCCAGTGCCAATTGAAAACGCCGTCTTCTCTTTATCCTCAGGTGCCAATCCAACCTGCCAATATCCACTGCGGAGATCCAAAGTAGAGAAGAGTTTACACCCCTCTAGGGTGTCCAGCGTATCGTCAATCCTGGGAAGCGGATAGCTGTCCTTCTTGGTGACATTGTTCAGAAGACGGTAGTCTACACAGAACCTCGTTGTGCCGTCTTTCTTCTTCACCAATACGACGGGAGACATCCAGGGGCTACTCGAAGGCTCAATGACACCATCAGCCGCCATCTCCTTTATGATCTTCTCGGCGTCCTCCCGTTTGGCTAACGGCAGCCTCCGCGGGACCTGTCGGATGGGCTTCGCATCCCCGGTGTCAATCCTGTGCTGGACGATATCCGTTCTGCCCCGTGGTCCTGGTCCGATCTCGAAGACGTCATGCCATCGGATAATCATATTCTTCACTTCCTCGCTCTGTTCGGGCGAAAGGTCGCGACATGATTCGTCCAAAAATCCTTTAAGTTCCTCTGGGAGTCCTCGAAGCTCGGTGGGATGTATGAGCAACCCACCGATGAACGACACCGACCGTTCCCCCGAGGTCAGTCTTCATAAAACCATTCTGCCCGCCAATAATGGGACGCCACCAGCTCACAACACCATTCCAGTATTCGACGGAAAGACGCCGTGGGAGGACTACATGACTCTCTTCGAGACAGCGGCTTCGATCCACGGGTGGTCACAGGAGACCCAAGCTTCAGCGTTGTGCCTGGCCTTGCGTGGAGACGCCTTGGGAGTTCTGCAGGGGATACCCATGTCGGAGCGGTCCAACTACGGGGAGCTGATCAGAAGACTGGAGATGCGTTTCGGCCACCGCCACATGGACCAGCTGTATCGCTCACAGCTGAGAAGCAGGGTCCAGAAGACCAACGAGACTTTGCAGGAATTTGAAGCGGATATTGCCCGGCTGGTGAGGAACGCCTATCCATCGGTCACCGACGATGTTTACGAAAGCTTGGCTGTCGACAAATTCCTGGATGGACTTCGGGATCCAGAGACACAGCAAGCAGTGAAGCTCGCCAGGCCGAAAACTTTGGGAGACGCATTATCCCAGGCCATGGAGTTTGAGGCTGTTAGGCAGTCTGTACGGGGCCATGCGCGAGTACGATCAGCAGAAGCGGAGCCAAATGCGTACCTCAGCGTCGAGGACATAGTGACGAAAGTTTTGGAGGCTCTCAGGACTCGTAAGAAGGAGATACGCTGTTGGAGCTGCGGCCAACTTGGACACCCTAGAAGCAAGTGTCCATCTAAGAAGCAAGAAAAGCCACAGGAAAACTAAATAGGGTTGATGGGAAGGGGCAACTGTCAACCCGTAACGTCAAAGGCCCCAGGAAGACCACCAGGGTTGCGTCAATAGGAAGCAGAACGAACAGTTTCTACGTTGATGGGATGGTGAACGGACAGCTGCAAAGTCTGCTAATAGATACCGGCGCAACCATGACAATCTTGAACTCGAAGACACTTCCAGCTGAGAAGATCTTACCAACAACTTGGGCATTACGGACTGCCACGGGACAGCCAGCCAAGGTCTACGGGGAGACAGTTGCCACCTTCATCATCGGGGGTCAGCATCTGAAGCACCGCGCTCTCGTGGCAGAGATCGATGAAGATGTCATATTGGGCATGGACTTCATGATGGCATACGGGATCAAGCTGGACATGTCGAGAGGTGTGCTGACGATGGGAGACGAAGAAGTCATCCTTCGGCAGGGAAAGGATCTCTACGCACGAGTGCTCTTACTAGAAGACACCACTTTACCTGCACGGAGCCAAATCGTAACACATGGGACAGTCGAAGGACATTTACCGGAGGGTCAATGTGTACTAGTTGAACCCGGAAGGCACGAAGAACAAGAGATCGGGCGCGGCGTACTGGTTGCTAGGTCTCTCATCAAGATCGGACCTACCACTCCAATTCGGCTAATGAACCTGAACAGCTTCCCGGTAACGCTGAAGAAAGGAACACTAGTCGGGGAGTGTACCACCGCTACCTCAGTGGTTCGTCAGCTGCAACGTCATCCCACTTCTGACACCAATTTGTTACGGGCTACAGGGTGTAAAATGGACTAAACTATTACTTAATTCAAGAATCTAATATTTATTAACAAATTAGAAAGAATACAATGAGATTATTTAAAACAGTTAAATTATTAAACTAATATCAATTTACAATAATAATATTCTACTAAATGTTATCTAATTTCTAAGATAATATACAAATAATATAAGTTATTGTTTATACTAAGTAACTAAACTATTTATATAAATTTGTACAAATACAATAATATTACACTATAGTTTACAATTACAAATTAACACTTACAGTTCGCTAACTAAAGTCCACCGACCGTAAGACTCTCCAAATATGACAAACTGCCACACAGTTTATTACACTTATTACACGGTCACTAATTGTCACTGTTGCTCACTAAGCACTTATTACAGACTGATACTAATACTAACTAACTCACACACACTGCCACTAGTTAACGACTGCTACTCACTGGCTTATTACAGACTCGTCTTATTACTACTGCCGCGGCCGAAAACGCTGTCCTTTTTATATAGGCAAGGTAGGTCGTGGTGGGGCATTACTCGGAACACGGACGAGGACCACCTAGACCGATCTAGAAGGTTCTACGCTATTCTATAATCCCTTCCGCTTAATCCCATTGTTTGCCTAATCCGCTCTAGGCAGATCAGAAGCCGGTCCTGCTTTCCGCTCTGACCGTAACAATACGAATTTATTGTATACGAATAGCACAGGATTAGGCAGCATCTTCGGTGAATTCCATCGATATGCCAACCCATTTACACAAAACCTCGACAAATTATATATATAAACTTTCCTGGTGAATCACTCTATCTATTGGTGAAAACCGCATGAAAATCCGTGCAGTAGTCATTGAGTATACCGCGACTTTGTTTTACTATATGTATAGATAATGAAATCATATTTTAAGTAAAATAATAATAATTCACTTAAAATATAAAACATATGTGGAAAATATTTAACAAAAATAAATAAATATCTAACAACAAAAAGAAACCAATGAGATTACTTGTCGATGAATGCTATTCTGATTATTTTTCTTGTATTAAAACATTTCTTTTATAAATGTATTGTGAAACAATACACAGTTCCAGTGGAAACATTTTTTTTTCATTAATAAATTGTATTTCTAATAAAAAAGAGTTTTATGTAATTTTCTACAATACTACTACACTTTTTGTTTGTTTTGTATTTCCTTAAAAAAAAAAACTTTGTATTTTATTAGACGAGTATTCCATTTTAGTAACAAAAATATGACTAGACAGACGGAACTAATTTTTAAAAATGAGTATATAAAAGGTCACAATATATCCTTCTTGATTATATTTTTTGATTAGCGAAAATGCATCTATTGCCTTTTATAATGGAAAATTCTCATAAACACATTGCTACGAAAATAGTATTAAGACATGATGTTTCAGACAGAATAGTATACTACAGAATAGAATTAAAAAAAACCTGTATCACAAAAACTTATGAAGAGTCTTGGGTTCTGTACATGGTAGAGACTCTTCTCTATCTAGGTCAACGGTTGTGGAGGGTGGTGATCGAGATCAGGCTCAACCTCCAGGTTTTTTTCCCAATTAACTATAAGTACTTTTAAGAGTATGGGTGGGTCCCAGGAGTGTCTGCACTTCCATAAGGTCCGTTAGTAGCTGTCAACCGATTAAATAAATTATCCGCTACAGTTAGATTTGAACCCGGGAAATTAGCACAGTGACTAAGCGCTCTAAAATCTAAGATCCTGTACCGCTCCCTCATTTAATAAAATAACATTGTAAAGCATAAGAGGTGAAATTAAAACAAACATAATATTTTATACATAACTGTATTATACTACAAGCTTGATACGGGCTTATTATCGGATTTAAACTTGAACAAAGTTGGCCCTAATATTCAAAGTCGAATAATGAGATATCCGGATTAGCTGGGATGGAGTGGTGGTGTGGTTCGCACCCCCTCATTCCTCCGACCGCTGGGAATGTTGGGTCCTTAGTGGCTGTGTTCCTGCTAGATAATTCTCTAAACTCTTTCCGAGAAATACTCTTTCAATTTCATATATAAGTATAAATATATTTATATATAAACAAATGATCAAAATTAACGCATCAATTTTATTTATACCAGAGATTAATTTCCACTCTCTTTTAATTATACTGAAAAGATTGACCAAATTAACAAGCATAAATTAAATAACTATTTAAAAATCTTTAATGAGGCGTGTTTACAAACAACTTTCTCTTGCTACTTAAAACATTATTGTTTTCTTCACAAGTTTATTATTAATAATAATAATAAAAAGGCTTAGCGAACCCAAAGGCTCGATGCTGATCTCTACCCATAAACCTCCGTCCACTGGTCACTACCCAAATCCAAATCCGCCAAATCACTCTTAACATTGAATAATATTTACCAGGTACATGCTTCGCGACACTGCCTGGTGAAATCTCCTATAATCTCCAGTGGTCTCATCCTTTTTTGGTCCGGATATTCTATTCAATGCCTTATTTTCGGATACCTTAAGTCGTTGTTCATCCTTCAACGATAGCGGCCAAATTTCATATTTCACAAGTTTATTAAATTTGAAAAATAATTTCTGGTGTCTATGAAAGGCGCTGAATAAAAAAAAAAATCGTAGTTTAGAATAATTCAATTAATTCAGTAATGAATGCCATCTAACTATCCTAATAAGGTTAAGGCGATATTAAATTATATTAATTATTAAGTTTTGTAAATAGGAGTTTAATTAAAGAGACTGCCTGCCGGCGTTGTTCTTTTGTTTATTCCATCCATTTTGTCCCGTCGTCAGCTTGAGTTTACCATGAAAACCTTAGTGGGCATTTAGTTTCATCCTGAGACGGTTGCATTCTTGATTATCTTCCCTAGTAATCTCCATCTCCTAAAAATCTATTTCTACCTCTCATTTTATTGGTTTGGTCTTCTTTTCTTTAAAGTAGGTAAATATCTGGTTCATGTATCGGTTTCATTTATACCAAGTCCCCAAAAAATGAAATTATCCTTCTTTCCACAACACCCGATACTTTTTGAACAACTCAATGCGATGTTCAAAAAATATTGGATGGCGAATATGACTCAATGTTATGCGCTCACCTGTATCCTGTATCGAGATCGTTCATTCTTTTATTTCCAAATTTTCTACCAGTTCTTTCTTATTCATTGTGAAAAATCCATCAGCATACATAATACATAATAAAAGTAATATTAATGATAAATAATAATAGCAAACATAACTGTTTGCTTATTATTTTCATTGTTTATTTATTTTGTAATTTGTTTTAGTTTTTCACTAATAATTAATGGGAAAGCTTCCTCTGTATAATTTTGACTGTAACAGATTTGAAACAAAGCTTTGTATCAGTTGGTTGGTGTACAATTGTAATGAATGGTAATATATGAAGTCACATAAAAGTGAAAATTCACATTATTAAAATCTTAAACATCTCACATGGACAGTCCAATAAAACATAAAGTGATATTCAGAGACAGGAATATGTCCCAGTATTTTAGAAACTAACTGCATTCAAGTGTTTTTCATTTATTGGATATTTCTTTTAGAGTTTTCCACTCTATAACTTTGTACCGCTACAACCCGTGAAGGGTCTGGGGTTCAAAAACTGGAAGAGATTGTACTGTTTCTTGGACAACGGTTGTGCAGGGAGATGATTTGTTCTAGTCTCGCTCAACAGATAGATTCCCCCCCCCCCGCATCTGTGTACTCACTTTATAGAGGCTGTATGAGCCCCAGGAGGGTCCTAGGATCCATTTGCGGCCACTAACAGATTAAATAAAAGTTTGCCAGCGAGCGGGATATGAACCTAGAACTTGGCAACATGGCGTTCTTCCACTGAGCCACTCCGCTTCTTAATTAGTAGAAATAATGAAAAAAATGTTGCAGAATATGTGAAAAATGTCTATTTCCGTTCGAAGAATAGGATACAAAATTTCTCAAAATAACTTTTCTTTATTATTTTTTATTAATTACTGTTAATAATGTCTTTTGACCATAAGGAGCGCCGCATAGTACTCTTCTAGGGCGCGGCAAAAAGCACGGTGAAGTATGGGCGTATCGATCGAGGCAGGAACTATATGGGGAAGTGGAACCAATCTCAAGTTTAGTAAGAATTTGCTATAATAAGAAGGCTGAGTTTCGTGATTTGAAGAGGATGGATGACTGACTAAGAATATATGGAATGATAGTTTCTCAGTAGAAAATAATTGGATGAAGGAAGTCAAATATGGTTGGATGGTTACTGATATAATGGAAAAGTATTTGCAGGATAGAACTTTGTATAAAATTCTCATCGAAAGCCATAACTGAGCCGCTACGAAGATGAAGATACAAATCGTCGAACAAAACCAGGAGGAGTGAGAGAATGAAGAGGCATTGGAAAGAACGTCAACTGAACAAGTCACTAGCGATCCTAATGGGTCGAAACGAACAAAATAAATTAAGTGCCTTGGGCGTCACGAAGTTTGTTTAGCATATCATCATAAATTGTGGCACCTATGTGGAACTGCTGAATTGGTAAAGAGAACTGGATTGTATATCTTCCTAGAGGATGATTTACCTCAGATAATGACCAAGAATAACTAACCTGTGCTAAAAAATAAAATATGTACGCGTAGAAAACAATTTTGGGACCGGCCTATTTCAATCTGAGTAAAAGATGCCTTCCTGTAGGCCTTCCAACACGGAATAAATAGATAGTCCTCTTAACATTGGGGATATTGATGATTTGGGGTTCAACAACAAGGGCAGCGTTATAAAGGGACATTAGGCAACATTGACTCGTATGAAATACAAGGGTAGACCCACCTCGGGCTCACTCAGCCTCTAAAATTGAATACCCTTAATTGGTGGAAAACCTAGCGGCTGAGCTTGATCCCGGCCAAATCACATCCTTCACAAACGCTGGCTTAATAATTGTACAGTCTCTACTATCTACTGAACGCATGATCTATTTTTTAGGAATTTATATTTTTATAAATAACACTTATGTATTACGTAAGGCGTTACAATTACTGATCAACAAGTCACAAAGTTCGGTACCGGCTCTTACCGATAGATTATTTATTGTGTAAGCTACCATGGATCAACTGTGTGGGATCTGTATATTCACATCCTCAGCAAGCATATATAACGTGGGTACTGCTAGTTGGCCGCTACATAAAAGAAAAATAATCTTTATAAAATATCATTTCTAAAATTGGATTATTGGAATAAGATTGTTTTATTTCTTAATAAATACATTTCATTTAATCTAAAAAACAGTGCTATATTTTGTCTAACGGATTAATGGAGGCAGGGATTGTGGCTAAGTGATTTGGCAATTAAAAAAAATATTTATAATATAAATGATCGAACACAACAAAAGACAAAACATAAAGTAGTGTTATGTATCGTACCGGGCGGCATCATAAAAATAAATATGTCATAATTTTACACAATGAGCAATGTTTGGTTTCAAAAGAAATAGGTCACTCAGGTAAGAAGGGTTTGCCCGCATGGTCAAGGTGGGTGAAGGAATACCAGAAAGAGGGGGGTCGAAGACGGCACTTTGAGAAGGACGCTCTAAGAAGATCCGGATGCGGTCAGGCCGAAGACTTACCTACAGACTTAACCTATTCCTAATTCACACATAAGTTGTAATTTAAGTTCTGTTATGTATTTTATGGCAATCCTCTATTACATCTGAATCATTAAGTGTAATCCTCAATGTATATAATCATTATGAATATTGTTTAAAATCGTATTAATGAAGAATATCTATTTTAGTATATGTAGTATGATGAAGTATATGTAGCCTCCAATAGACTCGTTTGGGCTCAGGCCCTGTGCGACAGCCCTGAAGAAGACTTACAAAGTAGATCGAAACGTTGGCTACTGAATAAATACTTCTAGATATTCAGAGAAATTTATTGACCTCTACCCGGACCATTTTCTTCCACATATATCTGTTTTAAATTTTTTTTTTAAAGAAAATATGGGTTCAGGACCGGGACAATTTTTAAAATTATAATAATGAATAAAAAATAAAATATATCTATTTTAATTCCTTTGGTGGTTACTTAACCCAGATGCACTATATCTTTATGAATAAAATATTGATGGTATAATTGATAGGTAAAATGATAAACACAAGACAAACCTCTAGAAAAGAATTCAGTTAAGACCAAATTTAGAATAATAAATTTAGTAATCAGTTACTCTGTTATCCCCAAATCAATTAGAATATTTAAAATATATTAAAGAGTATAAAACATAGCAGTAGTTCGACCGCATGCTAGACAATGCCAATAAAATATTACATAAAAAACATAAAAATGTTTAACATAATAAAGATACAGTTACGGTATTGCATGGAACAGACCCTTCATTGGCTGTAAAAATAAAAAATAAAAGATGTTTTGTGGAATTACAAAGCGGGTTTGCTGTTTGGACTCGTTCCAACTTGGTTATTGACTTTTAGATTTTACACAAAACATCTTATCGTACTGGGATCAATATTCCTTGTTGCCGGTCTTGGATATTTAAGCTTGAATATACTTGAAAGAAAAGATCATTCAATATAAGCAGTAAAGAAGTATCATTAAAAGGATTTAATTTTAAAAAAATATTGTTTTCATCAAATATTTTCCATTAACCATCTTACAATAACTATTTCTTTTTTTTTCGTATTGACTACTTCAGATCACGTTACAAATTTATTTTTCATCTCTTGAGTCGCTCAAGCGAATTTCAGGCCGATAAGGGGTTGCGACAGGGTCATGGGTTGGCATGTCTGCTTTTCATTTTAGGACTTGAAAAAGCAGTAAAGGTCTCGAAAGTACAGACAACAAGATTTATTATCAATAGAAGTGTCCAGATCCTGGGCTTTGTAGACGATATATTCTCGCTGTTGGGCCTTGAAGATAGGATTGACCTTACCAGAAGGAGAGGCAGACCCAGACTGAGGTGGATGGATAGTGTGGCGACTGACTACAGGCTACTGATAGGTACACCAAATTAGCCACCTCTTCCGTTTTGTATCCGAGATTATTTCCACTTTCTGATAGATTTCTCTGTTACGTTGCATTTTCCACCCGCCTTCAGTTTGAATTGAACTGATGATTTTTCTTACAATTCTTCTTTCCAGGACTTCCAGTCTTTTGAGTCTCTAAATCATATACAGGCATTCTGTTTCGACGACAGTGTCTAAACTATTTCTGTATTTATACAGCTAACTATAAATATTTTTTAGGCAGTACATATCTTATTTTTATTTCATTTGACAACCTAATAAGTATATATAAATATATAGACATATGAAAGCGGAGTGGCTCAGAGGTAGAGCGTTGAGTTGCCGTACCGAAGAGCCTGGGTTCAAATCCCTTTCGCCGAACCCAAGACCCTCCATGGGTTTTAGTGGTACATGTTTTAAATACATATATAATATACCTGCTGGTGTTTATTGCCTCTGCAGTTGTTTTGAATCGTTTTCATTCCACGCTTGGGCCAAATTAGAAATTAGAATCGAATAATTTAACTTTCCACATAAACAAGATCCAACGAAGCGCAAGTTATTCTGGCATCAGCAGCCAGGTAGTTAATGAAGCGGTGTATTATTCGTGCGTATGTTGTCTTATAAATTATTTCAGATTTAACAATAAACTTGACGTAGCACAACAGAGTCATAACATTTACTTTTTTGTATATACACTAAAAGCTAACAAAATAGGTTAATAATTTTTTTTAATATTTAAAAATCAGGGTTACCCGTGGCATTCCATCCTTCTATGTCCGGATTCGCAGCTCCAACTAGTATGTTTTAAAAGGAGCGAAAAATCCTTGGAAAATAAATACCGTCTTATGGAAGGAACATAAAAAGTGGGTCCCCAACCTTTCTCGGTGTCAGGTAACTGTTAATAATCCTATACAAATCATACCTGGATAGGAAAAATTTAGAATAAAGTGACGTTAAATGAATAAACAGTACTATTTTACAGATTTTAAACAATAATATTTTATGACTATTTTTAATCTATAATTAAAATTATCACTACTATACTAATGCTTTACTCCACAAAGTGGGTACATTAGAGCTATTATAAAATGCTTACATGTTTTAATTAATACAAATATATACACACACACGTATATATATATATTATTAACATATATATATATATATAACATATATATATATATAACATATATATATATATATATATATATATATATATATATATATATATATATATGTATATATATACATAAATTTATTTATTGAAGTTAACAAATGTATAATAATACTACATCAAGTAAATAAAAAGAACTATTTATAATGGTATGAGATAAACGCAAGTAGAGAAGTTACCCACTGGCAGTGCTGAAATAATATAATTAAGTTAGAAGGCTTCGGAGGATTATCGGGAATTAAAGATGAAGCTAGTTTTAAAACTAGTGGTTTTGAGTGGGAATGAAGGTTGCCATGAAAGGAATGATATCGTGTTCGGCCCAATACCACCACAAATGAGGCATTAAGGTCAGCATGGGTGACTCTATTCGGAAATCATGGTTTTACGATGGATTTTGTATTGTAAGGATTAAATACGAAAGGAATTCGATGTCGGAGTGGAACCCAAAGATCTACTCAATAATAAAAAAAAAAATTTCATTTGTCCATTGGAGTCATTTGTAATTAATTGGGAACTTAATGACTTTGTCTAGTAAGTGTTGAAGTAGCATGAAACGGTGAGCAGTTCCTTTTCGTTATAGTCTAGTATGAGGATTCCAATTTGTTTTCTTAACTAAGCCAACATGATCTAAAACAAAATTATAAATTGTTCAAATTCAATTTGCTCTCCTATACTTTTGAATTTGCGTTATCTAAGAGAGCAAATCTAGTTCGAACATTGAAATTGATTCTACTTAATTAAAAAGAGTTCTGGAATGGATGATTTATTGGTGGAATTATTTCTCATTGTAAAGTCCATTACACACGGTCAGTCCGTAGTGAGAGTGTGTACCGTCGCTTCAGTTCGGTGTGTCACATTAGTTATCTGACCATCCGAACAGGTGTCGTTTGGATAGATCACCCTTCAATCGCTTTTCCAGACCTCGTCAGTATCCCTCGTCCGTGTGTTTATTATTACGGAGTTATCACTAATATTATCTATGGTTAGTTGGTGAGACTTTCTTTTAGAATTTATAGAACTGTTCACAGGCGAGGAATGTTTGTGGAAATAACACAAGCAATTGGCACATGAATTGTTATTTCTATATAATGCAGCGTATAGAAATAACTATTCATCGCCAGAAAACATGATGTAAACACAAACTTGTGTTTAATATGTTAAATACATAATACAAAACACAATAAGAGGGGCTGGAGCTTCCAAGGGGTAGCACATTGAACTGACAAACCGAAGTGAGCGCGTGGATGCGAATGTTGCGTTCAGTTAAAAGTGACAGTTAGAAATGAACACATCGAACTGACACACCGAACTGACCGTGTGTAACGGCCTTAAGAACACCTTAACTACAATAGAATCCCCCAATCAAACTGCTTTGAGAAGAACCAGCTACAAACCTTTTTCAGTTAGTTTCCAATCCTATTGGGCCCTGAATATTGATCAGATATGCCATTGAATCCATGAATATTCTATTCCTCTTTTAAATATGTTTGCATTTCTCCTGTCTGATTTTTTTCATCACGGAATTATTGAGGATGTGTTGTTCATTGTAATGATTGAGTTTCCTATTTAAAAAAATATATATATTTTAGAGTTTTTTTAAGTTTGGGGAGAAGGGTAGCTTATTATGCACTGTGCTGATGATCCTTAGTTCGATTTCGGCTGAAGCAGATAAATTATTTAATCTGTTTTCAGGCATGGATGGAGTCAGTGGGATCGGCTTCCCTCCTATTGGAGCCTCAATAAATTGCACACCATTAATTGCAGAAAAACCTTGAGATTAAGTGTGATCTTAGAGAAATCACTTACTGCACAGTGCAGTCTCTTTCATGTAATGAACCCAAGAACTTTTATGTTTTATAATTTTTTATAACGTTATTATGAGCGTACGTTATGTTACACAATTGGCAGAAAACCTAATTTTACTTGATACCTGCTCCTTGTATTAGGAAGCAAAATTTCTTCAGGAGATCTCTTAGCCTTTTGGGTAGTGTGTCCGTTAAGCTGCCATAAAATTTGTGCTATTGTTGTACCAGAGCGGGTGAAAAATAATTTTTAAAGGTGTTACCTGCGGGGGCAAAACATTTATAGCATTGAACTAAAAGCTGTAATTAATACACATTAAGTAAATTTTATTTAAATAAAATTTTCCTCAGCCCGTTACAAAGGTTTTTATCGGAGAACCTGGGTTTTGTTTCTTTTACTTCTGCCATTTTCGATTAGTTATCACAGTTACTTAAGAGTAACCTCAAAATTTATATTTTGCATTTCATCATATAGGTACTTCTTTATCAAACGTTCAGTATAAGTTTTTTTTCAGTCACGTTAATCTTAAAAAAAAATACAAATCACTTGAATTTTAAAAATACGATATAATCTTTTTAAAGTAATTTAGTCAGATATATATACTTTTTGGGAATTAGAAGACATTAATATTTATTTTCAATTCAATTGATATTTTTATTGTTGGTATTTTTATGCAACTATGAAAGTAAAGTACGGATGTAGAACAAACAATTTTTTTTTGTTTGAGCCTTTTTATCTATTTGGTAAAATGACAAATTATTCTCTTCATTATTTTCAGTAATTAAATATTAAGTCATTTACTTAAAGTAATAAATTTGTAATTATATGTAACTTTAAACAGCTGATTTTTCAAATACTCTGAATATAACGTAAGGACATCTGTAATCTTAACGAAGGAATAAAATTTATTAAATATTATTTCTAAATTTCTTTAATAATTTAAACGTAATATTTGTCAAAGAGTTTTTCATCTTTGATGGATTTAAATGCATTTAACCGGCTCCAAAATAAAAAAGGCTAAAATTTTCATAAAGATTACCAATAAAGATAACCTGTAGTTTATACCATAGCCCTCCTTGTACCATAAAATGGACAATAAATATAATTAACAAAAAAAGTTACAATTATTTAGTCAATTCTCATAACTTTTAATATATTTAATAAAGCAGTCTTGATTACATTTATTCTGTATGTGCCTTTTGAATAGAGAGCGCAAGGAACTCTCTCAACAGACACTGATTGTGTTGCTCAGTTGCCTCTGTATGCATAGCACTAATGAATGCGAAGCGGTCTTGTCATGTGAATTCATCATACATATGGATCTATCCATACATAATTAGACCGTATATAAAGTCATAGAGAAGACTTTACGCATGAGTAGTTAGTAATCACTTTCTTCTTATCAAGCATATTGTTCCTAAGACCAGTTATTAATTTTTAATGACACCATCCTTGTTTTATTTTTTGGGGATTTCAGTATCTGTAGAAGTTCAGCATTAATCGATAATTTGAGTAATATTATTCAGAAATTAAAAAGAAATATAAGTATATTATAAACTATAAATGAAGCTTTATTTTATAAATATTGAAAAAAAATATAAAATATCTAATATAGGGAATTCCAGACTTGATATCGCTGCTATACGATAGACTTAAAGGTTAGGAAAATCGTACCAATACAACCCACGAAGAGTGTTACATAGATTGTTCTTTCTTTTTTTCTTATTCATACATCTCTTCTACCTTGCGGTGTAGAGATTTTGTATAAGGAGCGCCACCTGTCTCTGTCAAGAGCTGGTCTCCTGGTTATCGCCCATCCAATCCCTTTTTCTTTAAGCATATATTTGAGGTTATTCTTCCAAGTCACTCTTGGCCTTCCCCTGGGTCTTTTTCCTGTTGGTTTAACCTCCATAGCTTTCTTCGCTGTCCGGCAGTCATCCATCCTCATTACATGCCCGAACCATCGAAGCTGTTCTTTCTCTAATATCTGAAAAGAGGTTAAATTATGAGTGCAGTCCTCGTCGTCTTGTTTAGTATCCGGTCCCTCTTGGTCTTCCCCTCTATTTTCTCCAGGTACCGCATTTCCATACTTTGGAGTCGGCTCCGATCACAGTGCTTTTGGGCCGAGGATTCACTTTCATATGTGAGAATAGGAATGTATGTCGAGCGGTAAACAGCCAATTTTGTTACTTCTTTCTTACTTGAAAACTTTTCATTTATATCAGAAAACATCCTTCCTGAAGTGGCAATTATCACGCTGATTTCATCATATAATTTTCCATTCTCACTCATAGTCACACCCAAATACTTAAAGGAGTGGAGCTGTTGAATAGACTTCCCATTAATTTGAATATTCATTTTCTTTTTCGTTCTGGATAATAGCAAACACTTACATTGTTACATACAAATAATATGGTAGAAAAACAATAATGAAGGTTCTATAGAAATAAAAATTCTACACTCGAAATATTAAAATAAAAATAATTATGAACTTTATCTACTTGAGATTCTTGAGGATATATTTTTTTTAGTACGGAGGATGGTATCTTAAGTTCGCTTAATGAGGAACAACCCCCATTTCATTATTTCTACGATTGTTAATTTAAATATATGAATTATAAAATTAATTAAAATAAGATACATTATTCAATTTAATATCATCATAGATCACAAAAATTAATTTTAATAATAATTATTTTAAAAAACCGATAGAATTTCTTGGATACAGTGCATGGTAAAGATTGCACTATTTCTAGACTAACAGAAAAAAAGTTGTGCATGGAAGTTATTCGCCGAAAAACGCACAATCGTTCCGTTTTTCCCCTAATTAAGATCACCCGAGGTTACAGCTGGTAAATTGTTCCATGCACTAAATAATAGGTTCTTGAATAAAAGATAAGTATCCAAGGACACAAAGTTGAGGGTATATAAATATACTTTTCTCCCCATATTAACATACTCCTCGGAATCTTGAGGATTGACCACCAAACATAAAAGTAGGATCCAGGCTTTAGAAATGAGATTGCTTAGGAAGATAGAGGGGAAAACAAGACGAGACCGAATTCGCAACTCGGTCATTAGATCAAGCTTCGGAGTTGAGCCTGAAGAAAACGGTCTATGATGGTTTGGACATGTTTTAAGAATGGAAAACAACAGGCTGGCCAAAATGACATACGATCTAAGGTTGGAGGAAGAAGGTTCAGAGGAAGACCCCGACATACCTGGGAAGATAGTCTTAAGGAAAGCTTCGCAAAGAGAAGCCTGGAGTGGAAGAGAAGAAGAGAAATGGTAGAGGATGGTAGGGTGAGGTCCGGGAACAACCCTCATTTCACTAATTCTACGATTGTTAATTTAGATATATGAATTATAAAATTAATTAAAATCAGATACATTAATCAATAAATTATTCAATTTAATATCATAGATCACAAAAATTAATTTAATAATTATTTCAAAAACCGATAAAGTTTCTTGGATACAGTACATGGTAAAGACTGCACTGTTTCTAGACTAACAGAAAAAAAGTTCTGCATGGAGGTAGGTCCGGACTGTACAGAAGGAAACCTCACACTGCGTGAGCGGTAGAGAGAGCGTAATAGATACAACAAGAAATAAATACAACACAACAGAAATAAATACAACTATAAGACTAATAAATCAAGAATTTAAAGTTTATGAATTTCACACAACAGAAATAGTAAAATTCATTTTAAAGGATCTAAAGTTCTTTAAGTAATGGAGTGTCTATCTAAAATAATGAATTGTGATGGACAATGGAGATTGTCGCGAAAAGCATATTGTTGTTTAGTGCTTCATATCAGGGCATCAATTTTAGGTTTGATGAAGTTCAACATGTTTTGTATATTATGCTCATCACTGAAATGGGTGACCTCCTTTTCAGTCAAGTAATTTTCTCTAACACGACATTTTGTCGCCTTAAATGCGAAATGGTTTTAGTACGGTTATGTACCTGAAGTTTCGGCTGCGGAAAATTGCTTGACATAACTGACGAAAAATTGTAAAAAGATCACATTAGAAATTTCGGACTCCCACTGGAGTATCGTCCGAGTAACCATACCAGCATGAAGTGACGTTAAATCTACAAAGAAACAAACAATTTAAAATTTAATTTTATGATAAGACCGATTATTTTTTATTACCAACTTCGATAAACACTTAGCATGTTGAGTGGTTTAGGAATTAAAAAAAAAAAACAATTCCTGCTTGCATTTATTTATTCATTGCATAAAAGCTGGACTGTTTAAGCTTGGACTGAATAGAGCTGTCTTTATCTGTTCCCCGGCGGCTCAGAGCTCTAAAACTGTTAAGCTTTGGATGAAAAAAGCTCTCGGACTTAGGCGGAACTTTTAGCAACTTAAATTGAGATCCCACCCCTTTCTACTTAGCTGTAATTGAATCATTATCACAAAATACTGTATTATTATGCTAAAGCATGTAAATTAATTGTTACGTGTTTTAGAATTATTTCTTCTAATTGGGTGATTCCAAGATTACAGGCCACTTTGAGGAACTTGACAACAAAAATTTAGGTCAATAAAAACTTTCCAGGCTGTTCATATTTACTAAGGCTGGTTTCCTGATGCTCTTAAAATGCTTAGGTAGAATTAGAACTGGTCCTGCTTGAAATTTCAAAATTTTGAAAATTTGAATGTATACGGTAATGACAACTGTCGTTATGGTAATGACAAGTATGCTACGGTAATGACTTTAAATCATATTTATGGGTTTCCAGGTTTTAGGAAAAGCAATTTTTACTTAATTTAAGGATGGAGGACAAGATTACACTCAGTAAACATATAAAATTTTAATTTAATTTTCATATCACAGATATTACATATCACAGAAATAAATAACCATAAAACTTTTTCAAGAAAGATTTTCATAAGAATAAATTCGTTTTTATTATAATTTATTTACTTTTTCAGTAAAATAATCCATAAAGTCTGTAGCGTACTAAAAACGTAATTACCGTTACTAAAAAGAATATTACGGTTATGACCGCTAAAAGATAACGGAGTTTACATTTTTGGTTTAAAGGAAACATAATTTATTAAGCAGTGATTAAACAGTCAAAACTGATGGTACTTTATGTTGCCCTTGACAACAACTTTCAAGATATAATAATATGAAATTGATAACTTTTATCATTTTTGAACAGTTAAGAAATACGGTAATGAAGAATGAAAAATTACGAACCTGAAAGAAAACCTCGATCGTTGGACGGTTGGTGTGTGACTGATGGAAGGCGCCGGATCACTGCTCTGTCGTCTTCAATAGTGTCGCAGCTTTTCAAAAAACAAACCGTTTCACAAAATTTCTCTCTGTATTCAGATCCTACCTTTTTATGTTTTGGGTACGGGAATAACATAGGGACTAAGGGACATGTGTTTTTTTTTACTTTTTTTCTTTTTTTTACCTCCAAATTTTTAGCATAAAAACTGTTGAATGAAAGTTTATTTTTCGTGGAATAACAAAAATAAAACTCTTATTTTGATTTTTAAAATATAGACGAGACTTCAAGAAAATTGTAATCCCCGACTTGGGACCGTTACTTTAATGACATTTTTGGGATTAAAATTTATAAATAGCTCAGCTAATATTAAATATTCCCACTTATTTTTGCTTTTTATAATAAAATAAGGTTACTACTGTGAAATTAATCAGTTATTATTAACTGTGCACTCGTAGTAGGTAAGTTAACCACCTTGAAATTGGCCTGTAATCTTGGAATTACCTTAATATCTAACTTTTGAATATTTCAAAAATATTTTATAAATTACTTTGAAAAATTTTTGGTACAGGAAAAAAAAAATCAAACTGGTGGTGGTGTCTCGAAAAAATATAAGAGAATTGTGAAAATCAACAGACGAACTCCAAATAAACAATAACAAAAATAATTAGGTTATAAGAAAGACAAAATGGGCAGAGAATGTTTAGCGTTTGCCGATGATTTGGCTTTATTATCAGATTCAATAAATAAAGCAGCAAAAATAGAGTTACTACAAGAACAAGCCGAAAAAGTTTCATTAAAAATCTCCTTTGAGAAATCTATATTAATGACCAAACATTAAGATAGCTCCTATGAAACTAAAAACATTATATGTTTTCAGTTTGTAAAATTGAATTGATATTCAAATATTTAGGATGCAATATGTAATATCTCTTAATGGTATACTTACACTACTCGGCAATAATCCGTTCAGAGTCATTCTATGCGGCAGAATGTCTGATCCTGAACCAGAAATTGTTTATGCGTGATCTAGAAATTGTGAAGAGAAAAGTATTGAGAAAAGATTTTCGACCGACTAAAGAAGGATACCACTACAGACGACGCAACAACCAGGAGCTGCACACACACACACACAGGTAAAATTCCAGATGCAATGAGAAAACGCAGAACCGAGTTCTATGGGCACCTACAAAGAATAGACCCGTGCAGAAAAAAGAGTATTTACGTATCTTAAAAAGCTAAAAATGACCAACATCAGGATTAAGGAGACTGGAGTTAAGAACTTCGAAGAATTCGAGATCTCTCCGGATATTATTGAAGGACGTTCTTCGCTTCGGGTGTAATTCGTATGCAGGAAAAGAATCAAAAGCACGAAGAGGAAATGAAAGAGATATGGAAGAAAAGAAAACAACAGTTGAAACAGACAAAGAATACAGTGGTACCATTGAAATAAAACTTGTGGCGATGATATACTTAGTTATTATATATTTGAATGCAATAGAAAAAATATATAATTTCAAAGAATTATGTCTCTAAATACTATAAAAAAGCTAACCAATAACGTTTCGCCAATTCAGACATCATCAGGGCATACACTAAAAGAAAATTCACATCAAAGAATACAAAGTGCAACACATTTTCAGGGTGAATTTTTCTCAATAAATTCATGACAGTTTTCAAGTGTTTAAGTGATACTAGAAATTACATGGTGCTACATTGTTGTGGTTTTAAGTTTAGTTCGCTGTTTTGGAACAGTTCGTGTGGCGTAAACTTAAATGCATGCTTCGCCGGAGCAACTACCAACTTGGGCGTTGTAGTAAAATTTAATTTTGGTTGTATTTTGCTTTGTAGACCATTGTATTGGTACAGTAGGGAGGTGAATTATATATATATATATATATATATATATATATATATATATATATATATATATATTGATAATTTAATTTAGATATCTAACACATGTTTTATTATCAGTAACTTCATAAAAAAAATAAATAGAAAGAGAATTATGTTTGTAATTCAGAAGAAAGCAGAACTTCTGATATAAGATTGCTAAAACAATAGTTTATTCATAATGATATGTAACAGAGTTGAGTAAAATTTAACAGAGAAAGTATTTTTTTATAAAGTTAACAATAAAATTTAAACTCTAATACCATAGCCTTTACTGATAACTGAAGATGAGCTACATGTCGAGACTAAATCATGTATTAATCATAAATAAGTACGCGGGTGGTTTGAAAAGTTCTCGGAATCACCCCTAGATGCCAGTGCTAGAGCAACGAGGTTCCCGCGCAATAATCACACATCTTTTGTGAGTGAACAGGTGAGTGGTAGTGGCGACTCTTTGTTGTTGGTTTTTGCCTAATGATTTGTGACAATGGACAAAACTGAGATTTGAGCAGTGATTAAGTACATTGTAAAGAAAGGTATGAAAGAAAAAAAAATTCATGTCGACTTTCAGAACACACTGGGGGACTTTAAACTGGGCGAGTTAAAATTTGGTTGGGAGAGCTTAGATGATGATCAGCGTAGTGGACGGCCAAAAAGTTCTACGACCCCAGAATTTACCGCAAAAGTGCATAAAAAGGTCAAGGGGGTTCGTCGACTGAAAGTGCGAGAGATTGCTGAAGCTATAGGGATGTCATCTGAACGGGTATATCACATTTTAACCGGAGAATTTGGAATGAAAAAATTATCCGCAAGACGTGTGCCGCAGCTCTTGTCAGTATGTCAGACATTGGACCATAAACGCACCAGATTGGAAATGTCCGAACAAAATCTGGTCTGTTTTCTATTTTTTTTTTTTATTTATTAATTAGTCTACAGGGAGACTATGTTGAAAAATAAAAGCAGTTCCACCGAGGTAAGACACTTCTTTCTGGTACGTTCTGAGAACTTTTCAAACCACCCTCTTATATTTATAAATTATAGTGTGTATGTGCGTGTGTGTGTAAATGTATATACATGGTAAATAATAAGGCAATACGAGGAAAACCATTTGTTGACACAATTTATTTATCATTTATCTGAAGACAATATTACTTTTAGTGTGTTATCACACAAACTATGCTCTAAAAATATAATATCTCTAAGTGTGTTTATTCTTTAGAAGTTGTACCTCTGGCCAATTTATCCATTAAATAATTTCTTTGATGTCAATTTTATTCATGAAATATCTATCAGTAATAATTATTCAAAATTATTTTTAAATATCTGATGCAGAAATATTCAATTAATTCGTGTTTGTGAATCACTTACATGTTAGTGAAAGCTTTTAAAAACACACTTGAGCGTGGAACGGAGCAGAGAGATAAATATTAGTAGCATTTAGCAAACGAGACTCGACCCGACATTTGGAAACTCCGATAAATAAACAAATAAAAGTGTTCCATGTTTTCGTTGCACTTTGATCAGGGAAATTATTTTCCTTTATTTTATTTCATTTTCCCCAATTTCGCGAATGATTTTTTTCAAAACAAGCTTCTGGTTAATGACGATACTGATTTTATTACTTTTGCAACTACTTAAAGTATCGGTTAATCAGCAATAATACAGCTCTGCGATGAAAAAATTGTACCATATCTATCTAGTGGTTTTAACTGTATTTTTGTGCTTATTATGGAAAAAATAGTGAACAAAATTCAGTCTCCCCTCGATAAGTCATAAATTTCACCTGAAAAAGGAACAGCGACTTTTCATCGATTCAACAAAAAGGAGTTTGAAAGCTGTACTTCTTCACAATGGTAACCGATATGCTTCTGTGCCTGTTGGACACTCAGTCCATTTGAAAGAATGCTACGAAAATCTTGAGTTTGTTCTTAATAAGCTCGGCTACTCTGACTATAAATGGACCATTTGTGAGGGATTTGAAAGTTATTTCTATGTTACTAGTTCAAAAAGGTGGTTACCCAAGGTTTCCATGTTTCCTCTGTGAATGGGATAGCCGTGACAGGCAACAACACTATGTCAAGAAGACGTGGCCAATCAGAAAGGCTCTTATTCCTGGAGTTAAAAATGTTGAAAGACAAAGTTTAGTGGATCCTAAAAAGATCTTATTTCCACCACCTCATATCGTTTGTGAAAGCATTACCCAAAGAAGGAGAGTGTTTCAAGTATCTTTGTGAACAATTTCCTGGTATATCCGATGCTAAGCTGAAAGAGGGAGCCTTTGTTGGACCTGACATCAAAAAACTTTAAAAAGATGAAAGCTTTGTCACTAAAATGGAAATGGAAGAAAAAAATGACTGGAATTCATTTAAACTTGTTGTAACAGGCTTTCTTGGAAACAAAAAAGACCAAAACTACAAAACTTTGGTTGCTGAAATGTTACAAAACTAGGAAATGTTGGGTTGCAACATAAGCGTCAAAGTTCATTTCCTTCACTGACATCTGGACTACTTCCCAGAAAATCTTGGGGCTGGAAGTGAGGAACAAGGAGAACGTTTCCATCAAGATATAAAAGAAATGGAGAGCAGATACCATTTTCGATGGAATGTCAACATGATGGCAAACTACTGTTGAACGAAAGGGAAAATTCACAAGAGCACAGCCGAAAAAGTACCAAAAGAACCTTTGATGGAAAAATAAAACGTTTTTACAAAGACTTATGTAGGTATGCTAGGTATTGTTGTTTTTTTTGCTTTTACTTCATCTTAAAATAATAAAAACAAATCCAAAATGTTCCGTTTTAGTATTTTTTCCAAAAACGCCAATTTTTTATGTATGCACGCCTTACGTCATAGAAAAAAACCAATGTCATTTTTTAAATCAGCGCAAAAAACTACATACAGATCAGTTTACTAAATCAAAACAATTTAAAGAAAGTTGTTTAGCAGACCTGTGTAATAATAACCAATCTCTAATTTATATACCCTTGCGAAGCTCAATATAATTCATCTTAAATGCCTTAATAATAAATAAATATCATAAATTAGTTATAGTAGTTTAGTTTTTTACGGAGTTGCAATGCTTAATATTCCGGGTTTGAATCCGGCTGTAGCAGATAAATTATTTATTCTGATCACATTAGTAAATTGAACCTGTATCGAAAGACTCTCCTAGGGTTCACCTAGCCTCTATAAAGTGGTATACCCTCAATTAGGGGAAACGAAACAGAATAAAATTAAAAACATATAACACTTAATATAGATGGTAATGATAAGAATTAAAAGAATAAAACCAAATGAACAAAATGTCAAATTATAAAATAAATGATGAGAAATAAAAAAATAATATGCTTGGGAAGAAATCTGTCAATATAATAAAACGTTGTAAAATTACATGGGATATTAACTAATGATTAATTAATCCATCCAATAAAGTTATATATATAATAAAAATATTTATTTAAGAAATTATACAAATGCCATTTAGCACTAATACAATTATAAAAGGTTATTCTTTGAGTACAATTATTCGGTTATTTTTTTCTATAGCAATACTTCTTCCTTCTAAATATTTCATAGATTGTAAAAATAAAACAAAATTAATAAACATAATTATGACATTCTATCTTTCGACACAACGCGTTTGATGTACCGAAGAATTTACAAAATAAGCAAGATTTATAGAGTAACAAACGGGAATGGTATTTAAAGGATGAGAAAGATAAAAAGTAGTGGGGATAATTACTTTAAAGAAACAAAAACTGCAATAACTGAGACATATAATTCCCAGAGTTAAATGTAAATTTTCACAACTGATAATGCAGGAAAGAGAAGACACTCTTAGATACGAAACCTAAGAGACTGGTTTCAGTGCTCTACAAAACTAGCACCGATGGTTTCGGATTGAAGAAGGCACTTAAAAAAGAAACGATAGAGGATTATTTTTTAATCTAAATGAAGCGATTTGATTTCAAGTTTGGAATTCATATCAGTCTGTTAAGTGATATTATGGACATTTATATAAGCTGTTCAATGGACAAATAGATTAATTCCATAAAACAAGAACGTGAGAAATGCGAGAAAATAGTTTGCAATGTTTTTTAAAATTCCCTTTGTAATATAACTTCAAACAAATATTTTGTAATGCATAAATAAAGATGTAGCTTTCATCTAAAATTATATAAAATTAATAAGAATGACTAGCCAAAAAGCTACCGTCAGAAATGTTACAATTTTTATGTGATCGGTGGAGTTGATCGATTAAGTGAAAAAAGTAATACTTTAAATTCAGTGTTTAAATTTTTAAGTTTCTTATCATAGAAAAAGTTAATTATTAGATATTTTTATTACAAATTGTCCATAAAAATTAATATTAAAAGTTTCGTTATGTTATATTATTATTTTTTATTAATTCGTCAGGAGTATAAATGATTTCTTCTTCATCAGCTGTTTGTGAGTGCTCGTCATTACGATTTCTTCGCAAGTTTTTAAAGTAATCACTTTAAGAGGAGGATTGAATTTCAACAGAAACATCGTATCTCTCCTTTTTCCCTTGTCACAGATATACCTTTGGGATATAATAAAGGCTGATCCACATTTTTCAAACTGGTCTATCTGCCTGTGGCCTATCTGATTTTCTTAGATTGCATTCAATTTTGAGTCTTCATTACAGTCATATTTAAATTGGAAAAGGTGTGGTCTAACTAGATAAAATTCATCATTTAGAGCTTGCTATTGCGTTTAAATGGTATTATTGCAACGATTTGCATTAGAGTATGGAGTTAATCAAAATGGCCTCTTACAAAAAAAAAATCTATTATTCAGTAGCCAAAAAAAAATTGTAGTTTAGTGATGTTAACCTTTATTGTTTGGGAAAGATTGTATTAATATAGAAAGTTATAACCATACGAAGTGTTTTTACGCTTAAATTTAAGATTTAAACAAAAAAATGGTGTTAGTCAATGTGTGCTGTGAACGGCTCATATATCGCTCCTTTAAAAGAACGTCATAACTCAAAAACCCTAATTTTTCTTTTGAGTGAAGAATATAGGTGAAGAAAATAAAAAATTGGGTATTGGTAAAGCGAAGCTGCGAATTGCCATGATGGTATTGAAATTCTTTTATTACTCACTGGAACAATTTTAAAGGCTTTAAACATTTTTTATAACAACTTAATTCCATTATTCCCAAAGAACATCAAGTTCAAACACAGTACAACTCAAAATATGACTTTATTAAATATAATGATGGAAAAGGAATATTAGATATGTCGTTCCTGAATTAAAAAGCTCAACCAATACTAGTAAAGGCTACTGAAGGCTTAACTCAAAAATGCAAATTTTTGAATTATGTCATTATTCTTTTGAAGGTGCAATATGAGACTACCTCAGAGTACTATTGATAACTTATTTCATATTAAGGAATAAACTTACCAACGGTTCTGCAAGACAGAGATATACAACTGTCTGGAGCAGTATGTACAGAAGCCACCGCCACATAACTGAGACTGTACGCACTGCTTGCCCCAAGCCCTTAGATGACCCCACTCTATGCTTAGCAATTAGCAAAGTTGATTACAGGTGCTTAGCTTGGCTACACAAGCAGGTAACATGTCGTTTAGTTTCTCTGAGCCAAACAGTTTAATGAGCTGTTGCTAGTTTAAACTACCTCAGCCACTGAGGATAAACTCTCCTTAGACAGTACCAACAAACTATTTTCAATTTAACTTTAGGACATGTTGAGTTTGTTTTAGAATTATCGAGAGAGATTCTAAAAATCAATACTAAGAAAAAAGAAAGTTTCATAATGAGTTTTGGAAGACAAATTATTTAATATGTTATCGGACACGGGTGGATCCTGTGGGATCTGCAGATCCTTCGGGTGCTCACCCAGACTCTATAAAGTGATTTATCCTTAATTAGGAGAAAAACTGGGCGGTTGAGCCTGATCTTGAACAAATCAACTCTCTACACTACTGTTTTCTCCGGTTTCTACCATCTACTGAACTCATGGATTGTAATTTTTTTTAGGATATTTTAAAATAATTAATTATCATTACATGCCCTCCTTAGAAGGGCCAAAATTAAATTACTTTTGAGATAATTGCTATATCAGTTACATTTGATTTTTATTCAATATTGGAAAGATGAAATTATCAGACAATTATTCGATTTGTGATCTTATTAAATTTGTTAACACTGAACCTTTTAAAAAGAAAAAAAAAATCATCAAATATCTTTTTTTTTCCTTTTTACCTTTTATATCAAAGGACGATTATTCACTACAATTTACCTTCTTCACAATAAATAAACCACCATTCGAAAAGAATGCCATCTGATTACAGAATTAACCGAGTGCTTTACTTCGTTAAGTTATGTTGGCGGTCATGAATCCAGGCGTAAATGAGTACCTGTTGATTTGTTATTGCATACAAATAGCATCTATGAAAAAGAAAAAAGCCTACGGCGTTTGATTTCAGTACATAGTAGGGACTATATTATCCATTAAGCGAATGGTTGTGCAAGGAAATGAATTGGCTGAGATGGTCCAACAGTATTTTCCCCAATTATGAGGACCCTCATTTTTGAGGCTGAGTCAGCCCAGATTGATTTCCAGAGACCACAGATTCGATTCACGGTTGTTAACAGAACCAACTTTTTATCTGTGAGAGACTATCCTGACCTTGCTTCTTAGAAATCATTGACTCGGAACCCTCAGTACATAGTTCGTCCGCTGTCAATGAAATGATTTGTTTACCTAAAAAATAAACAAAATGAAGTAGAAGTAAATTTCGAATGGACTCATTTTTTCCTAAGGTTTCATACTTTTGCACATATTTTATAGTTGCGCATTGATCATCAGTTTTGGTCGGTTATATCAACAAAATGCATGCTTTCCTCAACTTCATAAGCAAACATTGGAGAGAGGTCTATGCAAAAGTACAATGAAATCGCTTTTCTAACAAGATCAGAGACAATTGTCCATTCAGTGACAATTTTTGACCATTTGTTTCCTTCACACCGAAGAAGATGCCCAGTCCATTTCCACTTGCTCAGTCTTATCGTGCCTGAGTGTATCTACGAGTCCTGTTTCTTTTTTATATTCTCACTCTGTCACTTTTCCTCACCTTAATGATTCATCTTTCGATGATATTCTGCCATACCTGGATCTTCCTTACTTGGGCTCTTGTAAGTGACTACGCATGGCATCCATAGGTATCCGCAGTGATATGTAACTAACGAAGACCTCCCATTTAAGCTCCATATTTAAATTTTTTTTCATAATATGCTTGAGAGACCAAAACTTGTTCCAGCCTAGTGCCATTCTCCTTTGGACTTCCTTTGTTTCTCTATCTGCGAAGGATACTTTCTGACCCGTATAGATATACTGATCTACATACTCCAAATTGTGGTTGTTTAATTGACATTCTTCTTTTCCCTCATTTGTCATGAGTTTTGGTAGTTAGGGTGAAGACCAATTTAATTGCACAATTTTAAGAACAAACAGAAGAGGGGATAACGGACCTCCTTGCCGCACTCCTTTCTCAACACTAAAGCTTGCTCCTCTCTTTTCTGTCATGACGTATGCCGACATTTCTTTATAAAGTTCAGTAATTATCTTTACATACTTTTCCTCTATTCCTATTGTTCTAAGGGCTTTAAATATTTCTGAATGAAAGACGCTGTCAAAAGCTTTCTTGAAATCAAGAAAACAAAGATATAGAGAAAAGTTGTATTCATTTCTGTGTTTAGAGTTTTGGCCAGTTATATCAACAAAATACTTGCTTTCCTCCACTTCATGAACAAACATTGGAGAGAGCTCTATGCAAATGTACAATGAAATCGCTTTTCTAACCAGATCAGAGTTTGACATCGTCTGATTGCGATTACTGATTATGATGAAACATTGCACTAGCATTTGTGTCGTTTGAACCTGTACAATTGTGACCACTAAAGAATCCCTGCTTACAAACGTATATACTTATATATGTATTCGTAAACATGCATAAATATCAGTATGTATAATATATCAGTATTTTTTCGATCTATCAGATATAGCTAATTAAATATTCATTCATAGCATAACGTAAAAATGACCATTAACTTTCCAATAAATAAATATTAAATACTATGAACTTAAAAAAAAATATTAAGTTAATATCTTTAAAAAAATATGATAAAGAAAGGAGAGGAAGAAATTAATATTAAACGAATTATTAAAACCTATAAGAAGCAAGAGTAGGGAGAGGAGTGGCTCAGTGGTAGAGAGTACTGAGCTGCCATGCCGGAAATCCTGGTTCAATTCCCGCTGCAGGCCATGATTTTTATTTAGTCTGTTTGCAGCGGGAGATGGATCATATAGGATCTAGGACCCTCCTGGGGCCCACCCAGCCTCTATAAAATATTATAAAAACAGGGTACCCAAAATAAGGGGGAAAAAATCTGGCGGTCGAGCGTGACCAAGGACAAGTCACCTCCTTGCAGAACCGTTGTCCATGAAACAGTACAGTCTCTACCATGTACTGAACCCCAGACCCTTCATGGGTTGTAGTGGTAAGGTTTTTTTTTTTTTTTATAAGAAGCAAATATGAAACTGTTGAAATGACTCACAATTAAAGGACTAGTGAAAAATAAACTAAATTGCTTTACATAAAGGAAACTAAATAAATAATAAAGGAAACTAAATAAAGAAGGAAGAATTTATTTTATTTCATTCTTAATAAAGCAATACTGAAGCCTTTATTATTTCTCGAACTCTAATATATTATTTATTCTAACTTATTTATACATCGCAAAATTGCGAGAACACGGGGATATGGGATCGATGAAGAGAACGGATTTGTCCTGACTGTGAGGCGAACCCTGGTAGCTCAATTGGTAAGAGCTCTGCCACGGCGAGGCGGACGATCCGGGCTCGAATCCCGGCCAGGGCAAATCTTTTCTCTTCAAAATAAAAATATTTCACTTAATCTCTTCCTCCCTGTGTGAGGAGCCTGCTTACTCTATAATCAATCTCTATTGATCCATGTGTCTCTATCCTGAACCAACAACATTCCCCTTCTCCAGTCCAGGCCTCTCCTGTCAAAAGCTTCCATAACCCCGTTCTCCCAGGTTCTTCTAGGCCTTCCCTGAGGTCTTCCACTTTCCACTTTCCTCTCGTATGTGGCTTTAGCCAAACGATCATCAGCCATACGGGAGACATGTCTGAAACATCTCATCCTATGTTCCTCAACGATGTCTGCTGCTGGTCGTTTGTCCAGGTTGGTTCTTATCGTCGCGTTCCTCACCCCATCTCTTCTCGTTATCCCCTCAATAAAAATATTTACAAATTAAAACAATTAATAAAAAATAATAAAATATATTAAAGGCTGTATTCAGCTTGGGAAAATATTTCTTCTTTCCATTTTTTATTTGCATATCAAACGTCTTGAAAGTTCGAATTTATTCGTTTTATCGCGTCAAATAGTGATGGTAATTTTAAACATACAGCATTAGTTTATCAGAGAAAGGCATTTTGAAAATTCAGCAGCTAAGTAAAATTATTCATTTATACACTCTAGTTTTATTCAAAATAACTTGATTTTATTGTACCCGATCCTTGATGCAAATCATGTAATACCAGATCACTAGTTTGGATTCCGAGCATCCCACTCCACTATTCAGCAATGTCATCGTGTGGTTGATGTAGTCTCCTCTGCATTAGAACGTGGATCATATTGTTCGGGCGTCTTTCTTGACGTGGAACATGCTTTCGACCGAGTCTGGTATCCGGGATTGCTCTATAAACTCCGAAAATTTCTAACGCCTACCTACTTTCTCGTCCTTCAATCATATCTCACAAACAGAACTTTCCAAGTAAACCATAATAGTGTCTATTCATCCCTCTTTTCCCAATCTGCTGGTGTTCCTCAAGTATCCTTGGCCCAATCCTTTATACAGTTTATACAGCTGACATCCCAACTCATCCTAACAATATCCTTACCACGTATGCTGATGATACATGTGTATTATCAGTCAACACCAATCCAGTTATTTTATCCCAAACCCTCCAATCCCATATCACTGATCTTGAAGAATGGTGTCATAACTGAAGAATTAAAATAAGTTCTCAAAAATCCCATCAAATCACTTTTACCTTACGTCGTAAACCAATGACTTCCTGCCCTGCAGTATCCTTTAATAATATCCCACTGGTGCCTGTCGAACAGATCCGATACTTAAAGTTGCATCTCGATTAATCTGGAATCCTCATACTAGACTGAAAAGACAAGAAACCGCTCGACGTTTCAGGCTACTTCAACACTTACTAGACAAACGGTCTAACCTCAAAATTAACTACAAAAGACGCATCTACATGACCATCATACGACCTATTTAGACTTACGGAGTAGAGCTTTGGGGCTCCACTAAGCCATCGAATTCCTCTCGTATCCAATCCCTACAATCCAAAATCCTTCGTAAAATCCTCAACGCTCCTTATTTTGTTAAGAATAAAGTCATCCATAACGACCTTAATGTCCCATCTGTTGCTGATTTGGCTCGACCCCGGTATCTATCCTTTCATAACAAACTTCATTTCCACTCAAACCCTCTGGTATCAAACCTAGCTTCCTCTTCAATTCCCGATAATCCTCCGAGGCGTCTGAAAAGAAGATGGACCTTCTTAGTTGAACATGCGATTTGAGTACTACCAGTGGGTAGTTTCTCTACTTGTCATTATATCATGTCATTATGTATCACTTAGCCTATTTACTAGTTATATTATTGTAATATAGTTGTAAATATCAATAAATAAATAATAAAAAAAAAAAACTTAATTTTAGTCCAATTAATCTCTTAATCAACTCGTTATGATCAAAGTATTAAAGCTATGTTTGTAAAAAATTCATTGATAACATTTGTTCAATTTTTTTCAGAAGCGCAATACTTTACAATTCATTAGCGAATTCATAAGCGAATGTGTTTACAAAAGCAGAATAAATTTTTTTAAATATATTCTTATTTGTACATAACCAAAAAGTACATGCGAAGGTCTACAAATAAAACGAATTTGAATATGAGAAAAACTAGTGGAAATCAGACAACAATATTTTATATAACTCTTATAAAAACCCTTCACTAATTATTAGAAATAATAACTCATTAGATACATTTAGCAGGTTTATAGAAATTGATAAATAATCAATGGAATAAATTATTACGTGAAGAATACATTAACTGATCATTGGGAACTTAGTCATTTGTTGCAATAAAATTTTAATCATTTATGTTGGTAATTTAAGTAAATTATTACAGTAATTATATTTACTATTACTTCTCGTTGAAACTAGGGTGAGACTACAAGATGGCCTCTCCCCACTTCGTTTTAATTGGGCTCTTGGAAAAGTGGTTAGAGGATGGAATAAAAATGTTCATCAATGTAGTGGACTAGAACTAGGAACTAAAGGGCTGATAAAAATCAGGAGAAACTGAACAA
Organism: Troilus luridus; assembly: GCA_964056705.1. NCBI lineage: Eukaryota > Metazoa > Arthropoda > Insecta > Hemiptera > Pentatomidae > Troilus > Troilus luridus. The sequence continues at coordinate 111,986,599 of OZ057414.1, read as the reverse complement.
CAAATTAATCCATTAGAAAAAAAAGCCGCCAAACTTGGTTAAAAATAATAATAATAATAATAATAATCCCCTATTTTCATCAGTATTAAAGATTTTTTTATTAATTTACTCATTGAAATTTACAACTTTAATATAAAAATAAAAGAAGATAATGGCAGAAATGAAATATAGAGGCATGGAAGAAGACAAGTAGATATAATTAGGAAGTCACGAGAAGATATAATTATCTTCTTTTCAGACGCCTCGGAGGATTATCAGGAATTGAAGAGGTTGCTAGGTTTGAAACTAGTGGGTTTGAATGGGAATAAAGTTTGTCTTGAAGAGATTAATATCGGATTCGGGCCAAATCAGCAACAAATGGGACATTAGGGTCATTATGGATTACTTTGTTCGTAACAAAGTTAGGAGCATTGAGGATTTTACGAAGGATTTTGGATTCTAAGGATTGAATACGAGAGGCATTCGATAGCATCTTGGAACCCCCAAAAGTTCCACTCCGTAAGTCCTAGTGGGTCTCATAATATATGAGTCATTAGTAATTAATAGGGATCTTAGAGCTTTAGCAAATACATATTAAACTTTTAACTGATTAAATTACACCTTCTTAGTTTTCCTGTAAAGTTGGTTAATTAAATTAGTTTAAAACACGTCTAATTATTGTCCTCGATTTCCCAAACTTTAAATAAAATCCCAAGTCGAACCTTAATTATAAACCACTTGAAACTGCTTACTCTAATTGAAGTAGTTAATGAGATACCTGAGCTAAAGTTTATCAATATCTTCTTATTGAGAGAGGTTGATTCAGTAGGCGGAGAGCTAGAACGGAACTGTCTTTTGTTTGTGTTTGAATGAAGAGCGCTCAAGTTGGACTCTTGTTTGGAAAACCTCTTCATTATCAGCTCGATGGCACTAATTCAACCTAACTAGCCGGCTCAGCATACTTCATTATCATTATTGTAAGCGTCAATCGGCTGTTAGGGCTGTAATCAAACAGTCTGTTATTAACTTAGTTGGTCAAGATGACACCAGCAAGACAATGAAAAACTATCAGCTTTCAGTAAACATATTTACGTTTATACTATTTTTAAAAATATTAAATACGGCAACTATACTTCTCCAAAGAAAATAATGCAGCTTGTTAAAATTACTACAGATACATACAATATAGTAATGATAAATGGAAGAACCTCACGAAAATTAAAAATAGGAAAAGGCAAGGAGATCCTCTATCAACCATACTGTTCAATCTAGTTTAAGAAGCAAACGTAAGGAAAACAAAAACAACTGGTGGAGGCACAATTTACAACCGGATAACACAACATCTAGCATATGCAGATGATGTGCTCATTACAGCCCGAACTGTACTAGCACTTACAGGCGCTCTTGAAGAATTTCTCAGGGAAGCTTGAGACCTGGCCTTGGAAATTAATGAAAAAAGAGCGTTTACATGCGAACTTCAAGAACTGGCCAAATGCGGCGTTTGTGGTGAATACAAGTACACAGGGAGTATTATAACGAGAACAGAGTAGATAAAGATATCGAGGCACGTATATTGGCAGGATTTAGATGTCTGTTCGGGATACAGAAACTACTTTCCTGTAAATGGATGTCCAAAAAGGCAAAGTGGCTCATATATAAAAATATACTAATTGAGACTTATAAATGTGAGACCTGATCACTGACAAGAGATGGGAGAGTATGGGAAAGAAAAGTCCTACGTAAAATTTTTGGACCTATAAGAATGGAGGACAAGTGGAGAATCAGGTCTAACAAAGACTCAAGTGAGTCCGATATAGTGAGAGTCATCCAGCTCAAAATACTGCGATGTTTGGGGCAAGTTGAGAGGATGGACCCAACAATAAGTCCAAGGAGGTTGATATGCGGGATACCGTGTGATGGTTTAAGATTGAAGGGAAAGCCGCGTCTAAGGTGGCTCGACGATGTGGAGAAGGACCTGAAGATGGTATAAGCCGCTGGAGGTTCCTTGCGGCGAAGGTCATTGTTCTTCAAGGGCTGTAGAGCATAAAAATGAATGAATGGATGAACTATACTTCTATGAAAAGCAGAAACTTGATCATATTTAACTAACACACTAGTTATCTTTTCGGGATAATAATCTCCATATTCAAAACTAAAATTGGCATCTTTATAACATAAAAAAAACTGTATCACTACAATCCATGAAGGGTCTTGGGTTGAGTACCAGGTTGAGACTGTACTGTTTCTATAACAACGGTTGTGCAAGGAAGGGATTTGCCTGAGATCGCTCTTAACTGCCAGGTTTAGCTGGAAAGCTAAGTTAATATATGTTTCCATATGGAAAGAACACTATTTTTGCATATAAAAATGTCAAAAATGATAAATTTTACACAAAGCTAAGAGCTGTATATCTCTTCCTCGTTATTATGGGGCCGGGAGTTGAAATAGGCGGCACGTTGATTAGAGCTAAGCGATGGAGGCACAGGTAACTTTATCCAATTAACACTATGAGCCAAAGCCACCTCCGAGATTGGATACCGACATATTACTAAGGCAATCTCATCGTTCAGGTTTATAGCACGTTCTTTATACGAGACTTCTATAATTATGCTATTTTATATTGGTGATTTCATGCTAAATCAATTAATTTATTCAGACTAATTTTTATTTAGTTACAGGTTAATTTGAAGCATTTTATTATTACTCAAAAGGTTTTTATTGCTTAAGAAGTTCAATATATTTTCCAAAACATTATTTTATTTTACTAAAACAAAACGAAAAACGTAGTGACAAAAATAATACGTTATTCCTTACATAGTCTATTCATGAAGACATATAGAGTTACAGAGAGACTCTAATTCTCTAACTATAACCATAGATTTAAGTTCATGAAGCTACAATACAAATAAGTTTAACTTATTTTGTCCTTTTTATAAATATTAACGTTTCTTTAATTCAATTAATCTTATTTTAACACTTCTTTTTATTATGTTCTCATTTAAATGATGCAAGCCTGTGATATCTGCAACCTCAGGCTCTATAAAGTGGATACCAAAATTAAGGGGGATCTGGTGGATTAGTGTGACCTAGAACAAATCACCTCCCTGAACGACCGTTATCCATGAAACCACTACAGTATCTACCATTTACTGAACCTTAGACCCGTTCACAGGCTGTAGTGGTACAGGTTTTTTTTTATATTAAGACCACATTTCAAGGGAAAATTACAATAATGACGCGATTCCGTTTCCTTCATTAAATCGTTCTTGAACAAAAGCAACTAAATCATTTTTATTGATCACTTACATTATTTTTATTGAGACTCAGTAACCACGCATTAAATACTTAACTAAACAGCTTTTTTTTATAATTTATAAATTTATCTATTTTTTTAACATAAAAGTAAATATTATATTCTCAGAAATATTCGATTTTTAGATTTTAACGTGTATATCGATTTTGAAATTACTAATGCAATTCGATTCTCCGATTTTGGCCGCTTCGTAAGTTATTTAACAAGGTATAATTGTATGTTAATACTTTCGACTAGAAAGTTTGGAGCTTTTCCAAGTAGGTCTTTTCGGCGATACCATTTATATACCCATATAGATTGCAGTGAGTAACCAACATATATAATTTTCGTGCCAGTTTCATTTCCGTTAAAAAAAAAAGATAAATTCATAGAGTGAACCCCCCCCAATCTAGCGATACAGACTAACAATAAATAAGCATTTATAATATTAAAAATATTTTAATTAAAATTTACAACTATATTATAATAGAACAACAAGCTTATGATTGATAACAATTAATATATCAGAATGATATTGTTGTAAGCCAATGAACTTGGTGTTTTTATTTTTTCTTGGGGGGGGGGTTAAGCTTACCAAGGATTCGACGAGCCAAGATTTGTGGATAGGAGAAAGCTCTTTAGGCGATCTGATCAGACTATCAGATTACCAACAACCTACGCGCTCCGTGAAACTCTACACCTCCATTCACTATGCAACCGTAGTCCAACGTCTCGTGTTTGTTATATATGTGTAAATTTAACACATTTATAGTGCAATGGTTACAAACGTATGATGTTCAGATCGTGAAAAAACTAATGTATAATACACTGTATGTTGATAATTAAAAATCGTGTTGGAACAGATTTTACATTAAAAATACTTTATTAATCTTGATTATTCAGTGGAATTATTACGGAATACATTTATTTTATGAGGAGCCGAGTGGCTCAGTGGTAGAGCACTGAGTTGCCATGCCGGAAATCCTGGTTCGAATCCCGCTGCGGGCAAGACTTTTATTTAGTCTGTTTGCAGCCGGAGATGGATCATATAGGATCTAGGACCCTCCTGGGGTCCACCCAGCCTCTGTAATATATTATTAAAATAGGGTACCCAAAATAAGGGGGAAAAATCTGGCGGTTGAGCGTGACCTAGGACATGTCACCTTCTTGCCGAACCGTTGTCCATGAAACAGTACATTGTCTACAGGTTTTTTTAATTTATGTTATACTCTGACTCAAAATTTGGTAATGTTCTTTTGAAGGAGCGATATTTAAATATTTCAAATAACCATTCAACTGTGAAACGCTTCGTGACTGTATTGCGGAAGTATAGCCTCATAGCGCCGGCCTCTACCAGTAAACATCTAATTGTGAAGGAAAGGTTTTTTATTTGAGAATTTTATGTACAGAATAAATAATTCCATTAAGTTTAAACAATAAAGAAGTATTCTTGTTTAATGGAACATTATAGACTCTAGATAAGTTTTTAATCAAATACACCAGAGTATGTATTAAAGCATATACATGAAGCTTTTAATTTTTCAAATGCGTTTAAGGTTGTCGAATGTGCAGATGTTTAGAGATCTTGATATATATAGCACAGAGCAAGTGCATTGGTGCTTTCAATTGCTCGGAACAATCGGACGACTTCCTATGTTTAGCAAATCGATTTCTGCTCCATCAGCTCAAGACGTGGGGCACAGAACTCCTTCCATCACTTGAACACTTCACTCTCCCCTAGATTGCTTCTAGCAATCTAGCACTGACTCGATGCGACACTCAGGTGATATTTTCTGCTAAATCCCAGAGCCTTAATTTGTGCGTATTATTTTATTGCGGGACATTTCCTATCAAATGTGCGCTTATATATTTTATCTATATTAATACTCTACGATTCCGATTAACGTTGAAAATATATATGATGATTATGCATATATATGGAAGCGGAGTAGCTCAGCAGTAGAGCACTGAGTCGAGTTCAAACCAGGCTGTCGAAGATTTTATTTAATGTTCAACATCATAACCATGTTAACCGGGTTTGGATTCCATGGTATTTGGGGCCCTCCTGGGGCTCACCCAGCCTCTGTTAAGTGGGTACCCAGAATAGGGAGAAAAACCACGAATCACGATATTCGCATTTGATTATATCTACAGCCCCGGTCAATAAGTTGTTAAATCGAATTTTCTTCAAAATGAGTTTCTTGTACTAACGGAATTGGAATATTGTTTTTTCGTACTGATTAAGCGCCTAAGTCAGTCATTTGCTTGAACAGAATAGAATAAAATAGAAAAAATAATTTTATTCTGGGACCAGGTCCGTTAAGAATAACAACATTGTACATAAATTAATAGAAAATATCTGGCCAAACGGCTACATTATTGGAATTAAATCAGATGCAATTAAATATGACGTAAAACGTATACTCTCTCGGCAAACAAATTTGTACCTGTACAAGACCATTATTCGTCCAGTCCTGGAATGGAAACTGGAGGAGACGCAAGAATCAGGATCTATATGACGCAATCAAAGAACGGAATATTGTCCAGGTCATAAAATTGGGCCGATTGTGGTGGGCAGGGCATGTGGCTAGCACGAGTGAGGAAGATTTACTCAAGAAGCTGCTTACAGAGCCTCTATGCAGGACAAGAAGACGTAGCAGCTGGTGCAGGGAAAATCCTTGGGGTGCGCAACTGGATGGCAGCAGCTCAGAACCGCGACGATTTGCGGAAGCTGCTGGTGGAGGCCAGGACTCATTACTGGGTTGTTGGGCCGAATAATAGTATCATAACGAGCGTGGAATAATCTATTGTGTAATAATCTACCATTTATTTTATTGATTAGAGAGCATCTGTTTGGGAATTAAGGAGATGTAGGAATAGTTTGAATTTGAATGTGGATAAAGAAGATGCAATACGGATATCAGGTGTTATTCATATATTAGTTTTTACTCATATTAAAACTCCATTTCACTTAACAATTTATTCATCAGGGCTGAAGATATTCTCTCTTAAAATATACCATATATTTATTTAGGACATCTTTCGTTTATACTATCTAGAAAATATCCACCAATTTATATTAAAAGACTGTTGGTGCATATTACATCAAAATGACATTTTAAGATGATTGAATTGAAGAACCACAATAAAAAACGGACTCGGGTTTTTTATTACGATCTGATATCTACTTTTGGCCCCTTCAGATTTCAGTTTGATAAATCCATTAGTAGATTGCTATGTTGCCTCTTCAAATATTTGGTTGGATTGTATTTAATTTAAATCAAGCCGCTTATAGGCCAGCGGCCAAGTACGAAAAAAGGGCTTTAGGTGGCAATAAATTGAAGAGAGCTGCATTTTTGATATGTTGTATGGGACGGTTGGGAAAACTTTTGGTGGCCGAAAAACCTCGCAATTTTCGGAGTTTTTTCAGTTTTTGGCATATACCTCCTAATTAGTACGTTTCTGATAAATGACGATTTTTAATGTAGATTAAATTTTATATGATTTGAGCCCAATTTATTGCGACCTTTAAACACCTGGCCGATGGCCTATTATGATTCATTATTTTTATTATTTTGGTATTATTAGAGCTCAGAAGTATTGAATAAGTAGAAGTTTTCAAATGGACTTTTTATTGTGAAATAAATAAATATTATGCTTAATATCGTTTACGAGGAACTTGCTTACGTATTTGTGGTATAGATTCTTTCTAACCCTTAATTTGGGTAAAACAGGAGAATGGGCCTGGTCAATTCACATCCTTGCATAACCGCTGGTTGAAAACAGCACTAAGGAATCTACAGTTTCTTCCCCAATGGTAGCTATGTATTCGAACCTAAGTAATTTAATATATTTAACAAACTATCAATTTTCACTATTCAAAATCCATTGTGATTTTCATGCAGCATTGTTCATTCACAACTTGTTTTGGTACTAATACCAATAATGTTTAGGAATTAATTCCTACGTCCTTTCGAGAAGCCACAATAAGTTTTAATTTTCCATTCGTTTTATTTTTATTATTCTTGGAAATAAAAATAGTTTTATTACTGACTGTATTTAAATTAAAGAACCGATTTACACACACTTTTAGTGACGATATCGTCGTCTATACTTAGAAATGTTTGTTAAAAAGTTTATTTCTTCATTAAATGATTACCGAAACATATACATATTTCTCATAATTACATTCCTTTTTTCATACTATAACTTACGATTATTTTTGAAACTATAAAAAAAGTTAACTAATTAATTAACACTGGTTCTACAACCCAGCACGGGTCCTGGCCTGATCAAGGGGTCGCCTCTTCTCTGTTCTGCGCCAAGGTCCTCCAAGCTATGGATCCAATGATGCTGCCTGCATCTCTCTCGAATTCATCTATCGTGTAAGTCGTTAACGCCAACGTTTTCTGTTTCCGTAAACGAACCCGAACAGCAGTCTTTTCAGGGTAGCGTCGTCCTCCATTCTGGGCATATGACCAGCCCATCCATCTCAGTCTAGCTATTCTTATATATTTCACCACGTCAGGTTCCTGATACATCAGATACAGCACTGCATTTGGTCTGAGCCTAAATTGATTGCCAAGTCTTAAAGCTCCAAAAATCCTTAATATTTTTCTTTCGAAGAGCAATGAACTGTTGGCCTCTGCCCTGGACAGAGACCAGGTTTCCGATCCATAATTTAAAACAGGCCTGATGATTACCTCTATTAACCTTGGCTCTTCTTGATATCAGACGACCTCGTAAAATCAAAACATCAATTAGCGGCCAAAATTCTTCTTTGAACTTCTGGGTTGAAAAAAATGAAAAAGTAAACTAATGAAAAATTAAAACTTGTGACAACTCGGAGAGACAACTTACGGAAGCTTTTTCTTTTCAGATCTGTGATTTTTACCTACTATTGAATAATCACAGGACACAAAACAAAGATTAATTATATTCATAAGAAATGTTTTTATTGTCAATGACTCTTCATTTATTTTTCATAAAGCTATCGATAAATCAATAGATAAAAATTATTGTGAGAGAAGAGATATCAGATACAACGGTATTACGATCTGTTTGAAATATTTTCTACCTATGTTCAATTCTGGCAACATGCTATTGTATAACCATTTGAATATCTTAATGGTATTTGTAAATATTTCATTAACATTGCTGTATATTTTCTTTTTGGATGTGTAAATTGTAAAAGTTGTAAAATGTAGAGATAGGGCGCTTAGTTGCCGTGCTGATGGTCCTGGGTTCGAATCCGGCTGTGACATATTCTTTATTTAATATGTTAACAGCCGGGGATGGACCCTGTGGGACCTGGATACATTTCTGGGGCTCACCCAGCCTCTTATTTGGGGAAAACCAGTTGGTTGAGCGCAATCTAGGACAAATCACCTCCCTCCACAACCGTGGTTCTTGAAACAGTACAGTCTCTACTGTATACTCAACCCAAACCTCTTCAGGGTTTCTAGTAGTACTATTTAAAAAAAATCAGTTTAGGTGAAATGCCCCTTATCTGTCCAATAGTATCACATCTTAAAAATTTGCTAACCCTTGGGAAGCTTTAAAGTTGAAATTTCTGCTAAACGCTAATATTGTTATTATTTAAAACTAGCTAAAAAGACAAATTCCTTCAATGTAATTTTCCTTTAATAATTAAAAGCGCTATTATTGACGTCAATTCAAGCCTTAAATATTCCTGATTGAAAAATGACACATTGTTTCAGCAACCAAAACAAAGTCACATGATTTTTTTTTCCTGATACATTTTCTGGAACCCTGCATTCAATGACCGTTGATAGAGTTGTATTTTGAGTAATATTACACCTGTAATTAACTCACCTTTACGACCTTAAACGACCAGGTTAATGCTCTATAGTCACGCTAGCCTACCACAGGACTACTGGCACCTCTGTACTAATCTGCATATCTAACATTCCAGCGTCCTACATGACTGCACACTAGCACAGTAGGCCCTGCAAGCTCCCTGCATATACATCAGTATATATTTAGTACATATGGATCACAATGAATACGGATTAATTATTGTATAATAAACAATATATTCAAACTTTATTAATATTCTATAACCTAACGTTTTTTCATTATACTTTATTTTTTAATGAAATATTTAGGGTGATTGTTGTGAAGCATAACATAATATTATTAAATCCGGACTTTTCTATTCTCATTATAAGACTGGTCGAAGGGTATATAGAAATGAATGCAGTAACATACATTTTAATAAGGAAAATAAGAATCGGCAACGATTTAAAATAAAATAAAATAACAAAAATCCTGTACCACTGCAGCTCATGGCTTCACTACGTAGTAGACATTGTACTGTTTCTTGGATAATCTGATAACGGTTGTGCTGGGAGGTGAATTTTCCTTGATCAAGCTCAACCGCCAAGTTTTATCCCCTTTTTGGGCGAGCTGAGCCCTAGGAGGGTCAGTAGATCCCACGATGTCACTCCATGACAGATTGAATAGTTTATCTGCCAAAGCTGGACTTGAACCCAGAACCCTCAGAGCAGCACACATAAAATAGGCCAGGCCAGGTACCAAAAAAGGGCTTTAGGTTGCGATAAATGAGAGCTGAATTTTTGATATGTTGTAAGTCTAACTAATGGAAATCCAAGTTTGCAAACGAAAAAACGGACGTGAAAACTTTTCGTGGCAAAAAAACCTTATTATTTCAGTTTTGGCCAGTATCTCATAACCGGAGAATTTATGAAAAAAAAAACCATCGGTAACCATTTCAAAGTAGATTAAATTTTCTACAATTTGAATCCAATTGCAGTTCTATATGTTTAATAAATTCTGAGTTACGTGCCTTTGAAAATTTGTAATTTTTTCCAAAAGGTCTAAATTTTAAGTTTTGGCCGACTTTCGCGAGGAACACCGCCCGAAGGAGTGATTATACGACGAAAGTCAAGTCAAATGGAGCTGTAGTAAATTTAATTATCTTTTATTTAAGCACATAATGTGGCCTGTAGTTGTTATACTTCTCTTGTTAATGAAAAAAAAGGAAAATCGGGGAACGCCGGGTTTAGGGATTTAGTTAAAATAAAGAAATAGACATAAATAGGAAATGTTTGAGCACTCCTATTTATAAATAGATGTGTTTGTGTGTGTTTATTTATCGATATATAGATAAATCTATTGATAAATATTTACTTATATTTAGATACGACAAGGTGGGAACTCTTATTCGGAGGAACTTGGGTGTTGACTGTGATCTCAGCCAAATCATAGCTCTGCACAACCGTTGTTCTAGAAACGGCACAAGTCTCAACCATGTACTGAACTCAAGAAAGACCCTTCATGGGTTTTTGTAGTACAGGAACATTTTTGTATCTGACTAACTATATAATTATCCATCTAAAGAACTGCCTATCTATATATCTAAGTTTATTCATATGTATTTATTAATTGCATTTGTTTTTTTAATCACGTTACTAAGCGAAATAAATAAAGAATTATTTTCAATATCATCTAGATTATAATTTAACTAACTCGTAAATTTTACAGTGCCTCATTCTGTCATTTAGAATGCTATAGATCACTGGCGTTAGGCGCTCTCTGGACACTTGCAATATTACAGGGTGTAATTAAAACATTTATTTATGCCTCTTTATTTATTGCTTTTAATAAAACCTTTCTAAATAATGAAGTATTTACAAAAATTATAAGGTCCTCAACATGATCTAAAATCCTCGCGGTGTACTCTTCGTTCATCCTAGAATATACCCCCCTTAAATTTGGTATGAACAAGAAAATAAAAAGTAAATAATAAAGTTTTGTTGGAAGTTTAACAATAAATTTTAAAATGTGGCAATGAAACGTCTATTATAATTACAAACTTAACTAAGTAAAAATTCATATCCGTTGACCTTTTTGAGCATTGATTGTTTTTTAGAACTATGATCTTCATATTTTATTATTACTTTAACAATAAATTTTAAGACATACATGAACACATTTCATCATTATCATCATCATAATCTTTCCTACTTCTACCGCTGTGCTGTGTGAGGACCCTGCTCATGGAGCCTGGACCAAGTATCTCTTTCCTGAGTCAGCTCACTTCTTCTGTTCCGGTCCATCCCTCTCATCCTGAAAGCATCCCTTACGCTGTCCTAAGGATCCTAGGGATCCTCCTACAGGAGGTAAGAGGTCTTCCTTCTGGCCTTTTACATTCCGTGGGGGTCTCGTAAATCTTCCTGGCGATTCTCTATGGTTCCATCCTAAGTAGATGTCCGAACCATTTTAGTTTTTGTTCATCCAGGATAGTCTCCACTGGTTTAATATCGAGATTAGCCCGTATTGCTGTGTTCCCTATCTTATCTCTCCGAGTTTTCCTTTCTACTTTTCGCAAGACCCTCATTCCGATAGCTTGTATTTGACTTCTGTGCTCTGAACTCGAGATCCACCATTCCGGAGAGTTAGGTAGGATAGGAAGGATGGTCGATTTATAGACGGCTTGTTTGGACTCCCTTGTCACCTGACTTCTTCCCTGGAACCCCGTCGGACCATATTGAACATTTTCCCCGCTACTCCGATTCTTTGCACCACTTCTTCGTCACCGTATCTGCTTTCGTTGAGATGAGCAGCTAGATATCTAAAACCCTCAACTTGCTCAAATCTCTGTCCTACCTCCCTTAGTACTCACACACATATAGATGTACATATACTTTTTCAGCATTCTATCTAAATAATGAAGCAATAAAAATAAAATTTCAATACTTTTTTTATATCTGTTTTTTTAAACTTAAAAATTTAAAACAGATAAATCATAATAGATTAATATACAATATTTCTTAAAAGCTCCCTTAAATTTCCACGGCCAATATTTTTAACCCAATGTTTTTTCTGGTTTCGACCGGGTCGTAAAATTCTTTGCCCGCGTTTCGCTATCCATACTTCTAGCTTCCTCAGTGATTAATCTGAGACTGATTTCTCTGAATCTCAGATTAGGCCAGGAAATATGGCCTCAGGAGGAAGTATGGCTAGTTAAACGTCGGCAAAGAATTTATAGAAGGAAAAAGTGATGAATGGATTGAAAATATTTTTTTTATCGTTACCTATTTTTAAAGTTATTCTTGTTTGGTTGTATATTACCTTTTTGAGCAGATTTATTCTCTTTATACTATCGGCAACCTTTTATTATAACGACAGATTGAATTAATAGCACTCCATAAAAGAAATTTTCTACTCAAAGTAGTTGATTATTTCCTGCCGAAATTTTCTTTCTTCTTGACTAATGTGCCAATTTATTCTTTTCCAACTCATTACCCGAGGATTTGCGATAAAGGAAAAAACAAATAACCAATAAAGGGGGGAGAATATAAATTGTCTTCTTCAGATTCAAAGTATCCTTCTTCAAAAGCTCACATCATATTTAGTTAGTCGGAAATAATTGGCTTATGGCGTAAAAAAATCAAATTTAATCATTGATTAATTAATTAATCAATATTAAAATCAAATTTTATCACAGCACTCTCTAAAGAGAAGTTTCAAAAAATTAATCAATACTATATATTCATTCAAAACTACATGTCCTGTCTAAGTAATCTAAGTAATAAGTAATAATATGAAATTTTCAAATAAACTAGGAAAATTTTCAGATTCTTCTTCGAAAGAAATGCCCGTCTGTTTAATTCATGGATACCTTTCTAATTTGAAAAGTTGTCTGGAGGCCCGGTAAAGTAGTTATGTCGAACTTCGTCTAAAGGCGGTTAATTGTATTGAGGTAAGCGGGATCGTGTCATTCTTATAGTTCATGGATTGAGATGAAGTTGTAATATAATAATGACTCCTTTTCAATTCAATACGAGTAAATATGTTTTCCTTATTGTGTAAAATTTGACTACACCCCACAACAATTTTCAACACTGACTAAGATACCTACAGTCAGCCATTTCCTCACCAATAAAAAGTAATATCAAGAAAAAAAGAAGAATTTTTTTTGGTATTTTGTGAAAAAGTCATGCCAATTATATTTTAACCTGATAAATATTATCGAAGAAGTTATTTATAACAAGGCAAAATGCGTAGTTACGTAAATATTCTAACTGAATAGTCTGTTAACTAAGATATTGTTTTAAATTTGCCATTGAACCGGAATATGATGAGTCTTTCCAGTTTAGTGAGCATGCAAAAAATGTTGATGCTGCTCTTTTGTTTCTACACACCCTAAATATTATCGGAAGTACTAAATTATGTCAGTATATTCGGATTATTGATATGCTTAGAAAGGACTAAAGGAAGTCGGAGCTATAGAATTTAATCATTATGATGTGAGTCATTCAAAACACATAGTGGACACTGGTGTTCATACCTAGAGGATCGAATCCTAATAGCCTTTAGGCAACGTTACAAGAAATAATGACGGACTAAGGGGCATGATGGATTCCTATCTGTGCGAATTTATGTAGAGGAGGGAAAGAGTGCTTGTTTCAAAAGGTATTGGAGTTCTTTGAATTTCGTCCTCTGATTTAGATAATACTTTACTTTTAAGTTAATATGTAAATTCCTTAGCATGTATCAGTTAAAAAAGATAACTGGCATATCATTTCGACAGAAGACCCATTTTTTGGACATTAACAAGAAATACTTATCTTCCGAAATACGTATGCTTTAGTCCGTATTATTGTCTCTAGTAAAACCACGCGATTCGAAAATATTAAAACAGAATGAAGATATAAAAATAGGCTCAACTAGATACAGGAAATTCAGATTTGATTGTTGGATAAAAAGTGTTCTAAAGCTTTCTGAGATTGATAAAAAAAAAACACGATTATTCCGAGTTAAATGCCAAGTCTTATCTTTGAACCGAGCCCTTCCAGATTAATGAAAAGGTTAATAAGAAAAACATGACTTAGGTTTTCCTCTTCTGGGGGAGGGGGAAGGGGAGATGCGGTGATTAAAAGATCTGAAGAATACAAGTCAGCGGTTTTAACTCGAGCGATTTCATTGAAAAGTTTATCAATAAAGATGAGAAGGAGGACTTGAACCCGGTAATAGAAGTATTATTAAAACTTTGTGTTTTACCTAGCAATTAGAGAAAATTTTAAGTTATTCATAAACCCACTTAACAATTTGTTATTGGCAAAAGTTATAATTATCCAAGGAAATATATTTAGTAAATAAAAATTACTAAAGGGCGCTCTGCCATAGTAGGTGGAGTGGGTGACCGTTTCGAAGGCCCTAGATTTATCTCCGGTTGCTTGAAAGAATTTTTTTTAATCTGTTAGGAGCCGGAGATGGTTTTTATCGGACCTACGATTCGGGTTCACCCAGCCTCTAAAAAGTGAGTACTCAAAATAGGGGGAAAACCTGGAGGTTGAGCGTAATCTAGGACAAATCACCTCCCAGTACAATTGTTCTCCAAGAAACAGTACAGTTTCTACCCTGTACTGAAGACCCTTGATGGGCTACAAGTTTCTTTTGTTCATTTACTATCATCCCATTGTGTTACGTTGGAGTTGTGCGTTCATAGAACCCTATCTACATTTAAGACTTAAAATTTTAATTCACTCCACTATTCAGCAATGTCATCGTGTGGTGGATGTAGTCTCCTCTGCATTAGAACATGGATCATATTGTTCGGGCGTCTTTCTTGACCTGGAACAGGCTTTTGACCGAGTCTGGCAACCGGGATTGCTCTACAAACTCCGTAAATTACTACCCCCTACATACTTCTCATCCTTTAATCCTCTCTCACAAATAGAAATTTCCAAGTAAACCATAATAATGTCTATTCGTCCCTCTTTTCCCAATCTGCTGGTGTTTCTCAAGGTAGTATCCTTGGCCCAATCCTTTATACAATTGACATCCCGACTCATCCTGATACTATCCTTACCACGTATGCTGATGATACATGTGTATTATCAGTCAACACCAATCCAGTTATTGCATCCCAAAGCCTCCAATCCATTATCACTGATCTTGAATAATGGTGACAAAACTGGAGAATTAAAATAAACTTTCAAAAATCGCATCAAATCACTTTTATCTTACCTCGTTAACTAATGACATCCTGACCTTTAGTGTCCTTTATTAATATCCCACTGGTGCCTGTAGAACAGATCCGATACTTAGGGTTGCGTCTCGACAAACGATTAACTTGGATCCCCAGACAAGACTGAAAAGACAAGAAACCGCTCGAAGTCAGGTTTCAACACTTAATAGACAAACGCTCTAAGCTCCCAATTAATTAAAAAATACTCATCTACATGACCATAACACGACCTATTTTGACTTACGGAGTAGACCTTTGGGGCTCCACTAAGCCATCGAATTCCTCTCGCATCCAATCCCTACAATCCAAAATCCTTCGTAAAATCCTCAATGCTTCTTATTTTGTTAAGAATAGTCATCCATAACGACCTTAAGGTCCCATTTGCTGCTGATTTGGCCCGTACCCGGTATCTAACCATTCATAACAAAGTTCATTCCCACTCAAACCCTCTAGTTTCAAACCTAGCTTCCCCCTTCAATTCCCGATAATCCTCCGAGGCGTGTGAAAAGAAGATGGCCACGTGACCTTCTTAGTTGAACTAGTGATTTGAGTGGGTAGTTTCTCTACTTGCCATTAACTCATGTCATTATGTATCACTTAGCCTATTTACTTGTTGTATTATTGTAATACAGTTGTAAATATCAATAAATAATTTTAAAAAAAAACATTTAAATTTAAATATTAATATAGATATAAAGACATTGAAGAGCTAGAGGTCTCACTGCAGTGAAGGGCGTTCTTTGGAAAGAATTTCAGATTGCTCGGGGCTTTTAGGAAGCATCAGGAAAGAAATAGGTAACGAATGAAAGACAAGAACAAATGTAGTTCCTATCGGCTAGTCGTAAAACAAACGAATAGATTTATTGATTTTCGTAAGAATAATAATTATTAAAAAACAAGGACAATTTATTTCATCTAATTACAATTTATAAAATTTTGCCACGTCTCGGTTACATTATGGCATCATGGGTGTATCTAAAAACGACCTTATTAGTTATTAATAACATAATTAGTAATAATCATATTATTATTACTTTGTAACCTACTGGTCATGCACAGGGTCTTTAATTTATTATTTATTATTTTTTAAATTTATTTTTGAAATAAATTTTTAGTATTTAATTTTTGAAAGCATACTGTCCAAATTATAGCACTTAGTACATTCCTTAATCTATATTTGTTTTCTATATTTATCTGGGAATTCTACTTACCTCTTCAAAATCATTTATTTGATTTAGGAAAGTGGTTCTACAAATGGCGAATCGGAATACACGCCTCAAAATCAAGCCATTTAAGCTTCTCTCGACTCAAAGCTTCGTGTCCAGCAATCAAAATACAACGACGAAGTACCTTCCAAAAACTATGTACGTTATCTCGGACTGTACTTGGACAAATGACTTACATGGAACGTACATACAAAATTAAAAAGAAAAGAACTGACAAGAAGCTACAAACAAATATCAGATCTTCTTGAGTACAGATCTTGACTTGACTTACGAAACAAATGACTTATCTATAACAGTATACTAAATCCTATGTGGTCATATGGAGCAGAACTTTGTGATTCAGCAAAACAAGTCCAAATACACAAGATACAAATAACACAATCCAAAATTCTCAGAAAAATTGTTAGTGCACCATGGTATACTACGAATCACACCATACCCAACGAGATGAACATTCCCACTATAAAATCATATATTCATAACAAATACATAAAATTCCACTCATCGACAAAAAATCACCCAAATCCACTCGTTCTTCCGCTTTCCTTCTCCTTGCTACCTGGACATGATAGGAAAAGAATGAAAAGACATTGGCCAAGAGACCTTATGATAAGATATTGGCCTACTCAACTATTGATATTTCCATTCCAAAACTTGTTATTTCTGGAGAAAAGTAAAGAGAACAACACTTGGATCAAATTTGCTGGATGCGCCATTGCGCAGGTGCAAATGAAAATTAAAAAATAAAGAATAAAGAATAAATCTGGGGATCGGGATAGCTCAATGTTAACATAGTGTTGATGTACTCTGTTAAGGCCCTTTGCTCAAATCCGGCTGAGGCAGATAAATTGTTAAATCTGTTAACAGCCACAAATGGATCTTGTAGGTTTGCATTCTATACTGCTAATTAATAAACATTGATAATTACATCTGAGTCTTAAGAAGACGTGCATAGTGGAAAGAACCAAAGATAGGTAGACAGCTATAAATACCAGTAAAACCGATAGAACTAGTGGCTAAAAGCTTTAGAAAAACTTTCGGAAATAGTTTTGCAGAGTACAAAAGACTATCCACTTTATTCTAAGAATATCAAATTCAGTTTATGATTCGACCACACAAATATAATTGTCCAAAAAAGTTTGATTCGATTTTTAAAAAAGTACTGATAGATAGTGGTTACCAGAGGGAGAAGTTTCTTTGGAAATTCCTGAAATATCACCCAACCTTACAAGTCAAACACCTAATGGGAACTCGGTATTGAATGCTTCAGAGCCAATGAGAAGAAACTGACTTCTTTCAAGTCCAAGGAGAGTGCTACGGATGAAAGAAAGATATATAAACCCGGGATTCAGGAGACGAATGTGAAGAGGCAGAGAGGAAGGGAGGGGTTAGACAAGTTCAGTTGGAGGAAAGCGATGAGGAAGAAAATTAAACGAGTTTCTAATTGAACTAATAGTTTTCGGCTGTCATAAAATTATGGAATATTATAAATATTTTATGACAGTACTATTTATTTCTCATAATATGATAACATATTATGTTCATAGCACACATAACTCATACAGAAATAACCTATACAACTATTCATCAAGATATGGCTATTTGTGCCTGAATCCAAAAAAAGTACACCACAATCCATTTAGGGTCAGCTCATGGTAGAGACTGTACTGTTTCTAAGACAAATATTTTGCAGGGAGATGACTTGTACGCGAAGAATCTCAACCGCCATGTTTTTCTCCTAATTAAAGGTATATTACTTTATAAAGGCCGAGTGAGCCCCAGGAGAGCCTGCAGATTCTGCCGACTCCATATGTGATTGAATATTTTACATGCCGTAACCGGACTCTAACCAAGAAACCGCTTTAACCGAAAGTGCATTAACACTGATATCACTCTTCAGCTATCCTATTTTCTCGTCACATTTGAAATGAACATAATATTTTATACATCCAAGCCTTTCTACTGTTAGGAAGGTTAGGAATTGTTTATTATGAATGATACCAATTTTGCTGGGGTTCAAACAAAAGATAATCCAATAGGTAATACACAATATCATGCCAATATTATATCGAAAATAAATATAAATCTCCTAATTTCAGGCATGAGACTAGCTATTTAATGATTTGAACTGTTCCTTCTACTATTTCGCGTAATTTGTTTACTAATTTAGGCAATGCTAGAAAAACAAATAAGATATTGTTTTATACAATATCAGTCCAGATACTTATATTTAGAAGGGGTTTTCTAAATAGTAATAAATAAATTGACAATTGAAGCCTCGAAGCTTCCTTACTAAGCCCTAAACCCTTCGGGAGGGACGAGCAAACACTGGGCTTTGTACTTGAAGAAGACAAACATTGATTCTGTAGGCTGGGCTTAGGAGCTGAGTGCCTTTGTTGAGCCAGCATTACCCGCTCGTAATAACATCATTTATCACTAATTTTAGGTTATCAAATTATAGTGATTTATAAAATTCATAGTTATCCTTTTTTATTAAAAAAAAAAGAATAATTTTTACTCAGTACTTGCTCTATCTTATGGGGACGTTTCGAGACTATTATTCTAGTCTCTAAAAGATTATTTTTTCACTCTTAGGGCATGGTTATGAGAACGACTTAGTCAAAAAGTTATTTTTTATCGATTAGTGATTTCGGTTTCATACTACATTTCGTGTACAATTACTACCCATGAAGGGTCGGGGGAGGGTTCAATATGTGATCGAGGCTGGATTATTTCTAGAACAACGGTTGTGCAGAGAGACAATTTGTCCGAGATCAATCTCCATTAAGGATACCTATAGAGGCTGGGTAAGCCCCTCTCAGGGGAAGTGTCATCAGTTCCCAGAGATACAAAAACAAATTTAGAACGTTTTGGTACTATCTGTATTAAGCTATATCCTTATTACAATATACAAGTTTAACTTAAATGAGAATTAACTTTTTTTTAAATGTATTTATTGAAATTTACAACTGTATATTGAATACATCAAGTGAATATAATGAAAGATGAATAATGTCCCGAGATAAAGGCGTAAAGTAGTGTTCCCAGTGGCAGTACTCAAATAAAAAGTTCAACTTAAAAGATCTTTTTTTCAGACACCTTGGAGGATTATCAGGAATTGATGAGGCTTGAAACTAGTGTGTTTGAGTGGAAATGAAGATTGTCATGAAAAGATCGATATCGGATTCGGGCCAAATCAGCAACCAATGGGACATTAAGGTCATTATGGATAACTTTATTCGTAACCAAGTAAGGAGCATTGAGGATTTTACGAAGGTTTGAATACGAGAGGAATTCGATGGCTTAGTGGAGCCTCAAAGCTCTACTCCGTAAGTCCAAATAGGTTTCATTATTGTCATGTATATGAGTCTTTAGTAAATAATTGGGAACTTAGAGCGTTTGTCTAGTAAAGGTTGAAGTATCCTGAAATGGCGATCTGTCGTTTTAGTATAGTATCTAACTTTGTCAACGTTTAGCCATAAGTACCGGACCCGTTCTACAGGAATCAGTGGGATGCTATTAAACGATACAGGAGGACTGGACTTCATTGGTTTATGACGGAGGGGAGAATTAACTTATAACTCAGATGAAGTGGATTGATTTCATTATTAAAATAAAAGAAAATTTTGTTTATGTATACAGGATAAAATCGTTTTAAATGTTTTCTTAAATTATTCGGGCTCTAAATCGGTTGCATATGGATTGTAGTTCGAATTTTCGTTTATTCTATGAAAACACGGCAAATATTTGGTTTTGGCCCGTGTTGGCCCAACACCAACGGTTTTCGTTCCCACAAAGATTTGTTCTAGCCAATTCCCCAATATTTGATTGTCATCCAAATAAGTGACCTAACGTTCTCCCAGCAGATTCCTCAATTTCAGCAGCATTTTATTTGTCTCTAAAAAACAATAAAAAAGTAATAGATAATGATGTAAGTTTCATAAAACATGGTCACGGAAGTTTTTTAAATGTCTGATAAGAATCAGTAACTATTTTTCGTAAAAGTTTGAGGTTCTCTCAATCATACAACAGGTGATTTGCTTTCACCTATTATATTGTATTATTTAATATTCACAAAGATTAAAACATTGGAAAAAGCCACCTTTAATAGAAGAAGTTGTGAAAGACTTCCTAAAGTTCGGAATTATTCCAAAGATGAAATGAATTTTGACCAGGATAGAAATGGAGAGGTTTTTGTCGAAAGTGTTAGGAAAACATTTATTTAAGAGAGAAAGAAATTAGTTGACTGTAGGTACTATAATAGGATGTTAATAGTTGGGGGTGCAGTCAAGAAAACACGCAAAAATAGAGGTCAGTTACTTTCTGTCCGAGCAGCCACTCCTTTGGCCCTGAAGATGACCTACATAGTAGGTCGAAACGTCGGCACTTAAAATAAAATAGTTTCACCTATTTTTGCGTGTTTTCTTGACTGCACCCCCAACTATTAACATCCTACTACTTATTTAAGAGATGGACTTGGCTAGAGATGTTTAGAATTACTATTTCATTATTTTTATAGTATACTTCAATTATAAATTATTTTAAGAATAAATTGAAACACACATAAACATTCATAGCTCAGTGTATTCATTTGTTGTTACAAACCACTGAGCACTTTATAAGCAATGTGAATTATAATGAAAGGTTTTGTAAGAGATAAGAAAACAAAACAAAAAATATGGCAAAATGACGTTTGACGATACAATTTTTTTTTTTTAATATTTTATTGAATTGTACAACTGTAATATATACATCTAGTACAAGGGCTGTATGAATAAATAAATGTAAGGACATGTAGAGGCACTACATATTAGCAGCACTCTAATTACATTTCTATTATAGAAGGTCCCGAGGCCATCTTCTCTTCAGACGCCTAGGAGGATTGTCCGAGATGGAATTGGAGCCAATGATGGAAACTAGTCGGTTTGGATGGGCCTGGAGTTTATTATGGAATGATAGGTATCTGGAATGGGCTAAATCGGTAACATATGGAACGCTTAGGTCATTATGGATGGTTTTATTTGTGACAAAATAAGGAGCGTTTAGGATTTTGCGAAGGATTTTGGATTGCAAGAATTGAATACGAGAGGAATTTGATGGTTTGGTGGAGCCCCATAGTTCAATTCCGTAAGTCCATATAGGTCTTATAACAGTAACATAAATAAGTCTTTTGTAATTGATCTGAAGCTTTGAGCGTTTGTCTAGTATGTGTTGAAGTAGTCGGAAGCGTCTAGCTGTTTCTTGTCTTTTTAGTCTTTTGTGAGGGTTCCAAGTAAGACGTACAACAATTTTAGTTTGTATTTTTCCATTTTCATTAATATGAATCAGAAGATAGTTGTTATCAGTATCAGAATTATCGGTTTTAGGCTATTATACAGTCCCTGGGTACCGGCTAATACACAAGAGCCGGTGTTACCACAAAAGGTTTGAATTTTAATATGTTTAGTAAAATAACATATTGTATTATCGACATTAGTAAAATAAAATAACTGTATATTAAATATTCCTTGTAAGATAGTAAATATGACATGTTTATTAGACCAGAGAAGACGATTCCGCTCTGATTTTCTTATGTCGTTGTGTCCTGAATAAGCGTCCTCTAACGACTACGTACGAAAACTAATAATTTGTTTGTTTAAAAACTGGAACAATGGCCAACTTACAAAGAATTATCTAAAGATAGTAACTATATTTACGTTACTTTTCATAATTGATATTAGAATTTTCTGAATAAGGACCTCATAATTTTTATCAATGCTTATACCAAGAGCTAATGATTAAAGATAGTGTAATGTTTTTACTTTATTTATTTGTTCAGTAAAGAAAGATTATTCTGGACCTGAGCCTTCTTAGAAAAATAATCATGAACAGAAAATAGAAGAAAAAAATTTGTATATCTTTGGCCAGAAGTATACGTAGTAAAAATCATAAAGTATTTATAAAAGTAAATAAAATAAAAAAGTACAATTCGTTACAAAATACTAAGCAACTACAGAGTATAAATAAGTAAATATCACCAAATAAAAACTGTACATAATTATTTACTTAACTTATCTTCTTTACACAAAAAAATACTAAGCAACAAAATATATCCATACTGATTCATTTAAGCAAATGAATTACCTTCTTTAAGACCATTTGTTTGGGAAGTGAGGAAATGTTGGAAAACCAAGGATTTAAATGAGAATAGGAAAGAACCATGGAGGATATTAGGAGGGATTAGTTCCAGATCAGTCGGAGAAGGGCGGGAAAGGAACACTCGAATAATTTGGTTCTGTGGGAACGAGTATAGAGATCGGAAAGGCGAGATCATCCTATCTTGGTGCTTTCATCTTATTTCACTTCTTTCTATTTTTATTATTATTTTCCCCTAGAAATATGTTTAAACATAATTCTGTTGCTGATATTGTAAACAATGGCAACAATAATAAGGACAATACCGTTCATCCTAACTGTTGTGAACTGATTTGCCTCAATTTTCTAGTTAAATAAAATTATGTAATTTATAGAACCTGTGTGAGTCTCAGGAGAGTCTCTGGATTATCCTATGGCGTATATTTATTTCCCTAGGGTGAGTAATTTATGATTACTTATTCCCTCAAACGGTTTGAATTCCGGACATAAATATAAGTAATTTAGCGCCCTACACACTTAGCGTGTGTATATAAAAATAGTTTTTATTTATATAATATTTGATCGGCGTTGGCTAGCAACGGATTGCTGCACTGTTTTTTTCCAGCTTCAGTTAAATCTTATATTTTTAAAAATTAGCAAATCACAAATTCATTTTTTCTGACTCATTTAAGCCGTTACACTAAATGTATCACGGTTTCTGAATTTAAATGGAATGTACATATTTAAAAAGTAAAACAAGCTGCATTTTATTCCAATATTTGGGTTTTAGGACTGTTATTTCAATAAATCTAATGCTGTGAAATAAGATTAAGACGTTTTTATTATAAACTATTAACTATTTCTAAATATTCTAATTTTGAAGAGAAAAGATTTGTCTTGGCCGGGATTCGAACTTCGGGTCGTCTGCATCTCTAGCGCAATGCTCTTAACCACAGTCCTAGAATTTCCACACAATTCCATTCTCTTCGGCATTCCTATATCCGCGTGTTCTCGCAATTTTTGCGATCTATACGCGGGGGAGAATGGCCATTGAAGATTACTTTAATTGAGAGCTTGTTGACTTACATAAATTTTATTTTTATTTATTGTTCTGTTGATGGTGATCCGAATCCTTTACCGAACTTCAATTTCTAAAATAATATCGTGGTACATCTTTAAAAACGTTAAATGCCTTCAATAGTGCAATTAAAACAGTTGTATAATATCCAACGTTAAAGGAAACAGCACCAAATAAAATTAAAATTAATTATTATTAACGTTATGAAGAGCTATTAGGGGAGTAGAGTGGGTCAGTGGTAGAGCACTGAGTTGCCATGCCGAAAATCCTGATTCAAATCCCGCTGGAGGGATTTTTGCAAAACTTTTATATAGTCTGTTAGCAGCCGGAGATGGATCATATAGGATCTAGGACCCTCCTGGGGCTCACCCGGCCTCTAAAAGTGGTTACCCAAAATAAGGGGGGGAAATCTGGCGGTTGAGCGTAATATAAGTCAAATCACCTCCCTGCACAACCGTTGTCCGCGAAACAGTACTGTCTCTACCATGTACTGAACCCCAGACCCTTCACGGGTGGTAGTGGTATAAAAAAAAGATGAAGAGCTGTTAACGAAATTACCTTGGAAACTAATTAAATATCATAAAATTTATTTCAAGCCCCTTGTTAAGTTTTACATGATGATAATTTCAGAATGTTTAAACATTTCCATTCAAGTTTAGAAAAAAAAGTGAAACTATTTTAGGTTTTGAGAAGATTTATTTAAAAACCTAATATTATTGCCGTTTAATGACCTTGAAGTACAAATACCTCGTGAATTACAACATTAGGAAGCCGGCCAAAGCAAACGAGAATATGTAAGGCTTCTGTTGGGAAAGCCTTAAAAACGATGCATAGCAAAATAATGTCTCCCAATTTTATTTTACAACCTACATCGCACAACAACATAGTCTAAAACAGCTGTAAAATGTTTTTACGTAATAGTTTGTTGTTTCCCAAAATATGTGTCAACAACAACAACAACATAGTGAACAACAAGATGGTTTAAAAATGCTGCAATTTAATAGTTAATGCTTTATTATTTCCAGAATTATGGTTAACAAGTACAGCATAGTGCCCAGCATGATACAAGTGTTCCAAGTTACTACGTAATAGTTTGTTATTTGAAAAAAATTTGGCATATTCATTCAAACCACTTTCCTTGGAGTTTTAAGTTCAGGCTAATTAAATTATTTCGAAGAAGAGCTTTTCTTTATGATATCAGATAACAATGGAGATTTCGTATCAACTAGAACTTGTACAAAAACTTTATCTTTAAAACACCATTAAACTTCAGTAAATATTCTAATAACAGAATAACGGCTGGTAATTAATCTTATTAAGTGAAATTAACGCTCTGAAATCTCAACTGTTGTCTAAAGCAACTAAGTAAAAATTATAGAAATATCCAATTTCTGTATCTACGAACTAAGATATTAGAGAATTTGATATGTCTTATTTTTACATATTGCATACAGAAGTGCAGTTTCCCTCCTTTAATTTAAGCAATACTGGTTAAACTAGTCATTCCTAGTTGCATATGTACGGATAGGTTTGTAATTCGATTTCGATATTAAAAATTTTATTGATTTTTTTTTTAATTTACTTATTTCAGCGATGAAGGCTGCCCTGCTGATCCAGCAGTGGTACCGCAGGTATCTGGCCAGAATGGAAATTCGCAGAAGATACACGTGGACTATTTTCCAGAGTATTGAGTACCAAGGAGAGCAGGATCAGGTCAAGGTTAGTATCTATTATATATTTTATATTATTATAACAACTATTATTATTTTAATAACTGCATTGGAAAAAATAAAGAAGAACAAAGCCTTGGGTCTCCAAATGGCTGAAAATGAACTAGTTAATCAACGTTAGTCGACAAATACTTAATGTTTTTTTTTCTTATTTTCTCAATTACATTATATTAGTTTCTTTATATGTGATTAATTATATTTTATTTAAACATTATTAAACCATCCCAAAATATATTTTGTCTTGCAGCGACTTTAGGAGCAAGTGGCAAAATATAGTAAATGGCAATACACGACTATGTCTCAAGGGTGACTTAGCCTAGACTTAAGTGACCGTGCCTCAGCCCAAATCACTTTGAATTTGAGCTGTCAGTGACGTCACTTACCGTTAACGAGGCACTTGACCGAACTCAAGGGAGGTTCTAGTTCAAATTAAAAATTAAGCATTTGACATTTCGTTCGTCTATTTGTTACGGTATTAATATGAATTTTTGATTTAGTTTCTTAACATCATATAATAGCTAACATATTATGTAATGTTACGAAACACACATTATGTGATGTTAAAAAAAAGAAAGAGTAGCTATAAAATTTTAATTCCTATTCCAAAATGGCTTCCATATTAATAGACTGGTTCACTGTCAGAACCAAATGCGAAGTTCGATTTTATTCAAAGTTGGCATGAATATCCTTTCTAGATATTTAAAATGACATGGTTATGGGTTTTCCATTTTCAGTACATTTATTTTATTGATGCCGAAAAACACGCTAGAAGTACCTCAAATCGGAGGTATCTATATACAAGCATCCACGTGAGGTTTTCAAATGAAGAGCACAGATACAATATGTAAAAAATTACGTTTGTTTAATATTTTAAAATATACATTTATTAATATCCGTCTTTCCCACCCATATGTGCGTTCGAAACTGAGATGACGAATCATATCAAACCATTTATAGTTGTAGGCATATTCAAACATTCATAATTTTTTTAACTTGCATGGCTGTGCCCAAGAGAACTGCTTTTTGAGCCTCCCTTAAGATATTTAGCGAACATTCCAGACTCAGCACCAACCACTCTGGGTTTAGGGATCAGGGTATTTGTGGATTATATAATCACCGTTAACACTAGCTTTTCATACGATGGAGTTCTTTTATTATAATTATTATTATTAATACATGTGGTAAATGAAAAAACAAAAGCTGATGACCACAATAATTATGGTACTAACCACAGTTATATTTTATTCTCACCAGAACAGTTTTGGTCTCTACTAGCTCTCAGTGACCCCTGTGTCAGTAGTAATGTTCTATTATCTGTTTACTCCAGATCTAGACTCTCAAATTGCTTAATACTAACTCAATTTCACATTGTGATACACAAAATGTAAAGCCTTACACTTTATAGACATAACCTTTCCTGGTTATGTTAAACATCAGAAAACTATCGACTTTTGTCGAGATCTGAAGAAGTTTTCATTCTGTTTGACAAATCTTCCCCCATAGCATTATTGATATCTTCATCCTCGATTGATATTAAAAGGCGTTCACTAAGAATAAAGTTTTATAAACAATGACGAATGCTTCCTTTTTGAATAGTATAAGTTGACCCTCATATTTATCAGGAAGAAAATTGTTCGAAAGGAGGTAAGAATTAATTCCTTAAACAGTGATAAACTATTTATTAGAAGCCAAGGATTATGATTCACTTCCATTACTTGAGCTATTACAATTATTACAAGCCCTGAAGAAGACCAGCTATGTTGGCCGAAGCGTTGGTTACTAATAAATAGTTTATTTAACCCTAAAAGTACCGTGGGCGCATATATGTGTCCGGCGAAAGCAATCGGTGGGTACTCTGGACGCATATATGCCTTTTCAATCTTTTCGGTTTTTCATGTAGTGATTAAATAAAATTATGATTAAATTATTACGTATAGCTTTATGGGAGATATATTTATACTTATAACTTTAGCTAGGGAATTAAAGAAACACTAATTATCAAAAACAATCAGTTTTAAAGAAAAATAAAATAAAAGTAAGCAAAAATATTGCAGTTCAATGCCACTTAAATGTCCTAATATTTTAAATATATGTTATAGAAGGTATTATTAATTTATTGTAAGTAAATACTAAATTATTTGAGGCCTAAATAGCTAAGAAGGCACTCCAGATTTTTTTCTTATTTTTATGTTATAACAATATAAATTTTTCTTCTTATATGCAACTTCCGGGATGGACCATGTCTTGTTGATGTTATGAACCAAGCTTTCGCTCATCGTGCTGTGAGCTTCTTCAGGGTTAGTCAGTTAATGAAGAGCGGATGGTTGGAGTCGGGGTATTTATACCTGGGGGGCGTGGTCTGGATCGAAGTCGGCCTTCCCATTGGTTCGCTTGTGTCGGTCGTGTTGTGTTCGGGTGTGTTCGTCTGTGTTCGGTGGGGTGGGGTTCATTTGTAAGCGTAGTAAAAACAGCTCAGTAAAAACTGGTATCCGGCCATCCAACGCAAGACCCATACACTACCTCACCATCCACATACAAATGAACCCCACCCCACCGAACACAGACGAACACACCCGAACACAACACGACCAACACAAGCGAACCAATGGGAAGGCCGACTTCGATCCAGACCACGCCCCCCAGGTATAAATACCCCGACTCCAACCATCCGCTCTTCATTAACTGACTAACCCTGAAGAAGCTCACAGCACGATGAGCGAAAGCTTGGTTCATAACATCAACAAGACATGGTCCATCCCGGAAGTTGCATATAAGAAGAATAATAATGACCGTGGAAGCCTACGTGAACAATATAAATTTTATTCATTTTAATAGATGGTTGAAAATAAAGTTCTATAATTATACAATCAAGTGCAAAAGAAATACTATAGTAATTTATTATTCACGCCTTTAACTTTTAATCAAGAAATAGAGCTAGCACGAGCTAAAAGTATTCATCCCAAAGCGATGGTAAGCGCTCAGCGCGCATCTCTTTGGACCGCATCGGTCGAGAGTCACCCGCACTTTAAGGGTTAAGAATTTAACTCTTTCATTTCCACCCGATTGATCCTTTTATTAGAACTACATTCAACAAACGTTTCTTCAATATTCCTTGTAGAATGAAGGAGTTTAGAAAAACATACATCACTCCGACTTCGGACGTGTCCTTTATATTAGAAAAAACAAAACCAATTACAAGCCATGAAATGGTATTTGCATGGTACGTGGCATAGACTGTATCGATTCTAAGCTAACGATAGTGAAGGTAGGTGATTTGGCCGATGACATACTCAAACGCCAGGATTTTCCCCTAATTAAGGTACCTACCAATATTTGAGATTCTAAGCGAGCTACATGGTCCATTCATGATTATATAATCTGTATACACAGAGTAAATAATTTATCCGCCACAGCCGCACTTTAACCCTAACCCCCGAGTCCATCAACACATCACTCAACAGACACACCTAACTTACTTCTGGTCAAAATTTAAAATTAATCTGAAATTATTATGCATACTAAGCTAAGTTATTTTTTTAAAACTGTTTATATATTGTCAGATTCAAGTTTAAAGACAGCCATTTAATCCTGCTAAAACATAAAAATAAAATAAAAAATTGTGAAAGTGAGTGACCATTAGTGCGTGAAAATCCAAATCGGCCATATTGAAATATTGGGTTGTAAAATATGAAACGTCAGTGAACGGGTAAATTTAAATTATTAGCAAAAAATTTATTAAACAATACTTTTATTCATCAAAATAGGATCCTTCACTTTCAATACACTTCTCCCAACGTGAAATAAGCATTTCTATCCCCGCTCTATAGAAATTAGGTGTCAAGGAAGAAGCGAAGACTTGGAAGGCCGATTTCAGGGCATTTTTGTTGTCCATTTTTTTTTCTTAAAAAATTATCCAAACAACGGAAAAAGTAAAAATCATATGGAGAAAGGTCCGGAGAATATGGTGGGTTAGGAAGGACCTCTATATTCAGCTCCTGAAAAAAAAAATCGGGTGATCTGCTGGGCCTGGGTTAATTAATGTGGTACCCATATTTCTAGATTTTTTGTCTTACCATGCTCCTTAAGGTGCCTGGAAACAGTCATGTCACTTGCTCTAAGTTGTGAACCAAAGTCACGAGTGGTTTGGGAAGGGCCCGCTTCAACTAGCTCTTTCAAGTTAGTCTTCGACCTACCACGTTCTTTGTTGGTAAGTTCATAATCATCAGACCGAAATTCATCAAATCAACGGAAGATTGTCCTTTTGCTCAGTGTATCTACAACGTAAACAATATTAATGTTTCGGAACGCGTCCATGACAATACGACCATGTTTAAATTCGTAGAGAAGAATTATACGAATTTCCGCGAAAGGCATAATATTATTTTAAAAACGTTGCTTCACTTTCAACAGGAAAAGTAAGCCGAAAGAAATAGGATTAAATGATCTTTCAAACGGTAAACATAACACAATTGTTTGTGTACAAATAATCTATTCCCTAATGAAAAGAAAACTGTAAATAAACGAAACAAACGAAATTGACATTTCATCCGTGACGACCTAATAAATGAAAGTTTACCTCTGAAGCTAAGATATTCAAGGTCAGAAGAACTAAAATTAAAAAAATATATGTTACATATGTATTATTTATGTTATGATATCTTATTACATGCTAGAAACATTATTGAATTCAATATATATATAAACCTAAATAAGAAGCTTATCAGCCTATTTAAATTCGTATTAAATGACAATGTTAGGTTAAAGTCTCCAAACTCACAGAATTAAACTGATTGGTGTAATAAAAGGTGTTTCTCTTCATCCGCACTTAAAAGTTGCTCAGTCTCTAATGACTTTTTAATGACTTATTCTATTTGAATAAAGCCTACTTGATAGGCCTCTAGCTTTGCAGATTTAAATTTTTCAATCAGGATCTGAATTAATTTGCATCTGTTCAATGAATCTATTTATTTTTAAAATTATGATCATATTAAGTTAAGTAAATATTTGCTCAGATTGTTCGTAAGTTAGTTTGAAGATAAAAATTTATGTATCGCTGTGGGGGTTTTTTCTATCGTTTCACGATGTGTATCTATAAAAATATTTTTTACATTACATAGAGTAATAATTTGAGTGTTTTTTTTTTTTACTTAGAAGAGAATTATTATCATTAATATAGAGGATACTAATTATTTTCATTAATATAGAGAATCCTTTATTGGCATTGTTTCCGAAAAGGACAACCACGATTGACAAAATATTATGTTTATAAATAAAAATTTTAAAAAATAACCATAAACTAACTTTTTTATTTCTATTTGTCCGTTTCCAACTACTTTCCTTTTTCGGTTAAGGCAGGGAATCCCATACTTTCTTGTGGCTCTCCGTAAACAGTAAATTGTATCGGCATAAGACAAAAATACAAGTATTTTACGAAAACAAAACGTATATTTTTGCTGCGACATGATACAGCATCATAACTTTCAATTTAAGATTACAAAAAGTAGTGGTAAGAGAAATAATTAAAAGTAAGTGAGATTTTGTTTTGTTTTTTCATCTAGCTTACGCCCCCTTTGACATGTCTTACGCGCCCCTGAACGGGAACCTTGGACAGTTAGGGCAATCAGGATGGCTTATTTCTATAAGGTTTTTATGTTTATTTATTGTATTAATCGGTTATTCTTTTCGTATATTAAATACTGGAATGCATCCTCTACCACTGGACGAGCCATGTGGAAAAATGTATATTGGTTTTCTCTACTTTAGGTTACAAAACTTTTTTTTTCAAAAACTCTACTTTTTTTATCTCAAATAAAACGATGAAAGAAGGACCTTATACCCCCTGCAGTAGCTACAATTTGACACATGTCCTTCTAACATAAATCCTTTGGCAGAAAATCCTTAATCTCCTAATCCGATGTTTTGTCCGTAGAAGGATTTGAAAATGGACGTGGTTTTTTTTTATTGGATTAAACCCAACGGGTTGAGAATCCATACTTTCTTTTGCACAAACTCTCTGTAAAATTAATATAATTTAAGCAATTAGATAAAAATAATTATATTTATTCACTGCCATGCTCTAACTGATTTTCAGAAAAAAAAGTATTTCACTCTGCAGTTGGTAGTAATAAAAAATAAATAAAATCATTCATCAGGACCTTATTAGTATTATTGTAATCGAAAATAATAAATTTTTTTTAATGTTAAAGTTTTTATAGTAAAAATTTAATTAGACACTGAGCCACGATTATATATATCATGAATTGTATTATATGAAGAATATAATACGCTCTTACTATTTCCGTATTGACTGTTTTGGTAGTGATTAAGCCTAAGACGATTATTGGTTAGCAATTAGCAATTATCGAAATCGTCATCTTTCAAGATAACATTTTTGCAGCAAAATAGTGCCATAATTGCAGCTTCGTGCCTGATGCCTTAATAGTGTACGATTATGTAAAATTTCAGGTCTTGAATGTTTGCTTCGTTAAAGGATAAAGTGATCCTGCTATGGCTATTCGGACGATGATACAGTCGGAATCCTGTAATTTTTCCCGCCCATTTATAATTAGGATAGGGATCTTAGACTGCTACCTGACATCGCAAAGGCTCGGGAACCCCGTTTTACTTCCCGTACGAAGGACGGCTTAACCTATAACTTTTTACTCCTTTTAAAATATCCTTTCATTTCTCTCTTTTTTTCACAGTTATTGATGGATTCTTAATTAATAAATATTTCAGAATAAAAACGACGTAAAATATTTACTTCTTATGGATGTTGATATGAAATCAAAGTCCAATGGATATTCCAATGGTTGTTGAGTAAGTTTATGGCAAAAGGTCCGTAGGAAGTAGGTAATTTATACGTTTTAGATCAGGGGTCGGCAACCGGCGGCCCGCGGGCCACATGTGGCCCGTGGACCATCTCTGTGCGCAAGAAATAATGGATACTGTAACATCCAATGTCAATTTTATAAGAAATTGGCGTGAAACTTCATGGAGATGAAAGGAAAGCCAGTCGAAGAGCTTACTAACAAGCAGTGGAATATCGATCTTGGTTTTTTGACTGATTTGGCTATGGAACTGAATCAGCACAACAAACGCTAGCAAATTATTATGCGATATGTATTCAGATGTAAAGTCAAGAAACTGAAGCTGTTTATCAAGCATATTGGTTAAAGAAAGCCTGACCATTTTCCTAATTAGAAAGAAGCTGGAGATAATTTTGAGTGGCAAAATATTAAAATGAGAAACGTGTTAACACAACTACAAACTGAGTTTGTAAATCAATTCACCGACTTTATAAAGATCTCCCTTAAAATGGAAATTTTCCAAAACCCTTTTGCAATTGATATTAATGATGTACCAAGAAATTCGCAAATGAACATAGTAGATTTGCAAAGTTACAGCACACTTTAAACGGAATTTATGGAAAGCACTGACTAGGTAATGTTCTACGGAGGTTTGAGTTCTGAAAACTTCAAAGAATTGAAAACGTTTGCTCAGGAGATAATCACTATGTTTGGTAGTAGGTATTTGTGTGAGCAGACTTATTCAATTCTCAACTACCGCAAAAATAAAAATTGTTCGCGGTTAACAGATGAACATTTAGACGCTTGTCAACGACTAAAAAGAAAGCAGCTGCAAAAATATCACTAGTTCTTACTTTTATGTTAGTGTAGTAATTCAATTTAAAAAGACATGATTATATGAATACGATATATATATATGATAAAAAATGTATATATACGTTTTATTTCAAATCCTAAAATTACATGTCCACACATATAAAAAACGTGCGGCCCGCAGTGATACTCTTTCAACATTTGTGAACCTCATATAACAAAATGTTGCCGACCCCTGTATTAGATAATAAATTTTAATTCAATCGATTATTATAGAGTAACAAATTCAGAGAAAGGTAGATTAAGAGAGAGTATATTTTTTTCTTAATTGGTTGTATCTTTTATCGTTCGAACTAACTCGGTCAACATCGTCCGAATTTATTTAATTATATAACTGTGATTTAAAGATATAAAAAATATAACAAGACCAGGACCGTCCTCTAATGGACAAACACTGTAGTAGCACTATTTCGTTCAATTTACAACTTTAGAACGGACCTAGTTGAAAATGTGTTATTGTTAGAGTGGGGTTACAATATTGAAATTATTACAGTATTTTTCTGCGAACCATTTTCTTTTTCATTTTCATTTTATATATATATAAAATTATTATTCAAAAAGTATTATAAATTTCGTATAATTGGACGAATCTAGAATCTAGGGAGAGGCTAACATGGCGTTTATTTTTATTTGCCGCTTTTAGAACTACTTTTCTATGACGAATATATGATATATGGCTTAGGAGGACTATAGAGAATATGTTTGGATCCTTATGGGGAGAAATAATGACTGTATCGTCAGCGAAGGTATATAGCATAGGGCATAATACAGTGCCTTGTGTTACATGGCTATATTGAGGAAAGAAGGAGGAAATTGAAGAATCACCGGAGGTAAAGAAGAACTTACCTTGGAAAAATATTGCAGAGTTAAAAAGTAACTGAGAGGTGAGTGAGGTTTTATTTTCCCTTATAGAGCCAAGTGGCAGGCACTCAACGCTTTCCGAATTTCAAGGTAAATCGCAGAGCAATATTATTTTTACCTAAAAGCAACAGATTTCGCATCCACGATACGATCACACTGTTGTACAGTAGAGTGATATGAATGAAAGCCATATCGGCGGTTCAGTATCACTCCGTTACTTTTGAGGATAAGCTTTATGCGATTAAGGAAAAGTTAAAAAATATTTTAACCATTATTAGGAGGAGTGCAATATGCTATTCAATTTATATATATATATATATATATATATATATATATACACATATATATTATTATTATTATTATCCTTGACATATCTCTAACCTGTTAAGCGGATACGTTTCAAGATGGTTAGATAAGGAACAATTCCTTTGTGTTTCTGACTTTCCTTTGTAACGAAATGTGGTCTGTGACTGTCACTATCTTTGTACCTAGTGTCTCGAGTTACCCGATAATGCTTTCTTAGTTCAAAGGCCAAGATCTAATTCTGACAGGAATATATCTTCCATAGCTATTGCAAAATAATACATACATACACACACCCACCCACCTACACACACACACACACACACACAAACACATATATACAGTGAGTCCCCGGATTGAGTTCACAATAGGTGAGATTGACCAACAATTTTCTAATTGGAATTTCATATTTTGGGATTCGGCCCTGCTTGGTCTGAAACTTATTTTTAGTCTACTTTCGATTATTTAAAATCAAGTAGGCCTATACAGTTGAGCAAAAACTCTTTTCGTTTCAGGTAATGTATCTTTTTCGTTCATAGTACGCCAAAGTGTCATTAAGTTTTATTTCTATCCCGCTACTACTTCATCAATGGAATACCATTTTTTGTCAAATTAATTGTTTTTATTATTATTTTATGACGGATATGGTACACTTGGTTGGACGTAATGAATACAAAACCTTTCTTTTCACATCCCAAGGGACCGAAGTAATATGCTCTGGGATCAAACTTTATTCCCAGTGAGAGCCAATCTGTTAAAGGAATTAACCATTTTTACCAATCCCATTAGGAGTAGTATTTCCTAATGGAATATTATATATATATATATATATATATATATATATATATATGTGTGTGTGTGTGTGTGTGTGTATATATCTTCCTTTTTCGTGTGATTTAGCCTAGAAGGGCCTCAATCGATTCTTCCCGGTCCTGACAACTCCTCTTCATTTGAGCCAGGGTTTTTTCTCTTTTACCTCCTATTCTTTGGATATAATCCTCATAGAGGATTCTCGGGCGTCCATGGGGTCTTCTGCCTATCGGGCGGGCTTCCATAACCTTTCTAGGAAGCCATTCTTCGTCCATGCTACAGACATGGCCGAACCACTTGAGCTGTCTTTTTTCGATGGAGGTCTTAAGTTCTCCCACATGCAGCTGATCCCATATGTTTATATTTCGCACTCGGTCCCTCCTGGTTTTACCGACCATTCTGCGAAGCTACTTCATTTCAGCTCGCGTTGTCCGGCTGATGTGCTTGTCAATCATGATCCAACTTTCACTCTCATATGTAACTGTTGGGAGGTATATTGCTTTATATATGTGAAGTTTCGTCGCTTTCCCTACATTTCGGTGGCTAACTATGCTATTACAGATCTGATAACATATCTGATTTGCTTTATTGGTTCTATTGCCTACTTCTTCATCTACTTTACCAGACCTGCTAATGATGGTTCCTAAGTCGGGAAAGTGGTCCACCACTTTGAGAACCTCACCATTGGATAACAAACGCACATCTTCCTGTTCATGCCTGGATACGGCAACCACTTTGCTTTTGCCGATACTTATTGCCATTCCTTTACGTTGGAGCTCCACTTTCCATCCCACAAGGGCTTGCTGCAGCTTCTCCTTAGAGTCCGTATTGAGGAATTCTTGTTTTCTGGATGGTGTAGTTCTACTGATGCCTCTGGTTGGTTAAATTTAATTATCGCTCTGAGCTGTACATTTTTTTTTCAATAAAAATATTTATTCCAGAAAATATACAAATATCATTTGGCACATATGTAAAAATAATGTGGCAGCAAATTTTTAAATGATTTTTTTAGGTGCTATAAAAAATGCTTGTATATCCTCTTCTTTTTTAATTTTCAATAGAAAACATTATCATAATAGAGTAATTTTCGATTTGTTTCTGTTTATTGTGCACATTTTTCGTTAAAATTAAATTAAACTATGTTTGACTTAAAAGAAATCATTGACATCCAATTTAGTCACTGCTGAATCAGAGAGTGTCTGCTTGGGATGACAGAATAGGAAATGAACGGATTTGAATAGGGGAAGAAACGAATGATGATAGATATCAAAGAATAATATTCTTAAAGATGGTTTAATTTTCTGTAAGAAACGACAATACTGTTCAATACAGTATAGAAAAGGTCCCACTAAATATTGTTAAGGGATATAGGAAAATAACCATTTTAACAATCAATAAAACATGGAAACATGATACTGTCTCTAGGTACCGAAGACAAATCTTATGACGTGGTTCGTTCTGTACCAGTGAGAAGGGTACAGTGAGCTTAGAAGTAGAATTTGTATGAACATGGCAAAAACCCAATGGAATAATATAGTAGAATAATGATTTGAAAATTTGGCTGATATTGGGTTTCTAATATATGGTTCAGTCAATAAAGTCTTCGTTTTTAACTGGGGTGGACCATACAGTAGTGGGGGAATAATTTAAAATTTTTAATTGAAATTTACAACTGTATTGAATAATACAACTTCTAAATGTTATAAAGTAAAGCCAAGTAGAGAAACTACCCGCATATAGTTCTCAAATAACTAATTAAACTTAGAAGGTCAGGAGGCCATCATCATTTCAGAATTGAAGAGGCTCCAGGGTTCGGAACTAGTTTGATTGGGAATAAAGTTTGTCATGAAAGGATTGATATCGGGTTCGGGCCAAGTCAGCAACAAATGGGACATTGAGGTATTTATTCGAAACGAAGTAAGGATTTTACGAAATATTTTGGATTGTAAGAATTGGATACGAGAGGAATTCGATGACTCAGTGTCCCCCAAAAGCTCTATTCCTTAAGCCGAAGTAGGTCTTATGATATTCATGATTATTGTGATTGATTGGAAGCTTAAATCTTTTGTCAATTAAGCGTTGATGTAGCCTGAAACGGCTTTGTTATAATTTAAATCTGAAAGGTGATTTTAGATTTGAAGATAGACTTTTCATAAATTTTTACATTTAAATATATGACCTAAAACTATATTACTTATAAATACTATATTCGTTATTCATTGCCACATTATTGAACTATATTATTGATATTCAAGGATATTGAATAACAAAAATATTACTTAGGAAACTAAAAGTTATTATTAATAATATTGCACTGCGTTAAGAGAAAAGTTTCTAGAAGATAAAGGTTTGATGGGTTTTTTTTTTCACCCCGAATTCAAGCACCATTCAGCCAATTCAGTTTGGGAAAGCTCTTTATGGAGCCCCTAACTGCCACTTGTAGCCGGGCCAGGTTATGGCCCAATTTAAGCCCATCTGTTCTTGTTACTTGATCGTAAACTATAAACATTAAGCCCCAACTTTATGCAATATATTTAAGTCGGGGGATGAGCTTTATAGCTGCTAATACACGTCAGTCTTCAAATCGTAACGAAAAGCAATTTCCTATTTCTGTTATGCTTCATACGGCTATTGATTCCTGTTATCTTCATGGCCTTTGATTTAAAAAAAATACACTCATATCGAATCAATACATACAACAATGTTAATTGCGAAATTATATGAACACAATATATAAATGTTATTTGTTTTAAATATTGCATATCTATCCACAATTGGTCATCCGTGTTGTAGTGGTTGTCATAACTGTATCTGGGAGGACATAGCCCCCACTTTTACGTCTCTTCCGAAGAACAGTATGACCAAGGATTTATTATTCTCTTTAAATAATCCTAGCGCCAGCTAAGCTGGGAACCCGCGATTTTGGGCATAGTAGGTGGCTATGATGACCACAGGTGTCCCTTGTCATTAAGTAGTTATTATATTTTACGATTGTTCACATCAATTCATTTTTGAAATTTTATTACTATAAATAAATGATTTAAACTACATAAAGTAAAATTTAATAATATATAAAGTATAATTAATTACTTAATATATAAAAGTTTTAATCTTGAGTTAAATTTTATTTGTTTATGATATTACATTGACAAACAACATCACCTTTATCTACAATAAACATGCAAAAACTAATTTATTTTCTTTTATTACATCCTACTAATTTATTTTCGTATATCAATCTGTTTATTAACTCAAGTTCATTTCATTTCAGGCCACATCAAACAATGTTTTATCTTACTCGTGTTCAAATATTTTTTTTACTTTGCAAACAGAAAAAAAAAATTAAATTATAAACAACAAGATGTTTTTTCCCCAGGAAATTCGACTGACTATCCTTCTAGATAAGGATCCGCCTGCCTGTCCTGGTCACGTTCGTGCAAATTGGTGGTGGTCCGTATCACGCGTACCTTTTATGTCCCAGGCGTACACGCGTATAATAGTGTCCTTTTTGTCCCCCTCCTTCACCCCAGGAAAAGATCACGTATAGATGCGATGCACACACGCTTCTCTAAGCCTGCGTATTTCGCACATAATTAAAACCTTCCGTTCATGCTTGTGCATATGTATGTATTCATTTTTATTTTATTTTATTTATTGAAATTTACAATTGTATATAGAATACATCAAGTAAAGATAATGAAAGAAAAATAATGCCACGAGATAAAGGCAAGTAGGGAACAACCCATTGGTAGTTCTCGAATCATCTTTTCAGACGCCTAGGAAGATTATCAGGGATTGATTAGGTTGCTGGGTTTGAAACAAGTGGTTTTGTGATATTAAGGTAATTATGGATTAATTTGTTCGAAACAAACTAAGGAATACGTTATTTATCAATAATAATAGATAGATAATAATAATTCTTTTTTCTTTCCCACCACAAGCCATTCCCAAAATCCGAATACCAAGGATTACCAGCAGGAGAGGGGGATTTATGAATACCACTGATGTCAATAATAAAACTCAGTATTTTATTATTCCTGTATTTAAATATGGAGCGATGTAGTCATAGAAATCCGGCTTTAGCGGATAAATCATTTAATCTGTTAGCTATAGATGGACTCTTAGACCAACCCAGCTTCTATGAAGTGGGTATTCTTAATTAGGAAATACCTGGCGGTTCAGTGTGATATCGGCCAAAACGTCACCCTGCACAACCGTCAACCTGTTAAGTCTCTTCCATTAACGAAACTCAAGACCTTTAATATATTTTTTTATTATATTATATTAACTACAGTCCTGATGAATAAGTTGTTGAGTTGGGTGTACTCCAAATTGAGTTTCTTGTAATTAAGGAAGCCGAATCTTGTTAATTGGGGGCTAAGTCAATTACCTTCATAGAGGAGTTATTACTTATATTACAACTCCAGTTTAAGACAAAAACTACGAGAACGACACGATTCCGCTTCCATTAATTCAGTTGGCTTACTCTCTAAGGACCAAATTCGACTTATATATTGGTGCAGTAACTATTTTCTTAACCGGTAATGCGGTTAATTACTGACTTAACTGCTTATCGTGCTGTAGATTTATTCATTACAAGTTTAGTGTATAACTCGGTACGATGCGTTATCACTATTCACTAGAGAGAATTCATCGTAGTTATTCTCTGTACTCTCAGTTTTATATTAGTCATCGCCTAGTAAACATGTTTTTAATAAAATGTCTTTCCTGTATATTCATTTAGGTAGATTTTTATATATAATATATGTAATAATATGGGCTGTTATTTATAATTATGGGCAAGTGTGTAGAGTTCTGAGTTGCTATGCTAAAGGTTTTGGGTTCGAATCCGGCTATGGAAGATAAATTCTATAAGCTGTTAATAGCCATTGATGGACGCTTTGGAATCGGCAGACCTTCCCAGGGCTCACCTATAAATCAGGCATTTTTACCCAGATCACTTCCCCCACAAAATCGTTTCCTTAATAACAGTCCTGCCTCTACCTTTAAATGAAGACCCTTCGTTTTTTTTTTACTAGTATGTTATTGATTTTATAGTTAATACAACTTCGACCAGTGATGTTATCCGTTGCTAGATCGCAACATACTGGTATAAATACATATTGTTTATTTGCTATAAATTCTATATTAATCCACCGGTTTATCCGAGGGGCTCGGGAGTGGTTTCCTTCCAACTTGATATGTTTCCACAGGCGACCTCTTCCAAGCATAATAGCGTGGGGCCCAATACATCCTTCCTTCTCTTTATATGAGTCGTTCATTGCACAAATCGATTAACACCATAAAACAGAAAGTGGAGAAATACAATGAAATAATGTGCATTGTTATTTTTAAATTCCCTTTTGTAATAAGAATTAAATTAAATATTGTTAAATATTATCGATTTTACTAGTAAAAAAAGTTACAAATTTAAATTCAGTCCTTAAATTTTTTAATTTCTTATCATGGAAAAAGTGAATTATTAGATGTTTTTATTATTATCCATAAAAATTAATATTAATAGTTTTGTTATATTATATTATTATTTGTGATTAATTCGTCAGCAGTATAAATTATGTCTACTTCATCAGCTTTATGTAAGGACTCATCATTTCGATTTCGAAGATTTTCGAAGAAACCAATATCGTTTTCTTTCTGTTGATACAGTGTATTGAAGAACTATTCGATAATTCGCTATTTTTTACATCTAAGTGGTTATTAGTCTCACTCATGTTGATTGTAAGGCTATAATTTTATTTTTTTTAAACCACTGACAAAGGGAAATAACTATAATAATTCAAATCCAAATGCGATCTGGGTGTGGAGATGAAAAGGCTCGAAAAATATGGAGTTCCTGTAAGACGAGAACTCCATTCTAAGCCAAATAGACTAATTTATTTTACTTTTATTCTGATGAGATGACACTGAAAAAATTACCGTTATCATTTAGCGCTTGCTACGGCATTTAAATTGTATTTTTTGCAACGATTTGCGTTAGTGTACGGAGTTAATCAAAATGGTCATTGAAATAAAATATATATT
The DNA here is from genome assembly GCA_964056705.1 of Troilus luridus. Lineage (NCBI taxonomy): Eukaryota > Metazoa > Arthropoda > Insecta > Hemiptera > Pentatomidae > Troilus > Troilus luridus. Next base: position 111,945,463 of record OZ057414.1, on the reverse strand, counting down.
ATTCAGTGGCCAAAAATTCTTGTCGTTTAAAAGGGTTAACCTTTCTTGTTTAGGAAAATTTGTATTAATATAAAAAATTGATGACAACACCAAATGTTTTTACAGTTAAACTTAAGATTTTTGAAAAAATTGGAGTGCGGTGACCGATTTGTGCTGTGAACGGGGCCATATAATACATGAAAAGTAGTTAATACTTTTCTTCCATCATTCTCGGTAATTTCGCCATCCTAGTTACATAATATTGACTTAATTATCAGAACAGTTCAATAAATATTTAATTGCATTGATTACTAAACATTATTATTACTTCGCCTGATAACCCAGACATACTGACAAATGCATTTCTCTTGCTCGACCATTAAACGACTTCACTTCCAACTCTAACTGTTGCAAAGTTTTAATAACTTTCCGGTTTTCCATCCGGCTCGTAGCGTGTACTTAAGCCCTCTGCAATGGCTAAGTCTAGACTTTGATTCTTAAAACAAATTTATGCTTTCGGACTTTGCAAAGTCCCAAGTACTGGAGGCGTTGAATCCCATTTTATAATCAATGTTGTAGTCTTATTTGTTCTAGTTTCTTGCGATTATTATTGTCTTGGTTTATTTCCTATTCCCTTCTATTGTTTCTTTACTTCAAATGGATAAGCAAGATACTTAATAGTGGGGATTGTAAAAATTAAAATATAAAATTATCATTTACATATTCATAATATTCGTGATAAATATTCTACCGCGATATATGTATTCAGTACCACTACACCCTTAAAGGTTCTTAGATTCAGTACATGGTAGTGTCTATACTATTTCAAGGAACACGGTTGTGGAGGGATGTGACGTCCTAAATCAAGTTCAACCGCCAGGTTTATCCCCAATTATTAGGTACCCTCGCTGTTTCAACCTTAGGAGAGTCCAACCACGGCTATTAACAGATTAAATAATTATCTGCCACAGCCGGTTAAAGTATTATTAAAGCCTGCAACCTTCGGGATACTCAGCTATACATATATATATATATATAGTTTAGCCAGATAAAAATAGGGTACCCAAAATAAGGGAGAAAAATCTGGCTAAATTATATATATATATATATATATGTATAGCTGAGTATCCTGAAGGTTGCAGGCTTTAATAATATTTTAACCGGTGAGTCCTAGGAGGGTCCCAGATCCCATATGATCCATCTCCCGCTTCAAGCAGACTAAATAAAAGTCTTGGCCTGCAGCGGGATTTAAACCAGGATTTCCCGCATGATAACTCAGTGCTCTACCACTGAGCCACTCCACTCTTCATATATATATATATATATATATATATATATATATATATATATATATATATATATTTATATCTGAGTATGCCGAAGGTTCCAGGCTTAATTAATATTTTTACCGACTCTATATATATATATGTAAACACCTTATAAACGCATTAGATGTAAAACACATTAATTTATATTTTACTAGGGGATACGGAGATTAGTTTTCCAACTTTTGTTATTTCCGTAGTTATTATTTTGAAATGAACTGTATCAATGTTGTATTTATTTCTTATTCTACTTACTGGCCTAATCACTTTTAAATAAAGCAAATATCTTTTTCGAATGATTACTTGTTTTTTATTTTATTTCAGAATAAAAATGCATAATAACAGGCACATATAGTAAATAACGAAGCATATACTATTAGGAATAATAAAAAAAAAAATGTGATTAGCCAGTTAACAAAGAGTATACACTTTGGAGTAACTTGTTTCGTTTTTTATCCTCCATATTTTTGTGTGACGCTATTTTCCTCTTGAATCAGTTGCTGTAGGTGATTTAATTTCTTTTTTTAATCATTAGGTTTTTTGTTTTTTGTTTTTTTGTTTGACAATTTTTTTTTTGATATAGTAGAAACCCCGTTTTGATAAAGGCAAAGTTTGAGTTGACATCACAGATTGGTGGATATGGATTAGATTGAAAATAAATTGCTTATATTACAGGAGTTGCATATAAATCCTGGAACTGTATTCTATGAAACAAGATAGAAATACGTGGCAGGTACGCAACTACTGTTGGTAACTCCTCCCTCTTTCAACTATCTTTATATTCTAATCATGACGCTAGACTCAAAGAGCATTGGTATAAGATATTTCCATATCAACAAGGGAAAATGACACCACCTCCATACATTATACACCAAGTTAAAAGAGTTTCATCCTTTGCACTTTCATTAAGATCTGAAATTCCTGACATTTCTTTAAAAATCTAGTGTCACTTATTTATAATTAGATTTTCGAGAAAAGAAATGGCCATTTTGGTTATATTATGATCAATAACAATATTTTCGCTTTACGAGGGGGGGACATCCTGGATTATGGCGTACTTCTCGGAGGAGAAGTAAAACGGTAGCTCCGAGCCTGTGCGGTGCCAGGTATTCCTTAAAGAATCCTATTCTAATTATCCCTGGATAATTGACGTATAGAATAAAGTGACGTTAAATTAATGAACAATTCTCTTTCGCTGATCTCATATTGGCTTGTTTGTATTCATATCTTAGGTTTAACAGAAGAAGAAGATACAAAATTATTGAAAGTTATTAAATCTACATAATTTATCCAAATTCTTTTGCTAACAAATAAACTTCTTCCAAACAAAAATTCATCGGCTAAAAATTGAAGGTCATTTATCAACATACTACCCTACTCTTCCCTCTTCTATCAACTCTATTTTCTCTTCTCTTCTTAAATATACATACATATTTTGCTGCTTATTATGAACATTGTTCATCTTACAAAGATCATTATCATAAACTGTTCCATGGAATATTTGTAACTAGCTCCGATTTAAGTGGGTAAAGACAGGTTAAAATAGTTACTGATATATTAAAAGTTACATATGACGTGGTCGTTAAATGTCAAAATCGTAAGTAATGTGATTTTTTTTAAAACCAACAAGTCTATTACTACTCACATTGGAGTTAGTAAAATGCACAATAGTGCTGTTTATTGTGACTATTTCCATCGATGGAGCATTTTTTGAAGTGGAAACTTTTTTTAGCTGCGTTGAGTGATTTTTAGTAGGGGAAAAACTTATCTGTTCCCGTCATCGAGATTCTCATAACTGGCAACATTTAGCGTATTGTACATGAGTTATACGATTTGTTTTAATCTACTTTAGTTAAAAGGTTAAAATTCTATTGATATAAAAATAGTAATATTTAACTAAAAGGTTGTTAAATAATTTGAATTAAATAGTTAGTTCCCCTTAAAAGATTTTATTTGTCACAGATTTTCTTGTTTTAAGTTGCTAATGGATGCAAATACATTACGATTTGGATGATATAAATAATATAATTCTATTCTGATTGATATTTTGCATTGAGCTTGTGCATTCCATCGTATGTTTGATTAATAAATAAACTACTAGAAAATGATTAAAATTATTCCTCGGAGTGCCACTAGATGTAGAAACCAGACTAATGTTAATATTTTAAATTTACAAATTTAAATAATTGATTCAGAATTTCTAAAAAGAATACCTTTTTTTTACGTTCGCCAAAATAAATAAAACATAATCGTGACTGATTTTATTAATTTTTTAATATTTTTATTTGAAAAGAAAAGATATGTCCAGGACCGGGACTCGAACCCGGGTCACCCAGATTGCTAGTGATAAATATAGGGTAGGCATAATTTCCCGGTCCTGGACATATCTTTTCTTTTCAAATAAAAATATTTAACAGGGTAGAGTTCCCGACTAGCGATCTAGGCAACCCGAGTTCGAGTCCCGGTCGGATATCTTTTCTTTTCAAATAAAAATAATTAATAGTGATTATGTTGCTTTGTGGAAATCAGTTTTTAATTTTAAATAATTAAAAATCGTTTTCTGAGCTACCAATATATAGTTTAGCATACCTAAATATACTTATGTAGACGTCTAGTATTCACACGAGGCTTTGCAGATCTCTAAAAGTTATAAGACAATTTATTTATTATTTTAGGAACAATTTGTGACGGAACTCTATTCGGCTGCGATAAAATGTTATATCACTCGAGGTTGACAGCTTCAACTGGAGCAATAACGTCCTCATACAAGAAATAGTTTGGATTCCTTTGGTACTAACAATATTACAAACTTTGCTTTAGATATCGAAGAGGAATTTTCAATTCCGATGTTATGAGTTACTCACTTTGTGATATTCTTCATAATAGCCTACCACGATTCTTTAAAGTAAGATATCATAGAGCCTATTGGTTACTAGGATTATTATTACCAGTAAAGTTGAAAATAATATTAATTTGTCTATCGATAACCATTAAGGGTCAATTTGAAAGTTTTGAGATTAAGAGAAGAAAGATATCAAGGGAAATTTTAGGATGTACATTGTCCAACGAAATTTTAGTCCAATCACGAAATGAGACTCTTTACAAAGCAACTAAAAGAATCTACGACACAATGGGGAAAAAACAAAAGGTTAATTTCTACGGATTTGAATCCTAACTAATTAACGAAAGCAGAGAGGGACATGAGAGAAATCGGTCACGAAGGATATGCTTAGGAATGGATCTGTCAAGAGCATAAACCTAGTCAAGATGATGAGATTTGAGGAAAGAACGAAGACGATGATTAAAATCTCTGATGAGAAAAGGAATAGGAGATCAGAGAAGATGAAGAAATACTGGTCGGAGGGAAAGTCGTACAACAAGCACTACTGATTGATCCCAAGTACCCCAAAGTTGGGTGAAAGAAATAAAAAACAATATATATATATGATAGAAGCCCGATGGAAGAATTTCAAACAATTTATGGAAATTTGATCGGCAACTGTTAGATATTAACATGATACTCTTTTCCAGACTATCTTTCGCAAAGGCAAAGTTCTTGGCAATATGTACTGTCACACGCACAAACGTCTTCTTTTATTAAATGATAATAGAGATGCTATAAATATTGTTGAACTTGAAAATGTATATTATTATCATTCTTCGGTTTGTCAGTATATGTGAAAACCAGAATACTGTTAATAATTTAAATATATATTTTTGAAATTTAAATCATTCAGACTATAATTGATTTAGGAATTCAAGTATGAACAAAGTTATTCCAAATACTTGAGTTTTCACTTCGGTTGGCAGTCCTTGGGACTGCCTGTTTAACTTTTTTTAAGTATATATACAATGAAATAAAAACTTATCTGTGAATCAGATTAATGCGTTGTCACGTGAAACTAATAAGATGCTTCATCATGGATAGAAGGAAATTTTCTAGATATCGTCATCTCAGGTGTGCGTGAGTCCATGTCTTCTACCCTCCATGTCTTCCAGTCTGCAAGTGTAGAAAAGTTCTACTTCAACCCCAAAAAACACTGGAGATAACAGCCACAAAGAAGTAACATCCACCGCAATCAAGGAATTGAGAAAGGAGAAGGGAAATAATAACAAAAGGTGTTTTTTTGGGTCGAAGTAGAACTTTTCTACACTTGCAGACTGGAACACATGGAGGGTAGAAGACATGGACTCACGCATACCTAACATGACGATATCAAGAAAATTTCCTTCCATCCATGATGAAGCATCTTATTAGTTTCACGTGACAACGCATTAATCTGATTCACAGATAAGTTTTTATTTCATTGTATATATACTTAAAAAAAAATTAAACAGGCAGTCCCAAGGACTGCCGACCGAAGTGTAACTCAAGAATTTGGAATAATTTTATTTCTAAATCAATTATAGTCTGAATGGTTTAAATTTCAAATATGTATATTTAAATTATTAACATTATTGTGAGTTTCACATATACTGACAAACCGAAGAATGACTATATACATTTTCAAGTTTAACAATATTTATAGCATCTCTATTTTCATTTAATAAAAAAAGATGTTTAACTTTGACTAATAAAATATTTTAGGGGAAACGAAAAGTTCAACTGGTTATTGATATTTTATGTATGAATTTAACTATTTTAGTTGAATATAATTTGATCTTATATCAATGGATTTCTGACCTTTACTAAAATTGTATAACTTCCGCACAAGCTAGGCGTTTCCAGTCTTGCGCGATACGTCACAAGCATGTTGGTGACGCGAATACATTAGTTTTCCCCCTACCGAAATTCGCTAAACGTGGCTCAAACGTTTTCACTTCAAAAATTCTTTCATAGTATTTCGTTTGGCCATATTACTAATATTATTTTGTCATTTCACTGGCATTATTATGTTAATTGAGAAAAAAAAGGAAAATATGTGGTCAAATTTATGTGCAGTACTCAACACAATATAAATTATTACCACCAAGCAAGAGAATGACTTTTAATCATGCAAACTTTTCACAAGATGAGCCCTTTTAGCTGAAATTCGAACCTAATATTAAAATGTCGGGCTTCCAAAGTTTCCTAGTTTTCGAGAGGATCTGTACCAACAACAAGAAATCGCCGTTATGTTTTCTTTATAATAATATAAATTAAATTAAATATGTTCTTGCTTATTACTAATTAAACAAAATATATAAAAACAATAAGTGAGATAGCTAAATAATAAGTTTGGTGATTTTATCATTTGTATTTTAACTGGAGATAAAAATCGGTTTATCGTTTCAAATAAAGCAAGGCTATCTCTTTATCGATTTTTCTAAAAATGTTACGCATTATTTCCATCAAACCACTGAAATTTATAATTTAATTTATTTTTATTTGTTTATGATTATTATAAGTTTTAAATATTTTTATTTTGAAGAGAAAAGATTTCTCCAGGACCGGAATTCGAACCTGGATCTCCCACGCATCCGTCGTGGTAGTCTGCTACTTGGTTATCCTGGCACGTACCTCGGCCAGACAAATCTGTTTCTTCACCGATCCCATATCGAGAATTTTATTTATTTTCAACAGATCTCGTGTTCCTCGTGATTTGTAACTCCCCCCCCCCTCCCCGACTTTTTCAATGGAAGTGGTTGTCCAGGGAGATGATTTGTCCACTTGAGGGAGGGATCAGGCTCAACTGCGAAGTTTTCCTCCGTTTAGGGCGATCCACTTCATAGAGGCTGGGCGTGCCCCAGGAGGGTTTTTAAATCAGTATTAAAATAGTAAATGGTTGAATGAATTCAAGCATTTTAATATAATTACATTTAATTAGAAGTGGAAATGATATTGATTCACAAAGACCTGAGAGAGCCAGTTAAACAAGACAAGTGAGACAGAGAGAGTTGAGATAGTGACCATCTGTGACTTAATCTGCGCTCAACAGTAAGGATGGCGATTAATCTTGATTAGAATACTGCCACTGGCCGGCAACAGATAGCGCCGCGGACAAAGGCATTCTTATCTGCCTCTCCTTCAACACTAATGTACGTATAATTTTTATTTAAATTCCTATCTCTCTCTCACTAAAGGGCTCATTAGTGAGTGCCGGTATTAGGCTGAATGCATAAATAATGCTATTATTTTTAGCCTGCAAATCCCATCTTGTATAATTTATGCATCATAATTATTTCATCAGTAGTTATTTTGCATACCGCGATGAAGTTATTGTTGTATTTCTAATACCTTTAAATATATTTAGAAATTATGCTAATGCTTCGCTAAAATGGCTGAAATGTGTTAGAGACAATAATTAATTTTAAGTAAAATAGAATTACCTAATTATTTTATTTTAATAAAAAAATATTGTTTTATCGTCGATGTATCCTTATAAAAATAAGTAATTAAAATTTTTAGGGGATAAGTTTTCGAATACATGCATATAATAGTTGGATGTTGTTAACAAAACATATGTTGTTTGATATGTCAAAAATATCAATAATTTGGTTGATTTCTTATATTTTTTGTATATTTATTATTTTATATTTTTGTTCAATGATTTTAACAAAATTTCTAATAAAAATCTATACAACTACAACCCACGAATTCAGTTGAATTGAATTCAGTATATCATAGAATTTGTAATGGTCCTAGGACAACGGTCGTGAAGTGCTTTCAAAATCATGCTTAACTTTTCGATTTTTCCCAAAATTAAGAGTACCCGGTTTATTGAGGCTCGGTGGCCCACAAGAATCACCATGTAAGGACCGACACTATGTGATCTACAGACCCTCCTGGGGATCACCCATCGTCTAGAAATTGGGTACCCTTAAGTGGAGGAAAAACCTTGTACTTGAGTGTGATTTCGGACAAATTAACTCTCTGCACAATCTTTATCCTAGAAACAGTATAGACTCGGTATACCTTTCAAGTGTTGCAGTGGTATAGGTTTTTATTTAATATTTAGAGCGAAGGTCGAAAATAATGTGTTGCGCAGAATATTCGGTACAAAAATGAGACGACAGGAGAATTAAGGAGATTACACAACGCGGAATTGCGAAGCATGCACTTGTAAAGTTGTTGGACTGAGTAACGAACGAATTCCTAAAAAGTTAATAAGCGCTTTACTGGGCGATAGACCGAGACGTAGGTGGGCAGATTTCGTTATGAGTGATCCGAAGGATTTGGGTATGGGTAGTGGTCCGTTGACAGAGGTTTGTAAGCATAGATTGGTGGTACTGCCATCGAGTTTGCTAAGTCTTTTATTTATTTATTTATTAAGTGACAGAATGATGGCTTAAAAGTATTTATTGATTTATGCTCATGTATATATGTATCTATTTTTTTAAATATTTTTAAAAAAATTAGATTTCTCTTAAAGTCCAAGATCATCATTCTTCTACTAATATGTTTTAGTTTGATACATCTTTTTTTCAGTAACAGAAATATCAATGTTTAACTAATAAAGACTTTTAAGAATATTTAGTAGTTACCTTTATTTTATATAGGAATACATTTATTTTATTTTATTGATAAAGGCATGGGGAATAGAACGCTGATGTGGGATTGGGTATTTGTCAGTACATGACAGAGGTCACAGTACTGAACCCAAGACGCCGGCATAGGTCGTAGTGCATAGTGTAAAGGTATGAAAATAGTGTAAAAAGTAATAACAATAATCGATGTACAAGCTTTTTTGTGTTCTGTGTTTATATAAATTCGATACTTACGATTCATTAAACTGCTTTTTCGATATATTTTAAAACTCTTTCGAAATTTTTGTCGAAAATGAACATATATGTGTTTTTATTAAGATGAAACTCATATGAATATGCCCGACATCAACAGAGAGTGACTCGAAAGTTTTTTTTTTCATTGTTAGTCGATGCATCCGTTCCTTGATCACTTTTTATTTTGTTAATATAAAAATAAAAATAAGAAAATTTCGATTATTGGTTTTTGATTATTTAATTTGAATATAGATAATACTATTTACCAGATAAAAATATATTTTTTAAATATTTGATTATATCGATATTTTTATAATCCATAAATAACACCCAACTAAATATGATCCAATAATATTAAGGCCTACTTAAGATTTAAATTGGTTTCATTAAAATTCATTGTAGAAAACCATTTCCTTGGAAGACAGAATACTGACTAGAGAGGACGGATCTAGGTTGAGATAAGGGCTGGCTGGACTGAGCAGATCTGATAAGGACTGACAAATCTTTCAGTCCCCCCTCTTTCATATCCTCAGTCCTCCAGATTGGACAAATCTAGGGTTTTACCAAGGAAAAGAAATATCCTACTTCTTCATCCACTGTAAACAACAAAATTCAACAGTTTTACAATTGTATTTTAGCTAATGTATTTCTAAATGAATACCACATCTGAATATTATCTCATTTTATTGATAAATGAAGATTCACGAATAATATCATTAAAATTTCAATTTCGTTCTACTAAAAATGTAATGATCAGTGATATGGCGTAATGGTATGTCGAATAATATGTTTAGTGAGTTATTGTTAATCAAATGTTCAGTAAGCGAACTTTGATTTTAGAGGGAACTACAAATTTTAACAATATTGGCGTACCAACTCACCAAGGATATTTACAACAAAAGATCAATGTCGTTGAATGCAAAAATCAGGCATTATTCTACTGTTGTACGACCAAAGGTCTTGTATGCTGCAGAATGCCGGATTATGAAAAAGAAAGGCCTGGTAGAAAAATTAGAGATCAAAGAAAGAAAGATCTTAAAGAAAATTCACTCATGTTCCAAAAATATCGGATGTTATGAGAAAAAAGAGAATAGCATTATATTGCCATTTGTTTAGAACGAAACCTATTAGACTGACGAACCGGATTAGTTCGTATTTTAAGGAGAATCTGCCTAGTTCGAAGAGGTACGAAGATGTTCTGTAAAGCCACCGTCCCGGGATGAAACTGGATACTTGCTTGGGTTTCTATGAAAAACCAAAGGTGAAGACCGGAAAGAAGGGAGCAGCATCGGCGACGAATGAGGGAGTATTGGGCCAATATCAAGAAGAAGAAAGACAGTTGAAATGACGTGAGCTTTAATCCAAAAAAAACACCATACTATTTAAATATTTCATAGTTCACACAATAATTTAAATATCGCAAGGTAACTACAAGTATATACCTAAGTGTGGTGAGATCGAAGATTTTGAAATGTCCTTACTCAAAAAATAGATCTGCTTGATAGAGATCTAAGTAGTTACCTAGATCGAACTGTATTAATAGGTAGCATAAAGATTTTAAACAGACCTCATTAAATATAATTAATTCATAATAATCAAAACATATTGGGGCTTTAAGTACTTCCGGTTTTTAAACCAAAATTTCTATTGACATTCTAATATTCTATTAGAATAGAACTTCCTTGTATTGGTACAATTTATTTTAATTTTGTGATTTTTTAAAACAAGGCCATTATCATTTGGTTTGGCATTTTAACCATAAGATCTTAATTAAAAATAGTACACAAGAAAATCTTTATAGTTGGTTAGATGCTCTTTGGAATCGGTAACGTCTTTAGCCACGTTTAGCGAATTTAGGTAGGGGAAAACTATTGGATTCGCTTAAGCAACATGCTCAATACTAATAAGTCATTTAATAGTTGTACAAATGATAATAATAATTTAAAACATCAATAATAAGTTGAACTTTTCATTAACCCTAAAAGATTTTATTTTATTTGTTATAGTTAAATGTCATGTTTTATGAAATGATTGAAGTCCAAATGATCTGTGTATTGATGAACATAATGATGATAACAATGCTGAAAATGAAAGTAAAGTTCATTAACATCTATGAAATACAAATACAAGTTGTAAATAATACAACTATATACTAATTATGATTTCAATTAAATTTATGATATTTTTTTTGGGCTTGTGTAGCTTATCATATATATTTTGATTAATAAATAATCTGCTAGAAAATTTATATAATTATCGTTCGGAGTGTTAATATACGTGAAAACCAGACTTAATTAATGTTAATAATTAAATAGACGATTCAAATTAAATAGTTCAGATCATATTAGAGAGGATAAGGTTGACTGGAATAACTAATACATGATGGAAATTGTCGGGGGGTGCAGTCAAAATATACACACAAATAAGTGGAAACTTTTTTTAATTTGTGCCTAGGTTTGTTGATCATCTTCAGGGCCAATAGGAGTGGCTGCTCAGTAAAAAATTTAACTGGTGAGTTACAGTGGTTAGTTACATTTTTCACTGAGCAGCACAAATAAAAAATACTTTCCCACTTATTTGTGTGTATATTTTGACTGGACCCCAGACAATTTCCATCCTCTATTAGTTGAGACTATAATTGATTTAGAAATTCAAAAAAGAACACAGTTATTCCAAAATCTGGAGTTTTCTCTTCCGTCGCGACGGATGTGTCGTGACGGATCATTGCTGTACACCTCAAATTAAAAAATAAACCTTGTGAATCGCAGTTAGGATTTGAATAGAATTTCGTTGGTTTTATTATTCATTTTAATTTAAGTATAATATATATCATTTTTATATTAGTTATATTAATTATAAATATATCTTATTTCCATTATGCTAATGGCTATTATGTTCCTCATAAATCAAGAGCAGCGTCCACTAGTGCGTCCACCCTATTGATGGCGTACTATAGGGCCAGGACGGCATCCAATGGGTTCCGAATAAACGACGTAAGGAATTGCGGACCGTTGGAGCTGAATAATATATTGCCTCATAACTTCCAGTCGTTTATTGTCTCACTGTTACTGGCCTCACTGGCTTCGGGAAAGTTAAACTATCACCAAGCATTGAAAACTTAAATTAAATCTAAAATAAATCAGCAGATGATTGACGGTGTTATCAGAAAGCATCTAGTGCGTCCACTCATACATCGGACTGGGCTAATGTCCAATTTGAAAAGTTCTTCGAAGCACAACGGCTTATATCAGTCTGAATAAGATTTTATTTTAACAAAAAATTGTTTGTTAAATATATTTAACATTGTGGATTTTTAAATTTTCTTTCAATTGAACAAGTCCATAACCTTTACCAAGCGAACCCAAGAAGAGCCTTGTATGTAGTACAATGGTTGTGTAGAGAGTTACCTAGGACGAGAGCACGCTCAACCACCAGGTTTTTTCATATAATTTAAGCAATTCTTATAATTATAATTGTGGGAGCCCCAAAAGGGTTTGAGACCCAGCAGGGTCCATCCGTGGCAGTAAGCAGAGTCCAAAATCAATCTGCCACTGCGGATTCGAACCCGGAAACTTCAGCTTAGCGACATAGCACTCTACACATCCCGCTCCCATGACAGAGCACTGCGAGTGAAGTATTGTCGATTTAATTCAAAACAATATGAAATTAATATATGACTCAGTATTAAATAATCTTACTAGTGTGTGCCAGTAGAGCTCCTTTATGATAATATTTCTACTTTTATGTATTTTATTTAATTTAATATTTTACCGTCTATGATTCATGACTTCATTTTTCTTTTTTCCATCGAATTCACAAGTTTTAAGAACTCGTTTAGGGAGTAGGCTAGCTCAAAAGGTAGATTAATCAATTGCTCTAACTATGGAACCTGTGAGATCTGCAGAACCTCGTGGAACTCAACCAGCTTCTATAAAGTGGGTACCTATAATTCGGGTAAAAATTGGCTATTGAGCGTAATCTCCGGCAAATTAAATCCATGCACAACCGTTGTCCTAGAAACTAGGTATATTCTCGACCATGTACTAAACCCTTCATGAATAGAGGTTTAGTTCTTTTAAGCACTCTATTAGGCATCTTTTGTCTTATCTTATATAAAAAATTTAACTAAACTGTATTGCTTGGTATTTTTATTGATTTTACATTTACAGACGACAATGTCTAAATACTATTTTAAGTTATCAATGGCACTGAGGTGGTGAAGTATTTAATATAGACGTTTTAAAAAAAAATCGAAATTTCCGTAAAAGTGTTGAATGTATACCCAAAAAAATAATGGATTTTTAGTATTTTGATAATTTTTTTTTTTAATTCATCAAAGGATGTAAAGTCTTTTACCTCTAAAATTGAGTTATATTATATACCTCACCAATACTTAACAATAAAATTGTCGTAGCTAAGGATATCTTTTAAAAAGGATTCATTTCAGCGACGAAATGCCTTTGAACAAAAATATTGGTTAAGCCTTTACAGTTAAGATTTAGTAAATGATTGTTGATTGCGTTAGTATTATTGAACTTGGCCTTATTCTTCAGAGGTAATTTATTCAATTTTTTATCTAAATTTAATGTTAACAGCATTCATGAGAAGATTCAAATGAGGAAATAAATAAATAGTGATGATCAAAATATCAAATGGGAAAAATCCCTAAAATCAAACCCTTCAGTATCTTGTTGACTCATTTGGTTTTTTCCAAAATTTTGGAGACTTAAGACTTTGCTTTTTAGATTTTTTCCCAGTTGAGTTTTTGTACATTATTATAAATGTATTACTTAATCTGAATTTTCTCATGGTAGCTGATAATAGTTTATTACCATCTGATTTAGATGACTGTTTTGATTTTACAGAATTTTATAGGCTTGAGATTTTGATTTTTGGGATTCTCAATAAGTACGTACGTAAGTACGTAATTCAGTTAGTTATTAATGACAAATTTTTAAAACACAGTAGCTAACCATTTACTTTTCATGTTTGCTGTTATCCTGATGAATAATGAAAAACCTATGTATGGTTATACTTGATTACACAGGACATTATACGCGCGTGAAGAAAGAGGAAGATTATTCCAGCAGAGGAAGCTCATATGGTTGGAAGATTGATGGGAGATGGGAAATCTTAATTAAGAAGCTAGAGGAGCATTTTGTCAGAGACTCTTTGTCACCTGAGATAGCTCGCCATTGAGAACAAAGGCCTGCCAGATTGCTGCCTTGTCTAATCCTCCACGAGTGTGCTTCTTCGGGGGTACTTCATTCCTGGGCTTAGATATTTCTTACAGATAAGTTAGTCATTATCCAAGAATACCTTACTCGAAGGTTCGATACTGATAACTAGATACCGGATTTTCGTAAAATAAATTTATTAATAAAACGACATTTATTAATATAGTCTTTGAGTGATCTTGGGGATCAAAATGAACAGGTACCTTAATTTTTTTTAGAATGAAACATAGTTAATAGTTGTTTCTATTTTATGATGACCAATGGATAATTAAATGATTGCGATACTAGACTGAAATCTTACAAGACAAACTTTCTTATCACCCTATTAATTGAGAAAAACTCTATTCATGACTAATATAAGACCTATTTGGATTTACGGAATATAAGTTCGGGGCTTCCTTAACACTTATTTGATAAACGCTGTAAGCTCACGATTAATTACAAAAGACTCATATAACAATGGCATTCTGTCCTCCGGTTTCTTTTAATAATATCTGATTTCTGTAGAACAGATCCGATACTCATTGCTACTTCTCGACTAGCATTTAACTTGTAATGCTCATACTAGACTGAAATGACAAGAAACTGCTTACCATTTTAGGCTGCTTCAACAGTTCATATACAACCCCTATATTAATTATGTAATTAATTACAAACGACTCATTTACATGACTAATATAAGACCTATTTGGACTTACCTAGTAGATATCGTAAACATTTCTTACAAATTCCTTAATAATGAATGTCATCATCATCATAATCTTATATCCTCGCCTAAGCAGTGTGAGGAGACCCTTTGTAGACCTTGACCCAGCTGTCTCAGTTCTGCACCAGCACATTTCTTCTATTCCAATCCATTCCTTTTTTCCTGAAAGCCTCCTTCACTCCGTCTTTCCACTTTAGTCTTAGTCTTCCTCTCCCTCTCTTTCCCTCTACTCTCTTGCCTTGTATGCACATTTTGCTTTGCGGCTTGACTCCATACGTAACAGATGTCCAAAACATCAGAGCCAGTTCCGCTCAATTAGTTCAGTGACTGGAACTATCTTGAGATGTGTCCTTATGGTTTTATTACTCACTCGATCTCTTCTGGTCTTCTCTTCCACCTTCCAAAGAAACCTCATTTCGGTAGCCTGAAGCCTTGATTAATGGTTGGTTGTTGTAGAGTCGATGACTCTGAGGTGTATGTCAAGATCGGAATAAAGGTAGACTTCTTACTTACTTCCTTATTATCAGTTCCTACGTCAGTAATAGAACCTTTAAAGTAAACCATAATCTTCCTACTCTTCCCTCTTTAACCTCTAGGTAGTATCCTGGGTCCCATCCTATACACGATATTTACAGCTTGCATCCCAACCCATCCAACCACTGTCCTCACTACGTACCCTGATGACACATGTGTGTTATCAGTAAATAAGGATCCATTTGTTGCATCCCAATCTCTTCAATCCAATATCTCAGGCCTTCAAGAATGGTGTCAAAATTGGAGAATAATATACATCCTAACAAATCCCATCAAATCACCTTCACCCTTCGTCGTAAACCTACTGTATCCTTTAATAATATTCCACTGAACACTGCCGAACAGATACGTTACCTAGGACTACATCTGAACAAACGTCTCACTTGGAATCCTCATACAAGACTGAAAAGACAAGAAACTGCTCGACGTTTTCGTCTACTTCAACATTTACTGGACAAACGCTCAAAGCTCCCAATCAATTACAAAAGACTCATTTACATCACAGTTATCAGACCTATTTGGACATACGGAGTTGAGCTTTGGGGCTCTACAAAACCATCCAATTCATCTCGTATCCAATCCTTACAATCCAAAATCCTTCGTAAAATCCTCCATACTCCTTATTACGTCACAAACAAACTCATCCATCACGATCTTAAAATCCCATATGTTGCTGATTTGGGCCAAACTAGATACTTATCCTTCCATGACAAGCTCCATACATTCTTGAATCCGTTAGTCTCTCAACTTGCTTCCCATACTATTCCTGATAAATCTCCGTGGCGTCTGAAAAGAAGATGGCCTCGAGACCTTCTACTATAGAACTTTATTGGAGTGCTACCGATGGGTAGTTTCTCCACAAGTGTTTTTTCATGTGATATTGTTCATATTAGCAGATTTACTTGTGTGTAATATTATTATAGTTGTAAATATCAATAAATTAAATTTTGTTTAAATAGTCAGAAGGTCCCGAGGGCATCTCTTTTTCAGAGACCTCGGAAGGTTTGAAACTAGTGGGATGGAGAGGGAATAAAGTTTGTCATAAAGAAATTTCTATCAGATTCGGGTAAAAGTCAGCAAACGTTGGGACATTAAGGTAATTATTGACTTTATCCCTAACAAAGTAAGGAGAACTGAAGATACAAGAAGAAATCGATGGCTTAGTTGAGCCTAAAGTTCTACTCCGTAAGTCCAGATATTTCTTATAATAGTCATGTATAGGAGCCTTTTGTAATTAATTGGGAGCACATGGCGTCTGGCTAGTAAGTGTGGAAGTAGCCTAAAACGGCGTTTTCAATGGAAAAAAATGCCGGTATTATAGAACGATATTGATTTATTACCCAATTCATTTAAAAATAAATGGAAATTTTTAAATTATTTTTAAGCGTGCTAAGAGGTGCCTTAGCCTGTTGGTTAAAGAAAAAAAAGTAAAACATGTTAGAAATATGCTTTAGATATTAAAACTTCATTCGGAAGGACTTACATCCGCCAATAAATATTTATTGGAAAAACTTAACTGGTTCTTGGATTGGGCCTTCTTTATTTTTTGCTCCAATGCTGACCCAGCTATCCCCTTTTGTTGAGAAGGGTCCATCGGGTCTCAGATAACACATACCCGGTCCTAAGTCAGCGTTCTATTTCCCATGACTTTATAGGACCAATAAAATAAATGTTTTGGGTAATAAAATAGAAGTAACAGATAAAGATTCTTAAAAAAATGTATATTCTTTATATTAAAATTTCTGTAGCGCTTCAAACTAAATCATAAAAATCAAATATACTAGTGATGAATATATAATATTTCAGACTGCATGAGGCGTTTAATACGAATAATATATGCATAATATTACTAGATATTTTGGTTTAAATTCACTTTATTCTCACATCGCTTATTTGGACTATGGTACTGCAGATATCTTGAATTTGAGGCTCAGGAGTAATTATTTTTATGAATACACATTTTATTTTTATAAAATAATAAAAATCTAGAGTTACAGTCATAACATACCCTACTTTTCAACGTTTACAAAGTTTGAAACTTCCCCAGTTTTCGTGTTGTTTGGTTCAAATATGAAAAATATTACAAGAATACTCAATTCACAATTATAACATCAATTTTATTTGTTGTATCTGGAATGAGATAATTAAGTTAACCATTTATTCACCGGCAATGTGGAAACTTACTTGACCAATCATCCAGTTACTAAACATTTTTTTTATTCATATCATAGAGTTTTAAATGAGAATAAGAGGCGCAGGGTCTGAATGCATTGCTGTAAATCAAAAGAAAATCCAGCTTTCTTAGAAAATTTTATCTTTTTTATTTTGTTCTTTAGCAAATTTTCCAATTGCCTGGTGTGTTTCACTTTCAGCCGACAAATCAATTTTTGTCACTTAATATCTTTCGATTTGTCATCAAGGAGAATTTCTTTTTTATTGTTTGGCATTAAGATTCTATAAATGGGAGACCTCAATCATGTAAAGATTGGTTAGAAGGATATATAATATCTTATAGATATTTGTATTGTATTGTGGAAATATTTGTAACTATCATATTATTAAATAAAGTAGGTTAAGTAAAATAAATGTAGACAATGGTTATCTTTAGTGGACAAACACGATTTTCACGTTTCTCCTATTATAAATCATACATCTGAGAAATAGTTAAACTTGAATCCAGAAACTTTTTTTTGTTCTTGGTTATTCCTGTCATTTACATCTCTAGAGCCACAATAATAGTTGTCGCTTTTCTTCTAAAAACTGACGTCGTGAAGGCATTTCGCAGTTGCCTCTCCGACGATGAAAAGTACACTGAACCTCACTTTGCCACTCTACACTACAAGAATAACACACATCCACATTCCTCAGTAATATTAACTCATTTCGGACTAAAAACGACTTATTCACTGCGACTGCTGAAATAGAGTATGATCGGAAATGTTTTTTGTGAGATAAATTCAGTTATTTATTCGTCAAAATTAAAAAGTTAATGGAAACGTAAGTAGATTTTTCATACAATAATTTTTGTCGTTAAGGTATTATCTTAACATTATTTGATTTAATAAAATTAATACTATGTCAATAATAGACATAGATTTTATAAAATTAATTTTTGTTATCCTAATTATTTATTATCGGATTATATTTTACCTGATTTATCTTATTATTATTGCATTAAGTCAAACGACATACCTAGAGTAGAATCAATAATCCATCGGCTTCAGGACTAAGCCAGTTTAGTCCCGGCTCGAATATATTAACACATCGCTCCACTGTCTCAATAAACGGGCATTAGCTATCAAAGAGAATGATTCATAATACAAATATTTTATATGAATTTAAGTATCAAATATAGGAAATTCAACCCTTGGCCAGGCGCTATAAAGTCCGTTGGATGGCAGTCAGGTATTTTTGTTATTACCGGGAAATAGAAATTTAATATGACAAATTTGGCTATTATTATTCCCTCTGCTATTCGCTCCTTACAATAATTGTGTTTAAGTAAGCCTCGATATTTAACTGTAAAGTGAAGTGAAAGCAATAAACAGAAAAAATTGTAACCTCTAAGTAACAAACGTGGTGTAATAAAATTGTCAACGAAATCTACCAAGGAATTGAGATATTTCTCGCAAGTTTTTGTTTATTGGTGTTTATTATATTGACTCTTGACAAATATTTACAAATTATTTAAAATGTTCGGTTACATGGAAAATAGCTTTTTTTCATCAATTTTGGACACAATATGTTTTATGAAGCATAAAATCCGGAAAAACTATTACTTATTTATTATTCCTTATTCTGTTTCTTTTTATAAAAATATTTTTAAAAAAGTAACTAATGAAATTTTCATTTTGAAAAGAAAATTTATTTTTATAATTCTAATTTAAGATTATTTTTAAATTTCGTGGGATCATTTGAATCTGCAAAATTAATAGTAAATAATTTTACTTAATAATTAATAGTAAAAAGTCTGTCAACTAGTTGTTTTTTTTTAAATCTTATTTCATATAACTCTAAAAAATATATAATGTGTATTTTTTATTTCTACTTTATCAATTATAAATGATCTCTCTCTCTCTCTCTCTCTCTCTCTCTCTCTCTCTCTCTCGCTCTCTCTCTCTCTCTTCTTCTCTGCTAATGCTGGAGAACTTCCAGGAAGTTTCTGCTTTCTGCCTCTCGGTGTTTTACATAACCCAGGTCCTGTTTGAAGGAGGACAGTGGACTATTTCAATTAACCTCCAGTGGCCACTCCAGCCGGACTAAGTTCGCTAGGGTGGAATGAAATTAATACAGTTAGGAAGACTCCTTTATTTCGTCGTTAGTAAAGCCAATTATCCACGCTAATTTGGCAAGCCTAATAAAAGGCATTTATAAACAATATAAATATAAATATAGATTTCAGTTAAATAATACTCTTTTTAAACTGTTTATTTACTGAATAAATAGGAGACGCTTCGGACAAACTACTCCATTTTAAAGACTGGAGCAATTAAAATAGAAAACCTTAACAAACAACAAAAACATAAAAATACAAAATGTTATTTAACCAAAAAATATAGTATAAATCATTATATACAGCCCCAAAGAATGGAGTTGAAATATAAGAAATAACTCCTTTTCTAGCTAATGCCTGACTAAAACCTTTATTCATTATGAAAATAAAACGAATCCGTTTTTCTTAGCACAAGAAACTAATTTGGGGGAACATTCGACAACACCAATTATTCGCCAGACCTGAAGATATAGAGAAAGGCCCAGAGATTTTCCTCCATCTTCTGAATCTCATTTAGAAAGAAAGGAGAAATCTTAAGGACTGGGAAGTTGCAGTGATCGTTCCTATTTATAAGAAAAGGGACAATCGAGAGTGTGACAACCACCGTGGAGTATCACTTCTCAGTAAACCCAGCAAAGCTATGAGTCTTCATAATAAAACCAGGAATGTTGTTAGAACAAGAAACCACCTATCACTGGAATTCGAGACAAAATCAGATATTCGTCAGGGTTGTAGCTTGAGCCCGCTGCTTTTCATAGTAGTCCTGGATAAAGTGATAAAGAAAGCTAAACTAAGAATGAGACGGTTTCAGTTAGGACACAGAAACTTACAAACCATAAGATTTTATCTGTTAGCTTTCGCGGATAGCCTGGTCTTGCTGGGTTCCAACGACCAAGACTTCCAATACTTCCCAAGACTTCCAGAATTAACCCGGAAAAGACTAAATGTATCCTCATACATTTGAAGAAACTCCGGAGAATAATGAGGGTGATAAGAGCAAGCGGAGAAAGATTAGAGCAGGTTGATAATTTCAAATATCTAGGTCCTCATTTCAACGAAAGCGGCTACATTGATGAGGAAGTTTGTCAGCGAATCGGTGCAGCTGGCAGAGTATTTAGTTTCTTCGAAGGGGTTTCCTGGGTAAAAGAGAAGCTCAAATGATGATCTATAAATCGACGTTCCTCCCTATTCTTTCCTACTCTTCCGAATCATGGACCCTCACCTCGAAACACAAGAATAGGATCCAATCCATGGAGATGCGTTATCTGGAAGGAAGGACACGAGATGGGATACACAACAGTACCAGACGGACTAGTCTCAAAGTTAAGCCGGCTGAGACAATCTTATAGGAGCACAAGCTAAGGTGGTTCGGTCACCTCCTTAGGATGGACCAGGAAAGAACTGTCAGGAAGACGTACGAAACTCGCGTGGAGGGAAGAAGGCCAAGAGTAAGATCACGCATTTCTTGGAAGGAGAGTGTTAAAGAGGCGTTCAGGGGGCGGGATATGAACTGGAGACATCTGGTCCAGACTCTAAAAATTTGGACTCCTCACTGCTTACCGGTAAACGGGGATAAAATGTTTATGATGATGATTTTTTGAAAAGTTTTATAAACATTTTTGTTAATTTTTTTTATAAAAACAACTTAATTCTTAGTTTATTAGCTTCTCACAAAAAGGTCGTTTCATTAATAAATTATCTTATTCAACTCTCTGGTTTTAATTATTTAAAAATGTTTTTTGAACACAACATGGTAGTTCAGTGAATTGCTGTGCTTTAGGTCTGCCTGTAGCAGATAAATTATTTAATCAGTAACCATATTTTAATCACTCTACAGCGTCTCCGTTGGATCTGCAAACCCTCCTGGGTCTCAAACAACCTCTGTAAATTGGCTATTCTTAATGGTTGAGTGATTGAGTTTGCTTTCGGCCAAATAACTGTCTGCACAAACGTTCGTTTAGGAACAGTACACTCTTTACCATTGAACAGAACCCAAGACTATTCGAAGATTAATATATATAGGACAAATCTTAGATAGATACATCCTACTATGAACTTACATATTTGTTATTGACGCCTAATTTTAACATGTTTACTTCACCATAAAATAAAGATTTTTTAAACGTACACGCGTGGTGGTTGAATGGATTTTTTTTTGTTTTAAGTTGATTTCTAGTATCCAATATTTTTGGTTATCCTAACTACACCTTAGCTAGGTAACCGATGCTTTACTGAGCTATATATATATGTATATATAATAAAGTTGATAGATGCAAATACTAAATTTGGTGTTTTGAAATACATAAATCTAAAATGATTTTCTCTGTACAAAAAGAAAATATTTAAATTAAATAAAAACAATTTTTATTATAACAATATTTTGCTCTAACTGGTTTTAATAACTCACTTTATTACACAGTCTTACCTGTGAAACAAGAAAAGACATTTTAAAGTGAATATTGTACACTATTTACAAAACTATTTTCTTTAAACTGTTAAAAAAAAAAACAACAACCGAGAGGAACCTTTCTGCAGTACATTCAAATGAAAAACGTTTGTAGAACGACTTTTAATTTTAATTAATTAATATAAACACTCTAAATAAAAAATCAAAAGAATAAGTAGTAATATTGAATTTTTGAGACTTAATTTATACTAAATTATAAAATAGACTAGCGGTAAAGAAAAGTAGTAAGGTTAGAAAATTCAGTAAGTTAAGGTAAAAGAATGTTAAAGTTCAACAAGAATTAATATAAAGAAATAGAATCTACAACCGGAAGAAAAAGAAATGGAAAAGTGAGCGGCTTAGAGAAGTTGCTAGTCTCTTTTAGAATAGAATACACTTTTAAGTTTCCACGGCCACTATTTATACCAAAAAATTCAGTGGTTTCTTCTGGTTTTGGCCGTGTCGCTAAATTTCTCGCCGTTTCGGCAGACATGCTGCTAGCTCAAGGCTTGAATTAAGCTCATGCCTTGAGGAAGCCACCAGCATGTCTGGCGAAACGTTGGCGAGAAATTTAGCGACACGGTCAAAACCAAAAGAAACCACTGAAGTCTTTTGTAAAAATATAATGTTATATGTTTGAACTAATAAAAAGATAAGAAGCTTCAAAGGAATACAATTGTCACAAATACGATTTAAATCTTGTTGCTGGTAATCTCGCTTTATCAATAATAGTATTGTTGTTTATTTAAGTAACTCTTACTTTTATCAACATGTATCTCTTCTATAAACTGGAATAACCCTAAGGAAGTATCAATAAAATATTTAACGAAACATTTTTGGTTAATAACACTCCTTCCTTCCACTTAAAGTTTAATAAGGGTTTGGGCTATCATTCGGTGTATTATTTTCGATCTATATTATGAATTAAGTACAATTACGAAAAATAATTACACAAAATGTCAGTGGTTGGCGAATATTGATTAAACGTAATAACGGACTGGTGAAATTGTAAGTACTTGCCTATCTATCTACTGTATTTGATATCAGTACTATACTTATTTAATATCTGATTAAAAGTTTATTATTGATTCTAAAAGGCCATTGTGGAGATAGAGGCAACTGATAATCATCTGATGGGATGGCCATTTCGAATAATTATAGGAAATCGAACGCAATAGACAATTCGTGGCGTTTCCTCTTTCGAACTATTTAATCAGACAGCTATGATAAGTTTACCTAATAACTGACTTATCCTACAGTTAAGTAAAAAGTCCTTGATTATGCCGTTCTTAGGAGGGTACGTAAATGGTGATGACCAATCTGTGCAGTGTCAGGTACTAGTTAAACATACCTATCCTATTTATACCTGGATGAGTAAAATTTAGGACTCCCACCGTAGCATCGTCCAAATAGCCATAGTTGAATGTTCTAATAGCTTGTTATTCCATAGTAAATAAAACTATTATTTCCTCACCTGAACTTTCAGATTAATTATTAGTTCTTTTCCCTAATACATTAACATTATAAGCGAAATTAGGAAATTGTATTATGATTTTTTGTACAAACAATAGAGTCTTATCAATATAGTTTGTTAATAAGCAAATACATATATTTATTTATTTAACATGCTTAGTAAGGTCACATTATTTTTATAGCTGGACAATTATGAAAACGACCGACGCAGAATTCGTTTCGTGCCAGCAGGGTCCTAGATCCCATCCCATAGCATCTAAGACGTTTAATCTGGTAACAGCCAAGAAACGGGATTTGAACCCAAAACCTACGGCATGGCAACGCAGCCCTACCAGCCCTAGAATATTCTTAAGATAAAAAAAACTGAGGAATAAAATCCTTAAACTTTCTTATCAGATAACCAAATCACGAATAGCTTCGTGATTTTACATCGAAAATTTGAGAAAGTTTCAGAAGCTAAGATAGTAAAAGTTCTTAAAATTTATCGGTAGTTGATTGTGTGACTGTGAAATTCACCTAAACTTGTTTCTAAATTTCTTATCTTCTTCAAGAAATTAATGAGTTAACTTAGTCGTTTCTAACAAAGCTGTTTTCTTCTCCTACTATTGTAATGTTGCTTAGACACAGATTTTCTCCTTACCTTTCGTAACATGTAATATACATTATAGCCTAATATTTTTTTCCGTATATTATGTATATAAATATATATATATTTATATATATATTGTATATTACATTATAGGCACGGCTGACTCATAAAGAAGTCCATGGCCTGCTCAACCGATCTATCCCGATCGGGACGCCTGATCGAGTGATGGAGACTTTGCTCAGCCTCAGATCTTCACTGACGGCATCCTTCCATCTAGCTTTGGGCCTTCCTCGAGGTCTTACTCCATCCGGATTTCCTTTATACAGCTTTTTAGCTGTTCTTTCTTCGCCCATCCTATATAAGTGGCCCAGCCACTGGATGCGTTGAATCCTGATGAAGCTCGATATCATTAGGTCTCCATATAACTCACTTATCTCCTTGTTCCTTCTGATCCTGAGTTTGTCGTTTTTTCGAATAAGGAATTCGAATGATTTCCTCCTCCTCATCCAAATTCTCATTTATACGGCTTCCTAAATACTGGAAACTTGACAGTCGTTGTGTGTCTTCCAACCGTGTAGCTATGAAGTGGTCGGTTTTGTTTACTATTCTTTATCACCATGATCTTGGTTTTCTCCTCATTCACCTGTAACCCCATTTTTCCAGCTTCCACTTCCAGCCTCTCAAAAGCTTCTTTTAAGATAATCAGCGATCTTCATACTAATACAAGATCGTCAGTATATGCAAGAATACCCAGACTAGGGTTAAAGATGGTTCCCTCCATCAGTAATCCTGCCCTTTTAATGACACTTTGAATTACAATATAGAATAGTAGAGGTGCCAGCGAGTCTCCCTGCCTAAGTCCTGTACTAATCTTAAATTTTTCTGTGATTGAGCCATTTACCCTTACGCTGCAAACTGTGCTTTCCATCGTGCTCATTACCAAACGCAGCAGCTTGGATGGAATACGCATTTCACTCATAGCTCTGAAAAGCTCATTCCTGGATATTGTGTCAAAAGCTGTCCTGAAATCTATGAACAGCATCCACAATGTATTGTTGTACTCTTCAACATAGGACAGTAGGCGATATACAGAGCTATCGAGAATATCGAGATAGGCGGTATTCAGTAGGCTTATTCTTCTGTAATTTTTACATTCTGTAGAGTCTCATTTCTTCTTGTAGACAGGCACTATAATAGACTCTTTCCAGTCTTTCGGGATCTGTTCCTCTTTCAATTATAGCAATTATTATATAAATATTTATATATAACGCGAGAGTTGTTAGTAGGGTACATTAGTTTTTTTATATATATTGCTGGATTCAATATATAATAAATAATAAGGCTGTTTATAGTTTGAGCCAGCGGTGAAAGAACGGATACAATCTCTTGTATTGCTAAATTATTCTAAACAATGCAGAAAGTCACGCATAGCAGAACTGTATTTCTCCAGTGTATAGTTTGAACTGTCTAAACTTATTAGTAAATTATTTACAACTATTTTATTATATAAAAAACTTATACACATATGTTGTCTGTAAATATCAGATCTTAATTGAGCTACTTAATTTTACGAAATTGGGAAAACAATCTCAGGTAATTCCTAAATGTTATTTAAACTTTTTTTCAATATTTTTCAAGCACCTATTTGAAAAATGTTTAAACTTTTTTTTCTTTTATCAATCATACTAATAACATAAATAATAAAATCTTTATTTTCTACTGGAACAATTCCCTTCAGAATAACAATATAAAAAATAAAATACAAACTATAATCTCTTACAGAAGAATATAATTACAATTAATAAATTATTACAATTTAATTAATACACGAAAAATAAAAAATTGCAAATTAAATCCAATAACAATATTTAAAAAAAAAATATCAAAAGAAACAAAAAAGTAGAAATAAGATAACAATAATTATGTACAGAGAAAAATATTATTAGTTACAAATACAACTTTTATGAAAAGCAAAACAACAAAAAATAATGAAGGAGAAATACAAATAATACCAAATATAATTACAGGGTTTGTGAGCAGTCAAATTAGAAGAAAAAGTATGTAACATGTTAAAACACATCATTGATCCATCAATTAAAAACAATTTTTAATCTCATGATAACCAGGACCCCCTCGCCGTTTCAGGCTACTTCAGCATTTAGTAGACAAACGCTCTAAGCTCTCAATTAATTAAAAACCAGTCATAAATATGATAATAATTAAGCCCATCTGGACTTACGGAATAGAGTTTTGCGGCTCCACTAAACCATCGAATTCCTCTGGTATTCAATCCATACAATCCAAAATCCTCCGTAAAACCCTCAATGCTCCTTACTTTGTCGCGAACGAAGTAATCCATAATGACCTCAATGTCCCATTTGTTGCTGATTTGGCCCAGATATAGAATTCCATCGATATGAGAATAATTATATTTAACTATAAGGTCGTTTAATAGCTGTGCATGTATTAAAATATCAATAACTGGTTGAATTTGTCGTTTTGTCACAATTTAATGCATTATTTTATGAAATAATTGAAAGTACAAATGATCTAAGTATAGTTGAACTTCACGATGCTAAAAATGAAAATGAAGTTCATTAACATTTATATAAATACCTTGTTTAACTATATACTAATTATTTTTTCAATCAAATTATTGATATTTTCTATTGATCTTATGCAGCCTATGTTTTGATTAATAAGTAAACTACATGAAAGTTTATATAATTATTGTTCGGAGTGTCAGTATATGTGAAAACCAGACAAGCGTTAAAAATTGAATTTTACAAATTTTAAATTTAAATGATTCAGAATATAATTTATTTAGAAATTTCAAAAAAATAATACAGTATTCCAATGTCTTGAGTTTTCACTTCTGTCGGGAGTCCTCGTGACTGTCTAGTTATTATTTTTTTTTTTTTAGTTTTTTCCTTTTTCCTTTTTTAATGAACACTTCGGCTTCAAAGGAAACGAGTCGCTTATTTGTTGGCACATTCCTATGTACTATATTATGTATCTTGTAATTAATTATTTACCATACAAACTCATTACATTATATAATAATAATTAATAAAAATAAAATATTATAAATTACATTAAAAAAAGCTCGTACCACTTCGTCCCGTGAACGGCTCTGGGGTTCAGTACATGGTCTCGCTCAACTTCCAGATTTTTCTCATTTATTTTGGGTACCCTATTTTTATAACATTTTATAGAGGATGGGTGAGCCCTAGGAGGGGGAAATAAAATTCTTGCCTGATTTGAACCAGGATTTACGGCATGGCAACTCAGCGCTCTACCACTAAGCCCCCTACTCCCTATAAGTTACATACTATAACATAATTAAAAAAATAGCACAATTTTGTTTGTAGGCCTAAGAACTATTAAATTAATATATTAACTAAGGAAATAACCGCCTTTTACGCAATAACAGCTATCTACAGAATAGATCTAATTTGTTTGTGTTTATTGCTATTACCTCCTTGCAGGGCCGTTGTCCATGAAAAAGTACAGTCTCTACCATGTACTGAACCTCAGACTCCTTTGCGGGTGATAGTGGTTACAGGTTTATTGCTATTACATACAAATTCAATGTCAATAAGAAATTTTCAAACTAATCACAATTTTTCAATTATTTTTTCAACCAGTGATACAAATAGCTTATTTTCTTAAACTACTTGCTAACACAAATTTATTTAATATTACTAACTGAGTCGCCCAAATGACTTCTTCATTACCTTTTGAAGGCGCGGTTATCGAATCTAGTCTTCAGAAACTAATTTATTTTTCTTTCTAACTGCTGCGATTAACCTCTTGGTTGTGGGCCTCTATTTTAAAATGAAAACTTTCAAATCGAAGGAAACTCTAATTCCCTAAATATTTATGCAAATGCTATTCAAGTAATAAAAAGAAGAAAGACACGCGTAATTTTGTTTAAAATGTTTGGGTTTTTTCTCTGTTATATAAAAAATAATAGTTTTCGAAGTGTAGTAAATTCTTGGCCTTTGGGCTGGTGTGGTATTTCTTCTGGTTGATGTTTTAATGCATTTTTTCTGGGGAGCGGAGTTGCCATGCCGGAAATCCTGGTTCAAATCCCGCTGCGGGTAAGACTTTTATTTAGTCTGTTTGCAGTTGGAGATTGATCATATTGGATCTAGGATCCTCCAGGGGCTCACCCAGGCTCTATAAAATATTATGTAAATAGGGTACCCAAAATAAGGGGGAAATTTGGCGGTTGAGCGTGACCTAGGACAAGCCACCCCCTTGCAGAACCGTTGTCCTTGAAACAGTACAGTCTCTACCATGTACTGAACCCCACACCCGTTCACCGTACAGGGTAGTGGTACAGGGTTTTTTTTGTTTGTTATTTTAATAAATTCGTAAGACTCCAGTGCGGGTAATGTATTACAAAGCCCTCATCTAGAAAACGAATATTGTAGTCAGATTTTCATATTCCATATTATTGGACATGAAATAACTTATAAGCATACTAATATATATATATATATATATATATATATATATATATATATATATATATATATATATATTGGTTTCTACTTATCTTGACTGTTGTAGAAATATATTGTTTATGGTTCTCGAGTTGAAATAACTGACTGAAACTCGAGAACCATAAACAATGTATATATATATATATATATATATATATATATATATATATATATGAAAAAACAAAAGTACCTAATAAGGCAAAAATGTACGTTATAAAATATTACAAAATCTCAAAAGGGGCATAAAATACTGGTTGAGACATGAATGAAAAAATTTCAAACATAAAGGCTTCATTTTTTAAAATAACCGTAACAAAAATACATCAAGGAATATATTATTAGTAATTGCATTTGGGCCTTTGGTCTGGTGTGGTGTTTCTTCTGGTGATGTCTTAATGCATCTTTATTTAGACAGATGGTTTTGTTTCATGCTATTCTATATTTTAGGGACGTAAAGCTTTTTGTTTGGCACTTGACATTCGTACTTTTAAAAGAGTATTCCGTTCAGAACAAAAAAAATGTGCAAACTAGTGGAGGAAAGTCATTAAAATTGGATTCGACTACAGAAGAATGCCGTGAACTTATTTAATTTACTATCCATATTTATTTAAACTTTTCCAAAAGTCAAGCTGTAACCTTCCTTATGATTCAATAGTTGCATTTGGGCCTTAGTGGAGGTGTGATGTTTTTTCTGACTAGTGTCTTGCTGCATTTTGAGGTTAGAATGTCCATTATTTGTTAATTGTTCCTATTATATTAATATGTCTCTGTTCTGAAGGTGCCTGAATTAGCGAAATATAGACAGGTATTTTTGTTTTCTGTTTTTATAGAAACTTGATATTTTTCGTTTGAAATTTCACCATCCATGCTTTTAAAAAATATTCACTTTAGAACAAATAAAATTTACAAACTTGAGTATGTAAAAACCTTTAAAATTGAATTTGACTGAAGCAAAAGGCCAAGAGTATTTTTTTCTTTATTTATCGGATATTTTATTTAATCTTATCCAAATGTTATTAAGATTAAGATTTACGCTTTCTTAGGTATTTCTGTCTTTCTGAATTTTGAGGTTAGGATGTGCCTTGTTTTCCTCCTGCACTATTATTTTCTCTCTCACCTAAAGATGAGACTTATTTTTTCTGTTTGGAATTTTTCCATTTATGTCTTCAAGATTATTCAGTTTAGAACACAAAATGTACAGAATCATGTATTAAAAACTGTAAAATTGAATTAGACTGTAAAGAACAAATAATCATATTATGAGAAAGTAAGAAAAATAAACAGTATTACAAACATACAACAATTCTTTGAGTTCGAGTAATTGAGTCGTTCATTTCCAAAACGTCCTGTATCCATAAGATGACAATTTTGGCCTGAAGTAAAGCCTATGTATTTAAATTAGGGCCTACCAATTTGGAAATAGTTTCCTTAAATTAAAACAAAAATGCTGGATTTATTTGGTCATTGTTCAAGAATGATATTTTACATTGTTATTTAGTTATTTAAAAAATTTGTTTGGATTAAGGTCGTTTTGGAACCAAAAGATGGATAAGAGTCGGTTTGAATAAAAAATAAAGGGCAAGGGACAGTTAGAATAAAAAAACTACACAAAAACAGGTTTATTCTTGTCTAAACTAACAAAACTATTATGAAATAATATAAACTTGTCAACATGGTTGTTATTGAAGGGAATAGTCCTACTGAATGTAAATTTCTTTTAAAATTCTTCGGGGACCTCCATAAGTCCACCTTCGTTTTCATCATCTGACTGCGCATTATCATTTTCTGGATTTTCATTTCCAAAAATAATGTTTTTCTAATAGATAAAATCTTCATTATATGCCCAATTTGATCCAAAGTGAAGTTCAAGAAGATTCTTGACATCTGTGACATTAGGAGTCTTGACAGGCACTCCAGGAAAAAGAAACGGCACTTCAAAATCTTGAGTTTTATAACAAGGCTTTATGACGTTTTTACATTGTACATGATTCGTGTTATACCAAGGCTCTCCTGAGACAAGGACTTGAGTGTTGGGCACATTGCTTTTAGTAATTATAAACCTTTTAGCACTGGCAAATTTAAAGTGCCAGGATTGCGGTTTCTTCTGAACATATCACAGGCTGTATTCGAGTAGAAGACATTGCAGTTTTCAATGTAAATTGGAATGTGATTTCCATCATGAATGAAAATTCACAACTTGAACTATTAAAATTTTAATTAGCTTAATACTGGCTTTAAAAAGAGAGTGTACACGTATGAAAAATCTTAAAAAAATACGCAACACTGTAATATGTAAAACAGTATAATTACCATCAATTTCAAAGGTGCATAAAAACATATCCTTTCTTCAAAGGTAGCGAGATCTTTTTTCAAGCGAATCAGCAGGTCTACCACAACAAATTTCAGCTTTGAAATATTGGACAAAGATGTATAAATTAGTATTACAGAGGAAAATATTACTCCACTGAATTACAATGTGGGATAGAGGACGATTTGAAAACAAAATAGTCCCTGTTAGGTGGTGGCCATATTGGATTGGATAAAGGACGTTTAGAAAGCAAACACGTATTTCTCACAACTTTGAGATTTATTTTAAATGGTTTAAAGGACGTTTTGCAACTAAATATTTGGTTAAATTGATAGGAAAAACTTTATAGATTTTCAAG
Organism: Troilus luridus; assembly: GCA_964056705.1. Lineage (NCBI taxonomy): Eukaryota > Metazoa > Arthropoda > Insecta > Hemiptera > Pentatomidae > Troilus > Troilus luridus. The sequence continues at coordinate 111,914,023 of OZ057414.1, read as the reverse complement.
CTGACAGTAACTCAATTTCGAAAAAAATTGGATATGGGACGATTTGGAAATGAGCAGCTCAATTTGAACTATTATACAATTGGAACTATTGGAGTTTGTCTGCCTATAAAAATTAAATAGTCTTTTCTATAAATTAAAACAAGCTTATAGAAAATCATCTGAGCATGGAGGAAAAGAAATAAGAAATTATAAATATGACCAACAGAAATGTCTAAGTCGATTTACGTCATATTACTGGCAAGAAACAAGTCTACTGAAATAGTAGACTGTAGGAGATTGAAGACTGACGTGTGGCGGGAGAACTAAGGGCTTTGCTCGAAGCCTATCGTGTGGAGAAAGTTCAATATGGACCAAAGTTCAGTTTAATTACTTAGTTAGGTTCAACGGAGCATACGGTTTGGCAACAAGAGATATTTTTGGAAGTTGTTTCGATAAATAGATAAATAATGCCATATTTTTTATTCGGATTATTTCTAATCTTTGTTTTTTTTTTGTTTATTTAACGTCACTTTATGTTGCTATGGCTTATCGGACGATGCTACAATTACAGCTCTGATTTTTTCCTACCCATGTTTAATTAGGATAAGGATCTTATTAGCCGGGCTACCACCCCCGATCTTGGGCTTAGTTGGTTGTCATGCTAACCACTAGACCACAGATCGGACCATTTCTAATCTTTTCAAAAATAAAATAAAATAATTTTTCATTTGGGTGACTTAATTTCAATGATAAAAACATAAACCTCCCTTATAATTTGACTTATTATTTTTTATTTGCCTGTTTAATTTTAAGTCATAAACTTCTTTTCAATATTAATACAAGGTTGTATTTTTTCATTGATATACCTACTCGTATTGATAGATAATTCAGCAATTAATATTGCTAATTAAAGTCTAATTTAACAGCTTTGTTTGTTTGTTTGTTCATTTAGGCTCACTTTATACTGCAATGGCTAATCAGACGAGCTACAATGGGAATTCTAAACTTTTCCAATACAGGCTTAATTAGGACATGGATTTTTAACGAGTATCTGACACGGCCACTTATGCTTTTTTAAGTTTATTTATGCTTTTTTATATATTTAAGGATATTTTTAAGCCTTGACAGAGTTTTACAGCTAAAGAGACTAGGCGGTTTAGGCTGTGCGTAGATCCTAAAAACGTTGCCCCCCTTTTCACCCCCTTACGAGTAGAATTTCTTATCGGATGGCTACGTCATACAAAGAACACAACCCCCAAGTTTCAGGTCTCTACGATCAGCGGTTTAGGCTGTGGATTGATCCGAACAGCCTAGACCGCTTTCAGGACAAAGAATTTATATGTATAGATGGCAGCTACATGCGGAAGATTTTACTGCATGGATTATTTAAGTGTTCAGAGTAGAATAATATGGTATCAAAAAGTTATCTGGGGCAGACCCGGAACATGATTAAAACCTTAACTTAAATAAATATTTTACTTTTTGATTATACAAAAAACAGTAAAATATGCAGTTAAGTGCTGGTATTAATTCCCAATAAACCATGAAAACATTAGTTACTTACCACGCAAACAACTGAGGAAAACATATCACTTTTCATTCAAACCATAAAAGCTATATAACTATTAAATATATTGAAATAGAAGCGTACTAAGTGAACCGTCGCATCGTAGAAAACTTCAACAGTCGTTTAAGATAAGTAAGAACGGCTAATCGTCCCGATATTGTGCCGAGCAGAAAGGCCAGATAGTTATGAATCAGGGAATACCAATTTTAATAGCATTTATTGAATTTCGGTTTTTCTAGTTTTGGCAAGGTTTTAAGGGCTGTGCGACGGTACAACTGTACAAACACGAGAAATAAATTACACATAACATCAGGGAAAGAAGTTCTATGGGCATGTTTTCAGAAAAATAATGACAGACTACAACATAGTGGTTAGGAGTAAGGCTAAGAACGAATTGGGTGAAATAAACTCAGGAAGATCCAAATAGGATGTAGGAAGTAAACATTTCCTCTGAAGATATACCAAACAGAAACACTTAGGGCGAAATAATCGAGAAAGTGGAACTATAACTTATAAATAAAGAAAATAGAATCGGGAAGAAGTTGACAGAAGATAATAAAAACGAGCGCAGTGAATATATGTGAGGTTTGTGGGAAGAGAGTAAGAAACAAAAGAAAAAAGACACTGCCTTTTGTTTGAAGCTGTTGTCCCCTACTTAATCCCATTTGTTTTATTTTTTAGTCACAGTATATCTGAATCTAAAGTAATTTTATGCATTTTTCTACATTAATTTTATTAAAAAACAGTACCCCTACTAGCGAGGAGTTGAATGGCTCAGTGGTAGAGGGCTGAGTTGTCCTCCCGAAGGTCCTGAGTTCAAATCCCGCTCGCTGGGAGACTTCTATTTAACCTGTTGGCTGGAGATGGATCCATCAGATAGGATCCTCCTGGGTTTTACCCAGCCTCTGGAAAGTAAGGTCTCAGAATAAGGGGGGGGCGGCTGGTGGTTAAGGGAAATCTAGGACAAATCACTTCCCTTCACAACGGTTATCCAAGAAACCGTACAGACAGTACCATGTATAGAACCCCAGGCTCTTCACGGGTTGTAGTGTAACAAGTTTTTTTATAGTATTCCTACAACCCAAATAAGTTCTTGAATTTATTACAAACCAGAGAGTAGAGACTGTTTCTAGTCCGAGATCAATCGTCAGGTTTTTCCTCTAATTAAGAACATCCACAAGAAAGCAGATAGACCCCGTGAGGGTCTCATGATCCATCTATGGCTGTTATCAGATTAAATAATTAATCTGCGATAACTGGATTTGATAAAAGGACCGTCATCATGCAACTCAGGACCCTACAGGTTATATTAGGGACTATTGGTGTATCTAATACTATAGATAGTATAGTAGTATACTGGAGTGCTCATTTTACGTCTCATTGTGTATGAACTGGCAGATTGTAATATTTCAATAAAGTGTATATATAAATTGTATATGAGACATTAAGTTAGTACAAATTTAGATTTAAGCCTTATAATGTAGGACATTTGATTAAAAGGAACACAAAAAGTAAAATATGATAAATTTAATACAAAATAAATAAAAAAATTGTGAGAGAAAAATCTATGTTAGAGGGTTTTTATCCGAACAGACTTATTTAATAAATAAAATTGCTTACCTTTCTGTAATAAAATATTACCTTAATCAAGGAGAGTACAGGCTATGTTAGGAACTCGGTTCGGGAGAAATGAAAATACTTTGTAGAGGGAAATAAGACTCTTCTGAGAACGGAAGAACAAATAGATTGAAATATTAAAGAAGTAAACCCAAAGAAGAAAATATAAGACAAACAAAGAAAATAATTTATTTTATATTTATTATTCTTATGATGGTGATAATTTTTAAATATTTTTATTTTGAAGATAAAAGATTTGTCCAGGCCGGGATTCGAATCTGAGTCTTCTGTAAGAGTTCTGCGCTAGAAAATGCAGAAGACCCGGGTTGGAATTCCGGCCTAGAAAAAAAATTAATAAATAACAGTGTTAAAAAACAAACAGAGAATGAGGTACCTTAGTGAATAGGGAGCTGAGTTACTTTGCTGAGGCTCCCGGGTTCAAATTCAGCTCTGCGAAATAAATTATTTAATCTGTTCCCAGCCATATGTGGTTCCTTTGGGATCCGCAGATCCTTCCTGGGCTCACCCAGCCTCTATAAAGTGGGGACTCTTAATTGGAAAAAAATCTGGGATCTCGGGCAAATCACATTGTTCTAGAAACTACAATCTCTACCGTGTACTAAACACTTGATTAATAGCCAGTCCTCAAAAGTTTTCGTTCCTGATTATTACTACTATCTCATTATTAAAAAAGTTTTAAATTAAAGGAACGTATGGAGACAGATGATCCAACTTTGAGAATATTAGCAATCTAGAAAATGATTAAGTATGGCCTAGGAAATACCTGACGGTGCAGAAGTTGAATGTGTGACAAGTACAAATGGGAAGCCAACCTATCCTGTATTGAATCTCTTCCTTGGCTCTTCTCCTCATCACTCATTCTCCTGTCGTATTTCCTTCTTCCTGGATATGTGATTTAACAATGTTTATTTTTTTATTCATAAATATTATATTGAATAATAATAATAATTGTGTTCTTAAAGAGCTACAAAACAGTTAACAGTCATCTAAGGGAGACTGATCACTCTACAAATTCTAAAAGCATAATTTAGAAAATTGTTTTGTAAATAATTTATATTTATAAAAATTCAATTAAAGAATGATTTTCCATGTTATTATAATGGGTATAATGATATAGCCCGTGTAACATGGTAATTGGGAAATTGAAGCAAAGAGGAACTGCTAGTCGTAAAGATGGACTTCTGGAGAAGGGTAGTCGGGATATCTAGGATAGGAATTCTGTAGTCCAAGAGATAATGGGTACTCACAATAATATTCTCGAAAACATCAACATAATGCGATTAGAGTGGTTTGAACAACTACTGAGGATAAAAAATAATGTAATGCAAAAAATGACCATGTCCTGAAGGAGGGAGAAGAAGACGAAGAAGAGGCCATCCAATAATTTCTTGGCTGAACCAAGTACAGACATGGCAGGATACGACCTCAATGAAGAAGTTGCACTTTATAGGAAGACCTGGGAAAAAATGGTATCATAAAATTTGGTTGGATTACTTTGGGAAACTCTCAAGAAAAAAAGAACATACAAATTTAAAAAAAAGTAAACGGAATTAGGACACATGGTCCGATCGTACCAGAAAGAAAATTGATTGTATCACTAAAACCTTTGAAGTGTAATGGGGCTCATTATGTAGTAGGAACTGTACTGAATCCAAGAGAACGATTGTGCAAGGCAGTGATTTGAACGTGATCATCCTTAATAAACAGATTTTCCCTGTTATTTAAGAATACCGATTTTAAGCTTTCTGATAAGCCCACAAGCCCAAGGATGCTTTCCAGACCCTACCACAGAGTTGATTCAAGGATATTAACAGTATACATTATTCATCTGCCATTCTCGGGCTCCCTAAGTGAATCGGTAAGAGATTCATTAAATATTTAATCGAATTTCAATAAGCTTTGGAAGTATAAAAGGCTATGTTAAGAAAATGAAGGAAGCTTAAAAGGTACAATATTGCCGAGAAGAATTGTGCAAAAGAAGAGAAAATACAATGGAAAATTTTTAAGGTTGAGTATTTATTTAAAAAAAAAAATTTAAATCTCACCACACAAAATTTGAGTGAAGAAATGAGAGCCAAGTACTCACAAGGAATGAGGAGCTGAAGAAAAATTTAAAAACTGTAGATATAATTTTTTGGTTCGTATGATTATTATATAGGTTTGGCGAAATACAATTTTAATGGAGATGATTTCATATTTTATTTAATCTACTTCTGTGACCTATAAATTAAAAAATATATAATAATATATATGACGTAAGTCAACAAGATCCAAATTAAAATAATGTTCAAAGAACATTCTTCCCCTCGTATACATCGCAAATTGCGAGAACGCAGGGACATGGGATCAGTAAAAAAAAAGGATATGTCTATGTCCGAGGGTCGAACCAGGATAGCTCAATTGGCAGAGCTCCAGGCTAGTGACCTGGGCGACCCGGGTTCGAGTCCCGGTCCTGGACATATCTTTTCTTTTCAAATAAAAATATTTAAAAATTAATACAGTCAATAACAAATAAAATATAAAATTTTTAAAAAATAGTTCTTGTGTGTTCTTTAAAGCTTCTTGTGTAACAAAAAATAGGAAAATTGTTGCTCTCTATTCCTGTATACATAAATCCTGGTTCCAACCGCCGACAAGTTCTTTTCTTTTAGCCTAGAGCAAAGCATTTCAGCTTTTTCTTTCGTTAAGCCAAGATCCCTAACCAAGACGTTAAGCTCGATTTGAGTAAACAGTTTAGGCTCTTGTTCATCTAACTCCGATTGTACATCAGAAAATACTTCCGTTGGAATAGAATTTAAATCAGCTGGTGGTTCAGGGACCGGTAAATCTATACCGTACCCTATTGGGCGAATGTTAGGGTAGCTTATTATCTTCTTGTTTTTTGAGTTATGACCAGTAATATCGAAACTGCAAAAGTAGCAATCATCGGAATGATTTCTTGGCTCCCTCCGTATCATAAGAACAGCAAATGTAATTGTTTTCTTTCTCCTTTTTCGACCATTTTTTTAGATATTCGACACATACATAACATACCTTATGCGGGGCCCAAGATTTATCCTGATCACCAAGTTTAGCTCCAAAGTATGATAGGTAAACCTTTTTGACAAAGTGTGTAATGTTTCTTTGGTGTTTTTAATCAAAAACTCACCACAAATATAACAAAAACTGTCAGCAAAGATTTTACAACCGCTATTAAACATTGTACTGAGCACATGTACAAGAAACGTGAAAGTGAGGTTAGAAAAAAGAATCAAACTTTTTTGGCCACCAAATGTGTTCTAGCATTGCTACCAACTTCATCCACACCAATAGACCTAGTTTTTTAGTTTAATATTTAATATTTAATATTTAAAATAAATAAAGCTGTTCAATTCTTTAAAAATCGCTTAATTTAATAAATTTAACTATAAAATGTGAAGAAATTGTGGGTGATATAGCCTTTTTCATATCATATTTGGATTCAGTACCCTAAAAACTATAGGAATAAGGTATTTTCAGTACAAATTTTTTTTAACGTTGGTCTGTGTAGTTTATTTGCTATAGCCGAATTTGAACCTTCTGCTCAGCAAATCAGTACTTTTTTCGTACCGTTTGCTATGTTGCAAATTATTGATATGCGAAAATTCCTTCCATTACTATGCTTTGAAGTAGGCTCCGGTGATAGTGTTTTAGGCCCCAGGATTCACTTCCATATGTGAGAATAGGAATGTATGTCGAGCGGTAAACAGCCAATTTAGTTTCTTTTGTGACTTCTTTCGTACTCAAAAACTTTTTATTCATAGCAGAAAACATCATACCTGAAGTGGCAATTCTGGCACTGATTTCACCATTCAATTTCCCATTCTCAATTATGTTCACGCCCAAATTCTTAAAGGTGTGGACCTGCTCAATAGTCTTCCCATTAATTTGAATACTCATATTCTTTTTCGTTCTGGATACAAGCAAACACATGGTTTTGGAAGTACTAATGACCATTTTTCTGTTTATCATCTCTTATGATCACTTAATCAATCACTGATCTCACTGAACACAATAAAATGGTGTTTTATATTATTAAAGAATTGTTAAGTACAGTAAATTGTTTGAGCAATTTTAAAGTGAAGTAATGAATATCCTTAATAGGTGATTTGTCCAAGTTTTTCCCCCAATTAAGGGTACCCACTTAATAGAAGTTGAGTGAGCCTCAGGAGGGTCCATAGATCCTATAAGCTCCATCCGTGGTCGCATTTTATAATCTTGTATTCATTTACAAGCTTTACTACCCTTCAGTGCAGAGTAAATTTTTTTAAAGATTTTTTTATTGCACATTGACGTTGATAGTGTAAACCGGTTTCTAAAGTTATAAATAAGAAGAAAATAAACTCAAGAAAAATAAAACAAACTGTTAAAATAATTGAGAAGCAAAGTGACTTGAATATATAGCCAGACCAATTTAATTAATCCACTGATTAAATAAAAAGAGACTCGACATCGATTGGCTGAGACCGACGACTTTCTCGTTTTTTGTTTTGTTTCTTTTATCGGAAAATCGGAATTCTTTTATTTGAGGTGGATAGGGAAGTAAAAACAAACGCTGCCTAAGTTTTCTTTTCTTTTTTTTTATCGCAACTGGTCGTTCAATAAAAGACACAAGAGTGTTATACAACCGCCATTGCTGAACATATAAAAAGAAATAATCGGGAAAAAGACCTAGCCAAACTGATGGAAAGTGTCTTACACCAGGAGGAACCAAAATGACAATATGTGGTATTTTCTGAAGCCTTAATGCGAAGCGACGAAGTGTTTATTAACGGTGTTTCAATTTAAGAGTTTATGTTTGAATTCTTTCAGTATTACCCTAACTCATATTGTATGCTTTTTCAATCTAGAAGTATATATAAGGAAATGAGAAATACTACCAAAGACATTGCATACCCTACCTGTTTCAGCGAGTAATTTAGGTTGATTTCCCCATTTAATGTTAGTTCATTAGCGAACTTCTGGCTGAATGGCTAGGCGAGATAGCAGAGGTGAAGTTCAAAATTATGCTCTAAGATAAGGAAGAGTTCCATCTCAGGACTGGAAATTGTTTCATGGTTTTTGGCACAAATGTTACTATGCGGGGAATCTTTTTGAAGAAAAAAAAAATACTTTAGAGAGTCACTTATCTAAATTTCAATTATCGAAAATGTTTTAATTATTCAGATATTCCGAGGAATTACAGAAATGATACTAGGAGGGGTCGACATTCCCATATTTAGAAAATAATTTTCTCATATTTTTGAATTTTTGAAAATATTATTTAACACTTTACTTTTGTACAAAAAATTTAAACATTTTCGTTCACGTGCCTTATAATAGTATTCCCAATATTTTATTAATTATATTTTAAAAATTTACTCTTATTAGTCATTTCACATATTTCGATTCTGTGTTAAAAAGTGTACTTGCTTTTTAGTCACACTCAGATTGAAAACAAAACAAACAATTTAGAGCGTTTAATTTGTCACTTAACACAACCTACGAATAGTCAAATAATGCCAAAAAAAAACCTGTACCGCTACAACCTCTTGGGTACGTGGTAGAAACTGTACTTTTTCTTGGGCAACGGTTATGAAGTAAGAAGATTTGTCCTAGATCACGCTCATTAGTCAGATTTCCCCATATTTTGACTACCCACTTTGTAGAGGCTGGGTGAGCCTCAGAAGGGGCACTGATCCCGAAGGATTCTCCCCTGCCAATCCTGTTCTGTTCAATGTAAAACCATATGTAATTTATACTTCGTCGCTGTCAAAACAAACCGGCTAAGTACATTTTGGGTGATTTTACAGAAGAGAAATAAAAACGTGACTGTAGACATGAATTTTTTTTTCAGAACTATTGAAGAGAAGTATCAATCAATCATGTCTGTCATGTTGGTGACCTTAATAGGTGCCTTCCTTAGTGTGTAATTCAACCTGTAGATTGCGTTATTGTTACTAACTCATTTTCATAAAAAGTTGTAGATAGGAGGTATTGTTTCGACAGCGACGAATTGTTAGTTAAATCAACCATGTAAGCTCGTCTGTTAAAAACGTCTAAATGTTTGTTATTCGTTTTTTATTAGTCACTTTTATTTAGTTTATTTAATAGTATAGTAATACTCAACATACAATCAATGTAAAATGACCATACTTCCTTCCATCCTGAATAAAATTATTCATTACAAAATATTCGAAGAATTATTCAAATAATCATGATTGTGCTAAAGAAACGATCGCCCTAAATGGCCCTATCAATAGGCTATCAGCCGGAGCGATAGATGATGATAGGGTTGGTCATCATCAGTTGAAGAGCTGGAGTCCCTAGTCGATTCCGCAGCCGGGGCGAAGCTGATGAAGCTTCCTTAATGACGCATCATCGGCCTCAGTTGATCAGCGGTGGATAGATAGTTCTCGTCTGCGGTTCTGCCATTAAACATTTAAAAAAGATTTTCAGTAGTCAGCAATAAAATGAACTTAAAATTAATTGAGAGAGGGAGGGAGGGAGGGAGAGAATTGTAGATAGAGCGAGAGAGAGAGAGAGAGAGAGAGAGAGCGAGATAGAGAGAGAGAGAGAGAGAGAGAGAGAGAGAGAGAGAGAGAGAGAGAGAGAGAGAGAGAGAGAGAGAGAGAGAGAGAGAGAGAGAGAGAGAGAGAGAGAGAGAGAGAGAGAGAGAGAGAGAGAGAGAGAGAGAGAGAGAGAGAGAGAGAGAGAGAGAGAGAGAGAGAGAGAGAGAGAGAGAGAGAGAGAGAGAGAGAGAGAGAGAGAGAGAGAGAGAGAGAGAGAGAGAGAGAGAGAGAGAGAGAGAGAGAGAGAGAGAGAGAGAGAGAGAGAGAGAGAGAGAGAGAGAGAGAGAGAGAGAGAGAGAGAGAGAGAGAGCAACGGAGTATTTTATATGTTCTTTCTACTCCAGATGGTAAACTTTTTATGTTTGTTGGAGTTTTTACTTTTATAAATTTCGTAGAAAAATATTTTTTTACCACGCTAACATTTTGCTATGGGGAAATAATTCAGTATTTTCTAAGATATGAAAGCGTGATTTTGGTAACGGAGCCTAAACAGTTTGCAATATCAAGGAAGTCTGGGGAGAAGGCAGCGTGAGTGCTCTGTTCAACGGTGGTTTCAGAGATTCCGAGGTGGATACTTGTGGCATATAGACAAAGAAGACCGTGGAAGAAGTTCTGCCTTTGATGACAGTGTTCTCCGAGCATTGGAAAAAGACAAGTCTTATAGAGGGATGTGATTTGTGTTATAACACGCTTACCCGCCAGGTATTCCCCCCAGTTAATGGTGCCCACTTTATAGAAGCAGTATGCCGTAAGGTCCATTAGTAGCTGTGGACAGATTAAACAATTTATCTGTCATAACTGAATTTGAACCCAAAACCTGCAAATCAGCACTGTACACACTGCACACTGCTATGCCGAAATACATCGCTAATCAAGTAATACATCACAAACAATATTTTATAACAATCAATTTTTTTCGGTAATTATTCCGCAGAGTGTCGCTTCGTGTTGAGTCACAAGTTTTAAATTTTCATTCGTTTCCCTTTTAATATTTTCCAAAACACAAGTTATCATGAGCTTTAATATGGAAATGAGAATGTAATTCCGGGAAATTTGTATACTTCGGTAATCATTTCATCTAGAAATGAACGTTTCAACAAACATATATAATCTATACTTCGAAATGTTAGTTGAAACTTTTATTTCTTGATGAAATGGTTACCAAAATCTACTTATTACCTATAATGACGTTCTCTTTTCCATACTAAAGCTCAGAATACCTTTTAGTCCAGGATCCATTTTTGCACTTTATTACTATCAGGCTGAATCTTCGTGAATAGCTTCGTTTCGATGAGACGCCCAACAATTTCATTGTTGCGGAAATTCTCGATGGTGGTAGCTAACAGAGGTAGCAAGGATAAAATATGTCGATTTGATGATTCTCAAAAATGTATTACTAATTGGGTTTTTTTTGTTAAATCTCAAGATAATTATCTAAATTATTTGAAAAAATATTTGTCCTACAAAATGTATGGTTTGATCAAAGAGTCCCCTCCTTCCAACATTTATCGATAACGAGGTCATCAAACTGATTACTAACCAGTTGTTTTTTGTTTTTTTTATTTATGGAATGAGGAGACTCTTTGATCAAACCATACATTTTGTAGGACAAATACGGTTTCAAATAATTTAGATAATTATCTTGTGATTTAAGAAAAAAAAACCCAGTTAGTAATACATTTTTGAGAATCATCAAATCGACATACTTTATCCTTGCTACCTCTGTTAGCTACCACAATCGATAATTTTCGCACAGGAAATTGTTGGGCGTCTCATCGAAACGAAGCTATTCACGAAGATTCAGCTTGATACTAATCAAGTGCAAAAATGGACCATGGTTCCTGGACTATTATATTTTTGCAACAAAAAAAAAAAATGAAACGAATAAACAGTCAACACTGGTAACTCAACTCGAAGCAACAACCTGCGGAACAAATACCATTTTTTTCTGTTACCGATTATAATTAATTAATATGACTTATTTTATAAATTATCAAACTCACTTAAAGAAGAAACAAGAAGAGGAATTTAAAAATATCTCTTTAGTCAAATATCATCAATTCTATAAAGCCTGTCCTTAGTCCTGGGTCGTATTGTGACGTCATCGTCGCGGCGGTCGTTCGATGACGGCATCAGTGACGTAATCTGACGTCATAACCGCGGAACGATCACTCTAGATGGCGCGATATGCAAATTTTATTACTCGATTACAGGCCAAATGGCGCTTTACGCCAAGTACTAGCTTCCACCATGTAATGGCGTGACCTGGGCTAGTCGAGTATTTACTAAGAAAGGCTAGTCATATATCTGATATTATTAACAGCTCTGCGGTGTAAGGACAGTGATAAAGGAATTTATCACATGTTTATCGCGTGGCTATAAAATAAATTTGGTAATAAAACGGAATGGGTTGAGTGCTATAAATTTCAATTTAAGTTCCGTTTCTTTTTAAAACATTCTATTAAACACAAAACCCTACCTCATAGTACATTATTTCTAGATATGCATTCCAAATATGCTTAAAAATAAACTAAAAACATACTACAAAAATGAAACCATAATAAAGATAAAAATATTAATTCAAGAGTTGGCAAGATGAAATCTCTCAAAAAAGTTAAAGATAATGGAAAAAAATCATCAGAATAACTCCAAATAAACAGTAAAAACATTAAATTAAGTTACAAAAAAGACAACCTAGATATAGAATGTTTAGCGTTTGTCGATGACCTGGCTCTATTATCAGATCCAATAAAAAGTGCAGCCATAGAGTTAATACAAGAGCAAATCTAAAAAGCAATATTTTTTTTTAAATTTATTCAATGTAATTTACAACTGTATTATATTAATACAACAAGTAAATAGAATGGTTGTATCCATTGACCTGAAATGACAAGTAGAGAAACTACCTAGTACTCAACTTTGTTGTAGTACTCAAATAGCAAGTGGAACTTGTGTACAACCGTGACTTGGAAGGTCACGAGGCCATCTTCTTTTTTGACGCCTCGGAGGATTAAAAAGTAATATTAAAAGGTTCTTTTGAGAAAACTAAGTTCAAGGCAGCTCCCAAGAAACTAAAAACATTAGATGGCCGAATTCGCAAAACTCAAAATTCAAACATTTAGGAAATAATAAAGCAAATTATATAAGAAAAGGAAGCCATCAAATCAAGAGTTGACGAGATGAAAGCAGCTTTTATTAGAAGCAGGAAGAAGTTTTTTATTATTAAACATTTTTGTAATGTTTCCAACAAACTTTTTAAGTTTTCTCTCGAAAGACTTTGAAGAAATTTGAACAAACAAAGCAATGTAATGATTTAATAGAAAAATGTATTTATTGAGATTTACATCTGTATATTTGAATACGTCAAGTAAATATAATGAAAGATAAATAATGTCCCGAGATAAAGGCAAGTAGAGAAACCATTGGTAATACTCGAAAAAGAAATCCAACTTAAAAGGTCACGACGCCATCTTCTTTTCAGACGCCTAGGAGGATTATCAGAAATTGAAGACGTTGCCAGATTTGAAACTAGTGGGTTTGAATGGGAATAAAGTTTGTGATGAAAAGATTGGTATCGGATTTGGGCCACATGAGCAACAAATGGGACATTTAGGTCATTATGGATTACTTTGTTCATAACAGAGTAAGGAGCATTGAGGATATTACAAAGGGTTTTGGATTGAAAGCATAGAATACGAAAGGAATTCGATGGTTTAGTGGAGCCCCAAATCTCTACTCCGTAAGTCCAGATGGGTCTAATGATTGTCATGTATATGAGTCTTTTGTAATTAATTGGGAACTTAGAGTGTTTGTCTAGGAAATGTTGAAGTAGCCTGAAACGGCGAGCACCTAACTTTCATTAAGCTATCAGCTGCCACGTTATCAGTAAGCTTTGGCCATACTCTGCCATATATAGAAAGTCTCTGAAATATATATGCCGATATTTGTTGTATGTACTTAAAAATATCAACAATACCTAAGTAAAAAGCTATCAGTACATTAGACGAGATTATTAATAGTTTCAAGGAAACCTATAGATACTAAAAAAGCAAAAAAATATCGGCATGTATGAAAAAGTCTTTATTCGATTTCGGATCTCGACCACGCACCTGCACTACAAGAACGTCTAAAAGGATTGAAAAGCTAACTTCAAGTGATTTTTAAAAATCCATTAGAAGACTCCTTGTAGAACATTTTCTGGACGATAAAATAAGGTTTACATCCTCCTAGTTCACAGAAAGTGGAAGGGAGAAAAAAGAAGAAAGGATGACGGAGAAAGCTTAGAGAAGAGAGATCACTTGAAGATACATTAAAATGTACAACGTACAGTACACCTCTCCATCCTATCCTAAATCCTACTTAGCAACCTTCAAACCCTAGATAAGTATAAAGTAGGCTAAGAAAAAAAAAAAAAAGTTCACTTCTCGCAGATGCCGTGCGATAAGTGAAACCATTATACTAAGTAATCATTTTCAATAAATTCAATAACATTACATACTAATCCTTTACAGCAGTAAACTTCTGTCCGTCCCGTTTGATAATCAGTGTCAATGTATGTTTCACGGCTGTGCTGATCCGTCTGTGATGAAATTTGATATGGATAATCTCAAGCCTGCGGACATAGGCTACTTTTTATCAACACACCAAACAGGCGAAGTTTATATAAAACTGTTACCTGATTTACTAATACCTAGCGATCAACGCACAGCAGAAACCACTGAACTTAGCATCTTGAAATTTGCAGATAGGTTCTTTGTATAGCTTAAATGAGCACTAAGAAAGGAATTGGGACAATTCCACCCCCAAGGGTTTCCCCCTTAATATAATAGGGGTTCAAAGATTGTATGGACTCCGTCAGTTTTGAAGTTAGGCATCTGAAATTTCGGATTAAATTTAAACTGAATTATTTATTTAAAATGATCTGCCACGAAACTTTATGTGGGAGACCAAATTCCACACGAGCGAAGCCGTGGGCAAAAACTAGTATTGATATAATTCAAAGTGGAATTAGTGGATTTCTGTTGTCTACATGTTAATGGCTACGAATATTTATTAACTGTTATTAATGCTCTCTTTTTTGATGATATGTACTTATATTGATACACTATCACTACAGTTGAATTTATTTTTATGAGTTTTAACTTGGGCACTCGACAGCCCAAGGTGTAAGAAACATTACCATCCCATTAGAGGAAGGGTGTTGTAAAGAACAGATCATTCGCTATTGGTTTAAGAAATTTTCAGCTGGTGACACAGATTCAATCATAAACAATTTATTCCTCTTTCTTCCCAGAGGTGAATCCATCACATGCACATATTACTTGTAACGAGTTTCTTTTATTTGTCGCTAATTTCGGCCGTCAGGTGTCTCTACCTATCTGAGCTCACTTTACAGTGGGCTGTCGTTACGTACGGAAGCATATCAGTGGTTTATATTGCAAGTAATTGCAAAATTTTACTATTTGCCTTATCGTTTCTTTGCGGCTCAGCGGTAAGCATCCTATTAAAATTTGTAAATAAAATTGTATATATAATCTTTTTTTTATTAATTATTTCTTTATGATTTTTTAGTTGATGTTACCGTTTGATTTAGAGTAAATCCGGGAGAGATGGACCAGTCTATTATTTCCGAACTGTGACGTTCTAGCGCCACCATTGTTTGTTGTGAGTTGGCTTCAGTTACAGTGATGACGTGCTGTTAATTGTGTCATGGTTTTGTTAATATTTGTGGAGAAAAATATCCTAGTCTCTTTTGATAAGTACCAAAGTTTTTTAAGGTCGTAACGTAGTTTTCGTTTTCAGCTTAAGTTTACGTGATATCGACGTAGGGTTCTTGTAGCGATGTCAATAAACATGTAGTTAGTAATATAACCTTAAATGGCCGCCAAGTTTTCGTTTGAAATGCGAATTACGAGGTGGTCCATCTCACCCTGACTTTTGGGAGAGATGGACCAGTACGTTTTGGGAGAGATGGACCACGTATTTCAATACGGGAGAGATGGTTTCACGAAGGTTGCTCTAGGTTTGAAATATAATGTGATTTTTGCGGTAATAGGGACATCATGTCACAAAAAGGGAAGTTTCCCTTTAATAGGAAGATTGTAGTCAAAAAATAAAAAGAATAGACTTGTTTGTTTTTTACTAGGCTTGTGGCTTTTTTTAGAAGGCTTAAGTTGATTTTGTATCGACTTTTATTTAACCTGCCAAGAAGAGCTTTTTTCGTTTCAGTTTGGTAGATTTATTTTGTAATTTAACCTAAACAAGTAAGTAGACTAAGTCTTATGCTAACCTGGTGGATTTAAAAGGTTTATTTATTGACTCTTTTGTTAATGTAAAATGTGCAATTATGTAAAATATACATATTTTTTACTTTATACTTGTTTTGTAGTCATTATTCCCAATCTTTACCCCTGTCATGTCCGGGTGAGATGGACCATGTAAGATTTCGGAAAAAATGTGGTGTAGCCTTTATTAATAATGGCCAATTTGAAAATAAACTGTTTAAGGGTATAACACTATATTCTTTAACAAATGCTGAAATAATAATGTTAATAAGTTGAAAAATACAATTTTAGTGAGCGTCCAAAAAAATGTGCCCCAACTCTCCCGGACTTACCCTAATGATTATGTTACGAACTTTATTATGAATACAACCTAGTTTTTGGACCTTTTTCTTTTAATCATTTAGGTTCTTGGACCGAAAACCCCACAACCTGGTCACATACTGCTAGAATACTGCCATAATGCAACAAAACCCAGCTCTCAGTGGCTACTCGGAAGGGATCTATACTCTTTCTAAGATTCACGACAGGCAGTGATAAAACTAAACGAGCTGGGTTACGAAGTCCTCCCACACCCGCCAGACTCCAACAGATTTCCATCTAATAAGAAATTTGGACTACTTCTTTAAGTGTAAAATGTTTTGAAAATGATTCTCAAGCCAAAAACGCATTTTCAGCCTATATTTAACCATAAAACCCCGAATTTTTCAGTCCTGAGATTGAAAATTTGACGACACGTTGGGAAAAAAATATAGAAAATTGGGGGAAATATTTTGTATAAAAATTTGCTAATTTGAAAAATTTCTGCTGATTAGTTCATAAATAATTCGTTTCTCCTTTTGGTTAGTTATTTTCCAGTATTTTAGAGATGTGAGGATTTTCTTCCTTCGTATTGGTCTACTAAGAACCACGTCATTTCAACTGGCTTATTTGTATTTCTTCTTGATATTTGACGAGTACTCCCTCTTCGTCACCGGTGTTGCTCCCTTCTTTCTTCCGCCCATCTCCTCGATATTGATGTAAGGCTTTATTTTCAGTAATTTTCTATTTATTACCAATCTTTTCGAAAATAAATAAATTCGTGAGTAAGCCTGTGATCCGGTGAACCGATCCAGCGTCATGCTACGCCGTTGATTGATTTTACAACTTGGAGTTAAGTTTACTAGCGTACAATTAGCATGTAGTTACAGAGGTCGCTTAAACTGATGACATTTGCCGTGACCCAGATACATGGTGCCCAACCACGCACTAAAGCCACCTCTCGTGTATAAACATATGTATATATACTCGTTTGCTCCTGTCCGCAAGAACACTAACAGTAACACTAACATCGAATCACCGAGTGTACAAATATTTACTACGAGCTCTCTAATGTATACGCTATGGGAGGGAATACACTAATAATGTTCGAGTAAATATTTCTATATGAGTCTAAAGTGAGATGGTTTTCATTTATATTTATTGTATACAATTTTTTTCTTTTAATTAAAAATAATTCAATTAATTTACTCATTGAATTTTTCATCTGTATTATAACAATAAAACGAGTAATTTGATGGAATCTTACATAATGGCATGGATAATGACAGGAAGAAAAACTACCATCTACATCTACATGTAGTACTCAAATAACAAATCTAACATAAAAGTCACGAGGCCATCTTACTTTCAGACGCCTTGGAAGATGGACAGTAATTGAAGAAGTATCTATGTTTGAAACTAGTAAGTTTGAGTGGGAATAAAGATTTTCATGAAAAGACTGGTATCGGGTTTGGGCCTAATCAGCAACAAATGGTCCATTGAGAAATCTAGGGATTACTTTATTCGTAAATATAAATACAAAGTATGGAGCATTAAGGATTTATTGTATAAACTAGAAGAATCTATTAAACAAATTAAGACCACATTGTTCTTTAGAAAATCTTTAGGAGAGTAAAACTAACCTCTAAATCTATCACTCTCAATACCATCATTATTTTTGTTAGATTCCCGGCATATTTCTAGTATAGTCAATCTGCCAATGAAGAGGATATTTGGGAGTATAGTATACTTAAATCAAGAGTTATTTTGAGAATCAATTGAAACACAAACTATCGTTGATTCATATATATGTCATATATATTTATTCATATGTTGTTATAAAATAATGTAAACATAATAATAATAATTATAATAAAAACATTTCTAATACAGAATATGTTCAGTGTAATGTTTAAAAGTTTCATACTGTAGAATGAAATTATATTTTTATTTAAAATTTTTAAACTGTAAATTGATTTTATTTATATCATGTGTAATGAGACTTTCTTTATGTTTATAGCTCCTGTTTTATAAATAAATAAAAAAACCTAGATAAACGTCTTAATCTTGCATTCTCTGCATAGAAATAACAATGCTAAAATCGAAATATTTGAATAAGATGATTACCTTTATCGATTTACCTTTTTAAATCGAAGCATTACATTTTTTTCTGTTTAAATTCCAAAACTGGCGTCACAGAAACTGCCTTAAAGAAGTCAGTAACAGTGCCTTTGTGGTTTACCAATTTTTTAAAATATTTTTAATTCAACTAATTGAGCACTTCATACGACTAACCAAAAGTTCATTGATTCGTTGCTAGGTAACGCCGATAAAAAATTTCAAATTTTTTTATGTAATAGAAAGATTAATTCTTGGAGAATAAATTAATTGAAACAAAATTAATGAAGGTAATATAGAAAGTATCTGATGTAAATACATCTCGGTGTATTTTTACTGAAATATGTTTCACCTCTGAATAAATTATCACACGTTATATTACGTGAATATACGTAAATAATTACAAATATACAATAACTCGATAAATGTATATTTATGTATCTGGAGTTATTCATGAATGTGCATGATATTATCAGCTGTTATTAAAACATAAGTCAGAGGTGTGACCTTGATTAACTCAATTTTTATTTAATTATTAGTAAATTAAGTACTTAATATTATTAAAATGTAACGGGATGTAAATATATTCAAACCACGTAGTCACGTAAGTTTCCGTGAACTAAAGTCGTCAGTATCAATTTCATAACATGTTAATTATTTGATAGCATCATACTGTTTTAATAAATCGTGGTATCGCGGAGTTTTAATTTATTTTGATTTTTTTCACGAGTTATACCTTAATAATATTAATTTTTAGCGCCTTTATTGTTATTATTATAATTATTTAATTAAAGCCTCAAATTATTGTTAACACTATTTAAGTGAATGGTTTGGACATGTTTTACATATGAGAAAAATTTGTACCATAATACAAAACCTTCGTTTGTCCAAAAAGATCTAAAATTGCTTTTGTCTATGTATCTGTCTGTTGACTAGAAAAAACAATATTTAAAAAAAAACGCTCTACTTAGCTAAAGTTTATAACTATAATAATATAGTAAAATAAAAGTTCAAATAAGTAAAATACTTATACAAGTAAAATACTTGTTCAGGAATGGATAGCAAAATTTTAAAAAAACAACCTTTAATCTCTAAAGTAAAAACAGGAAACAATGTTTGTAATGAGTTGCACTTAGGTCTTGGTGATGCTAGCGTTTTTCTTTTGGTTGGTTTCTTGCTGCATTTTGATGCTTGGATGTCCATTATTTATTTATTTTCTTTGCTATTATTCACTGAATTAGCGAAATATTTAAAGGCATTTTTGATTTCTGTATTTCGATTAGAGACTTAAGACTTATTGTTAGTAATTTTTCTATCCAAGTCTTTATACAACTATAAATTTTTCTCTTGAATAATAATAATTGTTGACCGTCTAAATATGGAGAAGACATTGGTCCGGGTTTTGAAATATTGAAACAATTTATTATAAATCGATATTTCTGCCTACTTTGCAGGTCTTCTTCAAGGGCTGAATAAACTGGCATTTTTTTCTTTAATCTTTTTTTTTTTTAATAAGCCACTATGGACTAAGTTTCTTCAACTCATAGATTAATTTTTGTTTCCTCAGCTCCAAAATTTCCTTCATTCTTGATCTATTCCTTCATGTTTTTTTATCAAATATTCCGTCTTCTTTTTAGTAGTTTCCTGATTCGTACAAAGTTGCCTTGAGAGATAATCCTTCTGTAATATCTGCAGAAGTAATGTTAAGCTCCTCTATGTTTTTTCCACTTATGCAAACCTTTTTTATATATTCTAAATATTTCTTCAATTACAATCCTTTCATCGAGCTCGAATTTTTTTTTTCAAATAAATTAAGAGCGTTAGACTACATTAATAATTATTTAACATTGACATGGTATGTTATTAATAATTTAAGACCATTTGAATTTTTTGGTAGAGCTGGGGGGGACTTCTTTCCATTACCATCCTGCATACACTGGAGATATATTATTTCCTATGGCTTTGTACTCCCGAATCAAACTCCTCAAAAAGGTCTGTATCACAAAGCAAAAGCCTAAAAGCAGGAATATTATTTCTTGTTCGTTTCATATAAAAGGTATCCTTTTGTTGCCTCGTTTCTTGAGAAGTGAATGATTTTCGTACCCAAATAAAAGATAAATATATTCAGACACATTTTTTTATATTTTCATTCATGTCATGATTTCTTATTTTAAAAATATTATGTTCTAAAAAGAATTCTCTTAATAAGTGCAGTGATCCGTTTTTAAAGTCTCATTAAAAAACTCATTTTTTATGTTTATAATTTATTAAATTCTTATTCTATTTTTTTTTTCTATCAATTCAACAAGTAAATATAAATATACGAGACATAATGCCATAAATAAAGGCAAGTAGAGAAACTACCCTGTAGTAGTACTCAAATTACAAATTCAACTTAGTGGTTCACGAGGCCATCTTTACAGGCCCCTCAAGTGTTTCGATTAGTAGGAACTAACTGGTTAAATAACTTGAACAAAATTCATGTTCAAAATTCAAAAAGTTTTTATTGGAATATAGTAAACAATTGTTCAAAACCTAGAAATCCAATATTTTCTTTATGCCTGGCACACTACATTTCGTCAGTAATAGAGTCCAAAGTCCTGAATCCATAAAAATAGACTAAATCAGTTGTTCAAGCTTCATTTCAACAGCACAAAATTAAAATGTTACTAATTCCATTGATGAATTGTTGAATATCGATAATATATGTGCTCATATGTGCTATTTTTTCCAATTGAAAACATCTTCTGATAATCTAAGTGTATCAATTTTTTTTAAATGCATGACGGATTTTTCCTCAGTTTGAAACTTTCAAAATATGACAACAACTTATATCCGGTAGTATCCAATTTATAGCTCTTTTCGACCAAATACCATAGTTCAGATTTCTAAACATGACTTTTGTCCTAGCTGGTACTAATTGAACACTGCGCGCTGCTTTGACTCTCCCGCCATTTATCAGAAATTGTGGAGGAATAGTCAATAGCCAATATTGTTCTAAGAAAATTTTAAGAACAGAATGAATACATTAATAAAAAAACTAATTTTATTATACATGATCATTATTTATTATTAAATTTGTATTATTTTATTTTGTTTTAGTTGTATAACTTCTTCAACGCCCTCTTGACTCATATACCAACCACTTCATCCTCCAGTAAGCCTATAGGTAGCGATGCAACATCCAAGTCTTCTTCTACAGGTATGTGTTTATATATATACATATATATATATATATATATATATATATATATATATATATATATCTATATATATATATATATATGTACATAATTTAATTTCAATAAAATCATATCGCTCCTTCAAAAGAACGTCATAACTCAAAAAACTTAATTTTTAAGTTCCATGTGAGTTAAAAAAATAAAAATTTGGGCATTGGTAAAGCAAAGCATTCCTGTTGTAATGATAGCATTGAAATTATTTTATTAATCATTAGAAGTTTTTTTGAAGTTTGAAACTTTTTTGATTTTAACTCAGCTGATAATTCCCATGAAACATCAAGTTCACACATGATAAAAAAAAAATGTTAGAAATGGATGAATGTCGTTCCAGAATAAAATCGTTTTCTGGTTACTGAAGGCTTAACTCAAAAATGCCAATTTTTGAGTTATGCCGTTGTTAATTGAAGGAGTGATACATCTAAATGACGTGAATATGGCAGATGACTATTTTTCATCTACAAATATTCCCTGAAGATGGGTATCTTCTAGTAGGGTTACTTAAGCGCTTACATCTTTATTGTTAATTTTTTTAAATGTATTGGAATAAACATTATTTCCGAAAGTCTCACTTCAATCGGAGCATTCCACTTAATAAACTTCAACTAATCCAGGCTGGATTCGAACCTACAACGCATTAGTCTCGAGTTTGGTAAACTCGAGGCCTAACGACCGCGTTCTCACAGACTTACATTTTCCAAACTATGATCTTTGCACTCAATAAATTCAGAACCAACTCCTTTTAACCGTCTCCCCTATCCTTTACCCACCATTTGTTAGGTTTTTAAAAAAATGTAATTATTGAAATTTACAGCTGTATTATAACAATACAAAAAGTAACTAAACTTAATGGCATGAAATAAATCCAATTAAAGAAACTACCACTGGTAGTACTCAAATAACAAATTCAACTTAGGAGGTCACGAGGCCATCTTATTTTCAGACGCTTCGTAGGATTATCGGGAATGAAAGAGGTAGCTAGGTTTGAAACTAGTGTGTTAGAGTGGGGATGAAGTTTGTCATGAAAGGACTAGCAGGTTCGGGCCAAATCAGTAACAAATGGGACATTAAGGATTATTATGTTAGTAACCAAGTAAGGAGCATTGAGGATTTTACGAAGGATTTTGGATTGTAAGGATTGGATACGAGAGGAATTCAATGGTTTATCTGTTACATCTCAGTTTCCATTCGTCTTCAGTCTGAATTGCATCCGTGATTATTCTAAGGATTCTTCTTTCCAGGACTGCCAGCTATTTTAAAATTATATTTCATCGAGAGACATTCTGTGTTTTACGATAGTTTTATAAACAAAGGAGCTTAGTAACGTCAAACCGAATATTAATGAAAATTTTCTTCCTACTTTTCTCTTGAATTCCGATTATAACAGATGAAGGAATTTAATCCTTCCCCAGGTGCTATGCCGTCCGTTGGACTGACGTTAGGTATTTATTTTAATACCAGGAAATGGAAATTTCCAATGAAAAATTTGGATATAATTATTCTACCTAGTATTCATCCCTTGCAATATGGTGGTAAAAATAAACCTCAGCTCCCAAGAATACAATGAAGAGAATGCAATGAAGTGAACAAGTTGCGGACCTGCCGTCCGCATTACGGCTAGTGCCTGGTGGTGTAACAAAGTTGTTAATAAAATCTAAGTAGGAATTGAGTTATTTCTCTCAAGTTTTAGTTTATTATTATTTCTGTTTTGTTTTTTATTGGTTATTATATTAGCTGTTGATAAAATATAAATATTTACAAGTATTTATAATTGTCGGTTACATGGAAAATAGCTTTCCTTCATCAATTTCAAATATATATTTTAGAAAACATAAAATCTGGCTAAACTATCACTTATTTATAACTCAATCACGTTTTTCCTTTCATAAAAGTATTTTTTTAAAAACAACCAATATAATTTTTCTTTCTTTTTTACTTTTTTAATTAAAATTTAAGATATATATTTTTAAATTGGATGTGATGATAGTACTTTGCTGCAAATACCCATTTATTCACCCATTTATAATTTAAATCTTTAATTATATATTTTAAAAATTAAATCAATCAATTATAAATGAAATACAAATTTTGTCTCTCAATTAATTTTTTTAAATCTAATTTTAGACAAATTCACTAAAAACATATATGGGGTGACCTGTGGTCCAGTAGTTAGCATGGCAACCTACTAAGCCCAAAATCGCGGGTTCGTAGCTCGGCAGGTGGCCCTAGGATTTTTTAAAGGGAGCGAAAAATCCTTGGATATGCCGTCGTTCGGAAGGGACGTTAAACGGGGGTTTCTAGCCTTTACGATGCCAGGCACTCGATAAAGATCCCTGTTCTAATTAAAATTGTATAGGCAAAATTTAGAACACCCACTGAGCATTGTCCGATTAGCCATAGCAGCAAAAAGTGAAGTGAAATTAATATACCAGCAAACAATATTTACCTGTTATATCATTTTTTTCACTTATAAATGAGCCAAATTATAATTTTAACAAAAACAAATTATCATTAAGCATTATTAGGGAAATAGAACAAAATTTGTAGGCCGTCCAAAATGCGACTGACGCTTGGTCGTGTTACCAAAGTTAGAGCCAGGCCGAAGATTAATTTTTTAATAATAATCCATTAAATACAAACTAGTTAACTCTTGATGAACAATTCCAATACTTATTCAAGATTATGGAACTTGAACTGGAAGCCTTCAGAGGGGCACTGAAGACAGAATTCCAGTTAAAGGCCACTCCTAACTGCGCTATTGCGTGAGCCGCTAACACAACTAGCGGCTAATTCTCCCAAGTTTCAGGTCCCACTGAATTGCTCTCTCGTTCAGAAAACGTCGGTTGACCCCGAAGCCTTTTCATCAGAGCCATTACGTCTTCCTGGCACGTGCCTCAATAAAACAGGAATGGTGATGAATTTGTGTTTAAACTGCTATAAACCTCGAGGAGTCGTATTTCTCCAACTTAAAGGAGCATTCAAACGTTTTTAACCGACATTTTAGAGCAACACTGAAGACGATATTCAACGATATGAAATAATTATAATTTTTCAAGGTGATAAAAGTCATCAAACTATTAAATGGTGACTATCCAAAAGTAATTAAAATACTATTCGATTAGCTAAAAATTTTCCTTCCAATTTTATTATAATAATAATCTAGTCTTTATTTATTCTGGGGCATGTCCCATTAGAATAACAATACAATTATTAATATTTCTACAGTTCCGGTGAATGAGTGGTTAAGTCGGATTTTGTCCAGAGCGAGTTAACTACTTTCAGATAATCGTGTCATTCTCGTAGTGTTTGGCTTGAAATGGAGAAATGGAGAGCCAATGCCTTACTAAGCCCCTTATTCACTACGAAAATAACTCCATTCCGCTTACTTAAGTAGAACAAACTCATTTTGAAAAAAATTATACTTTATATCAAGAGAGGAACAAGAAGGCTTCTAGGTGATCTGTAGTTTGGAGGTATACACCGGGGGAAAATTGGCCCAGAAGTAGCAAACAGAATATTCAAAGCCAACCAGGTTTATTACCCTATCTGCAACAGTAGGGTCAATTGACCAAGGTAAGGAATTCCATCGAAAACAGACAGCTAAAGTGGTTGGGTCACGTCTGTCGGATGGATGATGAGAGAGCGAAGAAAGGTCAGGGAAGCTAGACCCACTGAGAGGAGGCCAGGAGGCCGACCCAGAGTTTCCTATCATGAATACATTCAACGCATTGTAGGGGAGAGTGGCAAGACCCTCCAGGAAATGAGGCAACTGAGTAGGGACCGAGTGGCATGGCTGCATTGGGTGGAGGCTCCTCGACGCTAGCAATGGCACAAGAGCAAGTCTAAGAAAAAGAAAAATTAACAAATGAGAAATTGTGAAAAAAAAAATTGCGAATTACCTCCAATGACAATATTTAAAAAAAACAAAAAAAAGAGTAAAATAATTTAAAAATTAAATAGAAATAAGATAACAATCATAATGTAGAGAGAAACAATTGATAGTTACATATTTGAGTGGAAAATAGTGAACTGGATAGTTCTAATGATGGATTGAATTGGTCAGCGGGTGCAGTCAATGATAACACAAAAATGAACGGAACTTATTTTTTAATTGTGCTAACGTTTCAGCCTACGTATAGGCCATCTTCAGGGCAAACAGTTGACATCAGTGTTGACAAATGTTAGTTTGACAAGTTATCACAGCTGAGTTGCCCGCTATTTGCCATGAAGAAACGTTGGCACAATTAAAAAATAAGTTCTGCTTATTTTGTGTTATTATTGACTGCACCCCCTGACCAATTCAATCCATCGAAAGGTGCATATGCATACAAATTTTATGCCAAGTAAAAAAATAAAAATAATGAAAGAAAAATACAAACAATATCAACTAAGATAAGAACTGGATGAGTAAAGAGTCAATTTTGATAATATATATATACTCACACATGCTTATATAAACATTAAAACACATCATTCATTCTTCAATTAGGAAATTTTAATCTCAAAATTGAATATATTATTTCCAATTTTTTGGGAATTGTAAGGATATTAGGTTATTGAATATATGGGATTAATCAACCTAGAATGGAAGAAGGTATAGAGTTACAAAGAGATGAGGATCGGATATGAAAAGCTCTGTCAAATTCTGTAATTCGGTGGGATGCTGTGAGCCAAGAATATATGTGAGAGCCAAGAACGGGAGTGGACTGTGGGTTTTGAAATGAAGGAGATCGGAAAGTACGATGGCCGGAGGGATCGAATAACTTGGTAAAGAACGGAAGTTAGGAAGTATTAGTATTCGGGTCTCATTTAACGTCACTTTATGCTGCTATGGCTAATAAGAACTGTAATACAGTGGTAGAACGCTGAATTGCCGTGTCAAAATTAAATTATCATGATTTACATGGTATTTAAATATTCATCGTAGCGAGAGGTGTTAATAGGAACATTCAAAGTTAAATTTAAGTCCCTAAGAGACTACGTAAAGCTAAGTAAACCGCTCAAAGCACACTAAGTAGATAAAACTCTAAGTCCTTACTGTATACTACCTAACAGACTTCAATCCAAGTAATATAGACTGCTCTGTAAACGTCTCAAGACGCTGTTCATTACGCTCGATACCGCCTCAGGATTTATTTGTATGTCTTACGTATTAGTACCCAGTTTAACTGTTACGTAAATATTAACTAATACGTAAATAAAATATCGGCTAGTTTACGATCTATAGATATCTTATCTCAAATTAGTTGCTATTTTTTTTTATAATGTTTTTTATATTACCATTTCTTATTGATAATATCATTCCGTTTGTCAAATGAATCTTATCCAACATTGAGCTCTAGTGGTTACCATAACAACCTACTATGGCCGAGATAGAGGGTTCGCAGGCCTTCAGTTGGCTTCAGGATGTTTTAAAAAATCCTTTAGTAGTTATTCCCTTGGTTGTCGCTTCGAGTTGAGTCACAATAGGTTTTTACATTTCATTCATTTCTCTTTTAATATTTTCCAAAAATACCAGTTATCATTAGTTAGTATGGAAAAGAGAATGTAGTTATGGAAATTTGTATACTTCGGAAATCATTTAATTTAGAAATTAATTTTTCAACTAATATATCCAAAGCCCCGGTGAATAAGTGGTTAAGTCATTTTTTTCCCAGAGTAAATTGTATTGAGGGAAGCAGAATCGTCTTATTCTCGTAGTTTTTGGCTTGAAATGGAGTTGTTATATAAGCAATAACGCCTTTGCAAGCCAATGCCTTACTTAACCCCTTAATAACTATGAAAATAACACGATTACGCTTCTCTAAGTACAAGAAACTCATTTTGAAGAAAATTCGACTTAACCACTTATTCGCCGGGGCTGTAGATATATCATCTGTACTTCGAAATATTTGTTGAAGCTTTTACTTCTTGATGAAATGATTAGCGAAATCTACTCATAACTCATAATTACATCATCTTTTCCACACTAAAGCTCACTTAACTTGTATTTTTGGAAAATATTAAGAATGAAACCAATAATCAGGTAAAACGTGTTGTAACTCAACTCGAAGCGACAACCTACGGAAGAGATACCAATACTTGGTTATATCTTCCTTCAGAGGAGACGTAAAATGGCTCTCCCGAGCATGCATGTGCAGTGACCCCTATCTTAACTATATCTGGTTATGCAAAGTTAAAACTAAATTCTAAAACAACCTAATATTAAAATTAAACAACGAACAAAATTCCATTATTATTATTAATATGCTTAAGATATTTACACACTTTGTTCAACAATACCTTACCTTAAATTAAATTGTAGCTATTAAAATCCGTATAGGATATTGAAAGGTTTTTCGCTACAGCTCCAATTTAGTTGCTGTCCAATTGGATCCCTTTGTATAGCTAACTTTAATTATTGGATGGGTAATCCGATATCTAATCACTCTTAACTTTCTCCAATACTTGGGGCAGACAGTAAAGTAAATTTGATTGCTCTTTTATATATATATATATATATATATATATATATATATATATATATATATATATATATATATATATATATATATAATTCAGAACGTTTGATTTACCCTCAAAATCACAAAGTTGGTTTGTTTTTGAGACAACAGATTCCTGAGCTAAATATAAAATTTATAAATACCGTAAAATAAAAGATGATTGTTTTATTTGTTTGTGCTAATGCTTTACTTCTGAAACAAGGAAATCCTCACCGTTTCAGGCTATTATATACTTACTTGCTTCAAGTTCCCAATTAATTACAAAATACTCGACTACATGACTATTTGGAATTACGGAGCAGAGCTTTGGATGGAGCGCTCTACCACTCAGCTATATTAATAAATAATAATGCCTAACAAATTAAAAATTACTAATTTATGAAACTTCTCATATTCAATTTTTTTTAAATAGTGAAATATTCATTGAATAAGGTAACTCATATTACAAGCGGCAAACTAAAATAGACTGCTCTAACACGCTTGCAGTTAGATCTTGTTGAGCATAAATTCGTCAAGACTCTAACTGACTTGTCTCCTCTATTTTCGTCAAGTTAGACAAGATAATGCAAATTTGATTTAGCTCCGAAATCGACTCAACAAAAGTTTGCTAGCAGTTCCAAGTTGTGCTTAATTATCTTTACCATATTCAATTAGCTATACCGTAATTAATTAGGTATGTATAGTATATATATGCATAGTAGGATTTGGCAAATAGTTGACTATGTTTATGTATTTTGGGACTTGCATTATTGAGCACGCGAGGCAAATACATTTCCACATAAATTAATTTTTCTTGCACGAGAAAGTAAATTTTTGATATAATGAAAAGAAACTCTCACCATTCCTTTGAAATTTCATCATTATAAGATTATGATTCCCGCCTAATCGATTTGTCCAAAAACATAGATGGGTAGGTATTTGACCCTTGATGTTTTAAGCGTTCCGCCCGAGTAGATATTTTCGGTTCTGAATAAAGGTTTTTGTGCCATTTGTGTCAATCGTGGCTCCTCTTTTAAACTTCGTGGACACCTGGAAAGGGCTGGTTGGGAAAAAAGGTACAGCCCAGGGTACCAAGGCGAAACTTGGGACAGAAACGAACCCAAAACTTCC
Source organism: Troilus luridus (assembly GCA_964056705.1). Taxonomy (NCBI): domain Eukaryota; kingdom Metazoa; phylum Arthropoda; class Insecta; order Hemiptera; family Pentatomidae; genus Troilus; species Troilus luridus. The sequence goes on along the minus strand of OZ057414.1, from coordinate 111,884,719 downwards.
TCAAATCTATAAAAAAAAACAACACTACAATATTCAAACCAAAGGTAAACAGTAACAATAATGTTAATATCACTCATAACAATAATAGATACTACTTAATACAAGATTGACAATCCTATCTGGTTAGTGATCGAGTCGTTGCAAAAAAAAAAAAAGAAAAAAATACTTGCTTTTCATTACTGCTCTATCCATCATTCCTTCATTAGCTCTACAATCCATTTAAAATTCTTCCATTTAATCTTGCTACATCCAGAGTACTACTTCCATCATAATTCATCTTTCTTCCGCCCAGAATTCGCCTTGTATACCAGTCCTCCTAACTCTGAATTATTGGAAACCAATCTGCTTATTATTTAGGTTAATTCCAACTAGCGTAAAGATATTCAGTACACCTCCGTACGCTACTGCGCTCTTGCGGAACCATTTCTTTCTATGGTGAGTGTGATATTTTTCTTGGAAAAATGACGAAGCCAAATTTTTTCGTTACACAATTCTGCAACGCTTACAAAAACTGCGCGTGGGAACTGATTCGGTTGCAACGCTTCGATCACTGACAAGATTATTTCCCCTGGATAATACAATGTATCTTCATCAGGATATTGAACATTGATAAAAGAGAAGGCGAAAAACAGGTAATACTATGGAGAAGTAGCCGTCTTCTATTCTATTCTTTAATAATTAATATAGCTTAAAAAAAACTAATGAAAAAATGGGTGGTTTCAAGATCTGTAAGTTTGTCTGCAGTTCGAAACTGGATGAGTAGCATTTTGAAATGGAAGAACTACTCTCATAAGAACTTATCAGGCTTAGAGTTTTAAATCTCTAACACTAACTGTTTACCGCATGATTTAGTAACTTATAGGCGCTATGATTGACTTGAGGATATTGTCTTGTATTCCTGCCATCAACACACAGACTTGAAGTGCAAGATGGAAAATTTGTTAATTGTTGAATGTAATGAGATTTACATGATTTATACAAATATCTTCACCGTTTTAGAGTATCTGTCGAATATGTGCTAGTTTATGAACTATCAGTAGTGCAGTGATGTCCTGGTTTAAAATCCCTCTCACTGGCAGAATTTTGTTTAATCTCTCAGCGGCCGGAGATAGATCCTATGGGATTTGTACCTCCTGGAGCTCATCCAGCCTCTATAAAGTTGGTACCCAAAATAAGGGGGGAAATCTGGCGGTTGAGCGTGATCTTGTACAAATCTACTCTCTGCACAAATGTTTTCAGGGAAATAGTGCAGTCTCTACCACGTACTGAACCCAAGGCCGGGTTGGAGTTGTAATTTTTTTGTATTAACTATTTAATCAATAAAATAAATAACTGGTCCAATACTAGCAGTGGTTCTTATTTACCGTTTTAATTAAAATTGTAATATGATTGTGTTAAATCATGAAATAAATTGGGAACAGCATCGAAATAACCACACTCGTGTCTTCGGCAACGTTACGCTCTGATTACTAATCCATAAACATTTTGGAAATGGCATGTCACCTGCAGGATGGGACGCCCAAGTGATTAAGATCAGACTCAGTGGGTTGGGATGTGCTTTCATTAACATTTGAATAAATTATACTCGAATTTGAATTTCGCTGCCTTTTGAGCCATTTCAACCACAAATTTAAACACCTTAATTTCCATATCAACCTAAGTTCGGAAACATAAATTAAAACTTTTCTTCCTTTATAGATATGTTTTAAAATTATGTATATACATAACAATGTAAATAAATTAAACAAAAGGAATATAAGTAAACGGTTACGGTACGCAATAAAACAATATCACTACAACCCATTAAGGATCTTGGGTTCAGTTCAAAGTAGAGACTGTATTGTTTATATGAGAATAGTTGTGCGTAGGGAGGTGATTTATAATGCTAACTAGATAACTCTCGACCGTCATTCCCCAAATTAAAGGTACCCTCTTTATGGAGCCTGGGTGAGTGGAGGAGGGTTTGTTGATACCACACGGTGCAACGGTGAATGTTAACAGACTAAATCAAACGGGAAGACTTAAATGTACATTACTTACAGAACATATTGGAAGCGTAAATAAGATGGATAACAATTCATCAGTATCGGCAGAACATTTTGTAAATACTAACCGTTTTATCGAGTTTGACAAAATTAGTGTTTAAAAAATGAATAACACGGCAGAAAGAAAGATATTAGAAGCAGTCGAAAAAAAGAAGCACCCCGAAAATTTCAACAGAAAAGATAAATATAAATTTAGCTTCCAGACATGGCTTCCAAACATAGTATTGACAAAGAAGAAACCGAAAAACCCTTGAGATGAACCAATCAGAAGCCAGCCAGTCGAGACAGAGCCAATCAGATCACTGGAAGCCCCGGAACCGAACATGTATAATTACAGAAGGATAGGATACTCTCAGTACCGTCTCAGATTAAGCCCATAGGAAACTAGCAACGTGTCTTACGAAACAATGGCAAAGAATATGACGATATCGTATAATCAGAAGCATGATTTGATGAATGGATCCTAAATATTGGCAGTTGAAATTTAAGAAAGTATTTAATAGATTAAGTATTACTGAAATGGTATTTCTGAGTAATTTTTGGTTTACATTTCGCCTTGATTTTTTTTAAATCGAAGCCGAAATAATTCATCTGAATCTGTTTATGTATAACACAGCTTTTACCGTAATCTATTTAATTAAAGTGTCCATTTTCTCAAAAAAGATTTCAAAAATTCGTAAAAAAAAAGAAGTTAATTAAAGGGTTTTTAATTGTAGATGGGTATTTTCCTCATTGAAATAGTTATAAAGAGTTTAAATGATATAATAAGTCTTGTTTGTTTTACTGTATATTTTATTCTTTCTCATCCACCAAAATTTTAAATATAAATAATTAAAGTATGCAATTACAATTTTAATATATCGTTGTTATAACATAACTGTACGAAATCATTTTTTTTCCTTTAAATAATAATACTGCTATACTATTTTGCGAAAAATAAATGTTCCTGCCAATAGTAAATATAAAATTTTATCATTTATTTCATATGAAAGTAGTGCAATTTCCTCTACCATAATTTATTTTGTTTAAAAAATGTATAAATAAATATTACGATTTATCAGAAAATTATATTTATTGGGTGAAGTGGAACAGAAAGATCAAACGATATTGTTAGCAGGAAATAGAAATAACGAAGTCGATAGTGCTGACAGCACTCTACTCAAGCATTTGTGGTCTACCCATTGCTTCTTGTCTTTGGTTTTTTGTATTAATATTTCTTCACTTCGAAAGATTAAATAAAAATCCACTTTTAATAACTATTAACTAGTTTGATTTTCAAATTGGTAGCTAGTATCGAGTAACGACTCGTTTGAACATATTTTTTATTTTGAAACATTTTACCTAAAATATGTTCATTTACTTTTAAAAAAATTGAGAGGCTTATGGAACCGTAAGGTTCGATGCTGAAATCAACAATAACTGTGAAATCTCTAATCTGTGTATTCAATCCGCTATTTTCGTTCAAAGTTTTACTACTGGTTTCATTGTTAATCAACTTTTAGAAATACCATGCCAATCAGGTCAAACAATTTACCCATTAACTTATTCTCCTTGTAGAGCTTAAAGCATTATTCGACCTTCAAACATAAAGGAACAGAGTCATCCATAAAAAACATTAATAAAGCTTATTTTTAATAAAATTATTGATGCTATCTTCAAACTAAAATGTTAAGCGTAATTTATTTCGAACATTGATGAACAGAGTCATCCATAAAAATTTATAAATTTAAGGCTCGGTGAAGAGGACGGATTTGTCTGGCTTGGATATGGCCCTGGTAGCTTAGTGGCTTATAGCACTGCTACGGAGAAGCAGACGACCCGGGTTCGAATCCCGGCCAGGGCAAATCTTTTTTCTTCAAGAGATTGTAAGGCGGTATAGTAGAGCTCATGCGCTTGTTTCGAGTCAAGAGAATTATTATACTGAAACATGAAAAGTTATTAAACATTTTTCATAGTTTACTGTTATCTTTAGTAAGAAATTGATTTACTAATATAATTGTATATGTTATTTACTAATAATATAACATAAGAAGCTTTAATTACTTTGTGAAAAAACTTTTTATAAAAACAATGTTATTATTGATGTTACTTGGTATAAAACCTAAGGCTAATCGATAGAGGGTGGTTCCAGGAATAAGATAAGGATCTAAAAGAAATAGGAATTCTCTAATTTTGCCATTTTCTATATTCGTATTATTATCTATTTTTTCCCGTTTACTATTTTCACAATTTTTCTATTTTCTCAATTCCAGTAATTTTCGCAATGTTCCTATATTCTTTGAATTTTTTTCTATTTCGGCAAATCTTTTTTTATATTTAGACAAGTCTATTCATTTTTTTATTTTAATTTTCATATTTTCGCAATGATAAAGACAAAGTCATTTCTCCTCGAGGTCTTAATTTATTTTAACATGTACCAATGTTGTTATAACAACCAAAATACCAACTATATATTTTTAGTTTAATAATTAAGTTGAACATATGATCGAAGTTACAGTGAAACAGGTTAGTTTTATGTGTCACTAAATTAACTTCAATTTATGTTTTAATACTTTATATTTCTTTTTAAAAAAGTGTTGTATTCTGATCGTACAGATTAGATTTAAGATTAAAGTGGTAAAAGTGCGGTTTTTATCGCCAGCCATGGGCGAAGCGTCTACTTCTTCGCAGGCGGTAAGTGAAATGGAGTCGGACAACATTAATTTAAGTAGTAATAATAACAATACTGGTTCCTGGGAGCTTGTTACTGGTCGAAAACGACCTTTACCAATTGAACCGGACCTTACAAGACAGAAACGACAAACGCCAATTCCAACACACAATAAATTTCAAGCCCTAACCTCAACACCGGACGAACCATCAGAAAATTCCACAAAACCAGTCTTAAACCAGAAACCACCCCCAATTTATATTAACGGTGTAGAAAATTTCTCAGCACTAGTTACATTCCTAGAAGAAAAAGCCGGACCAAATACTTTTATTGTCAAATCTACACTGAAAGGTGTAACTGTTTATCCAGATACACCTGAAACGTATCGAAAATTAAATGCAAGCCTTAGAAGAGAGGGGGCGGATTTTCATACTTTTCAGCTCCCACAGGACAGATGCCCGAGGATAGTGATTAAAGGCCTTCATCACACTACACCGATTAGCATCATCAAGGAGGCACTGAAACAGAAAGGTTACGAAGCTTCAAACGTAACCAACGTTATATCCAGATTCAAAACACCTCTCCCAATGTTCTTTGTGGATATTACTAAAGAAACATTCACAGAGAATGTTTATGATATAAAATCCATTTATTATACTAAAATAAATATTGAGGAACCGCGGAAAAAAAAAGACATCCCGCAATGTCTAAGGTGTCAGCAGTATGGTCACACCAGAGGTTACTGTAACCACCCACCAAGGTGTGTAAGGTGTGGCGGGCATCATGATAGCAGCTCATGTACAAAAACTAGAGAAACCCCTGCTACCTGTGCCAATTGTAGCGGCCAACACCCTGCCAACTATAAAGGCTGCCAAACATTGAAGAACCTCAGGGTTCAGCGTAGCTCGAGGAAATACCACCAGCGACCTACACCACCTCAACAAATTCAGTTACCACCGGACCCACAGGAATTCCCAGCCCTACAACCTTCACAGCACCATCGTCTGGGACAACCGCAGAACGACATCGGAAATCAGCAGATACTAAGGAGTCAACCTGCAACGAAGTCGACACCACAACAACATCATGTTCCAACAGGTATGATGAATAACACTACTCAGCCGGTACCCCCCATTGATAATGCTCCTTCTCAACTTTTTCAAATTTTAAATGGCCTAAATAACCTTATCCACCCTCTTTTTATTCTCCTCCAACAACTAACTCAAGTCACACAAGCCTGGAGCAACAGCCATGCCCCCTAACTTCTCAACAGCTGGCTCCTTGTCAATTCTCCTATGGAACGCTAACGGACTGATGCAACACCGGACGGAACTTGATTTATATTTACATGAAAAAAGGACAGACATAGCACTTATCACTGAAACACATCTTACGCCACGATCTAAAGTATTTATTCCAGACTATACTATTTACAGGACTGATCACCCAGACAAAACGGCACACGGTGGCACCGCCATTATCATCAAATCGTCATTAAAACACAATCCTATTCACTTACCCATCACACCACACTTACAGTCAACTGGCATCACATTACAAACAAAAGATAAAAACATAACGTTTGCTGCTGTGTATTGCCCCCCTAGGTACAAGCTTACATCTTCGATGTTTTCTGAGTTTTTTAAACGCTTAGGTCGATCTTTTATCGCAGGTGGTGATTTCAACGCGAAACACAAATGCTGGGGTTCAAGATTGTGTACCCCAAGAGGTAGGAACTTGTGGTATGCTCTTCATGAACTTGCATTAGATACTTCAACTCCTAATTCTCCCACTTACTGGCCTACTTCTAGACGTAAAACCCCAGACTTACTGGACTTTTTTATTACAAAAGGACTTAGAACAGTATACAAAACTGTAAATACGAGTTCTGACCTTTGCTCTGATCATTCTCTAGTCCAGATGACCCTATGCGAAGAACCTTCTGAGGCACAAAAAAGGCCTGCGCTCACACAGGGTATAACTGATTGGGGTTTATATAGATCTTACCTTAACTCTGACCTCACAATCCCTGTTTCAATAAAAAACGAGGCAGAACTAGAGGAGGCAGTGGAGAAGTTCACTAGAAGTATTCAAGAAGCAGCGTGGTCAGCATCAAAACCGAGGTGCAGGAAATCAGATAACTTACCAAGCTACCCACAGTATATTAGAGATCTGATCAGAGCCAAGAGAAGAGCTCGTAAAAATTGGCAAACCAACAGACAACCTTCAGATAGACGGACATTTAATAAACTAAATAATGAACTGAAACGCCAAATTAGCAAATTTAACAGGTCAAACTACGACAATTACATTAAATCCCTTTCGACAGACGATGGAAGTTTATGGAAGCATACCAAAAGACTCTTAAAACATCGTGAGATGTCAGCACCTCTTAGAAAAGAAGATGGCTCTTGGGCTGTGTCGGACGAGGAAAAATCCGAGCTCTTTGCCGACCATCTTTCTTCCGTATTTACCCCACATACTGACTTTATAAACACAGAACACGAAAACTTGGTAAATAACACACTTGACATTCCATTACAACTAACACTGCCACCGCCCTCATTCACTCCCACAGAAGTAGCAGAAATAATTAGACACTTACCAAAAAGAAAAGCCCCGGGCTATGACTTAATAAATGCTGAGGTGCTCCAGCAAATGCCTAGGAAAGCTCTAGTGTTTTTAACGACAATCTACAACTCAATACTTAGAACTACAAAATTCCCTATACAGTGGAAATACTCTTTTGTAACCATGATTAAAAAACAAGATAAAGATATTAGCAGCCCTTCCTCGTACAGACCTATTAGTTTACTCTCCATTTGTTCAAAAATTTTTGAAAAATTACTTTATCCCCGATTATTAAAGTTACTGACAGACAAAAATATAATCCCTCACCATCAATTCGGTTTTCGGAAATCACACTCAACAACTCAACAATTACACAGAGTAACTGACTACATATCGACAGCACTAGAGCAGAAGTTATATGCAGCTGGAGTGTTTCTGGATGTCGCCCAAGCATTCGACAAGGTCTGGCACCAAGGGCTTCTCTTTAAACTCAAGACTGTACTACCACACACTTATTATCTAATTCTTCACTCATTCCTTGCTGACAGATTTTTCTCAGTCCGACAGGGCTCAGAGCTATCTTCAATAAGACCGATCTTAGCCGGCGTGTCTCAGGGATCAATACTGGCACCGCTGTTGTACATGACATATACACACGACATTCCACTAAGTACTGACATACTGACAGCAACCTACGCAGACGACACTGCCATAATCACCAAACATCAAGACGCGACGCAAGCCTCACTAGACTTACAACATAACTTACAAAAGTTGAATGAGTGGTGCCAACTATGGAAAATTAGACTGAACCACGAAAAGTCACAACACATCACTTTTACTCTTAGACGTGAAACATGCCCTCCCATTTACCTTAACAACTCATCTATCCCGCAGACAGATAAAGTACAATACCTCGGACTAACGTTTGATAGGAGAATGACATGGGGTCCTCACGTTAAGATGAAACGCCAATCACTGAACCATAAGCTCAATTTAATGTACTTACTATTCAGGAAAACCTCCAAATTAGATATAAGACAGAAACTAAACACGTACACTTACCTACTAAAACCAGTTTGGACATATGCATTACAAATTTACGGGATCGCTAAACAGACTCACAGAAAACGACTGCAGACTTTTCAATCAAAAGTACTAAGACTTATCACCAAAGCACCATGGTACGTCAATAACAAAACTCTGCATACTGACTTAAAAATACCAACGGTTGACGAACATATACGAACATACTACAAACGCTTTCAAGAAAAACTACACGGACATCCAAACCCGTTAATAGAACGAATGGCCTCTACTCTCATGCCTGAGAACACTAGGAGGAGATTAAAAAGAACGTGGATGAGGGATTTGCTATCATAGGCAATTGAATCAAGCCAAGGGAGAGGTACCACTGGGTACTGTTCTTCTTCATGCCTTTCAAGTCATTGTATCATGTTCTTGTTTTTTTTTACTGTCAGACTATCTGCTGATTGTCACTGTTTTGACAGGTGTAGATAAAGATATAAAGAGAAAGAGAAAAAAAAAAAAATAATTAAGTTATTTATTTCAATAATAATACGAATTGCTCCACTCAAAAGACTTGTATGAATACACCCCAGCCTTAAATATACTCTTAAGGTTAAAAAAATAAACAAAAATTGGTAACTAAAAATAAAGTGGTTACGTTATTTAATTTGTTTTTCTCTTTATTTTATAGAGCCCGTAATGGTATCCTTCAGGGTTTGTTTTCCCGACTTCCGTCAGACATTTATTTCAAATTCTGGAACATAATTCTCTTAGGATGTAGAAGAGCCTCTATTTCGCGTTCCAACAACGTCTCTGCTCAGCGTTGCTGATTATATTGACTATTTCCCCTGAGTGCATTGTCTGGTGTAGCCTCAATGTCGCAATCAAGGCTTTTGTATTTCTCTGTATCCCGCGTGGTTAAGCAAACAAGCACACAATCGGTAGAATTACCGATGCGTGAGGAAGCGATAGATTCCACCAATGAAAATAATAAGCTTTAGTGTTGAGTTTCCGATTAATTGAGCGAGATCAAGCGATTTAATAACTCGATCGTTTGCCAATTCATTGATATGTCTGTTGATATCATGTTAATTTCCAACAAATGATTCTTAAATTTTTTTTTTGTAGTTTCTGAAGTGAAACCTTCTTTAGCCGCGTTTAGCGACTTTTCGTAGGAGATAAACCTGTCAGTCACGTCAGCAACATGCTGCAGGCTTCCGACACTGCTATACGGGACACTATTTTGAGCATTAGAAGTGCCTAAATAAATGGGGTAAGGGGCATTGAGCAGTTAGCTTAAATGTCCCAAAGAATCGGTTTAAGGATCAACCTTTAGAGAAGAGAGGGATATGTCTATCATTCATAAATCATATAGAATTACTATATCTCAAATATAATGATCTCAGGGTGGCCTCCCATTTTATTATTTAAATATTGTTCAGATCGAAAGATCTGACTTTTCCTTGAGATCATTGCTTGGGCAGTGAAGAGAATATAGCACCACCAAGCGACCTGTGCATGAGTTTTACAATTACTTTTAAACAACTTCAGTTTAAAGGTTAGAATTCTATTGATATAAGAATAATTACATTTATCTAAAAAACCTTAATAGTTGAGGAATTGCTACTAATAATGACTTAAATAATCATTATCCTAGCTGAACTTTCGTTTCCCCCTAAAAGATTTTATTTGTAATAGTTAAAAGTTTCGTTTTATGAAATGATTGAAAGTACAAATGATTTATGTATTATTGAACTTGGTAATGATAATAATGCTAAAAATGAAAATCCATATATGTAAATGCTAATACAAGGTAAATACATAATATAGTAATATACTAATTATTATTTCAATTAAATTATTGATATTCCGTATTGAGCTTGAGCAGTCCATCGTATGATTGTATTATTAAATAAACTAACTAAAACACAGTTATTCCTAATTATTGAGTTTTCACTTTTGTCGGTAGTCCTCATAGCTGCTTATTTAAATTTTATTAATTAATTATTGCTTGATTAGTTTCCAACTATCTATATATTTGGTTCACATATAACACACATAGTTTTTACTCCAACACATACGTATAAGCACAAAACATATATAAAGGCGTATGGAGGATAACAGGTGTTTTATCTACTCACCAGACCGCGAAACGAATGGATGTGGTGTGTTCATTGATGTTGGTGGCCTGATGCCAGGACTGTGCAATCGGTTAGTAATTGCTAGGAATCCGACCTGCCTCTACTAAATCACTCCCTCATCCTAGTATATCAACACAGAACTCATCCCTGCATCCAAAAATTAACATATTCTTTCCCACAAAAAATATTATAATACCTAATCGTAATAAAAACAATATAGGACTAGTTTAGTGGATAAATTTAACTCCCATGCAAAGTTTAAAATATGATTTGGAGTGCTCATATCAAACTTTCAATTTACATCGTACGTAAAATAAACATTAAAAGTTCTCTTTAAATAAACTATAAATATAAAATGACGTAAGTCAACAAGATCCCAATTAAAGAAATGTTTAATGAACATTCTTCCCCGTGTATACATCTCAAAAATTGCGAGAACACGGGGATATAGGATCGGTGAAGAGAATGGATTTGTCTGGCTTAGAGACGACCGAGGGTAGCTCAGTGGTCAAGAGCACTAGAGATGCGGACGACTCGGGTTCGAATCCCGGCCAGAACAAATCTTTCCTCTTCAAAATAAAAATATTTAAAAATTAAAAGTTCTCATTTAGTTTCTAGTTAAATTCCAATTAATTTAACAGTGGATTACGTTTAGTTTTTAGGGTTAAATAAACAGTTTCAATAAGGTAATATACATTTAGTAATTATTAATCACAACAATTATCTAAGCTGTGAATTTTTATCATTTTATATTTATTATTTTATATAATACATAATAGAAATATTATGTATTATAAATAATTGTATATTATATATAATGGATACACTATGATACATCAAGGGAGAGTGGTGGCTCAGTGGTTGTCCTTGGTTCAAATCCCGCTGCTGGCACACTTTTATTTAATCTGTTTGTGGCCGGAGTTAGATAAAAGACGGACTGATTTATTTTCTCTTTCTAGAGGAATAAGCGCCCTCTACCTAAAACGTATAGAGTAGAGGGCACAGAAAACAGACCTGCCAATTGGATAACCTACGTTATCTCGGTGTCACCCTCGATCGGCACTTATCGTTATCCCAACATTGTAATAAGAAGATCAGGTCGGTTAGAACCAAATCTTACAGACTTAATCACCTTTTAACCTCACCAAACTTATCACTCCGCCTCAAAGTAATGATCTATAAGGCAGTTATTCGACCGGCACTCCTTTATGGGGCGCCTATGTTAAATAATATTTCGCCTACAAATTCAAAAAGACTCCAAGAATTTCAAAACTGTATACTGAGATGTATAGTAAGGCAAACCTCCCTACAAAGGACGAAATCAGACATAATACACGAGACCCTCGGACTCCCGACGGTAACGGACTTCATCACACGAAGGCATATCAAATTCTTTGATAGCCTCCAACACTGCACGAACCCACTATTCAACACACTTGCACCGACAGGTCGACCTCAGCGCTGGCAAATACAAGTACAGAAACTCAACAACTCTAATCAGAAAGAACTAGTAAGCCCCATCACTAGAACCCCACTCCTACCATCTAATTAATCAAGAAAATCCTATTCAAATATTCACATTTCCTCTCTTATAATGCACCTGGTTCAGTAAAAGAGATGCTTTCTCCCTTAACAAGCAAAGGGGCTAGGAAAAAAAAAAACTATATAGATCGGAAAGCTGGACATTCTTGGACCGCCATCCCAGCAAGGTTGTATCTGCAGAAATGAGATACCCACCGAAAATATTAGAAAAAACCAAGCGAGACCGCATAAGGAATGAAAGGGTGCGAGAGGAACTATGGTTTAGATACGCCCTAGAGACGATTGAGGAAATACCGCTGAAGTGGTTGGGGCATATAAGCAGAATGGGGGATGACCGTAAGGCCAGGTGGCTTCTTGAAGCAAGACAATACAAGTTGTGTATAGAAGAAATTCAAAATATCCGTGTGGCCCAACGCCATCGTAGTTATTGTTATCAAATGTGACATAACTCATGGAATGCTTCATAATGAAATAAATTGCAGAACAAGGCAACACAAGAAGAAGAAGAAGAATTACATCAGACCTCCATATATATTCATAGGGTTTTGGGGAAAAAAGTTCAATAATTAAATTGCTTAAACATAAAAAATGACGATAAAACAGAAGGTAGAAAACTAATATTGAACTAAATTATAAAACAATATCTAAGTAAGAAATTATACAATACTAATTACTATATCATAATAAATGTAATTGCTTTATACAACAATTTAATTAATAACAATAAATGCATTAAAAAAAGACGAACATAAATGTCTATAATCTTTATCAATAAAATAAATATATAGGCCAAGTGGACATTTTAATATTCATTAAAAAAACATTGGAGAAGCGGCGCCAGCTGTGCAAAATCCGTTTTATATTTTTATAAATTGGAATAGAAAATGCAGGTCAGGCTTGTTTAAACAGAAGTTGTTTATTTTATTTAGCCCTATTATTGTTTATAATTAATTAAATCCTTTAAATTAAATTGTTGTTTAATATTTCTTATTTAATAATAATAATAAAGTCTTTATTTGTTCTGGGAAAAGTTCCTTTAGAATAACAATACAGGTTTATATACAGGGTATTATTATCTCTTAGAGTATAATGAGACTACTTTTAATTAGTTAATACAATTTAATTAACAAATGAGAAATAATTAATGAAAAAACAATTGCGACTTATCTCCAGTGATAACACTTGAAGAATAAAATTTAAAAAAAGTACAAGAAATAAAAATAACATAGAAATAAGATAACAATAATTATAGATAGAGAAACAATAGATAATTACATACTAATGCAAATTACAATGTCAAGTAATGAAATAATGAAACAAAAATACAAACAATATCAACTAAAATAACGTCTGCATCTCTAGCGCGGTGCTCTAACCATTTGAACCACCAAGGTAATCCACTCGTAACCAAGGCAGACCAAATTCAATTTCTTCACCGATCCTGTATCCCCGTGTTCTCGCAATTTTTGCGATGTACATACGGGGAAGAATGTTCATTGAACCTTACTTTAATAAGGATCTCGTTGACTTACGTCAATTTTATATATTTACGATTTATTTTTTATTTATTGTTCTTTTGATGGTTATTATTTTTATTTTTGGTTAGCCAGACAATCGGTGATATATTGGTGATATAGAAATAGGATCGGTGAAGAGAATGGATTAGTCTGGCTTGGTAACGAGCCTTAGTGGCTCAGATGGTTAGTGTACCGCGCTAGAGATGCAGACGACTCGGGTTCGATTCCCGGCTAAGTCTTTTCTCTTCAAAATAAAAATATTTAAAAATAATAATCATCAAAAGAACAATAAATAAAAAATAAATTATATAAATATTTTGCAAATCACAATGCCAGTTTATGACTTCTTTAAGCCATTACACAAAATACAGCACTGTTTTTTAATATAAATAGAAAAAAGAGAATAAATCGTTCCAAAAAATCAAATAAGCTTTCCAATATTTCGATTTTAGGATACAGTGAAATTAGGTTAAGAAATTTTTCTGATACATTATAATTTGTTTTTTCTAATATAATATAATTTAAAAAAACCTGTACCACTACAACCCGTGAAGGGTCTGGGGTTCAATACATGGTAGAGACAGTACTGTTTCATGAACAATGGTTGTGCAGGGAGGTGATTTGTCCTAAATCACGCTCAACCGCCAGATTTTCCCCCTTATTTTGGGTACCCACTTTTAGAGGGTGGGTGAGCCCCAGGAGTGTCCTAGATCCCATGTGGTCTATCTCCGACTGCTAGCAGACTAAATAAAAGTCTTGAGTGCCGTGGGATTTGAACCAGGATTTTCGGTATGGCATCTCAGTGCTCTACCACTGAGCCACTCCGCTCTCTAATATAATATAATAAAAAAAAATCTAAAATTTTCAATATTTCAAAACGATACTATCGGGTACTCATAATTTAATAGGCTTTCTAGGGCGGTATAAAAGAATTGCTAAACTGAACTTGAATTACTAAAATAATATCTGGATACTTCTACTAAAATGTTAAATTCATACTGTCTTACAGTTAAAAGAACAGTTTTATTATAGTTTTTAAAATGAGATAAGGTACTTCCTAGAATTAAAAAAATAGTTGCGAATAGGCCCATCACATTTTAATTTAAATTTTTATTAATCATTTCCAATAAATTTCTGGTCTTGATCCGGGCACCTTGCCCTCTATACAACGTATACGCTCAATCAATATACAGTGGAGCATCGATTATCCGAACTAATGTTGTCAGGGGTGGTTCGAATAATCAAAAATTCGGATAATCGAAATTCACTAAAAAATAAAAAACAATTTTGTCTTTTAACGAAAGGACCACTCGGTTTCTGTTTTTTGACATGCTGCAATTTTAAAACAAAAAGTGATGTTCACCTAACAAAGAATGATTTAAAACTGAAGATGAGCAAGCTATTACCAACCAAATGAATAGGAAGGGATTCAGAGAAACAAATGAAATTACCTAATTAGGTTTACAGTTCACAGTAAACAAATAGTAATGATCAATTGATCAAATTATTTGATCAAGTTAATCAAAATGACATTTGAAAAAAACAACAAAAAAAAGAGTTCCGTTGATTGAACGTTCGGATAACTGACGCTCGGATAATCGACGTTCCACTGTAGATCCATCATTATTTTACTAACGTTACTAACAATTACTTATATTTAAAAAATGTAAAAAAAATAAAAAATTGTTACGTTAAAGCAGTGGAAAGGACGCTTTGAAAGGAATTTAAATCGTGTGAGGAAGAACTTTTTTTAGCCTTCAGAAACCAGAACATAGATTTTTCTTAGAAAAAAATTCTAAAGTTTATGAGGGTAATTTTGCGTCCGCCCGACATAAAGGATAGTTAGGCCCTTAGAAATTTGCATGTATATTGCATTAAAATATTTTAAGACACTTGACTCGGGACCGCGTTATTAAACTTCTCCTTTCCTTCATACATTCAAATTTGTTTTTAAATTACGGCGATATTTTCAAACCTGCGGTGATTTATTGCGAATTAATTCCGAGAGAAAATAACCTGTTTGTTTTCTTGAGATCAACAATTCTAAGTCAACATCGGTTCAAAAACCTATCAGCTCAAACCCATTCGTTCTCCCCTGTTAGCATTATCCTTGAAGGTAGTTTCTAAATAAGTTAAATCAATTTAATTAAAATAATACTTATTCTGTAATATTAGGTGTTATATTGGAATCAAAGAATAAAATTGAGAAAAAACTGAAAAAGAGACTTGAATTACAAATTATAATGCAATTGGAAATATCTCAAAATGAAAAGTAGTATATCTTTAAAATAGAGGAAAGAATAACCACTCAACTCTTCAGACATACGTAGTAAGGTCCATAAGTTTCCGGGCTGTCCTGCTTCCCCTCCTTCAAACGTGCCGGGACCTGCATGTCCATGCAGGTCCATTCCTGCTCACTCCATACCCATCGCCCGCACTTCCTCAGTCCTATCAGTCAGTGTCCAGCCTTGAAGGAAACTCCCCATTTTTAGAATGTTCAAACTCGAGTGCTGTGCGTTCAAATTCTTTTGTGAAGAGGGTCTTCTTACTCCTGTGGAAATTAAAGAGCGCTTGGATTGTGTATACGGGAAGTCCTCCCCCTCGTATTCCACAACGAAAGAATGGGCAAAATTATTTAAGTTAGGGAGAGAACGTCTAGAAGATGACCCGCCTCCCGGTCGCCCATTGGAAGCTGACAAATTTCTGAAACAATCCAACTTGTGGAATCTGAATTGCTGTCTGACCGGTGACTGAAAACCAAGGAAAAAGCAGCGAGGTTGGGGCTTTCAAAAACAAGTGTTTTGAGGATCATCAAAGAACATTTGCATATGAACAAGGTAAGTGCATGATGGGTTCCAAAAATTCTTTCAGCTGCTAAAAAACAGGAACGAGTTCACTGTTGCAACGAATTTTGGCGAATTAACACCGACGAAGAGCTCCAAGCAGCAGTGAAAGACCGTTTTTTAACTAAGAAGAAAAATTTTTTTCTCATTGTATAGAAATGGTGCCAAGCCTTCTATTAAGTGTGTTGAACTTAGAGGAGAATATATTGAAAAACAGTAAGACCGGTTTTTTCTTTCAACTTTCCTTCTATTCCAGGCCGGAAACTATTGGACCTTACTAAGTACACCAAAAGAAAAATTACAGCAAAGAAAACAGTGAGCAGCAAACTACACATCACGAGATCAATTGTACAAACATATTCATCAAATTTCATCCAGTATTTTAGAGATTTAATATGAACATTTTGAACTTTTTCCTATTGCATTCAAATTAATTATAGAAATTTAAATTAAAGAATTCTTTCAATTGAAAACTTTCACATGAAATGAATTCCAAACAAAGATTAACCAAATAACCTTATACATATTTAACATTTATGGTTTCTGTTCTGATACAACAAATATTTATAATAATTTTTATATATTAAGTAAGGTAAATGTAGTAACACTTTTTTCTATTTCCTTCATTTATTTTTTATTTTTTTTAGTAATGAAAATATAAAGTTTTTAAATAGTTCTTATCTGTAATTGAATCATTAATGATCATAGTCAATGGAGTATTTTCGTTGCGTATATTCATAAATAAATAGAAATTCTCTAATACTTAGTGTCTATGTTGAATTTTATGAAAGTTTATTCAATTTCAATTTCGTCCGACAAGGTAGAAGAATATTTTGAAATCACATAAAATGGGTATTAGTTATTACGGTTAAAGAACTTCGGTTGCTGAGGTTGTAGAGCGCCGAGCTGCTTTGTTGAAGGTCCAGGGTCCTAATTCGGCTGAGCAAGATAAATTTTTAAGCTATAGAAGAAACTTGTGGGACCTTAAGACCCTCTAGGGGCTCACCCTGTCTCTATGAAGCCTCCTAATTGTGAAAAGCCTTGTGGTTGAGCGTTACGACGGCCATATTCAACCCTCTGCAAAATCCATTCCATTCCTAATCATGTTAATTTCGTATAAATAATTATTTTTAATTGTATTAAATCAATAACAGACCAATAGCATTTATCATATACGCTGTGACAATTTTCCAATATATCAATCCTTTCCTGTAAATCCTGACTCTCGTCAAAATATCATATTGTTTCGGAAGAGAAGCTGGTATTTCATTTCGCTGCTCCGCAACGAGCGAAATGTCTCTTTTGTTCACACCAGCTAGGCCTGGAGCTTTTAGATGATGGCTCTCTTCTCGCCTTTTCATTAAGTGCGCGATGTCCGGAGAAGATCCTCTACTCCAGATCCATCGAAGACTACTTCCATGGAAACGCCTAATTGGAATACGCGAAATATAGTTAATGCTTTAACATAAATAAATTATAACAAAAAATGTTTGAATAAATATTTTCCTTTTTAACAATATATTATTGTTTGAAATTTTACTAAAAAATATATGTGGTACATACAATATCTGGCATAAATCATAACCTCTAAGCTGGTTCAAGTGAGGGCTATTTTTAAGTATTTAAACATCATAATTTGGAATGCAAATCTATTTTATAAAAACATACAAACACAATAAAACAAACTCTTATCCACCAAAACAAATTATTTACAGAAGAAACAAAGGAAACGAAAATAAAACTAACCGTAAACAATATACAAACAAAGGAAAAAAATATATAGGACCAAGAGATTGAGAAAAATAATATTTATTGCAAATATTATTATGCCCGAGTCTTTCCGTCGGTGATTTACATTCCCTATAGTTTTTTTTGTTTTGTTTTTTTTACTCTCCTTTATTTACAACTAGGGTCTTGTCTTCAGCATATGATTTTACTGTTATACTATTGTGTCATATAATTTTTATTTTCCCAATTTTTTTTAAAACTTTACAATAAAAACATCTTGTAATTAAATAATAGTTAAATTCATGGTTGTTTTAATCTCTATTTCAGTTATTGTTAACAACTGTTAACGCTCAAAAATTTAGTTTCATTACTTTTTTGATTCATGTTTATTTCTTTAGTTTATAACTAGTTTTGATTAACCCGAGAAAAATAGCCTACGTCGAATCGACGTAAACGAATTTGAAAAAGCGCGCTAACAGTTTTAGCGAACAGTTTGCAAGTCCGAGTTAATCGTCTGAGAAAATCGGTCCGACATCGGCCGACAAAATCGGTTCCTACTCACAGAAATCCTTGCCGAAGTTCCACTTAACTACCTACGAGATATTTATATCGTACATTATAACACTAACAACTTTCTTAAGGTTTTTATATTCGCTTAATGGATGTTTACTTCCACATATAATTCTGTTAATCATAATAATTCTTATAATTCTCAATAGTACTTTTAAAATTAATCTACAATATATTGGTAATAACTTTACAGCTTTGAACATATTTTAAATACAACCATAATTCATTTTAAGTAAGTGTTCTAGTGCTGAAAAGGGTTTAGTACATGTATTCATTCGATTTTTTTTTAAGGTAAAGCGTAGTAATTATTAACATTTTTTTTTACACAACACACAAACAGACCTATATTGCAGCTAAAACTTGCTTTTAAGTTATTCTGACGGGATAGAAATTGACACTTTCCGCAATTTTCAGCTATCAGTGTTTATTTTTTAAATTGTTGAAAGGTAAAATATGACTAAATATTTCGGTTAACTAGTCCTCCGTTCGGGTCCGTTGGTTGCTATTTTATTTATTAACGCAAAAATATTGAACCATCCAGTACTTGTTATATCTCTGTCATTAATAAAAAAGAACGTTTTGTACAAATATAATATTTTCCTCTTCCAATTCTCATTCCTCTGTGTTACTACAGCTTATAAATTATGTGAAATAAGGCAATATATAAAGGTTTTTCCTTCGTTTTTTGAGAATCAGACAATATTTGTTAAAAAATCGTTTGGTGAAGTTTCAAGACTTTAATATTCTCATACCCATGCCCTAACAGTGGACAAACTCGTTTTAGTGACTTATGTTAAAGCACACACTAGTCTAAATATAAAATTGACACTTGTATGACTATAAGACAATGCTATACATAAATTACGATTGAACATTTATGATAAAGTGTAAACATAATCGCTTAATCTATACACCCGCACAGTATTAATATATATCCTGCAAATACTAAGGCTTGTTGAGTGGTGAAACCTGTTAAGTTAGGTTGGTTCTGTGTTGTATTTCAGATGGTGGGATTAGGATCAGCAGGTTTTATTTTTTACATTTCATTATTATTTTTATATCGTTGAAAAGAGTTGTTTAAATTTGATCAAAACGAATTTAAAACTTGCACATCTGAATTTTTTTTTACTGCCCAATCTTTTTTGTAGTGCTTGGAATATTCTTTTCGTGGTGCATTCAAGTGTATCAAATTTGTTTTTCTGAAATGTGTAATGATAGCTGTTTTATCCAGTTTATTCAGGTTTTCTGTTGTCGAAATCCCAAAGTAAAATTGTCGTCAAAATTCGACTTAGGCAGTAATTCACCGGAGTGCAGATATTTGCTTATAAATAAATTTATGTTTTTAATTAGCTCTGAAATTAATGGAAACTTTTCTTATTATTTGTGTTTTTAATTTTGGTTTTCCTTTCGAAACTTGTTAATCAAACAACATATCCAAACAAACGGGCACCATATCCTCCCCTAAGGTTCGACAACACGACAGAAATCCTTTGGGATATGTCCTAAGGAGGTCACCAAACTCCCTTCGGTGAACTTTATGGGGATCGAATCTCGGGTTGATTCCGACCGGATAGATTCCAGGCAATATTCTTTCCCTACTTTTTTCCAATTTTTTTCCTTACTTATTTCCCCCTTTTCCCGCTATATCTTTCTCTGCATCCCTACCTCCTGTCCTGTCGCATATTATTATTAAGCGAACTCTGAGGAATTATGTCTTCAGCTCCGTTTTTATAATTTTCTCGGGGTTATAATCCAAGATGGGTTGATATTTATTGGACTGTTTTTATTAATCCAACGTTCCGAGAATAACAAGAATACATTTCTTTCTTGTTGATATTTATTATTCCGATCCTTTTAAAAAATAAAAACTCAATTTTTTTACAAGGAAAGGAGGCCGGGTAGAGTGTAAAGTGCTGTGTTACTATGCTGAAGGCTCCAGGTTGAAATCCGGCTGTTGCAGATGTTGATCTGATCCACGGATCTGAAGACTCTCCTGGTGCACGCAAACTCTATAACGTGGGTACCTTTAATTGGAGGTATAACCTGGCATTTGAAGATGGCTTGGACAAATGACCTTCCTGCACAACCGTTATCTTAGTAACAGTACAGACTTTACTATGTACTGAGGCCAAGATTATACTATTGTCTTATATAATTGTTATTAAGTGAGGTGTAAACTTACTCGAAACAACGCCACATAACGACCCTTTTGACCTAGTACCATCTCGACATTTAATCAATCAATGTGTTTACTTGGACAAACACGAGAATCCATCTTTGTCTAAAGGAAAATTAAGTTCAACTACTTTCCTTTATTTCGGATACATTAATTGCTAAAAACGATTAAAGTTAAATTAACATCTTAAATCTATATTGCCAAGCAGCAGAACAATGTATATGAATCAGAAAATATATCTTAAACAAATTTAATTATATTTATTAGAATTAATTTTTTTAAATATTACGCACATAAAAATTAAACTATTTATCCTCTTAAAGATGACCTTTTTTAAAATATCTTAAATTCAAATAGGTTATTTGACTAACTGGCAGAGATATAGGAAGATAAAGTAGTTCCAACTGCTAGTAACCTCCTTTCTAGAGAAACCTAAAGGTTTTTTAAGATTTTGTTTATTATATAAAAAAGAAAAAGAATAAATCCAGAGGTTTTCATTTAGATAATTGTCATGAGATTTAACAAAAAAGAAACCTAGTTAGTAATAATTTATTGAGAATCATCGAATCGACCTATTTTATCCTTGCAACTTTTTACAAACAAAAGCTAAAAGTTTGCAAAAACGTGGAGTGTGAATTATTCGTTGAAGTGTAACTGTAGTTGTAGCTCCGTAACTACAACTACATAACTGATAGTTGACAAATAGTAGTTGCGCGCTGCCAACTACAAACTACTTAAAGTTATTTTCTTAAGTAGTTGTCTGTGCATTTTTTTTTTTTTTTTTTTTTTTTTTTTTTTTTACGTTGGAAGGTGGAAATCTTCAAAAGACGCGGATAGGCCCGTACCTATCCGTGTGTGGGATTTTTACCCACTAAAACCACCTCCCTCACCTCCCTACACCTGTTCTCCACCTTCCACGGGACCGCCGTTAGGCATTCCTTCGTGGAGGGGAATGGCTGGGTGCCGCCTCATGGGCCTCATGGGGTTAGCTCAGTCGGTCAGTTCAAAAAATTTTTTTTTGGAAGTGTGTGTCAGGTGACGGCTCAACTGAACATTGATCGTACATTCAATTATCTGCTCAGTATAGTGTTATCTCGTGGTTTCTAGAAGGTAATGCGGAACTCCCCGATGACTAGCCTCTCGGTCAAGATCCGCTACTGGGCTCCTCGAATCACCGCGGCTGTTTCAAAAAAGGTGGTCTATAAGCCAAAGCGGAACTTTCCGAAGACTAGCAGAACAATGTATATGAATCAGAAAATATATCTTAAACAAATTTAATTATATTTATTAGAATTAATTTTTTTAAATATTACGCACATAAAAATTAAACTATTTAAGAGGATAATATCATCGGTCAGTTCAAAAATAAATATTAATGTTTATTGAAATAAAATGTTAAAAAACAAGATTGTTTTTTTTGTCTCCTAAAACAACCCAAATAAAGTTGAAAATAGTATTTTATTGATCATATCTTAATTTTATAATAAATTTTAATAAAATGTCTACTTGATTGAAACTTATAATCAATATAAATGAATTATATTTCAATTTGAATAATTAATTATTAATTGATTGATTAAGTATGTATTAATTAATTATTACTTAACTAATTAATTAATTTACGAGATGGAGGGTAATAACAATTTAAACGTGCAGATTACTGCGTCCGCTGTTAACTTGTTTCTTGCCGCGGGCGCAAGTCATTCTGGAATGACATTAGTTTTTTAGCGGTAGGCAGTGGTGAGAGGGGGCCCAGGGCGGCTATTGTGATAGTTAATCCCAACCTCGACGTAATGGAATTGAAGCAATTCACCACGGCTGATCAGGCGGCGTGTTGTGTCAGATGGGGGAGGATATCCTTCGCCCTTGTCTCGTCATACATGCCGCCAACGCAAAGGATAGAGGAAAGCGTTGCCGCCGTGGAGGCCATCACACAGCGTTATAGAAGTGTGGTGGTCTGTTCCGACACCAATTCGTGGAGCACGGCCTGGGGTTCGGTTCGCACAGACGCTAGAGGAAGAGTGGTGGATGAGACCGTGGCGAGGTGTCAGCTCATAGTGGTTAATGAGCCCTCTGGTCCCACATTTGTTGGAGCCAGGGGCCAGAGTTGGATCGACGTGACACTCGCCACGGCCACCATGGCGAGGCGCATAGCGGACTGGACCCTAAGGTCTGACACGAGCTCCGACCACCGGGTCATTGCCTTCAGTGTGGTAGAGGAGGAAGGCGAAGTCCTTCCAGTTGAGAAGGGCTACGTGACCCGAGCGGCGAACTGGGGAGCTTTCTCCAGTGAACTGGAGGGTATATTGGTCGATAGAGAATGGGAAGAGATGGCGCCGATGGAAGTAGGAGAGTCAGTTATAGACCGCAGAGTTGCGGAGCTGACGGGCGCCATCACAGAAGCGGCCAATATGACCCTTCAGCGCCGCAGAGCGAGAGCGCGTCCGGTCCCATGGTGGACGCCAGCCCTGACGCTTCTCAAGAGGGAGTACTACAGGGCTAGGCGCAGGCACCAGGAGTGCAGGGACGAGGAGAGGAGACCTGCACTCCGAGATGAATCGAAACGGAGGTATAGGGCATACCGAAACGGAGTGCGTCACCGGAAAAAGGAATCCTGGGACGAGTTTATCGTCAATGAGACTGAGAAGAATCCCTGGGGTATCCCGTACAGGGTGGCACTGGGCAAGGTGAAGCCGCTAACATTAATGGCGGCTCTCAGAGTGGGAGATGCCCAGGCAGTCACCCTGGAGGAGACGGTGAATATGTATGTAGACTATACATACCCCAGGGATGATCCGTCCCAGGATACAGAGGAAGATAGGATGGTGAGAAGCACCACGGTGTGCCCTTCCGGTACCGAGTTTTGCCCACCATGGGATATATGGGACCTTCGCCTCGCCGTGGAAAGGCAGAGGATCGGCAGAGCCCCAGGACTTGATGGGATTGACGCCGCGATCCTGAGGGAGAGCGCCCCCCTCATTGAGGATGACCTACTGAGGATCTTCAATGAGTGTTTGGACCAGGGGTGGTTCCCGAGTAGGTGGAGGATCGCGGACTTGAGACTGCTCTACAAGGGAGGAGGTAAGGATAAAGAGGATCCTAAGGCGTACAGACCGATATGCCTCCTCCCGGTCCTCAGCAAGGTCCTGGAGAGCTTGATCGTCAATAGCCTGAAGCCGGTCCTCATCGAAGCAAGCCATCCACGGCAGTTCGGCTCGACCCGTGGCAGGGGAACCACAGACGCGCTGCTGAGAGTGCGCAGGGACGTGGAAGGGAAGGCGGAGAAGTATGTTATGCTTATGCTATTTGACATATCCTCCGCCTTCGATAGTGTATGGTGGCCCTGTGTACTCCAGCGGCTGCAGGAGTTTAACACCCCCAGCAACTTGTACTCCCTCATAAGTAGTTACCTCAGTGACAGGAGCGTTAGGATTAGAGGTAGCTACTATGAGGTCGAGAGAAGGATTGAGAGAGGATGCCCACAGGGGTCGGTCCTCGGACCGGCCCTGTGGAAGCTCGTATTCGACCCGTTGCTGGGGGAAAAAGAGAAAACAGGAAGGGTTCCTTGCCACGGCCTACGTCGACGACCTGGCAGTCATCGTGGCGGAAAACAGCAGAGCCAGAGTGAAGACACAGACGGAGAGGTGATAATGTAGACTATACATACCCCCGGGACTATGAGACCCCAGGGGTCTCGTAGCGGAATGGTGCGTGGGGAAAAAGTTGAGTATGGCCGCAGCCAAGACCCAGGCCATACTCCTGAGAGGCTCCACCGACAGGGCTCACCCTGTCATACTAGATGTTCGGGGAGAAAGGGTGAGGCTGGGTGAGGAGGTAAGGTACCTGGGTGTGAAGTTCAGAAGGGACTTCGACGCCACCCCTCACCTGGTGTACCTGAAGGATAGGGTGACCCTGTCACTCAATGGTTTATCAAGAATAGGGGGTGCATTTTGGGGCCTCAGGTACCCGGCAACGATGACCATTTATAAAGGCGTGGTCCTGGGTATCCTGAGGTATGCATCCCCAATGTGGAGTCGAAACCTCACGCAGCTACAGAGGAGGAGATTGGCCACCATCCAGAGACTGGCTCTGCTGCGAGTCACGAAGGCGTACCGAACGGTGTCGCATGAGGCGGTGCAGGTGCTGGCGGGAGCGATGCCCCTGGACCTCGTCCTTAAGGAGGACGCGATGGTTTACGAGGTGAAGAGACAGGGGCTAGCGGCGCTCCCGGAGGGACTCCGAGAAAGGATCGGCGAGACCCCCAACAGATGGAGAAGGATTGTTAGGGAGGACTCGATCGAGGCGTGGAACGGACGGTGGGTGGGAAGCCAGAAGTTCGCCACCTTGAGGAAGTTCTTCCCCACCGTCCAGTCGAGAATGACTGCGACATGGGTCCTCCCGGACTACTGGGTCTCGCAGATGTTGACAGGACATGGCGGGTACCGGGGAAAGCTCAGCGAGCATAAGAGAGAAATCGACCCCCGGTGCCCTGCCTGTGGAGTCCCTGAGACAGCGGAGCACGTTATTGTTTCCTGCACCGCGATGGAAGGACATCGTGCCAGGTTGTCGCGGAAAACCGGGATTTTCGCCCTCGCCGAGGAGGACTTCCCCCGTTTGATGGAGGAAGGGAATTACCCCTTCTTCAAGGAGTTTATTTACGGGTGGAAGGAAGTGGTCGGGCCTGCGCATTTCACTATTAGCAGGATCCGGCCCCTCGGCGAGCCACCAGACGAGGAGCCACCAGATGAGGAGCCAGACGGGGAACCACCCCCGGATGAGAGAGATGGAGCTGATGACCGGACGGATGCGGACCAGGAGGGCTGGGCGGCATCCGGACGGATGGAGACCGGCCAGGAGGTGTAAAGGTGCTGCCCCAACAGTAAGGTGCACATCCGTGCACCGGGCAGCACCACAGATGAAAAAAAATTTTTTAATGTACCCAAAAAAAATTAAATGGTACCCCCCATTATAAATGTAGTATTTTATTTTAAATAAAGGAAAAAAAAAAAAAAAAAGTTTATTTATTGGCAGTGGCGGGCGTGCGTAAACCCAACGCATCAACCCGTCACTGCCGAGAACCCCGTATGCCAGCAATGGCAGGAAGGGGGCCCAAAAAAAAAAAAAAAAAAAAAAAAAAAAAAAAAAAAAAAAAAAAAAAAGTTTTTTAGCGGTAAATATTTTTTAAAAATTTTTTTTATTATTTTTCCCTAATACTACATTAAAAATAAAGTAAAAATCATAAGTTAGAAAAAAAAATTATTTTCAGCCCACTGGTAAGTACTACTATCATGGATCAGCACTGAACGTGTTAAACTAAATTAATAGAGGTTTTAATGTATCATAGTTCATTTTTTTTTTTTTTTAAATCGGAATATTTGATGCTGACATTATACTTTTATTTTATTTTATTACTACAACAAATTATCACAAATTTTTACATATCCACGAATTATTATTTTTTTTAATTAGCCATCAAACGATGTATAATCCTTGTGCTTGAACTAAATTACGTTTGTATAAACCTAACCTCAACGACTGATGACTTTCACACATGATCCAAGCCCTATTTCAGATAATGGAATAACGTTTTACTCCATGAATAGATAAAATTTGAAATCCACCGTGGTTAGTTATAAACAGAGAACCCAGACTAAATCTAAAACCGATATTTATTATTTCAGTTATACTCTGTTATCCAATAAAATATTACCTGTGGCTCCTCTTTTTGACCACGTGGACACCGGGAAAGGGCTGGGTGGGGAACAAGGTACAGTAAAGGGAATATATGGGAAAATTGGGAAAGAAACAAATCCAAAACATCTTCAAACCTAAAAAAACACTGCTATATTCTAAGACCTAACAGGCGGCTTTCGTTATATTTTGAGAAATTGAACTAATAAATATATATATATATATATATATATATATATATATATATATATATATATATATATATGTATATATATATATATATTTTTTTTTATTTAGCAATACTAATTGAGCCGTGGGAAGGGTGAATGGTTGTAAAAAAATATCATGTATGGTCCCACGGTTCAATTAGTATTGCTAAATAAATAAATAAAACAAATAAATATATATATATATATATTTTATTCATTTGTTTATTTATTTATTTAGCAATACTAATTGAGCCGTGGGACTATACATGATGTTTTTTTTTACAACCAGTCGCCCTTAATCATCTAATAACCAGTCCATTAGTGGAATTGCACCTGAACATAAAGTGCTTAGGATTTAATTACCAGAGGAAAATAATTAGACCTCAAGTTCTCTTTGATTACCTCTTAAATTATTACATTATTATTAAATTATTAATTATTAAACATTAGTTCTATTGTTTATTGTATTCTTCAAATATTCACTCTACAATCAAATATAATGCAAATTATAAATTTTATATCGATAATCATTTATGTTACTGAATAACTGCTCTAGCTAATATAAATAATAATGATAATAATATGAATATGAACAAACTGGAAGGCTCGATGCCCATCTCCGCTTACAAATTTCCATCCACGGACTAACTAAACCATTTCGGTTGGTTTTGTTTGATGATTCCTAACGTAATGATTCCTCACACCGACGCCATGGTTTATCAGTCGGATAAGCGATTATTTACTGATTACTAATTCGTTCCTTACAAAGCCCAACAACTTTACAATCTTCACCGTGGTGCCACTTCAATCATATTAGCCGAATGCATACTCTTCGATCCCCCGTTGTGCAATCTCCTAAATCCTCCAGTAGTCTGTGAATGAATATTCAACGCACTACCTTGTTTTCGAACACGTTAAATGTTCATCCTACAGCTTTAAAGTCACGTTTTATATCCATTTATATACAGCCCCGGTGAATAAGTGATTAAGTCGGATTTTGCCCAGAGATAGTTAATTGCTTTCAGATAACCAGAATCGTACTATTCTCGTATTTTTAGGCTTGAAATGGAGTTATAATATAAACAATAACTCCTTTTCAAGCCCCTTATTAACTACGAAAATAATTCTCACTTAAGTACAAGAAAATCATTTTGGAAAAAATTAGACTTAACCACATATTCACCGGGGCTGTAGATATAACACTTGGAAGGATGATAATTTTTTTATCTCTAATGTCTCGATTTAGAGGCAACACGCGGTAACCACTTACAGAGGTTGAGTGGGCTCCAGGAGGGTACATTGCTACTAACTAAAGAATAAAGAATTCCAGAGCTCTTACAGCGTTTCGAATCTTGGACTTTTCGGTTAGTAGACAGACACCTTGCCTCTGAACTAACCTACTTGCTTTTGTTCCCAAGTGCCAGTCCAAAGTTTTTCACAGATAATGTTGGTGTTGTTTCTCGCATTAAGTATGTTCTTTTCTCAAAAAATGGCAAATAGAAAGCCAGTGTGAACTGGTGGTGAGAAGGCCTTGACTTAAAAAAATAAATCAGATCATCACATTAGTTAACAAATGCTACTCGAAGAAATACTTTACAGAGATACATATGAGATAGAATATCTAATATTACCGCTGATCATTCTCTCTGGACATTCTACTATCTATTATTCACCGGGACTTGGAAATAAAAGGAAGTTTTGAAGATGTTGAAGGTATGGTTAGGGTAAAAATCTCTTCTTAAGTTTTGTTTTTAATGCCCACTCTATCAAGGATATTTATGTTTATTAATGTCATGGATATTTATTGGATATTAATATCATGGAAATATTATATTTGTTAACTATCTTTAGGAATAAATGTAATAAAATAAATCAAAATTTAACTTTATAGTTTAGAATCTCTTAGGTGAAGCTGCCAAATACCATTTGTATAATTTCGTTCAATAAAAAAATTATTATTATTAACTATTTTTATTATTATTAACTATTAAATTAATATTTATAGTTTTCTACCTGTATTAAAATTCTAGAATTTGGATATCTGATAAACACAAAAGTCAACAAACAGAAGACTTATCAAGGTCACGGAATCTCCGATAAATCTAGTTAAAAGGGCTATAAACAGAAAAAAGCCTTTTTATAACGTGAAAATACATGAACAGGAGAAAAAAAAATGTGTATGCAGAAAAATAATAAAGTTAGAAACATTTCGAAATTAAAAACGTTTTGAAACTTTTTAATAAAAAACGTATTAATAAAAGTACACAAACTTTCTCCCTGCATAAAGTAACTTTTCGTTCTCGACCAAAAGACCTTTCATTAGAATTTCCCTCGTACTACAAAATGTATTACATAACTTTGAAAGAAGTATAAACTGCAACTTCAGGTTCAATTAAAAAAAAAAAAGTAAAGAGAAAATAAAGAAGAAATGTAATAGGAAAAAATGATAACTACAAAAGGAGGCTAAATTATAATTTTCTTTTCAGGTTGTAGAATCTGCCTGAGAACTAAATTAAATTTGCCATCACGAAGGAAATGAGGGGACTAACTGATTTTCTTTTTTCTTTTTTTTTTTTCATATGAATCCTCTTAAACATCTGAAACAGTTTTATTATATAATCTCCCTTTATAAGTTTTGATGACTTCATAAACAGTGTTTAAAATGGAGCTTTTAGAAAAAAATAAGCTGCAGGGGTTTATTCCCTACTCTTAAAGCTCTTCATTTTTCTTAATGGTTCATTTAATTTATTTTTCATTTCTCATTTTATTTCTGTAATAAAATTATAAGTATTAAGGATAATTTAGAACTTTAATTAATCTTAAAATTATTACTGTTATTTTAATGGCTCCAGTCGATGTACCAATTAATCCTAAAATTATCACAGTTATTTTAATGGTCGACTGTGTCTATACAGTGAATAATTTTTTAGTGTTTGTAAACGGGATAGCTGAGTATATAGATAGATTAGCTGTGTTGACCAAATCCAGCTGTAATGTGGTATTCAGTTATGTGGGTACCATTTATTGCTACCTGGTGGTTGAGCACGGGCAAATCACTTCCTGAGAAAAAGTGCAGTATCTACAACGTACCGAACCTAAGACCCTTTATGAGTGGTAAAGGTTTTTGAAGTGAAAACTTGTTTAGCCGCGCTTAGCGACTTTTAGTATGAGAATAAACATGTGACTTCGCGTCATCAACATGCTCGATAAAGTCGGCACATATCGGTCGGTGCATGAGTTATACAATACTTTAGTTTTAAGGCTAGAGTTTCATCAATATAAGAATAATTATATTTATCTAAAAAGTCGTTTAATTGTTGTGCAATTAATAGTAACAATTATTAAAAACATCAATAATTGGTGGAGCTTTTCTTTTCTCCTAAAATATATTATTTTTAATAGTTGAATGTCATGTTTTACGAAATTGTTGAAAGTGCAAATGATCCGTTTATTGTAGAATTTAAATTCGACAATAATGCCAAAAATAAAAATAAAATCAACCTAAATACAAGGTATAGATAATATAACTATATACTAACAATTATTTCAAATTAATTATTGATATTTGTATATTTTTATTGATCTTGTGTGTGTTATATGGTTCGATTAATAAATAAGCTAATTTAAAATGTATGTATTTATTGTTTGATATGTGAAAACCAGACTAATGTTAATAATTTAGATTTACAAATTTGAAATTCAAACAATTATAATTAATTTAGAAATTCAAAAAAGGACACAGCTGTTATAAAGTCTTGAGTTTTCACTTCTGTCGATAGTCCTTGTCTGCAACACTGCCATTTAATTTTTTTTTTAAGGCTATTGAGTATCTCTCTAAATTTCAGTTGAGCTATTGAATACACTTAGGCACTTTCTTTAGAATTCTTTGTGTTCACTTAGCTAAAGTTGGGATACGTTTTCCTCCTCTGCTAGTGCGGATGTTTAACTTTTGATGAAACCTTTGTGAATGACTTCTACTGTTCACTTGTTTTTTTCAAAAGTGATACGGTTTTCCCTTTCAAAGCACAACCATTTTTTTTTTTTTGGTTCAGTAATAACCTAAACTGTAATAACCCCAGGCAGTGCCCGTAGGTCAGAACTAAACGGCATGTGACAGCCTGGTATTTGACTGAGGCGGAACTAAATGCATGGTTTGACTAACAGTTAGTGTTCTACCTTCTACCTGTATTATTCTGCCAACACCCAATTATTTTATTTTATTTTTTGTTTCCATTTTTCTTTTGCAGGCTACTTCAACACTTACTTGAATAACACTTTAAGCTCCCAATTAATTACAAAAGACTCACACATGACCTTATATTGTAAGACCTATTTGGACTTAAGGAATAGAGGTTTGATACTCAACTAAGCCATCGAACTCCTCTCGTATACAATCCTTCGTGTAATCCTTAAAGCTATTTAATTTTTTCGGAATAAGATCATCCAAAATGATTTAAATGTCCCATTTGTTAATAATAACAGAGTTGGAAATTTCAATAAATTACTTGAAAAAAAAAAAAATTCACTTCGCAATTACTTCTTTCTTCTTAGATAATGAGCGGTAAACAACAGGTAAACGAAAATAACAGAAAACGGTCCAGGTGAAGGTAAACAAAAATTTTCTTTAATTTATTTTGTATTTATTGTTCTTTTGATGGTGATTATTCTTAAATATTCCGGCCAATACAAATCTTTTCTCTTCAAAATAAAATATCTAAAAATAATCATCATCCAAAGAACAATGAATAAATTATAAAAATATGAAATTGACGTAAGTCAACGAGTTCCTAATTAAAGTAATGAACATTCTTCCCCGTGTACATATCACAAAAATTACGAGAACATGATATAGGATCGGTGAAAAGAATGGATTTGTCTCGCTTGTTACAAGCCTTGGTAGCACAGATGGTTAGAGCACCGCGCTAGAGATGCGGACGACTCGGGTTTGAATCCCGGCCAAGACATATATTTTCTCTTCAAAATAAAAATATTAAAAAAAAAAATCTTTATTTGAAAGACAACGTTTGGACTCACATGGCAGGTCTTCTTCAGGGCTTATAATGGGGTCTTTATAGGGCTGGGGTTTGACAATAAGCACTGCAGAATACCTACAATGTGAGTCGAAATGTTGGCTTTCCAATAAACAGTTCTTTCTATTTAAGAGAATTGTTTTACTTCCACCCGGGCCATTTTCTTGCTCGTATATGTAAGTCAAACTAATATTATTCAAGAACAATAATACTATGTTTCTCCGAAAACAATTTCGTATTTAAGGAAATTAAATCATTAAATTATTTCTCTCGTCTGAATGTTTATTCATTTCAGCAATAAAAACCTACTTAGCATAAACTCCGTCTGCTGAAGCTATTCGTCCATGTTTCATTAAATTATTCCACACACGCAAACAAAAAAAAGAAAGAAATGAATACTACACGCTGAGAAATATTATACATAGCCCGCCTCTCGAACTGTTCAAGCTTACAGGAAATTCCAGGATCAGAGTATATTTTCAGTAAAATCTACATACATGAAGAAAACTAAGTATTTGGGGAATTTGAAAAAAAATAAGTACGATTGAGACTGCCTGGAGTTTTGTAGGAAATAACAGGTGAAATATTTGCCTAATAAAATTTTATATTTGCTAATATAAAATGCAAATAGTGTAACAAAACCTTTTACTATTCAAATACCTAGCTATAGTTTTAAATATCTCTATTTACTTATTTTAGTTAATTTTACAATCCATAGGTATAATATAACATTTAATTTACACAATGTATTGAACATAAATACTATAAATAAACAGGTGTAATTGCTATTTTGTCAAATTGTCTAAATTTAAAATTAGAAAGAATCTATATAAATACGCATGCTTAAAAAAAATGGCTTTATAACCCATGAAGGATCATGGGTTTAGTACATGCTACAGACTGTACTGTTCCAAGGATAACGGTTGAGCAGGGAGGTGATTTGTCCGAAATCACACTCATAGATAGAGGCTGGGTGAGCCACAGAAAGTCCCACCGATCCTTCCGTGGTTTTACATGATTTGTCAACCTTCAGCAAGGCAACTCAGCGCTGTATACACTGAGATACCGTGCATTTCTCCTCTTTGCTCCCGTTGCCACGGACTAACTGTGTTTTTTCGGTGGTGAGTATTGACCATGAAAGAAATGGTTAGATGTCTCTATTACACTCATTCAAATGTTATCAACCTAGAGTTCAGAGCTTGTCTGTCAGAAAGCGCTTGTCTCACTGTTAGTGTCCTAATGCTATTCCAAACTCACTATTACTTTTACCATTTTTTCAAAAATGTAGATTTTTGACTTATATGTGACTTTAGAAATACGATATGATCTTGTCGCTGGAATAGAATAAAAAGAACCCGAAGAATATAAAAAGAATAAATTTCAGTGAAATATTCAAGAGCTGGAAGAAAGATGTGCTGCTGAGTGCTAACCTTTCCAACGGCTAAACTTTCATTATTATTATAGTACATCAGATTATAGTCAGGATATCGACAACATATTTAAAAGTTGAAAATATACATATTTAAATGGTGAAGTAATATACAGCTGTCAAGACCAAGAAAGTTCTATTTTTCTCTTTCTACATCATCTTTAAATCATTTCTGCGTTTTGAGGATGTCCCTCCTTCATCAAGCATGACCAATATATATATAAACAGGGTGGCCCATTTCAAGTGGATCAAACGTTTTTATATTTTAAACGAAACCAAATTCAGAAAAACGATTCAGGTAAAAGTTTGAAGAAATAAAAAAACATTTTTTTTGTTTTTTCACTTTCAATGGTCAATATCGACCTTCAAAAAATTTAGTTTCCTCTTGACCCCCATTTATTTTTATTTTTCTGAAATTTAAAATGCAAAACATGGAAAAAAATGTATGTAACATTTTTCTCTGTCTTTCATAGGTTAAGTAGAAATAGCATTCAAAGTTCACTTCTTTAGTATACCTCCTTTACGACGAAACGTCATGTAGCATTAAGTTATTTTATTTAAGAGTTTTTAGTCGTTATAACTTACTAATCAAGGTATTTTGAATCTTTCAGAAAATCTCTTTTAAAATTTTAAAATTAAAATTAAGGTATCGGGTTCAAATCCAACTGCATCAGATAAATTAATTAGTTTATTATTATACTGCTCCGGTTGGATCCTGTGGGATCTAAAGGTCCTTCTGGGGCTCACTCAACCTCTGTAAAATGGGTTATCTTTAAATCAGTGTAAAAACTAGACGGTTGAGCGCTAGAAAGTCACCTCTATGCGCAACGGTTGTCATAGAAACACTAGTTGCAGTGGTAGTGAAAAAATCCCTGTATATATTTAATTTACATGATATATATTTTAGCCAGGAGATTGACTGGAATAGTTGAGGGTGCAGTCAAATTAAACACTAAGTAAATGGATACTTATTTTTTATTTTTACTTTGTAGGTCATCTTCAGGGCTAAGAAAGAAAACAAACAAAACTATAAAAATACATTATAGTACCAAGAATATAGTAATATAAAAATAGATGTACAGTAATAGAAAATTAGAACAAAAAAGTGAGGGATATACAGGGTGGCCCAAAAAAGACTGAAGGATTAAAAATAACTGTATTTTTTTTGTTTTTATTTTTTATTAATTTTTTTTTATGTTTTTAAATATTTAATTCATGGAAATTTTTTACATCTAAATGTGAAATATAACATCTCTCAAATGGTGTCCATTTTCTTGCAAACAAAAATTGGCTCTTTTAACCGCATTTTCCATTACTGCCCGTAGAGTTTCTGGTTCCAAGTTCCTTATTGCTGCTTGAATGTTCTGCTTAAGCTCTTGAATTGTTTGGGGTTTATTGATATACACAACTCCTTTCAAATCATTTTCTCTAGCTATTTGACTAAAACGTAGCATATTGCAGGCGTGCCTGATGATCTTGGGGAAGCAGTTGCTGTACCATTTGAATTTTATACGGAAACATTTTAAGATCCCGCTTCAAAATTCTTTGCAGGGATGTTCTGGAGATTCCCAATTGAGCAGAACGACGACGTCCTTCAGTCTTTTTTGGGCCACCCTGTATATGAATAAAAATATTACAGAGTAAATGTACAGAAAGGTGATGATGTAAAAATTACAAAGATAAAAGAAGGAGGTCAACAGAAAGTTTACAAAAAGAAAAAGTATAAGCATCAAAGGTGAGATGTAAAATGTTAAAGAAGTGGGTACTTATTTTTTATTTTGTGACACCGTTTCTTGTATATTCTTGGTACTGTAATGTATTTTTATAGTTTTGTTGTTTCGTCTGTTTTCTTTCTTAGCCCTGAAGATGACCCACAAAGTAGGCACAAAGTCGAAACGTAGGCACAAAATAAAAAATACATGATATATAATTTATAACTGCTTCTTTATGTCAACAAATGTCATTTAATGTTTAATGTACTGTTACTGATGAGTACTCGATACCTGTTCCAGACACTACCGTGGAGACCAGGTATGAGGACGAATCTCCTAGCGAGGCCAGCTCTCCCACCGCCAGGACTGAGACCAACTACCGGGGCATCCACATCACCTTCCCAATGCAGAGGAAGGACTTGGACCACCTCATTGAGTCCTTCAGGAAAAAGAAGGTATGTCCTTTATAATATATTAAGAATTGATAAAGTAATGTTTGATATCATTGTACTTGTTTCATTCTTCCTTTTCAAAGTTGGAAGGAATACT
Source organism: Troilus luridus (assembly GCA_964056705.1). NCBI lineage: Eukaryota > Metazoa > Arthropoda > Insecta > Hemiptera > Pentatomidae > Troilus > Troilus luridus. Next base: position 111,849,287 of record OZ057414.1, on the reverse strand, counting down.
ATTTGTATAAAGTTTCTATATAAGATTTTTTTATCAACTTCCCTACCCTTTTGCTGCCTCGATACGGAGGTAAAAAAATATAGAGACTCAACAGTGTCGAACGTGGAAGCGCACTCATTCGCTAAGACTTCCTCAACAGTGCATTAGCGAGAGCAATTACAGATAGGGCCGAAAGAGAAGTGGAAGAGGACGCCATTATACTGAAGAGGTAGTGAAGCGATTAGTCCTGCCTCCTAACTGCTTTATCTCGTGCCAGTCTCTTAAGGACAAATCCTCACCTTCACTGGCTACTGTCGAATGTTTTCATTTGACACTCGGCTGAACTATAGCTGTTATAGAGTCGAGATAGGGGAGTTTATTTTTTGTTTAGAAGAGCTAGATCGTGTGTAATGCTATTAAAAAAAATGGAAGATACTTGGGTTCAGCACATGGTAGAGACTATACCACTATCCAATGAGAGCATTTTAAGTACCCATATTATTTTTAAAATGTTAAGGTCATCTAACATAATGTATGGCAGATCAAATATCAACTCAACTATCAGGTTTTCTCCCATATAAGAGTACCCAATTTATTGAGCTGGGTGAAAAAATAATACGACATTTTTCGATGTAAAATACTCTAAATCTAAAAACAATTAAATGAACAGTTTTATAATTTGTAAAATGGGGGTTGGTCCGCCGTTAGGGGAGGGGGTACCTATTTGGTGTCGAATAAAAATAAAATACGTTTGTCCCCTGTACACCTTAGTAATGGCTAAAGTAATAGAAGAGATAGATTTAAAATTTTGTATACTTCAATATTTTTATTTTTGTAATAGGAAATTGCACAGTGTGAAATTTATGGAATTATCTTTCTGGGCTGGATTAGTAGCCTTTGCGCAAATTTGGAAAAACAATTTGATCTGTGGATATATTGAACAGCCAAAATTTTTTTTAAAACTTAGATTTGCTTCTTTAAAACCTTATATATTTCTGTTTGAATTACATCCTCTAGAAACATCAGAAATATTCATTATTGTAATGGGTATTTATGTTAAATACTCCGGGAAGAAAAAGAAATAGGGGCCGGCGTCGGTGGATGGATGATTTGTAGGAATATTTGAGAAGGATGGGGGTAAGAAATTGGAGAAGCCTCAGCGAGGAATGGAAAAGAATGGTGGCTGAGGTCCAGGTCCTGTAGTTTAGTAATAAGTTTAAAAACGCATATTATAAAAATGAAGAAAGAAGAACAAAAAAAAAATCACATGACAAAAGTGGAATCGATCGGCCTTTTTTTACTCCTTCGATATCAAGCCAGACAGTGTTGACACAGAGTGCACATTGTAGAGTTGTATTGTGGACTTGCAGATATACTAAGTCGCTGCCCACCTGCAGTTGGAATTAGTTCAGTTTAAATCTCACCATCGATTTAACAACATCGAGTTGAGCGAGACTATCGTCAACATCCTCGCTCGTCCTGCCGAAGTGAGGAGCTCTGCCTTCTTCGCTCGCCCCGCCAACGAAAATCTACATCGACAGTCAGATAAGGAAGTTTTTTGTTTGTTTTTTCAATATATTGACTGGCCAACTGAAAAACATTTTTTATTGTGTTATCGATAAACATTTATTTGCCATTGACAAAAATTTTATTTAGAATTAAAAATAGGAAATGAAAGAATTAAATAAGAGAATGATATAAATTGTTCGTTTTTTATTAGTTAGTTGTAATTTATAATTTTTTCAGTATTAGTAATTTATTTTCATTATAAAACGTTTAAATTGTTCATTTAATTCAATTAACTTGTTGTTTTTTTATCATACGCATTATTTCTTTAATTTATAAAATAATTTATGTTATTAATTTGATAAAAGGTTTGAATCGCAAAGACATGCGGTCTGGAATATTGAATCAGGAATTTATTGTCCTCCAAATATTTCGTAGCTCTTATCGAAAGTCTTACTATTTCGCGGAAGCTCAAACAGTAAAGTCATTCAATGCCGAATTGGAACTTATCGTTCTACCACTTAGCCACTCCGCACCTTTTATATATTTAGATGATAATAATTATCATTTCATATTAATGAAACAAGATATTACTGGAAACAACACGGGAGTTTTATTTCTTCCACTGAAAGACGGTAGATTAGACTAGAGAAAGAGAGAGAGAGAGAGAGAAAGAGAGAAAGAGAGAGAGAGAGAGTGAGAGAGTGAGAGAGAGATAAAAGTCTATTAGAGAAGTTATCAAAGCCTGGAAGCCTGCTAGGGCTAACTATCGAAGGAACTCCGAGGGGGGATTATTTCCTGTAAATTAATCGCCCCTTCCCTAATCTTCCTCCTCTATCCTGTCTCTCCCTCGGGATAGATTGATATTTAATATTACGGTAATTTGTGTGAAGTGGATCCCCGGAATGACACCTGATCGGAACTGTAATTGGTTTGAGGTCGCTTTGGCTCTATGGAGTTAGCTCCGTTAGTATTTGCCCACCCTACATTAAGCGGGCCTCTTCAAAACCAATTTTCCTCCCTCGTGTTTAAGGAAATGGATGCATAACCTCCCCTATATTAAGGGAGGTTAATTGTTCCAGCACGCCATCGGAATATATAATTTTTTTTAAGTAGGTTTTTTATTTAATTCTAATTGTATAAAACGTTATAAACGAACATATGGGGATAAAACTTTCTTAATTAATTATTAAGGGAAACCAGGATATTGGGGATAATGTTGTTTCCGATCGTCTATATGATTTCACAATAATTTATTTTACACCACAGCATAATTAGGATTTCCCCTGAAAATGAAAATAACAAATTCGATGATTGGTCTATGTGGAATTAACGGAAATATTATTGCGGGCCGAATTAATAGACTCTGTACCGAATCGGGCTACCTGTGCGCTATAGCGACTGCTCAAAATGTTTATTTTCCAAAACTAGTCTGTCTTTTATCTATAGAGCAAAATGGGCTTTAATGATTTTAAAAACAAACCCAAGGAATCCTCAAATAAAAAACAAAACGCTACTATATTTTTAAAAATAATTGTATTCAGCAATGTCACCGTGTGGTGGATGTAGTCTCCTCTGCATTAGAACGTGGATCATATTGTTCGGGCGTCTTTCTTGACGTGGAACAGGCTTTCGACCGAGTCTGGTATTCGGGATCTCTCTATAAACTCCGTAAATTTCTACCGCCTACCTACTTTCTCGTCCTTCAATCCTATCTCACAAACAGAACTTTCCAAGTAAACCATAATAATGTCTATTCATACCTCTTTTCCCAATCTGCTGGTGTTCTTCAAGGTAGTATCCTTGGCCCAATCCTTTATACAGTTTATACAGCTGACATCCCAACTCATCCTAATAATATCCTTACCACGTATGCTGATGATACATGTGTATTATCAGTCAACACCAATCCAGTTATTGTATCCCAAAGCCTCCAATCCCATATCACTGATCTTGAAGAATGGTGTCAGAACTGGAGAATTAAAAAAAATTCTCAAAAATCCCATCAAATCACTTTTACTTTACGTCATAAACCAATGACTTCCTGCCCTTCAGTATCCTATAATAATATCCCACTTGTGCCTTTAGAACAGATCCGATACTTAGGGTTGCATCTCGACAAACGATTAACCTGGAATCCTCATACAAGACTGAAAAGACAAGAAACCGCTCGACGTTTCAGGCTACTTCAACACTTACTAGACAAACGCTCTAACCTCCCAATTAATTACAAAAAACTCATCTACATGACCATCATACGACCTATTTAGACTTACGGAGTAGAGCTTTGGGGCTCCACTAAGCCATCGAATTCTTCTCGTATCCAATCCCTACAATCCAAAATCCTTCGTAAAATCCTCAACGCTCCTTACTTTGTTAAGAATAAAGTCATCCATAACGACCTTAATGTCCCATTTGTTGTTGATTTGGCCCGAATCCGGCATCTATCCTTTCATAACAAACTTCATTCCCACTCAAACCCTCTAGTTTCAAGCCTAGCTTCCTCTTCGATTCCCGATAATCCTCCGAGGCGTCTGAAAAGAAGATGGCCACGTGACCTTCTTAGTTGAACTAGTGATTTGAGTACTACCAGTGGGTAGTTTCTCAACTTGCCATTAACTCGTGTCATTTTGTATCACATAGCCTATTTACTTGATGTATTTTTAATACAGTTATAAATATCAATAAAAAAAAATAAAATAAAAAAATTCTTTTATTGTCTAATAAAAAAAAAATTGGCAATTTTAGTATTAAAAAAAGAGATGATATAGGGTATGTGTACACTTCGGTAATCATTTCAGCAAGAAATGAACGTTTCAACAAGCATATATCATCTTATGATATTTTTTTTTTTTTTTTTTTTTTATTTAATTCAATGATATTTACAACTATAATGGTATTATATCAAGTAAATGTGCAAAAATGTTGAATATGACATGAAAACACTTGTGGAGAAACTACCCATCGATAGCACTCCAATAAAGTTCTATAGTAGATGATCTCGAGGCCATCTTCTTTTCAGGCGCCTCGGAGGGTTATCAGGAATAGTATGGGAAGCAAGCTGAGAGACTAGCGGATTCAAGTGCGTATGGAGCTTGTTATGGAAGGATAGGTATCTAGTTTGGGCCAAATCAGTAACATATGGGATATTAAGATCATGATGGATGAGTTTGTTTGTGACATAATAAGGAGCATTGAGGATTTTACGAAGGATTTTGGATTGCAAGGATTGGATACGAGATGAATTGAATGGTTTAGTAGAGCCCCAAAGCTCAACTCCGTATGCCCAAATAGGTCTGATGACTGTCATGTAAATAAGTCTTTTGTAATTAATTGGTAGCTTAGAGCGTTTGTCCAGTAAGTGTTGAAGTAGGCGAAAACGTCGAGCAGTTTCTTGTCTTTTCAGTCTTGTATGAGGATTCCAAGTGAGACGTTTATCCAGATGGAGTCCTAGGTAATGTATCTGTTCGACAGGGTTCAGTGGTGTATTATTAAACGATACAGTAGGACAGGAATTCGTAGGTTTACGACGAAGGGTGAAGGTAATTTGATGGGATTTGTTAGGATTTATTTTAATCCTCCAATTTTGACACTATTCTTGTAGGTGTGAGATATGGGATTGAAGAGATTGGGATGCAACAAATGGATCCTTATTAACTGATAACACACATGTGTCATCAGCGTAAGTAGTGAGGACAGTGCTTTTTTATTATAGATATCTTTTGTGACGAAATTTAATTCTTCAAGTTTGACAATGGAAGGGCTTTCCAATTCGTTTCTACAGATTATATCTCCTAAAAATTATTTTATACTTAAATTATTCTGCTACTAATATCTGTCCATAGTTATTCTTCAGTGTTAAGTGTGTGTTTTAGATAATTAGAAGATAACAGAAATCTCTATTATGTTTTTTATTTTGGTTTTTAACTCAAATGTTGATGACAAACCAAACTATTTAATCTGATGAAATATGTTGTTTTTTCTAAAGATCTAATCAATTCTGATACAAATTTTTATTAACTTTTTGTAGTAAATAGTTGTTGTTTCTTAGGGGTACCGAGTGGGTAAGGCACAGGACTTTTTTATTTTTTTAATCTTAGGAAATCTATTTATTGTAGAACTGGCGTTGATAAAAAAAGTATTGTTATTAATGAAATCATTTTGCTGTTCTTTACTAATTAGTGGGAGGTAAGTCAGTCTTGAATGCCCAATTCTGAGCCTTATGAGGACAACATCCTATCGGTGGATGTCGGGACTAGAAGATTCCAAGGGTTTTACTTCACTATTTAGAATAAACATTTATTATGGAAAAAATTTTCCCCACATATCTTGCCATTCCTTGTGAATATAGTCTTTCAGATGACATGAAAGTTTTGATGATGTTACTAAAGTTCAACTAGAACGAGAGAGAGAAAGAAAAAGTTTATTTTATTATGCTATGTTGTTATGTATTGAATTTTTTTTATTAATTATTTTTTTCGAACTTGCAGCAACATAGACTCCACGCCAAATACGTCGCTGGTATCCTGAAGAACGCCTGCCAACAGCTGAAGAAGCTTCCCAACCTGAACCAAGTGAGCACGGCCATATCCAAGCAAGTCACTGTCTGCGGTGACCTTCATGGCAAGCTGGACGATCTACTTATTATATTTCACAAGGTACTATTGCTCTATATATTATAGATATATTTATATGCATTAATTTCGCAGAAAATGTTTTAATATTATTACCGATAATTGACGCTTATCGAAAAATAGTAACAATAATATAGTTGTTTTCAGCCTCACAAGCATAAGTTTACTTATACTTTTTTCAACTATTAACCAAACTATCTCCATGAGCTTAAAATAGACTATCATTTGTAAGTATAACACTAATATAAGAAAATCTATCAAGAAATGATGATATGCAATGAGGCGATTAGAATTAGACACGCTTAGATCAGATCAGAAAAAATTTTAATGATAAATTTAAAAAAAAACTGTACCACTACAACCTATGGAGGTACATGGCAGACTCCGTACTGTTTCTTGGACAACGGTTGTGCAAGGAGGTGATTTGTCCTAGATCACGCTCACCCACCACATTTCCCCCTTATTTTGGGTACCCGCTTCGTAGAGGTTGGGTGAGTCCCAAGAGGGTCCTAGATCCCATAGAATCGATTTCTGGGCGCTAACAGATTAATTAAAAACGGGATTTGAACCCAGGACCTTCGGCATTGCAACTCAATGCTCTACCATTAAGCCACTTCGCTTACTAAAATTATAAGAATTTATAGGAGTTAAGATCATATAAGGTCGGATGTTATATAAAAGTATACAAATGGGATGAAGTTATATTAATACAAAATATGATGTAAGTGTAGAAGAAACTATAAAATTTCAGTTTGAGAACGGAGATATATTATAAAAAATTATGAAGCTCAATAAAAATGAACTCTTTGACTACAACATATGATGGATGACAAAGAGATGATGGGAGCAATAGGTGTGAAGAAAGGAGATGGAGAAAGATGAAGAGAAGATATAAATATTTAAAAAAGTGTATGAACCCAATAGGAGTGGCTGCTCAGTGAAACATGTAACTGACAAGTAAAATACGTTACAAAGTAAGATGGAAGCGCTAACAGCGATCTCTGACGGCCGAAAATATAACTGAGAAAGAGAGTATGGGGAAAATGCATAATTAAGTGAATTTAATGACACGTAAATAATGTAAAAAAAAATAATAATAAAAAAATGAAAGTAATGAAAAAGGGAGACAGCAAAGAGTATTAATGACTAAAATGATGGGAAATGGTAGAAAGATAATAACAATACAATTTGTGACAAGAGGTCATAATGTGTCATCAGAGAGAGAATATATAAAAATATAACAGAATGAAAGAGGGAAGAAGTAAAAAAGTAAACGTATTTAAGGTTTTTTGAGTAAATTACAAATTTGGGAATAGGTTGAGGACCGGGTGGGGTTGGGGGGTTTATTGTAGTCATGGATGAGTTTATTAATAATATAGGGAGGAACATTTTTTTTTTAAAGGATATCTTTGATGCGGTGGGTGTTGGTTATACGGAAGGGAGGGATAGGCCACGGTGGATGATATTTTTGGCGACGTTAATTTTTTGGTGGTGCGGATGTTGGGAGTACTAATTAAGGAGTCTGCCAGAATGGGTAGGTTTATAATACCAATCTGTGGATAACGTGTGGTCTGGATTTCTAATGATACGGATGTCAAGATAGGGAAGTGATTTGTTAGATTCATGTTCAACAGTGAAATGGAGGCGGGGATGGTATGAGTTGAAGGAATAATTCAGGAATAATGTTGGGATTTAGGATAAGGAGAAGGTCGTCCACATATTTCTTAATGAAAATAACATCGTAGAATGTTATGTAGAATAACTGGGGTAGAATGGAGTCAAGAAGGTCATTTAGGACAATACTGGAGAGGTCAGGAGCGAGGGGATCCCATAGCAAGTCCAGAAATTTGGTTAAAGAACTGGCCATGGAAGGTAAGGTAGCCAGATTCACAACAGAGTTTTAAGGAGGTATGGGGTTCTATGAGTGAACAGTTTTATCTATTATCTATCTAAAGGTATGTTGGTAAATAACCTTTCTACATCAAATGAGCTGAGAACGTAATGATCAGGTATGGATGGAACAATTTCCATCCTCTAATAATTGTATGGTACTATTCGATTGCTTACACAGTTTTAGTCAATCATGTGTAGGAATAAAAAGTAACAAATGTGATTACTTCTTCTCCATTCTCTCTTAGCTTGTTTTGAGATCCCAGGACTTTAACCTACCGACGCCTGTGACGCTTTGAACTGCACCAAGTAATATTCTGAAGTCAGTTTTGATTGTACATTATTATAACATTGGTCCTTCATCTGTGTCGGCTTCAAAGTAAAACCATTTATTCTAAAGAATTTAATAAAAATATTCCTCGAAGATAACAGACGATTTTAAAATTTCTTTAATGTTCAAATACTTAAAAAGGGGAAAGGATAATAGTTACAGCCCCTCAATAAAAAAAAAATGAATACAAACATTTTTAATAAGTTAAAAATAGCAAGAGTTATTTATATTTGTTTATTCAAAGATCCTTTATTGGAAGGATAAATTTAATCAGGGCCCTAAGAAGACTCCAGTGGGGGAGAATGTTAGATTTCCCTTATTGGCTTCCAGACAGCTTCCACCTTGAAGAAGAATAAAGCCTTCGATATGGAATTTATTTATTAGGCTTCAGGATCTGGATTTAATGTCCTCAAGAAAACAGCAGGTATGAAGATTTTTTATGGAATGTGCGAATGTATTCAAAAATAAAATTCCTACCGGATTGTTAACATTAATTGCATTCGTTTGTTTTTTTAATTAATAATTTGTTTTTGCACCGAGACAAAAATAAGCTTACCTTATGTTAACAAGGAGGTGTAACATTTGAAGACTGCTGGGAAAAAACGAGGTAAAGATTAAGACTAAAAATATTAAGGAAAGAGTAAGTTACCTGGTTGTAATGTAATTGTCAAGATTAAAATATCTAAAAACAATTTGGGAAATATCGGCTATGTTATCGAAACGGTAGTTCAATTTACAGAAAAAAATGTCTTTAAGCAGATAACATAGTGATATAAAGATCGGTAACATTACATATTAAGAAGTTCTTTCCAAGCTTTTAAAGTGAAAAGAGTCTACATTGAGGTACATATATACAAAAGACAGAAATCAACTTTAACTTTGAATGAATGAAACTTCAAAGGCTGTCAAGGATAACCAAACTCTCGAAGGTAATAAAAATCAATATAAAATTCAAAGAGAAAAAATTTAAATTGAATAACATTTAAAATTCTATCCTTTGGTAACTGCACTCCATATTCTAGTATATTTAATAACTAGCATCCATATTAAATAATAAGAAAAAAATCCTGTTCAAGTACAACCCACGAAGGGTTCGTTGGCGTCAGTACATGATAGAGACTGTACTGTTCCTAGGACTACGGTTGTGAAGAGAGGTGATTTGTCAGAGATCTCGTTTATTTAGGGTACCCGCTTTAAAGAGGTGGGTATGCCCCAGGTGGGTTTGTAGATCCCTCAGAGTCTACCCGTGGGTATTAACAGATTAAATAATTTGATCTTTCACAACTGGATTTGAACCAGACATATCATCTCAGCACTCTAAACTCTGTTCTAACTCGCTCTCAATATAATACGCTAAATATCTCAGTAAATGTTCGAATAATAGGCAAAGCGTAAATATATGGGTGACTTTGCGTTATTGTTAAACTTGGACTATTTTAATTTGGACAATGCTATCGTTGTCCCTACAATTTTTATTAAGATCAGAAAATGGTCACTTAATCTAAGACTACAACATTTAAAGTTAGCTGTATAAAAATCTGCCTATATAAATTATATGGTGCAAAGTTTAATTCTATAACTTTAAATATTTAAAATTAACGATTACTCATTTTATAATTATATTTACCTAATCGTTAGTTATCGTTCGAGTTCATCCCAGAACTACTACATTATTACATTATCATGAAATGGTTACAAAAAAGTCCAATGATAAGGAGAAATTGAGAAGGAAGGGTATTGTTAAAAGGTCATAGTGGATTCGGAAACTTGTTCTGGTCTGGGCCGAGAAATCAATGGAAGGCTAACATCAAATATTATTTTACCACTAGCTTGTTTGACCGGGCTCTTAGAGCTAGAACCAGTCTGTTATTCTTGTATCGACATCTCTACTTTTCGGAATCGATAAGAAGGATTAATTTGACTGTTACATCTTAGGCTCTATAACCGTGTAGACAAATAACACTGTTCTGCACCAAAATCTGCCCTGGAAAAATAATGGTGTTTCCTTATGTTGTTTGGTGTGCTGAACACGAATCTGATACCTAAAATTCTTTAACAAGTACAGTTTTTTGTAAAAATCACAATTTTTTCAGGAAAACGAGGATTTTGGATGATTTTAGCCTATGCATAATGACAGATTTTATTTTTATTTTTTAATAGAAACCCATGTATTAAGTTAGGTAGAAGCACGTAGTTGATGGCATGACATTCCACACATTTTATTTTGCTTCTATAGTAATCTAATCCCATTTTAATGTAACTGTCTACTTCTCTGATCAGGAAGGCTTGACAAAACTACCTGCTGGACCCCTCATCACTTCCCTTTGAGAGGTAGAGGGACACAATTAGCAGGGAGGGGACCCAGATACCTGGGAGGGGACCCTTGACTGGTTAGTTGATCCGTAAGCACCAGAGAGAGAGGACCTATATTCTGAACATGCCTCGCGAGTGCAAAATTCCAGTGAACCGCTTCTGTTATATCTGTGGTGAGGTGATATTGAAAAATCAAAGGAAGCCATTGTCTCCTCTAGTGAAGAAACCCTACCATCTTTATTTTGGATGTAAAGTGGGAGATAAGGATAAGGATTGGGCTCTTAAAGTTTGCTGCAGTAGATTTATGGCTTAAGGTTGGCTTCAAGGAACACACAAAGCAATGCCCTTTGCAGTTCCATTCTCCAGAAAGAAGAGCATGGATTTCATTTAAAGAAGTATGCAGCAAATTTTTGGGAAATGTGACGTCGGATGACTATGAAAAAAATGTGACTGAACTGTTACAAGCCTACCAAGTACGTGGATGTAACATGTCTTTAAAAATCCAATTCCTCCATTCAGACTTAAACTTTTTTCCTCACACTCTCGGAGCTGTATCTGATGAAAACGGGGAACGGTTCCATCAGGATATTGCCGAAATGGAAAGGTGGTATAGTGGAAAATGGAATGAAAAAATGCTCGCGTACTACTGCTGGAGTCTAGAGCAAGAAACACTATAAGAGGACTACAAAAGGAAGAAAACTACACATTAGGTAAAAATTGTAATTTCACGGTTTATGTATTGAACATATTGTATTATCAGAATGCCTTATTTTGTATTTTATACTTTATATACATAAGTGAATAAATCATCTTATCAAGTTAAGTGCCTTCTTTTTATGAAAACCATATTTTTTTCTGAATACATTGATTTCTATGAAAAACATAGAATGCAGTGATAATTTTTCCAAGGCAAACAATTATTTTTTTTTCCAGAACAGTGTAATCAACAAAGTAACCTTACTGTAAAAATAGACATACTTTTTCAATTGAAAATTTTACGATTTTGGCGTTCAGAATCAAAAGCGGATAACTCTAAATTCAAAATTGACTTTTTTAAGTTTGCAAGTTTCGCTAGTTCAGTCAAGCCATGCTTTATGCTATCGAAACTTCAGAATCACAACCGGACTAAAATCGTGAGAAATAAGATGGCAAAGTGTTGAGTGACAAAATTGGTTTAATGAACTAGCGAAAAGTATGAAAAAGGTCAATTTTTTATTTTCGGAGTTATCCGTTTTTGATCCTTAACACCTTAACTTTATAGTAGAATTTTGACTTAACTCGCCGAAGCAGTTTGTTTATTCATTTAATGTCCCTTTATGTCGTTATAGCTTATCGGACAAAGCTGCAGTGGGAGTCCTAAACGTTGCCTATCCACGTACAGTTAGGATAGCGATCTTAAATGAGTATCTGAGACCGTAAAGGGATCCGCATTTTACATCTCTTCCAAAGGACGGCTTAAACAATTTTTAAACCCTTTTAAAAAATCTTAGGGACACCTCCCGGGGGGCGAACCAGCAGTCTTGGGCAAAGAAGGTTGTTATACAAACCACTACATCATACATGCCGAAGTGAGGAGACATTCAGTTATTATAAGGAATAGTCAATGAAGTTAAGTGGAGAGTAATTTTCATTGATTAAGGATATTAGGATTTTCGTACTCTCTCTCTAACTTTTTTTTTTTCGGATGGGTGGTAAAGCAACATAATTGTATTACGTTACCAAACTATTTCCACCTATTCCGCAACATTATTAAATGTAATAATGTACCATTATATTCTCCAAAAATACAGAATAGGAGCTGGTTTAGTTTATCTATTTTAACACATTTTTAAAAACTAGTAATAAATATAATACTGAGTCAACTATATCCTCTCTTATAAGGTTGAGTAAGATATAAAGGAAAGAAGAGTAGACATTCCACAATAAACTCGTTGGGGCAGGGTTTAATAGGCGGCTATGAAGAGAGCACCACAGGGCATTCTGTCTAGGGTAGAGCTTATTTTAGGTCCATCTCAGTTCAACTTAATTATTTATCCTGGTGGTTAACTTTACTAAAACACCATAAACTTACGCCAACTTATTTTAAAAGTATAATACGAGCATTGATTATTAATTAATCAAAACGAGACGTGAAGTGTATTGAAAATGTTGATGCTGGACTAAAAATTCAATAAGGAAGTTTTATGATCCTTCAGGAATATTACTGTTTTAAGGCTCTAAAACTTTACTAAATAATGATTTACGAGTTGTGTCCAATAAATGGGCGAACTGATGCAGTATAGCAGCTGTGACGCGATGTATAGACCCGCCCATTAGTTTTCATGTTGCCTAACAAGGCTAAGATCGGTCAGTACTCGTATGAGTGCACGCACTGTGTCCCTATCGTTTATTCCTGTTGATCGTGTTTTAGCTGCCCGTCGAAATGGAAATCGACAAAATTATTTGGCAACTACTCAACACTAAGTTTTTGGAAAAGCTTGGGAAAAGCAACGGGTGGAAAGAAAAAACGAACACTATACAAAAATCCGAGGAAAACAGATCGACAATCAAGGTCACACTGTTGGTTTTTATGATATGCAATGTGTTGTTCATCATGAATTCGAATCTCAATGGCCAGCAAAATGGTGTAGAAGGAATACTGCTGGTGGGATATGGAAACAATGCAGCAAGAAATGACAAGGAAATCCTAAAAAGGAAAGTAAAAAGCGTAACTGCCGATGACTCTCAGTGGAATAGAAGATGCAACTAGTACCTGGTGACGAGTGCCAGTATTTTGAAGAAGACGAAATTAATTTAGATGAAATTTCGTAAAATTAAGTTTTTATGGCTCTAGTTCGCGTATTTATTGCATACCTCATAGTCACACGAGCTCTATGACATCGTGGGAGTCATTATGATAACAGCTTCATTACAATGGAAGCGAACTGACTATATACTTGATTTAATAACTTGAGCATATTGTTAAAATAGTATGTTAAATACTCCTCATAGAAATTGATTTTCATTATTTGATTGTTAAGTCTGAAAGATATTATTCGACAGGAAAAGCTAATTGTTTGTTTGTTTGTTCATTTAACGTCACTTTATGCTGCTATGGCTAATCGGACGAGACGACTAATTGTTATTTTAATAAAATGACATTATATATCGATTTCATTAGCTTGTGAGTTAAAAAACTTCATGGGCAATGTTTCTTAATAAATGATATTTTATAATATACCTATATAAGAGGGGAAGGACAGATTTGAGTTCTACACCAAACACATTGTAAGTTCTGCTATAAGCTTTTGTTTTATACGTAATCTAAGAAATATGAAAATGGAACTTTCACTGAAAACCATCTTTCAATATTATTATGTATTAGTATGTTTATAAAAAATATAGTTTATAATAATTGTGTACCGCTTTTTCAGAACGGCCTTCCCTCTGCAGAAAACCCGTACGTCTTCAACGGAGATTTCGTCGACAGAGGAAGGAAAGGTATGGAAGTCTTCCTTCTCCTCCTCACCTGCTTCTTAGTCTTCCCTGATGGAGTCTACCTCAACCGAGGGAACCACGAAGATCACGTGATGAACACCAGGTAAGCACAATGCTCACATAGCAAAGATTTCAATATGCTATCTACTCCATTATCAATTGACTAATATGTCTAGGAAAAGTATATACTTCTAAGCTGAAAAATTATATTTCAGTCATATGAAATCTATATGGCAGCGATGTTGCTCAGTGCGTAGTGTGTTGAGTTATTGATCTCGAGTTAGGGACCTGCTGTTGTAGATAAATTATTTATTTTGTAAACAGCGTTGATTCCGTTGAGCGTGATGCCGCCTAAAGCAGCTTCTCGAACAACCGTTATATTGCTGTATGTTTCATCTTGTGAGTTTAATTCTTTCAATAATTTATACATATTATAAAACAAAGTCCTCGGCCGCGTTTGTTCGCGGTAAATTCAATAACTAATACACGGATTTTCATGCGGTTTTTACCAATAGATACAGTGGTTCACCCGGAAGGTTTAAATATATAATTTATCGAGGTTTTGTGTAAACGGGTTGGTAAATAACGATAATTGTCAGAAACGTTGGAAAATGTATAGCCTCCTGGGAGGTTTCATCGGAGGTGCTGCCTTTGGCATATAACGATGCAACGCGGGGTGGGATATTCCTCTTTTATAGATCTACAAGTAAGTCAGTGATAGCATATATCTATCTTTTTAGGAAAGCTTACTATACCCATTTTATCTTCTAAAAAATTGTTAACGTACAATGCGGTATTTGGAAAGCTATATAGATGTGTACAGTATTAATCCTTATCAAGTTATATACTTTAGTTACCTTCAGCATTTCATGCGCATTATTTTACACCATATAATATAATTGAGTATCTTATGGGTTATCGCAAAAACTTATATACATAATAAAATACATTAGACAGACATAACATGTGAGCATAAGTGTTCTGATTTTTCTGGTTTAGTTCTTGATAAAATAACACCTCCAAAATGTGCAATGTTTAATGAGCAGCTGACGATTTACGATGTTCTAGAAGACTAATTACTTTATGAAAGATAGTATAGTAGAAAGATGGAAACGGAACTTTTAAACCGGATGATAGCGGAAAGAACGTAACTAAAATAATTGCATTCTTAAAAATAAATATGTTTAAGAATATAATAAGAAAAGGTAAATATAAGAAATATGATGAGGAATAGTAAATCCCTCTAGGAATTATATCTTAGTTGTATTCCAGTCAGAGTAATCCGACTATAAAATCAAGACTCCCAAAGAAGCTCTACAATGATATTCGCGTGGTCCTTAGGGTCGCTACGTGATAAAAAAAAAAAGGTAATAGTTATAAAAAACGGTATCACTACTAACCATAAATGGGAGTTTGATCAGTACTTGGAAGAGACCTTACTGTTTCTTAAAAAAAACGCAGTGCAGGTAGGGGATTTGTCTTAGATCACGCTCAATCTCCAGATTTTCCCTTAATTAATTGTACAAACTTATAGGCTGTCAAGTATGTAATTCTTTTACGTAACAAACAATCCGGAATGATAGAAAGAAAAATTGTCCATTGCTCCATTCAATAATATTAAGGTCATATTTTATATTATTGTTTGTATTATCATGACGTGTACCACCACTACCAATTAAAGACCTTATGTTGATTATACTGTACTCAGTTAACTAAGCAAGTGTGTAAGTAATCGGTTAAGGGAAGTGATTTGGCCGAGATCACATTTTCCCCCAATTAAGGGTACAAACATTATAGAGGCTGTATGAGCCCCAGGGCGGCCTACAGATACAACAATTACCATTTATGGCTGTTAACAGATCAAACAATTCATCTGCCATATCCGCAGATTAAATTCTATCTTCAAAGTAACAACTCTGTATACTGAACTAAGGATCTAATACAATATAAAATGATGAATGATAAAATTAATTTGAAAAGAAAAAATACATTCTGAGAGTTTGAGTGTCGAAAAAAAAGCTGAGCCTAAACTTACCATTATTTATGAGCTTTCCTTATTTTATTAATGCCACATCCAAGGATCTTATATCGAATATTTTAAGTTAAATCAATAAAAAAAAAAAACAGTTTATGAAACTTATAAAAGGACGTATATAATAATATTTTCAGAATAAAAATATCTATATATTGCCTCAAACACGTTTGGCTTGAAGGATTATACCAAAGGTAGAAGAAGATAACGAGGGGCATCTAGAAGAGAAAGAAGTGGAAGATGAAACTGAAATCGAATGAGATCTGTAGCCTGAAGTAGTGAAGGTCTGATCCAATCAGTGAAGAAATCATCGCCTTCAGAGAAAAAATGGGGATAGTGAGAGAGGGCCGTAACGGTGTTAACTAGAGAATAGCCGAGAAAAACCAGTTATTTTTCTACTGCAAAAAACCAAAGGATTTTCAACACAACGTTATATTAATCAAAGAGTTGTAATATTTAAAGGTTATATTCACTCAAGTAGAAAAATAATTACAGAAGTACTTATTCAGCTTGTTTTTCAGAATCTTACTCAGCATGTTATATTTCTATTAATTAATAGCCATTTATATTTATGACCTGGAGCGAGTTCGGTCCTTGGTAGAGCGCTGAGTTGCAGTGTTAAAGGTCCTGGGTACAAATCTGGCTGACTTATTTTATCAGTAAACAGCCGGGATTGCACACTGTGGAATCTGGAAGACCATACTGGGACTCACTCAGCGTCAATACCCTTAATATAGGATGTCACCTATCTGCATAACCGTTAACTAGAAACAGTGCATTCTCTACCACCTACTGAATACAAGGCCCTTCACGGATTGTAGTGGAATAGATTTCGTTCGTTTTTTGTCTTAATGCATTGGGAGTACTACTATATTCGCACATAGCTAAATACATTGGCACTATCTGTGGTCAGGTGGTGTATAGTGCTCGATCGACAGTACCAATAACATTTAAATCTGATTTACTGACCCTCCTTTTGTACTTTTTAAATAGATCGACCCTGTTGGAGGTCCAGATCCTCCTGGGGCTCACCCATCCTCTACAAAGTTGTTACTCTTGATTGGGCGATTATCAAGTGTGAAGTGTGATCTCGGCAAAATTACTTCCCTCCACAAACGTTACCTTAGAGAGTTATGCTGGTATATATATATATATATTTTTTTTTTAATATTCTGAATAGGAAAGGATTAAGGAAATCATTTCGCTGAAAGAAGTCATTCAAATAGGAGCAGGCTATTCTTCGAGTGGTTCTGGTAGGTCAGAGAAGATAAAGATAGCTCTCAAGTTGGAAATTAAGCTGGGAATGGGGACTTTATTCAACGAACGAACTATGGCTTTTTTACCATGCTGATAGGAAAATGGAGTTTTGAAGGGAAAAGTTATAAATATGTTAATAAGGAAAAGTTATAAACGAACTCGAAGGAGCTGCACATGACGAAGTTTAAATATTTTCATGGGAATTCGATCCGAGCGGTAATGATTAGTTCTTGGATTAAGGACAAAGTAGAGAAAATCTTCAGGGTAAATGTTCAGGAAATAGAAATTTTCACGATCAAACGTTTTCGGAATACATTATGGGGAAGAGATTACTTGAGAAAGAGGATTGCTTTGATAGGAATTCATTTCATCGTGATAAAAAGGATATAGCAGCAGGATTTGGAGTAGAATCAGACTACAGACTGTTTTTTTAATGATTTTTCTTTTGATTTTATGATGAGAGATATGTGAAAAGATATCTCTTATTGATGTATCTTTTTAAAACTGTTGAGGTGAGAAGTGCGTTTTGCCAGAAAGTAAATCATCTTTTTTAGCGTAGACATTTTGTTAGTTATCTTCTATAATTATATGTATTCTATATCCACCTCTATTTATAATATTAGAGGATTTAGAATTAACTACAGAGGGTGTTATTTATTTATTTTTATTAGTCGTTTTATGATTTTGGTATGAGGATCATGGACACGCAATAATATATTATATCTTATTGATGTGTAAGACTGTTGAGTAGTAACTGTTGAGCAAGTATATTATCATATTTTTTTTACCTTGAACATTTTGTTCAAAATCTTCTATATTTAAATTTCATCTCTAATTATATGCTTTGGAATTCAATACAGACAGTTGATATATTGATTTATGTTGGTTGATGTTGAAAAATATTGATTTATTTTTATTTTACTTAATTGTTTTCTTTTATTTTCTAAAGATTTTCCATCTGGAATTCATCTTGAATAATTATAGTTGACCTTCTGCATATATTTGGAAGGAAATGGTCCGGGTGGAGTTAAAAAAAGTTGAGAGAAATGTTTATTTAAGACCTAATGTTTTGACCCAAATTACAGGTCTTCTTCAGGGATATCGAGGGGAGGTGTGGCCCGGTATGGTTTCTTTTTTATGTGAGTAGTAAGAGGTGAAACCATTTTCTTCCTCATATATAAATATAAGGTCAATTAATATTATTCAAGATATATTTATTGCATTTGTAATCATTATAATAGAACCCCGGATAAAGTAATTTATAATAATTATCTCGCATAATTCGAACTTGCGGGCCGAATTGGTACAACCGATATTAATATTTAAAGATTATGATCAAGGGCGAATTCATACCAGTGAAGAATAGGGAAATTGCTACTCCTAAATAAAAGCCGATAAAATAAATCGAACTTACTTATTACTCGATCAAATTTCATTTGAAATCAATTGTCGAAATAGTTAAATGAAATTATATAATTTTTAATTTTAATTAATTTTTTATGATAGCTTGACAATTTTCAAAATAGCCTGCGCAGAAGTATCCTCGGGCCGGCTGCGCATGGAGAAGACACGGTTTCCCCCCACTACGACTCCACAGCCACGCTTCCGATTTCGCAAAACGGCGTTTAGTAAATTTTTGTATTTAACAAGTCAAAGTAGTATTAAATTACTTCAAATTTTTATTTGCTATTGTTTTATTGATTAAATTTCGTTTCCGTTTTGTAACCATCCATTCATGTCGCTGCAGCCCTGTGATGAACTTGGCATCCTTAATGAGCTTTCGCCATGTAGTTCGGTCCGTTGCGGGTTGCTCTCCAGTTGCGGGTGTTCAGAAGGTCGTTAGAGACCCTGATGACAGTATCCTCCCACCTAAGCCACGGTCTGCCTCTTCCTCTGGTCCGATGGATCCTACCGTCCAGCAACTTCCTCGGGATCTCATCTGTTGGGATTCGCCATCATGTCCCATCCAGGGCAGTCTTCCTAGCTTTATATGCTTTATTATACCATTCAGCTGGTAAATTTCCCTGTTGGTTCGAATTCTCACTAACTTTCATGGCACCTAATATGTAACGCAGCATTTTTCTTTGGAAAAAAGAATAGCTTTTTAGAGTCCAGGTATCCGTCGGTGAAAGCAGGCCGTATCAGAGGCTTATAGAGTTGGCAAGTTCCGTAAGCTCGGCTTCTCAAATGTTTATTGAGCTCGAAATTGGTTGTCCTTAAGATGGAATATATTGCTTAATTTTGTCCTACAAGTACCCTACACTCTGTGGTCAACCTAATACTGAGCTGGAACTATAGAGGGGTTGCCTTCAGAGAGTGGTAAATTACGGCAGTAAATTAAACTCATTTCTAAATTATGTACATACTTAGTTTTTCAATGTTTATATTTATATTTCTTTTGTATACGAATATTATATAGACAGTTTTTTTTAAGTTTGTCATATTTAAGAGTGATTTTATTAATTATAAATGATCTATATTTTCTTTTAAACATCAAAATCGAAATAAAAAATCAATAATCTGAGAATCATAATATCGAAGTTTGATATAACAGAAGAAAATGTGGCTTTTTCTTAATCATTTTTCTAGTATTCCGTTTTACCATGAGAACAAATCCCTGTTATGTTTAACCATCAGGTTTCGAGTTAAGATTAAGGTAGAAAACCACTCTACCCATAGCTGTTATATACACCTGAAGAATCAGTGTACAGTTAGGTAACTAAAAGTTATAGATTCTATTAAGTTTATGTCTAAAGTTAAAAACTTTTCTGATCAGCTGAATACAATACAATATCTGTAAAATATGTATTAAGTTACAGCAGTTCACGACCAGATTTAACTTATAATATAATGATACTTATACAATGAAGAATTGTATTCAACGTTATTTTTTTCAATACATAGTCCAACAGCTGATTTTATTAAATAATTAAAATTATGATTTATATCTTTTAATATATTATAAATAAATTGTTATTACACTATTTGTAGATTAGGCGTGTTCTTTTCATAGCAGTTTCTATATTCAATAATAGTCCAGTCAACAGGTATTTAAGAGAAGACAAAAAAATCAACAGGTTTTTAAGGGAAAAAAGTACAACTACAACTCATGAAGGGTCTTGGGTTCAGCACGTAGTAGACACTGTACTGTTTCTTGGATAACGGTTGTGCAGGGATGTGATTTGTCCTAGATAGCGCACAACCACCAGATTTTCCCCCTATTATGAGTACCCACTTTATAGAGGCTGTTTGAGCACCAAGAGAAGGACCTAGATCACGTAGAATCCATTTTAACAGATTAGATAAAAGTCTGCCAAAGCGCGGGATTTGAACCTAGGAGCATCGACACGCAACTCTTTTTATTTAGCGAACCACTACCTTCTCTTTATTATTAAAAGTATTTCTACATTTGTCATAGTATTTTTTATTTTAGTAAAACGATTTAGAAAAAAATAAAATCTATATATCGGTACATAATAAATAGGCTTCAGAGAAACGTTTAATCTGTACGAATCGCAGAATATTTAATGTGTTTTAGTTTTTTACAAGGCTGTTTATTGGATACTGATTCCTTCGAATAAAAAGCAAAAAACGGAAAAATCTCGAATATTTAAAATATTTTTGGGTCCTCCGAATTTCGTATATTGTCATAAAACTGGATAATATTTTTTCTATGCTATAGAATTATCGCATATAATATTTCAATATATTATTCTACTTGGAAATAATTCAGTCTTTACTAAGATGTCAAAGCGTGATTTTTACATAATTTTTTTTATTGAGGTCAAACTCGCCCGGAAATAGAAATGGTTATGCAAAAAACATCCTTAATCTACTAATAGTGATTATTTGGTTTCATTTTTATTAGATTTTCTTTCTTTTAACCCAGCATTTTCTTTCTTTATGTTCAAAATTTCATGTGAAAACAGATCTGTTTCTCACTCCATGGCGAAATCTGATACCCTAAAGTTATCTAACTGATTTTGACACTTTTCCCTCCAAGCTGTAGGAACAGTAACCCCAGAACACAAGGCCCTGAACCCACGAGGCCATTCAGTTCTGACCTGTCAAACTTATGGCCAACTGACAAACTTTCGATTGAGGCCTTGAAGCGATATACATGACTCCTTTAAGAGAGAAATTCCGAGTGGAACTTTGACCTCAAAAATATGAACGTTTGTATATTTTTTGTATATATTATAAAATCAGGATTTAAAAAAAAAATAATTTTTAAAGAATAATGTCAGCATAAGGCAGGCACGTTTTCTACATGCTATCCAGTACTTCTCAAAATATATTTGCCATAACTATAAAAAATCTGTACTACTACAACTGATGAAGAGTATAGTAGATGGTAGAGACTGTACTGTTTCTAGAATAACGGTTGTACAGGGAAGTGATGCGAGCTAACGCTCAGTCGCCAGTTTTTTCTTCCAATTTAGGGTACTCACTTTCTAGAGTCCAGAAAGGTCTGTAGATTCTACGAGGACCATCCATGGCTGTTAGCTGAATAAATTCCTTTGTTACATTTGTTTTGTTTTCTTTCTTTTTTTTAAGATAATGATATATTGTGGAACTAGACATTAATTATATCTAATGTGTGCCCTAATTCTTTTGTCAGATATTAATAAAAGTATTGGTGTTCACGGGGAATATACTTATTTCCAAAACACCTTAAACGAAGTTCCCTCAACATATTGTTTCCTGAAAATATATTTCTTGCTAAAAATAAACTCATCATTCGTTATTATAATTTAATTTTATGTTTATTGTGAATAGTTGTAAAAATATTTGTAGAATTATAATATTCTGTTTGATCCATTATGCAAAAGAAGGGAGTATTGTCTCTTTGAATGTCAAATCACAACTGATTGAAACAAAGACCTTTCTTCTATCACACTCACCCTTTACATTTCTTTCTTTTATTTCTACAATATTTCTTTCTTAAACTTTCTGTGATTTATTTTTTGGATACATCCCGCGGATTCTGGTGATGGAAAAACATTGTTTCGAAGTCTAGGATTCGTTTATTATCTGTTTGAAATACTTAAATGTAAAGTTAAGTGAATCAAATCCTTTTTGGGATAAGTGTATTATACCTAAATCTGTTTTTAAAATTTAAATATTGAAATTAATAACTGTATTTTAAAAATATAACTATGACAAAAAAAAGTAAAAAAACTACCAACTGGTAGTACTCCAATGACAGATTTAAAATAGAAGTTTCCCAGGCGATCGGGAATTTCCTTATCGATTCATCTTATGTTATATCAATATAATTTTCATCTTATAACCGGTCTTTATCATTAGAATGTAAATATTGTAATACTTATACTTTAGAGAATAGAGAGAATGAATGATAAATAATAATATACTTCTGAAGAAAAACAAATTAAACTTCTGAGGACATTGGAAAATGCTTCAAACGTTATCAGAGTCCTCAGATAAAGGCCTATTGGTAATAAAAGTCAGTTTTAATCTAGTGCGAAGGTTACGAATGCCGATAAAATGGAATCAGTCGGCCCTTCCATAAAGGAAATTAAACTGCCAATACAATTGAATGAGAGAAATGAAAACTGCCAATAACTTCCATCTTTTACAACCATTTAAAAATATATATCTTAAGCCGTTTCATTCAAGTATAAAATGTTGCAATCAACATAAAATAGCACTGTGCAGAACTTCATAAATAAAATTTACTAAAAAAGAAAATAAATAATTTCATGTAGGGGTTATAAAAAAATAATAGTTTTTTTTATATTTCTTTATTGAAATTTACAACTGTATAATACTAAAACATCGGGTAGATATAATGAAAGATATATATAATGACCCGAGATAAAGGCAAGTATAGAAACTACCCAGTGGTAGTACTCAAACAACAAATTCAACTTAAGTGAAGAAGCCATGTTCTTTTCAGAGGCCTCGGGAATTGAAGAGGTTGCTAGATTTAAAACTAGTGGGTTTGAATAGGAATAATCTTTGTCTTGAAAGGACTGATTTCGATTTTGGGCCATATCAGTAACTAGTGAGATATTAAGGTCTTTATGGGTGACTTTTTTCGCAGCAAAGTAAGGAACATTGAAGATTTGACGAAGGATTTTGGATTGTAAGGATTGGATACGAGAGGAATTCAATGGCTTTGTATAGCCCCATGATCTATCTACACCGATAGTCCAGATGAATCTTATAATTGTCATGTATATGAGTCTTTTATAATTAATTGGGAGCGTAGAGCGTTTGCCTGGTAAGTGTTGAAATAGCCTGAAACGACGAGCTGGTTCTAAGAGATCTGTGTAATATAAAAGAGTGTATGCAGGGAATGTGGGAACGGGTTAGCTAAGAATGTTGGATATTGAGTTGCTATGCTGAATGTTTCGGGTTCAAATTCGGCTATGGTAGAGGAATTACTTAATCTGTTAAAAGCCACTGATAAAATCTGTGGGATCTACGGACCGTCATGGACTCACTCAGCCTCAATAAAATGGGTATTGCAATATACTTGCCTAAATAAGTGGTACGAAAAGTTAAAATCCAGTCCTCATTCATTGTTCTTTTTCGTTGATTTTTTTTGGGGGAGATGTAACGCCTAAATCGTAGGTCATCGATGATCGGAACTGAACATTAGCTCCCGGCATATCTCTCCAGAATGGCGGTCAATCAAAGGGTCTATTCATCCATACCTCGGCTATTTATAATCCAACTTTACGATATCATTAGAAATGTCATTCATGATTGAAAATCCTTAATCGTTAATGGCCCTGCACATTCATTCAGATTGACAGTATCGATTACTCACATTAAGCTCAGTTTAGATGCCATTTAAAAACAGAGGGATTTTTATTTCAAGTTCTTTTGAAAAACATCATTTTCTATATTGTGTTGGTTTTTTAAAATTTAATTCTAGCTTTTGCCCACGGGTTCGCTCGCGTGGAATTTGCTCTTCCACATAAAGTTTCGTCACAGATCATTTTAAATAAGTAATTTAATTTTGTTTAACTATGTTACTCGTACATCCGAAATTTCATATGTCTAACTTCAAAACTCCATACATAGATTCCATACAATCTTTGAGCCCCCATTATATTAAGGGGGAAACCCTTGGGGATGGAATTGTCCAAATTCCTTTCTTTGTGCTCATTTAAGCTATACAAAGAACCTTTCTGCGAATTTCAAGTTGCTAAGTTCAGTGGTTTCTGCGGTGCGTTGACTGCTGGGTGTGTTAGTCAATCAAGTTACCGATTTATATTAACTTCGCCTGTATGGTGTGTACATAATACGTAGCCTATGTCCTTCCCCAAGTTTGAGATTATTCATATCAAATTTCATCACAGACGGATCAGCACAGCCGTAAAACATTGACACTGATTAACAAACGGGACGGACAGAAGTTTTCTGTTGTTCGTGTTAGTAAAGGATTGGTATGTAATGTTATTGTTATTGAAAAGGATTACTTAGTATAACGCTTTCACTTGTCGTACGGCAGCAGCAAGAAGTAAACTTTTTTTTTTTTTCTCATCCTCTAAGATTTTATTTACAATTTACAAATATGTAGATTTTGCGAGTAAGAAACACGTAGGCAAACATACAATGCCCCCCTTGTTCAACCCCTTAGGGGTAGAATTTCGGAAAATCCTTTCTTATCGGATGCCTACGTCATACAAAGAACATACCCTCAAAGTTGAGGTCTCAAAGATTAGCGGTTTAGGCTGTGCGTTGATATTTAAGTCAGTCATCCAGGACAAAGCATTTTATATGTATAGATTTGTATTTTATTTTTCACCGGTTTTATTCATATATTGTTCTAGCTATCCCGGCCACGGGTTGCTGTGGCTGTTATAATAGTTTTAAAAAATATTAGGTTAAAATTTGAATTTTTAAGAAACAATGAATGAATGGAAAAAATGATTTAAATAGATTTTTGATTTTACATTTTATTCATCTTATATCTAACAAATAAATAATATACAAAATTTTTAACTGATAAAATATAGACATTAGTTTAATGAATGAGGTATACTAGTTGGTTGGCCAAATTTTCTCTTGATCTAAATCATAGCCCTTATATAAATTTATAGATATATTATTTATGTATTAATTGATGTTTATGTATACATTATTTATGCCCATTAGAAATTTTTAAAGTACGTTGTAATCATGATCTTCCATCTTAAAAATTTAATACTTTTAACTCAGATTTTATGCGGAGATTGAAACAAGAGTTATGTATTTTAGATAGCAATCCTATGTGATAAAGGACCGAATATTTGATTCTGTTTGTTCATAACATTAACAAACAATTGCATTGTCGACCCTGCCCTCTTCAGGCAACTATGAACATTCACAAAAGCCAACGCCAAAACTTACCAACTGCAAAATTTAATATTATCAAACGACTTTGCAACTTCTGTTAATTGCTTCGCCTATTTTGCTTGTACCTTGTAAGTTTTCATTGCTCGAACACAGTCAGGTGGCGTACCGAGGGCGAACTCTGACGGCATAAACTTGAAACTGACGTCATCCGCTGAGCTAGTACCTTTAAACTGTAAATTTAATTAACTTTTGTCTGGTTACTTGCTTGGTATTGGTTTTGAGTTTATGTTATATCGCACCTTCAAAAGAACAGCGACATAACTCAAAAATGTATTCAGTGAAAATTTTATTGGCTTTTATTAAAGCTTTTTAATTCAGGAACGACATATCTGATATTCTATTTCCAAAATGGTCATCTATCATATTCATGCCATTTAGATATATCGCTCATTCAAAAGAACAACATAAATAAGAAATTGGCATTTTTGAGTTAAGATTTCAGTAGTTTTGGTTGAGGTTTTTTTTTTAATAAAATCATATTTATTTTGAGTTGTTTCGTGTTTGAACTTGAAGTTTTATGGGAATAATAACATAAGTTAAAATCAAAAATGTTTCAAGCTTTTAAAAAAATTCTAATGGTTAATAATAGAATTTCAATACCATCATTACAATGGAAATGCTTTGTTTTACCAGTACCCAAATTTTTAGCTCGCATGGAACTTTCAAATAGCTCTTTGGAAATATTTTTTTTAGTTAGAATATAATGTCTCTGTAAAGCTTATTATTATTATTATTATTATTAGATTATTTGACTTTTATATTTATTTCTTTTCATAATAGTGAGCTTATATTGTATTAACTGCTTGTTATATGCTAAGTCCTTATTTTTTTAACATGCCTTTGTTTATTATTATTGAATAAGTATCGCTTTTAATGCTTATTCAATTTTATATATTTAATGCTGTGAATACTTAATCGGCTCAAATTAACTTGAATGAGTTTACTGATCCTTCTTCGAATTCGAAAACGAAAATATGTAGAGAAGGTATTACTTAAATTAATATTTTAGAGTGGGAAAGGTGGGTGAATACATAAAGGGTATTAAAAACAAATACGGATATAATCGGACCATATTATTGATGAAGAAAGCGATACGATAATAAATTAAAATAGAATGAGTACAATTGGACTCGACCTCATAAAACAACGACTTATCCGATTTTTAAGCTGATAATAAATTATTATATGTAATATAACTGTATACAATGCTATGAATATTAAGAAAACCCGTGAAGGGTTACTGAACAGGTGGAGACAGTCTCAGCCGTTCTCGTCTCTCCCAGGGTCTGTTCCTAAAAAAGGTAGAAAAAAGACAGTTGTAGGCAAGGAGGCAGTGAAAGAAGATACTGTAGGATCTCATGGAAGGATCCTGAGAAGTTGAAAACTCACATATGACAGAGAGAGGCATTTCTTATGTAATCATGGTCACGATAAAACGAAAGTAAAATTATGTAAACCGATGTGAGAGGAAGAGATAAATATTTAAATTATAATTATTTCGTATTACAGCAGCTCAATTGTAATGATCTCAGGGTGGCATCCTTGGGACTATGTTGAAAATTAATCAGATCAATGAATCTTAAATTTACCTGAGATCATTGTTTGGACAAATAATGACACCATAGCACCTTGGTATCCCTTGTGGGGATTCTGAACTTATGAAACTTGTGTAATATTTATTCATTATTAACACATTTATGGTGAAATGGTAACAAAATATGATTTCCAGTACGTGAAAAAACTAATGTACAATATATATTAGTAAGACAGTTTGTTGATAATCAAATCTTGTATAGGAACAGATATATTAATTAATATATTTTGTTAATCTTGATTATTCATTGCAACTATTACGGAATCTATTTATATTATAGTTTAACGGAATAATTTTTTGGACTTAAACTATACAGCCAAATAATACTTAACATATAAATCAAAATATTATAACCTACCTTATACAGTTAATTTTATATTTCTATTATTGCTTTGTTATTTTTATTATTGTCAAAATAATAACGACAAAACTCAAAATTTGGCAATTATGAGCTAAGCCTTTAGTAACGATTGTATTAGTTGAAGGTTTTTAATTCAGGAATGAAATATATGATATTTCATTTTTATCATGTTTTTCTTATATAAGGTCATATTTTGAGTTGTATCATGTTTGTGTTTGAAGTTTTATGGGAAGAATGACATAAGTCTAGATAAAAAACGGTTCAATTCTTCAACAATTTTCTAATGGTTAATAAAATAATTTCAAAACCATCATTAAAATAGAAATGCTTTTCTTTTACTGATACCCAAATTTTTATTTTTTTAGCCCACCTGGAACTTTCCATTACCTCTATTGAAAAATTATTTTTTTTATAGTTATGACGTTGTTCTTTTGAAGGAGCAATATATTAATACGAAGAATTTTTTTTACTATTTCATTAATTAGATATTCCTAAACCGTTTCGCTTCGTTATGGTTTCATCCTATTACTTATTTAACTTTAAATTTTGCAATTTGCAAAAAACTATCATAATTCAATTAAATTATTAATGTATTTTATCGTAAAATTAAACAATATTTCCGAGCCATAAACGAAAAAATCTGATGAAGGAAATGTTAAAATATTACTTTGAAGCCCGGATCTCGCTAATAAATTGAAGGGACGATTTTTTTCCCTCTCTTGAAGTGTCTTTGTAATTCATTTGTTAATTGAACGCCGGCGGTGAAAATTATAATTAAAAAGAACGATTAGAATATAAATAACTTTGGTGAATATTTCCGTGAAGTGAAGGGGAGTTTTCTCGATAAAAATAAAAAAGTGTCTCAGATATTTCTTTTTTTACCACAGAGATAGTTTTTTTCTTTTTTTTTTCAAAAGAGATTGACTCCGATTTAGCGGTTCCTTTTTACAATCTTCTCACTAACCATTTTAATAAAAGTTTCTTTAATGAAGATCTTTCACCCTTTAATGAAGTCCTTTTGAAAAAAACTTGTAAATCTATTGTGAATTTAAAGTTTCGCCCATTAATTGAACAGAGATTATCCTTTTGTATAATTATTCTATTATTTCTGTGTACACAGTAAAGGCCGAATTTGTTCAGGTATCAGTTCCATAAATTGTCGCTTCGAGCTAAGTTACAGCTAGTTTTAACTTTTCATTCGTTGCCTATTTTATATTCTTGAAAAGAAAAATAATCGTAAGTGTTAGTTTGAAAAATAAAGAATTTTAATTGGGAATGTTTATATTTTGGTAATCAATTCATTATGAAACAAACGTTTTACTTACATTGAGAAGTATACTTTCTTGATGAAATGATTACCGAAGTGTACGCATATCCTATATTACGCATATCTTTTGAAGGAGCAATATATTAATAAAATGACTTTTTTGTTATTACTTCATTAATATGATATTCCTAAACCGTTTCGCTTCGTAATCGTTTGATGCTATTTCTTATTTAACCCTTGACTTGGCAGAATTTTATTTTTTTTAATATATTAGATTAAATCATAAGATGATATACGCTTGTTGAAACGTTCATTTCTTGCTGAAATGATTACCGAAGTGTACACATACCCTATATCATCTCTTTTTTTAATACTAAAATTGCCAATTTTTTTTATATTAGACAATAAAAGAATTTTTTTATTTTATTTTTTTTTATTGATATTTATAACTGTATTAAAAATACATCAAGTAAATAGGCTATGTGATACAAAATGACATGAGTTAATGGCAAGTTGAGAAACTACCCACTGGTAGTACTCAAATCACTAGTTCAACTAAGAAGGTCACGTGGCCATCTTCTTTTCAGACGCCTCGGAGGATTATCGGGAATCGAAGAGGAAGCTAGGCTTGAAACTAGAGGGTTTGAGTGGGAATGAAATTTGTTATGAAAGGATAGATATCGGATTCAGGCCAAATCAACAACAAATGGGACATTAAGGTCGTTATGGATGACTTTATTCTTAACAAAATAAGGAGCGTTGAGGATTTTACGAAGGATTTTGGATTGTAGGGATTGGATACGAGAGATCGAATTCGATGGCTTAGTGGAGCCCCAAGGCTCTACTTCGTAAGTCCAAATAGGTCGTATCATGGTCATGTAGATGAGTCTTTTGTAATTGATTGGGAGCTTAGAGCGCTTGTCTAGTAAGTGTTGAAGTAGCCTGAAACATCGAGCGGTTTCTTGTCTTTTCAGTCTAGTATGAGGATTCCAGGTTAATCGTTTGTCGAGGTGCAACCCTAAGTATCGGATCTGAAAAGAAAATTAAAGGAATGTTTACACTTGTTGACTTAACCCGAAGCAACAACCTTCGGAACTGATACTATTGATTAATAGGCGTTTAAGGAACTGATGTATTGTTCAGATCGGATGTAGGCGTATAGAGACGTTTTTTGTAGTTTCCTGAGGTTCAGTCAATCATAAATAGAACTGTCTGTTGGTGACGTTTTGAAAATTGATTGTTTCCAGATTGTAGGTTTTGGGTTCTACAGGTTGTAGTTTTGTAATTGTTTATACGCTATAAATATTACTCATTTTCATTTCTTTAAGTTTATAACTTGGCATCTAGCTTCTATACTCGATTAAATGCAGACCATCTTCTCTTTTTAAGTTAAAAAAATTACTGTTACATCTGATACCGGAAATATCGATATATTGTTTATTTTTCGAAATATCGAACTTATGTTTCGATACATTACATACTTGAACAATTCATATCAAACTCAAACACCACTTCAGCACGAACGAGGGTGTGAGTTTTATTACTGGCTAGTTCCTAGCAAATATAAAAAAAGTGAATACTCAAGATTCCAACTTATTTTAATATAAATATATATTATGGATATCAAATACAGTTCTATTTTGTAGAAGGTGTTATTTTGGGGCCGCAACATTCAGAAAATGATACAGAGCCTCAGTAACATAGTGAACTCCATTGCGGAGAAACCATTGAGTTTACTAACGAGCCATTTGCTACAACGGCCTAGAAAGAGCTTGGCCATTTTCTTGTTAGTATTGACATTGGTCGGAAAATAGTTGGTCGAATCTTTTGTTTCATGATGAAATGACAACCGAAATCTACCCATTACCCATTTAATTAAATTCCCTCTTCTATACTAAAGCTCACGATAACTTTTAGTTTTGGAAAATATTAAAAATGAAACGAATAAACACAATATCAACTCAACTCGAAGCTACAACCTGCGGAACAGATATCTAGCTAGCTCCCTGCACAACCATTCTCTTAGAAAGAGCACTATTTCTACCATGTAGCACTGGTATATAAAAACCAAAAACGTTGTACAATTGAATTATTTTTAAATTATGTTCTTCATTGAAATAATCTGATAATTAATAATTGTTGATAGTAATGAATATGGGAAAGAACATAAACTACAATCGAATTTGATAAATGAAGGAAGAATGACAAATATTTCCTAAAGTTGAAAACAAACTGGCGGAAATAATGGTGATGAAAAGATAAATGTATAATTTTTTAATATTTTTGTTTTGATGAGAAAAGATTTGTCCTGGCCGGGATTCGAACCTGTCTGCATCTCCGGTGCATTGCTCTAAACCACTGAATACCAGGGGTCGTATCCAAGTAAGAAAAATCCGTTCTCTTCACCGATCCTGTATCCAGCATCGCATATACGTATACATCGCATAATATAAATCGCAACATATACATCGCAAAAAAAGTGCGAACATGGGGATACAGGATCGGTGAAGAGAACGGATTTGTCTCACTTGGATGAGACCACTAGTAGTTCAGTGGTTTAGAGCACTGCACCGCAGATGCAGACGACCCGGGTTCGAATCCCGGCCAGGACAAATCTTTTTTCTTCAAAACAGAAATATTAAAAAATACTCACCATAATTTACAGTTTTTTAACGGATTTGGAACAAATCATATCTAATTTTATAGAACAGTTATTATTCTTCGGTGGTCCAGTCCTTTTTATGATCAAAGAGTATACGCAATACCTTATTTTCAAAGACTTTACGTCATTATTCTTTTTTAAAAGCTTGCAGCAAAAGTTGAGAGCATTTTTTTTTTAAACTCGTATTGACCACTTAGAATCGTGCAACAACTGTATTTCTTCCATTTTCTGTTCTGAAGGTTTCCGAGTTTTCTCTTTCTCCAATATTCTTCCGGGCGTTCACTAAAATCTTTGCTTTGAACTTCTGTCCACCTTCGTCCATACTTCTTTGGACCAAAATTTTAACTTTGTGGAGGAATAATTGTTTAATGGATTCTATTTTTTATGTTTATATGGACTGAAGACATGATGTAAGTAATGTTTAGACCTACAAATTACAAGCGTTTTTCGTATTTAACCCTGTCTTAATTTCTTCTTGAGCTACAAGATTTGTTACAGCCATATATGGATACTCCCGAAGCTCATCCAAATCCTATAAACTGTCCTAGAAGCAGTATAGTCTCAACCATATACTAAACCAAAGATCCTTCTTTGGTTGTATTAGTACATAGTTTATTTAGCTTTATAATTAATTACACATGTACTTATTTAAATCATTAGCTTCTTAAAGAACTTCTTATTGTACTTTTCACCTGAAGTTTTCGGTTTGATATTATCAAGTCGATAAATTTTAGCTTGTAGTTTATCTTTGGCCTTTTGGTGCGGTTTTAACACCAAAGTTGAATATCGAAGAGTTCAGTGAAAGGCTTGGTTTAACACGAAATGGCTAGTGACAGGTGACATATTCCAAAATAAGGGTTAAAAGACTTATATTAGGGCTTAAAAAGGGCAACGAGGTAAGTAAAGCCTTCCCGCCATTAAGGCCAGTTTAAGGCGCTAAAACCATTACATAACCTTTCAAAGGGCTGCCTTATTTTAATATTTTATTTTTCGAGAGAGCCCAGCTTTCCCCTTGATGGTATCGATTCAATTAATTTACCCAATTACATTAGCACTTCATTGTTTTCAAATTGATTATTTCTTTTATAAGGCGTTTAACACCCTTTTTTCTACACACATGTATTTTGAGTTAGTTAATAAAGCAGCGTTAAATTGGATAGACTTATATCATTCCATGTTATAGAAAAAATAATATTTACTAGTATACAGATAAATCTATATAAGATTTATTTTTTTATTTTATTAATTTATTTTTTAAAAGTTATTTCCTACACATATGAACAGAAAAAGCAGAGTTAATTTCTACAGGTCGCCAGTCTATTTTAACAATATTGGAAAGGTAGATAATCATTCTGAATGTCTGCCATAAAATTATGTTGAGGATAAATCCTAGTTAAGTTAATATACGATTTAATTGTAATTAAAAGATTTATGTGTAATAGAAATATTACACCTACCATTTCTTTCAAGTAGTGGATTATATAAAAGAAGCGTGATGTGCACCAGGTCATTATAAGTATAATATTATCTTATATTATATGGCTTACCTTATAAGTTCCATATTGTACTATGAGTAACATGGGACGTCAAAGAGATCAGTAAAGGATAAAGTACATGAAATGATAACCATTAGGGACTTGAAAACTGACCAAAGATCAAAGGTCCTGGCCCTCCCATCCTTTGCCGAAGAGGTCCTGAGAACAGGATAATCTTCTTTCCTTCAGTTAGGGCAAACTCATGGCTGGTTGCGATGGCTGCGTCTTTATTGAATTTTAAATAAAATAGATGGAACATAAAATGGAATGTGCATTATGAAAAATGCTAATGGCCTGCTTACCGAACAAATTTTCATCTTAAATCATACTGTTTTTCTTATTTCGGCCAATTTATTCAGAATTTTTTTAAGCATGTTAAGGGTATGCTTAATAACATTCATGTCGCTAAATATTTATATTCAGTGGTATTTTTATTTGTTTTTTTGGTGCATCATACTTCCATTAATATTTATTCAAACCCAGAGATCGAGCTACCATTTTGAAGATTACATTTACCGTTAATGAGGAAAAAACTATGTCTGAAGTAGCTGAAAAATTTATTTTTCTATAGATTATGTTCAAAAAAATGAAGAGAGGCCGTTATTGCAACAAGGACATTTAATTTGCACATAATTTAAAAATACTCAACTTTATTTTATCATTTACATACCTTTTTTTTATTTATTATTTAATTTTCATTTGCACCTGCGCAATTGCGCATTCAGCAAATTTGATCCTAGTATTTTTCACTTTGCTTTTCTACATGATCTTCTATACGATGATGGAATACAAATATCAATAGGTGAGTAGGTCTCTTGGCCAATGTCTTTTTAATCTTTTCCTATCAACTCCAGGTAACAGGGAATAGGAAAGCGGAAGAACGAGTGGGTTTGGGCGATTTGTGTCGATGAGTGGAATGTCATGTTTTTGTTATAAATATATGATTTTATAGTGGGAATGTTCATGCCGTTATGTATGGTGTGATTCGAAATATACCATGGTGCATTAACAATTTTTCTGAGAATTTTGGACTGTGTTGTTTGTATCTTGTGTATGTGGACATTTTTTGCTGAACCCCAAAGTTCTGCTCCATATGTCCAAATAGGTTTTAGTATACTATTATAGATAAGTCGTTTGTTCCGTAAGTCAAGTGAAGATCTGTAGTCCAGTAGATGTGATAGTTGTTTGTACCTTCTAGTCATGTAAGTCTTTTGCCCAAGTATAGTCCGAGATAACGTACATAATTTTTGGAAGGTACTTCGTCGTTGTCAATTTTGACTGCTGGACTCGAAGCTTTGCGTAGAGAGAAGGTTACATGGCTCGATTTACATACCTAATTGAAAAATAGTAAACTTTAAAAATACTATTGAAATCAGATATAAATTGATATAAATTTTTATAAGTATAGACAAATATGAATTTTTGAATTCTCTTGTCGTAATAAAAATGTATGTCTTACTATTTTGACTAATGTATAATCTTTCTACAAGTTTTAAACATTTTTATTGTTAAATATTCTATAAATTGCCACGGCCAATATTTTTAATCCATTTATTCTGGTTTCGAACGTGTCGTGAAGTACTTTGCCGACGATTCGTTGGCCATACTACTAGCTTCCTCAGTCCTCAGTTCCACAATCTGAGACTGAAAATGTTCTTCTCTACTTCGGTATTTATAGCTTTCCGGATCCGGGGGTGAAGTATATTCCTCTAGTGAACTTATTGGATGGGCCTCGACGAGCTGACTTCTTGTCTTTTCTTTTAGATTTTTTTTAGTTTCTTCTTGGCCACACTTGTTATATTTGGGAGTCATACTTTGCTTAATTTATATCCATCTTATCCCCTGAGGAAGCAAGAAGTATGGCCAGCGAAACGTCGCCGAAGAACTTGACGACGCGGTTGGAACCAGAAGAACGTGATGAATGGATTAAATATAATTATTATTGTTGTTTTGTTTTTTCGAAATATATGGTTTTTCAAACTTGATATAAATAATATATTTTTTTTAACATACTCACTCAGAATTCTATGTTTAGGTATGGATTCATCCGAGAAGTGAAACTGAAGTACAAGGTGGGTAAAAAATTTAATATGACTTTTATGCAACTTAATGTAAGTTAAGGGTTACTCAAATCCCGATAAAAAGCACTAATAACTCATGAAAGAATCAATTTTTATAGATAGTTTTTAAACAACATGGAATTTTAATATAGATAATTTTTAAACGTAACACTTTCCGTCCCTTGCTATAACCTAATGAACATAAAATATTATGTATTTTCTCTCTTCATTTAATCATTTATGTTATTGATGTTTTATTTGTAAATAAATTTTAGTTTCTATACAAGTATATATTGCGATCGTGAAGTATTTCGAATTCTATTTTACAGCGAAAGTAAACATTCTAAAGTATCCAAATAAATAACAATTGCAAAGTGCTCAGTTCTTGATTTATATTTGTTTAATTGGCTACATTAAATGGTGTACTTAGTCAGGTGTTGTCCACAGCAGATATTTTAATAAAAATATAATTAATTTTTCTTGAACTAATGAAATCAGTACGCCAAGGACCAAGCGTGGGGAAAGCACTCAACCACACGCACGAAGGACGACACCTGTTCTACTTAGTTACCAGGTGTGCCACTGATAAGAAGCCCTCATATGACGCACTGCGGCGAAGCCTCGACGACCTGCGGAGTAAGCTTCTGAGACTGCGTGTCACTAAGCTCGCGATCCCTAAGTTGGGCCGTGGATATGACGGCCTGGAGTGGAAGGTTGTCAGGAACATGCTTGAACATACGTTCGCCAACTCTGGAGTCGCCATATTGGTGTGCACGTTCAACCCCTGGAAAGGAAAAGCGTCTCCATCGGAAGTAGCTCATAACTGCCCGATTTCTCCGGCTCTGGGACAGAGCACATTTAAGGAGGGGGCAGTGTTACGGTCAGAGAGGGGAGAAAGACCGTCTGAAGGGATTAAGACGAGCTGGAAAGATTAAGACGGCTTAGGACGGCCTGGGCGAGGCTAGACAATCTTGGAACCTTCTAGGGCTCCCTACCCCCTGCAGCCTAGAATTTTCGATGGGCCTTTATATGCCACCCGCTTCAGCCTTGAGGACAGTTAGTATCAGTCAGTGACAGTGGACGGTGACAGTCCGTATGAGTAATAAGTGTGATAAGTGAGTCTCACCAACTCAGTGTATCAGTGAACTGTGACAGTACGAGAGTGTAATAAACTGTTTCTGCTTATTACTTTGTGTCAGTTTGTCATATTTGGAGAGTCTTACGGTCGGTGGACTTTAATTAGCGAACTGTAAAGGAATTTAAAATTTGTAGTTATAAACTATAGTGTAATTTTATTGTATTTTTAGGTAAAACGTTAGGTTATTTAGTATTAGCAATACCTTGTATTATTTGTATATTATTTTAGTAATTAGATCACAGTTAGGCCTAGGTTATAATCTGTAGAATATTGTTATTGTAAATTTATATTAGTTTAATAATTTAATTGTTTTAAATAATTTCATTGTAGTATTTTTAATTTGTCAATAAATATTAGTAACTTGAATTTAATAATAGTTTAATTCATTTTACACCCAGTAGCCCGTAACAATATTTATTTTGGGAGCTGGGTGGCTAAGTGACTGAGCGCTGAGCTGCCCTGCTGAAGGTTCCTGTCTCAAATCCGGCTGTGGCAGATAATTTATTTAAACTGTTAACAGCCAGGGTGGATCCTATGAAATCTGGAGATCTTCCTGGGGTTAATATAGCCTGTATAAAGTGGATCCTCTTGGTAAGGGGTAAAACCTGGCTTGGATCTCGGACAAATTGCCTCGTTGCACAACCGTTGTCTTAGGAACAATACAGTCTATCTACTATGAACTGAACCCTTCATAAAAATTTGAAGGTTTTTATAATGTAACTAATTACTGCTTAACTCTCCCAATAACACTGTTGAGATGTTACAAGAGGAAATGTTCTCTTAGATTGGACGGACAAGAGAACGCGAAATTCCCTGATCACAATGACTCAATAGTTCATCAGAGTGCGTTCTGCTCAGCGAGTCATTAACGCTGCTCTCTATTCTCCAAAATAACCACTTTGTACTTCAGTCAAGTCTTGCCGCGTTTGGTTCCAGAAATCAGTAAATCTTTTGTAACTAATGTATCTCTCTTTGTGAATTGGTTGTACGTGATCTGAAAGTTATTTTAAATCTATGTCTCCTGTAAATATTTTGAAATCGGGAAAATAAAGTATAGAAAAACTACTGATGGATGAAGTTGGACTTCTTGAGAAGGGCAGGCGGAATATCAAGGCGTAACAAGACACATAATGAAGTAATACGGGAGATAATAGACGCTCAAAATACCATCCTACGAAAGATCATCATCAAGCAGTTAGAGTGATTTCGACACCTTAAGAGGATGGAGATAGACTTAATCCAAAAATGATCCTGTACTAGTTCCCAGAAAAAAGAAAACGAAGAAGCTGATCAAGAATAACATACATGAACCAAGTTCAGGTAGAAATTTGTTTTTAAATTATTTATTTTTTGAAATTCACAACTGTATTAATATAACAACTGTAATAATATAACAAGTAAAAATAATGAATGATTCATAATGACATGGATAAAGGCAAGTACGAGAAAATACTTTGAGTGGTAGTACTCAAATTAGGAAGATCTGAAATGAAATGTCATAAAAATTTGGTTGGAGAACAAAACAATCTTGGGGAAACTGTCAGAAAAAATTGCTTCATAAACAGTTTGAAACGAAATGAGAATTTTAGGGCTTTAGAAATAGATTAGCGGCATTCTTTATCTAAAGAAAATTCATATATTTAAATAAAATTTAAAAAAGTGTAGACGCTGATAAAGCCGAAATAATCGAAAATTTTTGTTTTCTATATGTGTTTCTTCGAAGTATATCGCCAAACTAATCTTTTTAAAATGTCTATGAAGTACTCTTAAAGTTCTTTAACCAAACAACTTACATCCTCTAAAAACGCTGAGGAAAACTTTATTATGAAAAAAGTGTTACATTTTTGCGTAGCTCGAAAAAATATATATTCGCTGATCATCTCGATGGTAATTCAATTCCCTACTAAACAAATATGAATAATATAGATCAAACCATTATTAGCAAAGATACAGTGTACAGAACTTTGTAACCATTATATACGTTAAAATTTTAGGAAAGTATTGTAATCGGTTGAAATGTTAGATGTATTTCTCATTAAGGTGGCACATAGTATATCGTTGATTATCTTTTTTGGCTGAATCTCAATTGTATTGACTTTGACAGGTATTTCAACGTTTCGTTCAATTGACAGAAAGAATTCAGAAGATAAAAAAACAAAACAAACTGAAATTGCTTTATTTTGTACCTCGAAATTGAAAAATGCATGTGGAATGTCGACTCCCAAGACTAACACCTCTTTGGATGGATGCCTAATATAATAAAAATTGTTCGCGTTATCCTCACTAATATTAGTTGGATTAAGATACTTTTAATGATTAGCAGTTTATATAATTAAAAACCTGTACAATAACAACCTATGAAGGGGCTTCGGTTCAGTACGTGGTTGAGACTGCAATGTTTCTAAGACAATGGTTACGCAGCAAGGTGATTTGTCCAAGATCATGCTCAATTGCCAGATCCCTCCCCAATTAAGAGTGATTTGTTAAAGCCGGGTGAAACTCAGTTGTACCCCGGCCTTTAGCACATCAACAGGCTACTCACTGAAGTCCTTACTCAACCATATCAAACCCTTTTGGCAAATAACCATAAAATTTATTATTATGTAATTTTGTGATTGTTATTCCTTTTTATGAAGAAGATCATACCTTTATCACTATTTTATAAATCCTAACCAGGAAAGAAAGAA
This sequence comes from Troilus luridus, assembly GCA_964056705.1. Lineage (NCBI taxonomy): Eukaryota > Metazoa > Arthropoda > Insecta > Hemiptera > Pentatomidae > Troilus > Troilus luridus. The sequence goes on along the minus strand of OZ057414.1, from coordinate 111,810,191 downwards.
AGTATAACTAGTGCTGGAGTTATTTACGCATTTGAAACCATCTTCAAATTTACATACTTAAGTTGGACTACACCTGATGTATCATGTTACCAAGATTTCTGTTTATAACATGGCAGAAAATTATTATAACATTGCTAATACAAAATTAGTCAATCATATTAATATTCTGTTAATGTTAATGTTCTTCCAAAATCATGTTTTAAGACATCACCTGCAAGGTGCACAATAGACCTACTCTGGTCACAGTGCATTTTATACCTATTATAAAAAAATAATAGAAATTTTAGTGAGTTTTAGTTCTTGAAGTACATTTTGATCATCGGATAGTTTGAAAAAAAATATTTCATCACGGATAAAATCCAATAAATTGATTTGTGAAACTATTAAGCTATATTTACTTTTTCCTCAAGCATTTTTTTATTACATCATCCATTTGGCCGTGGCTTTTGTTTGGTCTGGTTATCATTACATATCAACTAGACAAAATAAAATTTATAAAGAAAAACATATAGCTGAATGATATCCAATTTTTATAGTGAAGAAAAAATTTAAAGAATTTTAGTCATAATATTCATGGTCTCACATTAACAGCAATATTCTGCTATTTTAAAAACTTTGTCGGCAAGGTCTTAAGAACATGCAGAGGCAAGTCACATCTTTCTGTCTCACTACTGTTCTCATGACACTCCTCAAAGGTATGACACACTTTATGTAGTGTTGCATTACACAGCTGACATTGAGGTTGATTTCTTTTGGCAGTTAATAGCATTTAACCTGATTTTTATGGGACGGCCTGTATATTCTATAATAATGAATGGAATGTTTCTATGTTTCCAGCACAATGCAGACAGGCTGCTAAAGCTGATTGAGGCAGTTTATCGCTGGCTTCCATTGGGGACTCTAGTCAACAACAAAGTCCTGATAGTCCACGGAGGTATTTCAGATGCGACGGACATCCAATGGCTCAAAACTATTGACAGGCATAAAGTATGTTAATGATTTTTATTTTTTATGGTTAAAGGAACATTTATGTTTATTTTCATAGCAAAATGAATAGTGACTCGCCACAAATCCTTTGACACCCTAGAAAATTTAAAATATTAGATGCTTTCTTCATATTTTAAAATCCACATTAATCAATCTAGAATTAAAAAATAAAAATCCCTTCCAAGGTGATCCAATGTCATATTATTTATAAAGAGATGAGAATTTAAAACAATCCATTGATAATACTTCAAAAATCAGAAATTTTATTATTTTGGCGAGTGTAAGCAGAACTAATTGACTCATTCATTAATATCATTATTACTAAAACAATCTTAAAATTAATTATAGTTGAATTACATATAATTAACTTGAATTTATTAAATAACATTACAAGTAATAATTATGAACTATTTTCAAAATATTAATAGTGTAAAATTGTCAGGGGTTGCAGTCAATGAGTTACACAAAATAAGATACATTTATTTTTTTCTGTTTTGTTTATTTCTGCCCTGAAGATAAATAAATAAAGATAAAACTTAGGCTGAAAGGTAGGCACGATAAAATAAGTCTATCTTATTTTGTGTAATTCATTTCTGCACCCCCGGACCATTTTAAAATAAATCATAAATAACCAATCCAATGTCTTAAAATTTGAATTACAATTTCTATTACATTTAATATTAATAGTAATTTTATTTAATTATTGCATTTTATTAAAATAAGCTATTTAATTCCAGTATGTTTCGCTGTTGAGGCCACCAGTTATAGACGGAGTTGCAACAACATCGGAAAATGTTAACAAACTAGAATGGAAACAGGTGAGATTATGTTTGATTTGCTTCCTGTATACCTTCTTTGTTTTATTAACTAAATTATGATTTAGTATTCTTAATTAATAGCAATAATTATAAAATTATTTTTTAAATTACTCCAATATTATTTTTAAATTACTTCAATTTATTCATTTTTATTTAATCCATCATATATAACCATTAATTTTATTTTAAATCCAAAGAATCTGTTTGGCCAACATGTTAATTAATATTACGTATAAATAATTATTATTTTGTTGTACCTGCTTGTTTTTCATCTAAGGCAACTACAGATTCAATAAAAAATTATATTAAACAGCTTTAAAACTATAAAATATAAAACTCTCTAGAAAAATAAGAAAAACCTAACATATCAGATATAAAACTAAACAGTTGTAACTTTAATTTTAATATTATCTGTAAATTAACTTCTATATTTAATTGGAAAAATTAATACAAGGCCATTAAAATGTTCTGTATAAAAAGGGCTCTTGAAATGGTTTTATTTATTTATAAAAAGGAATATAATTGGACCGAATTGCCAGCAACCATTATCAATACCAACCCTAATTGGACATTTTTTCAGCAAACTTAAATCAATATGTGACCTTCAAATATTTGGAGACTTAGTTTAAAAAAGTAGTAAAAGTTTAGTAAGCTTATAACTTTTTTTTTGTTTAAACTTTATAACTTTGTATTATTTTTTTCAATCATGAAACCTGAATTAATTCAATCTTATGAAAACTTTGTATTTTGAAATTCATAAAATACTAAGTAGTTTGGTTCTTTTTCATGAAATAAAAATAATGCTTAATATTTTAAACATTATTCTAATTCCATTGAAGAAACAACCCAAAAATAACACTTCTTTTTTATTGAAATATTTAATACTAATTCTATTAAAGACCGCTTATAATTCAGTTTTACATGTTTTGTGGATTGGTTCCATTCAGAAGATGTCATCTAATTTATTATAAAGTGGCAGATTGTAATATCTCTATAAAGTGTATATATAAAATTTAAAAAACCATTCTTAAGTGTTTTCTACCTAACTTTAATAATATTTTTGCTGTAAATTTGTTAGTCCTGGTTAAGTAATAACTGGTAAACTTAATGAAATGCAAAAAAGAGTTGTCGAGCAGCACAGAAATGTTCAGCTCGTATCTGGTTTAGCTTGATTGATGATACACCTATCCTATGTAATAATTTTAATCTATAAGTAATAACTTAAAAAAAAAATTAACTATTGTTTGTTTCAAAAAATTAATTTAATTAAAAAGTTTGGCTGTTTATTAATCAATGTAGATTTACCTGAGGTTAATGAAACTTTTTTTTACTTTGGTGGAACAAAAGATGTTATTCTGTCAAAGAATTAAGTCACTGACATTACTACTAAGATCAATGTTTTTAGAATTCTAGGTCAGATTGTTTTCCATTATGTCAAATAATACTATTCTCCATTATTACCATTAACTAGTGAATGTATGGATAAATTAAAATGAAAAAACTCAGCAATGTAGCATTTGTTAAGCTTGAGAGATAATGTAGAACATTGTTCAAATTCATGGAGCTCACAGTTACAACATATTAAACAGAATCCTTTGGTTTTGGGTGAGTTTATGTTCTTAACGTATAGCGCAAGCTACATAAAATATTGTCAAAAACCAGAAATTGTAAACATGTACCATAGGGAATGTTATTTGCCCGATCTTTTTTCAGTTATAATTTTAAATAGGAAAACTGTTATAAAGATTATCAGTAAAAAGCAGCATAAATATGTCAAATTCCAAGCAAATAATAAAGTTCTAAAATTAGAAGATAGAATTTCTCATCTGGGATGTAACATAACTGACAACTGGATGATGTGTTCACATTGTTATCATGCACATCAGAGGCATGGACACTTAAAGATGAAGAAAACGTCTACAAGCATTCGAGATGTGGGGTTATCGGTGGATGCTCAGAGTTTCATGGGTGCACCATGTTAGAAACTAAATAATACTACAACAAATACAGTCCCCCAAGATATAAGCCCCTCAAAATACAAGACAGCATCAAATGATATAAATTGGCATACTTTGGGCATGTGAAGCGAAATGAAAATTACAGTCTACTACAGTTAATCATACATGGCAAGATTGAAGGAAAGAGAGGTCCAGATTACAGGTGTCACTCTTGGTTGAGGAACCTGAGGCAATGAGCAGGATTGACATCGATTGACTTATTCAGTGCAGTGGTAAGGAAAATAAGGTGGGCCGTTATAATCACCAACATCCAAAGAGGATAAGCACTTTTAGAAAATGGAAAACTAATTTTTTTCAAAAAACGTTGAATTTTTCTTTATTAATTTTATCGTTATTCCTTATTGTTAGTTAACTTTGCTCATGTTTGTATCCTAACGATTGAAATTTTGATGACATTATTGTTTTTCAAGGTTTTTGACATACTCTGGTCAGATCCCCAGCGAACCGACGGCTGTGTCCCCAATTCCCTCAGAGGTGCTGGAACTTACTTTGGACCAGATGTCACCGAATCCTTTCTTAATAAGCACGGTCTGCTATACCTTATTAGATCTCATGAGTGTAAACCTGATGGCTATGAGATCACGCATGGAAATAAGGTATGTTAATCTTCAACATAATTTATTATACTATTCATTGGATATTGTGTTCTTAGACTAGTTCTATTATTATTCTCTAATTACTTTTCAAATAGGAAGTTTATTTTAATATTCGGTTATTTCACAGGTTATAACAATATTCTCTGCTTCAAACTATTACGAGACTGGCTCTAATAAAGGTGCTTATTTAAAACTGGTCGGGACAGAACTTAAGACACATTTCGTTCAGTTCATGTCGAGTACTAAGTCAGGTCCGTCGGTACTCACTTTCAGGCAACGAGTTGGTCTCATTGAAACTTCTGCCATCAGAGAGCTTACTACTAAAATAAATAACTCTAGGAACAAACTTGTTCAACAATTTAGCACATACGATCCAGATGCCAAAGGTTAGTTGGATGATCATATGTTCAATATTATTGACAGTAATTGAAAACATATCACTTATGCCAATAAAAAAAAATGTATATAATTGTACATAAGGTATAACTTATATTTCTTAGATATGATTTTGATACTGCTAAATCCAAAATTATTTTTTTATTTACTATAATGACAAGCACTAGTATACTACAACACGTTCTGAATGGCAGAATTAGGGAAGCAGTAAACAGACCACACAACATCCTGTGCTCAGTTGAAACGAAAAAACTGAGTTGGTTTAGTCATGTTATGAGGAATGAGGTACTAATAGGGTACTGAAACGTGTACCATCGAAAAGGAGGAAGAGAGATCGGCCAGAGAAGAGGTGGATAGTAGGGATCCGAGAGACAATAGCGGCAAGAGGACTTAGAGAGGAAGACTGTTATGATAAAAAGAAATGGAGGCAGGGATTGTATGAATTAGGCTATTACATATGACGCATTGTTGTAATAAAGTCGTTGTATACGAGTATATATATACAAGCACTAGTAATTATTCTTCCAGAAATCAAACCATACTTCACTGATATAGTAATTCAATTTTAAAATATTATTTTTGTGCCAAAGTTTCAAAATGTAATGGTTTATTTCGATATATAAACAATATAAAATGCTATTTGAACGGCTTGGAGCCAGGATATGATAAACCACAGTTTTTAAATTAATGATAATTTTAGGTTTTAATAATGATTAATCATTTATAAGATAGAACTTTTATCCCATAAGATAAACTCAAAATAACATTTTAAAAAATACATAGAAAAACAAAATAACAGTTGGTACAAAATACTAATTACCTTTAACATTGTGGCTTGTCATATTTTTGTTCTGACCCTTTCATATCCATAGACCCACCTGTCTTATTGTATTAATCTAATATAAAACATATGATAATTCAAAGCATATGTTAAAAAACATTTTGAACAACGTCAACTGAACAACTCTTCAAAGTTCTGAAGTGTTAACTTTTAGCAGTGCCCCTCCCATTAATTCAGTATCTTTTGAACCAAACAAAAGAATGAATCAATGTAATTCATGTCAATATTGATAATCAGGAATGTCTATAATAAACAAATGTTCTCAATTCGATGATAGTTTAGTTACACAAATAAAATAAAAAGTTCATACTTTATTTAGATTTTAATTCAAACTTGATTGTATTTATTAGTTTTTTTTTCTCATGTATGTATATTTTTTATTAAAACAATATAAATCTTAATTTTGTCATCATTTGTCCATATTATTTCCTTTAATAATCTCTAAATTGATATTTTGGCTCTGGTAGTTAAAATGAAATAGGTTTAGTGATAATGTATCTGAAATATGGCATAATATTCTAAGTTTAAGGTCTTTTATCAGAAAAAAAAATTAGAAATATTACTTATGTAAGCATGTGTCTATTACCAGATGATTGATTGTCATTTGGTATTCATTGTAAGTGGCAGTATAAAATATTAGAGTTTACAAAATGAATGAATATCAATTGTTTTGTTTTAATTAAACAATTAACCCTTATAACTTAATTTGTAAAAATATTAAAAATTAATTAACAGTCCTGTTGTACACTCTAATATTTTATATTGTCACTTACAATGAATAAGAAATCACAATCAGTCACCTGGGTTTAAACACATGTTTACACTTTAAAAAAATGTGTTAAATAAGGTTTGGAATGTCCACTTATTTTGTTTTATGTTGTTCTGTTAAATATGTAAAATTCTTTTATATTAATAGTTGAAGATGTTCTCCTTTTAATATTATTGGTTTCGGATGAAGCTATACTAATAAATGTTTATATTTTAATATTTATACTCAGCACTATAATAAATTAAACAGTATCTTTTGATCAACAGGTGTAATCACAGTCACTGAATGGTGTGATAGCATGATGCAGGTTACTGGACTTAATCTCCCATGGAGGATGTTGAGGAGTAAACTAGCTACTATCGAGCCATCGACTGGCCTTGTTCAATATATGTCCACATTCCAAGAAAACATTACCAAAAGAGAGGTTAGTAAATTACATAAATCGTATTTCTATACATATTTCTTTATTAATTTATTTTGTTAAATCCAGTATTTGTCAAAACATTGGCTTGAATAAATACATGACTGCTGAATAGATTACAAAAGATAGAAGGGAAAATTTAAAGAAAAATATCAGGACCGACATTGAAAAATAATGGAGTACATTTAGTTCCAAACCAAACCGTTTATCAGAAAATTTAAACACTTTCAGAAACTATGAAAAAAAAAGAAGAAGTTTTTAAGATAATTTGATTAGAGTATCTGAATATTGACTAAACAAACAAATATTTGACCTTGTTAAAAACACGAAAACAAAATGTAATTGGTGCAAAAAAGTTAATCTCGATTTAAATGAGTTAAATATTTCAGAGAGTATAATAAAAATATACTGTCCAATTAAGAAAGTTGTTAAAGGATAAGAAGAAAATATTTCAAGATATTTCTAAGGTTGGAAGAAACATTTCACCACCGGAAGAGAGGAGAAAGGCAACATTGAAGTCAATGAAGGGATATTAGAGAAATTGCAAGGATGTGTCTACTCATCTAGATAATAAAAAAATTATTTAACTTACACCAAAGTGGGTGAGACAAAGGAGTAAAAAATTAAATATTACGTGAATAATTAATATAGGGATTTCCGAAAGTTATATGTCCAACATTTTATATAATTTATTAATCTATATATATAAAAGAGTTTTTGCTGGCTGAAAGACCATCGCAGAGCCAAAACGGCATAAGCTACAGACTTAAAATTTGGAGAGAAGGAAAATTTTTTACACGTCACTAAGAAAGGATTTTTGAAAATTCATCCCCTAAGAGGTTGAAAAGGGTGAAAAACTTTTGCAATAAAAATATGTCATTATTGAAGTGAGTACCATGCAATTTTAAATTTAGCTTCTACATCTAAAATAAAAAATTACATGTTTTTTTATTTTTTTATAATCAACCCCTAAAAGTAGACCACAATATCCTCCTCGCCAAGCTTCGAAACTTACCTCTATCCAACAGTGCTCTTGGATGGTTCAAGTCTTCCTCTCAGATCGCTCCCAATATGTTCTGGTCCCTGGTCAACCTCCTTCTATAACCCTTCCACTGTCCTGTAGTGTCCCACAGGGTTATCACTATCCCCCACCCTTTTTGCCATTTACATAAATGACATTCCACTTCTTATCCAACATTCCCAGTATCATGTCTATGCTGATGATTTTTAAATTTACCTATCCTCTTCCCCTTCCGATCTATTACTAGCCACGGGAAAACTCCAAGACGATCTGAATTGAATAAGTCAATGGGCAATCCAATATGACAGGATAATAAGTTGAACGTGGACAAAACCAAGACAATAGTAATAGGGTCAAACGACTTCCTTAAAACTATTCCTCATAATCCAACCCTCTTTCTAAACAATAATCCTATCAAATTCTACCCAACCATCAAAAACCTTGGAATTATTTTTGGGCAAACCCTCTCCTAGAAAAACCATATCTCTAATATTTCCTGTTGTACCTTCTTCACCTTAAAGCATCTGAATTACCTTTGCCACCTGTTCCCTTTTGAAATCCGTAAACTAATAGTTTCTTCCTTAATTTTTCCTCATTTGGACTATTGCTGTACAGTCTATCCCTGGGGATCTCTGGGCAAAATTAAAGCAGTTGCTTAATTGCTTCGTTCGATTTATCTTTGGGATCCCGATAGATGCCCCAGTCACCCGATATTACGAAGAGTTGAAGTGACTTTGCCCTTCCTATCACCGTAAGTACTTCCTAGCATCCTTCTTTTCCAAGTTATCCAATCCCGTTGACCATCATACATTTTCGATCTCCTTCAATTCAAAACCACAGTCCTCTCCTGTAACACCTGTTCTCGGCAATCTGATCTATATTCAGCATCCCACCGAACAGCAGCTTTTGACAGTGCTTTCCTTAACCGATCCTCCTCCCTTTGGAACTTTATACCTTCTTCCATTCATCGTTCCAGAATCTTCCAACCTTCAAATCCTGTATATTCCATCACCTAATATTCTTACAATTCCCCAAAAAACCGAAATAGTAGGGGATCAGTTTTGAGTTAAAATTCTCTTCATTTGATGAATGACTGATGTTTTTTAATGTACACTTGTGTGTGTGATAATGTATGTATATATATGAGTGTTTGGAATATACCACATAGCCATGTAATAATATCATCTAGTTAGATAAAAGATTTGTACAAAAATATAGAAGCTACTGTAATTACGGGATATGGTCGACTGTTTTTTCCCACTGATACCTCTAATACCTTCCAGGTATACATTTTAATTCAAAATATTATAGTTTTGGATATTACATAGTGGATTTCAATCGAAAACACATGGAAATTTCTGTAATTATGCCATTTGATATTTATTAGGACATTTTATAAAAATCAATCAACAAAGGATTAAGAATTAGTAGGCTGGCTGAATTCACAAATGATTTAAGTCATTGTGAGTTATATGGAGTATAACTTTAATTTAAGTTGGAGTAGTATAAACTTAACTTAAGTTTTTATTCAAAATGAACGCGGAAGAAGTTGCGGGCAAAAGCTAGTTATTGTATAAAATAAATTTACTTTTTTGTGCAAGCAATGTCACCCTTAACAGTACTCAATATTCAGGCTAGATAAACCTTTGTTTATTAATTTATTCACAAGTCAAATACAACTTCATCAATGAATAACAGAAGTAGAAAACTATTTAAAAATTCTTCGATTCCTTATAAAGAGTGGCCATCATAGAACTAAACCCTATTGGATTTGGGGACCATGAAGACAAACAATGAGAAAATTCCCCAACTTAATCATTAACTCTTAAAGAATTTAGGACTCTAAAGATAGAAAAATTAAAATGTTTACTGAGAAATCTTTTCTTTTACTTGTACATCAAGTGCTGATCGTAATAAAGATGAGAGCAGGAAATAGCCCTGTTAAAAATATATGTTATATTCAAATGATAAATAAAGTTTGTATTCAAACATTGTTTTATAAATTTTAGTTTGTACTTCTACGTACTCATAAACTTTATCTTAATCCACAATTTATTTGTTCAAAAAACTCCAGATATAGTTGTTACTATTTGACTGTAAATGGGGAATATAATAGTGAAGGATGAAAATAGTTGGGGAGTGCAGTCAAAAAAACACCAGTGGACTTTTTTTTTTATTTGTGTCGACGTTTCGACCTACTTTATAGGTCATCTTCAGGGCTATGAGAGAAAAAACAAACAAAACAAAAATAACTATAAAAAACATTGCAGTACCAAGAATATAATAACATATGGAGTAATAGAACAGTAAAACAAAATAGTAAAGGATATATGAATAAAAAAATTACAGAATAAATGTATGGAAGGGTGATAATGTAAAAAGAATACAAAGAGAAAGAAAAATGAGAAGATAAACAGAAAGATACAAAATGAAAAGTATGGAAAACCTAGTTTAATACAGATAAAATATAAAATGAATGAGAATAGACTCCTGGAATGTTACATAAGTAAAATATAAGAAAATTGATACAAAATATGATGCCAAAGAATAAATACAGAAGAAATATGTAGAAAGTAATGAATAGGAATCTTGTTGAATGACAGGTAGAGAAGTAAAATTTGAAAATATAAGTGTGGATGTTAAATAAATGTATATAATTGAAATGAAGTGATCATGTGTATTAATAATTAATGAAGTGATGTTTGTATTAATAATATATCCTTCACTATTCTGATTTACTATTCTATTACTCCATATGTTATTATATACTTGGTACTGTTATGTTTTTTTATAGTTATTTTGTTTGGTTTGTTTTTTCTCTCATAGCCCTGAAGATGACCTACACAGTAGGTCGAAATGTCGGCACAAATAAAAATTAAGTCCACTTATTTGGTGTTTTTTTTTACTGCACCCCCCAACTATTTCCATCCTCCGTTAGATCTTCCAGTGGACTATTTTCCACTCTAAGAGGAATATAATAAATGACCTAAAAAAAGAGTGGCTAATTTATAATAATTTAAGTTTAAAATATGTAATTTTTAATAGTGTTTAAATTATGTAATTTAAAATAGTAATTGTAACTGTAATTATTTGGACTGTTTTAGCAAAATTATATGTAAAAAAAACAACATTAAAATACCTTTCACCATTAGCAACGACCAGAAGAAATTTCTATATAAAGATACTGGACCTAACAAACGTCCTGTTCAAACGTTTAGGAGTAGGATAAATTAATCATTTGTTAATTTTTAATAACAATTTTTGACTGGAATAAGGTTTTTTCTTCATTATTAAATTATATGGATAAATTAATTTTAAAAAACATTATATATCGGATAGAATTGTAAATCTAAATGATTCTCGAATCCAACCAGTTAAGAGAAGCTCAGTGACACACAATTGGCACAAAAAGTATTTGCACACCCAGTGATTTGAGGATTTATACATTTAAAAAAAATTTGTTTAGTCTTTTTGTTATATATTAAATTTGCAATCAATAAACATTTAACATCTCATATGTAATATAGAAAAAAAATATAACAAGTTGGGCATATACAAAAAAAAATGCAGTTTTTCACCGCCCAAAAAGTATTGGCACACCTTAATTCATAATATAATATTAGTGCTAAAGGCACATAAATAACTTAATACTTTGTAAACATACCATTGACATTAATAACTACCTGCAGACGCCTTGGCATGGGTTCTACTAAATTATTTAATATTTCTACTGATAAATTGTTCCACGATTCATTTATTACTTGTTTTAAGTGTTCCTTGCTAGTAAGGTTTTTCTGTCGTACCTTTCTGTCCAAAATATGCCATAGATTCTCTATAGGATTGAAGTCTGATGACTGAGGTGGTGTTCGGCAATCTTCTGGGAGCATTATATCTTTATAATATTTATAATTTATAACCACTCCTTGGTTAAGTTGGCTGTGTGCTTCGGGTCATTATCTTGCTGGAAGTAGTATTCGTTTTATAGACCTAATTTAATGGCACTACTTTTCCGGTTGCGTCGCAACACCTCCACATATGAGCGAGCTGTCATAATCCCTTCAATAATTACTAAATTTCCTGAGTACGCCATACAGCTCTAAACCATAATATTTCCACCTCCACGTCTCACCGTGTTCAATATATTTCTTGTATCTAAAGCTGTTTTATTTTTTCGCCAAATTGTCAAAATGTTAGCTGGTTTAAAAACTTTAAATTTGCTTTCATCCGAAAATATAACTTTCTTCCAAAAATCTAGTGGTCCATTCACATATTTTTTCACGAACTCTTTTTCCTATTCACTTCACTACTGAAAGGTTTGTTTAGAGGTCTTGTGCCATGAATGCCTTCAATATGGAGAACGTTTCAGATTGTTTGCAGTGCAACATACTTTCCACTAGATGATGGATAGCTCATTGGCAAGATTTTGAGCACTTTTACTGGGTTTTCTTAAAGCTTCTTTAACTACCTGTCTTCTTTCTTGCACTGTAAGGGCCCTTGGATGACCTCTCCAGGGCTGATTTTCAGTCGATCCAGTTATTATCTTTTTTTTAATAATATACCGCACTGTAGAGATTGACAATTTCATAATAATCAATTCCATAACAAACAATGGTATTTCCCTAATTTTGCGGGTCATTAGATACTGAATATGGTGGAAGCACAATATCACTGGAGGTAATAAGCAGTAACAGCATTAGTGAGTGTCATAGGTCACTAATTCCTTTCTCAGGTATAAGATTACTTATTAGTCAACTTCTCAGTAACTCCAAATGTGCCAATACTTTAGGAGCGGTGAAAAACTACATTTTGTTGTTTATTCAATATTTATTTAACTTTTTTCTATATTATATTTATCATGTTAAATGGTCTTCTCTTGACTGATTTAAGATATATCAAGCAGGCTAAAAAAAAAATCTATTATGCATGATATCTCTAATCGCTGGGTGTTCAAATACCTTTTGTGCCAACTGTACACAAGAACAGAACAATTATATCTATAACAATTTATAGTCATACATCGTTATAGTTATATAAAAATATTTATGAGTTAAATCAACACTACTCGAAAACATCATCATCGCACCTTCATATTCTTTTAATTTCTATGTATAAACCCCTTTAACTAATTCATTTTTAAAAAAATAACCTCATAAGCAATTGCAAAATTGCAAATCCTGGTCTCCACAGCCTCGGCATAAGACAACAGAGGATACAAAAAGTATCTAAAGTTAAAGGGAAAGGTCAACAGAGACATTAAATAAAGTCTTAAAATAAAGATTCGGTAGTAGCATTTGGGCCTTAGAGGTGGTGGGATGTGTTTTTTGGGTGCATTATTCATGTTTTGCTTTGCTGTTATTCCTGAGGATGCCTGAATAGGCGAAATATTGGACAGGTATTTTCAATTTCCTGTTTTAGTTTAGAGACTTAAGGTTTTTAGTTGGAATTTTTTCACTAATGTATTATCTAAAGTTAACAGAGACAAAATGAAATTAATTCATAAATACAAGATTTTTTTTTTTTCACATTTTTACTGGCAGTTTTCTCAAATATTATACATTTGCATTATGATATCTGAATTAGTTAGCCTAAAATAACTTTGGCATATCCTTTTTCACAATTGCAGCAAACTCTTCATAATTTAATCTCTTATCTTTATTTGTGTCTCTTGTGTAAAAAAATTCTTCGATGATTCTTTCTCCTGCTTGGAAAAATCCAAGATAAAAGAGTGCCTCTCGAGTCTCGTGTAAATAAATATAGTCATCGAAATCTTTATCAAATCTACAAAATGCGTACATCACATCTCCATCCTTAGGATCCGTTAATCCTTTGTTCAAATGTTCTTTGATCTCTCTCATCGAAATGTATTCATCATGGTTATCATCCAGACTCGTAAACAACTGAAAGATAAAAATTATTATTAACACTAGACAAACCTATTGATATAATTCCAATAAATTAGCCGTGTTTAACCACTTTTGATAGGAAAAACTTATAAGGTCGCATCACCGACATGCTTGTGACGTATTGTGCGAGACTGGTGACACCTAGTGGCCTGTGCATGAGTTATACAATTTCTTTTAAACAACTTTAGTTTAAAGGTTAGAATTCCATTGATATAAGAATAATTATATTAATCAAAAAAACTTGTTGTGGAATTATTACTAATAATAACCTAAAGCATTGATAACTATTTGAACTGTTCGTTTCCACTAAAAGATTTTATTTGTAATAGTTAAATATCTTGTTTTAGGAAATGATTGAAAGTACAAATGATCTAAGATTGTTTAACTTAACGATGTGAATCTACCATTGTACCTGCCACTGCTAAATGAATCTAAAAATTCATCGAATGTTTACCTCTCGTATGTCTAATCCATCCATCTGCCTTCCAACAGTCAAACTTATAAATTCGTTAAATTCGGCCATGTTCAGTTTGTTATATATATCCTTATTTGCACGAAAGTAATTCTCTTTCATTTTTTCCAGATCTGTTTCCTTATATTTTCTTGTTTTCGTTGAAGAATATTTTGGATGAAGTGAGACTCCCATTGGTCTGAACGCATTAGTGAAGTTCTTAAATGCGCTTGTAAACTGTCTTGCCAAAATCCCTGTCATTATTTCTGTCTGCTTCTATGTCCTTTGAGAAAACTGCCAATTTTATTTTCCCTTGAACTTGGACCTGAAAATTTTTTTGTGTGTGGAATTTTAATTAATTCATGTCTGCCAGCTGTTTATTTACAAATCATTTTTTTTTTTTTTTTACATAATGTTTAAAACTATTAATATTGTTCTAAATGAGCGACAGAAAAATATTATAAGTGTGTTATTTAATCAATCAAGTTCTTTATTTTATTATTTCCTAATAAACACTATATTTAACTTGGCTGTGAAAAGATTATATTCTAGAAATATGTTTAAATATATATAATAATATAATGTATTTTTGCAGTCAATTTAATACTGTTAAAAAATATTTTTTTTTAATTAATTGACTGTTAAACTTCCAATATGTAGTTCATTTATTAATATCTGTTGACGTATCTTCAAAACTGAAAGTTAAGAATGTCTTCCGTATGCTTAAAATTATTATTTAATCCATAGCTGTTAATAAAAATAATTAATTTATCCATCACAGTCGGATTTGAACCGAGAACTTTCAACATACCAACTCATCACTCTACACACTGAGCTACTCTGCTCCACAGTAAAAATAAAAAGAACATACAAAATAGAAACTGAAGAGAAAAAAATTTTGAAAATTAAAAAAAAAATTAATATATAAGTGGTTAAATTTTAGCATGCCTGAACAGTAAAATGAAAAAGATCTAATATAGTTAGTTGGTTAGAATGTAATAAAATAAATATATCTCTTTATTTTTTATCTCTTCCAATTCTCATGGCTGATTTGAGATATATCTTAATAGGAGTAAATCTTAATCCTTACTTATTAAGAATTCAGATTAAATGAGATGATTATTCATTTACCTTGAAATGATTGTCTTTACCTAAAAAATCTTAAGCCAAAAAACAGTTAATTTTATTTTTTATTAATTATAAAATTATTACAGTTCTGAAACATGCGTAACAGGTTTTAAGGTGCTTCTCATAATAGAGTACTAAGAGATAAAAAGTACATGATGGCATGATGACATCTCATAGCCATGGATGCAAGTTCACTAAAGAAAATTTCTACGCAATCTACAAGTTATGTGCTCATCACATGATGCCTATGAAGCTGATTCCAATTTTGTGGTGGTTCCCCTTATTTTCTTGATACATCAGCTGGGTTTGAAAAATGTCCTTATTGGCAAAAAAAAAAATCTATAACCTAAAATTAAAAAAAAAATCGAAATCTTCACTTATCCTGTAAAACATTAGGTACTCCTTCAAAAGATTATTAAATTCTTAACAAAATATAAACATGTCTAAACTGGGTCTTTAATAGCAAATACAATTGAGACATACACATTTAGAATGTCGTGTGTCTTTAAACATTAACACCTAACCGACAAATTTATATAAAATCATATTGGATTTCATGTCAAGGTTTCCATAGAAATCCCTTTAATTGCTATTTGTTTGTACTTGTGTATTAGCTGGTCAACAGAGGATGTTATCCACCATTGTTATAACCTGAACACTGATAATTCTGATACTGATAACACCTATCTTCTTATTAATATTAATGGAAATTGAAATATACAAAATGTACGATTAAAATGTTAACTCTAGACTCTTCTAGCCATGTTCCTCTTCTAATATAAATGTTATCCTTACAATTCCGACGAAAACATCTCCATTTCTATCTTGTAAAATTCCATTTGATGGCCTATTTCACATAATTTTACTTTAGGGATTATTCCGAACTTTTGGGAGTAATTCACTGCTTCTTCTTTTAAAGACTGCTATTCCAAAAGTTTTATTCGGTTCATTTTAAATATGCAATAAGACAAAATCACAAAATTAAATTTTAATGACTATATAGAAATTTAAACAGACAATAAACAAAATTAACAAAATGTATAAAACAAATTAATAACGAACACATAATTAACTCAAATGAGCCAAGTGATGTGAAGAGGCTACACAAGATATGGACGTAGGTTTCATGCAGACCAGCTAATACACAGGTGTTTTCAAGAGAAACTTGAGCAAGTTCATCAACAGTGGGTGTTAAAGAAAAATTCCATGTGAAGAAATTCCATTAGACTTTGCCCACTTTTATTTTGAAGCTTACTTCCACAAAGTTAGGTTCATGGTTCAAAGTTGAAGCGGCAACCTGGGGTATAATCAGCCATGGCTTGGAATGCGTAGTTCATGGATGTACAAGAATTTGCACCTTGTGTAATCTAACTAAAGGCTTTGATTTACATGACCAATATTCATGTGCATAACTCTGAATCAGAATAAATGTAACTCTCCTACTTCATCCCATAGAATCTTAAAAGATTAACATAATTTTAAGTCTAAAAACATAATCTTTGTTGTGAATTTTTCACACTATTTTTCTTAATTTTAAATAAGGTGTTTCTTATTCATTCAGTCAACACCTACTTCTTCAGTGTACAATTTGGTTACTTCTTGCTGAACTTATGCACATTTCAAAATAATATTAATTATAGGGAACAATATTATTGTATTAAACTTATTTCTTGGAGAGAAATGCTGCTATCTTGTTTTATTAAATTATTGCAACAGTTTAATTGAAGCCTGTATTTCCAGGGTTTATTTAAAACTCAGATTTATGTTTGAATAAATCAATTAAAATTATTTAATTTATACCTAATACAAAATATGTAAATCCAGCTGACTACACATAAAAAAAAAATAATAATGTCCTTTTAACTTTATTATATCTTTTCCTCTTATTTGTTTAACATAATTTAATTGGTTATCCCTATTCTTATTATTAAATATAAATAAAATAAAAATAACAATTTTTTTTACATGAAATAATAAAATGCTTGCTGGTATATTATTTTTTGTTTGATTAGCTGGTATGTGATGAGATGTTGGGTATACTAAGTGTAGGTGTGGGTATGTGTATGTGCATGTATATGTATATAATATTATTTGTTTATTAGCAAAGGAATATCTTCTTTCATAAATTTCTTGAATTCTTCATAATCAATCTTTCTTATATGTTTTGGATCTCTTTTATCAAAAAATTTATCTAAAGACGAACTGCGAGAAACAAAAAAACCAAGATGAAATAAAATTTCCCTTAGTTCATGCAGTTTAATTTTACCATCTTCATCTTTATCGTAAATGCAAAACACTTCTTTTAATCTACGATCACTTTGAGGTTGAAACTGGTTTTCAAAATGTTGGATAATGTCTTCAAAATAAATCTTTCCGTCATGATCCTTGTCTAGCTCATCGAAAAGCTGAAATTATTTTTATTTATTAATTTTTTATATTTCATAATTCTATTTAAGGAACTGAAAGTATGGTTAGACAGATGAATATGCACAAATAACTTGTGAGAATTTAATTTTTTATTAATACTTCAAAAATAATTAATCCTTCTTTTTTCTGGATAATGTTTTGTCTAAAAATGTTTCTAGAAACAACAAAGTTGTGAGAAATAAAAATATCAAGATGAAATAAAATTTCTCTTAGTTCATGCAATTTAATTTTATTTTATCTTCATCTGCCATTTGAGCAAATCACTAAATAGGAAAACAAATATATACACAATAAATATCACAAACTGTTCAATATTTAAAATAGAAAAGATAAAACTTGTAAATTAGTTCATATGTGATCCTGTCTTCTCATCATTCATAGAGTTTATGATAACTGGTATTTTCGGAAAACCTTAAAAGGAAAATGAATGAAAGGTTAAAACTTATTTTGACTCTACTTGAAGAGACAACCTACGGAATAATTACCGAATAATTTTTAAATCCTTGTAAGAACTTCTACTTATAAATATTGCTGTGTGATTCTAATAAATTGCTGACAAAATAACACTGAAGTATTTCTATTGGGTTTTTAAACGAGGACCTTGGAACTACCACTGATACTCTTTCCTGCTATCAGAGAGGTAGGTATAAGGGCCGAATTCCCAATCTATGCTTTACATTTAGGCTTTCATCGCTTTACACATATATTTTTTGTATTTATTTAATATCAATAAATAATTAAATAAAATAATAAAGAATACATACATAATAAAGATCCCTGGTGTCTAATGATCTGCCCATTGTACGTTGAATGAAGTAGTTTAACTGAAACATATCTATATGTTTATCTCCATTATGAACTTCTTCATAAAAGTTTCTTTTCATTATCTCTAAATCAGAATCTTTATAACTTGAGCCATATTTTTCACAATACCATTTTGCATTTTTTATCATTGGATAGTTATATTTTATTGGATAAGTGATTCTCAAGCAAGCTTTTAAAAGAGCTTTTCTTATCGGCATCATGTTTCAAAATTGTATTTATTTTTAAAAGTGTTGGATGGGCAGCTCTGAGTTGCAGTCATGACTTGATATCCTTTGGACTTGATTGAGTGAATTCCTGTGTGAGTTGTAATTATACATTATCAGACTACATACTTATCTAATTTCATTGTAAACATTATGATTACATGTGTATTTGTATATTTAACATATGTTTTTTTCATTTGGTTGTATTTTAATACTTATCTCTCATGAAAAAAGAAAAAAAATATGGAATAAATTAAAAACAATGTGAATTAAATACTTATTACCAACATTATACAAAGGATTAGAACATGATCAGTTGGAAGTAACATTATGTACTTTTTTATAATATATTTGAAGTTTGTAAAGTAAATATTTTGTGGCGTAGGGTGGTGGCGGCCCCATCGCCCGGTCATCGTACCGCAGTCAGCCACTGGCCCTCCAGGTTGGGGGACATCTACACTGACGCTCATACAGTACACTAATACAGCACACTACACACACCCCCACACCGTACAGACCAAGGTCACTTACAGTATACACCCTAGGGCTACCTCCCCTAGGTAGCTGCCCCAGACTGGGGAGCAGGTCAGGAAGCTCAAAGGGGGCAGCCCCCCCACCTGACTCGGGGGCAGAGCCTGGGCTAATAACCCCCTCCCCTTAAAACCCTACTATTACGAAACCTGCAACGAGAAAAGCCGGACGGATTAATCGGAAACGACTCAACGCACGCCTAATGGAACTTATTATAGGACAATGGAATGTTTTATCCCTTCATAGACCGGGAGCTCTACATCAGCTCCTAACACAACTGGACCGCTATCATGTTGACCTAGCTGCAATCCAAGAAATAAGATGGACTGGTCAAGGAGCTTTCAACAAGAAAAGTCATACCATCTTCTACAGCTGCGATGACAAGAGGCACACCTTCGGAACTGGATTTATTTTGAGCAAGAAGATAAGTCAGTTAGTTATTGGCTTTGAACCAATTAGTCCAAGAATCTGTTATCTCCGAATAAAAGGAAAATTCCATAATTATAGTATGATTAGTGTCCATGCCCCGACTGAACCATCAGGAGATGATGAAAAAGATGCCTTTTATAGTAGTCTGGAGCAACGCCTTGATTCCTGCCCGAGAGCTGATGTTAAGATTATCCTGGGGGATTATAATGCGCAGGTAGGAAAGGAGACAGAATACTTGCCAACAATTGGTCTAAATAGCATTCATGGCCATACAAATGATAATGGGATGAGGATGATAAATTTTGCTGCTTCGAACGGACTTGTGGTCGGCAGTACTATGTTCCCTCACAAAAACATTCATCTAGCGACTTGGCACTCCAATGACGGATTCACACGTAATCAAATCGACCATGTGTTAATAAGCAGCCGTCATATCAGTAGTTTGATGGATGTAAGAGTTTTCAGAGGAGCCAACATCGATTCTGATCACTACCTCATGATCGCCAGGTTTAGGGCTAGAATTTCCAACATCAGAAATCAAAATAGAGTACAATCGGCGAAGATTAACACGGAAAAACTGAAAGATCTCGAGGTTAGGCAACTCTTTACTGACAGCATGAATGTCAAAATTAAAGATTTGGGTCAGGCTGATAGCATGGATCAAGAATGGCAAAAATGTAAAGAAGCCATGGAAGAATAATTAGAATGACCCAGGATGAGGTTCCTAAAATGGTCCTAGACGAAAGGATTTATGGGACAAGAAGAGTGGGAAGACCTCGGCTCCGATGGATCGATGCAGTGGTTCCTGCAACCAATAGAGAAGACTGGCGAACCAAGCTGCAGGAGGCCTTGACTCTGCAGGAGTTGTAGCGCCACGAATGATGATGATGAAAGTAAATATTTTAGTCTAAAAAAAAAAATTTAGGTTTTTCAAGTAACTATTTTTTTAAAGTACAGTAGTAAGTATTAAACAATTGTTTTAGGAAATCAAAATCTAGAAAAAATCCTCTTCAAAACTATTTTATTGGCAATTTCGACCTCTCCTTGTATCATTAACGTAATCAATGCTCTACTGTAAATAGAAGTATAAAAAACAATAGATTATACAATATTATAATAGCAGGCAGCTTTACAAGGATTCCATACCCTATCATCATGATGACATAAAACATGAATGATGACTCAGGAAAAATGGCACCTTTTACCTCTGAAAACATATATTCTTTTGTCAATGAATGTATTTTTAAGTCCGGAGGTATCCTCAACCTCCGGACAAAACAAAACAAAGAATGATTACTTCTTCGGGCTCATTTCAAATTTCTTATGACAATAATTTTTTTTTTTTTTTTTTAATTATTTGTTATTCTTATTGTTCCAGACTGAAACTACAGTTGCAGAGACACTATATAAAAACAAATCCAGTTTAGAGGCTATTTTTCGAATTATTGACAAAGATAATTCTGGTATGTATACTTTTATTAATTAATTAATGTATTATGCAAAACCTTTTTTATTTGCAAACAGTTTCAGAAATTTTTCATGAATGAAATGTTCACTATTCTATGCTATTTTTTTTTAATATCCTTTCCTATTCCTCTTCAGGTAAACTGGACAGGTTATTAATATACCTACTTTTGTAACTATAATAGGCAAATTGAGATAATTCTGAGTTGGCCAGAAAATAAATTTAACCCATAAACTGATTTGGGTTATAAGTGTACAATGCTTTGAATGTGCACCCAAACACTTTCACATAAATTTAAAGTATTTATTAAGTAGAAATTAGTTTGAGTTTGCTAAAGTTGTGAGTGGACATATATTAAATCAATCTGTACATACATTAGTTAAGTAAACTGATGCCATCCTCTTTTTAAATATGTAAATAAACGGATAACTTTGAGAGTACAAATAGTACATTTTATTTTTCAGGTTACATATCTCTTGAGGAGTTCAAGGAGGCATGCCAGTTAATAGGAGAACACTTGGACCAACCGCAAGAAGAGGCCATCGACATTTGCAAATCGATGGACATGAACAAAGACGGACTCGTGGACTTGAACGAATTTTTGGAAACTTTTAGGCTGGTCGAGAACCAGCACTCTTTGGATATGGAATTCGATGAAGAAGATATTTAATTTTTTTTTCTCTCAAACTTAGCAATTTTCTAGTCATTGTTAAAATTTAATCAACTTTTAACTCATTAAACTTTTTAAAGCTCTGAGCTTCTGTGATCTATTTTTATGAACTTATTTAAGGTTATTTGAATCTAGAAATGGGAGCATAAATGTAGTATTAGAACATTTAAAATTACTCAATTCTTTTATATTATAAAATATATATATATATATATATTTGCCATAAGCTTATGTCATCAGCGTATTTCTTAAAAAATATACAAATCAAGAAAAAAAAAATGCAAGCATTTATTTGTTAATTACTACAATGTAATTCATTAATACTATGATAATTAATAATGATATATCTAAATGTTGACTATATCAAAGAATTATTTAAAAATTAATAATCTATCAAAACTTTATCAGTGCTTATTGTTGCACTGTCTTTTATGCTTTCAAAATATTGTATCTAAAAATTATATATTAATCTTGATCAAATAATTCTTTATTGCTCTACAATCCAAAGAGCTACATCTAAAATATCATATATTTTTCTGTTAGAATATTGTGAAATCTGTTTTTCTTCCTCTATATTATCTAATAATAAATCACACAATTTTGTATTTATTATATTTGATAAAAAAAAAATATATAAGAAGAATATAATTATATATAATAAACTATTAATTGTTGTTTTTAAGATACAAGACAAAAATGTACATTTTATTTCTGTGAATGGTTTAGTGGTAATGCTTTAGTGGTAACTAAATGAAAGTTGTCATTTAATTATTTAATTATGTCTAATTTATTATGGAAATAAATTTATAATTATTTATTACTCATAAAATATAACCAAGGTAAATGAATGGATTCTCAGTGAGATTATATATTGAAGTTTTTTTTTATTCCAAATTAATTTTTCAATACCAATTGATTTGTTGAATAAGTGAGAACCATAGTGGTGAAAGTCATTTTCTAATTATTGAGAAACAGTAGGTAGATTTTATAATTCAAAATTATACTAAGAAACTAAAATGGAATTGAACACATAAATATATTTATTACTCCAGAAAGAATTGTACTTCCGTACATCAATTTCAATTGTACAAATCATCAATTTCACTCGTTGTATCACAAATAAAACCAATTATATCCTTCTCAATAGGTGTTAAGTCCCCCCCCCCCACCATAAAATGAATTATTACTGCTTGAATTATCACAGATATTGACTTCCACTCCTTCGAGAGATCTACATAATCCTAAATGGTTTTTTTCTGTAAAGGCTCTAACCACAATCTACATTATTTCTTAAATTAGGATATTAAGTTAGAGATAAGGCTTCAACTACAGCAGATTTGTATGTAGTCAGGAATAAAAACTTTAAATATAATCAAATTAAAGTAATGATAATTTTAATATTTCCAAGGAATATAAGGCAGTTAGCATAAATTGTTTTTAAAAAAACTAGTCCAGGGCTACCTAGTGGCAATGTGGCATAATACAAAGACTCGTCTCTTTTCTGGAGGTTAGCCCTTATAGTCCAGGATCCATGGTCCATTTTTTAACTTGATTAGTATCAAGCTGAATCTTCGTGAATAGCTTTGTTTTGATGTGACGCCCAACAATTTCCTGTGCGAAAATTCTCGATTGTGGTAGCTAAAAGAGGTAGCATGGATAAAATATGTCGATTTGATGATTCTCAAAAATTTATTACTAACTGGTTTTTTTTTTGTTAAATCTCAAGATAATTATCTAAATTATTTGAAAAAATATTTGTCCTGCAAAATGTATGGTTTGATCATAGAGTCCCTTCGTTGAAAACAAAGTCAAAAAAGAAGATGTAAAAAAAACAGCTGGTTAGTAATCATTTTTGATGACCTCGTTATCGATACATGTTGGAAGGATGGGACTCTTTGATCAAACCATACATTTTGTAGGACAAATATTTTTTCAAATAATTTAGATAATTATCTTGAGATTTAACAAAAAAAAAACCCAGTTAGTAATACATTTTTGAGAATCATCAAATCGACATATTTTATCCTTGCTACCTCTTTTAGCTACCACAATTGAGAATTTACGCACAGGAAATTGTTGGGCATCTTATCGAAACGAAGCTATTCGCGAAGATTCAGCTTGATACTAATCAAGTGAAAAAATGGACCATGGATCCTGGACTATTACCTAAATTTGGTATTTTTTATTATATAAAATAATACAATTTTTTTATAATTTAAATAAATATTTATAGTCTATAAGAAAAATGCATTAAACATATTTAACTGTATTCTCTATATTGAAATAACAGTCCTAAAATTATAATATTGAAAGAAGATGTAGCTTGTTTTATTTTTTAAATCGATTCATTTCATTTTTCTATTTAAATTCTAAAACAGTGTTATATTTTGTGAAACAGCTTAAGGAAGCAAGAAAATGTGTCTTTGTGATTTGCAAAGTTTTAAAAATATTTATAATTTAACAGATGGAATATGACAACAGACTAAAGAAAATAGTTGACTGGATAATTCAATCCATTATAAAAGAAAATGTATTCCCTCGGTCAGTTGCTAGGCGACAGGAATAAAATATTACATCAATAAAAACATTTTTGTTACCAACAACAAAAAAGATTTTATTTTGTATGAAATTGGTCAGCTTCCTACAAAATAAAATCCTCAACGAAGTTGGCTCAGTTTTAGCTGTTAAATACAATACTCTTAACATAACTATTTTCCCA
Organism: Troilus luridus; assembly: GCA_964056705.1. Taxonomy (NCBI): domain Eukaryota; kingdom Metazoa; phylum Arthropoda; class Insecta; order Hemiptera; family Pentatomidae; genus Troilus; species Troilus luridus. The sequence goes on along the minus strand of OZ057414.1, from coordinate 111,785,573 downwards.
GATAATGGCAGAATAAATACAGTACCTACTGTAGTACAATTAAATTAAATGAACAGTTGTATAATCGATTACTGATTATATAATTTTATGAGTTGGCCCGCTATTAGGCGGCTAAGGATTACTCTCATAGTAATTCAAAATGATAAATAAAAAAATAAAATAAATGCACCATTAGAACCCATTAAGGTTCTCAGGTTTAATACATTTTAAAGTCTGTATTGTTTGTAAATTTTATTTACAAGGTTATTAACAAAAATATTAAGCTAATGAAGGGATTATTTTTTATATACTTGTGTGATTGTTGAATTAACTTAAATTTTATATAAACAAATAGGTAGAATGAGTTACAAATGTACATAAAAATAAACAAATGTATAGAATTCTATGAGCTAATTATTAGCACTGAATATGCGCTCTAACAATGTATTGGCTGCTCATACATTGTTAGAGGGGACATTCAGTAGTAGTTCAAGAAAAATTCAACAGAAAGCGCTTCTATCCCAATTTACTGATTTGCCAGATAAAGCCATTATTCTGGGAAAATAAGAGTTAAGATCATAAGAATAAATGGAATTATGTTTTTTGTTGAAACAGCTTGTTGTTATGTTAAAATAACACTTTTTTAAAATGAAAATTGATGCAAGTATTAATTTAAATAATAGTTTCATTTGTTGAAGGGAGGATTAGAATGCAATGATGAGCCCTAAAAAAAACCGAAACAAATAAAGAAAGAAAGTTATTAATAAATGAAACAATGCAATATTTTAATTTAGTCATAACATTCAACTACCTTAATATTTAATACCTTTTGATACTGGTAAGTGGTTTTTATGTTATTGTTTGCTTATTCTTTTAGCGTCACTTTATGCTGCTCTGGATAAACGGTCGATGCTCCGGAATCCTAAATTTATCCTACCCAGGTATAATTATGGTAGGGATTTTTAAGGAGTATCTGGCAGTGTACAGGCCCAGGACTCGCTTTTACGTCCCTTTCAAGGACAGTATAACGAAGCATTTTTTACTCCCTTTAAAAAATCCTATGCCCGGGTTGCGAACCCGCGATCTATGGCATAGAAGATTGTTATGCTAACCACACCACCCAGGTGACCTCATATATTCTTAATCCAACTTATTGTTAGGTTATCTAATATATCTTGGAGATAGGGTTAATCCTGATAGTGTTCAATAGATCACAAATAAAATTAAAAAAATGAATAAATAACAAAACTTCAACAAATAATAAATTAGAGGTCACCTGTGGTCTAACCTTCTGTGTCCAAGATTGTGGGTTCTCAGCCCGGCAGAAAACCCTAGAATTTTTAAAAATGGAGTAAAAAAATCCTTGGTTATGCCGTCTTTTGGAAGGAAGGTAAAATGGGTGTCCTCAGCCTGTCCTGTGTAAGGTACTCGTAAAAGATCCCAATCTTAATTAAGCAAAATTTAAGACGCCCACAGTAGCATCGTCCGATTAGGCATTGGAGCATAAAGTGACTATAAATGAATAAGAAAACAAACAACTAATAATATAGTAAGGCACGAAAGAGCTATAGTTAGATGAAAGGAAGTGGTGGCGCTAGTACGTATATTGTACCACTATCAAAGGTGGGCTTTAACTCGTCCAGTCATTACGAGAGTCCTCTATTGAGAGGTTTTACTTTATTACATCTGTAATAAACGACCAAAGATTACGTTAGCACTTGTTTGATGGCCTGGCTGACAGCGTTATGTAGCCATAAACCCTGCGACGAGATGGATGAGGACAGCCTTTCAGAGGATGCAAACAACCCGAGGGAAGACAGCCACCAAGGAGGCCCGTGTAATTAGGCCATTAGGGGACATTCGGAGTAGCAGCTGCGGCCGTAACGAGCCCATTAGAAATTTAAATCCATTTTGTTGGGGGGCGAGTGAATGGTGAATGATGATCTTTCTGACGCCGTTCTTCTTCGTTCCCCCTTTGTTAAGGCCGCCGCAAAGAGACAACTTCCGAACCGAACCGAATAATAAAAGAAACTGTACAAATGCGACGAAAGAGTACTGGGGTCAGCGCATGGTAAGAATCATACAGTTTCTTTGCTAACGGTTGTGCAAGAATCACAAGAATCACCAATGTTGATTTTCTTGCGCGTGTGCATGAACTGCAGATACAGTATACGCCGTCTTGACATTTATGAAATATGGTGGTGACAAAAATATTTTCTTATAATATAATTTCACAACTAAATTAAGCAAAATGACATGAAAAAAAGTTATGAAAAAAAATTAAATTTATAATATTAGGTAATTAGTAATAATGAGACGACACTTAAAACAAAAACCGTTGTGGAGTAGTTTGGATTAGTAACAGAACTTTTTTTAGGAAAGGGAGGAAGGAAGGAATATAGAAAATGATAAACATTCTAGGATGAAGTTCCTTTAGGATATTATAAAAAAAAAAATAACAACAGTACGAAGCTATGAAAGATGATTTGGCCGAGAGTGCACTCAACCCTGAGGAATACATTCACTGTCGAGGCTGGATGATCCCCAGGAGGATCTCAAGATCTTATGAGGCTCGATTCTCGACTTTTAGCAGTTAAACAACTTGTAATTTATTTCAGGCATCTAACTCGAGATCGCTAGATCAGAATCTCGCAATTTACATACTGAGTTACCATGCTCCCTAACCTAACAGAGAGATTATAATTTATACTTCCCAGCATTACATCTCTTAGATTATTAGTTTTATTAGTGTATTTATTGGATTTTATTAAGAGTTACTATTAAAAAATCATACATTTTTAGTTTAAATATAAAACACAGTATCTAAACATTAATTTAAGTATTATTAAGCTGTTACAATACATTGGCAGACGGGAATGGAGAAATGACTTGCTTCAAGAGTAAATCAACTTAATGGTTTGTTTTTGAATTTTCTTCTTTAAAAAATGTGTATTTATGAGTTTTTACTACAATAATTAATAAGGTCATTAAGGAAAATGTCTAAAGAGCAATTAGGCATAAAAAAAATAAGCTTTACTTTTCTAAACATATTTTGTAAAAAAGCCTTTAGCCTATTAGATTCTTGATAGTGACTTTTTTATCTTGTAATTTTACTTTCATTTCTTAATTGTTTCTATGCATTTCCTGTTCATCATTTGTTTTATTTTTATTTTCCTTTATATTTTTTTCGATATTTAGTATTTTCCATTTTTAAAATTTGTTTTTATAATTTTATATTTGTTTAAAAGATTTCCCAGCTGTTGTTCTATAACCTTCCTTGTGGCTTTAACTTACCTTACTTTAGTATTAAGTAAATTACTATGATGTTAGTTAACTGATTATTTTTTAAACAACTGCTTGTTATTTTTCTCGACGATTGCGTAAATTCCTTTTGTTTATGATCTTTTGAATTCTGTATTGGTTTATAGCTGGGTTTGTAATGCAAGATGATGATTTGAAGTTTCCTGAAACAATTTCTCGGCCAGGACAAGTGTAAAGGTAACAAAAGAAAGCATTCGTGTTATGTTTAATGAAAAAAACACGAAAAAGCCGGAAGAGAATTACGTTGTTTAAGATGATACGGGATTGTTTAGCTTTGGCAGGTGGTACACAGGTGTCAATGGTCATTACAGGGGTGAGAACAGGTAAATGACAAAAAATACATTAGTACCATTATCCTGGGCTGAGGATTAGTGTTTGTACTCAGGACCTCATCGCCTTCCCCAGGACCTCTCTGATTAATTCCTAAGGATCCTTTAAGACGCCATTAATTCCTTCCTTAAGAGGCTATCAGGTTTTTATTGGTCAGATTCTCGGCTTAGCGCCGCTCACAATCATCGGACGATGAGATTACGGGCTTAATGATGCTTAAATTGGTTTAATTGGTGTTATTTATTTTACACCTGCCGCTAATGATGTCTGTATAAACTAGACACTAGAAATATGTAGAATTCGAATTTATTCAATCTGAAGATGATTTAATAAATAAATTAGTAGTATAAAATTATTATTACAGAAAATCTTGAATTGGAAGAGTTAGAGTAAGTATAAAGCTCCTTTCATTAGGTTACATAATTCCGGCAGATCATTATTGTTTATTTATACCCTCATATCTGGTGTGGATTGACTCCGCGATCGGAAGAGTCTCCCATGGCGTACCTTAAATCTATGAAGTGGGTACTAGAAGATATGTTCAACTTTTCAAAAAAATAAATAAAATAAGTAATGTTTAAATATTTTTATTTGAAAAAAAGATATGTCGAGGAGCGGGCCTCGAACCCGGGTCGTCCAGATCGCTAGTCTGAAACTCTACCAATTGAGCTATCCTGGCTACATCAGGCTCGTTCCCCGATCATGGTCATATCCTTTCTTTTCAGTGATCCGACGTCCCCGCAAGTTTGGGATGTATGCGAGGGGAAGAATGTTCTTTGAACATTTATTTAATTTGGATCTTGTTGACATACGTCATTATTATTATTATAATTTATTTTATTATATTAGTTATTGATTTTACTAATTTTAAATATTTTTAGTTAAAAAGAAAATAAGTAATGGTTGTCCCGTTCGATCTAACCCTTAGATATACCTGTCTAAAAGTTACGTGAAATAAAAATAATATTATGATATAGTGGAGCATAAAATGTTATAAAATTTTATAATTATAAAATATACTTGTTCAGGACGGGTACATGTGCCTCATTTATTTATCTATGCATAGAATTAATTTTACATTTATCTAATTTAAACCGTGTGGAAGCATTTTAAATATATTCTCAAAATCATTTACTCAGTTTACTATATGTTATTTTCATTTTTAAAAAAATCTGTTAATTTACTACAAAAAAAAACCTCATGATTCTTGGGTGCAGAGAATCCACTATTTCTAAGCCAACTGTTCAGGGAATGATTATGCTGTAATCACGCTCAATCGCCAGGTTTTCACCCAGTTAAAGGTACCCACTTTTAGAGGCTGTGTGAACTCCATAAGGATTTTCAGATCTCACAGGATAAATCAAATAATTAATATGAATGAATAGTGTTAGATTGGTAGATAGTATCCTTAAATCCAGAAGAAGATCTCCCACCTGCAAGGTAAGCATTCCTATTTTTTTTTGTAATCTCATCACATATATTGTTTTTAACACACTTTTATTTGTTAGTTTTGCCTGTATGTACTTAGCCAAGTAAAAGAATCTTTGGACTTGATTTTCAGCCCCTTCAAAATATCTAAATAAAATTAAACATTACACACTTCTCTAGGACCGAAGAAAATACAATAATTTAATCAGTTCGTCCCATTATCCTGACCAGGATCTTCAGGATAAGCGATTTTTCATATCCGGAGACGGATAACGTGTTGTGCCAAGTACTAAGGCCTTACTAAGATATACGAGACTTAATCTTTGATTAAACCCTACGACAACCGGGCAGTTTCTTATATTTTTCAAGAAAAAAAGCTTAAAAAAATGAGCTTGTCTATCCAGTGAAACTAAATAAAACAGAAGATAATACTAGTTTTAAAAACCAAAACACACGCTTTAATAGAAAACAAAACTAAAAAGTAATAAATAATTTTCAATGAGCTTAAATTAAGAATAAAGTGATAAAAAATTAATTAATTTTATCGTAGAATTCTTGACGCTTGTTGTAAATATTTTATTGACTGATATTGGAAATGATATTGATATGAAAATACCTCAAAAAGCACCCCACGCTTTTTTATAGTAAAATGAATTTTTTATTCATCACTTCATTCTTATGGTAAATTTATTGAAAATTATTTTGTGTTTTTTAAACTATCATTTATTTATTGAAAAATTGTTAAATCACAATATTGCTCATTTTAATCCAATACTTAAGGATGGATTATGTTTTTGTGTATTCTGAATTATTATCGCTTTTTTTTAAAGAATAGACAATCCAGTTTTAGTCCGATTTGATATCTTAGACGAGCGCGGATTAAATATTCAAGTTAAAGGACGGAGAGGACCCGGACGAAGGAGTAGCGGATCGGGTTTCCTTCGGCGGAAAAAAACCTGGACCGCCATCGCTGAGGCGTAAAGCGTAGCCCGGTAGCGGAGGATAACATCTGAGGCGTCCTGACCGCGTCCGTAGATCCGACCACTTCTTGGGAACCGGGTATCTCAAGAATGGGGCAGGAATTCGGAGCAGGGGGGAAGAGTTTTACCTGGAGGAAGGGTTAGGAGGTTCAGAGGTCCTTAGCATTTTTTTAAAATGGAGTGCATACAGATTAATATTTATTTAAAATTATTTTCTAAAGAGTAAAAACTAAAAAGAAAAACCAGTTCTATTACAACTCACAAAGGATCTTAGGTACATCGAGTATGTTCCTGTGAACATGGAGTGCATAGAAGAGACTAATAAGCAAACGGTTGTGGAGTGAAGTATTTGACCCCTACAACCCTCAGCTGCCATGGCCCCTCCCTAGTGAACCGTACCAACTTAACTGTTTATATCTCCTAAGGTCTGCAGGTCACTGAGGGTCGATCCACGGCTCCAACTTCTTTACTGATTTTATTTGCAAATAATTTCTCTTCTATTGTTCATGTTATTTTTATTTTATTATATGTTTATATCTTTCACTTACATGTAATTATGTTGAATTATGATCAGAATCATGTGTTGCCAGTTACCTTTCCCATAAAAGACTCGGTTGTTTGAGGGCGTACTAAAAGTTTTTACATGAAGTGTTAACGTTCGAATGAGTGAATACATTGACATGAAAAGACAAGTTGAGAAACTACCCAGTGGTAGTACTCAAATAAAAAGTTCAGCTTAGAAGGTCACGAGACCATCTTCTTTTCAGACGCCTCGAAGGATTATCAGGAATTGAAGAGGTTGCGAGGTTTGAAACTAGTAGGTTTGAGTGGAAATGAAGTTTGTCATGAAAAGATTGATATCGGATTCGGGCCAAATCAGCAATAAACGGGACGTTAAGGTCATTATGGATTACTTTGTTCGTAACATAGTAAGGAGCATTCAGGAATGTAATATATCATTACATAAATTGAATTTAAGAATCTTTATATTCTTCATTACATTATAATGATGTAACAATTATAATAAATGATTATTAAACATCTGTTAAAGGATTTCTTTTTTAACTTAGGTTTAGGTTACATTATCACTCATACATAACCTGCGTATTAATGAAGTATCATATATGCCCCGTTATATTGTGCAAAGAGTGGAGAGACAAAATTCCATAAGGCTCCCTCGAATTCATTAATAATTCTGTATTTTCCGAGTCTTTCTTGGTACTAATTAATTATAGGAAAACAAACAAATGTCTAAAAAGTTGGTCCTAGAATGGTTTCGGTTTCTTTTAATTAAGAATGTAAACAGTTGGTGAAATGTGTGGCTTTAACTATAGCTCTCGTCGGTTCATCAGCAAGTGTTTACACTAGACTTCACGGCTAGCGAATGTAAACAAGAGTCACATCCCACGGAAGCTACATAGATTATTCAAATGAAACGATTTTCCAGGGAACGAAGGCATATTTCAATAGGCAGTGACCATTTGCCCTGGTTTTGACTCGTATTATTCTGAAACAGTACTTATATTTTCTAAGTAAATGAAAAGTTTATTTTTATAATTTATTTATATTTGTATTTTGTTAGTTTTTATAATTTTTATAGATATTTATTTGAAAAGAAAAGGTATGACCAGTCCCGGTCCTGGTCATATCTTTTCTTTTCGAATAAAAAAAAGTTTATTTTTATAGTTTTAGAAGCAGTATTGCATCTTGCATGTACAGTGTTACGTAATATGCATTGTAGTTCACGATAAACGTATTTATGAATATTCACTATAGTCAATTTAGAAAACGACCTGCGGAGAATCACCTCAAAGCCACGCCTAATGCCTAATTCGCTTCACTCGCCTATGTTCTCATCTGGGCTATAGATGACATTTTTTTGTTTATAATTATTAAAACATATCTCAATCTCTTCTTGCAAGATTTAAGAACCTTGTGACCACTGCCGCTTTCTATCCATACACAAATTCTTTGTAGTTCGGGTAAATTATGTTGGGTCATTAGCTGAGGAATAACATTCTCGGAGAGGACGCAAGGTCCGGTTCCCCTCAGCAATTTAGCACAAAAATGCTAATTATTTTTTTAATTCTATGTCTTAAAGGTAGTCCAAATTTTTGGTACATCATAAATAACTTGTACTTATTGCTCATTAAATGTCTTCAACATATATTTATTTGTGATTTAAATACAGCTTTACACCTTTCCCTGCTCTTTTACTTGAAGCTTTTAAAACGATTATACATCCCATTCCAACGGCCTGCCTCAACCACCCGCCAGATAGCATTGCCATCAACAGAAGAGAGGATCAGTCTGGAAGTGGATGAAGTTAGAAAGGAGATTGGCAGGTGTGCCGGGGCCGCTATCGATGCAAATTCGATTCCGCGGCGGCTTACTTTCGATCTCATGAAATTCAACAGAGGCGATTGCTATTGTTTTCGATTAGGAGATCTAGGTATCGATACCAGCCTCTGCTTTATAACCAAAGTCATTAACATCTTTAGCCTAAGTGTTCGGGTAAGCTCCACGCACCCTGAAAGCAGGTTTGTCATTCTGTCGTGCGAAAGACGTATATTAAAGTTAAACTGTTTAGATAAAGTCTAAAACATAAGACAAATATTAAGAACGTCATATGTTCGAAAAGCAAAGATCAAGAAGTCAAGTCAGCTTTAGAATTACAACCTATATAATACATTGTGGCTTGATTTCAATAAATGCATAAGTAGCTTAGAATTTGATAAGTTAATAATTGCTTGAGAAGATTTAGTGTATATATGTTTATTTATTAATCAATTAGGTATAATAGTGAAAAAAATCACTGTCATTGATTTTCAAATGAAATAAATTTATAATGTATTCTGAAATTAATTAACTATATGATGTTGCGAGTGGATGATATCTTGTCACAGAAATTCTTTAATAAAAAATTTTCTGTTTCCAAGACAAAACATAACAGGAAAAAATGATACGGAGAAAGAAGAAGAGCAAAACTGTTTAACATCAGCATGAAGGATGTGTATTATGATAGATTTTAAGAATTTATATCAACCATTAAATTATTAATAACTTACCTGAATTAAATTCCTTCAGGTTTATTTCCACAAATAAAAGCCTGGGTTAAATAACAACCAATGAAGTTTAGGTTTCTACGACAGCCATTATATAGAAGTTTAGTTCGAGATCACGTTCAATCGCCAGGTTTTTTCACAATTAAAGGTAACTGTTTTATAAAATGTGAGGGTCTGCCAATCTCACAGGGTAGGTCCATCATATACGGTCCTTTATAGGTTAAATAATTAATTATTACAGATTAAAAATGTATCTGTCAAAGCCGGATTCGAACCAAGGATTGTCAGCACAGCAATTCGCCGCTCTATACACTAAGCCTCCCCTCTAGGCCTTTAAGTAAGTTAAATTAAAATAGAATTACACTGGTCAGAGATTTTATGAGCACGTTTTATACTCCCCTGAAACCAATTTTATTGTCAATTAACTTCAGGATAGTTAACCTGTGTTCTAATTAAATTTATTAAACAATTACAAAAGGTGTACAGGTGACAGGACCTACTAAGACGTCCTCAGAATTTCAACATGGGTCATTGATGTTCCTACCACGTAAGTGGTCGATGTACCCCTACGTACTCCTCCAAGAGATCCCGTAAGTTGGATATTAAGTATTTTCGGGGTAATTGGAAGCCGATTAGAAAGTAAATTGGGAGGAAATGGCCTGGCTAACGGAGAGCTGCAGGTGTGAAGGCAGTTGTCACAGTTAATTGGGCACCGTCCCCCCGTCGAGGTGCCGCGGCACTAGGGGTAGGGCGCGGTGCTGCCACCAGTGTTGAGGTGCTCATAGATCTGCAGTGGTTCTTCCTTCGGCTTCATCTTTCAGATCACGTGCAAAGTAATTGGCGTAGCAAGCTTTGAGTTATCCAGCTTTGCTAAATTTCGTAAAACTGTAATCTTAATTAGGTTTACATTTATTTTTCTGGATAACAATATAAATATAAGAAAAAACAACCTTGTGCAGAGTCTTGGATTCAGTACATGGTATGGTTTTGTTTATTTATTTAACGTCACTTTATGCTGCTATGGATAATCGGACGATGCTACAGGGGAAGTCCTAGGTATAATTAGAATATGGATCTTAGAAGATGTAATTGAAACCGCCCAGACTCGGGACCCTCCATTTTACGTCCCTTCTGAAGAAGGACATAACTAAGGATTTTTTTTTTCCACTACTGTTTCCAAGCCATCGGTAAGGCAGGGAAGTGATTCGGGTGAGATCTAAAGACAACGAAAATCTTTAAACCTATTGTTAAAAATAATTTATTTCTATTGAGAAACATAAAAGAAATAAATTGCTTAATGTAAAAGTATAAAAAGAAGGTTTTTTCTTCTAGTCATTGTAGACATTATTTTTATTTTTTGATTATTTAATTCTTTACTAGCAAGAAATATTTCTGATACTCAAAATTTAATAACCCTATATTAATCTATCATACAAAATATTAATGTTTCTCTTAACATTTTAGAAAATAAATTATTTGAATATTATTTAAAGAAATAGTAATAAATAAATAAATTCGCTTCTATGGTTATATACGACGGATGATCAACTCTCGGTAGACGAAACGTATCTTCAGTATCTTTGACACAAAACCCAAAACAACAATGCCAGGTACATCAACGTCAAGAAAGATCTTAAACAAATGGGCATACGAGAGTAATATATGCATGACCGAAATCGTTTTAGAGCAGGCATCAAGACTTTTGGGACTTTCGGGGATGAGAAACGGGCAGCTGGTGCTAAATGGACAGAAGAACGTCGTGCTAACACAGTGAGCTCCTAAAGACGATGTGGAGCAAACGAAAATTGAAGAAATACCAGAATGTAAAGTGAAGCTTATCGTGGTCCCTAGTTGCCCGATTAGCGAAACCGAATGAATAAATAAATTTCTACATAAGAAATGATTATATAGAAAAATATCCAATATTTGTCGATATATCTAACTGGTGTTGTGGATGCACTCAAAAACTGTTGGTACTCTCCCCTCATATGCACCATTTGGTAAAGGTTGGGAAGACTGGTTCTTGCTGTCAAAGATCTGAAATGCTGTACACTAATCCAAAAATAAATATATTAAATCTCGTTCATCATCCGGATATTCGAAACTTGCACTGCCATTGCCATGAAAGATGCCCATGGCAGCCGAACCTGTGTTTTTACACAGCACTGATATCTTTTCCCTTTCATCAGATCGCAGACATCTTCAGGTGTCGGTCCCTTTGGAACCCTGGCCCCAAGGCGATATCTTTAGCTCCTCGACTTCTGCTCCGCCTGTTCCTGTCATTTTTGTTTGCTGCCTGCGGTCAGGATCAGTGGTTGGCCGTGTATTGGGAATGTCATCGCTGGGCTGGAAGCGAGTATAAATGTTTAACAACTCGATTAGGAAAAAGAGATCGGATAAATAAGGAATTAGACGAGGCATGGCTCGAATATGCAACTCTTCAAAGCTGAGAATTAATAGATTATTTATTTTATTGGAGTTTACTCCTAAAGAAACGATTTTCATATATAGCCCGCGGAATAAAAATTTTGTGAGGAGTAAAATCGAATTTTACCTAATTTGGTGCGTTACGTTCCTTTCTCGATAATATTCTATTATTTGTTTTACATAATAGACAGGAATTAAAAGTTAAATTCCGGGACTAATCGGAAAGAAATACGTGTGGTATCTATGGTAAAAGTGTATTCTATTGCTTTATTCTCGGAGTCTAGAAATGCGATAATTTTTTAAAAACTCAAATTAAGGTTGAACTAGTTAAGAAGATAAATATATAACCTCATTGTTACCTTTGAGCTTAGAGGTTTTTTATGTTTTGTTATCATGAGAATATATTTACAAATGTTTTATATTGTCAGGGAGGAGGTTTAGTCAATAAACTTTACAGTAAATTATAAATATAATGAGAGACGTTACGTTCCTTTGCGCACTTCTCACTTCGAGGTTATGTATGTGTAGAACAGCAATCTAACCCTCAATTTGTGTTGTCAAATTGTAAAATTGAAAAATACTTACAGCGAAACCAGTTTTAGTATGAAATAATTTTTCGTTGGTTCTTTCAAAGATAAAGACACAGTGGATATTTGTTTATTCACTTAACGTCACTAAGTAAAATTTTAATAGTGAAAAGTAAATTTAATTTTCACTAAGTAGAGATGAAAGTTTAAACTTAGTACAATCGTTGAAAAATAAACTTAATTTAGGACCATATTTAGACTTTATTTCTGGTAGATTACTCGGAACGACTAGATACGAGTATGGTACAACTATTGATGCAATATTTTCATACACAGTACACAATACTAGTTCTTAAGAAGTGAACTCCAGTCGTGCGTCGGAGCTGACACACACATTTTTATTTTTTACTTAATCTTCCTTGTCCTCTCCTTCCAAATTATCGATAGATATATCGTCGTTTCAAAGCCAACTTGGCTTAACCGAACATTTTTTTTATTCTGTTCGTGCCATTATTTATTACTATTGATACATTATGGTATGGATAAAGACAAGTAAAGAAACTGCGCAGTGGTAGCCCTCAAACCTCAAATTAAACTTAGAAGGTCGTGGGGCAATCTTCACTTCAGATATCACAGAGGAAGGATTATCGGGTATTGAAGAACTTAAAACTAGTTTTTGAGCGGGAATAAAGTTTGTCATGAAAGGACTTGTATCGGGTTCGAGCTAAATAATTGACAAATGGGGCATAGAAGTCATTATGGATGACTTTATTCATAACAAAGTAAAGAACATTAAGGACTGTGGATAGCATCGTGGAGCCCTAAATATCTGCACCGTGAGTCCAAATAGGTCTTATAATTGTCATATATGTATATATGAGTCTTAGTAAGTATCGAATCAGCCTGAAATAGTGACCAGTCTTTTCGGTCAAGTGTGGGGATTCCAAGTTAAATGTTTGTCAAGTTGTACTCCATAGTATCGGATCTGTTCGATAGGAGTCGGATCTGTTGAAAGTTTTTTTTATACATTTTTTCATTCATTGTATATTATGATTCTGCACAGATACATTTAAATTTGTACAATTGTTTTTGATTTGAGACTGGTCTATTTGGTACAGAATGTAATTTTTGTGAATTGTAGCAAATTATATAAGAAATAAAAATATAAAAAAATACAGGAGTCGGATGGAAAATTATTAAAGGATACTAGGAAGTCATCGTATAAATTATTAAATCTTAAATAAATCCGTCATCATAGGGATTCTTAATTAGATCGATATTTTCAAAACTATAATAGGAATGTAATAAGAATAACTAATACTTAAAACATTTCCAATTAAATATAAAAATAGAAAAAATGGATTTACACCACTACATCTTAGGCCCGACAATTTGTAGATAAAACGCTGTAGCACTTCAACCGATTAAGGTTCTTGAGTTCAATACCTGGTAGAAAATGTACTGTTTCTAAGACTACGATTGTTCAGAGAGGTGATTTGTCGGAGATCTGCTTCACAATAGTAACATAGCACTCTACAGATTGAGCACCTTGCTCCATCACCTTGTAGATACAACACCTATTCTATAAGTCCTTTAGTATGCGGAGACTATTTTAAAAGAAACAATGTACAATATAATTGAATGTGACAGGCGAAATTAAAATGATAAATAATAATAAACGACTTCCGAACTATAATATGTCCTAAATTATGAAGAATAGCTTTTTAATAGCGGCCATTTGTAATATATATATATAGATATAGGAGGCAGTTAGTCCAATGAGGCCATTATTGAATTATTTATTTAAATGCAAGAGCAGGTGGCTAAGATGTGCCCGTCTTTCCTTTCGCTAAGCAAACATTCCATTTCCTCATATGCCATTATTATTCAGTTTTTTTCTTTCCTGTGTTACGAAATCAAGAAGCTCTTTTGGGGCATCGTTATGCATTGCACTTATAACTAATTATTTAATTTTTGATAAGAATTATCCTTATATTAGGAACATAAATGGAAAAATTATATACAATAAGTCTCAAGTCTCAAAAATAACACATATAAAATAACACACAAGACTGCCTGTTGATATTTTACCAATTCAGGCATCATCGGGGCAAATGGGAAAAAATTAATATCGTTAAATTTTAATAATAAACTTAAACATATATTTATACCTCCAAACCCATCGTCCAAAAATACAACAATAAAAAACAGCGTACCATCACCACGAACCCAATCCATCAGCGGTGGAAAAGTTAAAACATTTTAGGTTACATCGAACTAAAATTTCAATGTATCGAAAATAATCACTGAGGTGATTGCTGATTTCCCTATCCTGATTTAACTTGGCATCATCCGATAAGCCATAGTAGCATAGAGCGACGTTATATAAACAAACAAACCGAGGTGATTGAATATAGGATGTTATGAGAAAAAGTATAATTGCATTCTATGGCCACTTGTTAAGAATGAAACTGACGAACCAGATTTTTACGTATTTTAAAGAAAATAAGACCAAGCTTGCCTGGTTCGAAGAGGTAGACAAATATTTAAAAGACATGGTGAAACTGAATACTCAGGTGGGTTAAAAAAAAACAACCAAATCTGAAGACGGGGTAGAAATGGTCGGAAGAAAGAAGGGAGCAGTATCGGTGACGAATGAGGGAGAATATAATAACTGGGTGAATATAAAAATTAAAAAAATTACAGTTGAAATGACGTTGTCCTCAGTAGGCCAATATGGAAAAAAAACGAGAAAATAATCACGGGTAAATAACCAAGAATTTTCCCAAAGATGGAGACATAATTTTATCAGAGAGAGTAGAATCATTCGCGATAAGCTTTTAAACTCAAAATACAGGCTATATAAATGGATATAGCGAGTATTGTTTTATCATAATGTATTTTTAATAACCTAATAAAAATATTCCATTCGTTTTGTTTGTTTTCTTTTGTTTTGAAAAATTATTTTTATAATTCCAGATGATTGTCGATATTTAACAAGAGTTTGATGGATTTAGCGGAATCCCACTAACGACTCCTGAAGATCGGACTAATTTCCGAAGAACGTTTCCTATTTGTTTCTTCCGAAGGATGTAACCAATTTGCCTGAGCGGCGTGAAATCGAACGAAGAAAGGATACGTTTAGGAATAGGACTGGCGATGCGGCAGGTGATCCTCCGCTAATGAGTGGAAGGATCTAATATTAGACAGAACTATGATTGATAAGGATATTTCCCCGGGCTCACCTGGCCTGCATCAGTCACAATAATCACTAACAGAGCCTCTCTTATCTGTGCGGCTACCGAAGCGACATCTAATGTCGGCTATTTGAGCCTAACAAGGAATAATCGAACCAGCTGCCTCGAAGATGGTCAAGAGGCTCTTTTGTATTTTTTGGATATAACGGTGTCCGAAGGATTAAATTGAGTAGCTACTTTATTCCGAGTTATAGTTGGGTAGATGAGTCCTCTGAAATATACAGGATATACTGATATAATGAAATATACGTTTGGGGGCATGAAAAAGGAGTTAAGAGAGAAAATTTTATCTGCTCTGATGGAATAGTTATCACGGTGTAATATAATTATAATTTCTTTAGCATTAATTTGGGGAGTGGAGTAGCTCATAGTGTAGAGCGCTGAGTTGCTGAGCTATAAGTTAAAAATCCTTTTGTAGAAGACAATGTACATACCTACACGCATTTTAAAAACTACTCAATTCTATGGAAGAATGTTATTCGGGAAAAATTTAATAAATTACTTAACATCCAAGTATACATAGAAGATTTTCTTTATTCTAGTCATTGTAGATACTTAATTTATTTTATTATTTAGTTTATTGATTGCATGATTCCTTATTAGATAAAAATAATATTAGTTGACTTTAAGTATACAATACAGGGAACGGAGTGGCTCAATGGTGCCATGCCGGATATCCTGGTTGAAATCCTGCTGCAGACCATGACTTTTATTTAATCTGTTTGCAGCGGGAGATGGATCTTATGGGATCTAGGACCCTCCTGGGGCCCACCCAGCCTCTATAAAATATTATAAAAATAGGGTACCCAAAATAAGGGGGAAAATTCTGGCGGTTGAGAGTGACCTAGGACAAATCACCTCCTTGCAGAACCGTTGTCCATGAAACAATACAGTCTCTACCATGTACTGAACCCGTTCACGGGTTGTAGTGGTATAAGTTTTTATTATTTATTTTTTTTAGTATATGGGTTTGGGGCAGAGTGGGTCAGTGGTTGACCGTTGAGTTGCCGTACAAAAGGTCCAGGGTTGAGATCCGACTGTGACATATTTTATTGAAACTATTAACACCCATATGTAGATCCTGTGGAATCTTCAGACTCTCCTATGGTCCATCATCTAAAAAATGGGTACCATTAATTGGCTTTTGAGAGTAATCTTGTACTAATCACCTGTCTACAGAACCATTGTATTGGAAACAGTACAGTCTCTACTGTATGATGTTATGAATCATGAGATACTTCAAGGGTTATACAGAACTTATATCATCGGGGAATACTCCATTTTTCCTTTTTACTGTCCGTTCTCTTCAAAGTAGGCGATATATGAGGCCTCTCTGTGAATCAGGAGATGTTATTATTACAGATCACCAGTCTCTTTAACCTGACTGGCAAGCTCAAGAGTCATCCCCAAACTTTCAATCTCTCAGGTCGAATTCTAACGGACACCAATAGTAACGAGGTTGCTTAGATACGATCTTGGTAACAATGGCCATTAAACAATCCGGCATTAAATGTTTGCAATAATTAATCATACATTTTGTCTATTACCCTCATTATTATATTAATATAATTTCTGAGTATGCGGTATATGGCCTCGTGTTCAATGCTTTATTTGTTGATTTATGTCCTTAAAAATGTTTTTGGATAGCTCTAAATTTGCTATAAACCTCTCATAGTTTAAACTTTTTTGATAGATTACCCTTTATATCGCTGTAAAAACTAAGAATAAAGCCAATGTATGTTCTTGGGTTCAATACATCGTAAGAAATTGTATTGTTTCTAAGTCAACGGTTGGGCGGTAAGGTGTTTTGTCTGAGATAATTTTCAACCGCCAGGTTTTTTCCCAAAATGTAACTCACTTTATAAACTTTGATGATCTGAGGGTTCCACAGTTTCGTCCACAACTACAGTCGTTAACAGATAAAATCATTCATCTGCCGAAATCAACAGGTCAGCAACTACCACTTTACTAAGACAACTATCGTTTTTATGAAGTTATAGATATTGTAGCTACTTAGTACTAAAATATTCAGGATAAAAAACTGTTTTTATTGAACGAACTGATCCAGAATCATATGGACAGGAATCCACCGCCCTACGCCGGACATATGTAGTTCCAACACCTAATCATCTCCTTTCAATAAGGTCCTTGTCATTTGCATTTGAAAGCACTTCCAGGCAAACAGTAGCCCATTTTTTGTTTCTTATTCCTGGAGCTAGTGGATCGGTCGTCCCTCGACTGGAGCCTATTGTGAGAGGATCCTCATCCCTTCGACTCCACTGTCATTATCACATCATCGGCATGGCTCACCGCACGCAGATCTGTTTCACCAGGTCCTGGAATAAAAAATATAAAAAAATCTATTGTGTTTTATAAACGGAGGTTTGGTAAATTGATATTAGATAGTTTGTTTTTTATTAGCGGTAGTTAATTCCAAACAATTTAGGGGGAGACCCCCTGTCTTCATAGTGGCGTAGCAACATTCATTGTTTCGATTGTATAAATGTTCAAATCCCTTAACTCATTTTTATTTGATCCCACCTTATATTTTTATAAATGTATTGCATTTTGGTGGAGCGGAGTGGCTCGGTGGTAGTGTTTGTTGTTTACGTAATATGTTAGCAGCTGGAGATGTCCCCACGATATAGTTTTATATTAACACGTTGATTGCCATGGCAATTTTCAGTAATCTGGCCTAAAATGACAATTTGATTTAATCACATTATATAATTTAAAACTCTAATTCTAGTGCATAGTTATCATCAAAAAGCATAAAAAATATGTTAAAAAAAAAAGTCTTACGAATTATCTCGTAGTAGGGCTTCTGTAACAGAAATCTCTTCGCAAAAGAGATTTATTGTACTTTTCCCAGAAGCCATCTATCGATAATAGCATTGATATATTTCGAGTTTAATCATAGCTGGACAAAAATGGCAAGTAAACGTAAGACGAGATAACTCGCAGTTGGCGTCTTAGAAAAGAAAGCAATCTACGAGTTATCTCGTAGTTGGCAGTCAACGTGTTAATATTAATAAATAGTTATATATTATATCTATGATGCATATACACTCTGCTAAAAATTCTTCACATGGCATATATTACAAAATGCCTACATTTGGACATTAATCAAAATTATTTTCAGAAACGAAAAAAACAATTGGAAATCCAAATTATGGAAACGTGACTGAAATGGCAAAATAGAAAGATAAAATACACACACACGTAAAGATAAATATAATGGGTACATTTCTCTTTAACACTTAAACTGAGGGAGGGGGGAGGTTATAGCAATCTTGTAATATTTTGACGTTTGTGTTTCTTTTCTGTTTTCCATTTTAAAAACATGATTCAACTCTTCTTCCGAATAGTAGAGATCGAAGTGATATTATTCTTCCAAGAGAAAAGAGATATTGCGTCTGAAAGAAGTATTACAAAGTTGGTCACAACACGAAATTTTGTTTTTGAACGTGTCATTTGAGAACTTGCAGAATTGCGGTTCCTTGCTTAAACAAGATTAACATTTTTTAATGCTTTAAGATACATCCATCTCTGGTGTAAGGAAATTTCATCCGTTAAATTATGTAATGGGAGGAGAATATATGGACATAGGAAGGTCTGGAGATCCCATTGGGTACATCTTCGGGTGTTAACAGATTATATAATTTATCTACCACAGTCTGATTTGTACCCGGTACCTTAGCAAATCAGGTAAGTGTTAAAAAAATGTGAATAAAAATAATTAAACAGAAAATTTGATTTTATTCCTGCATACTATTCATTAACTTTACTCATCATTAAGAGTCTAATTGTACAGTCAACTACTCTGTTCACATTGTTACATCAGCTGCACCCATCAATTATGAAGCCCTTTGTTAGAGCGACAGCGATTGGTGGGAAGGTTAAGCTACGCGGCTACTGATTGGCCGGCTAATGACAAACCCCAGGACCAATCTTGGACCTTGATTTAACCAAATTAGTGAGCGCCATGAGTTAACAATTAGCACAATTTGCTCCGGATGACCTCGAAACGTCAGCACGCGATCTTTGTGCTCACAGTCCTCTTGGGTTGCGTAACGTTTTCTGCAACAATTTCCATTTTAAATACTGGTCCTCTATTTGGTGTGTCCCTGGACTGAATTACTGAACAGTATATTAGGGATTAGATACAATTGCTCAATTGTCGGAGTTACGGATATTAATAACTGTAAGAAAACTGCCCTTACAACAAAAGATATAAACAACATCCCATTATACTTTGAGGTTATGTCTCTCATAGTACAATATATTTTTTGGTTTTAATAGTTAACAGCATTGCCTACAAAAGGATGAAAAAAAATGTATATTGGACCAGTACTTGCTGAGTTATTAACAAACTTCCAATTAAATATCACTAACTGTAATTTAACTTAAATTCTTTATACAGAATGCCCTCCTGCTGATTTATATTTTCATCAAAATCATTTTTATTTTATTGGTAGTTTCATTTATTTTAAAACGAACTGTATGGCATTAAAAAGCAAAAAAAAAAAAAATTAAATACTTATTAAGAAATGAGTGGAAAATTGTGATGACAATCAATTGCATGTGTTGTCATATTTTTACTAAATAGTTTTTACCTCATTTGAGGTTTAGCTTTTGTATATTATTATATATTTTTGGACAAATGTATATCTACTGGGTTCTTTATAATGAATGACCTTTTCTCTTATATGTTTTCTTTCATTGGCCTTTATTTCATATCCTTTTTATTTATTTATTTTCTTTTTATTAGCATTGGTGAATTTTTGGGTGGTTTAGTACATTCATTTTTAAAAATTTTAATCAAATGTTTTTGCTAAACCTTTTCGAAGTCTGGTCATGAGACCTTCCTTATCAATCAGTAGTTGGATTTGGATCTTGTTGGTGGTGATATATATTATATTTTTTTATTTTTGTTATTGTTCTCTTTCTGTCCCAAATGCGCCCGAATGAGCGATATTTCAACAGATATTTTTTTCCCGTTGTTGTTGAAACTTATGGCTTTTTATTTTAATTTTCCACTCATTTCTTAAAAAGTATTTAATTTTTTTTTTTTTGCTTTTTAATTTCATACAGTTCATTTTAATATGAATGAAACTACCAATAAAATAAAAATGAATTTGATGAAAATATAAATCAGCAGGAGGGCATTCTGTATAAGCAGTTTAAAGCAGTAACCTTACAGCTGAACGCTTATTATTAAATGCTAATTATCTAAAAAGAAGCCTATAGAACTAAAAACATAATAAAATCCGCATTGACAAATAACATCTGATAGCTAAATCATTATATACCAGACATTATCAACACCCTACCGATATAATAACCGATCCTATTAAATCATATTAACGTATAATTATCGCAGCAAATTACTATAAATAATACGCGATCGGCTGGATAACCCGCTCCAGATCTTATCGCAAGCTCTGAAGCTGGATTAACATTTCCAATGACTTACAGATAAGGCACGATTCCTGAGACTTCTGGAGTCTCGAAATAAAAAAACGTTTTATCGAGATTCGGAGCACTCCTTTGATTGTTATCTCTTTTACAGATTCGGTTCCGGGACAACCTCAAAAAAGCTAAGTTAAGTTCTTCACTAAGACATGATGAAAAGAATCGATATATTTTATAATCAATAAATAACATTTGGTACTTCTTTGTTATACGAGCGACACAACAGATAAACAGTAAAGGATATAGCAATGTTGTAACCTTCCGTTAATTTTTGCTAATTAGATCTGCTTGCCAAATTTTTTGTTTTGATTATATTTCCGCATTTATATTTATTCCATTGAAAAATCTTGTATCATGACACCTTTACTAGTATTCAGTTTGATAATTATTCCGCAGGTTGTCGCTTTGAGTTGTCAGAACATGTTTTAACTTTTTATTTGTTTCCTTAATAATATTTTCAAAAATGCAAGTTATCATGAGCTTTAGTATGGAAATAAGAATGTAATTTTGGGAAAAGTATATAGTATATAGTAACCATTTCATCTAGAAGTGAACGGTTCAACAAACATGTGTCATCATAGACGTAGCGAGGGGGGGGGATTGGGGATGTACCCCCCCCCCCCATCATTGCTTTGAAGAAATTTAAAAAAAAAAGACTGAAAACTTACTTAAGGAGCACAAAAGGCCAGCAAAGGTTAAACGGACTTGCTATGCTTAATATCCACAGAGAGCTATATCACTGCTAGACGAGTTAACAAAAACACCTCGCCAACTTGAATTTATATTGTCCTGAGTGACTGTGTATAAATTTCTGTAGAGTGGGGAACGATCTCAATTTTTTACTTATATATTTTATATTTAAGAATATTTTTTTTCTTGTTTGATTATGTAATTTTATTTTATTTTTATGATGAGTTCTTAGGGTTAATTTATTGTTTATTGAGCGTACTTAAGTTATTGTAACCTTACAACAAAAAAGTTAAAAACTGTAATCCTACTCAAACCAACTAGTTTCAAACCTAGCAACCTCTTCAATTCCTGATAATCCTCGGAGGCGTCTGAAAAGAAGTTGGCCTCATGACCTTGTAAGTTGAATTGTTGTTCAAGTACTGGCAGTGGGTAGCTTCTCTACCTGCCTTTATTTTATATCATTATGTATCAATCCATCTATTTGCTTAATTTATTATTTATAATACAATTGTAAATTTCATTAAATAAATTAAAAGCGTAATTGACTGATGAAGACTAACCATGGGTATGCCAGACTAAAACCGTATTAAAATCCCTTGTTTGTTCTGAAGACTTTGGTTGTTTTTTTATTCTATTTTGCTGTTTTTTGCACGCTTTACGTCAGATCGGGCGGGCCAAAATTGCGGCAAAATAACAGGTTGTAAGGCCAGGTCCTGTGGGAATCCTGAACCCAGTCCATTGTGGCACAAGGTGTCGCCTGATCCGCAACTATTAGCCATTGTTCCTTCCCAGACACGAACTCCTTGGACAAGGATAGTTCTTGGATGTCTCCCCTATTTCTCCTCCTCAATATCTTCGGTGACAAAAGGACTCCTGCGGTTTTTTTTTATTTATATCCAAGCTATTCATTAGTGGCTTCGCGGTGGGAAAACAATTTGCCTCTGAGGTTTTAGTTTGCATTCCTCCAAGAAAAAAAAAAAGATTAAGAAATAGTTTTGTCCGTGAATTTTGGGTGAAAAGGAATCGACTCCCTATTGTTTAAAATAACAATTAAATATTTATATTTAAACCTTAAGGCATATGGTACATTGATTCATTTAACAATGGATGGAACAAAGTAGTCCTTATTATGAAAGCAAGGGGCTTGAAATATCAACCGATTCATTAAAGTCTCGTCTAAAATCAACTGTCTATTCTTGGCCATATTAAGTATTAAGCAAATACCACTAACTTAATAAATATATATTAATTAAAGGTACACATTACAAACTGGACTCAATTCTTATCTGGAAAAGCAACTTTTGTTTAAACCATTAACAACTTTGTGGTACTCACAAATAGCTATTTTTTATTAGCTTTATTTTATTGTTTAATTCTATCCCTAACATAGATAGGATGATAATTACTTAAATGTATTGCACCTTAAAACATAATACCAACCAATTAACCAAATATTTTATCATACCTATAGACCACTGAAATAATTTAGAATTTTTTTATATATTAAGTTCTACCTTTTTATTATTCTCCTCAATTTTTTCTTGATTTTCTCTGTCAAATAAGTATATAGAATATGAAAGCATTAAACATTTAAATAATGGTTTAGATTCATTTTTAATTCGATTAAAACAATTCAAGTAACACATTTTTTTTAGTGCACTTTAGGATTTAGTATTTACTGCTTTAAAAAAAATTATTTTAAGTTAATTAGTTTTTAGCTATTTTATTGATCTTTAGATTTTTAAATGAGGTTAAATTACATAATTCTTCAGACATAAATTAGTCAATTTATTTTTATTGCCTGAACATTGCTTAATTTTTTTTTTTACGATAACTTACTTGTATCATAAAAAAAATAAATAAATGTTTTACATTAGACCAACAAAGGAACATTTTTAAGGTAAATAAAAACTAGTAAATAATTGTGTTGTATGAATATGGGGTCTTAATGCATCACAATAATTTTTTTTTTTTTTGTAAATAAAATATAAAACAAAAAATCAAAACAGCACTGTATATGTTAAAATATGAGTGTTGATATTTTATTTCAATTCTCTTAGCAGTGTTTTGTGGCTCACAAGAACGTAATAATCATTTCTTCATGATTTTTTATCCAAAATGATCAATGGATAATAATTTTTTATAATATAATATGGTAATATCATTTTTATATAAAAATATGGTATAAAAAAATAAAAAATTACTTAAGAACAGAGTATTAAGTAAATCTTGAATAGCAACGGTTATTAATAAATAACTAATTACTATAATAAAATTAAGAAACTTATTCAAGGATTTCAAAATACCCAATTTAATATTTTGTACAATGCAATATTAATCTGAGCTTTTCAGATTATTAAAGGTACAATAAAAGCGATTTATATAGATGTGAAATCTAGAAAACCTCTATTATGGAGTTCATGAAAGTGATGGAAATCATTGTTTGAAAGAGAATGGGATTGTACAAAAGGTTCTACTTAACTGGTTTAGGTTCACACATGTAGGAAGAGTTTAGAAAAATTAAGATTTATTTTAATCTGCATAAAATTATGTTATTTTAAAGAAAAAGTTATTCCAAGATAATTTTCCTTTAGTTTACACAAAGCCTATTGAAATTAAATTAACATAGATACAGATTAAAATGTTATTTTAGAATATAGGGGAAGAAATCATAAATTAAATACTGAAAAATCATTAAGAAAAAATAACTATAAATAAATAGTGAGAATATAATTCATGAAATAACCTTTTATAAACTGAACAGATCAGTCCTCTTATCATCTACGATAATAGTTCTGCTTGATAAGATATTTAAGACATTAATTAATAATGAAAAAGAAATCAACTAAATTTTATTAAAATTATAAGAAACCCAAATTGCATTATACAACAAACACTTGCCAATAAATTAAAAGGAAAAAATTAAACACTAATTAAATTTTGTTTATAGGAATTTAGAGATTGAAGGAAAGATGTATAGAAAAAAAGAAATGTTTAAATATTTATTAAAAAACAAAATAAACAAAGTTCAATTGACGAATTAATAATTAAAATAAATATTCTAGGCTACATACAGGACAGGAATTTTTTCTACAATTTTCATTACTGCAAGTATAGTTCAATAAATTTAATTTATTCTAAGGAACATTAGTAATTAATGATAATAACACATGTATATTAATACTTCTTTTTTAAAGCTGTCAATTGATTTTTAAATATATAAACAGAAACAGAAATACAAGTTCCTTTATTTAAAAAAAGGACAGATAATTCAATTTCAATGAAAATCCAGAAATCTTAGTTATAAAGGTCATCGTCATCAGCCTCAGGAAAATTGCCTGAATCGACAGCACCAGCAGTTCCTGCGGAAGAACTCGTGGGGAACCTGAAATTGGTTCCAAACCCTCTCGATTGATGGAGTGTCTGCGCAAACATTTCATATTTTCTGATGTCGTTATCAGTTACAGAGCGTCTAGCAAAGCGCATAGCTTCTTCAAAATGCTCTCTTGTTATTTCTCTCACGGGATCTTCATCATCTAACTCCATGTCAACATATCCATCCTTTAGCAACTTCCGCTGTTTCGTCACTTCTGCTTCAATTGACTGCCTAATAGCAAGTTTACAAGCGCGTTGGCAAATTTCTGTAATATCAGCACCGGAATAGCCATGGGTCATTTTAGCAATGTAGGGTAAGTCAACATCTTCTGCAACAGGGGATTTTCTCAAATTAGCTTTGAAGATAGCTTCTCGGGATTTCTCATCTGGTAGCGGTATGTAAATCAGCTGATCCAAACGCCCAGGCCTAAGTATAGCAGAGTCGATAATGTCGGGCCTGTTTGTAGCGCCTATTATAAAGACATTCTTCTTGGCTCCCATACCATCCATTTCTGTCAAAATCTGATTGATCACCCTGTCAGCTGCTCCACCGGCATCACCTACACTTGCACCCCTCGACTTTGCAATGGAATCGAGTTCATCAAAGAACAAAACACAAGGAGCTGCACCTCTCGCTTTGTCAAAAATATCTCGAACATTGGCTTCAGATTCACCAAACCACATTGTCAGCAGTTCAGGGCCTTTTACCGAGATAAAGTTAGCTTGACATTCATTAGCAATCGCTTTAGCTAACAATGTTTTTCCGCATCCTGGTGGCCCATAGAAGAGGACTCCCCTCGATGGCTGCATTCCAAACTTCAAGAACTTCTCTGGATGTTCAACTGGATACTGAACCAGCTCTTGTAATTCCAACTTTACACTTTCCAAGCCACCAATGTCATCCCAGTTGACATTCGGAACTTCTACTACGGTTTCACGGAGTGCACTTGGGCTGCTCTTGCCCATAGCATATCGGAAATCGTTCATAGTTACAGCTAAAGAATTCAAAACTTCAGCATCGATTTGGTCTTCTTCTAGATCAATGAGATCCATCTTTTCTCTGATTTGTTGGAGGGCAGCTTCAGAGCACAGTGAAGCCAAATCCGCACCAACATGACCATGTGTTTCCATAGCTATTTGTTCTAAATTCACATCATCGGCAAGTTTCATGTTCTTCGTATGAATGCGAAGAACTTCTAAGCGCCCAGTGGTATCGGGAATACCAATATCAATCTCTCTGTCAAATCGTCCAAATCTTCGGAGAGCTGAATCAATTGAGTTTGGTCTGTTTGTAGCAGCCATAACAATGATATGTGAGTTTTGCTTGAGCCCGTCCATCAAGGTAAGGAGTTGCGAAACAATTCTTCTTTCCACCTCACCATGTGTTTTGTCCCTTTTGGGAGCTATTGCATCAAGTTCATCTATAAATATTATGGCCGGTGCATTCTTTTCTGCTTCTTCAAATGCTTTCCGTAGATTACTCTCAGATTCTCCAGCCAGTTTGCTCATTATTTCTGGGCCATTTATCAAAAAGAAAAATGCCCCAGTTTCATTAGCAACAGCTCTGGCAATGAGGGTCTTTCCAGTGCCTGGGGGTCCATAGAGAAGCATACCACGAGGGGGTTTTACACCTATAGCTTTGAAGAGACCTGGATGTCGCAGAGGGAGCTCGACCATTTCCTTAATCTGTGCCAACTGTTTTCTACAGCCTCCTATATCATCATAACCTACTGCATTCAGTGCCTCCTCTTCTTCTTCCCTTTTAATGCAGCCACCATCACAATGAATAACAGTCTCAGGAGCGACGATACAGAAAGGAACAGGATCTGTTTCAACTACTTTAAACTCCACAGCTCTCATGCCTCCACGAACAATAAATGAATCATCTTTGTGTATGGGTCTATATGCTTCTAAGAAATATGGTTTTAAAAATACCTCAAATAGGTTACCAGTGAGACCAGCAACTGTATCATCTATTGGTAAGACATGAATCCTTTTGCCGTATTTTACATTTGGGCATGCTTGAACTGATACAATATCTGTCAAACGGACTCTCAGATTACTTCTGACAACACGGTTCATTCTTATCTTTTCATCAGGACAAGTTTCATCTGATAGAACTATACATACGGTCTCTTTTCTTCTCTTACCTTTTAATTGGACTGTATCACCTCTAAATAACCCCAACTCATCCATTTTATTCTGTGACAAAGCTACAACGGAATTATCATCATTTACAGCATCTTCGACAATTAGTCTATTAGGCCTCTGCTTTCTTTTTAAAATGGCCGTTGAAAGGTCTTGTGAATCTTTATCCGTCATTGTATAAAATAGAAGTAAATTATTCGACAAACTTATCAACACTGAATGAGTCGTAAACAAAGACAAGATAAATTTGGCACTGGGCGATACACTGCACCAACCGCAACTCACTAAAATAACTTACTTAGCAATACTAACTTGGAAACACGCCAGACCGGTACCACAGACTGAGACCATATGACACAATTGGCCATCTCATTCAGTGTTTCCTACATCTGTGCAGTGTTACCAATCGGCGTGTTTATCTATTAAAAATATCGTTAAATCATTAAATTATCAGAATAACATGCTTAACTAATCACAAATATCTTTATTACTATAGTTTATATTAATCTGGGATATTTATTTAAGCTCAAGTCATAGAACCAATGAGTCGGCCAAATTGAAAATGACTAAGCAGAAAGAGCACGAACTCATAACAGAGCTGTTATTGACCCACTTACAAAATAAGATTATAAAAAACGTTGATAATAATATGTCTTGGTTTCTTTTTATATATAAATAATTTATTTAGTTTATTATAAATTTCGGAAAGTTTTGAATTATTTGATTTTAGAGGCGATGATTCAGCATCCAGTTTGACTGTCTTCAATATTGCAAGGTCATTGTTTTTAACCCGTAGCCGTTGTAACCTCGTCCGTTGATTATCCAGTTTTAAAATTAATTACTTAGTAATTTAGTCCAAATTATGCTATTAAAACATATGGATTCATACGGGATTGTTTTAAAAGTACAACGTAATTGTTCGGGTTTATCTTTAGTAAAAAATTGTCATTAAAGGTGACTAAATTTGTTTATTAATTATATTCTGACTGTTCTTTTTAATAAACAGATCCCAAACTGCAGATTTAAATGTGATTAATCACTTGTAATTATACTTGTTTGGCATTCAGGTTTATATATATTTCATGTGGGGTTGATTTAAAAAAAATACTTGGAATAACTTTTATTAGGTATATAATTATGCATATTTTATATAAAATAACATCCCAATTATGTTTTAAATTCCTAAATCATTCTATTCGATTTTATTTCTAAAAGTGGATATGTATCACTTAATCAGAAACCTTTTTAAATAGTAAAATAAATTTTAAAAGGTTTAGATTAGACTATATAATATTTCCTAACTGATCGATACAAAGTTTTTACAATCAAATGTGTTTGGATGTAATTAATATCTGCATTACACATCAAACCAAAACTTATTCTTGCAATTAAGTATAATTGATTGTTTTACTTCAATTATACTTCAGAGTATGAAAATGGACTTAATAATATTTGTGATAGGTGAACGGTAAAAGTTATAAGCCTTACTCATACATTACTAAACATTATTATAAACAAAAACAAATTATGCACATTTAAAATATGTTTTATGGGTATAATAAATATTTAAAAAACATTCAGCAGGTTGTTGCTTCAAGTTGAGTTACAAGTTATAACTGTTTATTCGTTTCATCTTTAATATTTTTCAAAAATACAAGTTATCATGTGCTTTAGTATGCAAGAGAGAATGTAATTATGGGTAGCGAGTTAGATTTCGGTTATCATTTCATCAAGAACTAAAGGTCATGATAATTTGTATTTTTGGATAATATTAAAAGCGAAATGAATGAAAAGTTAAAACCTGAAGTGACAACCTGCGTAATAATTACCATTATTAATACTATGATTGCCATGATCTGCAATTAATTATTATTTTGGATTTTTTAGTACAAGTAGTAGTTCAACGTTATGTAAATTTGTCCATTCAAAGCGACCACAATATAGTTAGTAAAATGTTATTAATAAGTAATACTGATATTAAAACCAATGTTGCTCATTATTAATTTGAATGTTAATAGAAATAATTTCAAATATTTTTATTTGAAAAGAAAAGATATGTCCAGGACCAAGACTCAAACCCGGGTCTTCCAGATTGGGATCAGTGAAAAGAAAAGATATGACCATGACCGAAAAGCGTGCTTGATGAGGGCCAGGATAGCTCAAATGGTAGAGTTCCAGACTAGCTATCTGGAAGACCCGGGTTCGAGTCCCGGTCCTGGACATATCTTTTCTTTTAAAATAAAAATATTTAAAAATTAATAACAAATAAAATAAAATAAGAAATAATTTCAGTTCATCAACAATAGCTATGTAATTACTAAAAAGATCATTTATTGTATATGAATGTATAGCCCAGTCAGTGGATTGAATAAAAAGACACATGATTATTTGAGAAAATAAAACTTAATTTCATTCCTTCAAGACTGCTGTGATATGTCTTGTGTTAAATAATAATCGAAATTATTAGCTGGCCCTGTTTAAAACCATTTAATTACATTCAACCATTTGAAATGAAAAATTCATTACTCATGTTATTTTGAGTTCTTAAAAAGAGTATCAACACAAGTTTTTTCTATACTCATTTATGAGCAATGGGTTTCTGATTCTTGAAACTTAGCAAATCTCTTAATTTACAATATTTTTTTCAATTATTGAGTTGAAAAAGAAAAACTCATTACTGTTAATAGAATAAATACTTTCATTTTTTTAAAAGCAATTTGGAGTTTTTCAAGTTAATTACTATTTACACAGACTATTAATCTCATCATTCTTTCTCTATGCTTGTTCTAGACTTTAAAAAAATGCTTAGATGGCCATTGATTTATACAGTTTGAATCTTAGTTGTCATCAGGAGAGATTAGAAAACTAACCTCTACCCTGGTAAAGAGAACTCAAAACACTCTAGGAGAGGTGGTAAGGCCTTTTATTTTGTCGCAACATTTTATTTAATTCAAAGATAAAATTGGTAATTATTCTGCAGGTTGTCGCTTCGAGTTGAGTCACAACAAGTTTTAATTTTTCATTCGTTTTCCTTTATATATTTTTGGGAAACGTGTATACTACAGTAATCATTTTAACTTGAAATGAACATTTTAACAAACATATATTATCTATACTTCGAAATGTTAGTTGACACTTTTATTTCTTGATGAAAGGATTATTATTCACTTTTCCATACTAAAGCTCATGATAACTTGTAATTTTGGAAAATATTAAAATGGAAACAAATAAAAAGTTAAAAATTGTTGTGACTCAACTCGAAGCAACAACCCGCAGAACAATATTACTTCTATTGTAGTGATGGTATAAAAAATGAAGAAGGAGATGGTAGTCAAGAATAATGGCCAATGGTAATATTCATTACAACTACATTATTTTTCTGTTGACCACTTCCTTCTTAAATTACGATGGGGTAATACTGAGCAACAGGGCAAATTAAGCATTACCGGTTCAATGAATCCAAAGGCTTGATGCCGATACCACCGATCTATACCTATAAAACTTCTGTCCATGAAATACTACCCATACTCGAATCCGTTTGATCACTCTTAACACAATGCTCCCATCTACGCCTCAGTCTTCTCACTTGGATGTTTATCAGTCTGTTGAGAACATACCGCACATCTTGATCTAAAGAGAGTTAAGTCAAAAATCTATTTCATCTATTAAATAGATCACATAGATTTTTTACTTAGACCCAAGCCACAGATATATCGCACATCTAGATCTAGAGAGTAATCTTATATTAATAGATTACTTATTATTAATATTTATTTAATAGATCAAATAGATTTTTGACTAAGCTCTCTTTAGATCTAGATGTGCGATATTACCTTTTTAGAAAGTCATTCATTACAAAGTGCAAAAGCTTTACAAGCCCATATCAACCTTTGTGACACCATCACTTCAATTATATTTATCGGGTACATTTAAGACCATTAAAATTCAATTAATAACTATTTAGCAATATTTTCAGACTTCAACAATGATGCTAAGATCTGTGTTTTATTAGATACCATTTAATTAAGCATTAGTATTACAACATTGATTAAAACCATTTTTAAAACCATTAAAGTCATTTTTGAGAAAATTAACAAAATTAATAATAATTTATTTATTAATAATTAATTAAAAATTAAGTTCCTCATGGAGTTTAAATGTTGAGCTAAGCTTACCATAAGCACAGACATACATACACAAACCATTTTGGGATTCTTTGCTATTGGGTTTTAGTAGTCTTTAAACATTTATTTTAGATTGAAATCTAAGAATACAAATTTTTGACAACTGCATTAATTTCACTTACTATTTATAAAATATATAAATAAAACTCATAATAATAATCATAAATATTTGACTATCAATTTTTATTTATTGACAATTGACATACAGCACAACCACAAAGTTAAAAAAAAAAATGATAAAAAATTACCTTCATCGTAACTGTCAGAAATATTGATATGTATTACTCAAAGATTTTTTAATTAATTTTTTCACGACCAACTGACTGATAATTATTGAAGAAATTAAGTAGATAAACAAAAATACGTGAAACAGTAATGCTTTTTTGTTTTGTTTAATTGATTTATATTATATTATATCCAGCTCAGAAAATGTACCATTGGATTATATTTTTATCCTTTATTTACAATAACGTTACCAATATGCAAATTCTGACTCTATAATTGGCAAATTTGAAGAAAATTATATTTATTGGTAAATATGTATTTAGAATACTACATTTTATTCAATTTAATTAAAACTGAATTTGAAAATAAAAAAAATATTGCTTAATTGTAGCAATAAATAAACATGAATGTAGTAATTTTCATTTATGCCCTCATCTTTTAATAATAATTCATTCTTATTATAATCTTAATAATAATTCTTATTATATTATAATTCATTCTTCCTAAAATAATCCTATAATTCATTATATAATTGTAGATCATAGATATCATTGATCATTAGATCAGTTGATTATTATAAATAGAAAGAGGAATGGAGAGGTAATTAAAGAGTACAAAGATGTATAATTACTCGATAGATGAACTGTAAATTTAAAAGTGGGTGGTGTTCACACCTCTTGGTGCCCTGAGGCCATATTGGGAGATCTCAGCTGATAGGCCTACAGCAGCTGCTCAGGTAGCCTTATGGATCACTCCTGTTGTCTTAAATATCTCAGATCAAATTGTAGTGGTTGATCTATCGCCTGCTACTGGTAGTATTAGTGTGCATGCTACGGGTAAAAGTTGCTGTTTATTATTAATGTAAGTGCAATATAATAAAATATATTTACATAATTAGTTAATGATTAAAAGCTAAAAATATTTTAAATTGGTGTTTTCGGTTTTTAATTTTATATTAAACTATTTTACAGAACCTCCTGGGGATCATCCAGCCTCTATATAGTGACTACCCATAATTGAGGGAAAACCAAGTGTTTGAACCATATCTATTTCCTGCTCTACTATTGTCCTAGAAAGAGTACTCTCTACCATGTATTGAAACCAAGACCCTTCATGAGTTGTAGTGGCACAGGTTTTTTATTAAAAGAATCAGTTACAATTTTTTTAGTATTTTTAATTATAATTTTAATATTATATTGTATGTAAAAACAATCCTTTAAAATCACTTTACAAGTAAAACACAACTAACATTTTTTTTTAAATAGCCATTCCATGAAACAATTTAATTAATGTTTGGCTATACCTAAGGAAGTTGATATTCTTTGTTTCACAATCACCTATTATTAATACACTGCCAGTATATTTCACAATTAATAGAAAATCGAATTAGTAATAATTAATAAAGATAAACAGAAGAATTAAAAATTAAGCATGGTAGAAGTATAGAAGTATTTATTTTGTCGAATATAAATTTTAATTTCAGTTGCTGATGTTGCAAATAAGATATTAGTGTAGAATAATACATAAATAAAAATAAAAATTGCAAACTATCCTTGCATATTTTTAATGCTTTATCCTTGACCATGGTAAATTAATAATAGTAAGCTTGATTATTTAATAATATACATATATATATATATATATATATATATATATATATATATATATATATATATATATATATATATATATATTATCATTAACGCTTCTTTGAAAAAAATCTGATAGTAAATTATTTATGATAGTAAAATCTAAATTGTATCATCATCATCACTGGCACTACAACCTGGTACGGGTCTTCACCGCATCAAGACGACGCCTCCACTCATCTCTGTCCTGCACCAGGCTTGCCATAAGCTTGCACCCCCTTTTTGTTTTTTTATCAGGGCACATAAACCACTATACTTTCGAGGGGGGGTCCTTCTGTAATCTCCAATCAAGCCGGGAAGCCTGCATATTCTTTACTTAAAACTGTTTTAAGAATAAACTTTTTTAAATATGTTACTAATTTTTGTCTTATAATTAAACAAAAATTATATATTAAATAACACCCTTGGATTACAAAACATTTTACTTAGCATGTGCCTATGTACCAGTGGTAACACAATGATACAATGATAGAACCGAAGGAAGCAGAGAAATTTTTTTATTACAAGATAATGAACAAGAGAAGAAATTATGGTCAATGGTAAATGTTTCAAGAAAATAAAACAAACGATACACTCTTCTAGTTGTATTCTCAACTGCTTTGATTTATTACTATTATAAATTCTTTAATTACCTTCAGAGCAGTTTGGGATAAACCAATTCATAATTACATACATACATAATTGACCTAGAAAATAATTTGCAGCTATTAAAAAAGAAGAAAAGAAACTGATCATAAAAATGAGGTACTAACTGTAACTGAATAAAATATTTATAATAAATAATAGATAGTTTTAATTTAAACACAAACGAATACAAATTGTACAAAAGTAAACTATAAATAGCCTGTACCACTTTGAAGTATAAAGGGTCAGTACATGGTAGAGACTGATATTTCCAAGGCAGCAGTTGTGAAGGGAGGTGATTTGTCTTAGATTACGCTCATTCCTAAAGTTTTTCTCCCCAATTAAGGAAATGTTGAAAGACTTTAGAAATGCTGGATGAACCCCGGTAGTGTTAGCAGATCTCACAGGCTTCATCTAAGGCTAATAACAATACATAATTTGTCTATAACAACGGCTGATTTGGTACAAAGGACCTGCAGCTGAGTAACTCGCTGCTCTATACATTGAAGTACCTTTCCTCCAAAAAAATAAAAACCAAAATTGTTTGGTAGCCTATTCCTTCTGTCATAAATATCTTCTTCGAACGTAGATAATCCCATTCCAACTGTTACGTAAAAATTTAGAGTAGAGTCGCTACCCTATTGCTATCTGCTTTGTGTTCAGTAGTAAAATTCATATTAAAATATAATTTCATTCGACTTCCTTCCGTTACTAACGCTCAATAGATAAAAAATATCCCACCGGATCCTTTTTAGTCTTGTTTCAGCTCTAACGGTAATTTTTTCAGAAACGCTAGTTTTTGTTTTTTCAACAAAGAGTATATTTCGGCGCCCAGATGTCATTGCCTGTGTTTGTTCTCTGATATGGCCATGAGATACTCTACATTTTTTATATCTAAGTCAAAAGTAAAAAATCCTTGGTTATAAATTCTTCTTAAGGGACGTAAAATGGGTGTCTGGGTCCTATGCAGTATCAGGTACTCGTGCAAGATGCCCATGCTCATTATACCTGGATCAGTAAAATTTAGGATTCTCTCTATTTAGCATCCTCCGATTAACAATAGCAGTATGAAGTAACGTTAAATGAATAAACAAAGTGTCTTTAACATTGACGATAATGACCTTTCGAGAGGTGTAATTGTCGAACATTATACGAAATACTAATAGTGTGTGTTATAGTATATGTTTGTTAAACTGGAAGAGGACCACTAACAGGTGTTAGATAATTATGGCCAGTTTGCGCAACAGTTGCTATAACTCGTAGTTTAAACACAGGCTGCCCAATGGCCGGTCCTACTTGCTAGTCGTTCAATCTTGGGCAGGATACAGGATAATAGATCCTTCATCTTGTATACTCTTTCTCTCTCTCTTCTGTTTAATCAGCTAATAACTATCAATATATCAAACTTCTTCATATTGGCAACGCATCATCAATATCCCTCATGATAGCGGCAATTAGATATTCATCATTAACACAGCCAATTGATACTTACCGGAACAATATTTCAAATATTTCTTTTCACCGTTGCTTATCAATTAAAGAGAAGAAAAAAAATGGTGCGGTGAAATTTCCTGTATTGGTCTATAAAAATAATAATAACCCACTTTTAATTACTTAATTTTATTGAAGAGTTCTCATAAATAACGCTGGAAATATTATAAAGATCTTGTATTTGTCCACCACATGTTGTTCTCTCACTAACAATATTAACTATTGTTCTAAACATTTGTGGTACCTACGACAATCAGATACTTTATTATAGGTTAATAAATCTAAAAGGAGATTAAAGTTTCCATTAAACAGCGTAAAATTAATAATTATATTTATTTATATATTTTTTTTCATATTGGTCTACTAATGTCCACGCCATTTCAACTCTTTTTTGTATGTCTTCTTGATATTCGTCCAGTACTCGTCGCCGGTGCTGCTCTCTTCTTTCTTCCGTCAGTTTCTTTCTCGTCTTCAGTTATGGTTTTCCTTGAAAACCTACGTGAGTGCTTCCCAGAACATCCTCGTAGGTAATCTCCATCTCCTGTAAACCTCTTTCTACCACTTCAAACCAGATATATTTAGTCCTCTTTTATTTAAAATAAGTTAAAATCCGGTTCGTCAGCTAATAGGTTTCATTCTTAACAAGTTGCCATAAAATGCAATTCTTCTTTTTTCATAACATCCGATATTTTTGGAACATTAGTGTACAGCTCACTGTTATGCCGTCGTCTGCGTTGACCTTGGTCTTTAATTGTGCCAAAAATGCTACTTAAGATCTATTTTTGATCTCAATTTTTTTTACCAGGCCTTTCGCATTCATAGTTAGTATAACAGTGCAATAATGTCTGAATTTTACATTCAATGGCATTGATCTTTTGTTGTAAATATTCTTGGGGAGTTGTTACGGTATTTCCATTTTATTGAAGTGCAAATAAAAGGCTTCTTTCTCACCAACATTGGGTTCCATCCACTCACCAAGGTGTTAAAACTTTCCTGCCCTTTTGACTTTCCCCTGGTTCACCCTTAGCTCCTCTGATAACTGACTTAATGTTGATAATGAACAGTGTTTTCTTGAAAGAGACCTGCTTTTCTATTATTTCTATATTGCTACAAAAAACGAAAAAAAAACTGTACCACTACAACCAATGAATGGTCTTGGGTCAGTATGTGGTAGAGACGAAGTATAGTCGCTCAGAACTGGAGGGGATTTGTCTTAGACCACAGTGAGTTAACTGTACTATGGTAAGCGGAATCGTACTATCATCCTAGTTTTGGTACTTGAAATGGAGTTCTAATGTAAGCAATGACTCCATTTCAAGCGAATGTATGACTTAGCTCCTTATTCACTAAGAAAAAAAAATATTCCTTTTCCCTAAGTACAAGAAACTCATTCTGGAGAAAATTCAACTTAATTAAATTAAATAAACTTAACTGAGGAAAGATGCCGCATTCACTTAAGCTGAGAAGTATCGTATCTATCATGAAATAATAAATTAAATTTTTTGCCCTTTATTTTCATTAATATCTCAATTTAAAAGCGACCCTTAGACAAGAAAACAGAGGGCTAACTTAATAAACACCTAGAGTTGATGTGTTTATCGGCTTCTATTTCCTCTGGAAACATTTCTTCTTCCTTTTTTTTTTTTTCTTTATCCTTCTCTTGTCGGGAAGATCCTGCGGAGTTTTTTCTTCCGCTGAGGGCGGAGACAGCTGAGAACGGTAATTCGGATGCACTTTTTTCGGAACGGTTGTCCACATCTGCCAATCATCCCTCCGGTTCTTGAAGAGTCGAAGGAGCCCTGCCCCACCTGCTCAGCAATCGTGAGTCCTTCTTAGACCAATTACTGACGGATTGATGGTGTGGTGACACAGAGTTCGGAATGGTTAGTCGATGATCATCAATTATTGTTGGGTGCCGTGTGTGGTCTCGTACCTTCGGGTGACAATCTCTTGATTGATAGTGATGTGATTTACACTGCTATCACTTTGCCTCTGGCCGATGCCGCACACGTATAATAAAAAGAATAAACATATATATATATATATATATATATATATATATATATATATATATATATATATATATTGTAAATTTATTTATTGTATTTAACACTACATTATAATAATACAACAAGTAAATAGAATTAATACA
Organism: Troilus luridus; assembly: GCA_964056705.1. NCBI lineage: Eukaryota > Metazoa > Arthropoda > Insecta > Hemiptera > Pentatomidae > Troilus > Troilus luridus. The sequence goes on along the minus strand of OZ057414.1, from coordinate 111,748,246 downwards.
TATGATACATAATTGGCATGAGATAAAGACAAGTAGAGAAACTACCCATATAACAAATTCAACTTAGATGGTCACGAAGTCTTCACGAGATTGAACGAACTCTGTACGATAGATATCGGATAAGGGCCAAATCAGCAACAAATGGGACTTGAAGGTCATTATGTATGACTTTGTTATTAATAAAGATACCAGTATTAAGGGCTTTACAAAGGATTTTGGAATGTATGTTTTGGATACGAGAGGAATTGGAAGGCTTAGTGGAGCACCTAAGCTCTACTCCGTAAATTATAGATCTTATAATACGCATCTAAATAAAATATAATCTTATTATGTCTCATTTTGAGCATTTTCTATTATATATACACCGGTATTTGTTCACACACATTCTTTTTATAAATGGTTTTTCTTGCTAGTTTAATTTTCATCATTTATTTATTATGAATGGCGGTTTTCAAACCTTTGTGTTTTACTTATTTACTTGTTAGTTTGATTTTTAAATTTTGGTCACGAAAAGAAGATCCTTTTGGATGGAATTCGAATTTATTTCTAATCAACTTTTTAAGCAAAAGGGAGCGGAGTGGCTCAGTGATAGAGCACTGAGTTGCCATGCAGGAAATCCTGGTTCAAATCCTGCTGCGGGCAAGACTTTTATTTACTCTGCGGCCGGAGATGGATCATTAAGGATCCTTCTGGGGCTCGCCCAGCCTCTATAAAATATTATAAAAATAGGGTATCCGAAATAAAGGGGGAAATCTGGCGGTTGAGCGTGACCTAGGACAAGTCACCTCCTTGCAGAACCGTTGTCCATGAAACGGTACAGTCTCTACCATGTACTGAACCCCAGACTCGTACAGGTTTTTTTTTTTTAAAGCAAAACATAATTGTTGAACTCTTACACGGTTTTTTGATCTTCAACAATGTACTATATACCAAGGTCTTAATTATGTTCAATATTAAAATTCTGTTTAAGATCTCCAAGGTATTATTTTTTATTTTTTTTATTTCATCTTTATTTTATAGATAAAATAAATTTTATACTTTTTAAAATTTTATAAGAAAAATGTCTTAATCTTATCACTATATCAAAAATATCAAATGAGCACGATCTCAGCACAACGATTGGCTCAGAAAAAGTATAGTTTCTATCATGTACATAACTGAAGATCCTTATTCTGTAGTGATACGAGCATATAGAATAGTATTCAGTATGAGGAAATATATTTGTTGTTAGGCCAAATTTAAACCTAAGGTTGTCCTGGTCGGGTTACGAGCCCTGGTAGCTCAGTTAGAAGAGTGGTGCGCTAGAGATGCGGAGGACCCAGGTTCGAATCCCGGCCAGAACAAATCTTTTCTCTTTAAAATAAAAAAAATATTTAAATGTTTTATCTGGATACCCTTCTACGGCTCACCCAGCCTCCATATGCGTGGGTACCCTTAACTGGAAGATAAACACGGCGGCCCCAACCTCTTATTGAACGCAATACTCTTCAAGGGTAGCAGTGTTAGCCAGCAGAAAAGACAATTAAAAAATGGAACGTGGACTTCATCGACAAAATCACCCAGCCTACACAGATACATTCCTCGCATAGCACTCAAAAATTACAAACAATTACACAGTTCAGACTTCAAATTAACACAATTTTTAACAGAACACTGTAACTCCAAACAATATTGGAAACGGTTCAACATTATAAGAACAGACGCGTGTGATGAAGATAAACAGACGCACACTTTCAGACATACTGTATGACTGTTCACGATACGACCGACAACGAATTAAATTGATAAAAACCATAATACTCAGACGAGAGACTTGGCCCGAGACAAAACACTTAATTTTCTCTAAATTTAAAGCAGACTTACTATCATTTATAAACGACATTGATTTTGATCAACTTAAAGACATAAGAAGAGCAATTCACTAGTTACATAGTTTTTCATTTTATTAATAGTAACTTTTTGTGTATAAATTTTTATTAATTACTGTCCCTGATCATAATGTGCTGTATTTATAACCTTTTCAATGATTTTTTAGTAATATCAATTATATTATAAAACCTTCTTGCTGTGCTTAAAATACTAATTTTGTTTCATTTTTGTTTATTTTTATATTTGTTAAATTTTATTTTATAATTTACTAGCGACACACCCCAGCTTTGCTCGGGTAATTAGGCATATTATGCCTACATAATTTGTCTGTGTAATGTATTTTTTTTTTATCACGTACCGGCCACTAAGGACCACGTGAATATCATTGGTTAGGCTTCTTTGGGAGTCTTGATTTTCTTTCTTCCCATCTCAGCTAATGTACTTTATTATATAGAAATTATAAAAATAAAAACAAAACCAAATATTTATTTATATACGAATTTATTAGCTTGCACGTTAGATAATTGCACGGGATTAGCCAAGCAGCGTCTTCGGTGAAACCCATCGATATTCCAACCAATTTACACAAAACCTCGACAAATTATATACCTAAACCTTTCTGGTGACTCACTCTATCTATTGGTGAAAACCGCATGAAAATCTGTGCAGTAGTTTATTGAGTTTACCGCGAATCATATTTATATGTTTGTTTTATAATATGTATAGATGATTACAAATTTAATTTTAATTTTGTTCTCACATGTAAAGTGTCAATTTAGTCACTGTAAATTTTTAATTTCTTAAATTGTTCACTTATACTAAAATGTATTCAAATGTAATTCTGTAAACTGATCTGTAATTATTAAAATCACATGAAATGACATGCAATGTGCTTATTTAAGCCTAATGTAAATTACTTTAAAATTTAATGGTGCCCTAGTACACTGGTCATCTTCTTGATTAGTTATATATTGGGTCATACGATACAACTGCTTTAAGAACAATCAGTACATGTTAAGATTATTGAAGAATTGTTCTAATATACAAGAGTAGCCAGAGAGTTTAAAATTTAGTTCAATATTCCAGTTTTGTTGAGATTGTGGATGTGATTATGATGTTACCGAGTGACGGGTATATTACTTATGATGATGTTAAGAGCTGAGATGCAGGTAGCTCCATAATATAAAGCTACTTTAAGTTTAATAATGTTGGAAGCGTTGAGATGCGGAGACCTTGCCAATGATGGCTGCTTGATATTCAGAGCAGACCCCTGACTGATCGGCCGGCCCAGCTTCCAACACACCCGCCATCCATTCCTCTCGATAAGCTATAGCTCATATCGTCCTCATGTTAGCTCGTATACTCTCATTGTCACGATCTCTTCGTATTATCCTCTTTCAGGGGTAAGTGCCTGTCGGGCGGAGAACTGGGAAGGAGATGGCTGGCTCATCATCCAGGTACGTTTAAGTTTTACCGTAGGGTGTACTTACAATCCTATTGTTAAGCATGGTATGTACTTTGTGTTATACTTTGACATTCTTTAATGTTTTTATCAGTTTAAAAGAAATTTAGGGTCCTATGTTATCGATCTATAAAAAAAAAAAATCATTACGATTATATGAAGGAAAATTGTAGGAGTGAAATATTGTGAAAATTGTAGCTTAAAACCAGGTAGGTTTAGGATAATAAAATGAAAAGAACAATACTACAATTCCGGGTTCAAATTCGGGTGTGCAGATAACCTGTTTAATCTGTTAACATCCACGGATGGACCAGGTGGGATCTACAGTCCATCCTGGGGATCACCAAACCTCCATAAAGAACTGAAGCGGTTGAGTGTGATCTTGGGCTAGTCAGATCCCTGTATAACCGATGCCCTTGAAACAGTACAGTCTCTAATACTTACTGAACCCCAATTTTATTTTTAAATACACGTATTTAAGACCCATAATTTTCTTTTTGTTTTTTTAATGTGTTAAGTAAGCGATATGGATAAGATAATGTAGTGGACGTGGTAGGAGATCACGTATAGTAGTATTTTTGTCGGTTGACGTTATTAAAACATGTTATAGATGGATTTGAATTTTGAACTCATTTTAGTTTAAGTATATTATTTTTTCTTTTAAAGTATTGACTTTTAGCATAAAAGTATTTTTAAAATTTTTATTCTGAAAATTTGGGAGCACGATAGCTCAGTGGTAGCGGTTTTTTATTTTAAAATTAAATAGTTGTCCTCTGAACTTTCTAATTTAAATATCTTATTGGAGGTCTACCCCTGGAAAGTGTCTTTGTCGTGTTATTGTTCCACTGTTTCTTGTATTTAAATGTTCTAGTTTGTATACAAAAACTGTATAGTTGTAAAACTATAATAAATACATTTTTTTTAAGTATTAACTTTTAGAAAGTCATAGGATTTTGCTTTGTATGTTCTGGGGGTTTCCCCAACTTCATGTTTTGTCACTCAGATACCTTGATGGCAATATGTATTTTTAATATTTACCATGTATAATTTTAATTTGTCTGTATTTTGAATTTTTAGCCCTCAAGAACACATGCAATGTGGGTTGAAACGTTGGCTTTCTCTCATTCATATGTAAGGTCAGCTAATATTGTTCAAATTTAACGAAATCTAGGTTTAGTAATGACAAAATAATTTACAGATGAGTTAATGGAGTGAAACCAAACATTTCTTTAATTTTTAAGTATCTTTCGGCTTATTTCAAACTCTACTTTACGAACCGTTTAACTTAGCAGGTGTTATCTTCAACTGCCTAAACGCATAAGAAGTCCCATATCCGACGCCCCCAACATAAGAAGTGACCCGGCGAACTCACTGGCTGTTCACAGAGTTATAATTAAGGGAGCGGAGATAACTAAGAAGTGTGGTTCTAAAGAAGCGTGCCCCGGGGCCTGGGGAAGAAGAAAAAGTCCAATACTCCACATCGTCGAGAGGCACCCCCCAGAGAGTCGGCTTTTTTGGAGGATCTAGATGATATCTGCTACACCTGCTCCTGGCCTTTCACAAATCGCCCTTATTACGTTTCTTCTGTGTAATACACTTGGCGTGCTTCAAGTTCCAGGCTCGATTCACCTGTTTATATTCGGTACTGACCTCTCGATCAGATTATCATGTCCGATTTAAATAGGTTAATAGTTACAAGTCTTTACATTGTTACATAATTCTATATTCTAAAGGTAGCGTTATATATAATTCATTTTTAATATGCTGTTCTTCAATTCATTTTAACCTACAAAATTTCAATCATTGATTTTAAATAAGAATAGAAGCATCTCGCCGTTTCAGACTACTTCAACTTTTACTAGGCCAATGCTCTAAGCTCTTAAATAACCCAAAAAGCTCATTATAATAATAACAAGGCTTAGCGAACCCGAAGGCTCGATGGCGATACAACTTATCTCTGCTTACAAAATGCTGTCCACGGACCATTACCCAAACCTAAATCTGCCAGATCATTCTGTACGCAATCACCTACGCCCCGGTTTACCCCTAAGACGCTTAAGTCGGGATAGCGCTTATTAACATCTTAGGAATTCGTTCGTTACTGAGCGCAGCAACTTAACAGCCCCATTTTAGTCTTGGTGGTGCTATCACTTGAACAATGTTTACCGGATGCATGCTACTTAATTTCGCGGTATATGTAATCTCCTATGTACTCCAGTCGTCTCATCCTTTTTTGGACGGAACATTCTACGTAACACCTTATTTACGAATACCTTATGACGTTGTTCAACCTTCAGCCTCAGCGGCCAAGTTTCACATTCGTAACGAACAGTTGGAAGGTTGATGGTTATATAATTTCTGAAAAAGACTCATTATAACAATTATTGACTATTACAAGACCTATTTGGCCTTATGGAATAGAACCTCGGGGCCATCGAATTCCTCTTGTATCCAATCCTTACAATCCCAAATCCTTCGTAAAATCCTTAATACTCCTATCTTTGTTACGAATAAAGTCATGTATAATGACCTCAATGCCCCATTTGTTGGTGATTTGCCCCGAACCCTTTTATATTGAATACAAAAAACCTTTTTTCCCACTCGAACCCACTAGTTTCGAGCCTATCTCTTCCATTCCCGATAATCCTCCGAGGCGTCTGAAAAGAAGATGGCCTCGTGACCTAATTTGAAATTGTTATTTGTGTACTACAAGTGGGTAGTTTATCTACTCGCCATTATGTATCATTTATGCCATTATGTTTACTTGTTGAATTCTTATAATAATGTTATAAATTTCGATAAATAATTTTTAAAAAAACAAAACATTTATTCCACTTTGGTTCATCACAATATTTAGATCACTAAGAGTGACACAAGTGCCTTCTGACAGACAAACTCTGAAACTAGGTCAATACAAATTTAATTAGTATTAAAGAGATATTTACCCATTCCTTTCATGATCCTAATTCAAAAACACGAAGTTTAGAAATACTAGTTTTATACGACGAATGTTCATTTGCCTTGAAAGACTGTAACTTTCGCTAATCAAGGACCGAGTTATATTAATGTGTTGTTTTGAATGTGCATGCAATGTTGTTTACCTTAGAATTTGCTTCCTGATTGTGTAGTCACAGGTGATTTAATGTAGATTAAAAAATAAAGAATTACTCACCTATAGATTATAAACTATACTCGCACTATCAACCCATATTGGGTTCCACGGATCCTTTCTTTCGAGACAATGGCTCCGAGATTCAAATCTGTTCCTTTTGATCAAATTCCGATTCCCATGATTAAGATCGGATCTTGACCCCGGACCGACATCAACCATATGCTCCCTGTGGTCGCTCTGCGGATTGTCCTTTCCAAATCCCAGCCCAAGAGCTCTGCGGTTTCTCTTAGGAATTCTTCCTCTCATGTCGGTAATTTCTATAATCCCCAGTCGACAGTTCCGATTAGGAAGAACAAAAAGAGGCTGAGAGGTTGAAGGGATTAGAGTCCCGGCTAGACAATGACTTCCACAAAGGGGCCGCCTCGGGGTGTCTTGGTCTTGTTGCCTCTGGGTCTTGGCTACCTGAGCCTTCTACCTGTCCTAGTCAGTTCATTAGCTCTACAACCACTTACCTCTTCTTTACACGCTTCTTATGTAAACATCAACAGTAATCCATCTTGTGCTCTCATCTAAGCGATAATTGTTTTGGTCGGTTTGCCTGAAATTAATATATACCTGATTTACCAGAGAACAAGAAAAAGGTAAATGAACTTCAGCCGTAAAGATGGAAATCGCAAGGAAAGTTCCAGTAGTAATCTTCAGTACCCATAGGCCATTCATTTTGTAGTACATATTTTTACTCTTCATCATATAGATATGATAAAGAGGTAAATCATGATATAGATAGATAGATAGATAGTTATAAATGCTCTTTTATCAATACATTATTTACAGTGTTTTTTCTTTTTTTTAACTTTAGTAACCACAGCATGGTACTTTATACCGTCTGTCGGGAGTTTGATTGAACTAATAAATAATAACAAAACTAAAAATAAATTACATTTTCTTTTGATATTAATAATTAAATTCTGAAATCATAATTCCTTGAAATTGAAATAATGAAAATTTCCTATATCGACCTGCATTTCTTACAAAATTATATAAACCTATAAAATTCTCCCCATCCAGAATATCTAGTAGTTTTTGTTTTGAGATCAGGTCATGTTTTAACTATTTTTTCTATAAGATTTTAAGACGGGACATACTGCCAGGAAGTAAAAACTATTTTCAATTTCTTTAAAATTACACAGTGACCATAGCTGAATATTTTGCGAATCAAATGGTTTGTAATTTAGATTCAGAAGTTCCCCTATAGATTTCATAACTAAGCTAAATTTTTTTTTGCTACTTTCAAATGGCTAAGGTACTCTATTGTTTTATCTAAAGAGCTATAGAGGCCGTGGTGTGTGCCTTCTGAAAAAAGCACGATATCCTTGCTTACTAAACAAAACATATGGCAAATATTTAATATATTAAAAAAGGGTATCTGTTGCGCTGGTTGTCACTTCGAGTTGAGTTACAACTTTTTATTCGTTTCATTTTTAATATTTTTCATAAATACAAGTTTTTGTATATAAATTCTTATACATACATGTATATAAGATATTTATAAGTATATAAATTCTTGAACTTTAGTGTGGAAAAGTGAATGCAATTATTGGTAATGAGTAAATTTCAGTAATCATTTCGTCATGAAATGAAAATTTTAACTAACTTTTCGATCTACAGATGATACATGCTTGTTGAAATGTCCATTTCTAGATGGAATGATTACCGGATATATATATATATATATATATATATATATATATATATATATATATATATATATATATATGTATGTATGTATGTATAAAACGGAGGAGAAAATATTCCGTATGTAGGAATACAAATTGAGAGCAACTGCTTATTCTGAATCCCTTCATCAAATGTTTCTTCTAGTTTCGACCCTGACGTTAAATTCCACGTTTCGCTGAACATGCTGCTTCGTCAGGGCATCATCTGAGATTCTGTTGGAGTATATTAAATTGGCAAAGAATTTGGTAACAAGGTCGAAACCAGAAGAAACATAGGATTAATCCATTCAAAATAATGGCCTAGGCAATTTAAGTGAGTATTTTACTATCTATTCTATTTAAGAATTTATTTTTTGCCCTCCATCAAAACAGTTTCCTTCTCTCAGAAATAATTATTGTTAGTAATTAATAGCAAGATACCAAAGACAATCCGAAGCAAAACTATGTCTCTCGAACACCCGTTCGTTATAACTTAAACAATATTACAACTAATAAACGTTTCAAATCAATTGCGAAGGCTGAGAGAGAACAGATCACCAAAATGCTGCCCTCAGGAAGTATAACTTACCGTAGCTCTAGGTGACAAATCTACATCTGTATGAGATCATACGGTGAGCGGGCTAGCACATTGTGTAGAGTTCTGCGTTGCTAAGCTGAAGTTCGCTGATTCAAATCCGACTGGGTTTGATAAGTAATGGTAAATTAAAACACCCACGAATGTACCCTGTGGGATCTACAGACCCTCCTGGGGCTCATCTAGCATCTATAAAGTGGGTATCCTTAGTGGGAAAAAAACCTGGTGGTTGAGGGTTACCTCGGACAAACGTTGTTTTTAATCTGAGCCCAAGTCTTTATTTTTTGCGAGATATGGCAATTTACTGGAATAATTTTGAAATTGAAATGATAACAATAATTTGGTTTCTTTGAGGTCAACTTATGGATTAATCATGAAAACAAGTTGAATTCACTTAAGCTCTACAAATATCACTTCTTATCAAGTAGACAGAAATCTATCGACCGGAAGTTAATTGATGATGTTTTTTTCAAAACTAAATATAATACTTCTACCTCATGTTTCTAGATAGTCTAGTTTCCATAACCTATTGATTTCACTCCATGAAATATGCAATTCTGTTTTATATTAATATTTATAAGTATTACAATACATCACAATGCATGTCAAAAGATGAAATTTTGTTTTAAAGGCAGAGTTAAATTTTTTTTTTTAATATCGTCTAGCCCGACCATTCAACTCCTAAAAGACTTCTTGTAATCCATTGATACGGTTGTTGGGACATCCTTCGAGTGTAACCTGACGGGCAGAAGCGGTCGCCGCGAGAAAGGGAATTAAGGATATCTGTGGAAACAAAGAGCGGAGGACGAAGGAGGACATGGCAGGATAAAAGATAAAGGATACAGGATAAGAGAAGATGATGAGCCATTGTGGTTGCGCTCCCGACGTACCCTCTGTCATGCTAATTCTGTTTGGACGACAAGCAGAGGTAATGACTTCGGAGGTAGCTGTCAATGGACAAAGCCTTCTACTTCTGTCGTTCTTTGCGGTGGCCCGACCAGTCTTGTTCAGGTTGTATTTATCGTATATACATTATTGTTATTTTAAACTGATACAATGGTTTCGAATAACCCTGCTTTGGTTTAAGAAAAAAAACCCGTTGTGATACCGGTAATTCATTATTTCTCAAGTAATTTAGGGTTTCCTTATTATCAGATAAACTTTCATAAATTTATAATATATTAACTTAATATTTTATAAATGATAAATAATAATCAACTTAATTATGGTAATATTACTAATATATTTATAATACACACGGGAGACACGGAACTCTGCTCTGACCAGTTGAGGCAACCCATGTCGGAACGCCTATAAAGTAAGTATAATACACAGTTTACGTGCTTTCTATTTTAACATTAAATATCTTCAGATTCACATAATGTTTATGTTAAGTTATTGAGTTAGCATATTATAAATTATGAATAATTATCTTAAAGTAATATTAAATATAGGTAAGGAAGTGGCACAGTCATAGAGCGGTGAGTACCGTGCCGAATTCTTAGGATCAAATCAGGCTCCTGGAAGATTTTATTGAATCTATTAACAACCCGGGATGGATCCTTTGGGATCTAGAACCCTCCTATGTTGTCCAAGAAACAGTAGAGTCTATACCACGTAGTGAACCCGACAGCATCCTTCCATCTTCCCTTCAGTCCTCCACGAGATCCACTTACTGCATCGGGTTTTCCGTAGGAAACTTCTTGCTGTCGTATCTTCACCCATCCTTATTATCCCATACTGAGTGCCACAGCTATCTGATCCGTTGAACCCTTACAAATTTTGGGAAACATAGGTCATCGTAAAGTGTGTACAACTCCTGTTTTTTCGGAATTGAAACAAGCCACTCTCCTATAAATTAGTCACAATATTCTTCTTTCGAACTTGTCAATACGCCCAGCTGATGTTATACTCAATATCAAGGTTTCCGATGCATATATCATGACGGGTCGGACGAATGTTTTATAGATTCTCAGCTCGGTTGTGCGACCCAGCAGTCTACTACTGTGTTAGATAAAATATTTAATTATTAAATAACATTGTATTAACCACTACTCTAATTTAGCCAAATTCTCATTAGATGACTACCCAAACATTCTTGTACACCAAACAAGATTAGCTTCATACTATCGTTCTCCAGCATTAATCCTTGCCATAATTAGGAGTAAATAATTTTCTTAGTTATACGACCATAACCTATGATGAGATGCGTTCACTATCCGGAGGAGGATCGCCCTCTGAAGGTATTTGCATATTCCGGATGTGCCTCCCAACTCAGGGAATAGCGGGACCGAAGATAAAGAGGAAAATCTCCGCCATGTGAAATGAAAGCCGTTCCACTGCCATTAAGATCTCTATCACCCTCCCCCCCCCCCACCTCAACCCCATCTTCCGGAAAAGTATACCTTTTTATGGAAAGTTTCCGGCCAATTTACCACCGCCCTCTATATATTATACATTCGACTTGCTTCCCCCTCCCTGATCACTTGCCCACTCTGGCGGACTTTAATTGAACGATTAGTAGCGCTGTTTATTATGTGAACTATTAGCACCAATTAAATGTGAGATAAAATCTTGAGGCATTTGTACAGGTCTCTCGTACGTACACGCGCCGGACGGAACGTGTTGGAGATGCTTGGCTTAGTATAAAATATTTATGCAGGTTAATTGTTGATACAGGAACTGGGTAATTACAACAATTATAATTGTATAGGTTGGTGGCAGGGTCTTAGAAGTTCACTTAAGTGATCATAAAATTAAGAATGCTGCCGTTCATACTTCACGGTTTTGCAGGATTATGTTTAAAATTTGATCAATAAATGTAAAATATATAAGCCGTCTGGTTTCAAAATCAGGTACATTTTTTATAAGTTCTTAATGTATTAGATGTTTCAAAACCGTCTAGATCCTCCAAAAATCAATACCAAAAGATTCCATTTCCTACCAAAAGTACTTACACATACATTATACTACATCCATTACATTAAAAGAAAAATGAAAACTTTTGCCTGTACATATATATATTGACTAAACTGATTTGTTTTTAAAAATGTCTATTTTATTTATTTATTTTTATGAATAATAAAAATATTATTAACCAATAAGCTAAAAAAAATATATAACCATAAGCTAAACAGATATTGGTATTTTCTGATGAAGATATATCAAGCATATTTTTTTATATATAATGGGATTTAAAAAAAAAAGAAGATCATAAAAAATTGTTAACTTTAGCAAAATAACGAAATCTACTGAAAAAAATGTGATATTGATTTTTTTTTTTTAATTGAATCTTCTTTGATCAGAACTGGCAAATTTTTGAAAATGGATGTAACCGATTTTGGAACCAAACGCCTCATATAATAGTATCATGGTCAATACTGCATTTTTAACTGTAAATTTGTCTATAGGCTTACATTTTTTAATTTAAATATCTTATTAATCCACTTAAGGGTTCTTACAACTATGAATGGTGCTAGTCGATACTTTACGGTATCAGAGAACTTTGTTTTAAATTTTATCATTAATCATAAAATATAAAATAATAAACAAATCATTATAACATTTCTAATTATACAAATCATCATCATCATGGATCTTGGCCTCCTCGACAATTTTCCTCCACTATGAACGATCTCCCGCTGGTCTTCTCCATGTTCTTACCCCCAGGAGCTTAACGCCTGCTTCCACAATTGTACAAATAGTGGATAAAATTATATTTTTATATTTTAATATATTAACAGTCTTAATAACTTCACATACCTAGGTATAGTGACAGACGGACCTGGAAAGGTAGACGCAGAAATATCAAACAAGATTGACAAGGCAAATGCAGCTTACTACCAGATATGTATCACTGTGGTGGGGAAGAGAAAGGCAGGCTAGGATGTCAAGCTCCGCATCTTCAAGACGGTCTATCTGCCTATACTTTTTTATGGAGCAGAGAGTTGGATATTAACAAACCGACAGGATAGCAGAATCACCGCTGCCGAAATGAAATTTCTCCAGAGAGCGACAGGGAAAACAAGGAGAGACCGAGTTCGTAATGAAAGGATTCGACAGAAATTGGAGATAGCCTCATTGAAACAGCTCCTGGAAACTCGCCAACTGAAGTGTTTTGGTCATGTTATAAGGATGGAAGACCACAGAGATCCTCTAAAGAATATGAAATATGTCCCAGATCGCAGAAGACCTAGAGGCCGCCTTAGGGTGTCCTATCTCAACTACAATGATCGACCCTGTAGGGCGAGGGGGAAGAACCTCCGACACGCCAGGAACCTAGCTAGAAATAGGGAAGAATGGAATTTTACTGCGTTCTCTGTATTGAAATACCAGCGCGAAATACTGGGATAAATGTAGCTTGTTTTATCTTTTAAATCGATGCATTCCCCTTTTTTCCATTTAAGTTTTAAAAAGTGCTGTATTTTGTATAACGGCTTAAAAAAGTCAGGAACAATTGTTTTTGATTTGCTAATTTAAAAAAAAAACTATAATTCAAATGGAACGACAAGGGCTTGATCAGTCAACAAAGTCGGACTAATGATCCGCAGCTAGACAATGCCGATGAAATAGTCATGATATGTATATAATATATATATATATAATGGAGGTCATGATTATATAGTCATAATATAATTATCATAAACATTAAAGGTTAAATTAATATTTTTAAACATTAAAATGCTTATTGACAGAACTATTGAATTATCACAAGCTTCAGTACAACAATAGCACAAATACTATCCCTTGGCTTCTCTCATACTCAATTTCGAAAAATTGTATCAATATTTTTAAAATAGTAATTCGATATATGTAAATAAGAATGATTTGAGATTTATCGGAACTTATTATTCGACATATGAATTGTTTGAAGACAGCTTGACTAAATCGAAAGTGGAAAGAGATGTTTTTTCCCCGTAAATTCTGGTCTACGTCAAAATCATTGCCCCCCGGTTCCGCTATTTTCGCATATCGCCTAATCTAATAACGCAGGGAGATATCAAAGTAGAGATCTGAAATAATTTCACGCTGAACCTCCAACCGCGGACAATGAGTCTCAAGTACCGCTAGAGCAGGAATTCGGAAGACTGGAGATCTTGAGGAATCACGATCAGCAAGATGAAGAGGGAGTCCCTATTTGCATTATTAGTGAATAATAGACTAAGGAATAAAATTTATTTACGTATTCGATCGATTTACGAACCTAGTAACTCAGTATGTATTAAGTACTGCACTTCCGATGTCGAAGTTCGAGGTAAGCTCTTGATGAACTGTTTAATCTTCAGATATATCTTCCAAGATACAAGATATTGATAGGCCTATAAAATGATGCAAACATTATCAATATTCGGATCATCCTCAAGATCGTAGTTGTAAGATTCATTGCGTTGGTTTTTACAGAACTTTCTTTTTTCTGAATCACATGATTCCAGTTGTTATATATCTACAGTCGTAGTGAATAAGTGGTTAAGCCGAATTTTCTGTGAAATAAGTTTCTTGTACTTAAGGAAGTGGAATCGTGCCATTCTCGAAATGTATAGATTGCTGAGCCACATTGGCTTGAAATTAAATTATTCCTTAGATTACAACCATTTCAAACCAAAAACAACGAAACTGACTCGATTCGGCTTTCCTTAACACGGTTAACTCTCTCTGGACAAAATTCGACTTAACCACCATGCACCAGGGGTGCAAATATTATTGAATCCAACGGATCTTCAGCGGAAATGTGAATGATCCACTTCCTTAGAGAAAACAATAGTTTACATACCATACAATGGGATAACTTTAGGACAGCGGGCAAATTTTAGTTTGTGGTGATTCCGTAATAGATACATTGTGTTGGCGCAGTCTGCAAACACGTGATTTGTGTAGGCCTCTACTGTTTACTGTCTTGCAGTAGTTTGGGGACCAGAGTACACTACTCTCGTTGTACGGCAAGGTTTCATTTCTTTCCACTATTTAAAAAAAATATATTGTTTTCATGAAACTTTCTCTTGTGGCTCAAGAACTGCAAACATCAGAATACGGCGTGTATACACACTAATTAATTTATTCTTAATTGTTTAGTATAAAAGTAATCATGTAATTAATAGTGTTTTGTTTCATAATCATTTCATGTAAATTGTAAATTTTCACCAATTGCCAGGGTAACCAAGAGACAGTCCCCAGAGTTACCCTAAGGCCTGTTTTTTCAGAATTGTATTGGACAATAATGCGTAGAAATGCAAAAAAACTCTTGGCACAAGGCCGTACAAAACAATGAATAACATTTACAAGAAGCCTTACTAGCAATAAAATAAGACACTATCGATCCGAAATTTTACTCCAAATAAGGAATACCAAAAAATACACACTCATTTTCCTTTCTGTTTCTAATATAAATAATGAGCCTACACAATATTGTGGAGTAACATTGGTGCAAATTTCCTGCTGTTTCTAACGGAATATGCACTATCCCATTGTTACAACAATCAACAGGGTACGAAGTGAGCAAACTATATTTTTTTAATAATTTGTTATTAATTGTTTTAATTTTTAAATATTTTATAGCCCTCTTACCATTTGAGCTTCCAATCCCGGGCAGGGCAAATCTTTGGTCTTCAAAATAAAAATATTTAAAAATTAAAACAATTAATAAAAAAAATTATAAATAATATAATGACGTAAGTCAACAATAACCTAATAAAAATAATGTTCAACGAACATTCTTCCTCGTTTATTCATCGGAAAATTGCGAGAACATGGGGATATGGGTTCGGTGAAGAAAACGGATTTGTCCTAGGTGGGTGGTGACCCCTGGTAGCTCAAATGGTAAGAGCGCTGCCACGGAGAGGTGGACGATCTGGGTTCGAATCCCGGCCGAGGGAAATCTTTTCTCTTCAAAATAAATATTTTATTTTTAGTTAAATACTCTTCTTCTAGAATTTGTTTTCCGCCACATTTTATTAGAGGAACATTAACCTTACATATTAATATTTTTTTTCAGCATTTTAGCTTTAAAAATAAAGATAGAACCAGTTTTTTTAAAAGAGTAATGACTCAATTAGACTCTTTAGGTAACTCATCAGTAGTACTTAGATTTATTTACTGATTTATTAAGGGTAATGGGATACCTTAATAGTAGCAGTATAATAAAAACAATCTAACATCTTTAACGATATGCATACCTAGAGAAGGATCGATTCTCGCCCTACATGCCAATAAGGAACCGTTACAAAAAAAAATTAAATATCCAGTAAAAGGAATTCTAACCATTAAACTAAAATTTGATTAAAAGAAATTTTATAACTCTTGCTCAGGACGCAAGGTGTCTCCAGTTTCGAGCATGTTGTTGATGCGAACCCATAAGTTCATCCCTACCAAAATTCGGCTAAAGCCTGCTAAAGAAGTTTTCACTTTAAAAAAATACCTACAGGTTTTATTCACTCTCAGCCTTTACTCTGCACACTTTTTAGGTGCTTTGTCAGTTGGACTTGAAGGTTATTGGGAAACCTTAATAGTAGCAGTATAAAATCTGTACATGCATGCCTGGAGAAGGATCGATTCCCGCTTCACATGCCAGATTGGATCACTAAGGAACCATTACAAAAACCCAAGTGAATCCAGATTGTAACGTTATCCTATCCTAAAGAACCATCGCCTTCCTCGTTGCGATCATGTGAGAATTCGAAGGCGGAGTTAACTCAGCGATCTCATCGCGTAATTACCTGTAATTAAGGTAATTAGAGTTACCTGTGGGAGATTGCGGAATGTATTTGCATACAGTGGATACAGTTGCGTGCGTGTCGCAAAGCGGCTTCACGCGTATCACAACACGGCGCCATTTGAATACTGCCATATTCCGTGAGTCGTGACGATATTAATTATGGAGATTGCTCCAGTTAAATTATTTATTTCTTCTACTAATCTGAGTACTAGAGCGCGACGAAGCTCCCAGAGCGCTCTGTGTACCCCTACATTATTCAAGGATCCTTTTCTTCTATTTTTCCCCCTTTCTTCTTTCCTAACCTCTGAAGAACATGATATATCGATGCAAATGCACCGTGGATATGCAAAGGTGGAAATGCATGCACTTGTAGGCACACACCTCGGTTCCCTTTGCATATCCCACTCCGTCATGCGGAGGAATGCCCATTTAAGATACGGAAACAGATCTAGTTGAATTATTCAACTATCGATTCTAAATTTGAATTCTTTTCACGTTAAAACCGTGCATTCATAAGGAGACACTTGTAGACGCGTGTTCCTCAGTAACAGAAATTGATTTTAGATGTTTAAATTCTAATTACTTATACCTTTATAATATTGTCAGTTAAATTTATAAAATCATATTTCAAAGGATGCAGTATCTGGAACTTTGCCGAGGTCCAATCAATACAGAACATAAGATGACCTGTTTTTTAGAGTTATACGTCATTACAGAAGATCATGAATTCAATCAATTAAAGTGTTTTTCTTCTTATTCTTTATATATATATATATATATATATATATATATATATATATATATATATATATATATATATATAAGTTATGACAATATTTGAAGGATTATGGGTTGTGTTTATGTTAGGATTAAGTCTCTGTTGATTGTATGAAATGTAAACAAATATATCTATAAATACTGTAGCTTAAGGAAAATAAAGTTAGTCTTTTACTATCAGCGCGAGTGTTTCTATGTCCCTTATCCTTTTATTTCAAGTGTTCAGTCTAATTATAACTGGTGCCGAGAACCAGGACGTTAATTGTGCTAAAATCCGAAGTAATTAACAGTTAATTTCGGTAACCCATATCTCAGAACTATGGTTGACAGTGACGAACGGGCAAAGTACGAGTATCAGCTGGCTCAAGCGCAGGTTGAGAGGAATAAATTAGAGTCCCAACTAGCGAAGGTGTCCGAACGAAGCAAGGTCGCGGGATTGAGACTCAAGCTAGTGAGTACGAAGGGCTTTCTAGCGTTTTAGTACGGTTACCGGCGACGACGGATGAAGCCGAATTAGAACGGATCTTCCAGGAATTCAGTATACCCGACCGTACTCTGCACATTTTCGTAGGGAATCGCGTTATCATGGGCAAGGTACAGCGATTATGGCGACAGGAAAGGATTGGGGTGGGTTACTCAATCGTTCGATGTTTACGCCAGGTGGAGACAATTACTACCGCAGCGGCTCAAAGACAAATCGTGGCCGATCATCATGAGGGGAAAACCAATCATCGCGGGGTAGAGGAAACGTTGAGAGCCTTGAAAACGTTATATTTTTGGCGGGAAATGGGACACACCGTTCGGGAGTACATCGCGCAGTGCTCGGTTTGTCAGCGGGCTAAGTATGAACGCCAACCCCCCATAGCGGAACAAGTGGTCACGCCGACGCCGATTGAACCTCTTCGATCGATACAAGCGGACCTATATTCCTGTGAAGGTCAATCATGGGTGACCATGGTCGACACCTTCAGTAAATTAGCAATGGCCTATCCGGTTGCGGAGAAGACGCCTGGGGCAATTTGGGAAGCTATAGTGCAATGGTGTGCGACCTACGGGGTACCGGAGGAATTCGTGTCCGATTGTGGGAGGGAATTTAACAACGAGCTAATTCGCGACGAGAGTAAAGGGTTGGGGATTAATTGGCGATTGAACACTCCACACCACGTTAAGGGCAGGGGTGCTGTGGAACGGTTACATAACACGCTGGGGGAGCATATTCGGCTACTAAAACTGGGCCGTAATCTAGACCCGTACACGGCAATGCCGCGCGCAATTATTGCCTATAATAATACAATCCATACCGCTACAGGACTAACACCGGTGGAAATTGTTTTCGGACAACAACGTCGTGATCGTGGGGACTTGCTTACGAGCAATCAGACTGGATTGAGCACGGAGATCCGTCGGTTACGGGACTTACAGAGAAATCGTTGGACTACAGTTCGGGATAGACTGGTTCGCGAAAAGCAAGTGAGGGTTGCGAAGGCAAATCAGAGGCACGCCGGTTTTAGAAAAGGACCGTTGGAGTTGGGGACAGTGGTATACCGCCGACTTCGAACAGCGCGAAATAAGACCGACGCAAGATATGAAGGGCCCTACAGAATAATTACCATCAGGGAACACAATTTGTTCACAATTCGCGCCGTAGAGTACCCCTTTAAACTGCGGACAGTTCACCTCGAGGAATTGAGGATTCCTCATCTACGGTCACAATCACGGTCAGAGTGCGACGTTCAGAGGTGAAAAGTTGTGTATCAAAATTCAGTGAAGCTAATTATTTTGGTTTTTTTTTTTGTTTGTTTTTCAGGACTATGATACTATGTACTTGTATAAGCTTTTGTTTTATTTCATTCTAACATGTCTGTATTTAACTTTAAGGATGTTTATTTTCTTTGTTTTGTTTTGTTTTTTTTTGTTTTTTTTGTATATAGTTCCTCCTGTCGAAGGAACTGGAGGGGGGCAGTTATGACAATATTTGAAGGATTATGGGTTGTGTTTATGTTAGGATTAAGTCTCTGTTGATTGTATGAAATGTAAACAAATATATCTATAAATACTGTAGCTTAAGGAAAATAAAGTTAGTCTTTTACTATCAGCGCGAGTGTTTCTATGTCCCTTATCCTTTTATTTCAAGTGTTCAGTCTAATTATAACTTATATATATATATATATAGTTAAAAGTTACTAATTGATCACCAGGTTTTTAAAAAGAAACTTTATTTTGAATGATGTACAAATAAACAGTAAGCTAACACAATATAAGAGTAACTAGTCGGTCAAGTGACGAAAATCAAGAGAGCGAGGAGCCTCCGCTCCAGGCTTAAATAGGATCTGTTATTGATGACGTTAATTTCTAGAATTGTTTACTTGGTAGCCACCTGCCAACTGCAGCTGCATCTAAAAGTGCATAACAATTCTAGGAATTAACTATTATTTTAAGAATTGTTTACTTGGGTGCCACCTGTAACTCCACCCTACCTTAAGTTTTGAACTCCGGTCAAAACAAACAATATTGACATATTGATAAATTGGATACATAATAGTTTTTAAAATAAACATGATACATTGGTCAAAATAAACATAATACATAATAATTGTAAAATAAACATGATAAATGGAAAAATAAACATGATACATTAGTCAAAACTAGTTTGGTATAATCTACTTAATATCATTCTATGATTATCTACAGGAATGGGTACTGTTGGAATATTAGGTATGGTTGACTTATTCTGTTGAAGATATTTTCGTTTATACATAAAAATAATAATAATAATTATGAAAAGGATTATGAAGAAGCCTACACCATAAAAATAAATATCGTTGTCTCTTACAAATGTAAGCACTTCCAATGGTGGTATAGTATAATTATGAGTAAACATAATTGTGGTGTTTAAAAGTACAGAGCTATAAAATGGTTCTATTACAGAATTAAAATTATGAACATAAATTTTATTAAATTGTGGGAAACAGTCCTCTTTACTAATACTAATTAAGCTAACAATAGGTAAAAACATACTATTATTCTTACAATCTAATATTTTATTAATATTTACAGTAATATATTGTTTAATAAATTCAACATATTTGATTGTGCTTAGATTTCTTTGTATTAATTGACAATTTTCCAAGTTTCCATTTTTAATAATAAATTGTACGCATCTAGAATTTGTCTTTTTGATATTTAAACAATAATAGTCGTCAATTAATATACATTGTCCAGTATACAAATTCTGTCCTTGTTGTAGATATAGATCATGAATTAAATCAATTTCAAATACGGTTTGGTTGATCACCTTTGGTATTGGTAGGACATAATATCCTTTATAGGAGTCATCATCAAGTGGTAACTTTATGAATGTGTGAATTATATTGTTTTGTGTTGAACAAAAGATTTTACTGTTTGTCCATAGGACTTCTGAATTATTAGATATTAATTTTATTGTTTCAGGCAAGTTTCGTAAAACATCGGTCATTAAGTTAGTATGAACTATCCCTAGTTTACAAAATTCTAAAGATAATGTTAAACTTTTAATTTTATTTAATAGAAATATAATATGTATGTAAAAATCATAAGCATTGTCATTTTGTTCTAAGGTATTAAAATTGTGTCTGTTAGTCATAAAATTTTTATTAATGGTCTGTATATCTTTCTTATAGTCTTCTATAATTTGTTTGTTGATATTGATGGATGTTTCAATGTTGTGTTCAATTTTGAAATTGTTCTTTTCTTCATTTGTTATAATTTGATCATAATATGCTTTATCATCAGCATCCATGTTTCCCGTAATCCAACTAATAACGTTTCCTAATCCGTTTATGAGTCCTCGTTTATGACGATTGTTAAATTCTTTAAAATACATTAGATTAAGTTGGTCAGTTGCGTCATTTGTTAAGTCATGTAGGATATTATACATCCTGTGATCCTTGAAATTAGTCAAATGAATTTTTATATTTCTAATTTCTATTGCTAACAAACTTAAATTGTAAAAATGATATGTCTCATAAAATTGATTAATAACTTTAATGTTGTCAATTGAGTAGTGTAGCAGTCCAGGGGAGTTAGTCAGATCTACTACTTTGATCGTCAGAGTCTTCTGAAGAATAGTCAGTAACATTAACACGTAATGAGTCTTCATCTGAAACAAAATGTTTCTTTCGTTTACGTTTGTTAGGTTTCCTAATGTTATCTACATGTGTCGTCAATTGTCTAGCTCCTTGAACTAAAACATTTATTTTTCGAAATTTATCTCTACTTTTTATTTTGGACTGAGTATTCTTAATAAATTCTTGATTAGTTAGTTCTGGTGGGTCTTCGCGATTTTTATTTAGTTTATCTGTGCGTTTTTCTTTTTCTGCATTTATTTTTGTGTGTGTTAACTCATGTAATAATTTTAAATCGTTATGGTATTTTTGTACGTATAGTTCCGTAATATTAATATCCGTTTGTTTATTATTATCTTGTATGATTCCGAAAGTTATTTCATTTGGAGTTAGTTTTAAATTTGTATTTAATGTATTGTTGTATGCTGAGACTGCGATTTTTAATTTTTGTTCAAAAGTATGTTTTTTCTTTTCGTGTGAAATTAATCTTAGCAATTCTGTCAATGTTAGATGTACTCTGTTAAGTAAACCTAAAGAATTGGAATGATTAGTAGATGTGTAATGAAGAGTTATATTATTGTAATCACAAAACTGTTTAACTAGATTGTTCTTCATCTCTGTACCTTGGTCCAAAGTGATCTGTGTTGGTGTTGGGAAGTATGTTAGATAAGTTTGTAAGCTGTCGCAAATATTTATGGCATTGTGTGCAGGTATTGTTTGCGCGAATAGTCTTTTTGAAAATGTGTCTACCGATGTAAATATGATTTTACTTTCAAATTTTAGAATGTCAATCATTAGTTGTTGAAAAGGTTTCTCTGGTGTAGGAGTTAGTTGGTATTTTGTTTTGATTGGTCTTCTATCGTATTTAGCTTGTTTGCAAATTTCACATTTGTTTATGTATTCAGTGATTTTGTCTTTCATGCTCGGGAAGTATACTTGTTTTTTTAACTTTTCAAATGTTTCAAATATTCCGCGATGTTTAGTTTTTCCTAAGTGATAATTTTCGATTGTCTCCAATTGTTCGTTTAATTGTTTTATATAACTGTACTTCTTTCTATTATTTATAATATAATTTTATATTTCTGTTTTTAATTATTATTCTTATTCTATCTTTATCTTTCAATGAGATTATAGTATCATTATTGTAATGAATACTTTTATTGAAACTTAATTTTAATTATGTTAAATGTAATTAATATTTGTAGTCCGATTCCTGCCGTTTGTGTCGTATAATATTCTATCCGATGTTTAATACTCTACAATTTTTTTCTAACCTTACCCCGAAGGTAATTGCGCACATCCGTGGGCTGACTTTTAAATAAAATCTGAAGTAATCTCGTAGTTTTTCCTATATCTAATTTATTTATTTTTGATTTTTGCTTATTTATTTTCTTTTGAATTTTTATATTATTGGGGTACTTTTCCATTTTCTTATTAATACTGTAATGTAAACTAATCGATGGTTTTGATTTAAAGCAAGCGGACAAGTTGGTGCTTCGTTGACCTGTCTTTTTCGCGTTTTTAATTTTATTATTCTCTTTTAATATTTCTGATTTTTTGTAACAATTTGTTTGTAATGATTCCGAGATTGGTTTAGTTAATTTTACGTTCCCATTAATATCTTGTTGATAATACCCAGACTTACCCGAGAACTGTCTTGTCGACATTTTATCAAGGGGTATTGGGGAATTACTTATCGTTTCTATCATTTTTGGGTCGGTTTTTAAACTATCTTCGGCAATTACAATTTCATTACTTGCTACATTATTTATTTCTTTATTTTCATTACTTCTTATATTTTTTGTTTCCTTATTATTATCAATTAAATTACTATTTATCCTAGTTTTTGTTTCCTTGTTTTCGTAGATTATATTATTACATATTGTTGCTTTCATTTCCTTATTATTTTCGATTTTATTATTATCAACTAATATTTCTTTATTATCGTCGATTTTATTAGTTCTTTTATTTTTATAATCTATTATTCGTGGTAAATTAATATTATCCGATTCGCGATTTAATTCGTATTCTATATTAATTTTTGTTTTGTCCGTTTCGTCTAAACCCGATCCGGCGGTTTGTCGGGGTCTTGGCCTAGTCCTAAAAAATTTTCGAACTTCGTTTCTAGAGTGCTTAATTTGTCCGTTAGTTTTTGTATAATTGCGTCTTTGTCCTCGTCAACTAGATGGACGCGGTTAGATACGGTACGCATGGATACTGTTTGGGACTCTCCCAATTTTTCTACTGGTGGTTGAATTGCTTTTTGTTTCCATTGACCCGATGAGGGTTTGTTAAAGAAACGGTGTTGATCCTGGGGATTCCATGATTGATTATGAATTGGTTTTGTATAATTATAATTTTGTTGGTTATAATTTTGATGGTTATAATTTTGATGACTATAATTTGGATTATGATAATTTGGTTTATTAGAATTTAGATGACTATAATTTGGATTATGATAATTTGGTTTACTAGAATTTGGATGACTATAATTTGGATTATGATAATTTGGTTTATTTGACGTATAGTTATTAAATTTAAAATTAGGGACGTAATTTTTACCCTTATAGTTCGAATGTGATGGTTGTTGTTTTTCCTTTTTATAACTTTGTCCGTAAAGTCTATGCACAATATGAGAAGCAGTATTGCGCAATATTTCGTCAATATCTTCTAAGGTATTAAATGTCATATGATATACAAAGTCCGTCAGTTGTGGATTGAGATTATGTACCGCGTGATGAGAAATCTGTCTGTCGTAGCGAGACATTTCGGATGCCTTGTCAACAATTTCGGGGTCTGCGTAAACCCTAGCGTATAAGTCACATCTCTTTTTGCCTAATCTGTCAAGGTAGTCATGGGGGTTTTCGTTCGCGTATGATTTTATACTAAGAATTTCACCTATTAATTGTTCGCGAGTTCTAGTATCTTGATATTTCCGTTTTAGGAATTTTAAAATGTCTTGTACGTTACTAAATTCTTTGTCGTAAGTGGCAATTTTCGCCTTGCCTTTTAATTTAGTTAATAAAGTTAATACTAATTTTGAATGATTAATTTCTCTAAATGTATTGTCTTCTTTACAATATAGTTCATAGATAAAGTTAGTATTTCTGATAAAATCTACCAATAACAACGGGTCACCATTGTATTCTGGTATTAATTTAAAATCATGATCCTTAATTTCCATATTGGTCATTATAGTTTCGTTTAATAAAAAATTGTCTAAGTTTTCAATTGTAAGTGGAGTAGAATTGTTAAGTTGTCGAAGTTGGTTTAATCTTTCCGTTAAATTTGGCATATAAATGAAATAAACTTAAAGATAAATTATAAAATAGTAATAATAATAAATTTAAAATTTGGAATAAAAGTAATTGTAAAAAAAAATGAATTTAAATTTAATTATAATTATGTTAACTTAAAATTTACTTGACTAATCTTCAGTGAAAAAAGTTTATCTGGAGATCTAATAGTTTTAACAAAATTTGTTCAATCTTGGGTGAAATATTTGAAAATATTCAGAAATCTGGATACCTCTGTAGTCGTGGAGAACGCTTGCTGTACCTGTACACGCAGTGGCAATTCTTCCTCAAGACGGAGAGTAGTGGTCTTGCTGCTTCTGGGGTGGTCTTCTCGACTCTGTCCAAAAGCTCCCGCAATGTTACTAGAATGTATCGAAATCTGCCCAAGTCCCTGTGTTCGAGCGCCAGTTAAAAGTTACTAATTGATCACCAGGTTTTTAAAAAGAAACTTTATTTTGAATGATGTACAAATAAACAGTAAGCTAACACAATATAAGAGTAACTAGTCGGTCAAGTGACGAAAATCAAGAGAGCGAGGAGCCTCCGCTCCAGGCTTAAATAGGATCTGTTATTGATGACGTTAATTTCTAGAATTGTTTACTTGGTAGCCACCTGCCAACTGCAGCTGCATCTAAAAGTGCATAACAATTCTAGGAATTAACTATTATTTTAAGAATTGTTTACTTGGGTGCCACCTGTAACTATATATATATATATATATATATAGTTACTTGGGTGCCACCTGTAACTATATATATATATATATATATATATATATATATATATATATATATATAAGTTAAGTGGTGTAAATAGAGTTAAGATAATGTAAATAGACCATAGGTTAAGTCAATAGTATTAAGATTAGATTATTATAAACATTGATGTAGCTATATATACTAGAGAGAGATAAATAAACTCAGTTCTATTCTGAATACCGTGCTGTGTGTTGTTACTCTGCCCTAAAAACCCCTTTTTTTTAAGGGTTTATTTCAGTCTAATCGTAAGTGGTGCCGAAACCCGGGAGTGTTGTTCATTATCGTTCGTTAAAAATAGAAAAGTTAATACTATCACATGATGGGTGAATCGGACGAGTTAATTAACGAACGTGCCAAATTTGAATTTCAGCTAGCTAAAGCGGCGGAAGAGCATGCGCAACTAATGGCCCAACTCACGGAGGCTAAGAAATCAGCACAAATTGAACTTGTAAAAGTACGGACACAAAATTCGGCCTTCATTCATGAGGTCATTGGCCAGTTGGAACCGTTCACTGGTACAGTCGGTGATCTAGACCATTTTATAAAAGGCGCTGATCAAATTATGACGCTTATATCTTCCCGACAGGACAACGGGACTATCTTCGAATCAGATGTGAAGATGTTAGAAGCAGCATTAGTTGGTCGTATCTCGCGACGTATCTTGAACGCCATACAAGGCGATACGACCGTTCAGTGGAACATTTTAAAGGAGCGGTTGAAGAAGCTATATGGCGGCGGGCGATGGACGCCGGAAGAGGATGTGTTTTATTTGGTAAAAGCGAAACGGAACCAAGGACAATCAGAGGGCGAGTTTGCGGAGAAACTTTTGGTCCTCTATAATAGGGTAGTAGAGAAAATGATCGAGACCTTCGGTCAAGAGGAGGGCGGCCGTAGATTGGAATTCGTTCGCGGTCTCCTTAAAGTGCAGCTAAATCACTATATAGACAGACCAGGGTCTCTACCACGCGATAGAGACTTTGTAGAATGTTCGCATGATTTAGTGGATGCACACGACAGAAATAAAGCTAGGCGAGAGAAGTGCGAGGGTGAATGGACCGAGGTGAGGTCTACAAGAAGACAACATAAAAGCCCAACCAGGCGCAGCAATAAGTTCTTCGAAAATCGACCTAGCAGAGGATCGGAGGAGAGGAAAAAGCGGTCGGAGCGACGTTGCTATGAATGCAATCAAACAGGACACGTAGCAGCTCAGTGTCGGTTCACTCGATGTTTTGAATGCGGCAGACAAGGGCATGTAGCGAGAGAGTGTCCGAGACGGAAATCAGGAGGGAACAGGAGGGAACCTCAACCCGAACCGATGGAGATCAATAATCAGGACTGGCGAGACTCACAGACACGCAGAAGGAGCGGAGGCAGAGGCTACTATCCCAGTGGAGAATCTTCAGGGGAAGAAAGTGTAAGATCGGGGCGCAGCACGCCGGCTCCAAGTAGACACGAGGTGAGTAGAAGTAATTCAGGGAGGGGGGGTCCCTCTGGGGTCACAGTAGTAACGAGACAACCGCGTTCTGATTGAGGGTACGGTAATGAGGGGGGCAACCTTGCGAGTGATCTAGAGATTAATAATACCGGGAGAAAGGGAAAATGGACTAGGTTGCCCGTGGCGAAGTTAGAGGAATCGGGAATGTTTTTTCTCTTGGACACAGGGAGTACAAACTCAATAATTAGTAAGAATGGGGCAGTGAACTTGGGTATATGGGACGCGCGGAAACATTGTGAATGTACGATCTCTACGGTTAGCGGGTGTACTAAGACCTTAGGAGAGGTTTATCTTGACCTCAGTGAACTAGCGGGACAAGTTGGAAAAGTTAAAGTACATATCGTGGAGAAACTCATGCCGGGTTATGATTTCATTTTGGGGTGCGATATTTTGCGGAAAACGGGTCTCCAAATGCGGGTGAAAAAACTGATGTGGCGGTATCAAATTGGTAAGGTTCACTATCAAACGGTCACAACAAATGAGAAAGGTGGTATCGAAATCGGGGCAGTGGAATGTGAGAGAGGACCGGTGGACCGAATTGTAAGTCGTAACCTTGAACTATTTTACAGGGAAAATGAAGTTCTACCGACTACGGGGAAAACGGTCCATAAAATCGTCCTCAAAACGGACACTCCCGTCTACGTAAAGGACCGACGGTACCCCCAAGCAATGAGAGAGGTTATTGGGAAACAGCTCCAAGAACTGCTACAACAGGGAATCATTAGACATAGCAATTCGCCTTACAATAGTCCGTTATGGGTAGTGGAGAAGAAAAGTGAGCCAGGCGACAACGCGAAGCAGTATAGAGTAGTAGTAGACTATCGGAAACTCAACGAGGCTACCAAAGATGAACGGTACCCACTTCCTAGGGTCGAGGACATCCTGGATCGACTTTCGGGGGCCACTATATTCAGTACCTTGGACCTTAAAAGCGGATACCACCAGGTTAGAATGGCCGAGGAGGACATCGGTAAAACAGCCTTTTCATGGGAACGAGGGCACTACGAATTTGTTCGAATGCCGTTTGGGCTAAAAGGAGCTCCACTTACCTTCCAAAGACTCATGGACGAATTTCTGCGGGGGTTGGGAGAGGAATACTCGCAGGTTTACATGGACGACTTGATCGTGTTTAGTCGAACGGAAGAGGAGCATGTGAGACACTTAGCGCGAGTTTTCAACAGGCTACGAGAATTTGGTCTCAAGTTATCCCGCGGGAAGTCGAAATTCGGTCTGCGCGAAATTAAGTTTTTAGGCCATGTTGTTTCGCAGAATGGAGTTCAACCGGATCCGGAGAGGGTTAAGGCGATACAGGAAGCACCATTACCCACCAATATTCGCGGGATTCGTCGATTTCTAGGGATGGTTAATTATTATCGCAGATTTATTCCGGGAATTGCCGAATTAACCCAACCTCTGACCGAAATTTTACGAAAAGGAAAACGATTTTGTATAGGTTCGAGCCAAGCGGAAAGTATCCGGCGATGTCGCGAAATCCTGACCACGAAACCGTTACTAGCCTTTCCGGACTTTCAGAAACCGTTTAAGGTCACAACAGACGCGAGTGAAGTGGCTATCGGGGCGGTGTTATCACAAGATTTCGCAGAGGGTGAGAAACCGATCGCGTATGCGAGCCGCAAGTTGAACGGGGCGGAACAGAAATACAGTGCCATAGAACGGGAACTCCTAGCGGTAGTGTGGGCGGTGGAATATTTCCGGCCGTATGTGTATGGGAGGAAGTTTGAGCTAATTACAGACCATAAACCACTCATTTATCTAGGTACGCTTAAAGAATCCTCAGCAAGGGTGTCGAGATGGAAAGAACGGCTGGCGCCTTATACCTTCCACATTATCCATAAAAAGGGAGTGGAAAATGCTGTCGCAGACTGGTTATCCCGGGATCTTGTCATCAACGCCATAGAAGAGGGGGAAGGAACATCTGCGGAGCCCTTCGCGCTACGGTATTTACGGGAATGGTCGGAAAGTGGGCCGGAAATCCCTTTGGTTCGACAGGTGTCAGAAGAGAGCGCGGCGTCGACGGAGCGTCCCCGAGAATTACCAGAGATTGATGAAATTATTAATGACAAACGTTACCAGCTTATATTCAGGTCCACACAGAATCCCGGATTAGTCACAAACGCCAGTTCGTATGAGGGATTATCAATCATTTTAGTACGCACCCCCGTGACTATTGAAGACACCGAAGTTGAACGTATTTTCACGGAGTTCGGCGTTCCGGGTCGTAGTTGTTACGTCTACGTAGGGAACAGGGTCATTGCAGAAAAATTAAAACGGCTGTGGCGACAGGAGAGGATAGGGGTAGGATACTCGTTGACGCGGTGCTTACGGCATGTTGAGACGATTTCAGATCCTGTGGTACAACGCCAAATCGTTAGTGACCATCACGAGGGCAAAACGAATCATCGTGGAATTGAAGAGACCTTACGCGCGCTCAAGTCTTTATATTTTTGGAAAAATATGAGTCGTACAGTAAGGGAGCACATAACACAATGTTCAATTTGTCAGAGGGCTAAGTACGACAGGCAACCTCCGGTCGCGACACAAGTAGTTACACCCACTCCGTTAGAACCTCTTAAAACGGTACAAGTTGATCTCTATTCCAATGAAGGACAGTCATGGCTTACGGTAATCGACATCCTCAGCAAACTAGCGATGGCGTATCCCGTAGAGGAAAAAACTCCGGGCGCTGTATGGGACGGGATTCTTAACTGGTGCGCAAGTTATGGGGTACCTGAGGAAATCGTGTCAGATTGTGGTCGGGAATTTGACAACGCTTTGATTCGGGAAGAGAGCAGAATGTTAGGGATCAATTGGCGTTTCAATACCCCACATCACATCAAAGGTAGAGGTGCGGTTGAGCGACTTCACAATACCTTGGGGGAGCACCTTCGGTTACTCAAATTAGGAAGGGAGCTGGAACCATATGACGCCATGCCGCGAGCGGTAATAGCGTATAATAACACTATACACTCAACAACGGGATTGTCTCCGGTAGAGATTGTTTTTGGACAAACGCGTCGTGATAGGGGGGACTTGATTACCGTTAATAATAACGAGCTCAAAGCTCAGATTGCTCGGACGCGAATGCAGCGTCGGGCAACATGGGAAAGGGTACGTGCGAAGTTACTTCGGGAAAAGGAAGTCAGAGTGATCAAGGCTAATCAGGGGGCTAGGGTATACACGAAGGGGCCACTACCCCTGGGGACCATAGTTTACCGCAAATTAAGGACGGCGCGGACGAAAACAGCAGCGAGATACGAGGGACCATATAAAGTTATTGCCGTTAGGGAAAATAATTTATTCACAATTAGGGATGCGAATTATCCGTCCAGGGTACGCACTGTCCACTTAGAAGAACTTCGAATCCCTCACAAAGTGTCTCAACGCGAGCCGGAAGGCGCGGCCCAATAGTAGTAGTAAATGTGCTAGGTATACTTAACTTTTGTGCGACCAAAAATTGTAAGATCCTATATGTTTTACTTTTTAATTCCAGTTATTACATTATTTTATTTTATTTTGTTTTATTTTTAAGTACGGTAATAGAAGTTTCGTAGGGCCTAACGTTTTTCTGTTATAAAGGTTATATTATGCTTTTATTGTCACTGTTTTAGGATCTAGTAAGTAAGTTATGAATTTTTTTTGACTTTTTTTTTTTATATATAGATGTCATTTTTTGTTTTTAGGAGTGTTTTGTGTGTTTTAGTTCCTCCAGGAGAAGGAACTGGAGGGGGGGAGTTAAGTGGTGTAAATAGAGTTAAGATAATGTAAATAGACCATAGGTTAAGTCAATAGTATTAAGATTAGATTATTATAAACATTGATGTAGCTATATATACTAGAGAGAGATAAATAAACTCAGTTCTATTCTGAATACCGTGCTGTGTGTTGTTACTCTGCCCTAAAAACCCCTTTTTTTTAAGGGTTTATTTCAGTCTAATCGTAAGTTATATATATATATATATAAATATATTTTTTTTTAGACGCCAAATTATTACATTATACTGTAAAATTCCACGTTTTTATGTGTGCTAGTATTCTCTGGATATGTGTTTTGATTATTTCAGTCGCATATTCATTATTCTGATCCTATTACTATTAAAAAAGTCTATTGTATATATCAGCGATTCCTAAAGTGTGCGCCGCGGCTCCCCGTAATAGTGCTTGTATTGTATATGAGACTTTCAGGAATCGCATAGCTCGAAAATTAAAAAAAATATTTTTCACATTTTTACTCGTTTAGTCAAAAAATTCTTTATGCTTCCAATACTTCTTGTTCGGAACCAGGCTAAAATAATGAGAAATAAGGTTGCATGACAAAATTTCTTGACTAAACGCGCGAAATCTAAAAATACCAATTCTGGAGTTACCCTCTTTTGACTCTTTAAGTCTCACCTAATCATTCAATGCTCTTTGATTAAACCGACCAGACATTTCACCATCGTTAATATTGTTTCATAATAATAGGGTGCATAAAAAAAAAATGACCGTTTCACATTCTCCATGGAGAGAAGATGGGACCAACAGTATCTTTCGACACACCACCCTCCCTAGCAAGTTCGCGAGTACTTGTGGACAGATTTGACTCAACAGCTAACTTCAAAACGTCATCAATATCCATTAATGGTCGCCCGGAGCCATTCTTCCATTCCAGCGTTGTATCTCCACTGCTAAATGTTTCAAACCAACGCCGCGCAGTGCGCTGGTCAAGGACACCTTCCCCTTCATATTTAATAATTTCACGAATTGCTTCAGGGGCTGTGAAATTTTGTTTCCAGTAATGTCTTAAAATTCTTTAAAGGGATTATTAAGTTTTGGTAAATAATAAATAGCATTAAAATATTTACAGACTTATGAACTCTGGAATTTGCAAAAACAGTCATTTTGTTTGATACACCCTATTATTTCCTTTGCCGGTTCAGGCTTCTTCAACTCTTACTAGACAAACGCTCTAAGCTCTCAATCAATTTCAAAAGACTCATTCATATACATGAATATTATTTGACCTATTTGGATTTAAGGAGTAGAGCTTTGGGGCTCCATTAACCCAGCGAATAAATACCCTCTCGTATCCATTCCTTACAATTCAAAATCAATTGTAGAATTTTCAATGCTCCTTACTTAGGTACAAGTTCATTTATATCATTAATAATATTTACTTGTATTATTACAATACAGATGTAAATTTCAATAAATAAATAAAATAAAAAAATAAAGTTTCCCACATATTAAAAGATTTTGTCTTTCGGATTGTTTTCTTTTTTTTACATTTTTACCTGTATCGATGTAGACTCCAAGTGCCGCTAACAACTGTTAGAGTTAAATATTTGGAATGAATCAGAAGGCCTCGAGCAATGTTGGAGTATCTGGGTTGGAACAAAAGTTACTAGGAAAATTATTTTAATAAGAGAAATAATTTTAATTGACCTACCTAAATCTATCTCAAATACTGACGATGACGTCATGTATTCATGTTGTGAATATGGTCCAATAAATTATTTCACAGTTAGTTATTGACGTCAATTTAAACAAAGAAAAAAAGTTGTACCGCTATAAACCATAAAATATCTTGTTGAGTTCAATGCACGCCAGGATTTACCCCTGATTTACCTCTGGGCACCTACTTTAGAGCCTGTGTGAGCCCAAAGGAGGCTGCATATACCACTGAGTCCATTTGCTAACAAATAAAAAACGGGAATGGCAACTCAGCAATCTACCCACTGAGTTAATCCTCTCCTCAAACGAGTTAAAGACTTACAGTTATATGCATTGAAATCTCCCAGTAATAATAATTACGCTATAATTAAATTTATATTTTCCAGGAGTATATATAAATCATGATTAATATCAAATTAAGGTTCGTAAGAGATGATCAGAAGCATTCTGAGATTAAATAACTCGTTTGCTCCTTGATAGAATGAGGTGTCCATCATGGAGCCACGCTCAGCCCTATTTCTTTTATTATTTTTTTCTCTTATAGCTTTAATTACGAAAGGTGTAAGAGGAATATCATTTCCAAGACTGGTTCCATTGTCTGTTAGCGCCTTTTTTGGAAAGCTCTAATTACAAGGCGCTCTGATGAACTTGTCCAGAGAGTAAGTGGTAAGTGGCCAGGGCGATTTAAGTCCTGAAGGAGTCGCTACTTACTTCCGGTAAGGACTGGCCGGAAGTGGCCGATGCCTGCTTAATATACATAAAGGATGTCCGTCACATGTTTGTTAAATGATAAGTATTTCATAATAGATTTCGACAACAGCTGTTCCTTTTGGACCTCTCATCTTTCTTCGCGTTAAGGTGGCCTGAGTCAGTCGATGGGACAATATATCGGGTAAATATGAATTTTACAACTTTTTGTTATAATAATATGTTTATGTACTTTAAATAAAATATTTATTGGTATATTTTAAAATAATTTATAGGTATCTTGTTTTTTTGTTTGGTCAGCAAATCTAAGATAAAAAAAGAGGAAGACAATGGTCCTGGTGGAGGTAAAAAAAAGAGTTTTTTATCTTTTTAAAAATTGTATTTTATTAAAAATCATATACAGTACAACTTATGGCGGTTTTCGTTATATACGCTTTATATATTGAATCAATATTATATAAAATATAATTTTAATAATATTAAAACAGTATCTAAAAATATTATTTAATTCATTATAATATAATAATAATGAATACATCCTTCAAGCCCCACCCTTGACTTTTGTCCGTGTAGGTGCATTCTCCGGTAGAATCCTAGAAAAATAATAAATAAATAATGCGAACCCGAAGGCTCGATGCCGATACCTCCAATCTCTGCTTACGAACCTCTGTCCACGGAACACTGCCCAAACCCAAGTCGACCGTATAACTCTTAATGAAATTCTACCACCTACGCCTCGGTCAACCCCTCAAACGGTCATTATAGCATTATTACAAAAATATAAAGTCAAAATTTATAACACAAGGAACAAATATACATGTTAATATTTCGCCTATTCAGACATATTCGGGAAATAAAGAGAATAATATAAAAAAAAAAAAAAAAAAGAAGAAATCACATCCAAACCTCAAAAATCAGCAAGTAACCAACCAGAGGAAAGATCCCAAAACCCCCAAGACCCAAATGCAACTACTGAAGGTTACATTGCTGCAGCTTTAAAAGTAAATAGTTAAATAAAACAGCTGATAAAAAAAAATTTATTTTTATTTTAAAGACTTCTGGAATTTTTCTCACCCCTATCTTAACAATAAATCATTGTTTTGCTTTTAACAACATTAGGCACCATAGACCAATGTACTAAATGTATATAGTTGTTTTAGTATTTTTCCATTTCAGACTTACTTGATAAGGTTATTAGTAACTAATACATACTAAGTTATTTCTTAGTAACTATCACAGATTGATTAATCAGCCCTTGATAGAACTAGTTACAGGGCTCAAAGGTGCACCCTAGGAACAGGTGCTAACTGGGTCATTAGTACTCGGCTACAAATATAGACGATAGAATATGTCATGTAAGTACTATCTAACTATTATATCCAACGTGTCATGAAAGTACAATCTATTATAGTCTATATGTTAATATGTACTCTGGTATCTGTACGTATGTAATTACCAGTCTTGGACGATGAGAATGTCTGTTTCCTCGACTTGCAGTATGTATAATTAATTAAGAACAAATGGAACTTTTTGTAGCTGTAAGAAGAAATTAGGGGCAGGCATATTGTGATGTCTTCACGATATTAATCTTATTGTAAATTGTTATATATTACTTTTTTCCGGTATATTTTTTATAAAACCAGAATCCGGTTTTGTTTATTTAGATATATTACAGGAGTGCAACGACGCTATAATAGCCGTGCTAGCAATGGCATAAGAGGAGGCATAAGAGGAAGTCAAAGAAGAAAACAAAGATGCATGTGTTTATTATTTCTTGACATTTTAATAATTATTTTATACTAGCGAACCCCTCCGGGTTCCGGCCACTAAGGACAACGTAAATATTATTGGTTAGGCTTCTTTGGTAGTCTTGATTTTCTTTCTTCCCATCTCAGCTGAAGTACTTTATTATACAGAAATTACAAAAATACTAACAAAACCAAATATTTATTTATATTCGAATTTATTATCTTGCACGGGATTAGGAAAACAGCGTCTTCAGTGAAACCCATCGATATTCCAACCCATTTACACAAAACCTCGACAAATTATATACTTAAACCTTCCTGGTGAATCACTCTATCTATTGGTGAAAACAGCATGAAAATCCGTGCAGTAGTTATTGATTTTACCGCGAACAGACGCGGCCGAGGACTTTGTTTTATGATATGTATAGATTTAGTGACTTAATTTATTATTTATTTAATCTTCTTAATTTGTTCATTTAACGTCACTTTTTGATATGGCTAGTTGAACGATGCTACAGTCTAAATTTGGCCGATCCATTTTTAATCAGGATAGCCATTTTTAACTAGTACCTGATAACGAACCGCATCGGGACCCCTTTTTACGTCCCTTAGGAAGGACGGCATTACCAAGGATTTTTCACTCTATTTTAAACCCCTACGGCCACTCCCGAGCTATAAACCCGCAATCTTGGGCACGGTATGGGCTCAGCAATCTTGGTTGATATGATTACCACAGCACCACAGGTCATCCCAATCTTCTTAGTTCACTATAAATCTCTTGTTCTTAAAGCGTGTACTATCCAAATCCATTTCATATTACGGATAAATTGAACGATGACGTACAGTTAACATACCTAACTTATACCGTTTCATGTATCTTACGGACATCCTCATCCACCTTTCACAACCCATATCACTCCTTCA
Organism: Troilus luridus; assembly: GCA_964056705.1. Lineage (NCBI taxonomy): Eukaryota > Metazoa > Arthropoda > Insecta > Hemiptera > Pentatomidae > Troilus > Troilus luridus. Next base: position 111,712,525 of record OZ057414.1, on the reverse strand, counting down.
AAAGAACAATGTCATAACTCAAAAAAACTAATTTTTCAATAGAGGTAAGCAAAGAATTCCTATTGTAATGATGGTGTTTAAATCATTTTATTAACCATTAGAAAATTTTTAAAAGCTTGACACTGTTTTGATTATAACTTATGTTATTATTCCTAGAAAACTTCAAGTTCAAAAATGATATAATTCAAAATATGATTCAATTAAAACATAAAATACACAATATAAAATCATATCATGGAAATGGAATATCTGTATATCTGATATACATTCCTGAATTGAAAAGCTTCTACCAATGCAATTCATATTATAGGCTCAACTAAAAATACCAATTTTTGAGTTATGTCGTTGTTCTTTCGAAGGAGCGATTTGTTTGGTGCGGAGGAACATTACATAGTCTTAGCTTCAATACAAAGGGATAAACATATCTATGATAATTGTTATACATGCTGTTAGATAAATCTGACACACCGTTTTAAGTTAAATAGTTCCGAAACCATTTTCTTATAGACTAGCCTCGAAAGCTATAAACTAATATAGTGCTGCTGTTATTGGCTTCTTCTTCTTTGGGCATTACTTTCTAAGTAATGATCTCAAGGAAAAGTCCCATCCTTGGATCTGAATAGTATTTAAATAATAAAATGGGAGGCCACTCTGAGATCTTTATATTTGAGATATAGAAATGCAATATAATTAAGGAATAAGAGACATATCCCTCTCTTCTCCAAAGGTTGCTGTGGTCGACTGACTAGGAGTTGTTTATTAAATAATAAGAATTATTGAATAAAATTATATTTATTGTGTGCTGATAGTAGTTACAAGTTAAGTTATATATCTACTTACGAAGAAATGGGGGCCCTTCTGTGACAGTCTACATGTTGAGTTGTACGCCTCTTGCCTACGACTGCCGTAAAAATTAAAATCAAAATTATTAGCTTATCCAGATGAAGGTAAAACCCATAACGTGAATATCATTTAATAATAAAGAAGATACAGTAAATCCTTAGTTTAGAACGAAGGGTAAAGTTAATTTAATAAGATATATTTTAATTTTCCAGATCTGATATCATTCTTCTTTATCTGTGAAATGTGATTGAAGAAAGGGTAATTGCTCCGAAATTAAAAATATTAAAAAATAAGTTTTTATATCCCAGAATGGAAATGGTGCCTAACCATCGGAAAACAACCATCCTCGCTCCAGACACATTTCCCTCCCAGCGGGAGCCTCCGGGTTACTCCTTCCACTTCTTGCCTTCTCCCCGATCATATTACCGGAGGGGATACGCATTAGAAATCGTGTTCACGGGCTATGATTTCTCACACTCCAAAGGATGTCCTTAATTATTTAGTTTATAACAGTTATTACCATGATTTTATTAGGTATTGAAACGGTTAATGTATTAATATTTCACAAAATTATTATGTGTACAACGTATTCAGATTAGACATATATATATCTGTATATAATTAATACTACAGAGCTTCCTATCTTTACAATCTATTCTCTTTCCAACATTCGTTTATAACCCGTACTGGACACTTTGGAACCATATTGACGTGGGATTCTCAATTGGTCTGATTCTTCTAATATCCGGCATGCTCCTTTCTGACTTAAATTTAAAACTCCTGCTCATATGTCAGCCACACTATCGGTATATAACACAGACACAAGAATCCCTAATCCTTCGATTTGAACGATGCGTTATGAGAAAAGTATTTGAAGCCTTACAAAGCAATGGTGTATAGAGAATCCGAATCAACTGAGAGCAAGGGGGGTTGTACAAGAAACGTGATGTCAGAGTTATCAAGGTGGCTGGTGCCGGTAAGCTGGCCATATTCCAAGGATAATATTCTTCGAAACATTATAAACGAAAAAACTATATGCTACCTGAAGAGTGGATTGATCCAGGTTGCGATGAATAGATAATGTGGCAACATATGCAAGATCCATACTGGGTATTCACAACTGATTTCCTTCATCAGCCAACACAGATGAAGTGACGTACCGAATTGCGGGTGCCATGATTCCTCCAACAGTTGTAGTGCCACGGAAAAAGAAGGTGTAATTATAAAATGTTGAATTTTTCAGATGTCTGAACAACCGAGTAGTCTTTATCATGTACTGAACTATTGATTTGATTTTATATGTCAGCGGTTCCCAACCTTATAGTTGTGCTGACCAGCAATTTTGGAGGGAAAACTTCGAGGTCAAATTCGGCTTATTAGTTTATATTTTGGATCAAAGTTGCTTTCTCGATTCACTCCTGAGCTAATTAGTTAATTAAGTTATAAAACCAGTTACTAGGAACTGAGTGACCCAAATTATTTTCACTCAATCTTTTTTATCTACTCTGCGCGGCCTAGTCCTATGAATCTCATTGCTCTGGTATATTTTTCTCATTGTTCTTTTTGACCGCTTCTATGCTGTAATGTTTCCTTAACGAAAATGATTTCCTTTTTTTTTAATTTTCTTTTATTATTTGTTACTTTACTTTACTTAAGATGATTTTTTGTTTGTTGTAGACGAGGAATAAAGTTGCGACATATTCCCAGAATAAAGATTAATTTTTATTCTCTCTTATACATCTGCAGCACCGGTGAATTAGTGGTTAAGTAGAATTTTATACAGAACCGACTCAATTGTATTAGGGGAAAAGAATCGTTTTATTCTCGTAGCATTCGGCTTGAAATGGAGTTGTAATATAAACAATACAACATTTTTAAGTCAATGCCTAAAAAAGCTCCCTCATTCATTACGAAAATTACCCAAATCCGCTTCCCTAAGTAAACCAAACTCATTTTATATATACACATATATATATAAGACTGAACGAACGCGTTGATAAATCGGCGGTTCGTGTATAGCTGCCTAGGAGATACGGGGCGATAGAGATGTTTTCTCAGGAATTAATCTAAACGTCATCCGGCTGAGATCCCTTTCGAGAAACTAATCTTAACCGCTCAGTTGGAAGATGGTATTATCCCGGAGCGGCTCTGGCTAAAGCCACAATCTCCATTTATTAAGAGCTGTTGGTAGAAGCGAAGGCAGCGCTACCGGTGTTGGCCCCCCGCGGATCTCACAATAATCGACGATCTATGAGGCTCGATTATTTATACTGGCAGTCGATTTGTTCTTATCGTCCTGGCAACTCCCTCGGGACTCTCCGCCATTTATCCCCTGTCGGCATTCCTCAGGAGCAACCGTCTCCTTCGTAATCGCCCATCGCCTCGGGCAGTGCTACCAACTGTCGCTACCGTTCCGTTGGTCGAGAGTTCGGGAGTTGTTAATTAAGCAGCTGACAGTCGGTGGAGAAACCCTTCAAGAGATTGCATGGCCTACCTCTTCCGAAATTATTAAAACCAAGTATGGATAGGATTAGTGATGGTTTTGTTAATTAAAAGTTGTTTTTTTTATATACAACTGTATTATAATACAACAGGCAAATAGAATGAATAATACATAGGCGTAAAGTAAATAGAGGAACTTCGTAGTGGTAGTGCACAAATAAGAAATTCAACTTAGAAGGTCATGAGGACATATGTTTTTGCCTCTTCGGAGAATAATCGAGAATTGAAGAGGTTGCTAAGTTTGAAACTAATGTGTAAGAGTGGGAATAAAGTTTGTCATGTAAGGACTGTTATTGAGGTAATTATGGATGACTTTATTCTTAACAAAGTAAGGAGGATTAAGGTTTTTTATTGTAAGGATTGTATATGAGAGGAATTCAATGGATTTACTCCGTGATTAAAAGTCAAATTAAAAACATAAATATTTATATTTCTGAACTGATTATTAGCTTCAATGATTTGTGGTTTTACTTTGAATTTTTAAACATCATCACGCCTGGCATTGGTGGTGGATTTTGAGGTGTTAACAACTTGGTCGCAGTTACTGTGCAGATAGAAACTGTTCACGTTTTGTTGACTTTTAAGCGAACAGTACAATGGATTCAATCCCAAATTAGAGCTCTAAAATTTACGAGGCCATGCACGATACAGCTCGAGAGGAGTGTTTCAGTGGTAGAGCGCTAAGCTGCGGTGCCAAAGGTCCTGGGTTTGCTGGCATACTTAAATCAAGTAGCTTCGTATACTTTTATTTAATCTGCTAGCGGGAAATAAATCCTATGGGATCTAGGACCCTCTTGGGACTCACCAAGCCTCTATAAAGTTGGCAACCGAAATAGGGGGAAAATCTGGCGGTTGAGTGTAATCTAAGACAAATCATCTCCGAGCACAACCGATGTCCAAGAAACAGTACACACTGTACCACGTACAGAACCCACGACCCTTCATGGGCTGTAATGGTAAAGGTTTTTATTTATATATTAACATCGTACGAGTGTCAAAATTATATTTAGACTAGTGTGTTATTTGGTAAAGTTAACAAAAGCCTATTTTATCACTGTAAATATAAGTAAAAATAACATTGGCCAACAAGGTTTTCTTCACAAGAAATCTGATTAGTGAATCTAGTGCAGTTTTTCATGCTGAATTCAGACATGTAGTCAGAATTTTTCATCGCGCACAGTTTTTTTGTGACAGCTACTTTTTAAAATCTAATTTTAGCAGGTTTTTTACCTGTCATAGAAACCTTTACCTCATATTTAGCGATTTTATCCAAGCTATAATTAAGGAAATTTTATTTGTAATATTATGCTGAAGCACCATAAAACAGGTTCATTCATGTTCGGACATGCTCAGACCTGTTCATCTGGCATTGTGATGTGTCAATATTGAGCTGACTTTGAGTTTGTTCAGTAGTGAAATATTTTCTTTATTTCTTTTTGGAAGTGTATTGTGTATGTAGTGTTTAGTGCTTTGTTTTTATACCATGCCAAAAAAGTGTGTAAATCATGTAGACAGTTTCTGCTATATTTGTTGTGAGCTGACCTTCAAGTCTCAGAGGCGAAATCTGATCCCACTCGTAAAGAAGTGTTATCAAATTTACTTTGGCTGTCAGGGCGGTGGTTTTAATAAGAGCTGGGCCCCAAATACATGCGGTGTTTCGTGTGTTAGATAGCTGACTGGGTGGAAAAATGATACACATCATATGCCATTTGCAATTCCCATGATTTGGAGGGAACCGAAGGACCATTTAAGTGATTGTTATTTCTGTTTGACCAATATTAAAGGAATCACATCTAAAACAAAACATACAGTTAAGTCTCCGAATTTCCAATCTGCAATAAGACCTGTCTTAAACAATGAACAGTTCCCTGTAACAGTGTATGCAGATACGACCTTAGGCGATAACTCTGGATCTGACCTAACTGAAACTGAAAATGCTTCAGATGACAATAAAAATGACTCTACATATGAAGCCAATACCTGTTCATCAGAACCATACTTTACAAACTAGAAAGTCCTTAATGACCTGATTCCGGATTTAAATCTGTCTAAACAGCAAGCTCAAGGTTTGACTTCCAGACTCAAAAGGTGGAATCTACTCCAAAAAGAAGTAAGAATATGTAGTTATAGTACTTTTGGACCAAGATGAGAGACGTTCCAGATGCAAGATATGCCCAAAAATCACTATCTACCACTTTCGGGGTAAGTCAGAATGAGTAGTTATAATTTTGCGTTAGATAGATTTTTTCGAATATTATAAAAATTCAAATGAATATCACACAAAACTCCTGGCCGAAAAACTAAAGTTATATTTGAATTCAGCACGAAAAATACTTCTAGAAAATGTTATTTTAGTTCTTGTTAAAGAAAAAAAGTTCATTTTTGTCGATCAGTGTAATTGCTAATTATTAGCACTGTAATGTACAAAAGCAAAATGCTCGATTGTTCAACTGAGCAAGGTTTGTGTCGTAAACTGTTCCTTAAAATATACTCATTATAAACAATGGGGCTTACGCCAAAGCTATGTGTTACGAGTTAATAGGCATTAATGCTAATTTTGAACATGTTTCCGCATGGTTCCATGTGGTGCAGTGGTTAACATAACAACCTAATGTACCCAGCATCTCCGCAAATGTCCTTAGGTTTAAAAATATTTAAGTAAAAAAATCTTTAGTTATGCCGTCCATCAAAAGAGAAGTAAAATGGGTCCCTGAGGCTGTATGGAGTCAAGTACACTTTATAAATCCCTACCTGGATACTCTAATTATACCCGGATAGGCGAAATTCAGAAGACCCACGTCGATCCATCATCGTCCGATTTGCCATTGCAGCACAAAGCGAAATTAAATGAATAAATGAACAAAAAGAATACATGTTCAACATATTTGGGATACGGATAGGTATCTTATTCAATAGTTCGCGCAAGGATATACTGGTATTCTTCATAATTATCTGAAACTTCTTGTTGACTTCGTACTCATCTATATTAAAATTAACTCCTTAGCATAGTACCTAATATAATTATATACTACTCTTAAATAACTGTTGTTTTTCTTTTCATTCATCTTGATTACAATATCATTCACTGACATATCATTGAAGACGTCTGATTACCTCCGAAAAAAAACTATCATAGTTGCTTCAACAATTAAGTCATTACCGTCAGTTCTTCGCTGTAGACACTGTATTTAGTTTTTCCAGTATTTAACTCGAGACGTAATTTCTGCATACCTTTAATTAACAGCTTCCTTCTCTCCTCATTTAAAAAAAAATATATAATTGTTTCCTGCACATCGTAAACGATCTGCACCATAACATCTGATCGAAATTGCTACTGAAGTAGAAATACGTGTATACTATGAATTTAAACGTAGTTTTTCTCACTTTCTCTCGAAAAATCTGCCTTTTACTCGCAAGACTAATTGACTAGAACCCGCTACGTTGCGACAAATAAACTGACCAAACCAATCCCGGTTTCCGGCCGGACGATATTATTACTATTAACCGGACAATTATCACGAAATGTCTCCTAGGAAATCGGTCCCCACGAAAGCCGGCTTTCGAGAGCGATTAGCGTAAGGACGTGCCCCGGCAGCTTTCGAACAGGACTCGGATTTGTCCTGCGGGTATTTAGTCCCCGAGTTAATTATAATATGGAGGCATTAGTGGCACGCGAGCATGTTCCCATTTAGTCCTCGGCAGTCAGCGCTGATTGGCCGAGATTGATTTGGTTCGAGTCCGGCCGGTTGCGAAAGTATTCGTAAGACACGAACATGGAGTTGGTTGATAGAATATTAGTTTGGTAGAAAATTTGTTTTTTTAATGTCACTTATATGGTGATATGGCTAATCGGGCGATGCTGCAGTGGGAATCTAATTTTTGCCTATCCAGGTTTTATTAGGATAAGGATTTAGGAGTACCTGACATCGTATAGGCTCGGGATCCCCGTTTAACGTCCCTTCCGAAGGACGGTATAATGAAGGATTTCTTACTCCGTTTAATAATCCTAGGTCCACCTGCCGAGCTGAAAATCCGCGATCTTGGGCTTGTTGAGGTTGTTAAGCAAACCACGAGACCCTGCATCGCCCTTAGAAAATTAGTTGTTGGGTTGTCTGATAAATAGTGTAGGATTATATGTTTTCGTTGTAGTACCCCTCCAAATAGTAAACTGTTATGTTTGTTGGAGTTTTTTTTTATAAACATATAATATTATGGCTTTTATAAATATAAACTGGTATTTATATAATTATAAATTCGTATTTTTAACTCGGTCCTTTGGAGCAATAGTGTGATGAAAGATACCAAGAAGCTCATTATGCAAATCCATAATTACAAGCATATTGCTACAAGGAGCAGAGACATGGACGAAAAAAGCTACTGCTTTAGGAAAACAAATCTAGCTACTGAGATTTACTGTTGGAGGAGAGCTGACAGGGCATTCAGACTAGAATGAAGGACTAATGCCGAAATTAGAGAACGAAAGAATGTAGGTAGAAAGATTGGCCAATTTAATTTTCAATCAGAGTACTAAAAAGACTGAAGGAAATGACGAGGAAGACCACGAAAAAGATGGATAAAAGGGATTGAGGAAAGTATGCACGGCAATGGTCTGAGGGAGGAAGATATAGTAGGTAGAAACATATGGAAAAAGGAATTAAAGGAAATTTTTGGTTGTAGGAAACCTCAATCTGGGGAAACCATTAGAAAAAAAAAATATAAACACTTATAAATCTCTTTCAAACAAATAATGTTTACCTCTGTAACATATCGCAACTTGGAAATAATTCAGTCTTTACTAAGACGTATTTACTAAGGTGATTTTGTTTTACGAGTTCAAACTCGGACGGAACGGTACCCAAACGACCAGAAATATCAACGAAGTGGTTTCCAGATAGAGGCTTGAGCATTGAAGAAAAAGAAAGACGTGCAAGAAGAATCTGGTCTTGAAAGTTGGTAGTAAGATAATTAATAAATGTTTATTTCTATAAAAGTCAAAAGTCAACAAACATAAACAGTTTACTATTTGGTGGGGTATTTTAAAGAAAACATGAAATCTTTCATTATTTACCGGAAAACCCAATATTTGTATACAACATTTAGAGTAATTATTACTTGATTGAATATATCGCTGGAATATAAGGTTAGGATCAGTGCCAAAAGAAAATGTTCATACTAAATCAATGCTTCAGGATGACTCGGAAAATCTTGAAGCGTTTCATTTGCCGCACATACATTTTTTTTCTAAGTTAAAACATTTTTAGTGAGCGATTTTCGGTAGGGGGTAAACTTATGAGTTGACGTCACGACATGCTTATAATGTGTTACGCGGTACTGGCGAAGCTTAGCGGGATGTGTATGAGTTTTACAGTTTATTTTGATCAACTTTAGTTGAACGCTTTGAATTCGATCGATATAGGAATTATAAAATTTAACTAAAAGGCCAATTAATAGATGCAAAAGTCAAACAAAATTAAAACATCAATAACTACTTAAACTATATATTTCCCCTAAAAGAATATATTTGTCATAGTTAAATGTCTTGGTTTAAGTGTTTAATGGATGTAGACACACAAGAATTTGGATGAAATAAATAATATAAATGCATACTAATTATCATTTCAATTAAGTTGTATTGATATTTTGTATTGAGCTTGTGGTGCCCATCATATATTTGATTAATAAATAAACTTGGAAATGCCTATAATCATTGCTCGGATTTCTAACAAATGTGAAAACCAGACTATTGTGACAATTCACAAATAATGAAATTTAAATAATTCAGACTTTAATTGGTTTAGAAATTCAAAAAAAAGTTCACAGTTATTCCTAAGTTTTGAGTTTATACTTCCGTCGGAAGTCCACATGACTGCCCATTTTAATTTTTTTTTTCTTTAGGTCCATGAAGAAAGGAATCAGGATTGGAATGTAAATGGTAAAGAGTCAATTTTAATTAAGTTCATTCCTAAATTTCGCTTTCGCAAGCGGACACATTTCTGCTCGTCCAATTTAACCCTAATTGGAGAAAGTAGGCTTTCAAGGATTATTTTTTCGAATTGAACATCGGATAGTTCTTCGCAAAGGCTCCGCTCACTTATTGTTAATTTGAAGTACTTTTTGATAATAACACATACTTTAGATAATATAAAATAACGTATAGACTTGCGCGGTAAGCTATCTGAAAACGACACTTGTACTCGTCCAGCCTCTGTAAAGTGATTACTTCCTAATTGGGAGAAAAACCTAGCGGTAGAGTGACAGATCTGTGCCAAATCACCTCCCTGCACAACCGATGGCTTAGAAACTGTACGATTCTTACCTTATTTTTGACCGAAGACCTGTCTTGGGTAGTAATGGTACTTTTTTTTTTTTTTTTTGTAAAGATTCTAAACATATTTTTAAAGATAGGGTGATTTATGACTTTGCCTGCCATATTTTCGTCATGATGGATTTAAAAAAAAACCCTTTGATGAAAACATATGGTTCATAGTTATCTGGCATTTCACCAATCATAATAATATAACTTAGCAAACACGAAGGCTGTATCTCTGCAATCTCTGCTCGCTAAATTCCTTCTAATATCCTACTACCCAAAGTAAAATCCACCAGATCACGCTTACCGCAATCCTACTACCTATCGAACGTTTACCAGTCAGGTTAGAGCTTATTAACTTTTTTGTAATCGGTTTGTTAATAAGCTATCGTGTTAATAACACTTCTCAATCTTGGCGTTATCAATTCATTTTTATCAACCGGTAGCAAGCTCTGAAATTCCACTATGTGTAGTCCCTAAATTTACCATTGATTGCATACTTTTTGGGATGTTCTATTTGTATGAGATGTTATACGTAATACCTTATTTCCGAATAACTTAATACGTTGTCCATCCTTCAACGTTTTATAACTCCTTTCCATTCCCCCTTTAGGAAAATAAATTAATATGGAACCAGCCATGCGATAACCCAGACGAATAATCTTATCTAATTCAATTTATTAGATTAGACTGTTTAGGTTCCGAGGCAGGTCCTCCGGAGGCGATAATAACTAGAAGGCGGACACCGGAGCCTCCGCTAACTACCGTGTGATGGCGGTAATGACAGCCTGTTCTGGAGGTGAGAACTCCTCGCCCAGGAACAGCTGCGGGGTATGGAGTACCCATTAGATAGACATTAGCCTATTAATTATATCTCTCTTCTTTACATTTTGATATCTTCTCGTCCCAAGACTTTCTCTTCGGCTAATTTCAGGTCGTTCCCGTTAGTCGCCTCTCATCAACTGGCCGAAAGATGGCTCATTATAATTTAATTATGAATAAAATAAATAAAAATATTAAATTAATAATTATTTGTTTGTGCTAACAAGAACATGGCCTCAAATATTGTTTTTATGAACTATTATAAAACCTAATATATTAGCGACACAAAAAAATATTTTTACAATTCATATTTTTTAGTACTCCTTAGAGTACCTACATTTTTCTGGCATGTTTCATTAGATTGTAATATCAGTGTGTAGAGCGCTGAGTTTGTGTGCCGAAGATCTGGGGTTCAAATCCGGCTGTAGCAGATGAATTTTTTAACCAGTTAACAGCCATAAAGAATCCCTGTATGATCTGACGACCCTCCTGGGGCTTAACTTAGCTTCTTAAAGTAGGTACTTTTAATTGGGGTAAAAATCTGGCGGTTATACGTGATCTCGGACACCTCCCTGCACAACTATTGTCCTAGAAACAGTACAGTCTCCACTATGTAACCAAAAATCCTTCCATGTTTTATAGCGGTACGGTTTTTTTTTCCATTCTCATTATTCATTTCATCTTCTATAAATTTAATTTAAATTAATTTTTACCTTATTAGAGTTTTCATCAGCCATAAATTATTGATTATAAACTTATATCTCATGTAGTTTTATAATGTTTAACATCTTCATCGATTTCATTTCACTCTTGTTTTTTGATTTTTCGTAAATTATTTTATAATTTATATTCCGTTCGCTATATTTAATCCTTCCTTCAATAACTTTCATTCCTTTCATTTCTCTTATTTTTTCATCTTTTAGGTATGGAAAACGGTTTTCATGTATTCAGTACTACGCTGTTCATGTTATTTTGTTTTTTTTTCCCAACCCGGATAGCAGTCTCAACGTTGGTACATAATAAAGAAGTTCTTCTTATTAGTGTATTATAAAACCTAAGACTGAGGTTTCTGTGTGAGGATAGTGTTGAGAGTGATCTATCGGGTTTGGTTTGTCTGGTGGACGCAAGGTTGTAAGTAGAGATTGGTGATATCGGCAGCGAGCTTTTGGGTTCGTCATTCTGTATTCTTTTTGATTTATAGTTCCACTTACTGCACCCCTGACCATTTTCCACACTACTCTATACACGATTCTATACTATTTCAACGTTTAGTTATATATTCCTTTGACAAAACTACTTAATATAATGATTCCTAAATAATTAAGGATTCCAATGATCTTTACCGATCAAATCAAAGCTATCTTTCTTCTGCAGTAGTGGATAATGGGTTAGCTCTATGAGTAGAGTTACTGCAGGTCACGGATTAGAAACTAGCTTTGGCAGAAAATTAATATACGTTGTTAGCAAGCGTAGATCGACTCTATGGGATCTGCAGACCCTCCCTGGCTAATCCAGCCTTAATTGGGTGAAAAACATGGAGGTTGTGCATGATCTCGGCCAAATCATTTGTATGGACAACTGCTAGCTTAGGAGCTGTACAATATTTTTCCTGTACTGAATTAAGGATCATTCGTAGGTTTCCTTTTTTGTCTTGTGCATTCATAGTTCAAACCCAGCTTATTAGTCCAAATAATACATTGGCGTCGAAACGATGATGTAGTAGTGATTTGGTGGATAAGTAAACTTTTTCATTCTAACCGATTCAATAAGAAAGACCCTGTATACCTACTGCTCGTAATTCATGCACGATGAAAGCTCGTAGAGGAATCGTAACTAGGAAACTGTTGCGCAGGACATCCACTGTTTGCAAAGAGCGCATTATCGGAGTTCCGTCTTTCTGTCTCTGAACAATTACAATTACAGTTATAAGAAGGGATCAGTTCTCAGGGGCCATTCCATCCGAGACAATCTGAGGCATATATCTGACGGAACAGGTTGCTCTTGGGATCAAGATGGCGAAGGAGGAGTGAATGCCTTGTGTGAAAACGTTATGAAAGCTAACGGAACAATGGCTGGGATAATTGGTCAGCTGGGAAAGCCGATACCATTGCGATGGTACTGCTGCAGTGGGGGGGTGATATGGTAAGCTACTAGTGTAACTGTATAACGCATTTAGTAAGGGGAAGGTACTCTTAGCAAGGCATTCAGCAAGTGGATCAGTAAGCCTTCTTCTGTACGTATTGGGTTTACTTAGGAACTAGTTTTATCCTATTACACAGTAAAGTTTGGAATTCTTCTAAAAAATGTCCTAATCCAAATCGGAAGGACGAAATCAATCTTTATAATTCCGTAGTTGTAAAGGATCTGGTTTAGGTCATAGGCAGGAGGAAGTTGAAGACAATCCCTTACATTCCTGTCACAGTTGGGGACGAAATAGATTCTCCCTGACCATTTCCTTAATTCCACTGAGAAGGATTATGACCTTTCATGGCATTGCTGTGTCATTACAGAGCTTGCTGAGATTGTCATAAACTGCAACGCCTTGTAGGCATAAAGAGCTACATCATTGAGGAAAACCGATACTATATATCCTTCCTCCGAGACTTTTTGTTTACGGGTAAAACACGGAAGTGCTTACAGCCAAATTTATTCTTGAAAGACTACCCATCCCAGGAAGACAGATTAGGAAATTGTTTCTCAGAAGGGTCGAGGAATTATAAATTAATAAATTACTATATTATTCGTTATAATAATAACAAAATTATAGAAATTTATTAAGGGGTTTTCGATTAATTAAGTTAAACAAAAAGATCATTAAAACTGAGCAAAAAGAGACATATATTGACAATTAGAATACAAGGGATTTCCCCCTAAATATCAAAATTACTGGAAAAAACCAACCTGACCAGTCAACGTTTCTCCAGCCATCACCAGGACATAGAGCAAAAGAAGACAAAGAGCAGCAGTACATATACATATTCGTTCTAAGACTTTCCACTCCAACGAACGTCAATGAAGTTTTTTTCATATTAATAGTTCTTCGTGGGAGCCTAAAATTCCAGAATTATCCTTAGCTTATTCTTTTTTCCAAATCTTTTTACCAATCCGGGATGAAATTCCATTTTCTATATACGGCCAACAAATATATTATTTTGGGAGGTATTTTAGACTTTAAAATGACGATGCCACTTGGCTTGTGTGAGCTCGAATGTTAAACTGCATTCAACCAGGTGGAATGCTTGCAAACAAATAATATAGTATTACACATACTTTTGAACCCAATTTACCAAGTTCTAATGGACTGTGAACGTGCGGATTTTTTTTTTCCAAAGTAAAACTTTCATTCAAAATTTAGCATTCCAGCTGCCTGAACTCGTCCGAAAATGAGGCATATAGCGGACTTTAGTAGGACAGTTTATTTGACAAGGGTAGATGTTAACACGGCCTAAAAGGTGTAGGTTGCCATGTCCTGATGTCATGGGTTCGACATAAAGGTGAGAAAACGGGTTGTAAAGGTGAGAGATAATCCTCCTAATTCGTGTCAGGAAAATATTTAAATCAGACACGATGTTCCTCTTGTTCGGGAGAACTCTCTTGGAGCACACCTGCCTCCGGATGGCAGCTGAGGAGTCGAAGAAGTTGATGCAACGGGTCAAGGTCCGTTAGCGAAAGTCCTCCGTGGATCGGTCATGCACTCCATCTGCTTCTGCCATTGGTAGGTCTGGAATGTCAAGATCCAGAAATTCATAATTCATGAAAGTCATTAATTGGCAATCCGTACTAAACTTGAGATTCTCCTATTTTTCAATTTTTCAAAATATATTATTATTATTTTTATTAGGCTTATGGTAGACTGAATAAATGTGATAAACTTTGATAGATTCCATATGTTTTCTGCGTTCATGTAATTATATCTTCACCTTATGTTTGTTGCAATTATGTAACACGACGTTACCTGTTGTACCTAGCTATTGTACTATAGACTAATTTCGAACTTTAATAATGTATAAAATTCTTAAGATAAGATAAGATTACACTAATGATACTATTGTTTGCGTCTCCTCTCTTGTACATCGTGGACACCTGAAAATGGCTGGTTGGGGAAACAAAGTCGAGGACAAATAGGGAAAACTTGGTAAGGAAATAAACCCAAGGGATCATCATATAATAAATAAAACTCTATTATATTAAAACGAAAATAGAATAAAATAACACCCAACAACTAATAATAATAATAATCCTAAAGCCACTAATAAAAATAATAATTACAACTCAAAACAGGATTCACCCTCCCATGTGTTTATAGATTGAAACGTTAAATCAAAAAAACAAAGAAGAAAAATAAAATATTTAATTGTCATATTTAGTTGGCTCTGTCAACAACTGAACAATGATCTGGCTACACCCCGAATCTAGTCAGACTACACAAAAATAGAGGTTCTGAACCTTGACACATCAACATTGACAGTTCATCTTTAGACGGTCGGACCACGACACTGCTTGCCGGGAGTACTCAACTCTTCTTGGGGAAAAAACTTATCAATATTATCAATATTCCTCCCATAATACGCTGCGCACTAGCGGACAGTGTTGGCTAATTTCTTTCGCTCCCGTGAGAAGAATTTAGAAATCCCTGACTAATTTCCGATACAGGAGTCGGCTACGTTTACAGAACTGGTCGTGGGAAATGATTTGTTAGCATGTCTCGACTACAGATTAGTACCTTAATAATATAATTTCTTACACTAAATTACAAATTTTATTTATTTTTATTTTTAGTTCATTAAAATCCCCGATTTAAAAAACAAATTCTTTAAATGATTTTTTTTTTAGTTTAAAAATCAGGACTTTTTGTGTTTAGACTCATCTTAGTAGGACCAGGAGTAATTCAGGGTTAAGTTCTTGATCCAGTACACTACTTAACTATATATAAGATATAGTTAGTTTTTAGTTGTTTATTTAACGTCACTTTATGCTGCCATGGCTAATCGGACGATGCTACAGTGGGAGCTCTAAATTTGCCTATCCAGGTTTAATCAGGATAGGGATTTTTAACGAGTACCTGATATCGTACAGGCTCGGGCGCCCCGTTTAACGTCCCTTCCGAAGGACGGCGAAAATAAGGATTTTTTACTCCCTTAAAAAAATCCTAGGGCCACCTGCCGGGCTACGAACCCGCGATCTTGGGCTTAGTAGTTTGTTACGCTAACCACTAGACCACAGGTGACCTCTATAAGATATATATATATCAATACTTTTGAGATATAATCGTATCTTAGAAACTGCTCTTACCTAAAAAACACACGGTTATTCTTATGAAAACCTAAACTTTTATATAAAATAATATTTACTAATTCAGATATGGTTTTTATAAACCCTTGTCAGACATTACTCCCTCACTCTATTTACACCCCTTGTTATTATCCTGGAGTTGTAGACCGTTATTCAGGATGATCCTCCTTCGGATCCTGTTCGATATTTCCATGTTGAGGAAATCATTGCAGATTCGTCGCGGGCAATCGCCGTCCGTTAGGACCTACCACCTGCCTCCGTCAGATCTCTTTGTACTGTTGAGGAAGGATAGTCGTTTGCGGTTAGGCCAGGACACGTAAAGCGTTTGTGTTGAGTCCTGAATAATTAAAAAATCTACAATAACCCACGCAGTCTCGAATATTAATTATTCCCCAAAATATTTGTTATAATGAATTTCGCACCTTCAAGACAACAACTCCATAACACAAAAATTGGCATATTTGTGCCTTCTGTAGCAATTATATTGGTTCAAGGTTTTTAATCCAGGGACAACATATCTGAAATTCCATTTCCAACAAGTTTAAAAAAAAAATAAAGTAATGTTTTTAGTTCTATCATGTTTGAACTTTATTGAAAAATTACGTTTTTTAAGTTATAACATTGTTCTTTTGAAAGAGCGATGTGTGACATATTGATGTCAAAACCCGTGTCGCTGTAAGGGAAGGAAGGATGTTTAAATAAAGAAATTTAAAAAAGATAATCATGCTAAGCACTGTTATTTCGTTTGTATTAAAATTCCTATTCGCAATTCATTTGTATAACTTAATGGTTGAAGCTTTTTAGTTCAGGAACGACATATCTGATCGGAGTTTTTTTTAATATATTTTTTTTTTTAACAAAGTCAAATTTTGAGTTGTATTATGTTTGAACTTGAAGCTTTGTTAGAATAATAACATAAGATAAAATCAAAAAAGTTTCAAGCTTTTAAATCAAGGTTCCCACCCCCAATTTACACCCCTCCTGAAGGACGGCATACCTAAGAATTGAGAGAGGTTTCACTCAAAACTCTGGTTCCCCCAATTAAAGGGTAGCCATTTTATCTCATTTGGCTGAACCCTAGGAAGATCTCCATTATTCACATTATCTATTTATGGCTATTAACAGATTGCAAAATTTATCTGCCATAGCAAGTTTCAGTGATCTACAGCACCGGTGAATAAGCAATGAGGTCGAATTTTCTTCAAAATGTGTTTCTTGTACTTAAGGAATCGAAATGGTGTTAATTTCGTAGTGCATAAGGGACCTAATTCAGGGATTAGCTTGATAAGGAGTAATTGCTTATATTACAATTCTATTTTAAGCCAAAAACTACGACAATGACACAATTCCTCTCGGTACAATTGACTCTTGTCGAAATTCCACTTAACCACTTAACAGGGGCTGCTGCTATATCAATATGCAGGACCTATTTATTATGTGCAAAAATGTCGACACAATTTTTAGGGATGAGAAAAAAGAAAATGAAAGAAATCTTTTTTTGTCTCAATCCTGATGAGAGCCCAGATGTTACGCCGAAACGTACAGCCACAGTCTCTACCGTTTACCATATTACTTAAATCTGGTTTTAAATTTTCATCATATCAGGAATCATATACTATTTAGGAGAAACATTTTTTTAAATATATATGATCTGAGGATTGTCGAAAACAGGATTTTTATAGTAGATTTTTTTATTTTTCCTGTTTTAGGATCTTTCAGGTATTTTCAAAGCAAGAGTACTCAGAGATGAGTACCTTACGTACTAAGCGACTCCGTTCAGCAATATGGTGTAAATCCACTAACACCAATGGATCAATCCGTCCTGAAATATCTTTTTGAAATGTCATGAGCTGAAAGGTCGAAAGAAATCACTAAAAGGATTCATAATTGATTCCTCTAAATATTTCCACGGTTAGAGATTTCTCGACTACGGAATGGGAATGGTGTATTAGGGACAATAGTCTCCCCCTCGCTATAATATATTCAACGGCCGAGCTACACGTAATCATGAAATATATATATCTAGCCTGAGAAACCATGTTGTCGGAAAGCTGCCTTCTCATTGGTCCGTTCTCTGAGGGGGGGGGTGTTAAAATATTTATAGAGTTTTCCTTTAGGAGGGGAAGGGTTGAATAATAGAAGGCGATCTATCCACCGCTGCTCTGAACATGTTCGGCCTTAGCGGCGATTTTTTTATAAAAATAATTAATGGCGAAGCCTTGTGTTTTCTTTTTATCGATCTGCGGTAGGAAAGTCTATTTGTCCATCTAAGGAAACCAATACTGGTATTAGACTAATAATATTTTTATTATTTATTTATGAAATAATCCGTTAAAACCGCATCTGAATTTTCTATTCAAGCTTCATCAGTCATACAACTGAAGTCAATGCTACAATTGTAGAACCGTGGGATTAATCCTGATAAGCCTCAAATACTTTTAAAAAAAAAAGGCAATCTTCCTTAGCTTAACAGTAGTAACAATAAATACTTATTTTTAATATAAAATCACTTTATTGTAAAAAACATTCTACACTTTTTTTTTCTTTTTTTTAAATTTATTTATTGATATTTACAACTGTATAAAAAATAAATACAACAAGTAAATGGGCTAAGCGATACATAATGACATGTGAAAATGACAAGTAGAGAAACTACCCAATGGTAGTACTCAAATCACAAGTTCAACTAAGAAGTCACGGGGCCATCTTCTTTCCAGACGCCTCGGAGGATTATCGGGAAGTGAAGAGGAAGCTAGGTTTGAAACTAGAGGGTTTGAGTGGAAATGAAGTTTGTTATGAAAGGATAGATAGCGGGTTCGGGCCAAATCAGCAACAAATGGGACATTAAGGTCGTTATGGATGATATTCTACACTTAAAATTAACAGAAAAAAACTAGATTTGGTTTAACAACCAGCTTATTTGTATCATCATTTAGTTGAGATCACGCTCAACAGCTAAATAGTCCAGTTAAGGCTGGGCGAATCCTATGATGTCATATAGATCCCACAGGATCGATCTATCGGGATAAAAGAATAAACATTAAATAAACTGAAGTCGGTTCATTCAATGCCCTTATACACTTAGCTACTTTACACAACTTTTTAAAGGATTATTCTTCTCTACATTCATTTTAAGTTTAATACGAGTATCCACTGCCCACTGTCTAATCAATCCAAAATATTTGAGCTTTTGTTCATTAAATTCCTTATTTTTTTTCTTTATAGGGTGCTGATAGCATGATGTCAACATGAAGATATAAAAACGAGTAGGCTATCGAGAAGTATATAAACATTGTCCAGTAGATATTTATACACAGTTATCGATTATTAAGGTGACGGTACACTAGTGTACACAGCGTACCACTTTTTGTACCTACGCCGTATCCTCATCATTAAACCTCCGTCCTCGATGGTATTTAATTGCATCCTGACGAGAGCTGACAGGCTTCACAATGCCCTCGTTGGATGAAGTGATGGATGGATATAGGTGCCTTAATCCGCTCTTCTTGTTATCTCATTAGCGAGGCACGTTATCAGTACACCGGTGCCGCCATTATCACTTAATTGACACGGCGATTACCATTGTGTTGATAGATAGTTCTTGTGCCGTCTGTGGGGGGTCGCGGTGATTCGGCGGTACCGTCTTGAGGGAGGAAACACCAAGATATGATGTGTAGATAGCTCTCCGATCGACTCCGATGAAAAGGACACCCGCTTAAGTAAAGCTGTTATTAAAATCTGTTCCTAACATTAATATAGGTATCGGATTCAGTACATAGCAATGTACACACTAATTGTATTTGAAAATTCATCATTCGCCGTTTCAGGCTACTTCAACACTTACTAGACAAACGATCTAAGCTCTCAATTAATTACAAAAGACTCCTATCCATGACAATTATAAGAATGAAAATTCATTTATTGAAATTTACAACTGAATTGTAACAATAAACAAGTAAATATAATGAATGGTCTGGATAATAGCATGTAGAGAAACTACCAGGTGGCAGCATGGGTCACCCGTGGTCAAGTGGTTAGCACAATAACCTACTAAGTCCAAGATCGCGGATTCGCAACCCGGCAGGTGGGATCTTTTAAATGTAGTAAAAATTGTTTGGTTTTTCCGTACTTCGGAATGGACGTAAAATAGGTGCCCCTGCCAGGTACTCGTTAAAAGAAAAATGATCCAGTATTGATTTAAGATAGAAATGTTAAGTTGTAGTATTACTACATATTTTTTTAGGTGAAATACATCATATATTCTTTATACTTTTTGATATAGTTATATCATAATATTGTGTAATATAGAAACTTTTTAATAAAATTTTAATTTTGATTAGCAAATTTGTTAATCAAATTTAAAATTTTAATGTTGATTAACAACTTTCATTTACTTATAAATTAAGGCACTTCTATATCTTTTTTAAATAGAATATAGAATAAACCAGCTATAATATTTAAAACGATCTTTGATTATTTAGAATATTATAATCTAATGATTATAATCATATTATTTATATATTATTAATAATAACATATGGCTTTGTACAAACGATTACTCTACGTAAAAGCTTGAAGAGGTCAGTCGCCTGTCGCGGGGACAAGAGGAGGCGGCGCTTAGCATCGAAGGCCTTTTCAGAATCCGATAGTCACTCTCGATGTGGATCATTAATCGACTAATTATCGATTTATCCTTGAATGAATTTATCAATTAAAAGGATTAATGATTGATTTCAACGAGCCCTCAGAGATGATGGATGAGCTGAAATACTGCTCCGTCACCGGACTCCGGTTCCCAGAAAGGTATTGGATACTTAACCTTCTCCCTCCGAGGGAGTTTTATGTAAGTATGAAGAGTGATGATGATACATGTATATGCATAAACATGCGTACTTGAGTTTTTAATATATACACGGTACATGAGATCTAGTAGGTCGCCATGGACAGGTATCCGCCATTGTTTATAACCTGAACACTGATAATTCTGATACTTATAACACCTATATAATTATTCATATTAATCCTAATTGGATATGAATATTATATAAATATGGAAAATGTAATTGTAAAATGGTAATTCTAGATCCCTGTAAAATAAAATTAGATCATCCTTGAAAGGACAATGAATAGTATTAAATTTGTTTTTAATTAGGAAAAAATCAAATAATGACAGGTTTACTCTAAAAAAATCATAGGGAGGTGAGATGAGACCCGTTTTTT
The DNA here is from genome assembly GCA_964056705.1 of Troilus luridus. NCBI lineage: Eukaryota > Metazoa > Arthropoda > Insecta > Hemiptera > Pentatomidae > Troilus > Troilus luridus. The sequence continues at coordinate 111,691,536 of OZ057414.1, read as the reverse complement.
TTCTTCAGATATTTTCGTAAAAAACATCCGGGCCCTTATATGTTTCGAGTTTATTATAAATTATATCATATACGGCGCTGTAGTTAAACCATTTCGCACGACCGTTATAAGTTTATTGCACATAAGGAACATTGTATTTGATGAACTAATTCGTTTAGTGCAATGGGTATTGAAAAAATGATATAAAATGAATTTATTATTGTGTAAAATAAATTTCTATAAATAATAAATTTATAATTTCCGAAATTTTCTTTATGTTAGAATTTTCAACATCAATTTACGATAAAAATAAAGATGGGTTTTCTTGTCCAAAATGCCTGGCAGCTCTGTAGTGATTTGCATACGCCTCAGTAAAAACATTTAGCATAATTTCGCTGATAAGAAAATATCAGGAAAAATCTGGTTTCGGTAGAAGCAATAAACAACTCAGCTGAGGTTTATGGCGAGTTAAGGACGTGGAACAATTACCTGACCAACTGTGACAAAAAGTGTGGCAAAGATGTCGTGACCTCGAGTCGTTTGTTAAAGTCCGTACTGCTTGGTTATGTTCAAGCCCCTATTTTTTTTCCAAAGCTCCCTAACTCAAACCATAAGCAATCACGCTAAATCATTCATCCTTACCTTGTCAGAAAATGATACCATGCAGATATTAATTTAGTGATTATTGTTAAGGGGAACAAAGAAAACAAAAATGTGTTCGATATGCCATCTGGTTCTGGTTGCTATAACAGCTAATAATGTGCTCTAGAAGAGAAATTCAACATGCCCAACTGTTATTGTCCCTGCTTGGTTAGTTTATATATATATAAATCTGTCACGATGTTTGTTCGGGCTAATCTCCGAAACTACTGGACCGATTATAATGAAAGTTCGCACAGATATGTAACATTATCCAACTTAAAATATAGGCTATGATTTATTTCGATTAATGACCGCGATATTTTTCTAACCTGCTGCATTTCTGATATGTTGCAAGGGCATGTCTAAGTAGTGTAAATCCATATTTGCATCAGAAAAAACGGAAGGGGAAACTTTTGGTGGTTGAAACACCTATATCTTTTAGGAGTAATTTCAGTTTTATTCTTGTATCTCCTAATCGGTGCGTTTTTGGAAAAAACCCTGTGTAACCTTTTTTAAATTAGATTAAGTTTTCTACAACTTGGGTCTAACTACAGCTCTGTAGGTTTTATAGATTCTGAGTTCAGTCCCTATCATATAAGAAATAACCGGAATCTTACCTATGTATAAAATTGTCGTGTCACAGTGTTTGTAACAAAACTCCTACGAAACGACTTGAGGGATTCCTATGAAATTTATTGTGTATATTCAGTAGGTCTAATATAATAGAATAGAATGCAAACTATTTTTCATACCCCTAAGTCAATTATTAATTATTATATACTATAGTTTGATAGAAGATGAATAAAATGTAAAATCAAAAATCTATTATATTAATTTTTTCATTCATTCATTATTTCTTAAAAATTCAAATTTTAACTAATATTTTTTTAAACTATTATGACAGCCACAGCAACGCTTGCCCGGGTCAGCTAGTATAAAAATAAAAAAAAATTCAGTCATCATACTCGATTTGTTTCACTTCTACAAAAAATATGTTCTGTGGCTTTTGGGGTATTTCCTGCCAATTGTTCAATTTTAACGGAAAAATTATTTTGGAACGATTTCCTTAGTTTCGGAATTAATTTGTGTACGAATGTTCTCATAATAGATTAAGAACGAAGTACTCTACAAGATTTTTATTTGAGATTTTGCATGAATTAACAACTCACAAGTTAATTGTGTTACATATTGAAAGTATGCTTTCATTTCTGACATGGTACTCCCATGAAACTCTGACCATAGACCGATAACACAACATCTTGAATGCTTGTAGATTTGAAGCATGCGTATGTGTCCATGACTCTGATCCGCCTATTTTCTTTAATCTGAGAACTCTAATTCAAGTCTGCAAGTTAAGAGTTAGTTTGCTTAGTACCATTCTGAGCTGGTTAAAGGCATTGCTTGTTTTCCCTATATGAGACCTGAATTATTTATTTTAATACAAAAATGAATTTATTCTTGGTTTTTTAAAATATAGTTGACCTTTTCTGTGATATATTCAAAGATTTTGACCCTTTAAATACTCATTAGATAATGAAGCAATACATTATAACGAGTTTAGGTCTTAAGTGATTTTCATTGAGTTGTTTCTGGAGCATTTTGGAGCATTCTTGCTGTCTCTTTTTGAGGATTCTGTTTGGACTGTTGAAGTGAGATGTGTTGTGCTTTATTTTCTATGAAGGTTATTTGTTTTTTATGTGTCCTGTGGAATTTAGAACTCCAGCCTTCTTGAAGTGGCTACCAAAAATAGGGGGGAACCTGACGGTTAAGCGTGAACTTGGGCGAAACACCTCCCTGTTTTGGAGAGACTTAGATTTAAGGCTTTGTTTTGGGGGATTTTTCTTGTTTCATTCTGATTTATAATTTATGTCACTTTTTGTGGAGGTTTTCATTTTTATTGATTTTTTTTTTATCTTAACAAAAACTGTGATGTAGTTGGGCCACTTGCATCCTTAATACAGTATTTTCCTTAGCCTTTTACGTGAAATATGAAACCAACACGGTTAGTAATCTCCCACAATATTTTCCCATATATTTTTTTCATGTCAGTTCCCACACAAGGGTAGGGGGTGGTTCTCATCCTTCCCAGCAGTCGTTAATCCGTTATTATTCGTTAGGGACAAGCCGAAGCACTTGCCATGGACGAACCGCAGGTTTCCCTGCCCTCACTTCCTGTTACAGTGTTACTCCGGAAGACAGAAGTAGCAATTACTAGTTCCATGAAGTGAGGAGAGGGGGCGCCGCAAGTTAGCTATTTAAGGTCATGCTCACTGAGCCCGCTCCAATGGCCGCCACCGCCATCTTGATAATGACATCGGATCCTGTGTACTTGTACTCCCCGATCATGTAACAGTCCACTGAGGTTTCATTTTAGGCTAAATAGGTTATATACTTAGGTGGTAAAAGGAGTTGCAACTTGAATTAGCTATGAATTTCTTACGAATATTCAAGAAGTGTAATATGGTTATAATTTGTCCATAATATGATCACCATTCAAGAATAAAAACAATAATGAACTATTGTTGTGTTAAATAAAAAAATATTGAATAAAAAATGTTGGTATGTTGATTTTAGTTGATATTAGTGAATGAATATTAGTGCAAGTGCCATATTAATTTTGGCGTTATGTTTGTAAGTATGTACATATATATTTGTATGTGTGTACATATCTGAATCAGTTCGTTTATATAGATTATTTGAAAAATACATCTTTTACACAGAATTATAAATACAACGCACCTTATTATATTACCAAATAAAAAGCCTTAATATGTATTACTTAATTTATGAAGAGTAATAAGTAATTAGGATTTAGATGGTTGGGCCATGAACATAGAATGGATACAAAAATGGCCGAAATGTATCTGTCATGAAATTCACATAGACACTCAAACAAGTAGATATGAGAAGTGATTTGATCATATAAAAATAAATATGCACCAATGCAACCCATGAAGGGTCTTGGTTTCAGAACATAATAGAAACTGCACTGTTTCTGAGGCAACGGCTTTGTCAGAAATCACGCTCAACTTCAAGTTTCCCGTCAATTAAGGGTGGGATTCTCTTTTTTATCTTCTCTTAGGGAGTCCAGGTAACACAGAGTAGGAAGAGAAGGAACAGAGGATTTAAGGGTGTGTTGACCAGCGAAATGTTGTGTATTCGCCATGTTGTTTATAGTGTGATTTAAAATTAAATGAATATAAATATAAGTATAGAATATGAAAATAGTTTTATTTTTTGTTAAACTTTAGCTGTGTGGGTATCTATTAAAAAAAAAAGTTTATTTATTATCTTTCGCCTAGAATTCTGAATCAATGCAAGATAAATTAATAATTATTTCTAATAAATAGTTAATTGGATAGTTCTGAAGTTTTGAGAATTGGATAACAGTTGAAGATCAATTTAAATCCTTTTTTAAAAGTTTTTTATATAAGATGTGTTAGGGTATTAAGTGGAATAATAAAGATACAAAGGGAATAATGCCGCTTTATCAAGATGTCTCAGGAAGCTTGTCGCCCATTATCGACTCGAGCTATTAATTGGCCGGAGCACAGGATTCCCGGGCTGGTAGTGGGATCGTGTCCAGTATCTCCGAAGAAGGATCTGGAGGAGTGTCGAAAAAAGCGAGGATATATGACTTCTTTTATTGGGAACATGTTAGTTAATTAAGTGCAACACAATCAGCTCTAATTTAAATGTTGCCTCGACCGGACCGAATTCATTTCCATACTCGATCCAAAGCGGTTTCGGGATCCGAGTCCAGTCAGAATGCGCTCTCTAATGCGCCATTGTAAGAGATATCTCTCATCACCTGCGGGGGCGCACCTTCTACCGCTGAGTCATTTTTTTAATCGCTTCGAATTGATTTTATGAACCCTATCGCTGTCAGTTCATTAATTCGTCTTCTGTTTCTGTTGCCACTAACACAATACCTTTTTAAAAAAAGAAAACTTATCTGGCCGCTTAGAGCGATTTCTGGTAGGAGAAAAATATTGGGTCGGCAATATGAGATCCCTGCTCGTAACGTATTGCGCGATACTGACTACCTTTAGAGGTTAGAATTAGATTCATAAAAGAATAATGATATTCAACTACAAGATCGTTTAATAGTTATGCAATTGATACTGATAATAACTTTTTTTAAATAATTTATTTAATGAAATTTACAACTGTATTAAAATAACACAAGTAAATATAATGGTTGGTACATATTAGAATGAAAGACAAGTAGAGAAACTACTCAGTGGTCTTCAGACGCCTTGGAGGATTATCAGGAATTGAAGAGGGTGCTAGGTTTGAAACTAGTGGGTTTGAGTGGAAATAAAGTTTGTCTTGAAAAGATTGATATCGGATTCGGACCAAATCAGCAGCAAATGGGACATTAAAGTCATTATGGATTACTTTGTTCGTTACAAAGTAAGGAGAATTGAGGATTTTGGATTGTAAGGATTGAATACGAGATGGCTTAGTGGAGCCCCAATGCTCTACTCCTTAAGTCCAGATGGGTCTAATGATTGTCACGTATATGTGTCTTTTGTAATTAATTGAGAGCTTAGAGCGTTTGTCTAGTAAATGTTGTAGTACCCTGAAACGGCTGTTTCTTGTCATTTTAGTCTTGTATGAGGATTCCAAGTTAATCTTTTGTCAAGGTGAAGTCCTAAGTACCGGACTTGTTCTACAGGAATCAGTAGGATGTTATTAAACGATACCTGAGGGCAGGAAGTCATTGGTTTACGACGGAGGGTGAAGGTGATTTGAACGAATTTAATAATAACTTAAAACATCAATAACTAGTTAAGCTTTTCGTTTCACTTAAAAGATTTGATTTGCCATAATTAAATGTCTTGCTTTTTGAAATTATTGAAAGAACAAATGATCGAAGTACTGTTGAAGTTAACGATGATAATAATGCTAAAAATGAAAACAAAGTCCATTAATATCTATGTAAATACAAATACAAGGTATAAATAAAATAAAACTATACAAATTATTATTTCCACACGATTGAATATTAGAATAAAAATAATATTGAACTAAAAAGTCGTTTAATAGGTGATCATATTAGTAATAATTTAAAACACCAATAACCAGCTAACTGGTCAGGGGGTCCAGTCAATGAATTACGCAACACAAGAATGCCTTTTTTTTTATTGTACCTACGTTTCGACATAAGATTTAGGACATCTTCTGGGCTGAGAATAAAAAAGGAGAGAAGAACTGTATAAAACATCGCAGTGCCATCGGAGAATAACAGTTTACATAAATGAATGAATTACATAAATAAATGAAAGAGTAAAAGAAAACTATCGTATGGCTGATGAGAAATAATAAGAATGGAACATAATCTAGTAGATAATAAAACGTACATAATGAAGATAATAAAACATAGTAAAACAACAAGAGGACATTTTAGTTATAAAAACATAATAATTACCATGTTATTAGTAAGATTACAAATAATAATATATAAGTCTTGAATGATAATAGTTGACCTTGTAAATATAAGTGAAAGAAATAATCCGGGTGGAGGTCAATAAATTTCTCAAAAGTAGACAGAAATGTTTTATCAAAAGCCTACGTTTCGACCGACTTTGCAGGCCTTCTTCACGGCTGAATATGTAAAATACAGACAAATGAAAATGACTAAATTATTAAAAATTACTGAATTATGGTAAATATTAATGTTGAAATGTATGAGCATCAAGAGTATTAATATCAAAGCGAAAGGAGATTGTACAAAAAGTATTAAAGAATAAAATAAGTAATACGAAGTAATAAAAAAGAAGGTAATAAAGATTAAAATTAAAATTATAATGGTAAATATTAAAATTAAAATACATAAGTATCAAGGTATCTGAGTGATGGAAAATAAAGATGGGGGGGGGGGGAGAACCTGAGATATCAGGATACAGAGCAAGGATAATCAATGTAGAGTATTAATAACAAAGTGACAAGGGAAAAAAAAATTAAAAACAATACTATATGTAATAAATCAAGTAATACAATTTGAGGCAAACGGTAATAAAAATAAAAATGATGATGATGGTGATGTATTATTTTATTTTACAATTGTAAAGCTGGACAGACTGTAATGGAGCCACCTCATTTCTAACTTCTAGAATTATTTCTCCTTTTTATTGTTCTGAACGTTTTTATTACAATGTATATCCGTATTGTAATATTTGCTATATTTACGATATGCGTATTATAATAACAAAAAAATAAGAAAAACTTATTTTTTACCAGTGCCAACGTTTCGGCCTACAGTGAGACATATTTCAAGTCTCCCCAGTTTTACATATGTACCTTTTTCTGTATTTTTCATATTGTATCTTACTTTTTACCTTATCATTTTTCTTACTCTTTGTATTTTATTACATCACCACCTTTCTGTACACACATTCTATCATTTTGTTATTCATATAGATCTTATATAATCTATCCGACGCTATATTTCTTCAGTTTACTATAACTCTATACGTTATTCTATAATTATTAGTATTGCAATGTTTTTATAGTTATTTTCTATTTTCTTTCTTAGCCCTGAAGGTGGCCTACACCGTAGCCCAAAAGGTTGAGACCATTAAAAAATATGTTTTTCTTATTTTAGTGTTATTATTGACTGCACCCCCTGACCAATTCTACCCTTCATTGAAATCTTCCAGTCCTACTATTTTCCTCTCTAACATACTGTTTTCTCCCTACTTTGAGCATTGGGATTGAAAGTAGAATTTAAAATGGTGGGATAACGACTTTATTTATTTTTCTTCCAAATACTATAATATAAAAAATAATACAATTTGAATTACTACGAAAATTGTACGAGTAGTACAATTAAATGAACAGTTGAATCAATTAAAAATGGGTGTTGGGTCCACCGTTAGGCGACATGCCACCTACCCCCTACTTGATATTATTTATTTTTTTAATTTTGGCAATTTATAATTTATTACCATATTACATTAGTATTTCTACGTACATATGTCAAAAACCTATATTTTAAGAAAAATGGGGAAATGGTATTAGTATCAGAACGTCTCCTGAAACAGTAACGATGTCGCAACTCGAAACAGTCTTTTAAAATCTTGGTTTTACTTTGGTGCACCAAAATATTCAAGAAGCAACTGAACAAGTACTCTTGCCTATAGCGTTAGGACACAAAGAGTGACACAAATGCATTTTGGCAGACAAGCTCTGAAGCTTGGTCGATACAGTTTTGCAGAGTGAAAGAGACAAATTTACCCATTTCCTTCATCGTCACAAATAAAAACACCGATTTTCGAGTTATGTCACTCTATAAATATTAGTGCGATATGATCTAATATCTATTAATAGGCCAACCGGTATTTTCTCCCTTCACTGAATTTTTTTTTTGGTTGCCCACAAATCCTATAAATTCTATTGATTAATATTTTATTTTTTTACTAAAACTCTATTGTCTTATTTATATATTTTTTATTTTAAAAGATAAAAACTGTAAACGCCTACAAACCGTTGGGAACGCCTAGAAAGCCCGGAATTGTTTTTAGAACCGTGGTTACCCATGACTGACGACACCATCGACTGTGTCAGCGACTTTCTACAATGGCCGACTCAATGGCAAATAAGTCTTTAGTTGGGGTTAGGGCTCATTGTGCTTTTTTTGCCCGGGTTCGATACCCGCTGCGGATAACCCGATCGACGGAGGGTGATCGCCCGGTGAAAGGCAGATGATCCTGGGACTCTGCTTTCGCCCGATTTTTTTTCTTCGTCATTGGTTGTCACCGCGATCGGCGATGATCCGGGAACCGTAGAAGATACGTCCGTTAGCAATCATCGATTTGTCACTGTGTTCCGATTCGAGAAAGCAACATCTCTTAGTGTCGTATCCTTTTTTCCTTTTTGTGCCGGACCAGTCAATACGTCACCCACCGGGCAGATCATCCCATTGTGTTGTTCCGTCTTGTTCCATTCTCGAGAGGAAATTCGATTCACTGCATATTTAGGATAATATTGTCAATCGAAATAGGAACTAAAGCGGCTTCAATTATTTTTGTATCCAAAACATATTTCTTTATATATAATTTATGCCATGGTAGATATTTGTTGGCTGGTGTCTGGAAAGTACAGAAAGTCAATATAGTTGAGTGTAGGCAGAATGCACCTGTGCCATGGAAAACCTTTATACGAGTATATATATGTTTGTACAAGTTAATCGATGTGATAAATATTAAATTCCAAAAAAACTTTTAGAATATACAACACTAGACTGCTTTATTATGCTTCCTAATCCTGCTTATATATATATATATATATATATATATATATATATATATATATGTATATATTGGTTTCTACTTATCTTGACTGTTGTAGAAATATATTGTTTATGGTTCTCGAGTTTCAGTCAGTATTTGAACTTCTTAGGCGACGTTTCGAGACTAGGTTAGTCTCATATTCATGCCCTGACAGTGAAAAAATGATCTTTTAGTGAAAACATTAAATAGCACACTAAAATTAATGTAAAATGTCACGTGTAAGTATAATAGGATAGGGTGTACTTACAAGTTCCAAAGAATTGATCAATTTATCATTAATCAGTTACTTCGCAATATATCATAAAATGTTTATATTGCATTAGCTATGATCAACGAATAAGTAATCGATTTTTAGGAACAGCAGTTTTATTTAATTGTTGAATCATATTAGACTATTTATTATTATATCACCAAGAATTAATTAAATTTGCATAACACGAGCTTAGACCTTGAACATCCGATTTTTTGTTTATTTTTTGCTATAATAAAAAACCCCAATAAACCAGATCAAACAGCCCTCACTACACATTTTAGAAATACTCAACATAAATTTAAATTTGACGCACCTAAAGTGATACACCAAGAGAAAAATAGCTTCAAACGAAATATAAAGGAAATGATAACTATAGAGAAATATAAAAATCGCGCTGTAAACAAAAAATCGGATGTTCAAGGTCTAAGCTCGTGTTATGCAAATTTAATTAATTCTTGGTGATATAATAATAAATAGTCTAATATGATTCAACAATTAAATAAAACTGCTGTTCCTAAAAATCGATTACTTATTCGTTGATCATAGCTAATGCAATATAAACATTTTATGATATATTGCGAAGTAACTGATTAATGATAAATTGATCAATTCTTTGGAACTTGTAAGTACACCCTATCCTATTATACTTACACGTGACATTTTACATTAATTTTAGTGTGCTATTTAATGTTTTCACTAAAAGATCATTTTTTCACTGTCAGGGCATGAATATGAGACTAACCTAGTCTCGAAACGTCGCCTAAGAAGTTCAAATACTGACTGAAACTCGAGAACCATAAACAATATATATATGTATATGTATGTATTTACGGTTTTTTTACAAAAAGTGTCGGTATTATGTTAAATACTGTTGTGTCCCAGGTCATGACTAATATATATAAATTTAAAAATGCTAAGTATTTTTAGTAATCAAGACATTAGTAGAAAAATTCCTATCAAAAAGCCACTAATCCAATAGAGGTAACACAAAACCTAGATATTTAGCCTATTCAGGAATCTTAAGGTCAGAAAGACGGTACCTGCACCTTGGAGGTGGTGGGATGTTTCCTCAGGTTATTGGCTTGCTGCATTTTGAGGTTGGGATGTGCTTTATTAGGTCTTTGCCTTTGCTATTATTCTCTTTCTGCCCTGAAGATGCATTAATTAGTGAAATTTCAACAATTTTTTTGTTTTCTGTTGTTAGTTTTGAGTCTTGAGGTTTTTCGATTGGAATTTTCCACTGATGTCTTAAGATTTTGTCTCTCTTTTGAGCTTTTCCTCTTCTATAATATTATTTTTTTCACTGTAGGTTCTGTTTTCACCATATTCCTTATCCCCAATTATAAATTATATTTTTCTACTTATTTACTTTCCTTTAATTTACATTTATTCAATATACATTTACGTAAACAATAAATTATGCCATGTTTTAATATTTGATATGAAAACATGTTTAATGTAATGTTTGTTAATTATAGCTTAATTAAAGTTTTTATTTTATTTATGAATATTGTGAGAGCTTTGAGTATTAGACATCAAGTTCGGATCAATATTTTGGTTGTTTGTCAGTTTATAGGAAAACAATTTTATTTTTTATATATATTGTTCAGTTATAGAGGTTTCGAACTCGTAATATACTTCTAAATTAACAAAGTACTTTTAGCGTTTATCCTGTAAAAATTCCGTCTTTTAAAATATTTTAAAATACACTGCAATTCTTTGCATTTTTTTTCTTTTCTTTCATCTTTCATATAGCAATATATCGACGTATTTTAGGCCCTTCTCAAAAGTCGACATAAATTATTCTCAAGGCGTTGGGAATGGTAATTAAAGTGAACCTTGTCGTGGGCTGCAATTGTTACCGCACGCAGTCTCCAATCTTCATCAATAGCTGGTTAAACTTTTAAATTCTAGCCTTTTTACCTTTCAAGGGGATTGTCGATTAATTAGCCCTAATTATTTATGTCTCTCGCAGGTAATTGCCTTGGCCAATTAGTCGATAATAACAATTTATCTCTTATTCAATGAATCTCTCTTCTCGAATGAGGTTGTGGCAATTTTAATTAAATAATTAATTGTTAGTAATGAGTTGTTGTTGTTGTTGGTGTTTTCGTTGGCCGTAGTTACTCTAACCGTGAGACTGAACTGAGGTTATTGAAGTGGTAGGCTGGATTCACGCGTGGGTTGATGTTTATTTAATTGCCACGGAATCAATCTTGACATTGTAACTCGTGTAAGAAAAATATTTGTTTGAAAAATTTGTTCAGTAGTAAAGGAGAAAAATCTATCTTTTCAATATAAATGATTTATAATTATGTAAGGGGAGATTATCAAAAACCAATATTATTCAGTAATATTCTGCTAAAGAGTGCTATTGCTCAGTGGTAGAACGCTGAGCTGGTATAATGAAGGTTCCGGTTTCAAATCCGGTTTGGGCAGATAAATTATTTAATATGTTACTACCATAGGATGAACCCTCTGGGATCTACAGACCAAACCTCTATAATTTGTGTAACCTTAATTGGGGTAATAACCGGGTGGTTGAGTGTGATCTCGTACAATTTACTCAACTACAGAAATGTCCTGAAAACAGAACAGTCTTTACCAAGCACTGAACCTAAGGCCCTTCATGGACTGCAGTGGTAAAAAAAAAAAAAACCTGTACCACTACAACCCGTAAACGGGTCTGGGGTTCAGTACATGGTAGAGACTGTACTGTTTCATGGACAACGGTTCTGCAAGGAGGTGACTTGTACTAGGTCACGCTCAACCGCCAGATTTCCCCCCTTATTTTGGGGTACCCTATTTTTATAATATTTTATAGAGGCTGGGTGAGCCCCAAGAGGGTCCTAGATCCTATATGATCCATCTCCCGCTGCAAACAGACTAAATAAAAGTCATGACCTGCACCGGGATTTGAACCATGATTTCCGGCATGGCAACTCAGTGCTCAACCACTGGAGCCACTCCGCTCCTTGAACTACAGTGGTATAGGTTTTATAATTCCGCCAGCATAGATTCGAATTGAATAATATTCTGACTCAATGCCCTCTCTTTTCGAAACTACATGTCTCATTCTCAGATATCAGATGTTATATTTAATTTCAATATCAGTGATATAAATCTTGCATTTTATCAGTCAAAAATTTGACAATTTGACTTTATAAAACTTATAAACTGCCTTTTATTAATTAATTAATTTTTTTAATTTTCATTATCACTTTTTTGGGGAGGGGGGTTATGATTAATTACCATCAGCCTACGTTTTTAGTTTTGTGCTCGGGAAATGACATTTATTTATTTATTTTTTGGTCGACTGGATTTTAATTTTAAATAATCAACTCCTCAAGGTAGTATCCTTGGCCCTATCCTTTATACAGTTTATACAGCTGACATCCTAATACTATCCTAACCACGTGTGCTGATGATACATGTGTATTATCAGTCAACACCAAACCAATTATTGTATGCCAATGTCTCCAACCCTTATCACTGATCTTGAAATACGGTATCAAAAGTGGAGAATTAAAATAATTTCTCAAAAATCGCATCAAATTACTTTTACCTTACGTCGTGAACCATTGAGTTCCTGCCCTTCAGTACCCCCTATAATAATATCCCACTGGTGCCTGTAGAACAGATCCGATACTTAGGGTTGCATCTCGACAAACGATTAACCTGGAATCCTCATACAAGACTGAAAATACAAGAAACCGTTCGACATTTCAGGCTACTTCAACACTTACTAGACAAACGCTCTAAGCTCCCAATTATTTACAAAAGGCTCATCTACATGACCATCATATGACCTATTTGGACTTACGGAGTATAGCTTTGGGGCTCCACTAAGCCATCGAATTCCTCTCGTATCCAATCCCTACAATCCAAAATCCTTCGTAAAATCCTCAATGCTCGTTATTTTGTTAAGAATAAAGTCATCCATATTGACCTTAATGTCCCATTTGTTGCTGATTTGGCCTGAACCCTGTATCTATCCTTTCATAACCAACTTCATTCCCACTCAAACCCTCTAGTTTTAAACCTAGCTTCCTCTTCAATTCCCGATAATCCTCCGAGGCGTCTGAAAAGAAGATGGCCCCGTGACTTCTTAGTTGAACTTATGATTTGAGTACTACCAGTGGGTAGTTTCTCTACTTGTCATTATCTCATATCATTAGGTATTACTTAACCTATTTATTTGTTGTATTATTGTAATACAGTTGTAAATATCAATAAATAAATTTAAAAAAAAATAGTAATCAACCTTCATCATTTATAGTCTCGAATCTTTGATCTAGAGATCTTTAGCTCAGTACCCTCGACACTGAGCAACTCATTACCCACTAAATTTAGATTAAAACAGTAAACAAAAAAAGTTTCATATATTTCAATTATCGTATAGACCCTTTAAAATCAATTAGCGGTTAATGATGGCATCCTAGTATCCTCCCTGCTACGATTCCTTCATATCAGCTTGATGAAAATTTAAAGTGAAGTATGAATAGCGGTGATCATTTAAGGAATTGGTTACGAATATTTGTAGCCACCCCTTAACATCGCTATCGAAAAGAAAGCATTAACAGTTCCCATATAATGTTTGGGGGGATATTTTACTAATCATAATTGTACCATGTATATGACCCAAATCCAATAAAATTTATTTTATTTTCGTAACAAAAAAATAAGGAAAAATATTTTTTGACATTTTGGCGCCCAAACAGCATTTTATAATATTCTTACATATGTTTAAACCCCCACGCCTTTACGTTCGTTTATATTTGTTCAATTGACAGATAATGAGTACTTTAATATTTCAACATAAGTAGGCTGCCTATGTATTTATGGCACTTTCCATTTTTCAATATATTTAGTTAAAAATTATTGTGTAGAACTGTTAAATATCGATAACATCTATTAGTAAAGGTGCGATGAAATTATGGTGGCACACAAATGTCAAAATCTTAGATTTTTCCCAGCCAACACTGATACGATCCCGTGTTATTTGTTTCTAGACTATCTATGAATACCGTTGATCATTTTAGCAATTGTATTCCAACAGTTTCAGAATGGCGTACTGCAACGCATAGTGAGACACACAACATTAAACAAAACAAAAACGGACCTTCTACACACTACTCTCGACATACCGACAGTTACAGACTTCATTAAACGTAGACACATTAAATTTTTCGACAGCCTGAAATACTGTACTAACCCTCTTTTTCGGACATTCACCCCAGCAGGACGGCCACAAACGTGGCAAGATCACGTACAAAGTCTCAGCCTGAACTGAGAAATTAATAAAATCAACAAACAAAAGGAAAAGGACACGGTGAGCCCCATCACCGGAAAAATCTAAAGTTAAAAATAGAAATGAATAAATTAGAACCTTCCACCTTCTCATCCTCCTCTTAAAATGTACATCGTACAGTATAAGAGATACCTCTCCGTCATATCTTCCATTCTACATAGAAATCTTCAAACCCAAAGGGGCTAAGAAAAAAAAAAAAAAAAAAAAAAAAAAAAAAAAAAAAAAAAAAAAAAAAGCAATTGTATACAAATATTCTTAATCACCCTTCTTAATTAATTTTCAGTGGTGTTGATAGTTAAACTTCATGGTATTGAAGAGAAAGTATCGATTGAATCCATACAAATATTGGTATCGTACTTCATTATCTGATAATTATTATATGATTGCTATCTGTAACTTATGTATGACTTAAATTCAACAAAATTAATTTTTTTTTCCGTGGATTTAACACAGGGTAGACTACTTGTAAGGAATATATCTATTTATTGTGACAAAGTTATAATATTATGACTCATTGACTACTCCAGAACTAACTTATTGACCACTTTATTTACATAATCTAACCACACCATCTCCTCCCTACTCTTCAATCTCTCTACCTCTCCTGAATCTTATACTAGTTTATAAACTTGTAAAAGTTCAATGAGGTCAAGGAAGTTACATTGCTGACAATACGGAAGATATGTCGAAACTTAGGAGTTAGCAACCCAACCTTATATATTATCAATTATAAGTAATAATTCATTGATTGTGGCATTAAAAAAATCTTAGGTATTTTGGCGCCCAAACAGCTGTTTCGATTTGTCTAAATGAGCATGCCTTTTCGTTTGGTTCTATTCCCTCAATTGACAGATACTAGTGACTCGTTTAATATTTCGACTTAAGTAGGCTGCCTAACTATTTATGCCACTTTCCATTTTTCGATAGTATATCATTAACTCAACTAACAAAAACGTTTTTTTTTTCTTTTTTGGGAGTGGGCGCTTAGTGGCGATGTTGTGGGAATAGCTAAGAGGAATGATTATCCCGTAGCAACAGTTGCCAAGGAGGCACAATTAGGCAGCTCAATAGAGCGCTGACCTATTTTGAATGACAAAGCCTTCGACATATGATGGCGCGTAATTGTATAGCTTCTATCAACACCGAGTATTTATCAGTTAGCTATCATACAATCATCCATCAACGGGGATCCGCCCATCCTCCCGAAGTAATTATATCTGTGGCGATGTTGGCGTGTCGGTAGGTCCCTATTGTACTGTTCTGAGGAGGCTCATCACATGGCCCGATGAGTCGCATTCACTGCCTATTAGATTATACAGTTTTCACTAACTGGGCGGAGGTGAACAATTAATATCGACAACTGTTATTCGTTATGAAGAATTCGTTCTCCTTATATAAGATGTAAACGATCGAGTTTTTCTTAGAAGAAAAAAAAACGTTTCCGTATAAGAAAAGTCGGTACTTGTGTACTAGCCGGTACCCAGGGACTATTATCCGCCATTATTTATATCCTGAACAGTGATAGTTCAAATGCTGACACTGAATCCCGATCTTCTTGTTCATACTAATGTATATTTAAACATCCACTTTCAGCGAAAACATCTCCATTTCTTCTCCTAGTCATAATCCATTTGAAGATCTTTTCCAGATAATTTCATCTTTGGAATTATTCCGAACTTCTGAAATTATTACACAGTTTCTTCTTTTAAAGGAGGTTATTGGTTTTATTATGTTTATTTTAAATATGCAATAACTAAAGGAATAAGATAAGAACAAAACATTTAATTTAAAAAACAATGAAGAAATTTAAATAGACAATAAACAATATTAACTAGACATAAAAAAAAAAAATGGAAAACAATTTAGCCGATGCGAGTGATAAAAAGTAGTTAGACGAGATAAGGAGATAGGTTTAGGTACCGGCCAATAAATAAGTAACAAAAAGTCACTTAATGTTAAAGTTTGATAAAGTTTAGCCACGCTGCCTCGAACCACTGTCTCTATGAGTGACTTGCCTGTATTGTTGTTACCTAGTTTTAACAAGCAGTAACCGGATAATCATCAAATCCACGTATATTCGATACCCGTTACTTATAAGAACCGCTACTTACAAAGAACCGTGACTATTAGCTGTATTTTGTGGGCTTAAAATGAGAAGTTCAAACCTATCATGTCACGTAATTAAGCAAGCCACATAAAGTAGCTTTCATTTTTGGTCAGCAATTGTTCGGACACTGCCAGTAGGAATTTTCAAGGAACTTTCTTTGGTCTTACTCAAGTCTTTCTTTGGTCTTTCGTTTTCCTCTTAATAATATGATCGAAAATAAAAATAGTTTAATTACTGACTGCATATATACAATTTTACTAACTGTATATAGAATAAAGAACCGACTTATTCACACTGTTTAAGTTATATAACGATCTATACTTCGAAATGTTAGTTGAAACGTTTTGAACAACTCTGGTATATGGGCATTCTTATTGTAAACTGGCCAATGTAACTTATACTCTAAGGCAACATTTAAGCTTCAGCATCGTAACTCCTCGTCATTAATCCACCATTACACTGAGAGCCGGGTATTTGTCAGGTCTGATTCATGTCCTCGCTGGTTCCGCAGGTGCCTCCGAGAGTATCCTCTTAACTCAGCTCTGAGTATGAGTTAGTCCGCCGTTAGGCATTTACATATGCGCACAAAGGCAACTTTAGCGGCACGGAGTGGATTTATTTTTTACATACTTAAAAATATATATTTTTTTTAGTTTTATTCGATAATATTTACGATGGTTTGTGTGGCTTCCGAACGGCGATCGGTCACACTTTGAACTCAGGGACCGACTTTTCGCTGTCGTAAATTCAACTTTTTGGTCCGAGAGGGCTTCGAGAGAATTATGCGGAATAAATTTCAGAGAGGACGCACCAACAACTTGAGTTCGGGCCTCGTGAATTTTAAAGATTTGTTATTGCCTATGCTAACATCATTGCCGACAGTTAACATGGGCAGAAAATTTCTAAAATCTATGGATTTTTGGGAATGCTTTACCTCCTAATTCTTTAATAAACATCGATCTGTAATACATTTGTGTTTTGTTGTATGTGTTATTTTTATTATTATACACAATTTATTTAAAGAATTATTGTTATTGAAACAAAAATAAAAAAACACTACAATCCATGACGGGTCAGGGAATCTGTACATGGTGGAGACTAGTTCTAGGGCTACGATTGTGCAGCGAGGAGATTGGTCCTAGATCACGCTCAACCGCAAAATTTTGCCCCTTATTTTGGGTACCCATTTTATAAAGGCTGGTTGAGCCCCAGGAGGGTGTTAGATCCCAAAGGATTCATCTTTGGCCGCTAACATCCGATAATGATCTATTATTATTATATAGCTAACGTAGTCCTAGTTAAAACAGGATAATTTAAGGCAGAGGTTTGGTTACTCAAATATTCAATTAATTAGAAGTGCCGCAAGCGAAATTAAGGTCTTCATGCTAATAAACAATATTCCAAACGAATAAATCACTGGAAGAAGATGACATTAAGATTTATAGGGACTTAAATAAGGTCAGTCAAAGTAGGGCGCATTGACGGCACCTATTTGTCAGATGTTCTGTTATCCTGTTCTCAAATTAAAAAAAATAATAATACCTTAGCGTATCTTTACCGCAAAACTAACTGTACCCGGCTGCTTTGGATGAAGCGATAAAAAGGGCCGAATTCGAACTCACAGGGAAAAACTGTTTGCTTTCATTAGAAATAAGCGTGGAAGATCGATCGAAGAACCTACTCCATGAATATTTCCATAATTCTATACTTTTCTTTTTTATCAGACTCCGGTTTTCCGGTGAACCGAAAACGCAACTCACAAGGATATTTTCCCGGATACCTAAGAAGAAGAAGTTGGTAGAAAAGTTCAGAGGCGGCCGAAGAAGGAGCAGAGTAAGGATCCTAGTTAGAAGGAGTAGAATTGTGGGAAGGCGACAAAAAGGTAATCGGCTGTAAAAGAAGAGGGACGGGAGATCTGAGAAGAACAAGAAGAGGATGATGGGGCTAAAGATCGTTCACACGGCACCCAGCTATCTTCGCCCAATTGATTTGTTTGCTTCTTGCCGCATCTCGAGCTCTCCAGTCATCCTAAGCGTCTCCGGAGATTTTCTATATACGCTTTAGGGTTTTATTCTTACGAATTTACAAAAAGAAAATACAATTATTTTTCTAGCAAAATATTTTTTAAAATTAGAAAAAAAATTATGATTACTGTCTAACAACATCCTCTGAACAATTATAGCTCCTAGGGCGGCTTTAGGTCTCATGGTTAGCATAGCAAACTACTAAGCCCAAGATCGCAAGTTCGTAGCCCGGCACGTGGATTTTTTAAAGGGAGTACAAAATCCTTGGTTATGCCATCCTTCGGAAGGGACATTAAAAGGGGGTTCCGAGCCAGTGTGATGTCAGGTACTCCTTAAAAATCCCTATCCTAATTAAATCTAGATAGCCAAAATTTAGAGTTCTCACTAATCCATCAGAGCGTCCACTAATCCCACATCCAATTATTCATAGCAGCATAAACTGACGTTAAAGAAACAAACTTAAAGCTTCTTATTTATTATACGAGTATACCTCTCTATTGTATATACCTACAACCCCAGTGATCTAGTCGAATTATCTAAAAAATGAATTTCTTGTATTTAGCGGTGGGGAATCTTTTAAATAGCTAATTCAAGTATTGGCTAGGAACGGAGTTATTTCTGATATTACAACTAGATTCCGTGCCACAAACTACGAAAATGACACAATTCAGCTTTCACCAATAACATTAACTCTCTCTGTACAAAATTCGACTTAACCGCTTATTCACTGAGGCTGCAGAAATATCTCTCTTTTATATTTTTTTATAGTTTCACTTAGTCTCCTTCATTTCTCCTTTAATTGTGGTTGTTTCTAAACAACTAACTTGCTGAATAAACTGCATATCTGGGGCATGAATATCATGTGCTCAGTTTGCTCTAAGCTTATTGGTGAGAAATGCTCATGTCATAATTATGTCCTGTTAGTTACTATCCCAGAGCTAATTTCAATTTTTGTGATTTAGTTTCTTCTTCTTTCTTTTGTCTTGAAGTTTACTTGGTCATCATTTCTCTTTTGGAATAAATAGGGTACGTATAGAAGAGGGTTACTACGTAGTATTTGAAAGGGGCAATCTTACTTCAAGGTTAAATAGAAATGATAAAATGATGTTATTTTTAGAAATTATTTACATTATTAGCACCCTACAGGATGCGATAGTTGCTGTACCTACTATATATAATAGGAAAATAGTAAGCTCTTTTATAAAAGCATTCATTTTATCTCTGTTTCTTGGTCTTCTTTCAAAGTTCTCAATCAAGGAATAATTACAAAGTTGTATAACTATAATTTAATAATTACAATTAGTTAGGCTGAAAGTCCCGGGTTTAAATCCAGCTGGGAGGGCGACTTGTGGTCTAGCGGTTAGCATAATACCCCCGGCAGAGGATTCTAGGATTTTTAAAGGGAGTAAAAAATCCTTGGTTATGCCGTCCTTCGGAAAGTACATTAAACGTGGGTCATGTGCGATTTCATGTACTCGTGTCTAAGTAAACGTTAATAATCCCTATCCAAATTATACCTGGATAGGGAAAATATAGAGCTCCCAATATAGCATCGCCCGATTAGCCATACCAGCATAAAGTAAGTTAAATTAACAGGTAAATTATTTAATTTGTTAACAACCGTAGTGTGGGATCTGCAGAACCTCCTGGGGTTTCCTCTATAATGTGAGTATCCTTAGTTGAGAGAATACCCGGATACGTATGATGTTGGCCAAATGACTTCTATGGCTAACCCTTGGCATAGAAATAGTGCAGTCTCTATACTGTACTGAACCCAAAACCCTTCGTGGGCTTTAGTCATACAGTTTTCATACTATAAGTTAAAAGACACTTATAAACCATATCGTTGATCCTGACAGAATTAAATTTAAACCATTGCAGTATACTTCCTACTAAGATAGCTTAGTAGACGATCTGACTGCCATCCCTCAAGACGATATACCTGACAAGACTAGCTACATGGGTGGTTCTCTTTTTTCCCCACCTCTCCTAAAGCGATCGGTTCCTCCTGTTAAAATCTAATTACTGTTTGTTTAGAAATGAGATAAGAAGGCGAGGCAATCGGCCATGTCCTCTCCCAGAAGTTTTTACCTCGGCTCTTTTTGTCCCCTCCCGATCTAGTTAGGAAGCACTCTCACTCTCTGTGCTTTACCTGTCCTTTAGGTTAAGGGATTCTAAAGATTTCACATTGTACGTACGTGGCTGTTAATAAAAAAAATAATTTATTTGCCACAAGCGTTTTCGAACCTGGGACCTACAGTGGTCTACACTCTAAACTACCCTAAACCGTGAGGAAATAAAAATAGTTGATTACTAATGCAATAAATCAGAGGTTCCTAACCAATGGCCCTTGGGTTCCATAGGGGTGGGCAGAGATAAAAAAAATGTTTGAAAACAATTTGACTCCCTCAGTTGCTAGTAAATACTAGTTGTGTAGCTTAATCCAGGATTGGATCGAGACAGCAACTTTGATCCTAAATGTCGACTAATAAGCCGATATTATTGTTCCCCCTTCACTACCATCGCATAATAAACACGCGAGGAAGTGATATTTTATCATAGATCAATCTTTTTTTTTTATATTAAAACATTTCAGTATGAAATTCGAAAATGTAATGAGGGAACATTTTCGTCAAATATGTACAGACGTCTATTGGTGCTGTGTATTTATTGTATATTGTATATTTAGTAGGTGAGCGAGAAGAAAGTTCTCCTTTCGTAATTGTAATTGGTGGTCCGCACAACAAGAAAGGTTGGGAACCGCCGTAATAAATCATCTCAAATACCTGGACACTTTTATAAAATATTTACAAACTACCCAGGGAACTAACAAGCAAGCTTATATTTTCACACGCAGATGAAAATCCGTGTATAAGCAGATCCCAAAACTATGAAAAGTCACATATGAAAATTAGTAGCCAATAGATCAACAATCGCTCAAAAACTATTGTTTAAATATCATATACTAGAGTCCTTGGCTTACAAAAAAAAAAGTACCACTAAACTATATGCGGTAGGGTCCTTGGTTCAGTATATGGTAGAGGTTAGAGGACAACTGTTTCGCAGGGAAGTAACTTTTCCGAAATCACACGCTCAAGCGTCAGGCTTTCTCCCAATTTTATGGAGACTGATTAAGCCCCGGGAGTGTCTGCAGATACTACAGGGTTCACCCAGGCGCAGGTGCTACTTTTTTTAAACATCCACTATTTGGTTTCCTTGAAGATGATCTACATCGTAGGCCGAAACATTGGCACAATTTGCCAGTTTTGAGTTATCTTTGTCTGCACCTCCTGATCATCCTTTGAATTATCCAGTCAACTATTTTCCACTCAAATATTAAAATAGTAGTGCGAAAGTAATCATATTCCCATCAGTAATCATATCCAGGTACCTTAGTTGGTAAAGTACCGCGCTAGAGTTGCAGAAGACCTGGGTTCGAATCCCGACCAGGAAAAATCTTTTCTCTTCAAAATAAAAATATTGAAATAATAACCATCAAATAAAAATAAATGATGGTACTTGTTTATTAGATACACCAGCAGAAAAGGCCAATGTTGTACGCATGCGCAAGCTGTTACATTTTATAACTGTTATATTTCTAACAGTAACAGTTACATTGTTTACAGATTCATTCTTCTTTGTTTCTTCCTGTGTTCTAGAGTTGCTGTTGTATCCTCATTTTTGTTTGTTGCTGATTTGTTGTTTATTTGGTGGTTAGGGGTGGTTTTTATATTAAATTGTTCATGATATATTCCATCTTATTATATACATATTATCTATTTCTATCATTATTATATTTATTTATATTATATATTTCATTATTTCTAGAGTTGTACCCTCATTTTTCTTTGTTGCTGATTTATTGTTTGTTTGGTGGTTAGCGGTGGTTAGGGATGGTTTTTATTTTAAATTGTTAATATATTCCATTATTTATTTCTATTATTATTATATTTATTTATATTATATATTTTACTATGTTGTTATGTATGTAATTATATTATTATTAGTTCTATTTATTTATTTCCCTTATTGTTATATTACATGTTATGTTATCCAAATTCTAACCCCAATAAAAATATTTAAGAAGGTTATCCAAGGTAACTGTTAGAAATGTAGCTGTTATAAAACGTAACTGGTTGCGCATTGGCGTTTTCTGGTGGTGCATCTAATACACAAGTACCTAAATTATAAATATAAAATTGACGTACGTCAACCAGATCCTAATTAAAAAGTAATGTTTAATGAACATTCTTCCCCATATATACCTACATCGCAAAAATTGTGAGATCGGTGAAAGAATGTTTTTGCCTTGCCTGGTTACGAGCCTGGTAGCATAGCTGGTAAAGTACTGCACTAGAGTTGCGGAAGACCCGGGTTCGAATCGAAAGTTTTGAGTTATCTTTGTCTGCATCCCCTGATCATCCTTAGTATTATCCAGTCGACTATTTTCCAATCAAATATTAAAATAGTAGTGCATAAGTAATCATATTCCCATCAGTAATCATATCCATTAGTACCTTGGTTGGTAAAATTCCGCGCTATAGTTGCGGAAGACCCGGGTTCGAATTCCGGCCAGGAAAAATCTTTTGTCTTCAAAATAAAAATATTTAAGTAATCACCATCAAATAAAAATAAATTATAATCATATTTTCTTTAAAAAAAGTTGTGGTATTTGACTACCAAATTATAAGGTTTAGTGTACAGCCCATCAAGGGTTTTGGTTTAAGTAAGATTGCACATTTTATAGATTGGGTGAGCCCCAGGAAGGTATTTAGTTGGTATGTTAACAGATTAAATAAGTTATCTGCCACAGCAGGATTTGAACCCGAAACTACAGTATAGCAACTCATCATTCCACACTCTGAATTACTCTGCTTTAGACAATTAAAATATACGTATTTACTAAAGCTACGTTCACTACTTCTGCCGTTCTTCCAATTCATTACTTCGTAATATTTTTATAATAGTATGAATAGGTAATATCTTGTTATAATAAACAATAAAAAACATTTTTATGTAATAACCAACATTGTAAGTAAATTGAGCGTGTTTTGCCGAAAAGAGTTAACCTACTTTATAGTCATTACCAATTCAAAGATCCCAACTCGACCCTAATTAGGAACAGAGCATGTGGACAATTCATTATGTCTTCTGAATATATTTATCAAATGAATATTACTTCCTTCTGTCTTTAACGATTAGTTCTTATATCCTCTTCGTTTACATGTTTGCGGAAAGGGAAGATAACAATTTATTACAGAAGAGTCATACCTAAAACGGTTTTTGGAAAAATCGGACAAAAATGATTTAATGCTTAACGATTGGAATATAAATAGTCTGCAATTATAAATAAATAATTAAAGTTAACCATAAAAGAATCGAGGTTATACTTTAATGGAAATCTTTAAAAATAAAATAATGTAATTTCATTTATTTATATTTTTGTTCCCTTAAATTTATAATTTCGGCTCAAGTGTCTAAAAAGGCTGTTGCTGTTCCAGTCTTTATACTAACTATACATTTTACACTAAATGTTGTTAACATAATTTTTTATTTTTTATTTTTTTATTAATTATTATAATTTTTAAATATTTATTTTGAAGAGAGAAAAAAAGTCCAGGGTCGGGATTCGATCCCGGGTCGCCAACGTCTCTGTCGTGGTGCTCTAGCCAACTGAGCTAACCTGGCTCTTAACACGGCCAGACAAATCCATTCTCTTCACCGGTCCTATATCCCCATGTTCTCGAAATTTTCATTGTGAACATTTATTTGAGAATGTTCATTAACATTTTTTTGCCCGTGTTACGAGCCAGGTCAGCTCAATTGGTTGGAGCAACTCGACGGAGACGTGGGCGACCCGTGTTCGAATCCCGTCCCCGGACAAATCTTTTCTCTTCAAAATACATATTTATAAATTATATCAATTAATAAAAAAATAAAATAAAATAAATTATAAATAATATAAGTCAACAAGATCCTAATTAAAGTAATCTTCAATGGCCATTCTTCCCCGTGTATACATCTCAAAATTGAGAGAACACGGGGATATAGGATCGGTGAAGAGAATGGATTTGTCTGGCCGTGTTACTACGAGCCAGGTTAGCTCAGTTGGTTAGAGTACCACAATGAAGACGTGGGCGACCCTGATTTGAATCCCACTTTATAAAGGCTGTGTGAGCCCCTGGAGAGTCCCTAGGGCTTGCTGGCTCACTCAAGATTATGTAATCCTAAATTCAGTGTATTTAGTCGTTTTCATAAAATTAGGGGGTATATTAGTCGTAATCAAAACTTCTCTATCTTTGCTTAAAGTTTCGGGCACCTGTAGAACACTTTTAACTGCAGTGAGAGGTCAAAATGTTATTGTAGTACCGTAACTAGATTTTTTCCTTTCAATACCTCTATTTTGATAATTTTAATTTTATAATATCAAGGGAAGGATCACCTACGATCCATAATAATATTACAAGTAAATTAACGTGTTAATAGAAACATTTTCTTCCGTTGTTTTATGTTATATCTACAATTCAGGTGAATAAGTGGTTAAGTCGATTTTTTTCCATATTGAGTGGGTTGTATTGAGTAAAGCAGAATCCTGCTATTCTCGTAATTGTTTGGTTTGAAATGGAGTTATAATCTAACCAACAACTCCTTTTCAATGCTTGACTTAGCCACATACATACGCTTTACGATAACTTAATTACTAGAAACTATTTTTGGAGAAAATTCGAATTAACCACTTATTCACCTGGGCTGTAATCATGCCTACTTCTATTAACTCTAGTCTAAATACAGATCTGAAATTCCTTGTTATTTAGCTTAATAACCTCTTATATACGAATAGCCTATACAAATATTATATAAGGAATAATAATAAAACAAAATTGATGCAAAATCATCGGCCGCCCTCGATACACCTCCTGAGCAGCTGATCGGCAGGAAGAGGCGTTGTTCCTCCTCAGGATGTCGAGGCCGGGGAAAGTGCTCTCTTGCGAAATTGTAAACTCATATTTATTTATGAGAAGATGTTACTATTAGGAGCTCGTCATAGCCCGATAGGATCTCCCCCGGAGGCTTCCGATATTCGACGACCGCTATGAATACATTACGTTCCAACATCAAATCGGACCGTCGCCACCTGTCCATCACTCCAAATTAATTAAGGGCGCATTAGCACACGTTTTGACAAATTTGGAACTCTTTCCATCAGCGCTGAGAGCCTCAGGACCTCGTCATCTGTCAGTCTTCTTCTTCTTTTTTTCTTGTTTTCGTGTAAAAGCCATCCTTAGCAGGTGTTGAGAAATGGGTCGGTCCTATAATGGAAGAGGAGGTCCACCGTTATCTACAACAGTGTAAAGCATCGTGTCCAGGATAGTCCTGTCCGGGAGGTCCTTTATATATAACTAATAATTTATAACACATATATATTATACATATGATATATAAAGGTATGTACTTGTTGTCGATTAATGTGAATATGTGTAATTTAAAAAAAAAAATATTAACAAGGAATTGGTTGGAGGTCTATAAAGTTCAAGAGATTAATCAAAAGATTACTTCAGGAGCAGTGTCTGAACGTCTGGGGTTCAAATCCGGCTGAAGGAGATAAATTATTTTGGACCCTTAGTGATGCCTGGAGATCCCCTGAGATCGCTCAGGCTTTAAAGTTTGGAGATAATTAATTACAGAAAAAACCTAATGGTTTATCTTAACTAAATAACCTCCTTGCACAATCGCCCAAGAGACTTCACGGGTATAAGTTACGGTTTGATTAGTATAAGTTATTCTTTAGTATAGCCTAACTTCGAGATCACACGAAGGGTTAAAAAATCAAACAAAATAATATCATCAGGACAGTTCCAAAGAAACTGAATCAATGACAATACCAACAAAAAAACATGTTTGGTAGGTCACGTTTGATGTTAATTTGTTTTTATCAGTTCTGATGGTGGTTGAATTTTACGCCACAATAATGATAAGTTTCACTGATTATTTCTATAATATATTACTTATTAGGAAACGAGGTGCTTCAGTGTGTAGATTACCCAGTTGTGTAAAGGTCCCGGATTCGAATACGGGAAATATTATGGCAAATATATTATTTTAGTTGTTAATAGCTGGACCCTATGGGATACGCTAGTGGGTTTCCTTCATTGGGGGAAAACCTAGCAGTTGAGACTGAAAACACGGAACTCTCCACAATGCTCAATCTTCGGCTTAGAAGCAGTGCAGTCTCTACTGGGTACTGAACCCAAGTTTTATAATAGAATATTCAGTTCAGGATAACTTTACGTTTAATAATATAACTGGAACAGTGAGGGCGGGTCCACCTCCAGACCGACAGTTACTTCCTAGTTAGCTCAAAAAATCTAGATCGAACCAATTCAATCAAAATAAAGAAGAAAATATAAAGGCTCAATTGTATAACTGTTCATTCAATTGTACAGTAAGTGCTTTAAGTTTTGAGTAGAGGCACTGCGATTTAATTGTAGAAATTGAAGTTCAGTTTAGTATTAATTTTGTAGCCCCCTATCTTTCCTTTGTATAAGCTACTGGACTTGCAAACACCAGGTTCTAACCCAGTTCAAGACAAAATGTAAAATTGAGAAGTGGGCAGCTGATCCATCGCTGTTTAGCAACTGGCGGAAAAACGTGCAGAAGCCTGAGCGTCACGGACCCTTCGCGCTAATCACCGGGTGCAGCCGCGTCTTCTCTTGCGAAACGTCGCCAGCCCCGAAATGGAAACGCTTCCACTATGTCGTTTCTGCTAATTGATGAGGAAGCTCTGCCCGAGCAAGAGGGAACCAGAACTGTTCCTTCAAAAGTGATAAAGAAATTACCTGCGAAATGGGCTGACTTTGCATAGTCGTTGGAGTTGACTTTACGGTCGTGTGATAATAATGTTTTTGGCAAACAAGTATCGTAACATTGATTAAATTAGCATTATATCCTTACGGGAACTCCTTAAGGAAACTGGCTAGCTCATTGTGGAGAGTACTGTGTTGATATCCTGAAGGTTCTGGGTTCGTAGATCTTTACTCCCCCCTGGAGCTCATTCCAAATCTATAAAAAGGGTACCCTTAAGTGAGTGAAAACCTGGTGATTGAGCGTGATCTTGGAAAAATCAAAGGATTGTTAAGATGCACCATGCTTGAAAAATAATATTACATCTTTTTACGAAGGATGGAATTAGTTGGGGGGGTGCAGTCATAAATAACACCAAAAGAGTTAAACTATTTTTTATTAGTGCCGACCTTTCGACCGACGTTGTAGGTCATCTTCAGTGCTATGAAAAAAAAACTGTGATTTAACAAGGTTTTCCATACTCTCACCATAAAATCTCACCATTTTACATTTATACTTTTTCATTTTGTATCTAACTGTTTACCTTCTCATTTTTCTTTCTCTTTGTATTTCTTTTCATTATCAGCCTTCTGTACCCTAATTCTGTAATTTTATTATTCATATATATCCGTAATAATATATCCACCTCTAATTTTTTTACTTTTCTATAACTCTAACATATAGAATTATATTCTTTCTTGGTACAGCAATGTTTTTTTATAGTTATTTTTGTTTTGTTCGTTTTTCTCTCAGAAGGGTGATGATGCAAAGAAATACAAAGAGAAAGAAAAATGAGGAGGTAAACAGTTAAATACAAAATGAAAAGGTATAAATGTAAAATGGTGAGATTTAAAAGTATGGAAAACCTAGTTAAATTACAGATTTTTTTATCATAGCCCTGAAGATGACCTACAACGTTGGTCGAAACGTCGGCACAAATAAAAAATAGTTTTACTTATTTGGTGTTATTTATGACTGCACCCCCCCCCCCCCCCAACTGATTCTATCCTTCATTAGATCTTCCAGTCAACTATTTTCGTCTCTTACATCTTGTTACATTTGATTTTTATATTATCAGATCAATTTATAGAATTACATTAAAATACATTTAGCTATAAGTTATTATACGTTGTGATTGATACAATATACGAAATTAATAATTTACAGGTGGAATAAATTAATAATATTGATTGAGAAAAAGTAAAATTGAAATCATATATTGTAAAATAAAAGTAAAAAAAAAAAGTACACATAAAAATATGAAATAAAATTATTTCTTTTTAAACACAGCAAGAAAAATGTTTACAATAATTTCACATAAAAATATTAATCCATAAATTATAAACATAGAATATTGAGTTTAAAGACAATAATTAACAAAATAATAAACACAAATAAACCTTACAATACATAGCACGAAAATCTAGTCAATTAAATTTATAAATGGTAATAAATATGTTTTGAATTTAGAGAAAATTGTGTCTTCTGTCTCAGGAATAGCCCCACGTTTAAGTGTTATGTTTTTCATTAATTTAATTCGTTGTCTGTCGTATCGTGAACAGTCATGAAGTATATGTCTGAAAGTGTGCGTCTGACCTTTTTCATCACAGGCGTCTGTTCGTATAATGTTACACCGTTTCAAATACCGTAGTGTGTTTCCGTACTCTGTTAAAAATTGTGTTAATTTAAAGTCTGAACTGTGTAACTGTTTGTAATTTTCCAGTTTTATGCGAGGTATGTATCAAAATAGTATCCCATTTTTAACCTTTTTTATATAATGAATATATTAACATTAACATATAAAAAAATACATATATTTTTTATAAAAGTTGGAAAATTAATAAGCCAAATCGACGAGAAAGGTCGGTAGCACCTGCCCGTGGCGAGTGGGCCGCGAAGTCATCTGTATTCATCAGCAGGAGCAGAGATCGTCCTCCCAGGGCGTCCTTCTCCTTCTCCCCATCCTGGAGCCTTTCGGAGGACGGTGTTTATGGTTCAGCGGTGGCATTAGTCCTCGACCGGTCCGTGGACGTGTCCCGACTCGTCCGAAAAGGAATTTTTTATGAATAAAACATCTCAGGAGTAAGACATCGACACTAATACAAGTCAGCTGGGATCGAAATTTACATCTTGGCCGTTTTGGGAGAAATCGAGAGTCCGGGGGCGAAAGATAGCAGCTGCCAGAAATAGCGAAAAGAAACCTGTTTTAAAAGACATTTATATTTGCCTTTTAAAAGTCTTCAATTCACCTTTTATGTATTTTTATTTTAAGCTTTCAATTAACAGCCTCTCAGAACTTAAGCTTTCAACTAAAAGCCTACCAGAACTTAAGCTTTCTACTAACATCCTATCAGAACTTAAGCTTTCAACTATCAGCCTATCAGAACTTAAGCTTTCAACTAACAGCCTATCAGAACTTAAGCTTTCAGTAGATATTGATTAATCTCATCGCAGACCCTAATGCCACTCAATTGATGCAAGGAATTAAAATGTCAATTGAATATTTTAAGGAACACCTTTGCTCATACAAATATGTAGCACTTGTGTCAGTGTAGTGTTAATCCGAGTATGTAAGATTATCAGTGTTCTATTAAGTTCCTTTAAATAAATCACCTCTTCTCGTATCTGTTTTTCTTAATAATAACTACAATTTTATAAATATTAACTTTGAAAGAATTTGAATATTAACTTTAAAAGAAAAAGAAATTGAGAAGTGGGATACCCGGGTTCGAATCCCGGCCCTGGACAAATCTTTTCTCTTCAAAACAATAATATTTAAAAAAGATATAGTTTCTCAGGTTCCTAAGCAATTTTCGGAAAGAAGAGTAGTACAATAGATGTATAATATACCTTAGATGTCTAATCTGCATAAATTTGGTCCATTAAAAAAAATCTGCACCACTACAACCCATAAAGGATCTTTGGTTCTGTACATGGTAGAGACATTACTGTTTCTTGTACAAAGGTTATGGAAGAAGGTGATCAAAGAAGGTGATTTGTACTAGACCAAGTTCTACCACCAGATTTTTCCCCTATTGTTGTAGATACCCAATTTATAGAGCCTGGGTGAGCCTCAGGACGGTCATAGCTTAGCGATGAGATTACTCCCCTGCTAGGTTCGAAGGTAACAAAAAAAATGTTACTTGGAAATATCTCTATTTAAAATAACGTCTAATTAAGTGTATATGTCAGTTAAATGTATGATATGTGAATACCGATAAATATCCTAATAAATTATCCCGAGAAAAGTGACGAATATAGATGAAAGTGAACGCTGCCTTTTCAGGTAAGTTCCTCCATGGTTTGTTTATTCATTGAACGTCACTTTATGCTGATAAGGTTAATCGGACTAAGCTACAGTGGGAGTCCTAAATTTTATCCTATCCCGGTCTCTTCCGAAGGACGGCATAATCAAGGATTTTATCATCATCCCTAAAAAAATTCCAGGATGCTAACCCGCGTAGTGGGGTACAGTAGGGATCCTGTTGTTGGCACTTAACTGGATGACAATATTAAAAATATAAATATTAAAAACAAATTCCTAACCCAATAATAACATATTCAAGAGATGATTCATAGGATTATATTAATTTAAGATTCTATCGACTACTGACCTGGAATCCAGCGTCTGGAACGGAAGGCTCGCTGGATAAACATTAAAGTCTGATCAGAAGTTATCATCAAGTTTTACATAATTGAAAAAGAGATTCAAACAATCAATGGAAGTATTAATAGAAAAGATCAGCCTGTCCGATGAAAGGTTAAAGTAGAATAAGCCGAGCATAAAGGCAGCATACCTAACCTTCTCTTGTGTTTTTGCTGGCTTAAAGGTGGGATTAGTCCCCTACTGGGTTCCCGGCTAACAAAAAATGTGTTCCTTCGAAATATGTAAATAAATATCTCTATTATCATCATGTCCTTTCCATGAGCATCTTTTCATTGCTCATCCACGTTTTTCTAGATGTCCCGTTAACTTACTTAAGCAAAGCTTGTCTTATCAAATATACCGAAGCCTATTAAGATAGGTTATTAACCCAATGACTGTAAAAGAGTGATAATACTTTGCGCATCAGTATAATGAGTTTTTTAGTTATATATTTATCTAGTTAGTGTTTGAACCATCCATTAGATAAATAAACTGGAATCACATCTCGCTTCGCATACTGTTGCAGCTCAGACATTCTTCACCTTGCTGCTTCACGTTGTTATTGTTGTTTATTGTACACCAGTTTTTGAATCATTTGACCTACTTAGACTATTTTCTAGTTTTACTAAAGCGCAGAATTGTATCCAGAAAAACTGAAATTTGGGATTTCTGTTCTAGATTTGGATGAATACAAAGGTTTTACAATTGATTAATGGGTACTAATCCGCTCTCAAAGCCATTGCCTTTTCAATATTATTTGTTTATTCAAATAAAGTCACGTTATGCTACATCGGGTGTCCTAAATTCTGCCTATTCAGATATAATTAGGATAGGGATCTTTAACGAGTACCACACATCGTACAGGCTCGGGACCCCCCCGTTTAACGTTCCTTCCGGGGAAGGACGGCATAACCAAGAATTTGTTCCTCCTTTTAAAAAATCAAGGACCACCTGCTGGACTAGAACCCGCGATCTTGGGCTTAGTAGGTTGCACTAGACTACAGGTCAATCTTCTTATAAGTGATCATGGTAACATCGAGGAGTAAAGAGAAAGAACAAGTGTATTATGGTGAAGTGTCGACGAGTCGCATGTTGTTGATTTGTCCTTCCATATAGTACAGGAAAAACCAAGGAGCGTTTACAATTTTTTTCGACTTTTGTGGATTGTGTATATAGACGTGTTTTCCAAAACCCCTTAATTCTGCTCCATATGTTCAAATAGATCTTAGTATAATAGTGTAGATTAGCCGTTATAGTCTACTTCAATTTTGAGTTTTCACTACTTATTCTAATTAAACAAAATCAAAAAAAATTACCAAGTTTTTAAATATTTTTGTATTGGAAATTACAATAGTATTATTACAATAAATGTAAATAAGAATGATGCATTACGTCGTGAATAAAGCCAAGTAGAGAAAGAACCTTGTAGTAGTATTACAACAACAAATTCAAATCGCGAGATCAAATGAATGCTTTTTTTCAGACGCCTCGGCAAATTATCGGGAATCGGAAAAGTAGTCAGGTTTGAGTGGGAATAAAGCTTGTCAAGAGAGGATTGATATTTGGTTCGAGCCAAAGCAGCAATGAATGGGACATAGAGTTCATTATGGATGAATTTATTCATAACAAAGTAAGGAGCATTGAGGATTTTACGAAGGATTTTGGATTTTTTATACGAAAGGAATTCGATGGCTTGATGGAGCCCCAAAGCTCTACTCCGTCCAAATTATTCTTATATAGTCATGCATATGAGTCTTTTGTAATTAATTGGGTTAGAGCCTTTTTCTAGTAATTGTTGAAGCAGCGGTAAATGAGCAGTTTCTTGTCTTTTCAGGCTAGTGTGAGGATTCCACGTGTTTCTCAAGATGTAATTTTTAGTATCGGATTTGTTCTATAGGAGCCAGTGGGATATAATTAAAGCATGCTGTAGGATAGGAAGTCATTGGTTTCCGACGAAGGGTAAAGGTGATTTGACGGGATATGTCGGAACTTATTTTCATCCTCCAGTTTTTACACAATTATTCAAAGTAGAAAAAGTAAAATAGGAATTAACTAAAATTGTTTATGATTTTTTAATACTTTATCTCAGTGGAATGATAATGAACACTACTCAAAAGTTCATTATTCCCATGAAAAAGTTCACCCCGGGTCACGCAATTCCCCTTGAAGGTCTGATTTGCAGGCTTTATGGCTCCGATGAGATATCACGGTGGCTTTGATAATTTCTTTTTTCTTTTTTTTTTTTCTTTTATTTCCCCACGATCAGGTAGCAATTCTCGTGCCGGCTATCGCTCATCTAACCGGAGAATCATAGTTCCTCGCCCACTTCTAATAGTCTTGACCGCACGGCAACTTCTCGGTTAGTTAGTTACCTTTTAGTTCAGAGCTTGTTAACTTAAATGGTAATGCTGTCGAATGATTATATCGATCGCTATGTGCCTACAATCGGTTACTTGTTGAACATTGTTAAATTGATTCGATTATGTAGAAGCAATAGACAAAGCCACTCTTAAAAATGTTGTAGAAACTTTCGGATAAGTTCTAACTTGGGATGTGAACATTCAGAACAACTCCGGAGTACTCCCAGGTATATTATTGACAAAAATTATTTCGAGTAGTAAAAAATTCATGTAAAAAAATAAAGACTAATGATTTGTTGAGGAGCGGAGTGTCTCAGTGGTGGAGCGCTGAGTTGCAATGCCGAAGGTCCTTGGTACAAATCCCTCTCGCTGCCAGATATTCATGTAACCTGTTAGCGACCGGAGATGGATACTATGGGACCTAGGACTCTCCTGGGACTCCTGTTACCTAGCCTCCCTCTATAAAGTGGGTACATAAAATAAGGGAGCAAAATTTGACGGTTGAGCGTGATCTAGGACAAATAACCTCCTTAAAGAACCGTTATCCAACGAACAGTACAGTCTCTACCATGTACCGAACCCCAGACCCTTCACGGGTTGTAGAGGAACAGGGTTTTTTTTTTTTTTTTTTTTTTTTTTAAATTACATAAGGTTATAATGACATGTTCGATATAATTAGTAATATATTCCAACTCTCCTTTTCAGATACAATTCTTCATCTGACCAGTTATCGAGGAAGACTGGGTGTGGTATAATAAAATTATTAAATTATTAAAAATATATTGGGCCTCTATTTTTTTTAACCTCTTTTAAAAGCTTTAAGAATGAATATAAATATTTTAAAGAAAATAACTAGATATTTTCATTTCCTTGCATGAAAATTCTTATAGTCAAATTTTACTATTGAAAAAATCTATACTTTTTCCAACAAAGAATAAAAAAAAAATACAAATATGCATTAAAGTCCTATCATTTTGGAAGGTTTTATTAATATTAATTTGTCACTACTTTTCACCCTGTTTATTTAATTTTACTCAAAATTAGCTAATTAATAATTTTTCTATTTATTTATAATTAATATTATAAATTGTAAATTTTAATTGCACTAACTTAGTATGCACTTAAATAGATTTTTAAATGTGTTTCTCTACTTCTTAAGATCCATTTTTTATTAGAAAATGTCATTAAGTATATATTTTCGTGTTAGCATATTAATAAATATTTATTTTGTTGGTACTAAAGTTATTACAAACTTAGACAATCCTATTTGAATTTTTGTCTCTAACAAAAGTCTTATAAAACCATCCGTATAACCCCATTTGTTTCAGATTTGGCCCGAACTCTAAAACAATCTTTTCATGACAAACATATTTTCCACTCAGACCCACTAGTTTCATACCTAACTACTTCTTCAACTCCCGATTGTCCTCCGATGCATCTGAAAAGAAGTTTGCCTCGTGACCTTCTAATTTGAATTTGTTATTTGAGTACTAGATCACCAGTTTGGATTCCGAGCATCGCACTCCACTATTCAGCAATGTCATCGTGTGGTGGATGTAGTCTCATCTGCATTAGAACGTGGATCATATTGTTGGGGCGTCTTTCTTGATTTTGAACAGACTTTTCACCGAGTCTGGTATCCGGGCTTGCTCTACAAACTCCGTAAATTCCTACCCCATACATACTTTCTCATCCTCTGATCTTATCTCACAAATAGAACTTCTTTCTTTCCAAGTAAACCATAATGATGTCCTTTCATCCCTCTTCTCCCAATCTGCTGGTGTTCCTCAAGGTAGTATCCTTGGCACAATCCTTTATACAGTTTATACAGCTGACATCCCAACTCATCCTAATACTATCCTTACCACGTATGCTGATGATACATGTGTATTATCAGTCAACACCACTCCAGTTATTGCATCCCAAAGCCTCCAATCCCATATCACTGATCTTGAAGAATGGTGTCAAAACTGGAGAATTAAAATAAATTCTCAAAAATCGCATCAGATCACTTTTACCTTACGTCATAAACCAATGACTTCCTGCCCTTCAGTATCCTTTAATAATATCCCACTGGTGCATGTAGAACAGATCCGATACTTAAGGTTGCATCTCGACAAACGATTAACCTGGAATCCTCATACTAGACTTTAAAGACAAGAAACCGCTCAACGTTTAGGGCTACTTCAACACTTACTAGACAAACGCTCTAACCTCCCAATTAACTACAAAAGACTCATCTACATGACCATCATACGACATATTTGGACTTACGGAGTAGAGCTTTGGGGCTCCTCAAAGCCATCGAATTCCTCTCGTATCCAATCCCTACAATCCAAAATCCTTCGTAAAATCCTCAACGCTCCTTATTTTGTTAAGAATAAAGTCATCCATAACGACCTTAATGTCCCATTTGTTGCTGATTTGGCCCGAACCCGGTATCTATCCTTTCATAACAAACTTCATTCCCACTCAAACCCTCTAGTTTCAAACCTAGCTTCCTCTTCAATTCCCGATAATCCTCCGAGGCGTCTGAAAAGAAGATGGCCACCTGACCTTCTTAGTTGAACTAGTGATTTGAGTACTACCAGTGGGTAGTTTCTCTACTTGCCATTAACTCATGTCATTATGTATCACATAGCCTATTTACTTGATGTATTATTGTAATACAGTTGTAAATATCAATAAATACATTTAAAAAAATATAATTTGAGTACTACCGGTGGGTAGTTTCTCTGCTTGCCATTATCCATACCATTAAATTTATTTGTTTTATTATTATAACACATTCGTAAATTAAAATAAAATATGGTTTTCTTAAAATTAAAATTATCGTTTCTGATCCCAATTAATTTAATCCTTAATATATCGCAAGTTTTTTCAAATGACGCAAATAGCACGGCAAAAAGTAAAAATCATCACAATCTAAATTTAAAATAAATCCAATTTGCTTATAAAAGGTTTCTTTTCTTATTCTGAAGTAAAATTAATTTATAATAATAGAAGGAAAATAAAAAAGTAATGATCTAAAAAATCTTTTTTTTCAGAAATCTATCAGCTCCTACATAACGGAGAATTGACTACAGGCGGCTGTTAAAAAAATATATGAGATTCTTTTGACTATTCAATTATACGGATAGTCTTTCTGTTCTTGGAATGATACAATTAACTTATTTTTTAAAATAAAAAAATAAACTGAAATAATATACATTAGGGAGTGAACAAATAAGAACAAAATACCTCATTAATTGAAACAACTCTATTAAGGATTACTTCCAAACATTTCAATCGATCCAAGCTGATACCCGTTGCTTCGATCCCAATAACTGTAAAGCATCAGTGATTAAGGCAGTTGGGGACTTTCTTCAAGAAGAAATGAAGACATTCTCCGACATCCCGTAATTCTTGTCCTTCTTCTGGGCCGGCTGCTCCTGAGGTAATTGTCCAGCTGGTCCGTACCGGCCTCCCAGGAATCCTCCCTTCTTCCTATCAGTACCTTATTATCCTTAAGGAAAAAAAGATTATTGAAATTCGTGTGTTGCATCTGTGCACTCAGGATAATTTAGCCTGGATCAAATTAATAGTAATCAATTGATAATGTTTATGAGGGGGTTTGGTAGTATATTTTGGTAGCTAGAATTACTTACACAATTTTTTTTTTAGAAAATACTCAAATAGTCCAATAATATAAGGAAAAACTAATAATTCAAGGTAAATGATAATATATCATCGTCATCATGTTCTATATCATTAATAGAACTGTAAAAAAATAAAAAATCGTTGTCCGAAAGAAATATATTATTTCTTAATTAAGTTAATAATTTCATATTAATTAAGGAATTTAGTTTATAATTAAATTTAATTTATATTTTAAAAAAAAAACAACTGTAATAGTACAACCTGTGAAGGATCTGGTGTTCAGTATATGGTAGAGTCTTAGAAGTCACTTCGAAAATAGTCTGAATCAGGGATAGTCAAACTAGATGTATTTGTTTATATATGAAAACTGGATATCTTAGCGATTACAATTTCTTTAATGCGTATGAAATAAAAGTTTAATATTTTAAGATTATTAATTAATATTAGTAAAAAAAATAAAAACTTTATTACTACAACCCATGAAGGGTGTTCAGTACAGGTTAGATTCCGTACTGTTTCCAGGACAACAGTTGCACTTTACAGGAGATGCCACTGTTTAGAGGCTGGATGAGCCAAATGAGAGCCTGAAGATCCCACAAATTTTACCCGTTGCTGTTAACAGAATAGATTTATCTGCCGTAACCGGATTCAAACCCGGATCCCTCACCATAGCAACTCAACGCTGCTTTCTATCAACTTATTATTAACTATAATAATTAATCATTGTTATTTTTTCATAGTAATTTTGTAAGTAACAGACTGTTATCCGACGCAGGATAGAGAATAGATAGGGTAAGCCTAATACACTATTATTAAGGTGTTAAATTCCAGGAAATATTTAAGCTACCTATAGTTTTATTGTTATTTTTTAAATAATAATCCAATTATTATATATGTTTTTTTTTATATTATGGGTTATGAAATTTATATATTCATGGAATTATATTTCAGAGAGGAAAACAATGTTAATATCTTCAGCCATGATGAGCGGTGAGGCTTGTTAAAGAAATGAAAAAAAAAATGAAATTACGTCTAAAATTGGCCGTTGCCTGGTGGGGAGTTATTAATAACAGAGTGACACCTACATCCAATTTCAAAAAGGAATTGCATCTTAAAAAGTCAATGTCGATTTTTATCGAAAAAGCTGAATATTCATAATCTATTTAGCGAAAGCGGGTCAACTCGGAATTATATTAACCTCTCCGCTCGAGATAAGATCGCCATGGTTCCCATAGCTCGGGCACATCTAGCCCCGGGTACCCGGTACTATCGATAGGTACAGGAGTGTACCTCTATCGAAAGGAAAATCGATTGCTAAATCGACTCACAAATGGTTCAATCCTTCAATAAGGCGGTCGAGTCGATGCTATCTCTCCCATCTTGCATTAACATAACGGATGCTATTAGTATCGTATTAAGTTATTTCTGGCTATTAAACGAAACTGAGGGCGATAAATTAACAATATGTATATCTTTGTTAATACTGATAACGACTTATCAATATTAATATTTTCGTATAATTATTTTTTTAGCATTATAATTTCTTTGATGTCAACATGAGATAGGTACAACAGGATGAAATGGCGTAACTTGGTTATCTGAAGAATTTTACTTACTGCGAATCCTTGGCCAAAGAAATTCGTTTATATATTTGTTTTGTTTTTTCCGACATTAATATGCAATTAGATTGTAGATAGATTAAAAGAATATATTTTCTAATGGATATAGTCTTCATCACTGAAGAAAGAAATGGATAGTAAAAAAAATAAATTAAAATCTAGTAATTAAAAACGAATTTTTTTGTTGATTCTGTTCGTTTCTACTTGTTGATGAGGACCTCTATTAAATATAAATAAGTTTGTTCTACATAGGATCTTACATCATTTATACAATGTTATATGCAAAACCATTAATGGAAAATAAGTCATAAATGTTACATTAATAAATTGTATTACTAAATACGGAGTTAGAAAAGAGAAAAACAAAGAATTATTAGAAAAAATTAAATTAGTAGCAAGCAGGAAAAAAATATGCTAAGAGGAAGGAAGGTGTATGAAGAAAAAACCTCTTAAAATGAAGCGTATGTTCGCATTACACATTGCCTGATATGATATTGGCATTTTTTATCAGACTTTCCTTTATTTATTTTTTTACTTTTCTTTTGTAATCACCTTCCTTGTTTGTGCATCTTCTTAAAATGTATTTTTTTTTCTCTGCTTAGGTGCCCGATAAATCCTCCGGTTTCAGTTTTTTGTACCCGCTGTCTTCGTTTTGCTTCGTCTGACAAGTTGGCTGGATATTTTAATTTATTTTTAGCAACCTTTTGATGCTTTCTAGTTGCATCATCGTGGTTATTTTCCTCAATTTCCATCAAATTAATTGCTGCATGCTGAAGCCTTTAAATCGCTGAGAAAATAAAAATCAAATCAGTGAAAAAGATTTTAATGATTTATTATGGTGAATATTATATAGCATAATTATAAGTAAGTTTCACATATTTGTGTTTATCTTATTCTCTGGTTTTATTTTTAAAATAACGTTTTCACCCACATTAATTTGACTACTAAAATTAATAATTAAAATGTTTCTATAGTAATTTTATTTCCATGTGAAAGATCAAGTCATGACGTGCTATAATTCAATTTTTATATTAGCAATTAATTAAAAGATTCATTGATTTAATAATATAAGTTTATTGATGTATACGATTGATATGTTCACTTTTAATCTTTTTTACTATATTTTCAATGTTTGGTAGTTTTAGTTAGATCGACGATCTCCAATTTCTTAACTTGATAATATAGATTTTAAAAACAGAATACCATAATTTCAAATTTTCTCTGTTTTTAAATAAATATTATTTAAAATAATTAGATTTAAAAAAGTACAAATTCATTTGTTACTTATGCCGCCAACAAACCATCTAGGGTATTATTTCAAAAAATTAAATACTATATCTAATTAAAAAGTGAAATACGATTGACTCAGTAGTATACTATAGTTCGTATGTAGGTTAAATAGATAAAACTTATATGAAAAAAATCGAATAAGTATGCTTTAAGTCCCTAAAGTACTAATCAATCAACGATTCACCCATTTAGGTGTAGTCAGACCATACACCAAAAGAAATTTCACATCAATAAAGATGAAATGTAGCACATCACACATCAACAGCCCAAACAGACTCATCAGAGTTTCTAGCAACCTCACTGCAAGACATTCAACAAGACAAGACCGTCTAGGAGTGAGGTTGCTCTGTACTCTGATGAGTCTGTTTGGATGATCAATGTGAGATGTGGTGCATTTAACTTTTGTCAATGTGATCTTTATTTCGGTGTATGCCTTGATTAAGCCTGAATGCCTGAATGCTGCTCGGATAGTTATTCTTTGGTATTTTAGAAACCTGGCTTTTTTTTCTTGTTAGATGTATTTTTTTTTATAATATTATTATTCTGGCATTATATAATGGGCTTATTTAACACACCTTATACTACATTGCATCCGATGAAGAAGACTACTAGGTCATCGATGATATCCATCGAAGAGATAGCACTCAGCGGAGGCGTTAGGAAACTACTGATGTAGTGCGCCGCGTGCACTGTCCTAGCTAATTGGCCCATGCAACCAGAGCATTATAATGCATTCACATGCATAGCGTTAACGTGCATTGCATTCACATGCAGCACATGCATAGCACTTCGCTCCCCCTCCCCCTGATTTGCTACAAGATGGCCTCAGATACTCCAAGCGATGAATGTTTCATAAGAGCCTCCCATTTGCCAGATAAAACCGTTCATTAATTTCATCAAGCTA
Source organism: Troilus luridus (assembly GCA_964056705.1). Lineage (NCBI taxonomy): Eukaryota > Metazoa > Arthropoda > Insecta > Hemiptera > Pentatomidae > Troilus > Troilus luridus. Next base: position 111,650,624 of record OZ057414.1, on the reverse strand, counting down.
GCATGCTCTACACCTCCTCTGTTTCCTACATAAGGCCAATAATTCCTATGCCTGAGTCGCTTCTCATATATACATAAATAATCCGTAGGTGTGTATATAAAGCACAAATAGTTTGTATGAAATGTAAAATGTTTATAAAAATATTGATCAATCAATTGAGTAAATGCACTGCAAATTAAAAAAAAAAAAATAATGTGATACGCTATACACTTAACACACTCATTTTAATAAATTTATATTTTTGAAGCAAATACTTCTATAGCTGCGTTTAACAACTTTCGGTAGGAGAAAAACTTATTCATTCGCGTCACTGACATGCTTGTGACGAGATCTTGCAATTCATACTAATAATAACTGAAAACGTCAATAACTAACTGATCTTTTCGTTTCCCCTAAAATATTTTATTTGTCATAGTTCTTCTTTTATGAGAAGATTGAAGTACAAATGATCTTTTATTTTCAATGTAACGATGATCATGTTAAAAATGAAAATAAACTTCATTAACATTTATGTAAATACTAACACAAGGTATAAATAGTATAACTATATACCTACTAATTGTTATTTAAATTAATAATTATTGATATATTGTATTGGGGGCATCATATGTTTTGATTGATAAATAAACTACTTGAAAATGTATACAATCATTTTTTGGAGTGTGAGTATATCTGAAAATCAGACTATTATTAATAATTTAAAGTGACAAATTTGAAATTAAGTAATTCAAAAAAGAGTTATCCAAAGTCTTCTCATGACTGCCTATTTTGTTTTATTTTTCTTTAACTAGCACGTCAATTCATTGCCTTCAGTTTCCAACTTCGCTTCCTGATCGAATCTGATATCTGAAAAAAATATGGTCTCTAGGTGTTCTCATTTAGCATTTACTTATAGGATTTTTAGCATACAATTAAATTAACTTTGAAAAATAATGCCGAAAATCTTTTCGTCGCATATAGAAAATATTTCCGTGTGGCTAGAATGAACTACGTTTACAAGAATATTTTAAAGGTTGTCAGATCCATACAATGTTGTACCTTTTCTTCCATGTTTCCTTTCTTCGATTCCAACTTAATGCTCCCGGAAATTCAATTTCAATTTGGAGTTTAGAAATACCAAAAAAAATACAGTTATTCCAAAGTGTTGAGCTTTCAATTCTGTCGGCAGTCTACTTGACTGTCTATTTAAATTATTTGTTTCTTTTTCGGTTTCTATGGAAATAATAACATTTGATCAATTTTTTTGTGATTGGAATTTACTAACAAGTAAAATTTATTTATTTGTACTTTTTATTTATTTACTAAAGTCGAACGCAAATTTAAAAAAACACTATAAAACCTTTCACTGGCAAATGGTGCCTAAGTTGGTTACCATACATTAATATTGGTTACCATAGATTGGATCTGCGATTCCTATCTTCAAGTGCACGACAAAATTCGGCTCACTTCTGAGGTCTCTGAACCTTCTCTCCATGTATTCAACTTTCTATTTACTGTCCATCCTCTCTCTTAGGAAATTAATGAAGAATATGTATCTATTATTTTGTATTTGTAATTAGCGGTCAGTGTACAGACAATGTAAATTTATTATTCTGAATTTTAATTCAATAGTAATATTTTTAACTCTGAACCTCATAAAAAATTAAAGTTCTAAAATCGAATTACTTACCATCCTCCCATCCACGTTTCGTCTGCCGTCCCTATCTACGATAAGTAAGAACGGTGTTGCTTATTGGTTTACTGCTGATCACCTTTCTTTCAGTCCAGTTATATGCACACTTTTCAGGCATTTTGAAGCCGGTTTTGTTTTAGGTTCAGGTGGTGCAGTGTTTCTTATTTATCTACCTTAAATTCTTATTTTTACTGGTGTTGTTACAAATTGTTACTAATGAAAATTATAATGAGAAGCGAGGAGATGGTTGACTGGAAGATCTGTGAAGATTATAATGGAGTGTACATATTAATGTGGTGGAATATAATAAAATGAGTTTCATATTCACAAGGAAGTGGAATCATGTGCATAAGTGGCTTATGCATTAGCCAGTCATGGGCTTGAAGTGAATTTATTGCTTATATTTTAACTCAATTTCAAACCAAAAACTAGGAGATGGGATGGAGTTACAGTTATATGATGATTAGAGTTATACAGTTAGCTCTCTCTGAACAAAATCTGTCAAAAGAATACCGCCTATCTACAACTTTTGGTGAAAATGATTTAGTAACGGTAATGGGCGTTACAGCAACAAATAGGTCAGCAACATGGCAGAGTATGATTTTTTGATACTTCTCTTCAATCTTTTTAGTAATAGTTCCAAAATTCTACTGATAAAAAATATATTATAAATTGCCAAGTCTACAGTCGGCGCGGTTTTTTTCTCTCCTGTAAAATCGCCCAAATTGTACTAAGGCGGTATTGTTTTGACAGCGGCGATATGCATGGGTGCCGTCAAAAGGAAGATAAATATCACCAAAATATATTTTTTCAGCTTCTTCAAATCGAGAAAACTCTACAGGTTTGAAAATTAATGTGATGTTAGAGATGAGCAGTGACTAGAGAGCTAAAAATCCTGGGTTTAAATCGAGCTGTGGATGTGGGGGTCACTTAGCCTCTAAAAAGTAAAACTGTGACTCTAAGACCCATAAAGAGTCCTGGGTTCAGTACATGGTAGAGAATGTAGTGATCCTAAGAAAAAAAATGCTTGTGCAGAGGCTGGGTGAGCCTCTGATGAAGTCTGCAGATCCCACAGGTCTCATCCCACGCTGTTAACTGATTATGTTAACTATCTGGCATTGCCGGAGTTGATCGCGGGACCTTTGACACGGCAACTCAGAGCACTACCGCTGAGCTTCCCTGCTCCCTAGCGTCTATAAAGTGGGTATCCTTGATTGGGGCGGTTATGTGTGGTGTCTGCACATCCTTTTGCTAAGAACCAATACTGATACCTAGGCCCTTCATGGATTGTAGGGGTACAGGATTTTCATATTCCTGAGTAACAGCGATTATATCTATTTATTGTTATTATGACTATTTGAAATTGTGACTTTTTGATCTTCACACAAATCCATTGAGTCATCTGCCATATTTGTACAACCCATCCGACATTTCGCACAAATTAGATCTAAACCCCTCCTCTCCGGCGCTGCCTTATGTATTCCTAATTATAACAGTTGTAGACAATGCCGGGCTTAATGGCGGTGAGAGCGACCTAACTGCCACCTTCCGGCCATTGTATGCATCGCTGATCGGCTCCCGCACCACCCGTTCCCTCTTATCTCCTCTCATCGTACCGTCTAATTCTTTTCCACATTAGCAACTTCCATTTATACAAAAATTAAAAAATAATTATGGAATCTCTTTTTTAGTAAGGGGAATACTATTAGAATAAATATGTACATACATTGAATCTCACAGCAATCCGAGCGTAGATTTAATCTATCCATGGCATGCCAACAGAAGAAAAATATCAAGTATTCCTTTAAGTAAAAAATGACCGGTGAAGGCATAGTTATGTCGAATTTTCTCAAAAACTAGTTTCTTGTATTTGAAGAAGCGGAATTCAGTTATTTTCGTTGTGAATAAGCATTGCCTTGAAATGGATTTATTGCTTATATTACAGCTCCATTTCTAGACAGAAACTAGGAGAATAGTACTATTCTGTCTCCCTCAATACAGTGAACTCTCTCTGGGAAAAATTCGACTAAACCACTAGGGGTATAGATATAAGGCTATCATTAACCACCATGAAGCAATACCGCACCTGTACATGAGGTAGATGAAACAGTCTCAGTACGAGCACGACGGTCAACCAACATCAAGGTGGTGTCTCTTTGGACCAGCCGCGGACTTTGAATCCTGAAGACCAATTTTAGATCATCCCACTTGCTCCGCCTAGAAGACTACATTTATATCTAATTTATATAAATTATTTAATAAATGCCTCTCCTAGGAGCCTGATGACAAAGCAGCTCCATGGACGACGAGAGGTCGGTAGGCCAAGAATATGAAGGACGGTTTTCTTAGCAAATGATGACTAGAAAACAGCTGGATATCAGCATGGAGTACCAAGGTTGGAAGAGGCCAGGACTCACTTTCGAGCTATACAGTTATAATAATAATAATAATAATTCATATATACTACGAATTGAGGGCGCGTGGTTCGATAGAATTAGATCCCAGATCCCTAACTAGTTGAATGACAATGACAGTGATGTTTTGTTAGTGAGGTATATTCTGGAATTATTGTGTCATAAGAAGAAGAGGCTCCTAATAATAATTCACTAACCTTCTGTCAAGCGAATTTGCCGGTTGTGAATTCAATAAAAAAACTAATAATTTTGATAAGGTAGCAATTTCCCCAAAATACGTACAATTGAAGCTATAAAAGGAAAGAAAAGAACTTTATCAAGTAATAATAATAAAAACATGAGTAAATGATAAATAAATAATGTAAAAATAGAAAAAGAACAGTTACAAAAATATTAATGTGCACAACTAAACCTTTGAAAATACAAGAAAAGTTATTTAAGAATTAAAGCAAAAATTATGAAAAAGAAAGCTACTAAGCTAGTATCTACAATTAATTATTTAGATAAAAAATGAAATTATCTTATTTACTAAAAGGTATGAGTCTTAAAACAAAAAATAATAATGGTCTGTGAATCAATAAGAAACTGAGGAATGAACTGAGTTTTTGAAAAGTGTTGAGTTCTTGATAGCGATGAGTTGATACTTCTAAAGTGTTGATGATGGGTAGGAAATAACTAAATGTCTCTTACCGGTAAGTCTAAAATGAGATGAAAATAGCGAGAGGTTTTACCACTGAGATTTGAGAAGATTCAAGATGAAGAAGATGGAGAGAGCGGCGACAAAATCAACCGTAGAGTAGCAAGCAAGCAACCTTCTCACACGACAACAGACTTGAGACTGATGTTTTGTTTTTCAAACATCACACTTAATATTTAAACATATTTTTGAAAATTACTCTCTGAATTATTTTTTTTCTTTTTAATTAGCTTTACTATTGCAAGAATTATATAAAACAAAAATACCTGGATTTTAATTATAATTTAAAAATATTAGTTTGAAATAAAAAAATAACTATCGATATCCGACAGGGGTAGGTATATTTAGAACTATTGTGTCACTAGATACAAGTATGAGTAACACATGACTGATTTCTGCCGTGATATCATGAGTATCATGATCATGTTAAAGGATGTAGTACTGTATCTTGGGGTGCTCCCACCAGTTGCCAAGGTTAGTGGGTTCGAAAAGAAGGAAGAGTCAGGGAGCGGTGTGGCTCAATACATAGCCAAGTTAGCGATCTCCCAAGTTCATGACTAGTTTTGTGAGGTTTGAAGGCTCTCCTATTAGGGCTCACCCACCCTCTATAAAGTGGAACCCTTGATGAGGAATAAAGTTCAAGTTGAGATCTCAACCAATTAACCAAATATCTCCTTGCACAAGCTTTGGCTTAGTAAAAGTACACTCCCTACCATTTACTGTACTCAATACTCTTTAAGAGTTGTACTGGTACAGGTCTGCCTAAAATGAACTGGCAAGTTTGTAATGCTGCCAGACTTACGCTTCAAACGTCAAACACTTGATTAACTTCTCAAAACACCCCAGTTCCATATCATTTTAGATCTTGTGATGTCCCTAACTCTGCATAACTCTTGTTCAAATAAAATATTCATGGAGGTACGACACATTCAGGGGATATATATGATGCATGGTAGAGGTGCTACATGCACGGTGTGTCCCAATATTTTTTTATCACACTTCCAACTTCTTCTAATGGCATTAACTAAACATCTCGTCACTTTTTTGGTAACATATCCAAGTAGTAAATAGTTATCTCTGTGTGAAATATTTACAAGTGTTCGGTGTCTCGACACCCAGTGGCATCCTTCACACCTCACGCCATATTTGATCCTGTTTACAGACCTTTTTTTGGGTAAATAGCGCCCGTGGAATAGTCAGAGAGGAGTTTTACGAATGGGAATAATTCAGGAGGTGTCAGGTATGTTTGCCTATCGCGGAACAGACCAACGATATCTCTATTAACCGGACTCGAAGCCATTAATACACGATGACTAGAGAGATTTCCGTCATCCATTTCACAGTATGCATAATAAATTTGGCCTAAACACGGCGGTGATGTGTGTATTAGGCGAACTTTTCAAGATATATCAACAAAATCACGATAAATAATACATGGCCTGTGGGCGAGATATTTTGACAGCTCAATTTACGCGAATCTAGCGTCGATTGGTCCGAAAGAAAAGTTTTTATATGTTATTCACCCTGTAACAGTTCTCGGTCATTTCTGATATAAATTATGGAAGGACAAAAATCGATGGGTCACGAACTAGTTATTATTTCTATAAATTTAGCATTGATCAGTGGTTTCGGAAATTTCCGAAAACAAATGAAACAATTCTGACATATTACATTTTAATTGTATTCCTAATATCACTTAATTAACATCTCTTAAATGTCTTATTAATTAACATCGCCTGTATTTTTATTTTCGCTTACACAAATATGATGTTTTGGGTAGCTGTTTGTAACGCGGGATCGTGTCATTCTCGTAGTCTTTGGCTTCAGATGGAGTTCTAATATAAGGGAGAGTCTATTTCAAGCCAATGCCTAGCCACTTATGCACTACAAGAATAGCACATTTTTTCTTCCCTCATTTTGTTTTCGACTTAATCACATATTCACCGGGGCTGCATAATTATGTTTAGGACCATACATATGAGTATATGATTGACCCCAAGTATTTTTCAGTGCTGAGTCAATATCTCAGACTGAACTTATTTTGACTACGACCTACATGTCTCGGTTTCTTAAATTCGGCATTAAAACAAATAATAATTTAAAATAAAATAATTGTTTCCATTTCTTTTATATTTGATGCGCCATTAGATTTCAATCGTTTTTAGACTACTGATTGAAACAGAAAGAAATCCTCGAACATTGAATATTAGCCATTACTTCGTTTCAGTGGTGAAGTGTTTCAGAGCGTTGTACCGTTGGAAAACTCTTCAAACTTCTTTCCCATATTTTCGTCATTTGCATACAGATCGCTAGATATACATTCACAGCAATTAAAATCTCGTCAACAGACCAAAATTACCCCCTCTCAATGACATGAAACACGATTACATGGTCATTTCATTTTACTTCTTACAAACATAAAAAAAAGATTGAACCAGTATTAAATAGAAAAATATAGCAGAAAAGGAGGTTTCTTATTTATTTTTATTTTTTTGAGCTGTGTTTTTTTTTTTGTAGTTTCTAATCTATATATATAAAAGAGTTCGCCCTGGCTGAAAAGACCATCGCAGAGCAAAAACGGCGTAAGCTACAGACTTGAAATTTGGACAGTAGGTACATTATACCCAACGCGCACTAAGAAAGGATTTTTGATTCGTCCCTTAGGAGGGTGAAAAGGGTGACAAACGTTTGTAATAAATAAAACGTCAATTTTAAAGCCAGCACCATGAAATTTTAGATTTAGCTTCTATATTAAAAATAAAGAAATACGTGTTTTGTTTTTTTTGAAAATCGACCCGTAAACGAGTAAAATACGGGAAATCGTAATATATTAAGTTAGAGGTGTAAAAATAAGTAGGCAGGCTTTACATTTTAATATTATAATAATTGTATTCATGATTTTGGAAAATCAACCCCAAGATATTACAGTTTTAGATATTACATTGCGGCTTTCAATAGAAAACCTATCGATAGTTCTGTAATTATGCCATTTATTAATAGTATAGTTTATTAAAATATATCAACAAAGGGATAAGCATTGGTAGGCTGGCTGAATTAACAAATACTTTAAGTCATTGTTAATAATATGGATTCATTTATGCAATTCAAAATTCACTCTCTGTTTAAACTCAACATAAATTTAAAATCAACGCGGAAGAAGTCGCGGGCAAAAGCTAGTTTTTTCATATAGTTTGTTTCACTAATGATTGATTCTTTTGAAGTGCCTTACCATGAATGACCAGTCCCAGTATAAATAAAGACTTTATCATTAAGAAATATATAAAATCCAAAAATTGAGTTTTTGGTTATAATGCACAGTTTTTGTCAGGGATTACAGGCCGATATTTATTTTTTTGTGTGAGAGTAGGTACCAACGCTCATTTTCATTGAAGAGAAACTATTTTTGACTTCCAATCAAAATATTTGCGAATTGAATATGGGATGTTCATGAATGAATTATTGTGTGATAGAGACGCTTCTGTCTCTGAAGAGATTTAAGATATAGTTACTACTCCGTGATAAAAATCTATCGCTTGCTGGAAGTGGGGAAAAGTACAGCTAACATTAATCGATGGGACAGTCGTTTCAGTGAAGATTTTTCTTTAAAAAATGTATCAGATATAACACTTTAAACTTGTCTCTAAAAGAAATCATCCTCCATTATTGTTGACAGAGCTGCTTTTGTTTTTAGCCACGCTAGTGATGTACGCTCATCAGTAGTCCATTTCTTAAAAGGAAAAAGTTCTAGTTTTTCATAACAAATTCAGGCGAACGTTACGAATTTATTGAAAATGGAAGATAGGATGTTAGCAATATTTATGCATGAAAAACGTAGTGATTTTGTAAAACTATTCTTTATTATTTAAAACAAAATTGTATTTCTAACATTCTTAATTCCAAGTTTTAATTTTTCTTTGTTTCCAAGTGCATCATGAAATTGTATAATACTTTAATCCTTAGCACACGATTGTCCTCATCGATAGTACGTTTAACTAGCGATTATGGAGAATGAACTTCTCAAAATGTTACCTCTACAACTTAAGTATAACAACGATAAAGATATCTTTCTAACTGTAAATCTCCTACATAGAATGGAAAATAGATCAACATACATTAAAAACACAATCGATATAAGTTGTATTTCTCATACAATTAGTTTTATTAATATAACGGGTATATTAATACAAAATGTACTGAGTTTCTGGTAGGTAATATCCGAAACGGTACCTACGGCAAAGGTTTAAATATTTTTTTGAAATATCTATACCTGAAATTTACCGGCAGTATCCCATTGTTGATAGGACTGATTAATATATTGTGTATGCATAATACTTCAAAATTATAATAAATAATGTTTTCCTCCCTATAAATCCATCTCTAAAACCGGCCTCTAAGGCTTTACAAAATAATTAATTATTATTTATCTCTGATTTAATCATTTGTCGTGTCAGGAAACAGAAATTTTACTTTTATAATTTTATATTTTTATTTTTATTACAGCTATAAAATATTCCTACAAATATCGTTTAATACACATTCTTTCTTCTTTACGAGGTTCTTTCGCGACATGAAATCGTAGTCTACTCAATAAACTCTTGGCTACTTTGAATATGTGAACACGCAAAACGAAATAAAACTGGGTCGTGTCCGTCCTTTGAAATAAAAGAATAATTTTAATGGGAAAAAAGTTCAAATCCGAATGCGATAATGAGTTCAAGAGTTAGGGAGCTAATATGTCTCGGATAAGATTAGAGGCTCTGAGTGCACACTTCAGAGAGCTGAGAAAGCATGCGGCTCCTACATGGTGACCATTAACGGTGAGTGGGGGAAGCGTGCGACCAATCACGAGGCTGGATTTAGGAAAATAGGCGTGGCCTAAACGTGGGCGTGGTCTTTCGTCCAATGACCGGCCTCCGTACCCCACTACTCTCTCCCACCACCCTTTCCTCAGTTCAGTGAACAGTAAACACCAATGTGGTTGTACAAGGTTATCCTCGGTTTACACAATCCCACCATTAACTCTACTCAATTTTATATTAGCATGTAAAATGCTTTTTACCCCAAAAAGCGTCGTGCTTATCTCAGAGAAAATTATATTATATTTTCAAATTAGTATACCCACAGAAGAATCATTATTTTCATTATTTTTATCTTATAGCATATAATAATGATGGAATATACTATATCGTCTGAATATCGATAAATAATTTATTTTAGTTGTATTATTAAGTAATATTCATTGAAGTTGTGCTATAAACCCAATACAAGTATAGGGTAAAATATTCAATAACAATAAAAAAGCAAATAAAGATAAAAAAAGTCGATATATAAAGTGGATTGATGTTGATAGTAAATAAAAGTAGCTTTTATTCTCTCAGTAGAAGTCATTTTCTTACAAAATGTCCTCATACCAGTTTTTATACGTTTCGAGCATGTCGTTTTAAATCCATTTGGTTTCTACTTTTTCTTTTTTTTTCTCCTTCTTTTTACTTGAACCAATCTTCATGCTTCTGCGCTCGTAAAGAATCCTAAAGCCTTCTTTCTGAGATAGTGTGACGAAATAGCATTGTAACGGAGAAAGGTCCCTCGAAACTTCAAGAAATAATACTATGTGTATTTAAGATGTTAACATTTATTTGCCAAAAATAAAAAATAAAGGCTTCATAAGTATTTTTACATATTAGTCGATACTTTGAAAATAACTTTTAGGTAAGAAATACAAAATGGTGGTATAAATTAAGAAGGAAGAAGAGGCATTAATATAGATGTCCTATCAATTTGCGCAATGACCCTCATAATTAAACATTAGTAAAATGTATTTGTAGTAAAGATTATATATCTGATGTAACATAATATTTATATTTTACAGATGTAGAAATTTAAAAGCGTTTTAAAAAACACTGTAATGTATCAATATCGCTTGGCAAGGTCATGTGATGTAGATTGGGAGTCATACAAGTTACAACCAAGTCTGTTGTATATTCTATTCATTTGTGTATCACTATAGGTTATTACACATTTGTCATTCTCTATAATATAATATTATATATAAAAAAAAACTTTCTATAATATTATTGTAAATAAGAAAATAAAGACAACTCAGTATTAAAAGTATGGAAGGTACTTTAACTCTGGAAGACATGAGTTCTAGTACGGTTGTCTAATGATTTTTATGTATAAATTGTGTACGCTGGTTCTCTCTTGATTGCTTGAGCATATATACTGACCACATCAACCTCCTCGAATAATTCCAGGCAAATTACAAAATGTCCTTATCATGGACTAGGTAAATGTTAAGAAGTGGTTTAATATTTATTAAATAATAAATTGTCTTTCATACATTTGTTATATTTGCTTTTCCTTCTATGGATCATTTATTACTAAAATAAATAAAAAATAAATACCTATATAATAATAATATGATCAGTTTTTACTTCTTTGCAACACCAATAAGATTCATTCATTCGTTTTATGATAATATGTTTGATTAGTACAATTTGAGAATCTTCTTTTATATTATGTTATTCAAAACACTAGATATTAATCAATAGGTTTTGAGTTTTGCCCAGTACTCAAAAAACTATTTTAACTAACATTGTGTAATCCCGAAACATTCATATAGAATATGTATTCATATAACATATTTAAACAATTAAAATAAAAGGTTTTCAATTTTTTTATTTTATTTTGGTTATTTAAATATTTAAAATATTTAAATATTTCTCTTCAAAATAAAAATATTTATAAGATTTTCAGATTTTCACGTTTAAATATTACCATGTAAAATGTTTTAATAACAATAACGAAATCATACATTCCTCTCTTATCTATTTCGGTACTAGCAAAATGGTCTTAAACGTTTACTATTTGTTCAAAGTTGAGTGACAATTAGTTTACATTAAAAAAGGGAATCGATATATAAAAAAGGAAAGATTATCTACAATAATGACTTAAGTAAAAGATTTTTTTGCCAATTTTTATTACCTTCTGGGACTTTTTGTGAGACCATGTTTTTTATTTCCCTATAATCTTTAGCTTTCCAAAATTGGTTATATCTGTTTTAAAAATTACTATTGTTTTCAAAAAATTGTTAACCAATATCAGAAAATATTTTTTATCAACTTAATTATAAAACTCTTTAATAGTTTATATAATTTATTTTTATTTATGATTATTATTATTAACTATGTGAAACAATTAATTATTTTTAAGAAGTAGGTTAAACGTTGAAGTAGGATACGGGCTAATAATAAAAACAATTATGGGAGTTTGATTAAAATTGTTTAAGTCGTAGTTGAAAAAATGGTATGAAAAAGTAAAACACATAGTATAACCTGGGATTTATGGTAGGTGAATTTAGGGAGCTATAAAAAAAATAAAAATTAATAAAAAAAAAAAGTGGATCACTACTACCCATAAAGGATCTCGGGTTCAGTACGTGGGAGAGATAGAAGGGTGTTGAGTCCGAGATCACGCTCAAACAGTTAGGTTTCCCCACAATTAAAGTTGCCCACTTTGTTTGTTCATTTAACGTCACTTTATGGAGACTGAGTGAACCCCAGGAAGACCTGCAGGTCTTTTAGGTTCCATCCATAGTTGTTATCAGATTAAATAATTTATCTGGTAGATACAATTTGGCATTATATGTTTGTCTTAAATACTTAATTTTAGTTTTGTACTTCTTTTTACTTATTTATGTATTGCTAACACACAGAGAAGACAAACCATTTAGCACAATCCGGTGATTTGAAACCAGCGAACCTTAAAATGTATGTTTTCTTTAAAAAATTGGGTTCAAGATACCTTTCCTGTTATATATTACATGCATCCATAAATAAAAGAACGTATTAACATAATGTACGATCTTCAACAGACAATGTGTTAATCAAATATTGGAAAGCTGGTTGAGAGTAAACGATCCTTAACCGAGAGGTCATGCAACCCAATCCTCATAAAACCCTTGAGGATGATGATCCCCACGATCTTGCCATGAGCTAATAACTACATTAATAAATAATGATATATAATTTATTATGTAAGACACGATATCAATCAGACACTAGCTATGATAGTGGTGAGTACTCGCGCCTCGCCCACACCCGCACATAAATCAGGGCCCCTTGTATCTTAATTTACCTTCTCCGGCCTCTGTCTTCTTCCGCGGCAGGACTTGTTCCTTTTGTCGTTGTCAAATTAGAGCTACCTTTCCGATACCTATCCTTATTATCTACTATGCAGGAGTCTGGTTAGGCCTTTGTCCAATTAATTTTATTAGTATGGGCTATCAGGATGCAATTTATTTATTATTAATCATGATTTATCATGCTTCTTAACCAATTAACAACTAAAGAATTTTTTTTATAAGCAGTTTAATTTAAATAATAATAGGTAAATACTAAAATGGGGTTGCTGCACTGCTCCTCAGTGAGTACCTACATAGATGAGTAACTATGACAAAAATTCCGGGTTCAAATTCGGCTCTGGCAGTTAAATTATTTAATATATTTGGGCACTGTATGATCTCCAGACCCTCCTGGGGTTCATCAAATATATAAATGAGTAGGTTCCTTAATTTGGCGAAAAACCTAGCTGTTGACGTGATCACGGACAAGTCATGTTTTTTTTAGAAACAGTAAAATCTCCACATACTGCCCACCTAGGGTCTTAAAGGGTTTTGCAGTATTAAATATCTTTTTATTTATTTTAAAAAAATACAATGGTATCCTTCAAAGCAATTGGTTTTTAAATATTTTTAATACACACTTTTACTATAAATTGATTAAAAACCAGATTTTTATTCACAAAATTTACTATTTAAAATATAAGTAATATTTTCTTTTGTAATATTACTCTTTTATTCTTGTCCTTATTCAGAATCAGCTATGCAGGATTTTTTTTAGATCTTCAGATGTTTAATTCAGTTAATAAACATAGTTTATTTATATTAATACATTGTTTAATACTCACGATCTCCAAAGGTTCCTGTGGTTCACCCAGCCTCTATAAAGTGAGTATCATTAGTTGAGGAAAAAATCAGTGATCCTTCGTAAAAAAAGAGGTTGTAGTAGGATGAGTTTTTTTATATCGTAGGTATGTATATGTATAAGGTCTCCTTTAAATAAACGTAATTTTCTCATTCATATAAAATATAATGCTGGAAAATATTTAACTAAGCATATTAATATAAATTCGTCTGGACAAAAAAAAAATAGGTTAAAGGATCTTTTATGGAAAGGTGGTCACGGGACTTTTGCGGCTTACTGCAATATTTTAAAACTTAAAGTATCTTTAACTTCACTTAACTACGAATGGCTTGCATATATGCTTTGATAATGGAAACTAGTGGGAAGAAATCTGCACATAAAACAGGTTTTAAGGGAAATTTAAGGAACCTTAAAGGAAAAGGGATGTTCAAAGAACGACTCTGACACCATGCAAGTAAGGACAATTATCTGATTAAGATTAGATAAATAGCAAGTCTATATCATTTGAGTAAGTGATATATTAATTATAATAGATAATACCAGAGCTTGAATACTGAACAGATTGTTACCTAAAACACCACCGTTGTTTAATTAGGTTAATATTGAAAATATTACAAAAATACTGATAAGTCAAACAGTAAGCTAACTCTAAAAATATCCACGCCTTAACTTATTCTTAATTGCCACCCACAACATGTTTATGACAAAATTTTATTTTTAGTCTTCGTTTGTGGAATTTACTAAGCACGCGTCTTTTGTCCCGAATTTATAACTTATAAACCTATGACCCTTCCAACTCTTCTTTACGGATGTGAAAGGTTGCCGCTAACTCTGAAGGATGAACAACTTTTTTAATTATTTGAAAATAAAGTGCTGCGTGGAATATTTGGACCAAAAAAGAATGACACCAATGGATAATTTAGGAGACTACACAACGCGGAACTGCGGAGTCTGTACCTTGTTAATATTATTAAAGTAGTAAAGAAAAAGATGAGCATTGAACCCCTAAAAAGTTAATAACCGTTGAGCCGACTGTTAAACATTCGATGGGTATAACGAGGCGTAGGTGGGAAGATTCCGTTAGGATTGATCTTGCGTATTTGGGTTTGGGTGATCCATGGACAGAGGTTTGTATGTAGAGATTGGTGGTATCGTCACCGAGCCTTCGGATTCGCTAAGCTTTGTTATTATAATTTGGTTTAGAATTTTCGATAACGTGTAAACTAAAACTTAGTGCATCTGATGGCCAACATTTTAAAAGTATTGTTACGAAGAAAGGATTTTACAATCCTAGTTTTCCTAACATGTCCCAAAGCTTCGAAAAGAAAAAAAAAGAAGCAGTTAAACAAAAGAAAATCCGTTTATGGAGAAGTCATCACGATGCTATTGAAATGCTAAGTTCTTAACGAATGTTCATTGAATGGCCACGGAGGAAACGCTGTCAGGTAGGCCTCGGCCATGTTATGTATTTCCATAATACATAATACATTCGGATACAGCCTCAATAAATAAGGAATAAACATTCCTATAATGACATTAGCCCAGTGTGCATTCCAGTACAGTTCAGTCACCGATACAATTATTCGTCCTGAATAAGATATTGTCCTGCTCCTGTTGCCGAAAATACGACTGCAGTGGGCCTCCGATGTATCCTGAATTCATTATATCGGAGCATATGTTAATGAGGCAGGATATGTTAATTTGTATGCATGTGTTGAACGCTCTATGACATATTATCGCTATACTAAATCCATCGGTCGCAGGTGTTCGTCGTACTCCACCAGTTCCACCACCCCCGGTACGCAACTGTCTTCGGTTCCAGAAGAGTTCGGACAACAGCAGAAGAGTATGGGACGCCTCAGGGGTAACTGCAGGGTGAGTACTTCAATAATGGTTAATTATATTACTAATGATATCATTATTTTTAAAATATTGTTCGATGATATTTCAATATTTGTTTATTCCCCTGCCTTCAAGCACTTTAAATTTTGATTGATTTTAAATGAAACTAGTTATATTTTTCTCGGCTTCATTTATTGTATCCTACAGGATAGGGCCAAAACGTCAATACATTTTATCAAAGACAGGTTTGACAGTTTATCAAAGACAGTGGTTGAATCCTAAAGTTCAATTCCTTACTTTACAATTATATTTACAAAATAAATACTGCTAGGGAAGTAGAGATTTTATTTAGAATTGAATTAAAATGAACTATTCAAGAGAAATAACTTTGGTAAAATGAATTGAAAACTAGGAATTGCTTACCAATTAAACTGTAAGTTGTCAATTTTTAAACTCTATATTGAAAAAATTGATTAAAAAAAAGTGGTGGTAAAGAAGTCTTAAAAAATGAAACGATTCAATGTACTCCTTGAATTATTTATAAACAAATAAGTAACGTGTGGAAATACATATAAATGAAATACATTGGAAGCATAATTTCAACAAATTATGTTTTATATTTAATTTAATAAAATTTTTAATATAGAACTAAATAGTAAATAGTTAAGGTATTGTTTAGAAAAAAAAAAATATATATATATATATATATATATATATATATAAACCTTTAGACCTATGTGATTAAATACACTATTTTAACATCTTGCAGTTTCATAGCGCAGAACCATAAGATGTTTACATTCTTTTTATATACTCTACGATTCTAGTGCTTTTCCATCTGCACATTGTACTCAAAACAAAAATAGGGGAATTTTCTAAAGTAATGTACAAACAAATATTCATATGAATACAATTTATTTTTTGTGAACTAGGGAGACCGACCACCATTTTGCAATTGTTAAAACTATATAATGTTTTGTTAGAACTACAACCAATATTATTCCAAAAAATACGATGTTGAAATTAGTGCATATTTTGTGACCCTTTACGAGCCTATTAAAATATGAATATCCACCTAGGAGATATTGAATATTTTGCATTAAATAATATAATGAAATGAATTTTATAATTTAACTGATCGAGCACAACAAAAATTAAGACTAAAAAAAATTACTCCTTAAAATATTTCATAAATAAATAAATAAGCATTCTCCGATAAAAGATTACATCACTAAACACATTTCCTAATATTAAAAAAAAAAAATTAAATAGAGAGATTTAATTTTCAAACAATAGTTTGGATGAATCAGCTGCGATTTTCTTATTCATTTTAAAAGGTACCTCCTTGCGGCATTCTCAGTTAAGAAATCAACAGAAAACAGTAAATTTTGAAAATAATGAAAGTGGATAAAACTGAAATTTTACTTGAAGACTTGCAGACATTTAAAAAAATTTTGTCAATACTCCATTTTTTAGAGAATAAATAGTATACCTATTTAATAGAGTAGTCAATAATACAGAATGTTTAGGAGATAAAAAAATATTATGTATAGTTATGCAATTAAATTGTATAAAGAAGATGACTTCGTGACCTTCTAAATTGAAATTTTTATTTGAGCAGTACCTCTGGGTAGTTTCTCTACTTGTCTATATCCTTGCCTCGTGCATGATTTATTTGTTGTATTGTTATAATAAAGTTGTAAATTTCAATGAATAAGTTAATAAAAAAATAAAAAATAGTAAAATATAAAAACGCAGATGGATGTTTTCAATTATGAATTACATGTTGGAAAAATCGAATTTTACATGTAGATTATAGAAGTTTACATTTAAATCTAAAATTTTATCGTCAATCCTTGATCATAAATATATAATCTGCTTATAAAACATTCTTTAGAAAAACATTTTTGCATCTTTACAAAAGTATCGTCGCTGTCAAAATAATACTGCTTATCTACAACTTTTGGTGAAAATGAGTTAGTAACGGTAACGGAAGAATTAAGGTCAGGAACATGACAAAGTGTGATTTTTTTGATACTTCTCTTCAATTATCCGAAGTGTACTTAAGCGGTATTGTTTTGACAGTGACGATATAATAGCTCGCTTTATTACTGGGTTACTGATCTCTGAGTCCCAAGTTCAATACCTGCTGTCTCCGAATAATTATTTATTCAGTTACCAGTCATGAATCAACCCTGTGGGATCTAGACAACCTCCAATGCTCCACCCAGTCCCTAAAAAGTGGATTATCTTAATTGAGGGTAAAGCCTCACAGTAGTAGTAACATTTCGTCACCAATTTTTAAGTTCAATTTATGTATTAACATCGTACATGGTTCAATTTTATATTTAGACTAGTGTGTTATTTATTAGAATTCACTAAAAGCGATTTTTTTCATTGTTAGGGTGTCATTATGAGAAGAATATAGTCTCGAAACTTCGCCAAAAGAAAGCTTAAGAATAGACTAAATCTTAAGAACTGGAAGTAAAACGTACATATATATAAAATCTATTTTGAAAGGGGAAGCTATCTAATCGGTTGGGCGACTCCTACTCCGGGCGACAGATTTAAGAGCAGTTGCCCAGATACCCGTGGAACCCTCTCTTCCTTTTTGAATCGGATCCAACAGTGGACATGTTCTGCCTACGTGTCCCTACGTGATCGCTGGAAGAGTAATGCGCCCGACCTTTGGGGAACAGAGGTATAAAGCATTAGGATTTAGCACTCTCCCGGCGCATTTAGCAAACCCGGGTCGATATATCTCGCCTTTAGCAGCTTTTATCTCCCAGCAGCCTATGAGGAATGCGGCTGCTGTAGAAGAACTAATGCGTCGTTTCGCTACTGGGCACTCTATTGTAATATGAAATTATTGTTCGGAGGGTTTTCGCGACTCCCACATTTCCATTTTCTTGCTCGTAGAAGATATTTCATAAAAAAAACTACCCACACAGTCGATTTGCCAATACGAAGTTACTTAAGATGGTGTGAGCTATAGCCAAAAGCACCAGAAGTACTGTCCTTAATATATTAAATATCACAAAATCGTTGAAAATAAATCATTAGCACTCCATATCGCATTAGCATATCTAAAGCGATATAAGTCAAAAACCTACATGTTTGAAAAAATAACATTAGGACACTAATAGCGGCACAAATACCTTCTGGCAGCTCTGAAGCCAGGTTGACACAGTTCTGATTAGTGATAAAGAGTTATTTAACTACTTTATTCATGGTTATTACTCACAACTGAAAAAAACATCGATTATTGAATTATGTAATTTTAGAAATAGTAATGCAATATGATCAAATATATTATCAATCTAGAATTTAGAACCAGAAGAAATGCGTGATGAATGGATTCAAAATATTAGCCGTGGCAATTTAAGAAAGTATTTAACTTTATCATATCGTCGCTGTCAAAACAATACCGCCTATCTACAACTTTTTATGAAAATGGGTTAGTAACGGTAACGCATTCTGCAGGTAAAATTACACACTACGGAAGGCACGTATTTAAGTCAGCAACTTGGCAGAGTATGATTTATCGATACTTCTCTTCCATAGTTCAGAAAAAAATTGCTCAGTCTACATCCGGCGCAGTTTTTTTTTCTCTCCTGTAAAATCGCCCACAGTGTACATAGGCGGTATTGTTTTGACAGCAACGATATGTTTATTAATGCATAATTCTATATTAATCTACAATTATGATATATTAATGAGGACAGTAAAATACAATAATTACCGTAGATATTATATAATGAGTCCTTTTATTTTTATTTTTAAACATAATAGTATGGAATCATAAGAAAATAATAATTTTTACATATTTTTGTTTTGAAAAGAAATTATTTGTTCTGGCTAGGATTCAAACCCGGGCCGTCTGCATCTCCGGCGCAATGCTCTAAGCTACTGAGCTACCTGGGGTCGTACCAAGTCAGACAAATCCGTTCTCTTCACCGATCCTATATCCCCGTGTACTCGCAATTTTTGCGATGTATACACCGGGAAGAATGTTCATTGAACATTACTTTAATTAGGATCTTGTTGACTTACGTCAATATATTATTTATAATTTATTTTTATTAATAGATATTTTGATGGTAATTATTTTTAAATAGTTTTGTTTTGAAGAGAAAAGATTTGCACTTCCCGGGATTCGAACCCGGGACGTCTGCATCCCCGGTGCAGTGCTCTAAACCACTCAGCTACCAGGGGTCGTATCCAAGTCAGACAAATCCGTTCTCTTCACAGATCCGATATTTTTTTTTTAATAGATGATTCTTTATTAATCTACAATTATGGTATTATATTAATCAGGACAGTAAAATACTGTGATAGCCATTTTTTATCCATTTTTCTTGTAACTTTTTTTGGATAATGTAATATGGTCAAAATGTATATACAATTTTTTATGTAGGCATTATTTTATTATTCCTTTTACTTTTATTTTTGAACATAATAGTATGGAATCATAAGAAAATAATAATTAATAGAAATATATATCTAGATATTTATCTATTTTCTGAATATAATGTAAAATGTATGCGTTTAAAGTTAGTTTACATAGGCTATTTGTGATTGGTAAACGTAGAGCTATCGAATGGCGAAACCCTTTAAAAATGTTATGAAGACCTACAGAATAGTATCCACCATCTTTGATGATTTTCACTTTCAATCAATTTCTAAAATTCATCATCATGGTACTTTAATTATTATTCACCGTTTATAAAACCATAAAAATATGTATCTACATATATTAAAGTGATAACTGTGCAAAGACTTTAGTAGCATTGAACATAATAGACAATTTAGGAATATTTAATGATTTTATGTCATGTTTTTTCTTCTATATTATTCCTCCGGATTCGATTACTTCCATTAAACAGTAAATAGTTGCTATAAATAACACCAAAATTTATTTTCATTTTAAAAATCACAAATTCTCTAGAATTATGAATATTATATTTATCATATATAAGTAATAATAAACCTAAGTTATAAAAAAAAAAATTAAGATTAAAATAAATATTAATAAAATATACACTAAGCAATCACTCTATTTCAGTCCCAGACCTGACTAAACTCCTTATGCACTTATCTATCTTTACACACAAACTTGTTCAGTACTTCAACTATTTTCCCTTGTTTTATTTCTAGTATATAATATTTTGGAATGGAATGGTATTTGGAAATGGGGGTAACTGAATGGGTTGAACGTTGAAACCGAAGGTTCCCGGTTCATATATGGCTGTTGCAGATGAATTATTTAATCTGGTATCAACCAACTATATGGACTCTATGGGATCTGGAGACCTTCCAGGTGCTTCTCCAGCCACTATAAAGTGGGTCATTCCTTTTTTTCTACTGAAAAATGTACTGAATTCAAAACGCTTTATGGGTTTTAGTTGTATTCTTTTTGTATACATTACTGTTGACAATAAATAAAAGGAGATATATTTTGAAAACAATAATAAAATTTCAAATGTAGGATGACGGAAATACTTTTGTTTTGATATTTAAAATTTTCGTCGATATTTAAACAGAAGTTCCATTATATGGTAAGAAGCATATATATACCAAAACAAGTATATTATATATATATATATATATATATATATATATATATATATATATATATATATATATACATATATATATGTGTGTGTGTGTGTGTGTTATACACGTGGGCCGAGATTGAGCGATAAGCATAAAAGCCCATAGCCTTCCGATGGAAGAGCAGAAGATATGCTAAGATCCGACGCCGCTACATCCTCCGAAGGTCCATTCCTCCGAGTTACGACCCATCTCCTGAAGAGCTCAAGAGATAAGGAGTTCCTCCGTAGGCTTCGCTCGTGAGTGTCGATGTCTCTATCCGAGGAGTAGGTTACGTAAGGAGCCTTTCAGAGGGACCGTACTCTACGAATGGATTTACATCTCAATCAGCCTCTACTTACCGTCTGTCTCTCCTTTCCGTCCTTCACTATTGTCTCCTTTTATATTTTTTAGATGGTTTCATCGTCTATTTTCGTGATGTACCGATGAAATACAATCTAAATGGAAATAGTAAACAAAAAAATTAAAGCTAAACGTATATTGATAATGATATGGTTAAGATATCATTTGGTACGGTAAAGGGTGAATTAATGTAGATACTAATAAGAACAAATTATGTTTATTATGTGCCGACGTCTCATAAATTTAAATCCATTAGTGTATTAAAAAAAACACTACAACTCGTGAAGGGATATGATTCAGTACTTGGTAGAGACAGTACTGTTTCAAAGTAAAGACGAAAGTTTTCCCTCCAATTGAGGGTACCAAATTTATAGGGGCTGATAGAGCCTCTGTCAATCCGTGGCTGTTAACAGATTAAATAATTTATCGGCCACAACCAGGTTAGAACCCAGAAAAAAAAAGTTTTGCAATCAGTATCCATGGAATCATTTACTTTCCAATAAAGATTGGTAATGTTTTAATTGTTATCCACAAGATTTATGCGATTTTTTCGGATTCTCATTTAGACTTTATTTGTATATGCATGAAAAATAATGGTGTCTTGAATTTAATATAAAAAAGGAATGGGGTAGATCAGTGTGTAGAATGTCGAGTTTCTGTGCGAAAAATGTGCTTTAAAATTTTTACCTGTAACATTGAAAGTTTCGTTTTCATGATATCTCTCTAGCGCGGTACTCTATCAACTAAGCTACCAGGGCTCGTAACCAGGCCAGACGAATCCATTCTCTTCACAAAAATTGCGAGTGCTGGGGACATGGGATCAGTGAAGAGAATGGATTTGTCTGGCCAGGTTACGCCCCCAGGTAGCTTTGTTAGTAAGTACTGCGCTAGAGATGTTCGATTTCCGGCGAGGACAAATCTTTTCTCTTCAAAAAAATAATAAATAAATGTGTAAGGTTTTTTTCTGCTACTAAGTAGGTATACCCACTTTAAAGAGGCCGAGCGAGCCCCAGTTGGGTCTACAGATCCCAGAAGGTTCATCTGTGGCTTTTAACAGATTAAATAATTTATCATCCACAGTTGGCTTTGAACACTGGTTCTTCTAGGCAGCAACACTACACCACATCCCGCTTATAGTAAATTAATGTATTTGTTAATTTTATAAATCTGATTGATTAAAATAATCATAGTTAATGTACCTACTTGTCAACGTCTCGAGGTTTACAATAGTCATAATAAAACCAATTCAAATATTATCAAAATTTTTTAAGAAAAATATAAAATGTATGCATTAATAAGTTTATTGCAACACATTTTAATATATAAGCAATATTATAATCAGAACTAATATATTTCTTCATCTCACATCTCACCTCTATATCTTACCTTTGATGTTTATACTTTTTCTTTTTCTAAACTGTCTGTTTACCTCCTTCTTTTATCTTTGTAATTTTTACATCATCACCTTTCTGTACATTTACTCTGTAATATTTTTATTCATATATATCCCTCACTTTTTTGTTCTAATTTTCTATTACTCTACATATATTTGTATATTATTATATTCTTAGTACTGTAATGTATTTTTATAATTTTGTTTGTTTTCTTCTTAGCCCTGAAGATGACCTTCAAAGTACCTCGAAACGTAGGCACAAATAAAAAAAGTACCCACTTATTTAGTGTTCAATTTGACTGCACCCCCAACTATTTCCTTCCTTACTCAGATCTTCCAGTCAACTATCTCCTCATTAACATAATATATTTCTTATCATCTAGTTGTATATTATAAGATTGAAAAATAAGTACACTTAAGCCAAGTACCTTATCTGGCTTAACTTATGTCAGTACCGTGGACATTGTTCAATTATATATTATATGTAGGTATTATTAATTAGGTATTAATGCATACATGATTCGTCCTTCTGGAGTTCCATTCTTGCTTTCATATCTAGCTCCAATACTTTTCTTCCTTCTTTCAAATCCCACCTTTTCAATCGTCTCTTATCTGTTCGTATTTTCCTAGTAATTTAAATAATTGTTTTCTACCTTTTAGTCACATAAATAAATATTTTTTGTAAATTGGCGTTTTCGGTTTTTTAAAGATGGTAATCATTTTTCTAAATTCGTTGTATAGTTCTTTTTTTATATTTTATTTAAAGTACTAAAACGCATTTTGTTCCCACACAAACTTCACATATTATTATTCTACACTGACATGCTCCGGATGCGTAAACCTATCATTGTGTTCATTAAATAACCTTACTGGCTCATTTCCTCAAAATCGATCTCATTTTACATTTATAAAACTAAGTGTTGCTAATGAACAGAAAGTTGCTGCACATAAAATAATAGCTATTTTAAATAAATTTAATATTTTTGAGTACAATCTTACCGCTAGTGAATTATGTTCAGTTTGTAACTTTAACTGTAAAATTATGATTTTTTTAATAAAAGTAATCTTTAAGATAAATCTTCTGCCACTCTAACTGCTATTTAAGGTTTAGCGCTCCCGAGCTAGTGCAGTGTGAGGTGCTCGTTAAAGACTCTATCCTAATTATAACTGAAAAGGAAAAATAATGGACTCCTCCTGTTGCATCGTCCGATTAGCTAAAGCATCATAAAGTGGCATTTAATAAAGCGTCTTGCATTAACAATGACTGAAGAAAATTCTATTCATTCAAAAACTTAAAACAAGTCCTTTAAATTCTTCCGACTGTGACAGGATCTTTGTCCCCTTGTTTTGGCTCTATATCAGAGTGACGGCAGAATCTGGAATACCTGTAGATACATTATTTAAAAATAATTTTTAATGCTTATATTCTTCCTTTGAGGCGGACCTAATGGCTTGTTTATGTCGCATACATATTAGGAAATGTAGTAAGGATGCGATATAGAATTGTGTATTTCATTGTCTTATTCCGCATCTGAAGAGATGACCAATCTCAGCAATTAAATACTTTATGCAGAATTAACTATAATAGTCATGATATTAGATGTTAGGTATCAAAAACGGTTAACTTCTACATAAAAAAATGATTTTTCGCTAGTTAAATAATGCGTCCATAATCTTCCTTGACTAGACTAACGAAAAATGTAAAAAATGTGATGAAGTCTCTGCGGTGTTCTTAGAGCGGGGCTGGCTATCTCATTTTTTACTAATCCATTGAAAAATTCAAAACATTAATAGTGATTCTATACATGATTCGTAATACTCTATCATATAAATAAGTATTTAGTTTACATTAAATTAAAAAATAATAATATCATATAAGTCTAACCCGTTATTTTATTTAAATTACTAGATACTTATTGATTAAAATTGTCTATTGATTTCTCCCAAACTGAGTCAAGATTATTCCATTTTTTTCTCATGCATCAATGATATAGCTTTCTATCTAATGAATGATAATGTATCAGACAGACTTTCAAGTATTGTTTCTGGAGATTAGGCATTTTATGTTGTTTATTTTTCTTCCTTAGTGATTATTTATGGTGGGGAAAATCCTTGTAGCCATACTAATAGCTTTATGCTTCTGGATAATGAATGTTTTTGTATATCGATAAATACAAATATATATTGAATAATCTCTTTAGCTTCTACCTATTCGTACATTTTTTTAAAAAGATACTGGTTTTAATTTGGTTTACTTGTATTTATTTCTTTACCTTACAACTGAGATAAGCTTACTTTAGGATTTTTGCAAGGTTCAAACTAATACTATTACTATTGCGTACAGAATACCATTGAATATGTTTTGAATAATTATTTCAGTACAGTCGATAATATTATAATAAAAGTACCGAAAGAACCATGAAACATTATTTATTGTGGGGTCACCTATAGTCTAGTCACTAGACCATATGGTGTTCTGTAGGTTGTTTTTCTGTAGAGGTTACCAAAATCATCTAGTAGGTCTAAGACCAGGGGTGTGCAGTCCAGCAGGTGATTATATATGAGGGCTTTATTATAAAAATCCTTGGTTATGCCGTCCTCTACGGATGGGACATAAAATGGGGGTCCGAGCATAAAGGTGTTACTCTTTAAAGATACCTATCCTAATTATCCCTGGATAGGAAAAATTTAGGACTCCCCGATTAGCCGTAACAGCAGTGGGCGATGTTAAAGAAAACCTTGATAAACAACAAGATTATATATTGTAAATCAATTAGGGATTCATAAGGAAACCTAATTCTGAGTATAGATGAGGTAAAGACAATTACTCATACAGTTAAATCAACAAGAACAAGTGACAGGAGTCCAGGTTCATTACAATCACCTTTCGGAATGTGCCAATTTCCTGAATGAGGGCATAGCGAAACCCTCGTGCCGGGGGCGTGGTGGGGACGGCCTAGTTGTGGGGGGGGGACAAGCCAGGTAGTGGGGGGAACAGGCCTCGTGGTGGGGGGAAGAAGCCACGCCCACCGCGAGTGGTGGGGGTAGCGAGGTAGGGATGACGAGGCGGCGATTCGAGCCGCGGCCGCCCTAGCTGCAGGATGCTGCTCCAGAACGGAAAGATGAGCGACTTCTCCGTGTCCAGCCTGTGCAGGAGCTCGCCGGAGCCACAGGACTCCAGTCCGACCTCGAGGGATGCCGTGGTGACCAACTGGAGGCTAGATCCTGTGCCGCCCGTACCTCCTTCAGTCGTCCTCCCTCCGGTGTTATCAGCCGTGTCCCCAGGTGAGTCCAGTGTTATCTATCTAGTGATACGTGGAAATCGGGGATAGGCATTCATAATTAATAAAACTATATTATGATGCCTTATCATTATATATGTACATTTATTGAACGAAAAATAAAGTGAATATTCCTTAATTAATTTGAAAAAAAGAAAACAGTGTATATATATTCCGGTATCAGTTCAGCACGTTGTCGCTTCGTGTTAAGTCACAGGTTGTAACCTTTTACACCTTTGTTTACTATTTTTTATTCCACTATTTTCTGTTATTGGAACTTCTTGTTTTGTTTTTTTATGTGTGTATGTAGAAATATATAATTATGTTCTGGAATTTTTTCCCGAAGTGGCAGCTTTGTCAATATTAATCTGAATTAAATCAAACGTTTCCGTAATCATTTATAATCCGTAAGTACAGTATGTTACCATTTAAATTAACTATTTTTTTTTTTAATGCTCTAAATTATTGATGAACTCTTTTTTTTTGTAATAAAATTTAAAAAATCCAGAATTTAAACCTTTTTAAAGGTAAATTTATGTCAAATTTAATCTTAATTTAAACCAGACGAATTCGTAATCACTAATAATCCTCACCCACAGTATATTTTCATTTAAATTAATTATTCATGTTTTCTTATTAATACTTTTATTTAAATATTTTGAGTATGTAAGAATAAAGGTATCAGTTCCGGAGGCAGTAATAATTGCTATATATAGACGTTAGTAAAATTATTATTACTTAACAATAACATTAAAAAGAAACGAATAAAAAGTTAAAACTTGTGACTTAACTCGAAGCGGAACTGGTAATGTTAATTTAAATGGTAACATACTGTGATAAGTGATAACGGAAACGTCTGATTTTAGTTAAGATTAAATTTGACATAACTGCCTTGACCCTACGAACATAAACGTAATAAAAAATATATATAATTACATACACAAAAAATAACATTAAAAACAGTTTATCAATAATTTAGAATATTGAAAGATTTGAACAATTGATTTAAATAGAAATATACTGTGATTGCAGATTATTAATGATTACGGAAGGGTCTGATTAAATTTTACTTACTTATCCCTTCAGAAAAAAACACTTTAATATTTTTGAATTCAGTTCTCAATTAAGAAAACAAGTAATATATTATTACCTGCATATGTTTGTTTTCAATGATCAGAATGATAATCGAAAAGTTTACTAGATGAGTCATTTAATCAACGTCTAAATTAAATTAATAAAAATTTGATTTCGCTTTCGAACCAAAGTTTGAACTATTAAATTAATTTAAATGGAAATGTTCTGTCGAGAAGATAGAAGTGATTCCGGAAACGTCTGATTGAAATTAAGATAGTTATTATTCTTGCCGGCCTACATAATAATAATAATTATTTTTTCAATACCATATTATTTATAATAAACAATGATATGATGAATACAATAAATAACTTATCAATGACCCAATACCAAGACCAATCCCACGAAATAAAATTTACCCGATTTAATTATTTATGTATACTTATTTAGTTCTTGTCGCTTCTTAATAGTCCCTCAAACAAAAATATCTATAATATACCTATAATATTTCTTATATTATTATAAATACCTATAAGAAAACGCGTTGTCCATGTGTAATATATAGTTTTATAATATTTTATATACTTAGTTCTTAATATTATTTTTTTAACAAACGCTCTTGGCTATACATACCAATCGAATAATTAAATGTATGTTATTAGAATAATTTTATTGAGATTTGTAAGATTATCTATATTTAAATTTATAATAAAACCATAAAATAAAATAAATAGTCCATGAAAATCCTTTAGTTTAAATCTGATGGTACTGTCAATTAGTTTGTGGCCTATAGATAAGAATTTATAAAATCATCTATCAGTTATTCTTATCAATGATTTGCAATATTCGGCTAAACATTTAAATTACAGTTTTATATTAAATTCAATCGGAAAGTAATTATAATAATCATTACAAACACTAAAATAATAAAAGGTAATCAGCTCCTACAAATAATATTTGACTTCTTGTTTACAAATTTCAGTACACAGTGCGATGGATCTGATTGGTTATTTAACTACTAACCTATCTTGATGGCAGAAATGCGGAATTGATAAACGAATATATTTATTTTTGTCGTTGAACTGTCTGTATTTTAAATAAATAAACATGTTTCAGAATAATTATTAGAAAATGTGCCGTAAACAGTTTGAATAGTGCGGTCGGGCGTATGAGAGAAATCACCTGAGATCCTTGTAATGGTTGCCTTTATTCAATTATTTATACTTTTACAAATAAAAATCATTTTCAATTTTATATATGTTTTTTCATTACTATCATATTTATCTACTAATGTCAGTTAAGCGGTGTATAAAGCGAAACAGTTTATATTATTGCCAATCGAAACACAAAATATTTTAAATTAATTAAATTATTCTGGTATATTTATTTATTTAAATTAGAGAGCCATAATAAAACTTTAATTCATACATAAGTGACCCCAATATCAAATATTCTTTTTTAAAAAACAATAACAAATCATACAAATACCCAAGAAAAAGTATATTGTAGTTTATGGTCTAATAATTGTAAAAACATATTTACCTGACCCGAAAAATATAAGGCGATATAATAAATAGATAATATTATCTTTTAGTTTTAATATATTACTTTTTTTTAAATAATATACTTAATAAATTTTTGCCAGCCTACATTCTTGTATCCGCATGCCGCGCCACTAAATCGAAACGGTACCTCTCATTATACACCTGGCCATCTGGTTTACTATCTTAGTTAACTTTAATATATTCAATAAAATATTATTAACATAAATATCATAATGGTTTTTATGGGATTATGTTTAATTAATTTATATAAAGATTTAGAATTTTATAATATTGATATTTATAACAAGTTATTCTAGAAGATAATGAGATGCCAAATTATGGCGAATAATTTAAACTAATAAAAATTGTTAATTACTACCTAATTATTAATCACAAATAGTTGACATTACGATTTAATTACTTTATAGATATACCTATCATTGATTTTAGAATATAGATTCATAGTTTATATAATAAAGTTTACTCAATTTAAGAGAAATATCTATAAAAAAATCTTGAAAACTATTTTATATTTCGCCTTGAAAATAAATTATAGATATACAGTTTTAAGATTTAACTTGAAATGAGAATTTCAAAAAATTAGTTTCAATTTTTATTAAATATATACACTTTAATAATACCATACCTTAATTATCAAAAGGCTCCTCTGAATTGTGGTTACATAAATATTTTTACAAAATAATTCTATTATAATCATATCTTTGTTAAATATCTGTACTCCCTAATAATAATAATAATCCCATAATAATCCCACGTAAGACATTTTAGCAGCCCTCCATTTCATATATATTTAAAACATTTCTCACATTCTCAAAAAATTCTACACGTTCTTAAGATGATATACTTATGCCAAAGAATAACTAATCTCTTAAATAAGTTTTTAAACGCAACAAAAATTAAAATGTTAAAATTTCTATACGATCGACACACAATATCTACACGAATATTAACATTTTTATTTAATGAATCTTATACGGTTAAAATTTTGTGTGTTGAAGTACATTCAAGTCAATTATTGCGACGAATAACTGTTATAATTCAGCTATTTATTTTTTTCAATTAATTATCATTGATGTATGACGTCATCCATTAAATTATGACGTATCATCTTATAATTGATGGCGTAGCTTTGGAAACGTCAACTATATTCATGATGTTTTATTAGTTAATCTATGACGTTGTATGCATATGGAAATGACATTAATGGCGAATGTCATAAATCTGTAAGTGTTAAAATTTTTTTGTTTCATCATTATCTCATTTGTTAAACATACTTTAAATATTTTCTAGGTGCCTCGTAGATCTTTGAATAATGTAATATTTAGAAATTCTTACTCATGTCATTGTTTAATCGAACATGTAAATAGTGCCTACGCATATTAATATTGGTTGTTAAATATTTGAGAATCTGCATAATTAGGCGTGAATCATTGCCTATCAGAAGCTTCAGTATCAGAATAATTGTAAATAAATTATGAATATTTATCAGTTACTATCGTGCCATGTTAATGGTTAGCAAATATTACTATAGTTATTATTCAATTGACAAACCAATAACTTCACTAATGATTGTCAAAGATTTGTTGATTTAAAAAAAAAATAGAATAAAAGAAAAACGTATTATTAATTTTCACTTAAAATCATATATATTAATTTAATTAATTAAAACTAAGCAAAGGTAAACATCATTACAGCCCATTTTTAACCTTATCATTTTTCCATTCATAAAAATATATATATTTTTTTAAATAAAACCAAAATATGTATCAAGAACATTTAGCAAGTATTTAATGAACTGAATTTTTAATTTAACATTGTTAATTTTGAAAATATTTGCTTGGTACTTACAATATGCTGTTTTAAAATGGTTGGTAAGACGTTATTAGATATATAAGTTTTAACACTGAGTAAATCATTATTTTCAATTATATAAACAAATATACAGCTAAACATAAATAGGTCCATATAAAAAACTGTATTAAAAATGAACTGGTAATTTTTTAATTGAAATATAAAGAAAGTTTGTATGAGAGTAATTAGTGGATTAAATTTGTATGTATTAAATAAATATATTCAAAAAATATTTTATGCTGTTTTATTAGATATATTAAAATAAATATACAAACAACAATCGTAAGAATATTTTTCGTGTACTTAAATCAGAAGCGACAAAAGAACAAAAGTTTTATTTTGTATTTATAAATTAATTTATAAAGAATTTAAAATGTTCTCTTTTACTCAATGATAAAAAATTATTTTTATTTTGAAATTTAACTTTTAAAATTTCATAAGTCAATAAAAATTTGACTAATTTCTAATTTGTAACCTTAAAAATGAAATCCGTGAGGGAAATATATTTGAGAAAAAAAATGTTTTTAAATATTCCTTTTTTTAATACAATTTTTCACCACTCACAAGTTTATAATATATTTTCTCTTGTTCACAAGGCTAACTTCAAGACTAAAAATTATAAGAATTCAGCATTAAAATGATTATATAGTCATAAAGCTAGAGATGAACTAAAAAAATATATTATTAATAAATAAATAAGAATTTTTTATGAAGCGTTTTGAAGTGAGGTTGAGTATGTATGGGCTGTTGATGTGGGATGTGTTGCATTTGTTCTTTATTGATATGAAAATTTACTTTGATATAACCTCTTCATTTACCAATATTTTAGAGATTTAAAGCTTAATTTTTTCGAATTCTCTAACGGCATTCTAATAATAATAGATTACCTCAATTTAAAAAATAAAGTATGGTATTTAAAGAGAATTTTTTTAGTTGTGTTTTAAAAGTCATGTTTTAGATGTGGTAGCTTTACCACGAAGATCTGTTTTAAGGCAACATCTCAGTTAGGGTCCTAAGATTCCCAGCCTCTTGGATGAGAGATTTATGCCTGCTCTGGGTCAATGAAACTAGATTCCAATAAATCACGGAGGCTAGGTGCTTATTGGTCCAGGTCTTTATCCACACCAGGATAGAATGAACTCTTTAACGGCTGTCTGCTGGGCGGGTTAGGGCTGTTGATCAAGTCTTAAGCCTTAATGCGTGATTCGAAACCCGTTTTATAGCATATTCTTCAATAAATTATGGCTTTGGCGATTGCCTCATTAGAAACAAATCGTTAGTGTTTAACGTTTATGATAAAGTGTAGTAATCAAAATTTTAAAAAAATCTAGATTAAAATCTCACCCTTAAGTGTTAAAAATTAAATGTGTACAAATAAATCCTAAATAAACATTACAATTCAGTTCATTATTTTTAAGCTGGAAATTTTCGATAAATACATTACTTAAAAGTTTACTAGCGATAGATACTTTTAACAGTGTCCACAAATAAATAATAATTTATATGAAAAGTTAGACATTTACAACATTCTTCCTTTCAGAATTGTGGCAAAAGGAAAAAAAATTTGAAAACTAAAGTTAGTTAGGTACTAAAATGTTCTATATGGATTACTATAATTTGAAACTTCTTTCAATAATTCTTCCGTATCAAGATTTTACTTCTATGTTTGTTTGAACCCATCTTTTAATGTGCATAAAGAATAAATAAAAATACTCAACTGACAACTTTGCTTAACCATAAAGTATATTAATAAAAGAAATCAACGAAACTTGGAGTTGGTAGGTATAGTTCGATGTTGTGACAACCGAATAAACATAAATAAAGAAAATTATTTAAAAAACATACTTCTAAAAATCGGATTCGATTACTAATAGTTTGGATTCATATGGGATAGTATTATTTAATGATTTATAATCGAACGTGTTGGCAAAAAGTTAAATTATTATTCATATATACATTGAAACTTAATTAAGGTTACAAAAAAACAAATATGGGTCACGAATAAGCATTAATTAAAACTAACCTATGCATAAATCTGTTTCAATAACCGTTTAAAATTAACAGATATAATTGCTTGTCAATAATTAACTGATTAACATTATCCTTTTGTTCATAAGAGACAATAAAAAAAAAAAGTTTATTTAAATTATGTTTATACAGAGTAGGTGCAATAATGATACCTCATTAACTGAAGTGTGGCTAGCCCAAAACTCCTAAATTGTTCGAACAACAACTCTCCAGGTAAATTATCTGTTTCTATTTGTACAGGTGCGTTAGTAAACGAAGTTGATTCAAAACTGGCGCCAGAGGAAGCGATATAACATTTATAGATTATCAATATAGGATGATTTAAATCGAGGATTATAGGAGAGTTTCGTAATGATCGTTTTTTAATATATTGGACAGCGTTATCATTCTGTTATATGTAAAAAAGGTTTTAGTGAGGTTATCGGCGTTGCATAGCAACTGATCATAGTAGTTAAACATATTTTTCTTTTTTACTAAGGTCATATGTTGCGTTGAATCATGCTTAAACTTGAAGTTTTATGGGAATGATGTTAAAATAAAAAAGTTTGAAACTTTTAAAAATTTTCTAATGGTTAATAAAAGTATATCAATAAAAGTTTTATTTTTTCAACTCACACGGAACTTTCAAATAGCTCTATTCAAAAATTAGGTTTTTCGAGTTATGACTATGAGATATATGATATCTTATATCTCAATATTAATGTTTCAAATATGAGAGATCATAAGATGTTATATTAGTATTGTTTTATAAACCGTTATTTTATAAAACTTCAGATAGAAGCTCCGTTCTGTTAATATTTATATTACAACTTTCTGTTAAACAATTTTTCAGAAGATATGGCTTTAATTTTTAAAAGCAACTAAAGTTATATTTAATTTTTTAAATATTATTTTCTGAAAATGCGCTCATTTCAGTTCGTTGATAGGTGTTTCACGTTTACACAAGTGTAAGAAGTTGAGTAAATCATTAAAAGCAAACAGGAAATTTTCGGATGTATCGGATTATGAATTTCAATCAGCGATGAGCAAGCGACCATGAATGATATAGATTAAACAAAATGGTTATTTGTGTCTCTTTAGTCAACAATAAGTAGGATTCAATTGCTCAGTCTGTCATTTCTATCTATGTCTTTTCTATCTATAATTGCAACCAACAAATATTTAAAATAAAACGTGTGGTAATAAAGTATACAAAACTTTTTCCTTCGGTATTAGATTTAGAAGAAAATGTAAATGCGGTCATTACCAGGAACTCAACTGAAAGGCTTTTTTTTGCAATCCTTTGAAGAATTAGTAATATTCACTAATCGAACTAGCTAAGCGTAAAACAAGTATGTATATTCAAATAAATTCCCATAATCTGTTAAAATAAAAATTAAAAAATCTGTAAGGAGGTAACGTGAAAAAAATATTTATCTTTATTTTATTTGATGTCACCCATTAAAAAATTGAGCAATAGATTACAATTAACTATAATATGCATCTGGAGTTTCTCTAATACAATATATACAATGTATGTATAGTGATATGCTATATATGCATGTTGCTATACAAACATCTCAGCTCCGTTACAGGTGGTTTCCCAATATACGGTCTATCTAAATGAAAAATAATCGTTTAAGGTGGTAGTTTCTAACATTTATTTTCAGATAGATGTTTGTTTAGTTGATTCGTACTTGCATTTTAATATTTTTTTTCTATTTATAAAACAAATTGTTTAACAAATGATCTGTTCCAACGCGGTGGATCGAATCACACCAACGAATTAGTAGGTTACATAACTTTGAAATTATGGACAATATCAGGTAATAAGGTAATTATGGTCTAATTCTGTTGTGGGAATTACCGTTTCCTCTCTGTGCTGGCTCATTGTAGAACACAATAAGCATAAACCAAAATAATGACCTATTTATCTCTTAATAATCAATTTACTCTTTTCTAAAGTTTTAGTACTTAAAAAATAGATACATACATATAAAAATAAGTAATATTAACTGTGTATAATATAAATTATAATATAATATAAAAATAAGTAATGTTAACTGTGTATAATATAAATTATAATATATTATAAAAATAAGTAATATTAACTGTGTATAATATAAATTATAACATAATATAAAAATAAGTAATATTAACTGTTTATAATATAAATTATAACATGATGTAAAAATAAGTATTATTAAAATATTTATTTATTTTGAAGGGTACCCCCTTTCCGTTACTAGAAAACGTAGATAACCTTCATTCTATTTCCATTTTAGGTTTTTATTCTATTTGTTTTACTTTACCAGAACATACATTTTAGATTGTATTTATTTTCAAGTACTTATGAAATACTATATCATTGTCATAATGTAACATTTGGCCAGATATATTCAATTAATTTTGTACAAATCTATTATCTTAAGGAACCTGGTCCCAGAACAAAATTATTTTTCTATTCAATTCTATTATAAAATTCGTGATGTGCTCATAAAATCATATTAGTAAAAACGTTCATATATAAAAAAAATAAAGGTTTCAATATTTAAAAAATAATTATTTTGAAAATAAAATCGCATTGAATCCCTTCGAAGGGATGTTTTGATCACATGTGATGTGTTTGCTCAGCGCTTGAAAACACCTCACAAAATGAATAAATACTCCGGGCAATTGAATTCTATTTTTCAAAAAATAAAAAAGATCACTCTCAACAAACAGATTTTCCTCCTAATTAAGAGTGATCACTTTATACAGACTGGTTGAGCCCCATGAGAGTCTGCAGATTCCATAAGTTCCATTTATGACTACTAAGAGATTAAATAATTCATTTACTCGTTTTAAACACGTAACTATGTTCTATATAAGTAAGTAAACAGAGTTGTTTTTTTTCTTTAATAAAAGGTGTTACTTACCTACCGTTACTAGACGGGGAAAGTGTTGTAATTGGGTCAAATTTCGCGTGTCCAGAACCCACGAGTCTATAAGCTTTGTTTTGTGTCACCATTATCTCAAGAACTGGTGGACTGATTTTGTTGTCCTTAATATTTTAATTGGTTTCTGTTCGGTAGGATTTTATCTTCTGTTATGGGTTGTTCTTTGCTTAATCTGAATGTAGTGCCTAAAATCCTTTATGGACTTCGCCTAAATTAATTTCAACTGTTTATGCGTATCTGTAGTACATCCATGAGAAATATAGACAAGAAACTTTCTTTTCGTACAATTAAAAAAAACTATCGAAAATAATTTATATTGTCATAGAAGTAATTTAAAAGGCATTTAAAATATTTCAGCAGCAAAATAAAATCATCGAATATTGGTAAAAAAACAGGACTTTGTATATATTTTTTGTTTGAGAAATTGTACTTAAATCGGTTAGGAAATTCGTTCAAACCAAAAAAGGTACCAGAATTAAAATAATATATTTTTGAAACGTAAATTAATTACTATTTAAATAAAAGTCTTGCCAGCAGGGGGATTCGAACAAAGGACCGTCGGCAGGGCAACTCAGTGCTCTACCACTCCGCTCTAATTATTTTTTTCAACAAATGGTTTTAGTTATAATTCTTTCTGTTTATTGATTTTTTTTGTTAATAGTTGCTAAAAGGCTTTAATTGTCTTTAAAAAATATCGATTTTTTTTCTATGATCATTTCAGCAAAGTCATGTTACCTGACAAGGCTTAACTAGTTGTAACAAAGACGTTACTCTAAATCTGTCATCACTTCAGATAAATATCGATATAGAACCGTGACATATCTTAATAAAGCTATTTGCACAAGATGTTAGCTAAGATATAATTGTTGATTACTTTACAACTATCGAACGAAACAATTGAACTTTGAAGAAAGAACAATCGATTCCGATTAGCAAATCGATCCGCGAGCAAACATAGATAAATCGATTGTAATTGCGATTCGAGAGAATCGTTTAATGGTTGATGAGTAATTATCAATTCAAACAAGATGGCCACGTTGATAATTCTGAGTGATGTTGGTATTTTTTTTTCGGGCAAATGTAACCCGATATTTTCCCAACCATTGAACGAATTAAAAAAAATCTGTATATACGAGTATACATGAATTTTAAATTGAGAATATTACCATATATACGAGTAATGACATGAAAACGCGCATTAACAGTATGCAAATACACCTGAACAATGATAACTAATTTATGTTCATTAGCAACTGGAAAGTACACATTTTATTTTTTTATTTGCCTTAGGATCACGTGAAGAGTTAATTACGTATTTCCTGTATTTATGAATTGATCATGCAAAATAATTTAATTAAAGAGGAAAAAATATCTAGTCATAACGCTAAAAAACATTAAATAATTTCTGATTGTTTGATAGTTACTTTATTTTAGCTGCATTAACGAATGCATAAGTGCCATGATATGGTAGACTTCATGGGATTTTCAATAGTTACATGGATGAAGATATTATAAAAAAAAAAATGATATTTTTTAATAGGTTGGAAGTTATATATATATATATATATATATATATATATATATGTATATAGGTATATATATATACCTCACACTGGGTACTATGTACCTTTTAATTACTTGTTTACAAAATGAAGTTATAACACATGTGATAATAAAAAATACATCCAAAAACATTAAAACTTAATAATATAACATAACAAAAAATATTAAAAACAGCCACAATAGATAATGAAAAAAAATAAAAATGTATGGTTATTTTATATTTTTCGAACCACTCGAGGGATGAAACCGGGTTCTGCTGCATTATATTATAAACAAAAAAATACTTGTACCTCTGCAACCCGTGAAGGGTCTGAGGTTCTGTACATGGTAGGTAATGTTTCTTGGACACTCAACCGCCAGATTTTTCAGCCTTATTTTGGGTACCCACTTTAAGAGGCTGGGTAAGCCCTAATGGATAAGCGCATTATATTGTAAGGCTGTATTATATTGCTGAAACTACTATATTTTTTAAGTATACAGCAATGGCTATAGTTTTTATTTTATACTATTTTAGTAATAATATAAAATAAAAACTATATCTTAAAATATAAACTAAAAACTTATATTTGTTATCTTTAGACCAAAGGCTCGAAACCAACTCTGCATTCATAGTTCGGCCTTCCTGCGCAAGTCCGTAAATCAGAAACGGCCACAAAAAGAGGAACAGACTCGGCACTGAGATAAGGCGTAAAAACTAGCCGGTAGGCGCAACTCCTCACAATCGATTCTGATCAGCGCCTTCGATATCGTCGTATTAATATCGATTTATTAGCCGGCTATCAGCTGATAATGTCAACTTTCCACTTATGTTTTTCTTTATCCCGTCCTGCCAACCTATTATTTACAGATCGGGTGTGAACGAGGCTTATATGATCGGCTTCATCAGTAGATTTCGTGATGGACGAATCGATATGTTGGAGAATATTTCTTTTTTTTTTTAAATATAATTAAGGGAGCTACTTGGATTCCGGTCGGGGTTATAATGTATATTATTTTCAGATTATTTATTTGTGTTTTTTTTCTGACATTAATTTTATAAGCTACTGTTGCTGACAACCTCCAATTGAGAGATACATCGTTTTCTTCAGGCGTCATAAGAAAAAAATTAATATTCAGTTGTATGGCCTTATTAAACATATTATTGTTTATAATAATTATTTATAATCAAATTGAGTTATAGTATGAGTACTATTTTTTACGCTTTGTCAGCGAATTTGACAGTGCATTCTAAGTCGAACGATCTCATCAAAACCAGAATAATTCTGCTTCTTATAGAAGATCCATACGGATAAAATAGGTCTTGGTGTTTATTCAACCAGCATCTAGGTGATTAATTGGATATTATCGAAACTAGATCAGGTCGTGCAAACAACACATGTTGAATCATAATCGTCAGGATTTCTTGAAGGCACGTGTCATATTGTATATTTTGAAAAACTTGGAATGTTAATGAAGTATTCAAGACATAATTATCGGAAAATCTCATCATGTTTTTCAAGCCAAGGATATTTTTCATCCTTAAAAATTCCAGACGAACCCTCAAAGGTAGCGCATTAGAACAAGGCTGCTTAGGGTTGTATAACGCTATCTTCTTAGCGTTGTAAGGGTACGCAAAGCTTAGCGCCCGCTCTTTCACAATTCCTGTTACGCAAGAACTTCGCGTACTGACGGATCCTGCGTCAGATCCTATCTACATCAGTATAGTTTTATTTTCCTATTTGAAAATTATACTGATGAAATCATGGAATGAATATCCTTTGAAAAGAAATATATAGACTAAAATAAATCTTACTGTTATTATACTTAATAATATAATAGTAAGCAATCTCGTTGTTATAGGAAGTATAGTTATCGGCTCAAGTAATAAAAAAAGGAATTATTTGTTATTGATCTTGTACGGGTGGATTTTGTTGCTTTTTTCACTTGTTTTGTATTGTTTAACCTTCGGAGCCTTTGAACCAAACAACACTCGCATAAATATTTTGAAGAAACTTCTTCGAAATAAAGCCTTTTGCGCTAGAGGAATTGCAGTTCACTATATTATTATCATATTATTATAATAATTAATTGATATATATAATGCTTAAGTGTTATGCTTATTAAGAAACAAAGTGATATCCATTGCTGTGGTTTTCCCTATTCTATATCTTCCATTATGGAGGGGCCTTATAGGCCATTTACTTTTCTAAGATTTTTCTTTTTGAATCCAGTTTGTCTTCATTTATGCTTATCAAGAAGTAGCCACATCCCACTTCCCTATATATACATGTCTGAACCTGTTCTTCTAATTTTCTTCTCTAGGAACATATCTACAGCCCCGGTTAATAAGTCGTTAAATCGATTTTTTTCCCAAAATGAGTTTCTTGTACTTAAAGAAGCGGAATCGTCTAATTTTCATAGCGAATAAGGGATTGAATCAGATATTGGCATCTCATGGAGTTATTAATTATAATAAAACTCCATTTCAAGCCCAAAACTATTTGACTGAAACGATTCCGCCTCCGTCAATACAAGTAACTCACTCTGGACAAAATTCGACTTAACCACTAATTCACTAGGGCTGCAGATTTTCTTTACTGGCCCTGAAATATTAAGCTTATTTAATATACTACATATACTGTCATTCTTTACCATATATTACTTTAATTTATTTGTATCTTGTACATTTAGCCCTGTCATTCTTTACCATATATTACTTTAATTTATTTGTATCTTGTACATTTAGCCCTGAAGAAAACCTGCAATGTGGGTGGAAACATCGGCTTTCCAATAAAAAGTTCTCCCTATATAAGAGACTTTTTTTTTACCTCCACCCGGATCATTTTCTTCCACCATCATGTAAGGTCAAGTAATATTGTTCAACGTAGGATGGAAATAGTTGGGGGTGCAGTCAAAAATTACACAACAAATAAGTGGAAACCTATTATATTTTATGTGTGCCGACGTTTCGACGTACTGTGTAGGTCATCTTCAGGACTATGAGAAAAAACAGACAAAAAACAGAATGTCGGCAGATTCCAGAATCCATAAATTTACAGCTTTTAGAGTAGTTCCTTTTTAGCATTCAGTACATTTTGAAGCTCTTTGATTCTTTCCTATCTCCTTCAAATCTTATTAGTTTTTCAAAATTACTTGAATAAAATCTTCCGGAATGTTTTACTTTTCATTTAAATGAAACGATCTGATGTGTTTATGGATGCTTTTTCTTTCCTTTGATTTGATATATATTTCGCCTTTGGGTCACAACGGTGTTCTTTTTTGATGCTACCTGAATTAGCGAACTGTTTATTGGTTAGTTATTTCTTGACTTTTGAGGCGTTGAATATCTAGTTTTTAGAATCTTCCTATTACATCCTAAGAAAAATGTTTGCAATTTATAAAAACAATTACACGTAACCTTTAAACTGCGTATATGTAAGAACCATCGAACAAACCAATGGGACGCGAGGACGATTACCATATTCCCAAGTATGAAGCCATTAGTTATGGCGGGTTCCCATGACAACAATGATAATTGCGCGACCCTTTTACATGATACAGTCCTAATTGCCATTGTGCCGGCCGTGGCCTCGGTAGCCCGCACGAATTGTGACCATCCCTTCCACCTCCAACAATAATCTCTTCCAACAACAATTACGGGAAATTGTTGGACAAATTGGATAAAACCGGGCGCGAGCGAAGCGGAACCCTTCTTGTGCAACCATCGACGTCTCTCCAACCCGAGGCCTCTAGAGATCTCTGGGAAATGCAAATGTCCGCCCATCTCTACCATTTTCAGTTCAATAGTTTTTTTTGTTAAATGAAATAATACTTGATTTAGGCTTTCTTTTACACTAGCTAAAAGACAAATCGGTGCCATAGAAAATGCTTTTGAACGAAACTGTAATCTGTCTTTCCAGCATCAATTATCAAGTAAAATTATCACGTAATTATATTTGGTCTATTAATTAATAAAAAAAAATGGTATCTGTCCCGCTGGTTGTCGCTTCGAGTTGTGTTATAACAAGCTTTAACTGTCTACAACTACCATTTTTAATATTTTCCGAAAACACAAGTTATTTTGAGGTTAAGTATGGAAAAGAGAATGTAATTTTGTGCAATGAGTAGATTTCGGTTATCATTTTATCAAGAAATAAAAGTTTCAACTAACATTTCGAAGTGTAGATGATATATTGTAGAAACGTTCATTTCTATCTGGACCGATTACCAAAATGTACACATTTTCCATAATTCCATAACCTCTTTTCCGTACTAAAGCTCTTGATAACTTATATCACGTAATAATATTTGGAACATATTATTAGGGAAACAAAGGTAAAGTTAAAACTTGTTGTGACTCAATGTGAAGCGACAACCTAAAGAATAATTACCAAAAAAAAAAAAAAATCAAAACGATAGTTACCGATAATAATGAAAAAAAATCTGAATAGTAGAATATTAGATTCATTCTGAACTAAAGTCTATGGAGATCTGCAGAGGAGAAAGAGATTCCTCGATATTTTGATATGAAGAACGCTCCTTTCGTGTTTTTGGGGACGTTTTTGACAACTTTGGGAAGAACTAATTAAGAATAAGAACTAAAATTAATGAAATAAATCATCTCATAAAATATTTCATTTCCAAAACAGAAAATTTATTTTGGTTTTTTTAAAATTTATTTCAAAGCTAAACAAGAAAGAATAGGCAGCTCACAAACTTCACAACATGTGACATCACAGAAATACCGTTTATTACAGAAAGGAATCTTGTCCTGGACTATTTCCTGTTTTACAGTAAACAAAATATTGAATCTGTTGTCAAGACGCTATCATGCAAGCAAGTATTCTTTCTGTAGTATACGATGCGTTCTGTATCTAGTAAATTTTTCATGAAAAAAAAACAAAAATCTCAAAAGACCATAGCATCTTAGCGATACATATACAGTGTATTAATTTGTGACCAAGATATAAATATCTGAAAATGTTTATCATTAATAATAAAAGCACAAGCTTATTAATAAGCATTTAGTTCTTAAAATTGTATGGTTACAGATCTGCTGTCTCAATGTTTTTTTTCATGATTTGGTATTTGGCCTTCAATGCTGTTCTAATGATACCAGAATTCGTGATGCTTTGAGTAATTAGTTATTTAATGAATTTTGAGAGGTTGAAAACATTCAACGCGTTTTTAGAATCGCGGATTTTTATTGAAAGAAAAATACTTTTCACGTTTTGTAGAACTCTTGCTCTCTTTTGTTCATTAACAAACAATAGATGCTTTCATTAATATAACAATTAAATAACATGAATTTTAAAAGTCGAACAAGACATTTCATTTTTAAAGTAGCAGGATTGGTGACACATATGTTATATACTTTGCACATACATTTAATCCGGCATTAACCTTACTAAAGCATGCTCAGTATCGCAGGAAACGTCTTGAAGACTTGATCCTTGACATGGATGATTGAGTTTCGATGAAGAAATCGATGTAATTAAACTATCACATCGATAAAGAACACTAGATTGATTTTATAACATCGTCCTACACAAATCGTGCCTCGAGCATTCGGAACCTGCTTAAATATTTATGTATTTGGTGTTTTATAGCTACTTCAAAGTAAGTAGCATAATTTTAGATATCCTTCGACTTTGATTATCTCCTCTGAATCATTAACTCCGAGGTGTGGAAATCTCCTTTAAGGTGAAAGGAAGAAAATTATTATTGAAGGTTGTGTGCTGAAGCAAACGCACAATCCTTGTAAAAATCCTTCACAAAATTAACAACCACTGGATGAATCTTTCTTCTATAATAATAAAAGTTTAACTTGAGTAATAATTAAATAAAAGTAACTTTTAAAAATGTAAACTGCTCAATAAGTGAGAAAATTTTACGTGGAAATAATATTTAATAAAATAAATCATGAAAAGTTGATACATATTCATATTTAATTACAGCCATTATTAAAATGGATAGTAGTTTTAACCCAGTTTTTATAAATAGCATTATATAGGATAATATTATAAATTTTTATAATATTTAATATAGTATATTTCAAAGGATATTCTGGGCTAATAAAAATTGAATGGGTTTATGCAAATAATATGACTTTAAAGCTCTATTCCTGCTATTATTTTAATCGTAAAATCTATCTAACTGTAGAAAATAAAATAGTATCTTAAAGAGGTAAAATATTCTTTAAAAAAAATATTAGATTTGGAAAACAGATCATTTTGTATTCAATCTAGTTGAATATAAAATAAGAAACTTAAATTAAATAATCACTGTATCACTACACAACCCATGAAAGGTCAAAGGTTCAGTAAATGATAGAGACAGTTTTGTTTCTAGGATAATGGTTGGGCAGGGAGTTGAATTGCCCAAAATCACGCTCAAAGGACAGGTTTTACCCAATTAAGGGTATCCCTTAGGGGGTGATCTGTGTTGTAGTTAGCATTACAACCTTCTATTCCCCAGGCTGGGGGTTCGCAGCCGGGCCTAGGATTTCCCTAGGAGTTAATGCCTTGTGCCGCCATCAACCGGGAGGGACGTAAAATAGGGGTTCTACCTATCCTAATTTTACCTTCATTGGCAAAGTTT
Source organism: Troilus luridus (assembly GCA_964056705.1). Lineage (NCBI taxonomy): Eukaryota > Metazoa > Arthropoda > Insecta > Hemiptera > Pentatomidae > Troilus > Troilus luridus. The sequence continues at coordinate 111,606,808 of OZ057414.1, read as the reverse complement.
AGGATATTCGCTGTAGCAATGCTCGATTAGCCATAAGAGCATAAATTGACGTTAAATGAATAAACAACTTTACAGAGCCTGAGTGTGCTTCAGGAGGGTCTTTAGTTCCAACATGATCCAACCTTAACCAACAGTTAACTGGGGACTCTCAGAGCAACTCAGAGATCTATTTACTCAACCACCTCTTGGCTTAATTAATAGGATCATTACGATTGTTTTTACCTTCGGTTGTTATAATATATCTTTATTTATTTATAGCATATATATCTACAACTCCGGTGAATAAATGGTTAAATCGGATTTTCTCCAGAGAGAGTTAACTGTTTTCAGGTAACCGGAATCGTATCATTATCGTAGTTTTTGGCTTGAAATGGAGTTGTAATATAAGCAATAATTTCTTTTCAAGCAAATGTCTTACTTAGCCCCTTGTTCACTACGAAAATAACTCGATTCCGCTTACTTAAGTACAAAAAAGTCAGACTTATCCACTTACTCACCGAGACTGTAGATATAATATATCCCTGGTGGAAGGGGCACATCAGCGAATATGCTATCGCTTACACGAATAAATTGATAGCTATATTTACTGTCGAGAGTAAAACTCGCAAGTGTAAAAGGCCCTGACAATTCGAGGATGAGTTGTAGCGCCACGATCCCTCCATCATGTGAATTATTGAAAATACCCTCCAAGAGGAGGAAGGGAATGTTTACACCTGCTCTGACTCGCTCCACAGATGTTGTCAAAATGTCAATATATCGATATTTGTTTCGAAATATGCCAGTTTTATCGTTAGAAATTTCTCATTTAATGTATCATAATATATCGATTAATATTTGATTAACGAATACCTATAATTTTTTTTTTTTTAATCCGTAGGCCCGTAGGTTTGACAAACAATGAACCGGAATAGCTGTGTTAAGCTTCCGTTACTCATCAGAATTGACTTTATTCAAGACAGCCTTCTTAATGGTCTCATATAAAATAAATGTCAATATATATTATATCTAGAGCGAAATATATCGAAATATTATTTGGATAAATTATTTTAAAACGTCAATATTTCTTTCAATGTTGTAGAGAATGAGGTTTTATTTTCAATGAACTAAGATGCGTGTAATATAAAGTAACAAGTTATAGATTCGTGATATCTTTAATAGGAACAATTAAATACTCATAAATAAACTGTAACAAAAAAAATTATTGCTAATAGTCGGTATACTAAATAATTTCAGTTGAACTTCAGAAATACAAAAACCGGAATTAAAAATGATAAAGGAATCCTATCACGGAAATGATAAAGGATAAATGACCGAATCCTATCACAGCTCTTATTATCTTTAAAATTTATCCTTAAAAAGTATCACTATTACTAGTAATAGTATTTCTATCACTAAAAACATGAAAGGGGGCGTTGCTGCTAAGTTTGTGACGAGCGCTGTGTTATATCCAGCGGTGGCAGTTAAATTATTTAGTCTGTCGACAGTCACGAATGGACCATGTGGACCTGCAAACCATCGTGAAGCTCACTGGCTGTTGAGTCGATCTCGGGTAAACCACCTCTCTGGTCAACCGTTGTACTAGAAATAGGTCCAAGCAAATACTGAACCCAAGAACCTTATTGGGTTATGGTGGTACAGTTTTTATTTTTTTATGGAATCAAATTAATGTATATTTTGATAATAATAAACTTTATATCGAATTGCAACTATCGTAAAAATAAATCTTTATAGCTGTTTGTAGAAAAGATATTTTTTACTAAAGCTGATTTTTTTTTAGATATAATATCAATAAGTTATATGTTCATAACTTTATTACTTTAATTACAACTGAGTTGATGTAGATTTATAGTAAATGCGGGAACAAAAAAGCATTTTGCAGAAATCAACCAATTCTCAAAATAAGCAAAAATGACCAAGAAGTTGTGACTATTTACCCTTAAAATCAGGTTAGGTATATCCGAATCTATATGGAACTAGTGCGGATTAATTGTATTGAACGTTTTTTTAATGTTTTATAAATAGTCCTTTATTTTAAGAAGAGTTTGTTTTAGTGTTAGGAAAGGGTAAGCTTTTAGAGTGAGGATCCATTTTTTTTAAGGGGAAAAATGCAAAGACGGTCCTCAACATTCTTGTTTCGGCTGGACCGTTTCTATCCTCTTCCTTAGCATCCTTTCCAGGAACACGTCCCCAATCCCTTGAGTCAGTGGAACGCGACGCTTTGCATACAGCGGACCCGAGTCAGTGGTACAGAGCCAGCCCTGTGGGGTGCCACCTAAGCTATAGCAGGCCCTCCTTTGTCGCCATAGAAACATTGAAATGGGAAAATCTAATAAAGGCCCAACCTCTTTTTCACGGTGAACTCTTTCTTGTGCGATATCGAAGGGTCCTGCCAGAGGAAGGATAATGGGGAAGCTTTAGCGGCCTTCGGGAGCAATATCCTGTGTCTTCGCGTCATCCTGTCGCGGAAGATGACTCGGAGAATCCTTCGATTGTTCAACGGCTCTCCCATAATGCACCGTTATTCCTCTCGTACCCCATATGTTTTTGTTGAGATATTTTGAATATCTTTATATTTCAGGAACTTTTCGATTATAATTAAGTAATAATTCGATAAATGAACTAAAACAGAATGTTATGTTTTATACTGTTATAACATATCTGTAAATTAAATGCATACATTTACTTATTGTTTAACTAAAATAAAAAGATCGGTTATATGCAGTAATACTTAGTATGTTATATATAGGATATGTAGCACACCTGTACTGAATACATTAACATAATGTAGTCAATATAATGAAGACAGACTAACGGATTTCTTAAATTCAATTATTCAATGAATTAATTATGTTATTAAATTTCTTATTAATTTATAAAGTCTCTGCTTACAAACTTCCATTCAAGTCCCCCTACCAAAACCCAAATCCACCAGATCACTCATAACGCAATCTTTCCACCTACGCTTAGGTCTACACCTCAGGCATTTATCATTCGGCACAACGCTTATTAATTTGTTAGGAATTCGTTCGTTACTGCGCCCAGCCACTTTACAGGTCCAACTTCGTGACGCTATCACTATAATAATAATAATTCTGTGTTATGTGATCTATAGTTACCAAAGGTATACCCTAGCTACTTAAACTTCTTGACCTATTCAAATTTAATGACTCCTTTACTCTACATCAACTAATTCACCGAAATTACACTTTTTAAGCTACTATCCATATACTTAGTCTTATCCGAATTTGCTTTCAACCCTATGTCATTACCTTCCCTCATAAAAAGAAAAAAAAAGAATTTCAAAACATTATTATTATTCTTGATATTCGTTAAATACTAATTTTGAAGTTATTTTTTAGCATATCAAATAATTATACCTGGCGTAATGAAATGATTGGGTGTATATATCATTAACAAATCCGATGTCGTGTGATGAACGTTTCACATAAAAACAAGCTCTACATGTCTAGTTCGTGATAACTCGAATATTATCAAATACACGCGAGGACTTCAGTACAGCTTTTACCAATCTGTATAAGCGCCATTTGAATATTTTTAATTACATAGGTTTCACTATGACGTATTATGGTTTTGATTTGTCCCCAAGTTTCACCCGCATTAAAGTTGAATTACCCACATATCGATTATTAATGAATTAATAATAAGATCCTATAAAGTAATTAAAAACTAAAAAAAAAGCACTCCACTAACTATTAAAGTTTGATTCAAGTCACCAATTCCTAAACAGATTTGTTTATAAACAATAGCATAAGTATGCATACAGTGCCCTCCAAAAGTTAGTTGAAATGTTGAAACAAAAAGTGAATAAACCTAGTATAATAAATACACTATCTATTAAATTTTAAATAACCATAGTTACAAAAAAACATTAATAATGTAATTAATTTTCAGAATTTTCATCGCCAAAAATCAGTTGAAATGTAGAAAATTTTTGTAATTAAAGAATAATTTTTGTTTTAGTATTTCGTATGTCCACCTCGATTGTGAATCACTGCCCTCTACTCATTCTACCAGTTTTTGCAAAATATGTTTAGGCATATTCAACCATACATTGAAGATCTCGGTTTTGAAGTTGTAGAAATCCTACAGTATATTTCATCCCACAAATGCTCTATGGGATTAAGATCAGGTGACATAGACGGCCAATCCAATAGTTTTATCATTTTTTTAAAATATTGCATTGTTATTTCAGCTGTATGTTTAGGATCATTATCTTGTTGAAATATAAAATCCTGATTTAATCCGTTAGAGCTAGCAGATTTTTAAAAATTATTCTTTAAGATATCACAATACACACGAGCAGTCCTCTTACCATAAATCACATGCAATAGCCCCATACTGAACCACGAAAATAATATAATATGATTCAACTTTTGGCGGATCACTTTTGACTGTAAAATCTTAGTTTACATTTGGGCAGTGCAAGCGATAAGAATCTATCTTTCTTTCCTATGGGGTATTAAAGAGCACAGCGAGTTGAAATTAAGGCCGTGTTATTTCAGGAAAAATATTATTGTCGACAGTCTTCTTTAAAATGTATCATGACTTATTTCAACTAACTTTTTGAGAGCACTGTATGTTTACATTAATATATGTACATTTATATAATCCATACATTTATATCATGAATAAAATACATATATTATAATAAATTTAGTATTTTATATCATAATATATTTATTACTTATGCTAAAAAAAATTATAGTGACTTGGTGATTATAAACTTATCTACCATTTTCACGGTTGTTTACCAATATAGAACACTTTAGCACAAGAACACTTTTCGCCTGCTTTCAGCTTCAGGACTTATAATTTGTATTAAATTTTCGAGGTTCTATAAGATTTCAGCTACACTATTTTGACTTGAAATGAAGACGGATTTTTATTTATTTGTTAATAAATTCTATGGGATCTAGGACCTTCCTGGGACTCGCCCAGCCTCTATAAAGGGGGCACCCAAAAAAGGGGAACAATCTGGCGGTTGGGCATGATCCAGGACTAATCACCTCCCTGCACAACCGTTGCCCAAGAAACAGTAGAGTCTGTACCATGTAAAAAAACCCAGACCCTTCACGAGTTGTAGAAGTACAGGATTTTCTTTATTTGTTAATAAATTATATTAAACTTCTTACCCTCCCATCTTCTGAGTTTCGAATGCACTTTAAGCTTTATCTCGATATATTTATCTTCACCATGTGCTCAAAATAAAGGAGTTGGTAAATTACCCAGTCTTGAACAATTATGTTGTCAATTAAACGGTGTTAATGCTAAGTTTGGACAATAGCAGTGATAGGTTAAACATATCCTTTCGAGAAGTTAGAGGAGATATTAATTATATCATGTGAGATGGGATCGGAGCGGTTCGTATAATGACGACTAGTTAGTCTTGTTTTTGCACGTGTAGTTTCCGCTCTTGTTTTATATAAATTACTCTCATGTTTATTTGCAATTTAACCAATATTTAAAAAAAAATGTTATGGTTTGTTACAATTATAGGATTTCTATAAATAAAAGATGTGGATGGCTCTAAAAAAATAAATAAAAAAAAGTACTGGATCGGGATACCACTGTAAAAAATTATATATATAAAACCTGTAACCCTACAATCCATCAAGGACCTTGGATTCAGTACATGGTAGAGACTGTAATGTGTCTAAGAGACTTTTTCCAGATGACGTTCAACCGCCAGGTTTTTCCCCCAATGAAGAATATCCATTTAATAGTGCCTGGGTGATCCCCAGAAGGGTATGCAGATCCCACCGGGTTCTCATAACAATTGTATCATTTATCTATCATAAATAAAATTATTTTACTATTATAGTTTGTTTTGTTTTTTTACATTTTTTCATTAGTTTATTCTAGAAAGTGGTTCAAGCTGTGTTAAATGCATCTGAACAATTAAAATAAATAACGTTTTTATTTTATCTATAAATTAGAAATGAATTTAAATAAATAATATAAATTCTGCGGAGTGAATTCGAAGCTAAATGCTTGGCTACGTCAAGCTGCCTACTAGTTCCACTCAGAAATGGAATGTAAAAAGAAATCCTCCTTTTTCACAGAGCCCTCAATGCTCACACTGTTATAGGTCTCATATCGGAAAAGAGCGATCGGCTTTTGAAAAATCGATTGTTACAATTCGATCTATCGAAACACTAAGTGGCGGAGAGAGCACAGATGAATGTTCGATTTGTCTCACCGCGTTACATGGGACCATTCCGTTGCTGCCCCCGTCACTTCTGGGGCTAACCTACTCTCACCATTTACTATTTCTTTTTACATTATTATCTGGGAATTATAAAGATTGGACCTTTAATAGATCATATTTTTTAATCTGAAAAGTATATAAACCTTTCTAGACAGAGCATACTTGGCAAAAGTTACAAAAGTAAAAGAATACCTAGGTATTTTTTTAATTTTGGTATAGCTCACTGCCTTATTTTTATACTTTATATAGAGAGCCGGTGAATAAGCGGTTAACTTCAATTTTGTCCAAAATAAGCTTCTTGTACTCAAAGAAGCAAAATTGTGTTGTTTTCGTAGTGAATAAGTTGCTAAGTAAGGCATTGGCTTTAAATGGATTTAATGCTTATAATACAACTACATTTCAAGTCAGGAACTACAATAATGACACTATTCTGTTTGCCTATATGCATTTAATTCCCTCTAGGTAAAATTATTATACCTATTCACCGGGACTGTAAGTGTATTCTTTGTTGGAAAAGGGATACAAATCATTTGTTATTGCGTTGAATTTATATTAAATATTCCCATATTTAACAAACTTTACATTTGATAAAAAAGAAAATTCCACCTGAAAACTATTTCAGTTATATACACACTTTTCATTAAATATGAAATCCATTGTAAAGAAAATACCCAACAATTTAAGGGAGCGGAGAGGCTCATTAGTAGAGCGCTGAGTTGTCATGCTCCGGAGGTCCTGGATTCGAATCCCGCTCGCTGGCAGACTTTTATTTAATCTGGTAGCGGCCGGAGATGGAACCTTGTACATCCAGACCCTCCTGGGGGTCCTACACCCTCAATAAGTGGGACCTTAATTGGTGGGAAAACTTTGCGGTTGAGTATGATATTGGACAGATCACCTCCCTTCATAAAACCGTTGTCTTAGAAACAGTACAGTTTCTCTAATGTACTGAACTCAATGGGTTGCAGTACTATAGGTTATGCTAAAATTATATTTGACGTCCCACTGAGCCTTTATGAAATATTCTCCCCAGGTCGATTTAGTCACTAATTCCAGTCTTTTATCAATAATGTATCATGTCTATGGTGACCTAGCAGGTAGATTGTGATCTCAGGCAAATCTATACAATCGTTGTCTTAGAATCAGTACAGTTTTTACAGTGTACTGAATTCAAGAACATTGGCACACAGTTTTAAACAGGTTAATGCGCTTAATATACAAGTATATTCTTCTGCCCTCCACCGACCTATTTTAACCTGCCCTGAATAGAGACTAATTGATGCGTTTAGAATTTCTCTAATCGACGACATATTCTCGACGAAGAACCACACCTAAAAAGGACGCGTTACAGAAGAAGAAATTAAAAAAAAACAACATAAAACGTCTCGGAAAACATTTAAGCCGGCTCACGCAATGATCAGATGATTAAGAAGAAGAAGAAGAGGAGTAACCTCGAATGGTAATGAATGACTCGAGAAGACATGAAAGGCAACGGATTCCGAGCAACTGAAGATAATTGGTCCGAGAGGCACGACAGAGGAAGCGGTTAATGAAAAAGATTGCATTAGAACTGACTAATTAGTGAATGTGGTTTCCCTTTGTGTCCGAATATATCGTGTCTGGGTTCGTTAGGATGATTGTGCGGCGGGTGGTTACGCAGGAGGATATGCCAACTACTGGAGTGCGCTGTCGGTGTGAGATGTGTGACGAGAAGAAGCAACGCTTACTTAGTAACTTCTTGGCAACTACTTACTTAATTTTTCTCTTATATTCTGTACTTTATTTTAAACAAAATATCATATACAATAAATAATAAAAATTTATTGACGTGAAAATACCCCTGAACAGTACTCTATAAAAGAGGGGGAAAAACTTATGTTTTCGGATCACTGACATGCTCGTGACATATTGCACTTTATGGAGACAGGGTGAGCCAGGAGGGATCGATATAGATCTGTTTATAAAATAAACAAATAATTGAATTGTTACAGGAAGTCTTGAACTCGTGGCCTGCATCTTAATAACCAAGCGCCCAATGTAATGAGGCACTCCACTCATTAATAAATAAATGATATTTATTTCCTGATTTCAGATAATTTTTGAGCACTTAATATCTTTTCCTCCAATATTCAGTGACAAGTTTTATTATGGGACTAGAAAATAGATTTGCATGATTTTTTTGTACTCAGAGTACTTTTATTTATTTATCCAATTCCAGCACGTGGCATTTCTGCCAAACGCCGAGCCATAGTTAAAATAATTGTTATTCTTAATAAATTTTTTTTTTAAATTTAATTTATTGATATTTACAACTATAATATGAGTATAACTAGTAAATCTGCTGATATGTACATTATGACATAAAAAACACATGTGGAGAAACTGCCCATCGGCAGCACTCCAAATAATTATTTATAAATAAATAAATTAAAGGCTTAGAGCCGGAGGCTTGATGCCGATACCACAAATCTCCGTTTACAAAACTCCACCCACGGAGCACCCAAACCCAAACCCGCCGGATCACTCTTAACGCAATTCTCCCATCTACGCCTCGGCTCACCCATCAGAAACTTCCCAGTCGGTAAAGCGCCTATTAACATCTTATGAATTCGTTCGTTACTAAGCCCAGCAACTTTACAGACCCATCTTAATCTTCCCAACGCTATCACCTAAATATGTCATATTAACCGGATGCGGTCTCATTCTTAAATAATTATTCATCCAAAAAACAAATCTGCTAAGCTAATTTTTGGAAATAGCTAAAATGTTAAGGGGCTACGTTTCAATTTTATTTTCAGCCGCTAGGCTAGTTCAGTTGGTATCGTAACCTTGGCTAAGAGCGCTAAATAACAAACGAGTGAAACCTTGGTTCGATTTATATTACAAAGGGAAACCAAAAAACGCTTTTTAGGTTTTAAGGAAACTATTCAGCTAACGAATGAGAAGTTACCTTGGCGCGAAAGGTTATCGAATTAGCTTAATAACTGGCTGAGAACTTTTGGTAACTATTTATTCAATAGAATAATTTATTCATCGAAGAATAGATAATGGTTTTGTCTTAGTGTCTGCGGTCATTAAGAAGAAAAAAATGTAAAATGGGGATTGTTAGAAACTGAGAAAGGATTTTTTCTTTCAGGCATTGTAATAAGTATATATGATATACATACATAAATTAATATATATATATATATATATATATATATATATATATATATATATATATATCAGTATTTTTCTTTTCTATAAAATATTTATATATATATGTATGTAATAGTGAGACACTCTCTATACGAGTAAGCTGGTCCACCAACCTCATGGTGATTTATCTGAAGGTATATTTTAAAATATTAACACATTGAGGTCGGGTTTTTTGTGTCAGTACATTATGTTTGGGGCTGATAAAAGTGCGTTAATTTTATTGTAACAAAAATCACAGCAAATATAAAAATGCTATGAATATTTTTATTAATTAACACGAGCTTATAATAGTTGACATTATAAGGAACATATATATAAAAAATACTTAAAATATATTACTTTTAACATTTTCTGAAATTAATCTTCTTCTAAGAAGGATTGGTTGGGCAAATCCAATGAGAACATTTGAATCGATTTCTAGGTTTGTGTATGATATATCGATGTTCCTGCTGCAGGAACTATTGACAGATGCTTCTGCCGAAGGATCTAAGAATAGACTCGATAAGTGGGAGCTGTCCATCCCTCCGGAGGACACTACCTCTTTTTTTTAATCCATAGGAAGTGGAAGATCTGGCAACCACTTTGGTACTCTATCCGAGTGAGTTAAATGATGGACAAGGAGAAGAAGAAATGGCGGTATTGACAACTGGTGACATTGAACGCGTTAAAATGGCGGTGATAAAAGAGGCGGGCCTGTAACTATCTGGAAAATTCAGGGAAAAACCTCTTCGGCCGTTAGCGGGCCATTTCCCACGATCGATGGTCATTATTGATTGGATCGGGCTCTTCCCGTCCGCGTGTGGACCATTTTCTTTTTGTCAATGGGAAAATGACTGCTGTAACGGAACTGTATGGTCGTTAATGGCGTTTCCTGTTGCAGATATGATTCTCTTTGCATATTTCCTGCGCTTTCTCCCCGAATGTTATCTGCCGAAGAAAACTTTCGCCTAAGTAGTCAGAAGTGGTGGATGCACGAATTTTTTGAAAAAGGAGGCGCACTGGTGTGTCATATTCTCCTTTCTATTACCCATTCATCTATTACTCAGACCCTCTTATATTAATATTAAATGGTTTAAAATCAAGTTATCAGTTTCCCAGGTTTTCGCTCCGAGTTCAGTCACAACGAATAATTAGTAATAAAATATACCTTACATATTGAAAATGGTTTCTTTTTGGTGTGAGCAAGTTATTTCATGTTGATGTGGTTAAAATTAGTTGATGTAATTTTATATAAAGAACTATTTAGTAACTTATTTTCACTTGTGTATCCGGATTGAACGTTTTTCTCGAAAACTTGGAATCAATAATTATGCAAAAATCCATAACGTTATTTAGCACCCCCACAAACATATAAGCAGATAGAGCTGCTCAGATGAATAGTTATTTGTTTATTTTTTACTTAAAAAATATGATTTCGTAAACAAAACTTTTCAAAATTCTGTTAATCGGCCTAATTCATTGGTTAATCACTACCTTTCAATCAGTCAGCTTACTTACCGAAACTAGTCTATTATAACATAAACAATTTTTACACTTTTTATTTCATACTAAAACTCACAATTATTGTTATTTTTGGAGAATTTTAAAAAGAAAATGAATGAAAAGTTAAAACTTTTCAAACTTGTTGTGACTCAACTCGAAGCGATTGATACACCTTCAATATTGAAAATGGTTTCTTTTAGGCGTGATTAAGTTATTTAAGGTTAATGTGGTTAAAATTAGTTCATGTAAGTTATGTCATTTTATTTAAAGAACTAATTAGTAACTTATTTTGCGACAACCTGCGGAACAGGTTGTCGCATTGGTGTAAGATCAAGGAATTTAAATTTTTTTAAAGTTAAACACTCTTTTTTGTTAGAGGAAGACTGATCTTATTTGTTCACCATTTTAACTTTGAAAATAAGGATAGAGCCAGCTGAAAACTTTGAAAAGTGTCCCAAAGTTAAGGTACTATAATTTGGTATTTTAAAACTAATCTATAATTTTCTTCTTTCTAAATCCCTTTTAAGAGGATTTTCTGTTTCAAGACCCACCCGCAAGACAATCTTTCCGACATCTCCTTTATCCTGGACCCTACAATATCCTTCTTGTCTCATCCTTCGTCCAGGACCGCAGGATATCCTGCTGATCCTGAGAGGCGCCCGCTAACGACTCCTGATCGCTGTTTGATATTCCTCCACCCGGAGCATTGTCCTGAATAGCGGAGCGTTCTAATAACCCTCCTTTGTGGCTGCATTACCATCGGACACGTCTCGCGGACCGTTCCTCATTCAGAGGCACAATATGGTCATTTCTCTGTTTGTGGTGACACCTTTTCACCTCCGTCTTCCACTCTCGTCCTTATTCCTGCTTCCTCTTTCGTATTCAATCTATTCAGATCCTGGCGGCGGATTGAATCTTAACTCTTTTTTGAAAAGATGTTCCTGTTAGGACTCCTGAGAAATGTGACGGCGGGTTGTCATTGCGCCTTTCGGACGAGGATAATTAAATCAGATTAAGAAAACAGAATATTATTTTTGAAGTGAAATCTTATTTATTGCGTATTGCGACTTTTTTGTGGTTTCGCATCAGGAACATGCTCGAGACTGGTCACACCTAGAGGCCAGTGCATAAGTTAGACAATTTATGTTAATTAAGTTTAGTTTAAAGGTTGCAATTCAATTGATATAAGAACAATTATATTTATCTAAAAATTCATTTAATAGTTATGTAATTGGTACTAATAATGACTTACAACATCAATAACTGGTTAAACTTTTTATTTCCCCTAAAATATTTTATTTATAATAGTTAAATGTCATGTAATAATTGAAAGTATAAATGATCTTTATTGATATTATTGAACAAATAATGAAAAGAAAATCTACGTAAATGGGTGATTCTCAAACTATGGGCAACTTCTTGTGATTGGCTATTCAGTGACAAACCCGCTATTGGTGCCTCTTTCAGTTAGATGTACACATTTTTGTGGTCTGAACTGTGACTAATGAAATAAAAATTATATCATAGTTTTGTGATTTTGTGATCGAATCTGAATGTGATTTTTACCTAATTCGTCATTGCCATGGATTGTCACAAATGACGAATTTCCTTCTAACTAGATGTTTTGGTTTATACTATTTATTTCTTTGACAATTTTTAACGCTTTTCTGTGTGAATTTAAAAACTTCAAAACGATTTCTTGTTTTTCCCCTTGTTTGTCTGTTAAGAATGATGATATTCGTTCTTTGGTACATGAAATATTTTTTTATTGGGAAATTTGTGAATACCGTTTCGCCATTGCCGTTGATATTTCCGGCCATCATAGTCATGGCCAATTTTTTTTTACGTATTTTATTTTTTACCTATTAATAACGTGTATTTGTCTGGCAATGGTCATGAACTGCTATAATGAATGCTAGATTTGCTGTAAGTGGGTCCATATGCAAGTAGATTTTTTTTTTAATCCACATAAAAAAATTTCAACAGTAACATGAGAAACTTCCCCGTAGAATGAGAATCACCCAAATACATTAACTATATACTAATAATTGACATTTTATATTGAGCTTGTGCATCCCATTATATATTTTGATTCATAAATAAACCTCTTGAAAATGTATATAATTATTGTTCGGAGTGTCAACGTATCTTAATAATTTATATTTGAAATTTAAATAATGCAGACTGTAATTGATTTAGAAATTAAAAAAAGAAATCTTATAACTTAAGGATATAAGTTCCGCAGGTTGCCGCTTCGAGGTTAATGTACCTATAACAAGTTTTAATTTTTCATTCTTTTCCTATTTAATATTCTCGAAAATAAAAAGGGTGTAATTATGGGCAATGTCTATGTTTCGTTAATATTTTCTTGAATAAATAAACGTATATCACATATACTTCGAAAAGTTAGTTTATTTCTGAGGAACATTAAAACGAGAACGATTGAATAGTTATTGTACCTTAAGTTGGGGTAACTTTGGGACACTTTTCAAAGTTTTAAGTTGGTTCTATCCTTAATTTCAAAGTTAAAATGCTGAAGAAATAAGATCAGTCTTCCTCTAACAACATATGGTAGAAAATATTTCTAGAAACAAGTGTATTTAACTTTTAAAAAAATTTAAATGTCCTAATCTTACACCAATGCTATCAGTTCCGCAGGTTGTCCCAAAATAAGTTACTAATTAGATCTTTAAATAAAATTACATAACTTACATCAACTAATTTTATATCACATCAACATGAAATAACGTAACCACGCCTAAAAGAAACCATTTTCAATATTTAAGGTGTATTTTGTTACTAATTAATTGTTGTGACTTTACTCGAAGCGACAACCTGCGGTGCTAATACCCGTCTTTCTTCTCAGCACATTAAGTCGATTCAAAAATACAACCTGCTTAACTAGCTGAGTGGATTATGAATGAGAAATCTGTTAATGATAGTCATAAACTCTGATATCAATTGCCCCTAATGTGTTTACGACATAATAGCTACGTATAAAAGATAAAAGACTGGAATTAGTGACTAAAGCGACCAGTAGAGAAGATTGTTTAATAGTGCAGTGGGATGTTAAATATAATATTAACCTAACATGTACCCATGATGGGTTTTGAGTTCAGTACATCATAGAGATTGTACCTTTTCTACGACTACGGTTGTGCAGGGTTGTGATTTGTCCGAGATCACACTCAACCGGGTTTCCCCCAATTTAGGATGCCCACTTTGTTGATTTTGGTTGAGCCTCAGAAGGATCCGCAAATCAACCAAAGGTCCGTCCGTCGCTGTTAAAAGATTAAGTAATTTATCTGCCACAGCCGGATTTGAACCCGGAACCTCCAGCCTAGCAACTCAGCTCTCAATACAATCAGCTACCTCACTCCCTCTTTATCTTATATTTCTGGTTCAATTTCACCCTGGTGATGGTTCAAATGTTTGAGGCGAACCGTATGGTTTCAGAATAGTAAGTTTATGTTGATCGAACCCTCAATATAAATATTCGATTAATATTTGAAATATCTTATTTTAAAAAACATGACAAAAAACCTGTACCACTACATGAACGGCTCTGGGGTCCATTACATGGTAGAGATGTACAGTTTCATGGACAAAGGTTCTGCAAAGAGGTTACTTGTCCTAGGTCACGCTCAACCGCTAAATTTGTCCCCAATATTTTGAGTTCCATATTTTTATAATATTTTATAGAGGCTGGGTGAGCCCCAGGAGGGTCCTAGATCCTGTATGATCCATCTCCCGCTGCAAACAGACTAAATAAAAGTCTTGCTCATATCTTATTTCAATGCTAGACAATATTCCATTCTAAATAATTTTTGTATTAAAAATACTTTTTTTTAAAAAAGCATTAATGCGCAATAATTATTTTAAAAAACATTTTCAAGCATAATTTTTGTCCTCCGCTTAAAACTAAAGACACTTCTACAGTTTAGTAGTTTTCATCAAAACTTTTAAAAGCTGATAACTACTATTCTCTAAGTTGTAATTACATTCTTCAATCGCATATCTCTCACCAGGAAATCACAAATGCTTATTAGTGTGTAACAGGACCGTTATGTACATATATATATATATATAGTCATGGAAGGTTATGTAATTGCCAAGATTGAGAAGGCGTGAAACTTTTCGTTATTAACTTCGTCGACTTTCTCATGAAAGATGCAAGCAAATTTAAATTTTTTGTATGCTACTCTCTTATTGGAATTCACGCTATGGATATAGTTGAATGTTTTCAGCAGATACCTAACATGAATTTTTTTTTTAATTATTTATTTATTGATATTTACAACTATAATACAGTAATATAACAAGTAAATTGGCTGAGTGATAGGTACATAATGACATGATATAATGACAAGTAGAGAAACTACCCACTGGTAGTACTCAAATCGCATGTTCAACTAAGAAGGTCACGTGGCCATCTTCTTCTCAGACGCCTCGGAGGATTATCGGGAATTGAAGAGGAAGCTAGGTTTGAAACTAGAGGGTTTGAGTGGGAATGAAGTTTGTTATGAAAGGATATATACCGGGATCGGGCCAAATCAGCAACAAATGGGACATTAAGGTCGTTATGCATGACTATATTCTTAACAAAATAGGGAGCGTTGAGGATTTTACGAAGGATTTTGGATTGTAGGGATTGGATACGAGAAGAATTCGATGGCTTAGTGGAGCCCCAAAGCTCTACTCCGTCCTAACATGAATTGAATCCGATAATATTTTATGCTACCAGTGAGAGGTATATAAGATTACCAGTATTTTTTTCTAGTGAAATACCAAATCAGTGCTGTGAGATGAAAGCTACGACCGGACACTTGTAAATGTATTAGCCCATATTGAAACCCAAAAAATTACATATTCAAAAATCCTACGCTTCCAAATAAATCCATTAGGGCCAGTTTTCAAAAGAAGAGACCAGATACAATATGTGATAAACTACTATGTATAATAATTTCAAATAGATAGTTTATTAGGAATTTGTCTAATCGTAATACATTATATCAATATTTATGCGATTATATAATATAATATATGTGAATTCCCTTATTTGATTAGTCCAGGATCCATGGTCCATTTTTTCACTTGATTAGTATCAAGCTGAATCTTCGTGAACAGCTTCGTTACGATGAGATCCCCCACAATTTCCTGTGCGAAAATTCTTGTGGTAGCTATCAGAGTTAGCAAGGTTAAATATGTCGATTTAATGACTCAAAAATTTATTACTAACTGTTTCGTTTTTTTGTTAATTCTCAAGATAATTAATTATCTAAATTATTTGAAAGAATATTTGTCCTACAAAATGTATGGTGATCAAAGAGTCCCCTCAATCCAATATGTATCGATAACCAAGTCAAAACTCTTTGACATTTTCGCACAGGAAATTGTAGGGGATCTCATCGTAACGAAGTTTATTCACGAAGATTCAGCTTGATACTATTCAAGTGCAAAAATGGATCATGGATCCTGGACTAGATACCAGAATAGGCGAATCGTTGTTTTTGTTCCAGTATTTAGGTATTTATATAGGATTTTTCCTAATGAATCCTATTTATAATGTGTGTCTATTTATGAGTTTTTACTCATTTCTTAAATGAGCACTTTATACGAACATGTCAGAATGATCATCACACGGCGCTATTGTCCATGGAGAACCTTGACCTCTTCGACAATCTTCCTCCATTCTGACCGATTTTCCGCTACTCTTCTGCATGCCCTCACCCCAATGAGCCTAAGGTATGTTTCCGCATCATCCAGCCATCGCGTTCTTGGCCTGCCTATCCTTCTTTCTCCATCGGGATGTCCCTTCATAGTCAATTAGAAATTAGATTGATATTTTATAATAATCAGAAATATTGTCTTCTGATAAATATATATTTTTCCTTAAAAATAATAATAGTATATTATATGAATTACTTTGTGAGGTTTAATAAACAAGAAGAGATAAAATTCATGTTGTTTAATATTTACACCAGTAAGAAAACTCGTAAATACCCATGCCCGTTACTCATCAACTTCGGGGTTCCTGTGATCCTCAACTATTGAGGAGATAGAAGACGGGCTTGCTATAAAGGCGGGTAAAGAACTCTATCAATATGTGGAGGAGTTCGTGAGATAGGAAGCAGTTAGGGACGCGATGTAAATGAGTCTTGGGTTTAATGTCTCAATGTGGTTCGGTGCCGCTCTGCTGGGGTTTAAATATGCGCGCTCCGAAGGGCCTACTTAGGATGGCATTATGCATGACCCTGGATCGGGATCTACCATCCCTCGTCGAGACTAGCGGTCCTTCGGGGATATAGGAGTTCGCGGGTGTAGGAGGATGTGCTGTACGGTATGGGCGAAACCAAGGATGTTGCAAAAGTATCGATCTATTGAAAATATCTTTTCAAAGTTTTAAGCTGGTTCAATCTTTATTTTCAAAGTTAAAATGCTGAAAAAATTGGCTCTTCAAACAAAATATGGCAGAAAAGTAATTGTAGATATTCTCATTGATTGGGGTAAAATTGGGACAGTGCATTATTCCACTAGAAGCGGCAGAAAACATGTCTTTGCACCAATGTTACCCCATAAAATTGTATAGGCTCCTTATTTACATAAGAAACTACAAAGAGTGTGTATCTTTGTAAGTTGTATTTGTTGGAGATAATTATTCTAATTATTCGTTTCCCTTATATATATATATATATATATATATATATATCTAATATTTTCGAAAAATGCAAGCTATCATGATGTTTAGTAAAATTACATTCTAATATGGAAAAGTGCATGTAATTATGGGAAAATTGTATACTTTGTGAATTATTTCATCCAGAAATGAACGTTCCAACAAACATATATCATCTATATATCGAAATGTTAGTTGAATGTTTTATTTCTTGATGAAATGATTATCGGAATCTACTCCTTTCCCGAATAACAGGTTAAAACGTATTGTAACTTAACTTAAAGCCTGCGGAACAGATGCTTTTTTTGTATTCCGTACTTGGATGTGGCATTTCGGATCGATAGTGTATTATATTATTGCTAGTAAGGCTTTTAAATTTTCTTCAGTTTTAGTTTTGTATGGTCTTGTGTTAAGGGTTCTTTTAGGATTTGTAGGCATTATTGTCCAATAAAATCCTAAAAAAACTAACCTTGGGGTTACATTGGGAGTATCCCGCATTTACAGGTTATGAAACCAAATACTTGTAATATCATAACTTCTATATTAAACACTTAATATTGCATTAATAAATGTATACATGGAAGGTGACCTTATGTTCGTAGTTCTTGAGGCAACGATGACAAAAAATTAGACCAATACAATTTTGTTTTATGTAATAGAGGTACTTACATAAGGTAATTCATATAATAGTTTTATATCATTAATTATAAATTATTATATATTATTAAGTATTACAATAAAGCTGAAATCTTCAAATATGTGAATATTAAATAAAGTTCATCATACACTGATACAACCACTAACGTATCAATTAAGTAATGTTTTATTTCGACAAATGTATATAAATATAGGAAAATATATGAGTGTATATATACATAAATATAGATAACTATGTAATAAAATAGTTGTAGTTAAAGTAGTAACAGATATCGCGGAACGTTAGGTAGTTTATGGATTTACATAAGATTACAACACTGTAATGGATTGTAAATAATTCTGGGGCTGGTTAATTTACAATTCAAACTCTCGATTCCAATCTCGAGGCCTACACCTGTTGGTCAATAATCATAATTTTAAGCTTTTAAATGTCTCAATAATCTCAGAGGGAACGTTCTTAGAACATTAACTTATATTTGTTGGAAGTGGTGTGGTTAAGTACGTAGGGCATTGGGTTGTTGAACTCACGGTCCAGAGATGTGCTGCATTATGTGCTATATGTATATCTATATATTTATATATATAATTCTGCTGTTCGTGTTTATGCTGCTGAAATTCACTTATACCGTTGGACCAAGTTCGAGGATTTTTTTTATTATTATTTAGATTCAAAATTATACACATATATAAATATCATCAAAAAGTTTCACATTATATTTATTTAAAAAAATAATTTTCTAACTTAAAACAGACAGGAGATCGTCTGCCGGATCCGCAAGTATATATGTAAAATATTTTATGCTTAGGAAGGTTGTGCAGAGTATATAAGAGTGTATAACCTTTAACTTATGTTTAATAGCTTTTGGTATAACTGTTTCTATGTTAATATTTCTGGTTATATTGTAAAGAAGATTCTTAAAATCAGTTTATTCAGGCACATTTTTCATTTATATTTGTATTAATTTATGTAATTTGTTACTAACGTATATGGTTATGGTTACATTGTGCTTTTATCATTAATAATGCAGGTAGTTTTTATAAGCTTTGTTGCGTTAAGCCAATATCTCTACAGTACGTAATATGCGTGATGGTTTCAGCTCTTGGTAGAAGGGAGAAATTAATTATATAAATGACACATTTGGATTTACGGAGTAGAGCATTGGGAATCCACTAAGACTACGAATTCCTCTCGTATCCAATCCTTACAAACCGAAATCCTTTGTACAATCCTCAATGACCTTAATGTCCCATTAGTTGCTAATTTGGCTTGATCCCAATATCAGTCCTTTCATGACAAACTTTATTCCCACAAAACCCATTTGTTTCAAACCTAGCTTCTTCTTCAATTCCATATAATCCTCCGAGGTGTTTGAAAGAATGATGGCCTTGTAACCTTCTGAGTTTAATTTTTTAACCGACAGCGAACAAATTAAACCGTTTATTACAACACCCATCCCCGTCAGTGGGAATATTTCTGTAAACTTTGGACCCGGTGTCCAAGTTTAAACTAAAAACAATTCACGAAAATCGGGTTATTGCAAGATCATATTTTACCGCATACTAAACAACGTTCTTTTAATTGTAGATATAGTAAATATTACCAAACAAGAGATCATTACTAAAAGCTCATTAAAAACTGTAAACATGCACATACCAAACCAAATAATTCCACATTGATTTTTATAAATAATAACCCACTTGCTCTGACGACCGTTTTCTTTTCGAACCACATTACCCTCACACAGAGAGGTAGTAATCAATTATACACGAAGACCGTCCTTTGTGCCCGCTTGTGGTCGCCATGAGTACAGATGCTTCCCGTTGCTTACCCTTGCAGGCACACATGTTCACAAAATGGAGTAATGATAGCCTAGAAGCCCGTGTCGTCCAAATGTCAACCCGCCCAACTGTCACATCTCTTGCAAATTGTCCTTCTGGAATTATCCTATCGCTTCTGTTCCACGAGAGGACGCCCGGAGACTTTAATGGTGCGTTTCCTACGTAGCCAGCCAGGAAGCAGGAAATACACAATTTTCTGTATAATTTTAATAAAAACCTCTCCACCACGACGATTACTGTATCGTTTTTCCCTAACTGATTTTCTCGAAGAAGGTTGTTCGGAATAAGCAAGAGAATTTTTCAAGGATCATTTGTATAAAGTTCCCATAGTTATTTCCTTTAGCATTGAAAAGAAAAAAAACAGAAGAGGAAAATGAAATAAAAATAAATCCAACTACTATGTTAGATTTAAAACTCCTTTAAATTTTTAAGAGGTTTCTCACTTCAAGATACATAAATTGAATATTTAATAAAAGTAAAAAATCTGATCGTCCTTAATATTAACATCCTTCATTTTATTTCAAAACTATATATCGGCAATTTAACAATGCCTAAAGAGAAAAACCGTGTTGAGGAACATTTATACCAAAACCTTAAAAAAAAATACATAGAAAACAATTTTTTGACACTAAGTGAAAGGCTAAAGTTTCTCAAATATTAGTGAATAACTCAGGAATCAACGTTCTCTGGTAAATTTTAATATAAAATAATATAAATAAATAAAACATAATGAAACATAAAAAAAACCTGTAGCAATAAAATCCGGTTGTTGAAGGAGGTAACACTGTGCACTTTATTATTTTTTTTCTATATTAAGAATATCCATGAGGGTTTCCATATCCTACAGGTTCTAGTCAAGGCATTTTTCAAAATAACTAATTATCTGGCATCATCAAAAAATAGAGTGTAGCCCATCTCACATCACAAGAATCGTATATTCAAGATAGTGGAATGAGATTGCTTTCTCTATCTGTTTAGATACTGCTTTCTTTATCTTCTTTGATGCTACTTTTCTTTTGTTATTTGTCCTGGTGATGCCTGCGTTGGTGATAAGTTGTCTGCTTAGTTTTTCCAATATTTTAGAGATTTAAGGCTTTGGTTTTTTTGATTTTCTTTATTGCATTCGAATTAATATTTAAGGCTTTTTTTGGAGCTTATTTCTCATTTTTTTTTTTTTTTTACTGATTAAACAAAGAATAAATAAAATTCAATGTTAACTTGAAAATGTATTTTAGAAATTAACGATTAATGATATACTCTTGAGTAATTTTAAATAATTATTTAAGTTTTCCTGGTTTATTGTGTCAGGATTATCATGATGATTTTTAATAAATAATTTTCAAGCTTTTTTGCTTCTGTACTTCATGAAAAGAGGCTGCATTCAATTGAATTGTTATATTACCAAAAGAAAACCTGTGAAGAACGGATTAAAAAATAAAAACGGATCACAAAATCCTTAAGTTCTTTTCATTCCGACATTGCTTAGAACTGCTTCCGACCAATTAGAAAAATTATCTTCTTTTTTCCCTCCTCATTTGAGAGCGTTTCTGTATCACTCCATTTTACACGGTCGTATAATTAGAACTTAAACGACCAATAATTTGAGCACTTATCTCTTCGGCACGCGAATATTTCTGAACGGATTTCACCCACTGAGCTGGTTTTTGATAAGGTTTTTTTTTCTCCATATTAATTAGACCTCACTAAATGTGACTAAACATTGCATGATTCGTGACTGCGACTTAATGCAACTAGGTAATGACTGTTTACAAATTAGCAAAAACATTTTTTCTAAATTTTGCCTGACAGTTTATCCTGGACACACCCAACTTAAGTTCCGTTGCACGTCATGTCTAAAAATTTCTGAAGAAGGAACAACTTACATGAAACCAAAACATATTTTTAAAATTACCAAGAAATCTTGGTTTGAAACTTAAATTTTAATATCAGCAAGATTTATAAATTTACTCAAACAATTAGTTTTTAATTACTGTGTTTTTGTAACTTTATAAGTATCTATAATATAGTAGCGACCCACCCCAGTTTTGCTCGGGTAATAAGGCATATTATACCTACATAATTTATCTGTTTAATGTATTTTTTTTTTAACACCAGCCACTAAGGACCAAGTGAATATCATCGGTTAGACTTCTTTGGGAGTCTTGATTTTCTTTCTTCCCATCTCAGCTAATGTAATTTATTATAAAGAAATCATAAAAATAAAAATAATACCAAATATTTCTTTATACACGAATTTATTATCTTCCACGTTAGTAATTGCAAGCAGTGTCTTCGGTGAAGCCCATCGATATTCCAACCCATTCACACAAAGCCTCGACAAAACTACCTAAAACTGCCTGGTGAATCACTCTATCTATTGGTGAAAACCGCATTAAAATCCATGCAGTAGTTATTGAGCTTATCGCGAACAAACGCAGCCGAGGCCTTTGCTTTATATGTAATATGTATAGATATCATGAACTTTAGTATGGGAAATGAGTATACTTCGGTAATAATTTCATATATTGGTAATAATTTAAACAAACATATATTATCTATACTTCTAAATGTAAGATGAAACTTCTATTTCTTGATGAAATGATTGCCGAAATCTTCTAATTACACATAATTACATTCTATTTTTCATACTAAACCTCACGATAACTTGTATTTTTGAAAAAATTAAAATTAAACGATTAAACAGTTAAAACTTATTGTAATTTGAAGCGAAAACCTGCGGAACTTATATGACGTATGATACAAAGCGATAAATGAACAATCATAATTCACAAGCACATTAATATATGATATTTATTTTAATATGCATTACTATTATATATAAAAGTTTTGTTGTGTAATATTTTGTCGTTGTTGTCTTGTCAATATTTGAGTTTCGTTGGTAATGTACAGTACAAATCACGTACGTATTGACTTTCATTGAGTATTGTTTATCATTTTATTAAAAAAACACTGTACCACTAGAACTGTGATGGGTCTTAGGTTCAGTACATGGTAGAGGTTGTTCTGTTTCTTAAACAACGGTTGTGCAGGGAGGTATTTGTTCTAGATCACGCTCACGTAATTTAGGTGCCAATTGGGCGAGCCCCAGGAGGGCTCTAGATCCCATAGGGTCCATCTCTGGCTGCTAACAGATTAAATAAAAGTCTGCCAAGCATCTTCCAAGTCTGCATGAAACCGGGATCTTCGGCACGGCAATTCAGCGCTCTACTACTGAGCCATTCCGCTCCCCTGACTTTGCATATTGTTGATATAAAACAGATTAAATTATCGATATAATAAAAAATTACGTTAATAAATCATCATCTCTACTTTTGAAAACTTATCGGAAAAATTGTTTTGTGATGTAACAAAGCGAAGATAACTTGTAACAGAACGAATGGAATACAATTTCAAAAAAGAATCATAAAGAAGACCGGGAATGGATGGTTTCTTTAGTTATAATCGATTGAACAATGGCTCGCTTGTCGATTGTGCCATGATAAATCGAGATGACGCTACTAATCGATGTTCAGGAGTCCCTTAAGAGACGGTCGTTTAACAAACTTCGCGGTCTGAATAAGACATGGGGACAACTCAGGGTAAACATCGCCTCTTGTAGGTCCGCAAACATCTTTAATAAAAGACGACCCGCGTCCTCTGGTGTTTGTGAGGACGCGGGCGTGCACTTCCATGACCAGGGTGTTTGATCGAGTAACTGTCATGACAGTTCGGGAGTTAGTATGGTTAAGTAATAGATCGTTTATGCATGTAATGGGTAAGTCATCATACTATTGTAGGTCGAGCATCGTATTCGACTTTAAATGGCCGTATTATATTCAGGACACGCCATTACCAGTTACGATGATCCCCTGATTGATCGATGAACCAAGGAAACATGCATATACATATATGTATGTAGCGGATATCCATAGGTAAAACTTTATCTGTATCTTTCTTAGCAGTCCAACAAATAATCTAAACACTTAAATAAATTATCTTGAATAAACTTATATAATGGTTATAGAAAGTAGTGTACTGCATCCCTTCAACACAAGGACGATTTTGGGTACAGGACGTGATAGAGACCGTAATGTTTTTCCGGTTGTGCAGAGAGGTGATTTGTCCTGGATCATGCTCAACCGCCAGGCGTTTCCCCTAATTTAGGGTACCCACATTATAGAGAGTGGATGAGCCTCATGAGGGTCTCCAGATCCCATCTCCGGGATCAAAATAAATTTTCTGCCACAGCTGGATTTGAACTGGCATGGCAGCGCTCTAATAGTGAATTACCCCGGTCCCCAAAGCAGTTTGTCAGTTTCGATTATTTATTTTAAATTATTTCATTTTATTATTAATTATTTTTATCGTTTAATTGTAATGGTTTACATCGATTACTTACACTTAACTCTAGTAAACGTCTACAATTATTTGAAATTTGGTGTTATTGGGATATCCTTAGAGTTTCTATATGCGCTTCATGTAAACAAGGAAATTATACTCAACGAATTCAGAAGCCCTTCCAGATATTGAACAGCACCAAAAAATATAAATTGGCATATTTTGGTCGTGTGATGCAAAAGTTTAAAAGTCTGCAGCAGTTAATGATCCAACACAATGTTGAAGAGAAGAGAGGTCCAGGTCGCAGATGTCACTCCTGATTGAGGAACCTAAGGCAATGTTGAGGACTAACATCGATAGGCTTGTCTCGTGCAGCGGTCTGTAAAATATGGTCTGTCTGTATGTATATGTGTGTATATATAAATATGTCTGGGAGAAAATGAGTTGATATTTGAGCATTCTAATTTTTCCGT
Organism: Troilus luridus; assembly: GCA_964056705.1. Taxonomy (NCBI): domain Eukaryota; kingdom Metazoa; phylum Arthropoda; class Insecta; order Hemiptera; family Pentatomidae; genus Troilus; species Troilus luridus. Next base: position 111,581,916 of record OZ057414.1, on the reverse strand, counting down.
AAACAATTTTATTAAGGATATTTTGTCGCCTTCGTTGATTAAAAGAATGATCAGGAAAGTATCCTCGGGCCCTACAGGGTTAGCATTTAATCTTCTCTAATATCTTCACTATTTTCTGGAGCAAGTTTGAAAGCTCTTCTGTCAATCATCTTGGACTGACAATGGGAGAAAGTCTTCGCTAAAAGAGTATGTCCGTGTGACAGCCAGCCCTGGCACTGATCCTCTGGAAATGGAACGTGATCTTCGAATTTCCACTCCTGAAGGACAATCGTTAGAAAACTGTACCGATAGGCTTAGATTGAATCGGTCAATGGCTTACATCGATTACTATAAAATTAAAATATAATTTTGGTACTTGACTTCCAAAAGTTTAATAAAATATGAAAAACACGTATAAGGAAATTATTAAAAGCCATGACAATTAGAAAAAAACTATACTCCATTATACAACATACTAAGCTAACATGAATCAGTGTTGTGTTGAATTACTAAGTAAATTGGTTACGTAATTGACAATCACCTACTAAATCAGTGGTACCTCTCCCGTGGCTTGATTTAATTTCCTACTGTCAAAGATCCCTCATCCACGTTCTTTTTAGTCTCCTCCTAGTGCTCTCAGGCATGAGAGTAATGACCGTTCTATTAATGGGTTTGGATGGCTGTGTAGTTTTTCTTGAAAGCGTTTCTTTTATGTTCGTAAGTGTTCGTCAACCGTTGGTATTATATATTATAAGTTTTGTCATTAACTTTCTTAACTCAACATTAATTCCAACGATGAATTGAATTAATAGATGGCCATGGAGACCTATATTGAGACTAAATACGACATATTTGATTCCAACGGAAAGTTATTCCTCTCAGGAGGTAACATAAACAAAAGTTAAATATTTGTAGATCGTATTATAAAACAATTTCTTGAGGATATTCACAGGTAATGGAAACGATCTATAAGATTATCCATCCCCGTTTATTTAAAGCGGTTGAACTAAGCATTTCGAACTTGGTTTACATTTTTTCTGTTTTCTCTTTGCAAAGAGCAAATACCTCCCACCATTGTTGGCATTACAATATCTGTACAACATTTGAAAACAAAGCGGTTGGTTTTACGACCCATGGCTTACATATTCCCTGTGTAGTACCGAACCGATGACAGAAACGGAAAAAAAAATTCATCAAAAATTTGGGGCTGTTGAAGGCGATTCGTGTGAGCTCTAACAGAGGAAAGGGAATCTATCAGTAGTTATCGGAATAATTTCGCCTCTACGTCTCTGCGGGTATGTCTTATTTGATTTAGTTTTCTTTTTGATCGCTTCACCTAAATTACAGTCATCATAAGCTTCCTTATCGGATAGAGTTGAATAATTTATTTATTTAAAAAAAAAGATAAATATAAAGGGAATTTACAGGTGTAATATTTTATCTGCCTTGCAACGGATCGAGGATCTACTTTTTGTTTAGACCTTTATCATCATCGATCAGTTGAATTATAAATATTTTTGAATTGCAAATCCACTGTTCTTGGCTTATTTAAGTCATTTTACTAAGATTAGCACTGCTTTTAAATTTAAATAGAAAAATGCAATTCATCGATTTAAATCATAAAACAAGCTACATCTTATTTCTGTACTTCGATTTTAGGACTGTTATTTCAATACAGAAGATGCAGTGAAAGAATATTGAGACAGAGATAAAATATACATTTTTTTCCTATAAAACAAACCTAAAATAAATATCCACAGTACTAAGTGGGTACTCATAAAGTAATAGGTTCATTTGAGGAGGTACGAAATAAGTACTAAACTGACCTTCAATAAATAGAATGATATTGGCGTACCTAAAATGTTTAGTACCTACTGGAAGTGCAATTAAATAAACAGTTGCATAATTTGTAAAAAGGGTTGCTCTGCCGTTTTCATACATATGCATATATCTGCAGCCTCGGTGAATGAGGGGTTATGTCGAATTTGCTCCAAAAATTAGCTTCTTGTGTTTAGAGAAATGGTATCGTGTTATTTTCATAGTGAATAAGGATTTAAGGAAAAGGAGTAATTGCTTATATTACAACTCCATTTCAAGTCACGAAATTCGACTTAACCCCTTATAGCACCATTTCAAGCCAAAAAGTAAAAGAATAACATAATTACGCTATATATATATTTGTACATAAAGAGCGGAACAATCCCCGCTTTACATATCACGTAACTATTTATTCAATTTTACAACATTAGGTACTTAACTTTTTAGGTACACCGATATTATTCTAGAAATTGAAGGTCAGTTTAGTCTTCTTCATTCTTGTCTTCTTTGGTATAATTTTCGTTTTGGTGTATGTGCTGATCTTACATAAACCCAATTTTTTTTTTTTTTATGTTGGCTAAAGACTTCCTTTGAAGTCCTATACAGCCCGATATCTTTAATTAATTAATTAGTATTTTCTTCTTTGATGCCAACAGCACGCGGTCTTCCCAGGCGGTCACCCATCCAAGTACTAACCACGCCCGACGTTGCTTAACTTCGGTGATCGGACGGGAACCGGTGTGTTCAACGTGGTATGGCCGTTGGCATAAACCCAATGTACATAATTCTAACCGTTTTTGAGTTATACAAGAGGTATACGAATATATGGATACATTACTTTTACCTAGTGCGTACAAAGTGTAAAAATATTTACAAACGATTTTTTAATTACAAATATCAGTATGGCTCTATCAATAACATTTGTTGATTGTAAATATAAATTTAGATCACAGACCTCTTTGAATACTCAATTATCGAATTCAGGAAAGTTCCGTGTTGGAAAAGATTAATCTGCTTCGGCTCAAACTACGGCATGAATGGAAATAGGAACGACATTAAAGACCCTCGAGATCGCAAAGCACCTGTTGCCATAGCAATTTCGGATCCGGCAAAGATTAGGAAATTCGATAAAAGGCTATTCATTGCGGAAAGGAGTAACCTTCGCGTCTTCAGTCCAGTCAAGTCAGGCCAGTCCATTCAGATGCTAATCGATCTCCGACACATGGGATCAATCGATTCTTCTCTTAGTTATAATGGCAACTTTGGAAGTGAAAGTTGGAACAAATCGATTATCTCTTTTAGCATTGATTATTATTATTAAAATTATTTTGTAACTTTCAAATATTATTTTATTAATTAATTTAATATTATTTATAATTTAAAAAAGTACCAATGATATATAATGATATTGTATTAAGGCAAGTAGAGAAACTACCTACTGGTAGTACTCAAACAGCAGATTTAAGTTGGAAGTTCACGAAGCCATCTTCTTTTCATACGCCTCGGAAGATTATCGGGAGATGAAGAGGTCTAGGTTTGAGGTTTAGGTGGGAATAATGTTTGTCATGGGAGGACTGATATCGAGTTCGGGGCAAATCATCAACAAATGGGACATTAATGTCATTATGGATGACTTTATTCGTAACAAAGTAAGGAGCATTGGGGGGTTTCTTAAAGGATTTTGGAGTTTAAGGATTAGATGCGGGAGGGAGGGGGATTCAATGGCTTAGTGGAACCTTAAAGCTCTACTCCACAAGCCCTAATTGGTTTTATAATGGTCATATGTATGTACCTTTTTTAATTAATTGGGATCTTAGAGCGTTTGTCTGATAAATGTTGAAGTAGCCTGAATTGGTGAGCAGTTTATCATGATTGGTAAAGTAAATCACTTTTTCAATCATAAGAACAATTCGCAATTTGAACATCGTAACATTTTTTTTTTTACATTGTCCGGTGTTTAATTAAGACATAGTGCCGTTCATTTATTAACCTGGTCGGGGTTCCAATAAAAATAAAGCATCGAAGTACTTACATACAATATTTTTTTTGTTTGTTAAATATAAAGAGAAACAGCTATTGAATAAAAATGTTTAGCTTGTTTTTATTTTTTTTATTTTTATTAATGTCTTCCTTACAACTTTCAATGTGTAGATGACTGGGATAAGCTGAAAAAAATCGATGGTATCATCGAGAATCGAGAAATAATCGGTTGCATTCCCTATTTAAAGCCTGAAGCATACAATAGATGGTTAACACTTTTTTTTTTAAGTTATATTCGTTTGTTGAAAGTCAAAATTATTTTGGTGATACTTAGTCGAGAACTCATATTTTTAGATGAATTGTAATACATTTGTGTGTTATAATTTATAAAGGATGATATTCATATGTCCCGCTTAAAAAGAACAATTGGCTTTTTCGATTCAAGTCTTCAGTAGCAATTGTGTTAGTTGGAGACTTTAAATTCAAGAAAGACATATCTGAGTTTCCATTTCCTACTTTTTTTTAAAATAAAGTCATATTTTGAGTTGTATTATGTTTGAACTTGAAGTTTTATGAGAATAATGACATAAATTAAAATAATTAAAAGCTTCAAGCTTTTCTAATGGTTAATAGAAGAATGTTAATATTATCATTACAATAGGAATGCTTTGCTTTACCAATACCCACATTTTAACATTTTTAACTCTGATAGAACTGTTCTTTTGAAGGAGCGATGAAAACCCAGGAATTAAATTCTAAAGCCCATTTATTTTTTAATTGTTTTGAAAATCTTATTTCACATACTATAACCAATAAACATAGTAAATACACTTAAAATATCGCCAGTTTATTATAACCAAACGTATTTTTAAATTTTATTAATTTTGTGACACGATTTGATAACCATAAAATGAACTAAAAATAGTACATTTAGGAAATTATGATTTTGGCTTCAGTGTAGAAATAAACTCGAATTAAAAAAAATAGTATTTAATTATTGATCTAATATTTATGTGTTAAACTCTAGAGTTCACTAATGAGCCATTAACACGATTTATGCTATAGGTAGTTCTGGAATCCTTTCTAAATCGTTCAATGGTCTAAAAAAAAAAAAAAAAAAAAAAAGAATACAAGAAATAAAAATCAATTGGCAGCGTAAAATAACACAGCTATAGAGAGCATGAAATGTTTAACGATTTCACTTTGCCTCTATTATGCGATAGTTAATCGACTATAGGCGTTTCCCGATCAGCTGACAGAGTTGTCACCGCCCAGAAGACTTTTATTCTCGACAATTAGGAAATGAGTGTAACGAAGGATGAAGGATTGGGCGTGAAATGGAAGGACGTGATCCTGGAAGGACCTGCCGAGAGTCCTTAGCCCCAGGACCTGATGGTATCGTTACCACCGTCTTGCGAATTGCCAGTCATCCACAATATCTTCCTATGACGATTATTGCGAACAATGGGTTCGATGAGATCCACTATCTGCTCTCCACGGTCTTTCCTCTTTAAATATTCTACGAGGCATTCAGCCTTTATAATATTTATATTTGAATTTTAGATATTTACTTACATGTTCATATAAATAATTGATTATTTGATCGATCATAAGAATAATATTTAACCCATCAGTTAAAACCCTAATCAAACTAAAATCAGTATGTCTAAAATGTATCAGGATCTCATCAGGACGTACAAAAAAAAAAAAAAAAGGCATATCAATGTAGATCAAATACAGCACATCTCACATCAACATATCTAACACTGTTTATTATACCTTTTAGCAGGATTTCGGTTATTCAAAATACCAAAGTTATAAGTAAACAGAATGGTTTCAAAATATAACCCAACTTGCTTAATCATTAATAATCAGCTATTCATACTAAAATACGTCGCAAGTGACAAGACGTTCACAATTTATCCCATGTTAAGTAATTTGAATTGAAATACTGGACCCAAATTTTAACTAAGTTTAAATTTTAACTAAAGTTATATAACAAAAATATAGTTGGTAGTTGGTGTAACAGGACCTTAATATATTTTTTAATCAATTTCGCACATATTTCTATTGCATTTCATTTCCTTTAATAGTTTATTTTTAACTATTTATCAACATGAGTTTCATTTGAAGCAATCATTTCCAGATTTCTCTAGTCATCTAAATTAAATTTAACTAATAAGTTATCTTTTTTTATTCCCTTGAGACTTATAAAGAAAAAGTAATATAAATCTTATGCTTAAATTATTTTGCTTTCAGAAAAAGAAAAAAACTTTTATTTTGTTATTTTTCAAAATCCCATAATTAAATCTTCTGTAATAAAAAATATATTAAAACTTAACGAAGTTTATAAAAATGCTAGGCCAAATAAATAGCAGATAATTAGCAATGTCCCTGCCCGCTTTTGCGTAATTTATTTAAGACTGTTATGACTATGTTTTAATTAGACTTTAAAGCTGTTGGTAAATTTAAAAATCTTAATTAACATATTCGATCAGATCTATTACAAAGACTGTTCTATTTCCTGATCATAGATGGCCTATATATAGACAGAAATTTAATATTGCTATCACTTTTTTTTTATATGTTGCACGTCGTTTTATAATTGTTAACTCTAAGGTAGCCATCTAAATAATTATATATTTTACAATGGAAGGGTGTAAGGCTGCGTACGGAGGTAGTGTTTACAGGCCATAATTACTGGAATTAGCGTTGAGGACAAAAGAGACCAACGCCGCTACTGCCACTGAACATATTGCTTTAAAACATTATCATCAATACGAATAACTGTTATGACTAGAAGTAACACGCGACCGGCTCAAAATAATGAATTTAATAAAAATAAATAAAACACTAACATCAAATAATAAGAGAACTGGGAAAAAATTCCAGGTATGAGGGTTTAAATGAAACAAGGTATTTAAGATGTATCCAGATCTTAAGTCCTTGGAAAATTTATTTTAACGAAAGAATGGAGGGGTATACGATAACATGACATAATAATTTTAAGTGTTAACATGGACATGTAGAAACATAATATCCTTAAAAAAAAAATAGAAATGACAGAAAAAACAAACAAACAACATAGGTGAAAAATCCTTAGGGCAAAAATTAGTATGTCAGCGCCCTTCAAATTTTCGTTTACTATATCAAAGAAATTAATATAATGTTGATATTGTAAGAAGAGAATAGTTAGCAGGATACCCGCGTGTGTGGAGCTCTGAGTTGGTGTGCTCAAAGTCTTTGGTCCAAATCTGGCTGTGGCAGATAAATTATTTAATCTGTTAACAGCCACGGATGTATCCAGTGGGATCTAAAGAACTGTCGGGGATCACACGGCCTCTAAAATATGGGTACCCTTAATTGAGGGAAAACCTGGCGGTAGTTGTGACTTACACATAGATTTATATTTATATTTATGGATATTATTCTTACTTCATTGATATCAAATCTTAAAAACACCTTGGAATCCAGGTTCGATTAATAGGAAGTAAGGATTTCCTAAATTTTTAATTTAATGAATTTTTTTAAGGAAAATCAAGAAAGAACGATACACCATATATATATATATATCTACCTGAAATAAAATAAGCATTTTATTAAAAATTTACTTATATACTTATGTTATGAGTAACCTTAGAGAAACGAAATGAAAAGTTTGGAAAAGGGAACTACAACAAATGATTATTTGAAAGTACTTACTCTAATAAAATGTAGGGCTATTACTGGTTTAAGAGGAGGCATAATAGGATGTGAAGCGGGCATCGTGTTATTAAAATGATTTTTACCTATTTACTTGGAAAAAACACTGAAAAATAAATAAAATTTAACAAAGGATTTCCCTGTTAATTGAACATTGATTCAATTGATATTTAAGAAATTAATTATCATGTTTTTTATCTCAGGTAGTCAATATATCTTTTATATTTTTCCTGTAGTGCATTAATTGTTATCTTCTATCTTTCTTTTCCAATGTCCTACTCCTTGTAGCTGTTAAGTCATTACTTGATTACTGATTTCTTTTATTTCGTATTCCTTTATTTGATTTGTCCCCAAAATTTATTTCATTTATATTTTATAGCCAGTTTGATACTTTTAATTTTCAGTTTTTATTTTATATAAATGATGACTAAACTATTAAATAATATTCCATTGTAATTTTATTAATTAATTAATTTTCTAATTAATCGTATTACCTCATTCTGAGATTCTTTTCATTCGGTTGACCTTTTTTCATTCAAATATGAATTAGTAGCCACGTTCGTTAACTATCAATCTTCATAGTATCAAACATTATCAAGAATGAATTAAATTAGATGGATGTTTATTTGATTCTATTATTATTTAATATTTATTAATTATTACCTTAAGTTTAAAACTCTACATACTAATGTATTTTATTTTAAAATTACTCTTATATAATAACTGTACAATAATAATTACCATTAGACTACAGAACAATGGTTATTGAACTGTACATCCGTTATAGTTCTTATGGTACTAAACATGGCTCCAATCAATAGTTGTTATCCCACTTAGGGATGGGATGCTACCCTAACTCTCCTCACCAGATAGCCACCCCCATACCACCCTCAGTTACTCACACCCTCACTACGATGACCGCCCCCACCAACGTACGCCATTGCCAGCGGCTACCGGTTTCATGTAAAAATATCCGCAGTACAATGGCCGATCAACCGGCCTGTATTACATGCCTAACTAGGGACACGTTCACTCAAAATCTTACGGGTTAATTATATGTTTATATATATTTATAAATAAATTTTATTTTTTAAAATATATATATCAATTAAAGGAATCGAAAAAATAAACCTAAGCCTACAAATATAAATATTTATATTCCATCAAATAATTTATCTATCCAATTAAATTAATTTGTAGTTTTGATAATGCCTCAAGTCTCTCAAATATCAGAAAATAAATTAGAATTCATCTAGTCTATGTATGTACTCCTACATGAGACATAAGAAAAGAAAAAGAGACGTTCGTGACTGTTTCCTGATTGCAAACACACCGAGGAGATTATTTTAAAATAAAAACTATTATCTAAGATCTTTCTAATGTAAAGAGAATGAATTACAACCTATACCTCTGAACAACATAAGTTTAATGCCCCAAGTTTAATGAGGATCACTTTTTATTTCATATTCTACTTTCAATTTGAAATAATATGATTATAGAGAAAACTCCTTCATGTAAAGCAGAGTGCCGTAATGGTTACCATGGCGACTAATTCCTTTTAACTGTGTCCACTTCTCATAGTTCACTGGAGTTTGAGAACTCATGCTGTGATAATGTCACCGAGTCCGATTTCGTCCTCGCCTTGGAAATTTTCAACACTTTCACTATAATAATATGTTTTCTCTACGTATTTTACATTTTTCTGATGATTGAATAATGAAACTATATTAACTATTATATAACTAATATATTAACAGGTATATTACTTTTTCTAAAATATGTGTATATACATATGTATCTGTAATAAGAGTTGGTACTTAAAAATCTAATATCGTCGAAAAAAATGCGAAGTATGGAATGTGAAAAAGCACATTTTTCATTTACGATCTAAAGCGATTGTACCAGGATCCATATTTGATACAAAATTTTACCCATAATCATTTGTAAGAAACGAAATCACGTATAAAAAGTTTACGGCGTAGATAAAATACGTTTGACGATACGCACTGATTTTGAATAAACCTTGCAACAGTTTTTCACTCTCCTGAATGGAGGTGTTTTTCACTTTTACTTTGAATAATTTAGATTTGTATCTGTAAGGCCTGGGATAATATTGTTTTATCATATATATGTATTATCTGGAATTAATACAAACGCATATTTTTTATTTTAAACCCAGGAACATTAAATAGGCGTATCAATATTGTTAATGTATCTTTTAATTAATCCATTTAAATTAGATCAACAGAGTGCATACTCCGCAATGTCGCATTACCTAAACTATCCTGTAAACTCGTCCTACGTTGAACAAAATATTCAACGCAATACATTTCGCAATCCTTTGTTCTTTATTGCTGTAGTTCGCTACCGAAAAAAATGGTAGGAGTATTAATAGTTTTGTGAATCGTTTAAAGTTATCTTTCTGTGACCTATAGGCTGAGATATTACAGACTACTGCAACATTTACTAGGCAAACGCTTTAAGCTCTCAATTAATTACAAAGGACTCATATAGATGACAATCGTAAGACCCATCTGGACTAAGGCTGGTCAGGTGTTCCACTAAGCCATCGAATTCTTCTCGCATCCAAAATCCTTCGTAAAATCTTCAGTGCTCCTTACTTTGTTACGAATAAATTCATCTATAATGACCTAAATGTCCATTTTGTTGCGGACTCGGTCTGAACCCGCTGTCAATCCTTTCATGACACATTTTATTCCCACTCAAACCAACTAGTTTCAACCTAGTAAATTCCTGATAATTCTCCCAGGCGTCTGAAAAGAATGTGGCTTCGCGACATAAGAAGAATTCGTTATTCGATTACTACCAGGGGTTAGTTTTTCTAAATGCCATTATATATTTGATGCATTATCACTATTAATTTTATACAGTTGTAAAATTAAATAAATGAATGTAAAAAAAAGATTTTAAGCCTAAGATCATCCATGATGGCGCCAGTAACCTTTTAATACTTAATACGTCGTTCCGTAGCCACGGTGACCATACAACATATGTTTTTATACTATGATGTTAGCATTAAGTATATATCGTGAGGTATCGCGACTATATTCCGAGAAAAGGCCGTTGTTAACTACACAGCTTTTGTAACGAAACGACAATTAAAAGACTGGATATAAAATTTTCATTACGGGATTTCTAGCCGGTTTCGAACGACGTGCTGATTGGAGACAGCTATCCTATTACACGGCCATGGGTAATTTTGGGAAGGCTTCAGCTGTAATTGTGGTCAGGATCGCTTACGTATTAAAAACCCTTCGAGCCGAGCGCTACATTTTGTGGTCTACGGGTGATAACTTTCTAAGAACTCATTTTAGATTCGTGAAAAATTTATTCGTGATTTCGGATTAAAGTCAATTGAGAATCCCTCAATTTATTATTACTAAAGTTATTATATTCTAATGTAAAAAAAACGTCAAAATGAGGTTCCCTTTTCTTCTTATAACTACATTAATGAATAAACATGAAGTAGTGGTTAAGTCGAATTTTCTCCAAAATGAGTATTTTGTACTGAGAGAAACGGAATTGTATTATTCTCGCGGTGAATAAGTGGGTAAATTAGGCATGGATATAGAATGGAGTTATTGCTTATTGTATAAACCTATTTCAAGAAAAAATCTACGAGTATTATATGATTCCGTTTACCTCATTTCAGTTAACTCACTCTGAACAATATTAGACTTAACCACTTATTCACCGGGGCTGCAGATATATTTACGGTATTTTAAAAATATGGTTAAAACATTATGTTTTCTCTTGTTTAAACAATATATTAAAAAAAAAAAATTAAAAAGAAACTGTCTAGTGATTTGAGTACTACCAGTGGGTAGTTTCTCAACTTGCCATTAACTCATGTCATTTTGTATCACATAGCCTATTTACTTGATGTATTTTTTAATACAGTTGTAAATATCAATAAATAAATTAAAAAAAAAAAAAGAAAGAAATTGTAGTAACTTAACAGACTATGAAATCGTGTTTATAGAAGTGAAATAATGTTTTTTAAGAATTAAAAACAAAAAACAGTACTATAATAACCTAATCAGGTTCTTAACTAGGTGTATTAATATGATAAGGACCTTACTGTTTCTCATTCAAGTTTTTTATTTCCTCCTAAGTCTATAGAGGCCGGGTGACCCAAGACTAACTAAGGTACAATTAATTATCCGCCACAGACGATCTCGAACCATGGCCCTAAAGTTCAGTAGCTCAATACCCTATACGCACAGCTGCTCTGTTAAACACTATTCTATCAAAAACGAAATATAAGTTATCAAGTTTACTAAAAAAAGAGAGCGGGGTAGAGTACTGAAATGCTATGACGAAGGTGTTAGGTTCAAATCCAGCTCTGGCAGTTAAATTATTTAATTAAATTAACAGCTGACGATGGATCTTGTGGGATCTTCAGTCACTCCAGGCGTTCACTCAGTTTCAATTATGTAGTTATGAATTGAGAAAAAAAATTTGTCTGAAAAAACACTTAAGCCTGATTTCAGACAAATTCGTTCCGTAACCTTTGTGTTAGAAACAGTACATCTTGTAATTAATTTGATTAGACATTTCATACATTTATCTAAATATATATGTAAGAATTAAATGTGTAAAAACATCTTTACAATTTGAAATCTAGGCTCTTAAACAATAAACCTTATTTTAAATATATTTATAAACATATAAACATTTTTTCACTAACCTTTTAAGTTTTGATATAATTTGGATACAATCAAATGCATTAGCAAGGATGCATTCAAAATGATATTTTATTGTAAAAGCAGTTGTTCTGAAAATCCTTCGGGCCATCATCAGGTTATTTTCATTTCCTTATCTCACAGAATTCACTGTCCCTGTCGTCTCACATTTTTCGGACGAAACAACATTTGTTAAGATAAAAATAACATGTTATATCAATTAAGAAACGAAACAGTATACTTATTTTGTATTCATTTTTTAGAATTAATATTATTTTTTTTACAATTATTGATAAATATTATTTACATTAAGAAATTTTCAAAATGAAAGTTCATGCTAAAAATGTAGATGCAATGTGACGTTTAAAATTGCGAAGACAAAAAAATCCTCTTTCTTATGATGAATATTCATGTTTTTTTGAAAAACATTCGTTTTCTATCAATGATTACAACACTATATATACTTATAAAAAATCATATATTTTAACATCCTACAAAATACATAAATACAGTGATAATCTCTAGAATTAACATAGAATTTACGTTTCGCTGAATGTGTTTATTAACAATTATTTTTAAAAAATTAATTTTTTTAAAAATTCAATGCTTAAAAAAAGGCCCTCTTTTTTATGATGAAGTAGAAACCTTTTTGAAAGCATAATTACTTTTTAAAAATTCATATTTTAATGATGTAACAAATACATAAAGTCGCTCTTAATTTTCTGCCGCTGTATTTATATTTTGATATATAATTTAATTAGAAATAATTAATATTCCTGAATAAAAGATAAAACTGATTATACTTTACTGGGATTGCCAAAACATACATTTGTGGTAATACTAGTGAAAACAAAACTATAATCTCGGAGAAATCAATACAAAGTTAAATATAAATAACTTGAAGTCTTTGATCCAGTGCCTTTCAATAAGACTTAGCCAGGTTATTAAGCCGATCAATTGGATCATTGTGTAGAGTGCCCTGTATCGCAACATTATGACATGAAGGATGCAAGGACTCGAACTGGCAGGATCGTGTAGCTAAAGGATTATCCAGGATAATGTATATCGAAGATAGGGAGTGTCGTGGGCCAATATATCTTGCACATCTGTTGGCGACTACCCACCTCTGGAGATAGGCTGGTCTTCAACCTCTTGTCGTGTAGGTAGTAACGGTATTCGAGGTCCGAGTCCTGCCAATTATCTTGTAAGCGTATGCATACCTGTCAGGAAGGCAGTGCAGGACCAAGGATCGAATTAGTGGAAGTTCGAAGCATTTTTTATTTTATTTTTAAGTAAATAATTTTACGTAAGAAGGGCATGAAGCTAACTTATCAAAACAAAATTATATACACATTTGATGTCACTTGTTGCTACTATAGCTAATCGGGGAATGTAGCACAGGAAGTCCACAATTTTGCTAATCCAGATCTAATTAGGTTATGGATCATTAACAAGTATCTGACGCGGCACAGACTCGGAAACCCCATTTTATGCATCTTCCTAAGGACGGCATAACTTATTAATCCCTTTAAAAAATCCTTAAACCACCTGCAGGGCTGCGAACCCACAATCTTGTGTATATTTTGTTGTTATTCTATCCACTAGTTTATTGGTGACATGTATGAAAAAAAAAATATGGGTACTAAGGTATCTTGTGTATTGTCCGAGATTCTCACCTCCCAGGTTCCCCCCTTATTAATGGTACCCACTTTAGGATAGGATAGGTCATCCACCAAAGGGTCCATCTATAAGTCTTAACTGGTATCAGCTACACCAAGATTCGATCCTAAACGAACCAGCTATCACATTATGCTAAGATCTATTTGAAAATATGGAGCAGAACTTTAGGGTTAAGCAACACGTCCATATACACAAGACACAAATGCAGTCCGAAATTCTAAGAAAAATGTTCCGTGGTTTATTTCGAATCACACCACACACAACGACATGGATATTACCACTATAAAATAATAAATTGATAACATTACACTCATCACCACAAAATCCACTTGTTCTTCATCTTCCCTACTCCATGTTACCTGGACTTGAAAGGAGAAGATTAAAAAAAAAATGACGAGGAAACCTCCTCTAGAACTGTTGATCATTTGCGAAACTTGATGTTCCTGCGAAGCAAATAGAAAATAAAACTACAAAAAACAAAACTTAGATCAAATTTGCTGGATGCGCAATTGCGCAGGTGCAAATAAAAAATAGAATACAAATAATAAGATGAGGCTATACCAATGGTTGTCGTGAAGGCCATACCAAATTCTTGATAGAGTTATCAATGTGGGATGATAAGTCGGAAGTACTGAAGACTTTGGACAACGGAATTGCCGTTCGATGAGGATTTACTACTCCTCGCGGAGCAGAACTTTGTGGTCCTTATTAGCAAGTCTCCACGCTTCCTCATGTTTCTTTTATCTGTTTGAATTCTCGCATCTTCATCACCTGCTTCTAATGTTTTGTTACTTGCAGAATAAGCCTCAAAGCCCTTAAAGATCTGTGAAAAGAAAAAATGATAACTAGCGTACATTGATTTTTATTAATGATGGATTGGATTGGTCAGGGTTGCAGGCAATTTATTAATCGTTAGTCGTTGTTTTAACCGTCTTTTATTAATCGTTAATTTGGCACGATTGATACAAAATAAGTTTTGCTTATTTTTTTGTGTTACCATCGACTGCACCCCCTGACCAATTCAATCCATCATTTGAATTATCCAGTCAACTATTCAAATTTTGCACTCAGATATTTAATAATAATCAATATTATCGTAGTACTATATACAGTCCTGGTGAATAAGTGGTTATGTCGAATTTTCTCGAATATGAGTTCTGAGAGAAGCGGAGTCGTATTATTTTCTTACTAAATAAAGATCTAGGTAAGAGAAAAGCTTGAAACGGAGTTATTGCTTATTTTAAAGCTCCATTTAAAATAAAATACTACAAGAATGATACTATTGCTCCTCCTTAAAATAACTAATTATTTCTGGACAAAATTCGACTTATTCACTGGTGGTGCAGATAAAATAATTGTTTCCTTATCTTTCATTGTAAAAATATTCCGGGAACATTTCCTTATATTTCCATATATTTTTTTAGTATTAATAATTTCACATAGAGGATTAATAGAACTTTAAGAACAATAATTGTTGATTCTCTTAACAAAGGAATGTACAATGTGATATATGTATTTTTTATTTAAAAAATTATTATTACAATTGTCTTTTTTTTTTATTATTAAAATAACTATTTTTGAAAAAGTTAACCGATATTCGAGAATTAAAGTTTTTGACAACTAATCGGTATCGTATTGTTGGTTCTATTGATGTGTAGGGTCGTAATTAACATAGGTTTCAGGTTATTTTAAGAATAACATTGTTTTAATATCCGTATCTTCTCTGTATACGGTTTCGTTTGTACTTATTAAAAAGAATAATGAAAAAAAAAAAACTGCCTCTACAACCCATGAAGGATCTTGGGTTCAGTACTTGGTTGACATTGTAAGTTTATATGACAGCAGGTGTACAGGGAGGTGATTTGTCCGTTATTAAACAATTTATTGAGGCTGATTGAGCCCCAGGAGGGTCTTTCAGATCTCATATAGCCAATCCATTCTCATCCATTCTCATATAATAGAATACATAATGTTTGTTGCACAGCCGGATTTGAACTCAGGACCTTCGGCGAAGTAACTCCGTGCTCTACAAGCGGGCTACGGCGCTTCCCTATAAAATATATATATATATATATATATATATATATATATATATATACATGTATAGCACTAAAATTAATATAAATTATTTATGTGTATGTAAATATATAAGTTTATGTCATACTTATGTTTGTCTTTCTATGTTTCTAGATAAACCAGCAGCTACAAGTCCTCTCCTACCAACACTACCTCCAGGGGCTCCACCGCGATTAAAGTTGGATGGTGAGTGCCCATTTTAATTATTTATTAAATAATTAATTAAAATTTTGGTATCTGTTACATGGGTTGTCCCTTTTAGTTAAAATTGTTAACTGTTTATTGGTTTAATTTTTAATACTTTCTAATAATACAAGTTATCATGAGCTTTATTAAGTAAAAGAGGATGGAATTATGGGTAATGAGCAAACTTCTGTAATCATTTCATTAAGAAATAAAAGTTTCAACTAACATTTCGAACTATAGATGATAAGTGGAAGAAAATGGTCCGGGTAGAGGTCAATAAATTTCTCTTAGATATGGAGAAATGCTTATTAAATAGCCAACGTTTCGACCTACATTGCAGGTCTTCTTCAGGGCTGACGAGGGAGGGGTAGGGGGAACCCGGTGTTAGTTCGTCAAAAGTTTTCGATTTCATCGCTGAAGTCTATCTGCTATAGATGATACATGTTTGTTGAAACGTTCATATCTGAATTACCGAAGTATACAAATTATACACATTGAGCTGTCCCGTTCCCAACGTATGAGTATCGTATATAGCAGTAACATACAAGTCATCGTGAGCTTTAGTATGGGAAGGAGAATGTAATTATGGGTAATTAGTAGATTTCAGTATTCATTGCATTAATAAATAAATGTTTCAACTTACATTTCGAAGTATAGATGATATATGTTTCTTGAAACGTTCATATCAAGATGAAATGATTACCGAAGTATACAATGTTCCCATAATTACATTCTCTTTTCCATACTTAAGCTCATGATAACTTTTTTTTTGGAAAATATTGAAAGGGAAATGAATGAAAAGTTAAAACCTGTTGCGACTCAACTCCAAGCGACAACCTTCGGAATAATTACCATTTAAATTATAAACAGGCTTATTTTAAATAATTTTTTATTTCATTAATTGGAAAATAAAAACTAAATAAGTGAATAGAGTGATAACAATTTTTCTATCAATATTTTATGAACCCATGAAAGATACAAAGATGTATCAATTCTCCGTGTGTCAGTGCTAATTGTCCACTGAAAAATAGATAGTGCTGTGTGATGGCTCCCGATGTATCGGAACTGAATAACTTAACTGAGCAATTGAATAATGGGCCCAATGAGGGGATATTGATTGAATAATATCTCTCGGGGAGCAGCCAGTGGTTAGTGTCGCTCTAAAATATTTACAGTTGACGGGAATCGGACCTGGGCTAAATAATACACGGCCATTGATCTCGCAAGCGGCTCGTCCCAAAAGCGTCTCTCGTCTCAAATATTAACTGCAAAAGAGCCGGGATATCGAGTATCAACCTTGTTATTTCTCCTGATTACAGGAATTTCTTTTTTCCAGGATATCTTTTCGTCCTGTGCTACTAATCTAGGGGAGGGTTTTTCAAAAGTGCCCGAAACGTATGAATATTATTCACTATAATTTCTAACAATTAAGCTCGAAAGAATATATGGTGCTGCGGTAAAAAAAAAAAATGATATTTATATATTTACTTTTTCAATATTTAATTCGTTTTTAATAGGCCATGGTCACTAAGAGGTTTAAGGTGTACCTTGTTTTGTTTATTTAACGTCACTTTCTGCTGCAATGGCCAATTGGACCATGCAACAGTGGGAACTCTAAATTTTGCCTATCCATGTTCAATTAGAATAGGGATTTTTAACGAGTACCTGACATCGTACAGGCTCGGAACTCCCGTTTAACGCCCCTACTGAGGGAAGGCACAACCAAGGAGTT
The DNA here is from genome assembly GCA_964056705.1 of Troilus luridus. Taxonomy (NCBI): domain Eukaryota; kingdom Metazoa; phylum Arthropoda; class Insecta; order Hemiptera; family Pentatomidae; genus Troilus; species Troilus luridus. Next base: position 111,564,057 of record OZ057414.1, on the reverse strand, counting down.
TTCACTCATTTTGAAAAATCCTAGGGACTCCCAGTCTTGGGCTTAGTACCTTCGAAGGTGTCACCTTAGTAACCTCTTAGGCATGGGCGTGTTTAAATTTGTTTCGTGACTTAAAGAATAAATTTCCAGCTATATTACTTTAGTTAGATAGGTTCGTCACCTTCAGGACTCAATTAACATGAGTGTATTTAGTCGGGAAAAACATGCCGTTTTAGCTTTTGTAGTCGTATGACTTCTAAATTATTATTATTATGTGTTTTAAAAATAAAGCTTCGAGTCAGTGTAACTGAACAACGATAACCAAATCATTAAAGAAATAATAATAAGTAATACTGTTTTCTTTTAAAAAATTGTCGCAAAATCATATTTTATTTATTTCCCTACATAAGATTATTAGGCATTTCAGTGCAATATAATAAGATAAAGGTACTTGAAAGTTTGCTTATATGATATTTTCCTTGCTTCTAATAAACCTTACTTCAACCGTTCTACACTAAAAACTAATACTGGTGCCCTGTCAAAAATAAAATTTCGTCCAAACGAATTCGTGGAGAAAAGAAATTCACTAACGTGGGCAAGGATAGAACCTGAGATCGCTAAGACCTGTACGATGTCAGGTATCTGTTAAAAATCCCTATCCTAATTAAACCTGGATAGGCAAAATTTAGGGCTCCCAATGTAGCATCGTCCGATTAGCTATAGAAGCATAAAGTGACGTTGAAATAACAAACTAACAAAAAGAAACGTAGGGATAGAATCGAATACTTGAAAGTAAAAAAAAACTTTCGAACCAGACAGAAAATGGAAACATTTAATTCTGCTCAGTTTAATTTACAAAATTCCGTGCGATTAAGAGAAAAAAGTGATTAAAAATGTTGTTTGTGAAAGTGCTCCAAATAGAAGTACAAATTAAAATACTGGGAAAAAATTTTTACTTTTTTTTCCTGCTTGCAATATGTTTAAGAAAAAATAATACGATCATATTTAACAAACTACAGTATACTTGTAAATTATAGTACAATTACAAATTGTATAATACAACTTGAGAAGCGAGTAGGACAATTAAATGAACATATGTATAATTTGTTTATAATTTGTAAAATAGAGGTTGGTCGGTCTATTGGAGTTTCTAATATATAGATAGTATATATGTTACTCAGATTATAGTTTGCAATGAAGTATGCTCCTAAAACCTGGTTTATACCAATGTCAAATCAATTTACTTTCATCATCAAATTACTTACGAATCAATTATATCAATTTAAATATTTTATATATTCAATACTCCCCCAATATTTTTTGTTGAAAAAAAACAAGTAAATGCAGGGTTATATAAAAATGTTTCCTAAAAATAAGATGGCCTTATTACACGCTTCACGAACTGAATGACATAAAAATAAGAACTCACTCTTGTATAGAGAATTGTATAACAAAAATGGTTATGCAATATATAGTTTTGTACTGTTTCCGGAATGAAAATTTTACTTTTCTCTTAAACCATTATTAATTTGTTTAAGTTTTTGGATCTTTTTATTTTTTTTTCCTACCAAGTGTTTTTGTTTGTTGGTCTGTCCGAAATAACTTGAGGATGCATTTGGCAGATTGAGTATATTTTTCATTGTATATTTTTATTATTATAATTTTAGTATATTAATGAATAGGATCCATAACCATGCTCTAGGCAAGGTAATATAGGGTTATTAAAATACCCCTTCTTAATTTTTTTTGTATTGGTCATGTTTAATATCCGGTTAAAGCTGGCATTCCGATCTATGTAAGGTATGTTGATCCACAGTAAGATATCAACACTTTTTTTTTTTTTTAGAAAAACAATTTTTGGTTACCTGTTTCTAGACAGCAAGGATTACAATAACAAAAAAATAAAGTTTTGGGCGTAGAGAGGTTTAATGAATATTCTCCAAAATCAGTCCAAGTATGATAACCAAGAGGGTGGCGTTGGTGAAAACCCTGTTAAAACAGTCGCAGATCTTGCGTAAGATTCGGACACAAAACGTATTATTGTTTCCGTTTTTTATATACTTCCTGTTTCTTGAACCGGACATTTCATGCGTGACGTCTCAGAATAATTTGTTAGGGAACATTGTTAACAAAATATTCAGTTATGTCAGGGATATCACTCCCCAACATATTGTGTTTAGATGAGAAGTTCGGTAAAATTTTATGGGTTACTACCAAATATAAGTTACCACTATGTATAAGGAATATTAATTTTGTTGGTATCTATTCCGCAGTTTGTTGCTTTAAATTGAGTAAGAAAGAGTTTTAACTGTTTATTCATTTCATTTTTAATATTTTCCAAGAATGCAAGTCATCGTGAGATTTAGTATGGGAAAGAGAATGTAATCATGGGTAATGATTAGATTTCACTAATCATTTCATCAATATACGAGCTCGTTGCTTGTTGCAACGTTCATTTATAGATGAAATAATTGCCGAGATGTACACAACATTTCCCAGAATTACAACCTCTCTTCCATACTAAAGCTCATGATGACTTGTATTTTTGGAAAATATTAATAGGGAAACGAATGAAATGTTTAAAATTTCTAAATATTTTTATTTTTATTTGAAAAGAAAAGATAAAAAGATTTCAAATATAAAAATATTTCAATAAAATAAAAGATTTCAAATAAAAATATTTAAAAATTAATAGAATCAATAACAAATAAAATAAAATGAATTTTGAAATGTTTTAAACTGTTGTGACTCAACTCGAAGCGACAACCTCCGGAATAATTAACAATTTTTTTATTTTCCTACGGTATTGGCTATTATATATTTATGTTTTTTCATATATAATATATTTCAGGTGGAGGGGGCGCGGCAGCGAATACACTGAGAGAACTGTACGCGCTAGCGGCAGCTCAGCAACCACTCGCAAACTTGGTGAGCCACCAGCAGAGGCTGCTAGAGCTGTCCAGGTTCAGGCACTACGATCTCCTCTCACACCAGCAAGGTGCGGTCACCAAGCTACTAGGTGAGTCTATCTAAAATATATATAATATAATATATAATAAATAATAATAATTCGGATAATAAGTAACATTTCCGGACTACTGTGTTGTATCTTACAAAGTACAATGCAAAAAAAAAATCTGGTACAGGGATATTGAAAGATATTAACCGATCGATACTTTTAAAATATAAATATATGTATCGTCGAATACCTTTTTACCGATTAATCGTAAGATAGATATTCAATTAAAAATTTTAAAAAATCTGAAAAGACGGTAGTTTGAGTTTTTATCTCCATGAGTACCCCTTGGACCAAAATATTGATGCCCGATATTTCGATTAAAAAAATGCTCTCGACATCGACATCAGTACAAGCATTCACCAAATAATTATCATTTGCAACTCCACTGATGATAATAATATAATTATGATGAAGTGTCTAAAATTTTTGAGACAAGACAATTTCAAAATTTTCGCGATTGTAATTTTACTCATAGTACAATATATTTTATAAAAAAAAAAAATTATTTGAAGTTTATATTTCATAAATTATTAGAATTATTTCTTCTTAGGATTAACTTTTGAGTTGTAATGATCAATAATTTTGTACAGATAACATTATTGGTAAAACAATTCTCAACTATTTACACTGAACTTCATTATTAATCGCAGATCTTTACAACAGTTTGCCCAACGAACAGAGCTTGAGAGAGATGTAGAAGTCCAAAATTAACATAAACTTTTTATTCAGAGTATCTAATAGACGAACATATTAGATGTCCTAAATGACATCCTCAAAATTTATATAGTTTTTAAGAAGCAAATGATAGGACTCATCGATCTTCAGAAGTACAACATAACTCAATATTTGGCATTTTTAGTTAAGCCTTCAGTAGCAATTTTATTGAAGGTTTTTATTTCGGGAACGACAATTATTCCATTTCCAACTTTTTTCTTTTTAATGAAGTCATGATTTTAGTTTTATCATGTTTGAACTTGAAATTGTATTGGAATAATTGAATAAGTTAAAATAAAAAAAGTTTCAAACTTTTAAAAATTGTCTAATGATTGATATAAGAATTTTAATACCATCAACCTAATAGGGATGCTTTGCTTTACCAATACCCTTTTTTTTTTAACTCACATAGGTTAGATTTTTTTTTGTTTTATTATAAAACATTATATTATTTGAGTTGTTCTTTCGAAGGAGCGATATATATAAACGAGATTATTAATATAGATTATTTCTCCCCTTCGTTATCTTAGTATCGATAGTGTTTACCCGATCCGGGGGTTCCTGGCCATGCTAGTGCACTTCTCGCGTGTCCATTGGTCGCACAATCAATTATCATAATCGTTTCCAAGGCGACCGGACAACACAGCTAATGGCGATCACTCTCCCTCTCTCCTCGTCGGCTGGAGGACTATGAATATTTCAGGAAAATAAAAAGCGTAAACGAAGTGAGCCTTCATTAAACGGAGGGAGATCACGAGCCTAATTTGAATAGTTTAGTAGCCATAGAGCAATAACACTTCCCGATCAACATCGGCTCCTCCCTTTCGATAATTCACTTATCGATAATTCACAAATCGAAAAAATGATCTAATTGCTACCCCAAGATGCAGAGGTTATTACTTTTTTAAATCCATTCCCCTTCTTTAGTGGCAGCAGTCGGAGCTAATCGCTCTACACAATTGAACAGGTTGAATAATAAAAAACACTTACTTGGTCGGACAATGGAATTACATCATTACTCAACGATATGTCCAGTACAAAGGCTCTAGGTAAACAACTATCGATTATATTACACTATACTTCTGTTTTTATGACTTTAAAAAAATAAAATTAGAACAAATATCTTTAATTCTACAACATGTGTTTCCTACGTATAGGGTCGTGAGGTCAGTACATATTAGAGACTGATCTGTTTCTAATCCAACAGTCGTGCAGGGAGGTAACTTAATTGAGATAACGCTCTACAGCCAGGTTTTACCCACAATAAAGTATTAAGTATCCATGCCGCAAGTTGTCGCTGAAAATTGGGTTAGAAGTTTTAACTGTTTATTTGTTTTATTTTTAATATTTTCCAAAATATACAAAAAATCCTGAGCTTAAATATGGAAAAATAAAGTAATTATGAGAAATTTATTGATTTCGATAATTATTTTATCATGAAATAGACGTTTCAACTAGCATTTCGAGGTATATGAGTGATATGTGTATGTTAAAACGTCCATTTATTGGTAAAATAATTACCAAAATCAACACATTACTCATAATTACACTTTTTATTCCTTCCTGAAGCTCACGATTATTTTTATTTTTGAATAATATTAAAGTTAAAACTTTTTGAGACCAAACTCGAAGTGACAACCTGTGGAACTTATACCAAGTGTTTTTTCTTGTTAACAGATTAATTAATTCATATGCCACAGCCCGAATTTAATCCAGACCTTCAGCACAACTCAGCGTTCTAAATACTAAGCTTACCCACTATTCAATCAAAAAATTAATTATGTCCTCCATATAATGTCGTAACTGTGTAACATATTAGCCGAATAGTTTATAAAGCCAATATATCAAATTGGGGAAAAAACTTGGCTGTCGATTGGGATCTCAACCAAATGGTCCCCTATAAAATCTTACAGTCTCTACTACATAATTAACCCAAGAATCTTTACGGGTAGTAGTGATGCAATTATTTTAAAATATTACGGTTGGACGCAGTCGCTCCCAGATACCGTGCTTTCTAAATCTCTTTCACGATCTATCTCCACGATCCGCATAAGTCGCGCGCAAGAAAATACTGTTAGATAATCTGTTCCTTTCTTCCTCCGGGAAGGCAGCTGGTTCCAGTCCACATGGCACCCAAGGTGTCCTCATGCGGCGACTTTTCGCAGGACATCTGTTTATCCTTCGAACGAAAATAAAAGAAACGTTTTGAGATTAGGCTACATCACGATAAACACTATTAACGACTGGTGTCAGGCCGAAACGTACGCATGCATAAATATATCCATTTCAAAATTAAGGCTTCATTAAGAAGTTTTTTTTGTATTCCCGAAACAATGGCTCGATCTCGAAGACAGTGCCAGTAGTATTTTAACGGGAGCACAGGTGCATCAGCCTTTCGGAACATCTTTTTTGTTTCATTGTGTGTGTTGGTACACCTGAGTTCCGGTCGATGGGTGGCCATCCTTCCTCCAGGACCTTTATATCTTTTCTTAATGGAGGGAAGATACCTTCGTCGGGGTTTTAGAAAAATATAAAATAAAATAACAGGGGACTCTAGCCCTTGGTATCTGAATATTAATATGATTTTGGGGATACAATCATAATAAGGTGTAAGGTATCCTTTTCAACCAATTTTTTGTACATAAAACATGAAATTATTAAAAAAACAGAAATGAAAAGAATAAGCAAAAACAACAAAAAATGAAAAATCATTTGTCATATTTAAGATTAACGTAGAAATTCAAATATTAGTTGGTACATATCATAAAAAAATATATATAAAATTTAATATTCGGAACTAGCTAAATGTGCTCAGAAGCGGCGATATTCTTGAGCATTTTTATTAACAATCTATACTACGTAGGACCTGCATTTAAATGCACTCTGATGAATACAAAAGTAATTAATTCATTTTTTCTAAATTATATAGTTTCAGCATTTATATAGCCATCATATCTTAATTATTAACTTTAGGCACACTAACTTAAATAACATAATCAAGATTAATCAAGTTACAAATATCAAATATCTTAACATTATACTAAAGCAAAAAATATAAAATTATCACTTATATCAATGTTTTACATATCTGATAAAACACTAGGAATTTTTTTAGATATTTTTTATCGTAACAATTACCTAATTATTTATAAATATATAAAAATTAATTACTTATGGAACATTCTGATTTTTTTTATATATTCCATAGACAAATGAAGTATTGATAAGTAGCTGTGTCAGATATAGACAGAAGGTGAAAGGATTTGTTTACACATCAATAAACTTTGTTAGATGGAATAAAAAATATTTGTCTTTATTTATTTATCATTTATATGAAGAGGTATAGAAGATGAAGTATGTATCTCTTTTCTATAACCTTAATATACCACTTCGAAGTTTACTAAAATTGTTCAAAATAAGTCTTTTCGTAAAAAACTAATTATTGTGGGATATAGATAGGTCTGAAGGTGCAGTCAAAAAAACACTAAATAAGACAAACTTATTTATTATATGTGCCGACGTTTCGACCTACGTTGTAGGCCATCTTCAGTGCTGACAGAAGGCTGGAGCTACTGTGCTTACTAAAACTAATTATTGTTTATATAAAGAATTACAATTATTTTTTAATGTAAAATTCATCCTAAAATTTTTGGATGATAATATTCTAATATTCTAATAATGATAATAATTCTAAGTTTAAGAAAATGACATATTTTCTGGACAACAGTTTTAGTTTGAAAGTTTGCTTTGCTCAACATTCAAATTTAGTTAGAAGGACTAAAGAATTAATAAAAATAAGGCTTAGCGAATCTGAAGCCTGGATACCGATAACACTAATTTCTGCTTACAAACTTCAGTCCAAGGACCACTACTCAATTCCAAGTCCGCCAGATTCCCCTTAACGCAATCCTCCCATCTACGGCGTGATCTAACACTTATACTTTTACCAGCAACCAATACGTTAAAAAATACATTTACTATAATTATAAATAAATAATAATTTATTGATTGCTAGTAAACGCCTGAGAGTTAGATCATTGCGTTAAGGGGGATCTGGTGGATTTGGGTTTTGGTAGTGGTCTGTGGACGTAAGTTTATAAGCAGAGCTTTTGGAGTACCGGCACCGAGCCTTATGTAAGTATGTGACCTTAGGGTTGATTCAATTTTTTCACTTTATTGGTATCTAATATACTAGTTAACTTAATATGGATTTTGGACTATCAAATCTCCTGCTTAAACGGCCATTGTTAGGTCTAGGCCAAGTCGGATATCGGTCGTGGTTACACTGTAAAGGTATAGAAGTTCACCTGGATACGGTGGGATGAAAGAAAACACGCGCGGCAGAAGCAATGCTTTCCGAAGAAGGCCTGCCCTGCAGCAAACTCAAACACTACCAGCAGATCTCTATCGATGGCTAGCGGTATATCGATATGTAAATCTCTTCATAAATCGATTCCCCGCGCTAACCGTATCAGCATAATTGGAGAAAGTGTGTCGAACACTGGTAGCACGCAGGGCTCTGCATACATCGCTGTATCTCGACCAGAATAAGTTGCCACATATTAAGATCTTAGAGTGGTCCTATCCCACGTATCTTCGAGCTAGGGACGAAAATAAACTCTTGCTAAACCTGCTGAGGTAGAATAAAAAAGGTTATTTGAATGGTTTTTTTTATGTCATGGAAGCGGCGTTGCTAAGTTTGTAGAGAGCTGAGTTGCTGTGCTGAAGGACTCGGGTTAAAATTCAGATGTGGTAGTTAATTTATTTTATATGTAATTTATTTTTCGCTTCTCACAATGTTCCATAACAATTTTCTGAGATGATTAAAGGCACTTCTTGTCTTCTCTGTTCTAGACCTGATATCATTTGAGTTATGTAAAAAGAATTGAAACGTACACAAAAAATATCTGAGAAAAAGATTTTATGATTCCATAAAAATCATTCTCAAGGAAAAGGGTATAGATTTAAATATGTTAAAACATAAAAGTATCTTTGCACCGTTATAATAGAAGATAACAGACTGGAACATAATATAAAGGGGAGAATTGAAAACAGTAACAGTTGCTATTGGTCCCTCTGAAACGTGTTCCGAAATAAAGCTATATCTTGAAGCCTCAAAAATAGGGTACATAAGACGGTACTTCGTCCAGGGTCGTGGTGGGGAGGCTTGGACTCGATTCAAGCAGCAGGAGAAATTATAATACTTGGGAGGGGAAAATCGTTAGAAGAGGATATGGCCCAACCAAAGAAGGAAATCGTATCCGTATAAAAAAGAATCAAGAAATTGATGACCTATATGGAGAACCTGATATAGTTTCTTGAGAAAGCAATATTAATAATAAGATATAGAAAAGCAAGATTAAGATGGTTGGGGCATGTTCACGGAAGGGATAAAAAAAGACTCTCGAAGTGACCAGATGGAGAAAGGGGAAGAGGCAGGCCTAGACTGGGATGGCCGGACGATGTGGAGGCAGACCTTAGGCTCCTGGGGGTGAGAACTTGGAGAAGCAGCGGAAGATAGGTCCAAGTGGTGGAAAATTGTCGAGGAGGGCCAAAGCGCCTTGTGAAAAGAAAACAAATCATTCTGATAATGCCTTATTTAATATTTTTTATTTCAAAGCTAAATAAATTTTTCTAATAAAACGTTTATATTACACCACCCATAAAAGGTGTTAAATAATCTGATTGTAAAATTTTCGAATGTAAAATTATTTACGATAATGACTATAACCTTTTAGGAGAATATTTAATATATAAATTGATGCATATTTTGTTCTAATCTGTGATAAAAATTAGGGGTTTTCATCATAAAAATGCACGAATTATTCCTTAACAGAATGTTTCCTGTTATATCTGTAAATTATACATTTTAATAATCTATTCCGAGGCATCTACCAAATGTAAAATGTCTGTAAATGTGAGTGATTTTTTATTATATTTTTTTTATTATCGTAAATGGGAAATTAAAACAGTCCATTTATAAGGCATTAGCTCGGATTTAGGAGGCAATGGGTAGCCCTAGGACTCAGTAATCCAATTAATGCGCAGTAAAGTTAATGAATATGACAGGCAAAACCTTTCAAGAACCAGTTATTCAAATAGAGTCGTCTCCGTTTTACGAACTTGTCGAAAAGGAACAAAGCTTCGCCCGATTCGTTTTGTTGGGGATTTTATCGCCTGCTCCTTCTTCACAGCTTACATTCGAGTAAGTGGGTTCCAAAGTCAGTCCAAGGCCTTTTCTAAATCAAACACTTGGAAGTGGAACCATCTATTATTTTTTCTTGTTGTCATAATGTCATAAGCATCAATAACAAACATTAATTCGTTTATTATTATTTCCAAAGCTTCGATGTGTGTTTTAGTCGAATTTTGTCATGAAAAAGCTGCTTGTATTATATTGTTTTGGCTTTAAATGGAGTTTCATTTAAGCTATAACTATTTTTTCAAGCTACTGCCTTACTTAACCCCTTGTTCACAAGGAAATAATTCGATTCTGTTTCCTTAAGTATAAGAAACTAATTTTAGAGAAAATTCGACCTAACCACTTATTCTGGCTGTAGATTTTACTCTTGAGTTATTTACGTATTTAACTGTATAGTGAATAAAAAAAAAGTCGAGCCATACACTATTACTGGCATTCATCAACGCTACTATATTTGATTCTAAGTTTTCATTTCTTCAAACAAGAGAACCAAAAGATATCCGAAACCAACCACGAATAGTTTACTAAAAAAAATCCCCAAAAAATCTGTTTCAACAGCCCATGAAGGGTCTTTAGGATTTGCACATGTTAGACTCTGTACTGTTTCTTAGAAATCGGTTGTTCAGGAGAGTGACTTATTCGAAATCATTTTCAATAACCAAGTTTTTCTCCCAATTATGGGTACATACTTTAGAGGTTGGCTGAGGTGGTCTGCAGGTTCAAAAGTGTTCCTACATAACTGTTAACAGATTATATAACTTATCTGTGACAGCTGGATTTGAACCAGTGTTATTCAGCAAAGCAATTCAACGCTCTACCACGGAGCCACTATACTTCTATAAAGATATGGTTAACATAAATTATTTTATTGAAACCTAGTTTAAATTTCATTGAGCGCATTTCAGTGATGTTTTTAGATTAAATGAATTTTGCATGGTTTTCATTTTAATCATCTGTACAACGTTTCAGCATCTCTTGAAGGCCAGAGAATCACGGTCTTTTTTATGAAAAACTTAATATACGTACTTTTGGGTGTTATTGTTTGGGACGGGTAAGACTTCTTCTAAAATAACGTCCTTATCTTTCTTTGTTTATACCGTCTCAAACGTTGATTTTCTCCTCAAACGTAAATCGTATTGATTAAATCCCAATTTCATAATTTAAAACATTTCGAAATGTATAAAGAATTTCACAGTTTAGGCTTGGTTCCAACAAATCAAATTTTTCATATTCCTTTATAAGCTATTGCTGAAATGACTTTTTATTTTAGAGAATGGATATAAGGTCGTATCATTTGGATCTTGAGAGCTGAGTGGTAGCCAAGTGCGTACAACTATGGTAGTTAATACATAAGTGGAAAAATTCCAAATAAAAACCTTAAGTCTCTAAACTAAAACAGGAAATTAAAAATACCTGTCCAATATTTCGCCTATTCAGGCATCCTCAGGGCAGAAAGAGAATAATAGCAAACCAAAAGATGAATAATGCACCCAAAAAACACACATCCCACCACCTCCAAGGCTCAAATGCAACTACTGAATCATAGGGAAGGTTACTAGATTCCCAGCTGGCTAACGTTAGATAAAAACAGCTGATAAATACACCAGAGTTGAAACATCAATATACATTAATGATTCAGTAGTTGCATTTGAGCCTTGGAGGTGGTGGGATGTGTGTTTTTTGGGTGCATTATTCATCTTTTGGTTTGCTATTATTCTCTTTCTGCCCTGAGGATGCCTGAATAGGCGAAATATTGGACAGGTATTTTTAATTTCCTGTTTTAGTTTAGAGGTTTTTATTTGGAATTTTTCCACTTATGTATTAACATTTATTTGATGTCTCTGTTGAGCGTTCCCTTTTTCAATACGGTAGTTAAGTTATTTAATCTGTCCACTGTCTCACTTGTCCTCTATTAATTTGAATTTCTTGGTGGTTGAATATGGTTTGCCATTTCCTGGCTCAACCGTTGTCTTAGAAACACTGTTTCTGTTATGTACAGAACCCAAGAGACGTTTCATTGGTTGTAGCGGTACAAGTTTTTCGTTTATCTTTAGCATCTAAATTTATCTGTATCTCTATTTCTGATTCCAAAATAGGAAGAATTCTTATTTATCGGTGTTTGAGAGACTTAAGATTTGTTTTAGAATCCTCCGATTATATGTTTCATTCTAGTCCTGGATGTAGATGCCCAACACAACATATTTTCGGCAGGAAGCTCTACTTACCCCCGTGCCAAAGGTTCGAGGCCTACTCCAACTGACCAGAGCCGACAAAGACGACACATGGAGATGTAAATCGGCCTGCGACGCGACTACCCGAGCTAGATGGCAGCGCTGCGGCGACCGCATGTCACCTGGTCCGTCATTACCTCGCCACATCTGTCATGTGTGTCCTAGCTCCCTCCTTATGTCCTCAAAACTTTCTTTTTATTTTCCTCTCTATTGCCAATAAATACTTCCGTTGGACATGCAAAGCAAAAATATATTAAAAAAGAGGAAAAAATATAGTTTTTCCTATAGATTACCAAATGTCGATAATCTATTGGGAAAATCATATCCATATAGAGGGTTGGACAGCTGGGATTTACTGATGATGGTAGACGTGCCAATCCGCATAGTTGGATGATCCATATGGTACTCCAATGTACTAACAAAAGTCATCAACAAAGCTTTTTTAAAACGTTCGATGTGTAACGAAAATGTTTGAACATTATCATCTCAAGAATATCGGAAGAATAGGCTCCGCCCCCGGATCCGGAAAGCTATAAATACCAAAGTATAGAAGAACATTTTCAGTCTCAGATTAAACCCTGAGAAAGCTAGTTATTTTCCATTAAATCTCTTTTAAAACTTCTACACTTGTTCAATTTTAAATGGTTCATAACTTTTTGAGCAACCTTATTATACCGTTGAAGAATCTGCAATATTTATAGAAAAGAAAAAAAAAAACCTCTTCCAATAGAATCCATGAAGGATCTTTGATTCTGTTCATAGTAGTGATGGTAATGTTTTAAAGACATCGGTTGTGCAGAAAAATATCTTGTCCGAGAACACAATCAACCGCCAGGTTTTCTTCAAAATTAAATTTACCCTCTTTATAGAGGCTGGTTGAGCCCCAGAATGGTTTGCTTATACCATAGGGTCCATAAATGGCTCCCGGATTTGAACCGGGGTCTTAAGCCTAGCAACTCAGCTCTCTACCAGTGAGCTACCCCGATTACCGAATTTTTTTTTCATAACATTTATATTTAATTAAAAAAATTCTTCTCCTTGAAGTGACACACCACAGAAAATCCCAATATTTCCGCTTAATTGGTCATACTTCCCCTTACTACTTAACGATAATTAATTTACATAATCAATAATTAATTACTTATTTAGAGACTGATCAACGCCCAAGTTACGTGAGAGCTGAGTCTACCGGTGTGACCTTCCCCCCCTGTCGTAGAAATAATTGACGATCAAATCCATGACTTGTTAACTAACCCGTGAATTAATTAACGAAGTAATGTGAGCATGCTGAGCATAGCACATTTCTTTTCCTCCTTTGCTGGCGATCGATCTGCCTGCTACGTGTTAATTACATAGTCTTGGATCGTTGATCGCGCGTCACACCTTTTTATGTGGAAACATATAACTGTTGTCAACAAGAACATGTGTCTATAAACAACAGTAAACTTGAAATAGGAATTATTCCATTAGCATTTTCTAATTTAAATGAGAACTTATATCGTTGCTAAGGAGCGGCGTGCTCATTGTGTAGAGTGCTGAATTCCTAAGCTAAAGTTTACGAGTTTAAATACGGCTGTGGCAGGTAAATTATTTAATCTGTTAACTGCTAAGAATGGACCTGAGGCAAAAACCTGACGGTGGAGCGTGATTTTGGACTATCTCTACCCTGCAAAAACGTTGTCATGGAAACAGTACAGTCTCTACAATGTAGCCGAATACTCTTCATAGGTTTCAGTAGTACAACTTTTTTTTGTATTATAATACAACATGATTATTTGCTAAAATATGTTATTACCATCTAGTAAAGTAGCATTCCCATTATCATGGTGCAGGACTAGATGTTAAGGCAATTTCAGATTTCAACATGCTAGAGCTGTTAATTTTATTCTCAATTCTTTGAGTAAATATTTCGACTATCCTGTAATATAATCATATTACGGGATAGTCGAAATATTTACTTTCGCTGCAACTTTATCTGCAGTAGAGTGTTGAGTTTCGTGTGCAAATTCGGCTGTGGCAGATAAATTATTTATTTTGTTAACATCATTTTCTTTATAAGATTTTCTTTATATACTGGAATCAATCTTCCTGATTTATATAATTTAATAGAGAAGAAAAAAACATATTCCAGTCAATAATTATTATTTAAACTTTATAACTGATTAGAAAAAAGGTTTCGACATTTATTTGTCATTCTCAATTTCAGCAATTCATCATACAACTTCATTTAAATTTATAAATCCAAATCATTACTTAGGGTCAAACATTATTTAAAAGTTAAAAAGTTAAAAATATATATAAAATCCTGGATTATAATTATATTCATGACCATGGAAGATAGACAAGTTCCAGGATTTTATATATATTTTTAACTTTGAAATAATTTAAATGAAGTTGTATGATGAATTGCTGAAATTGAGAATGACAAATAAATGTCGAAAGGTTTTTTTTTAATCATTTGTAAAGTTTAAATAACAATTATTGACTGGAATATGGTTTTTTGTTAACATCCTAAAAGATATACAAGACCCTTCTGAGCTCACCTAATTTCTAAAAAGTGAGTACCGCTAATTAATTAAAACCTATCGATTGAGCGTGATTTCAGACAAATCACTTCACTGCACAACCGTTGTCCTAGAAACAGTACAGTATATTATACTTTGTACTGACCCAAAGATTCTTCATTAGTTGTAGGTTTTTTATAGTATTTCCTTTATTGCTTCCTTGATTACTGCATGGAGTGCATTGGTGTGAAGCCTCTATTTAGTAATACTGGGTCAAGAATTTTATGGTATAATTTTTTTCTTATTAAGAGTTTTGGTTAGTTCAACTTTATATTTAATTTTTTATCAAATTACTATAGAAAAATGCTGTTCTTGGAAGGTATTGTAAATGTTGTTCTCAGAACGAATTATAACGAAATATCAGTAGTTATAACTTAAAGTGTACACACAAGTTACTAATACTTATTACTTGTGTACACACAAGTTGTTAATACACAAGTTAGTTTTACATTATTTTTTTCTTAAGAAGAAGGCATTGCTTTTCGTTATGTCAGTCGCTTTCTCGTATTAACGTAATACACAGTTCTGCAAATAGCTGCCAATGTTTCATAAGTGTAATTACAAGGCGCTGCTTCGTTGAGTCTTGTGCAAATTTTGCCACTCTAGGTTTGGCTTGCTCAACTTGGGATATATTGCACTTCTGATTAGTTAATTTTAAATAAATAGATAAAGATTCATACCGATGGAAATAGTTTCAATATACCTTTTTGTAAGAAAAAAACCAAGTTATTTGCTTTCTGTATTTAAACAGGGATTCAAATAACAATATTTACATCTGCTAAATTTACATTTTTATTCATTACTCATTGAAAAAATACTTTACAATTGCCTATATTTCTTGATAGAATAAAAAACAATAGAAAAATAGTCTTATTTTGGGGCTAGGCCTTACTAGAATAAAAAATAAGTACAGAAAAAAACAGATTTTACATCTGGCCAAAATGCTACATCATAAAAATTTGATGGTATTTACATAAATACCAAAACAGTTAATAAAAAAAAAAGTATGTTCTTAAAAAAAAAAATGATCTGTACCACTACAATCCATGAATTGTCTTGGGTTCAATATTCGACTGTACAGTTTATAGGATACAACGGTTGCGTAGGGGAGTGATACGTCCGAGATCTCAACCGACAGTTTTCTTCAAATCAAGGGTACCCACTTTACAGAGGCTGGGGGGATCCCAGAAAAATCTCTGACGATCCCACTGGGTCAGAATCTGATAAAAGATTAAATGATCTTTCTTCCACGACTGGATTCGAACCCGGAACCTAGAGCAACTGACCACACTACACTCTGTGTACTGAATCCAAGATTCTTCAAGTGTTGTAATGTTACAGTTAATATTTTTCTTTTCTTATCTAAGTTTATGCTGAGTTAACAAAAGCAGACAATAACTACTATATAAGAACTTGATTAATTTTATGAAAAATTCTGCATTAATATTATGATGACTTCTATATCCAAGAGTTTTTTTTTTTTATTCAGACTTAAATGTATATTTTTATTTATTTATTCATTGAAATTTATAACTTTAAGAACTAATTATAGTCCCAGTTTTGTTTCTAGAGTTAACATTTAGTTCCAAATATATCTAGCATCATTAAATAGTAATTATTGTTATAACAATTGTAGTATATACCTTACTTTCCCTTCCTAGGTATTTACCTCTGATACTCCCAATAGAGGGAGCCTATTAACACCAGGTGTTTTCAATTGATTTTTTTAGATTGCTTAAGACATGTCCTTTATTCATTAAATGTCCTGATGATATTCCTTTTCAATATTCCTCTACTATTTACATAACGTGTTCTGTAACACAGTGAATAGTTTTTAATGATCTGTGATGGATATATTTCTTGAAAGATTAATGTGTATGCACATGCTTACTTTCTCTCAAGTTCGTTTTTGTTGATTGTGATTGTTTCAAAGTTCAAGTTTCGCATTCATACATAAATAGTAAAGGAATAGAATATATTTTGAAAAATCAGATGATGAAAATATATTTGCAGTCCTTAAGAGGAACACCAATATTCAAAAGGATAAAGTTTGTTGAGTGGAATAAACTTCGAAACTGATTTTTAACCGAACCGGACGAACGTGTAGATGAAATTACATCGCGTATTAAAACAGAAGCGCCATTTCACTGCTGAGTTAAAAAAAAATTATATACAACGCATTTCAAGGATAGATTATAATAAGTTTATTAAAATTATTAATTAATAAACATCAGAAGTCCTAAAAATTGAACATAAATAAAATCTAGTTTGTTTTCTTCTGTATACGAAAACAGGATAATCTATAATTATAATTATAATGTTTTATTAATTATATTAATAAAAAGAGAAAAGATTTGCCCTGGCCGAGATCATACCATTTAGCACTAAATTGGTCGAAACATCTTTTCCAACATTAACTGATATTTTTAATCAGTACATTAGTTCAAAAACTAAATTGTTATATTATTGATTATATTAAACAATAATAAACAAATGTAGTAGTAAAATAGTTTCTGAGGTGTCATTTTATAAACAGATGTTTAGAAATTTTCTTGCTATTTCTTATATAAATTTTTCAAAACCAATGTAGAATGGCTGAAAGAAAATTTTTCTTTTTAAATTATTATTTTAGTTGTATTTCGGAATATTAACAAGACACATATCCAGTTAAATATTTTTCGTTTTTTTATTAAATATTTCGGGTTTATTCCAACGAGACCCTAAAAAATTTGTAACATTTGTTGAAATGTGCCCAACCATTGCAGTTTCGCATTTGCAACGGACATTTCATCAAAACATTGTCACAATAGGAGTATGTGTAAAGACTGAGTTTAGAAATATTGTCCTTATCAAGCCAATGAAAAGGTTTAATTTTATTTACCCGTAATTAAATTAATGATATTTAATAAACTGTCTGTTCTATTTTTCATTACTTACATTTAACTACGGATGAGAAATGGTTCCTAAATATATTTTAGTACAAAGCTATTTACATCCAATTTTATTATCAAATAATTGCTATATTAATTTATTTATAACCAGTTCTCAAAATATAATATACAACCTGTACGTCTACATGTCTTGTGTCGAATACATGGTAAGACTGTACTGTTACAGTGACAACGGTTATGCAGGTAAGTAATTTGTCCGAGATCACACCTAACCGCCATGTTTTTCCCTAATTGAGGGTACACACTTTTTAGAGGCTTGGGTGAACCTCAGGTTCCATCCATAGCTATCAACAGTTTAAATAATTAGGCGTTGATATATAAAAGGTAGTAATTAAGGATAAAAAGAGGAATAAGTCTAAACTTAGAAGAGTGATTAGCTTCCTATGAACGGTTAAATTTTAATTTTCTGTGTCAAAACAGTTTTTTCTTCTCCCTTGTAAATATTTCTTTTCAGACCTTCAGCACTCTGACTTCCCATCCTACGCCAACATAAATGAATATTTTATTCTATTTTTATATATGTATTTATTTTACTGGAAACTAAATTAAGTTTCCAGATATTATTTTTATTAAAAAATAATATGTTTTGCGCTGTCATCCTCAACTACTTAACGGGATCGTGAGGAGTTGTATTTCTGATGTATTTGCATTTTTAAAAAAACTGTTTTTTAAATAAAAGCTCTTCCTTATACAACTCTACTTTTTATTATCAACGTGATAAGACAAATAAATAAAGTTTAATAAACAATAAGATAAGATAAATAAATCTTGTCACTTAAGCCCTGTGCGATAGCCAACAGAGGGGAAGTAATGTAGGTGGGGGTGGGGGGTAAGGAGCAATTGGAGGGGGTTGGGCCGCCATCTTGAAGGCCACACCCTCCTGCGATTGAGCAATTAGGTCCAAGGGTGGGTACTTTCTCCTTCTAGTAGTGTGTGTTGTTATTATTTTGTCTATGTGTCTGTGAGCATATAATATGTATACATATATACTATGTTTTAATAAAATATACTTTATAGATCTTATGATTCCCATAAAACATAAATATATTGTGTTACCTGAAAGATTGATTTATATATTTTTTTAAATTAGTGATCTAATATATATAGTTAGTGATCTAATATGTCTAGCAACTGAGCGAGGAACTACTTTTTGTTGAGCCTTTCTTCATGATCGATCAGTTAAATTTTAAATCTTTTTTAAATTCGGCTAATCACAAAGCCACTGTTCCTGACTTCTATAAGCTATTACATAGAAAATTGCACTAATTTGAATTTAGATTAAAAAAAAAATGGAATACATTGATTTAAAAATATAATAAAGCAAGCTATCTTATTTCATTATTTCGATTTTTAGGACTCTCTTTTCAATACAGACAATATAGTGAAATAAGATAACGACTTTTTTTTATGAACTATAATTTATTTTATTAATTAAATACACCTGAAATAAAATAAAATATAATGATTTAATGCAAAATATTCCATATCTCTATACCATACTTACTTGGCTTTCATATTTTGATAGACACATTAGGGAGGTACAAAATAAGTACTAAACTTAAATTGCTATAATAATATCGGTTCTCATCTATTAAAGCGTTAAGTACCTACTGAAGTACCACTGAAGTTCCATTGAATGAACAGATGGGGGATTTGAGGGATATTCCATTGATTCGTAAAATGAGGGATATTCCGCCGTTAGGTGTACCTCATAATATGTATAAGGTACATAAGGTAGCCCCTCGTTTACTAAAAACAAATTTCCTGAAATAAAACACGAGTTCAATCGCTTTCTAGACCCATATTCTAGAAGGCCTTCCAATTTTGAACTTTCCTTAAAAATGATATAAAATATTTAGTTTATGATTTATAGAATATATGAAATTTAAAAAAATCTACAAAAAAATAGTAATTATTTAAAAGATGAGGGAATTTCGGTCCTGATTCATAGCCCTTTGCAATAAAATTGTACCGATATTCATATCAAATTGGCATTGCTTATAGCGCTAATAATTTATTTATGTTTGTACTTAAATAGTTAATTAATTTATACAATTTGTTTTAATCAATTCTAGCAGAACAGTAATATTTTTGGTCCCAAGAATATTGCTAACTATGTAAATGAAATATAAGTAACGAATTTATTGAAATGTTTTGAATAAGTTTTAAATGCAATAGTACTTTTCTAACTTAAAAGAGAACTTCATCTCCATTTGTCTCGAGTTGTGAACACAAGCTTTTTTAGAATGCGAGTCCTATATCTCTCGCAGACAGCTTGATGTTGCGGAAAGTATTAGCTGTTAGAAGCTGGGTAGATGCTGTATCGCTATATCGATATCTACTTACTGATAACTACAATATCGTAGATCAACCCTACATAATCTATAAGCCACTGTCACTGCCTAACCTTGACTGCGTGCCAGTATAAGTATCGATAAATTAATAAATATATACTTTCTCTATTTATCCTAATTCTTCCAAACGTATTGTATATTCATATGCAATTTTTGAGAAACGTATTTATTAGTAAAAAACATTATGGTATTATCAAGAAAGTAAAATTCATATGTACATTTTGTAAATTTTTTTAAATTTATATAATAAATAAAGTTCATCTTAAATAATTTACGGAAAATTAATATACATCGCAGATCAAGATCAATAAAAGTTTGATCTCCAAAGGCTAGTAGGAATTACTATACCTAACAATAACTTGCGCTGATGCAAGAGTAATATATATTAGATATATATGTTCTAAACAATAAATATACACAATAAAATTTATTTATAATTTTGTGAGACTTGTTTGGCGTTATCTTTTAAATATGTCCATAAAAGTTCAATGTACTGATCATTCAACAGATATCTATCTAGATATTTTCTGAGTTTTCTTGATTGTAAACGGTATTCATCTTCAAATTTTGGATCAAAAATCTTTCTCTTCTTTTTGTATATATATATATATATTTATATATAAAGTAATTTGTGTGTACAGAAATTCAATTATGTTACAAATGTACGTCAGCTGTTTCGACAACGTGTCAGATACTTCCCGCATGAGTACTTTCTTTTACACACTTAGTAACAGGCAACAAAAAAAAAATAGATAAAACACTTTGTAAGACGTTATCAGTGGACGACACCTGTTCTGGTACATGTCGCCTATAACAGGTTACTTAGATGGAACGAGATAAAGTAACTGTTATTAATTCTGTACACCTTCCCCGTTCCTTAATTACTCGTTCGTTGATATTTTTATATTCAGAGCGGACAGCCCCACGAAAAAAAAAAAATTCTTCCCCTAAATCTTCACTTCCGCCACCTTATTATTACACCTTGTAATTAAATTCCCCACCAGGTACGGCGGAAGTGTACAATTATACAGTTTTGTCATAATATATATGTATCTATTTACTATCATCCTTCCGGTGTCAGTTATATGTTATGGTAATTACTGTATATGTATAAATTTATCCTGAAGTATACCTGATTTATAAATAATTAATCGTCTGTTATCATTTAGTACTTAATTAGTCGCAAACATCTTTTCCAACATTATCCGACATTTTTAATGTTAATATTTTAATTATTCTTTCGAGATATTAGTTAACTACTTGGAGTATTATTTATTACTTCCGATCAACAAGAAGTGATGTCACAATATATATATATTTTAATATTAAACAGTTTCCGTTCTGTTTAACTATCTAGCAACTGATCTATGAACCATTTCAAAACAGTTCTTGATATATACTTTTTTTTCATTTCATTTCTTCAGCAATTCATATTTCTAGCAATCCTAAAGAGATTCGAGCCATCTTCAAATTTTGATTTTTTTTAGGTTGTCGTATTGAATTGTATTGACTTGTAGTTTAAAATCAATGTCTAATGAATTTAATACGGTTTTTTTTTCAGTTCCAAAAAGGATCAGATTCACCACTTTGTCCATTATACAATAGTGTTATGTACAATTAAATAAACTGTACAATAGATACTAAACGTTTTAGTAGTGTACCCCGATATAGTATTAGATATTGAAATTCAATTTAGTACTTATTCCAAAATATGAATACCCACTTAGTATTGATTTGAAATATTGAGTATTTTGCATTCAATAAAATTGGATTTTTTTTTTAATTTGAGGATTGTTTTATTGGTAAAAGAGACTGCATAGTTTATAAGAAAAATATTTTATTTCATTATGAAATCTCATTTCACTGCATTCTCTGTATTGAATGAGTATATATATTGGAATAAGATGTAGCTTGTTTTATTTCTAAAATCGACGAATTCCATTTTTTTGCATTTGAATTCAAAAATAGTGCTTTATTTTATGTATAGGGTGAAGCCAGGAAATATGGCTTTGTGATTTGCCAATATATAAAAATATTTATTATTTAACTTTTGGAGTGCTACAAAAGACTAAAGAACTGTAGTTCCTCACTGCTTAAAAGTATTGCATCACTGACAAGTTTTTTCTTCATTAAATAAAAAACTAGATATCATTTACCAAAATAGAAGGTTTAGCCTTTAGGAATTTCCTCAAATCACTGGAGTAAATATTATGCATGTTAAACCACGAAACAACAAGGAAATTCCGATCAAATAACACTTCACAAAAACTTTGAAAAAAAGAAAAGAAAAAGTAACCTTAATATTTACAAGTACTCTGGATAATCGTATCCAAAAGTAAACATAAATCATTGATTCAGAACCTACCGAACCAATAATTAACCTATTCCCATGTTATTACTCAAACTTCAAAAATATGTTAATAGATTTATATTAATAGGTAATAAAAATACCTAAATATTATAACGTAAAATATTAATACTGGATTAATTCCTTAAAACAGCAATAAATATAACTTTGTAATATATATTTATATTTTTTTTTCCAGGTACCCTACGACCTCCAGGTCTTATTGGCGGCAGCAAACCCAAAGTCGCCACCCCAGCCGTAGTCTCCAAGATCGAACAGTACAAGAGAGAAAACCCGACGATATTCGCCTGGGAAATCAGGGAAAGGCTCATATCAGAAGGTAGGAAATATATCAAATTTTAGAAATAGGTAAACTGTAGATTATTATAATTAATTTAGAAATATAAATTATTTAAATAACATGTCTGAACCTCAACTAAAAACATGCAATCAGTACGAGTAAACTTGTACAAAGGAACACACAAATAAGCTACCTGCAAAAGTTGTAGTATTTTGTAATATATTCATTTTCTAATGATGCGTTTGCAAAAACACGTAAAAATATGTTTAATTCAGTATGACATGCTAAAACAAGATTGTTACCTGTTATGATAACGGCTGTTGGGTCCGCTTGTTTTTTCAGAATTCTTTAGTTTTGATTATTTAAATTATTCTT
This sequence comes from Troilus luridus, assembly GCA_964056705.1. NCBI lineage: Eukaryota > Metazoa > Arthropoda > Insecta > Hemiptera > Pentatomidae > Troilus > Troilus luridus. The sequence goes on along the minus strand of OZ057414.1, from coordinate 111,541,020 downwards.
ACTATACAGACGTAATCATTTAATATTCTACCATTGAGGATCACTTCAGATGAGTTTTAACTAGCCAATTCTTTCCTAAACCATTCTTCTCCGTACTCAACCTCTTCTTTCGAAGGCATTCTAGATTTCTCCTTATCACGTATTCTTCGGTCTATTCTATTTCACTTTTATAAAGTACATGATTCCCACTTTTTTCTTGTTTTTTTGTTACATTGCAAGACTATCTCAGATGTTGTTCTTTTATAAAATCCTCAGCTAGCTTGTGTCTCATATTTAACCTTATCGGTTTTCCCACATAGTCTCTTCAGGTCTTCCTCTATCAACCCTTTTTAAATATCGCATTTCTATTACTCAAACTCAGCATATATGACTTGAAATATCGCTGTGTGGATGTAATTCGCTAAGTGTGCTCATTAAGTCTCATTCGCCTCAAGAAACCAACCTATTTTGAAGGAATTAAAATATCTGCCACAAGATTTTGCTATTATTAGCACATATAAATTTAAAAAAAAGGCTTTTATGATACCGTTTACTAGCGAAAGTTGTTGAGTTTTCTTTCTTTAATCTTCTTCGTTCAAAGCAAAAAACCGGCGAAAGATGTACAGCGGAATACCGATGATAACTCGCTGTTATCGCTATGAACAGCTGCTTAATGATTTCTAATTAATTGGTTCCGTTTTCAGATCTAAATATGCATGAGGTGTAAATACGATTTCCATACGGCTACAGTTAGTTACAATGCTAGCTCAGGCCCGTTGATCTATATAAGGTATCGGCTCAATATTCTGCTCGGAGTAGTTCTGCAGATGTTAAAGCCTTCAAATTTTCTTATTTATTTAGTACTTCAATATAAATCCTGGAGTAATATTGAAAATCAAATGGGTTTTCTTAGTCACTTGTCAGCCACTTTTTGGAATTTAAATTAAAAAAATGTTGCTCTTTCGAACTAGAATACATTTATTATAATTATTTAGGGGTATTTAACATCCATATCTACTCTTGTAAATCAAATAAGACTATCTCTACATAACACCAACCACAGTAGGAAGGTCGAAATTTCTTCAGCCACGAAATACATTTTCAACGTGTATTTGAATGATTGCCACCATATTCAGGAGGTCGCTAAGATGACGCCTTAACACACTCTGTCATCTCAACTAAATTAATAGAATACTGTGACGGATTTCTGTAGAATAGTTGGAACAGACGATTGTATCTGAAGGAATGACGATTTGATGATCTTTTCGATTCATATAATTCTTGTAAATCATTTACAAAGGCAACAATCAGGCATGATATGCATCACGTATATTTTCACACATGCAACCTACCTGAAATAAATATGCCATGGCATTAAGGAAGGTAGAGAAATTATTCACTGGTAGACCTCAAATAACAAATAAAACTTGGAAGGTCACTAGGCCATCTTCTTTTCAGATGCCTTGGAGGATTTTCGGGGAATGAAGTAGTTGGGTTTGAAACTAGTCGGTTCAAGTACAAATAAATTTAGTCCTGAAAAGGATTGATATCGGATTCGGACCAAATCAGCAACCAATGGAACATTAAGTTCATTTATATGAACACTATTGTTCCGTTGAAAGCTTATGAACATTAGGTTCATTATAAATATTTACCAGGTATATTTAAAAATATATATTTGTATACCCTGGGTACAAATTTTGCTGTAGCAGATAAATTATTCAATTCGTTAACAACCCTAGGTGAATATGGATACCTTTCGGGGTAACTCAAATTGACATGGGTCAAATCAGCTCCCTCCACGACCTTTGATCAACAAACAGTACCATGTTCTGAACCAAAGATCCTGATACTGATTCGCCTTTGTTTAAAGTAATAATAAAATTGGAATCAACGCAAATGGATATCATATCAGCTCAAATTAGAATATACCATTATTAATCGATGATTAGTTGCTTCATAGTGACGCTATTACTAAGGCAAAGGAGATGATCAACAAACAGTAATGCTAAATAATTAATAATCCGTTAGCGAAATCGGTGATGCTTCGTGGAGATGTGTTCCGTGCACTAAGGAGCCATTTAATATTCACCACGAACAGCTTTTGTTCTTGGACTCTTCGTGAACGGGAGGCAGCTGTTGCCTCGTTAGGCGGCCATTAAGGATTCATCCTCGGATTGTGCATCGACGATTAAGGATCACGCGAAAAGGACTTTTGCCGAAATGTCCTCAGCCTATTTTATCATAATCCTTGGTAGAAGGTGTCCTTGGTGGAAACGAGTAAAGAAAAAACTCTAGGCCTCAATAATATATTTATGAAGTTGGAACAAACATGTTTAACAACATAAGAAAATATTGTGATAGAGTCGTTTTTTCATTGGTAAGTTTACTTAAGATGTAAAGAACATGGAATGGAACATCTTAAGTAGAGAGATATTAATGTAAACAAAATTGGACTATTTATAAATAAAGTAATTGTCAAAAGTTACAACTTCACTAAGACTTCCTTGCCTAACTACTGTTATACACCACAGCCTATCTCAGACAAATCAACAATTTTTTCGGGTTCAGACTGTATACACAGATCACAATAGTGCCGAACAATAAGGCGGACGTTCATGTCTTACGAAAGATGGAAAAGACGGCTATGATAATTGTAACTGTATTTTCTAATAATATTAACGTACGCAAAATGGATGAGAAGATAGGAAAATATCAAGACCTCAGTGAAGAATTGAAGCAACTCTAACTCCTTACAAAATTCTAAATGTTGCTCATATTCTATTTAAAAAATTATATTATTTATATCTATTATGAACTTAAATATATGGTATTTTTAGCATACAATTAAAAAATAATGTCTCACTTATAAGTCGGCATTAGTTCAGATACCTTTCATGTATTTTTGGGCCTAGAAATTATTTTATAATACTAATTATAATAATAAAAGATGTAACGAATTCTAAGTGTCGATACCGATGATTCCAAACGTTGATTACAAACTTCTGTCGAAAAATTACAAAATTCTAATATAAAGATCGATCTTAATAATCCTCCCGAATTGGTCTGCACCTCGAACTTTTAACAGTTGGGCAGATCTTGATAATGAAGTTAGTTAATAAATAAATACAGCTTATTAGCTATTTAGGAATTCGTGTTTTACTCAGCCCAACAACTTTACCAGCTCATGTGAACCTTAATTGCATTAACCTGATGCATACTCTGCAATTCAGCATTGCGTAACATGTATTCTACGCAATACATTATTATTCTAATACCTTAAGACGCTATTCATACTTCAAAGTTTTTGGCCACGTTTTACACCTACATAGAACTGTTGTTGGTTATTTTATAAATTTTAATATTTAATTTCAGGAACAATAGGTGCTTAATAATATAAAATAAAAAGTATTTCTCGCCTTTAATCACGTTTTTATTTCCTCTTGAATTTCGGTTTTCTTAACTTCTCGACATCTTCAAAATTATTCATTGCTGTATTTATTATCATCACTCGCAGCCATAACATTTCTTGTATTTAATTATTTATTTATTTCTTATTCAGTCATCTCTTCTGCTTTGCAGTGTGGAGATTATTGTACATTGTGTAAAAGATTAAAATAAATTAAGTGGTTTCCCCCTTTTGGCCTAACGGTGGACCGACTACCATTTTATAAATTACAACTCTTCATTAAATTGTACCTACCGTTGTAGGTTCTTAAAGTTTTTGTAGATGTACTCCAAAATTATTCTAGTAAATATAAATTCACCATATTACTTCTTTTGTACTTCACAAGTGAGCCTATTAAAATATGAGTACCCGCTCAGTATTGGTTTGAGATATTGAGTATTTAGCATTAAATAAAGAAATGAAATTCTTTCTTTTATTATTTTTTTTAGGCTACTCTTTCATAGATAGAAGTAAAGAATTTATATTTAAATATCTTTGTGTTGAAGAGAAAATATTTGTCCTGGCCAGGATTCGAACCGGGGTCGTCTGCATCTCTGGTGCAGTGCTCTATCTAAACCACTGAGCCAGGGGTCATATCCAAGTCAGACAAATGCGTTCTCTTCACCGATCCTCAATCCCCGGATATTTAATATTTAAAAATAATCACCATCAAAATAACAATTATTAAAAATAAAAAATGTATAGTTTATAAGGAATATGTCTTAATATCATTTCACTGCATTCTCTGTATTGAAATAAGTCGTAAATTCTAAATATTAGAATAAGATGAAGCTTGTTTGATTTGTTTAAATTGATACTTTCCATTTTTTTATTTGAATTAAAAGAACTGCTATATTTTTTATAACGGCTTGAAGAAATTGGGAATAGTTGCTATGCGATTTGTCATTTCTCTTTAAATATTAATACTTTAACTGATCGACCATGACAAAAGACTATTGAAAAGTAGTTTCTCGATCCGTTGCTTGGTAAAGCCAATAAAATGCTTAATGACAAATAAATAAAAAAATAATAACAAAAACTTTATTTTAATTTTTATTGTTGGTTTGTTTTATAAACAAAAAAATATTTATAGTTTATTTGAAAATTGTAAATCATATTTTACTGCATTCTCTGTATCGGAAAAATATTCGTAAAATGAAAATGTTGGAAAAACATGTAACGTGAGTTATTTCTTAAATCGATTCATTCCATTATTTACTGAGTTCAAAAACTTTTGTTTAACGGTTTGAAGAAATTAGGAACAGTGGCTTAATGATCTGCCAATTTTTATAAATATTTATAATTTAGTTAATTGTCTACGAGAAAAACTAAACAAAAAGTATTTTTTATTCTTTTGGTGGTGATTATTTTTAAATACTTTTATTTTGAAGAGAAAAGATTTGTCTTGGCCGGGATTCCAACCCGGGTCGTCCGCATCTCTAGCGCGGTGCTTTAAAAATCTGAGCTATTAAGGCTCGTATCCAAGCAAGACAAATCCATCCTCTTCACCAATCCTGTACCCCCTGTTCTCGCAATTGTTGCGATGTATACACGGGAAGAATGTTCATTGAACATTACTTTAATTAGGATCTGGCTAAGTTAGTCAATTTTATATTTATAATATTTTATTTTTGTATTTATTATTCCTTTGAAGGTGATTATTTTTAAATATTTTTATTTAGAAGAGAAACAAAAGGTAACTCTTCAATTCTTTGCCTGGCAACATCCTTAAAATATTACATCAGTATAAACTTATTTATATAATAGAGAGATATAATTTACCAAAATAGAAGGTTTAGGCTTTAGGAATATCTTCAAATCACACACTAGAATAAATCTTATTCATGTTAAACCACAAAACCTCTAAAAATCTAATGGCATTTAGATCGGAATCCGGTCCAGTTATTTTTTTTTCTTACAATTTTTTATCCTAACAAGAGCAGCTGTGCTCCTGAAGGCTCAGGTGAAATCCGATACTGTAGTAGTTTTTCTACTGATAGTCTTCCGAACTTCTGGACCATTATAAGTTTCCTATGATCTTGCTTAGGTCGATAGATGGCCTAATATTTCACTCCTTTACACTAAAGTTCACATCTATAATATCTCTGTAATAAAATCCTAGTATGTTCCGAGCTTTGCTTAGTTCAAAACAAGGTAATTTGCTTTCAACTGTGCTATTTAATTTATAATTAGAGAATGCGATTAGGAGGGTGCTACAAATCGAAAAAGACTTGAATTTGAATTTCGTTAATAAATTATCCATTTTGCTCAGTTTGCTGAGCGCTAAGTTCCTGTGCCGAAGGTTCTGGACTGAAATCTGGCTGTGGCTGACAGATTAATTGTAACAAATAATTATTAAATTAGTATGTTTTCTGTCGTTACATATCATATCGAATAATACCGGCAGTATCGATAGGCATTGAAGAAGGAATGGTAAGCCACAGAAAGAAGGAGGAAGCGGAGGAAGACCGGAGCGAAGATAAAGGAAGAGAATGGAAGAGAGATAATGGACCATCTAGCCACTATTTGTAGGACAATCGATCTCTCGGCAATCGATATTGACTTGTGGCTATTCGACTGTCACAAATCGGGTAATCGATTAGTCGCAGCCGCGAAGGATCATATCCGCGCCCGAAGACGTATTCTTGAGAACTCCTTTGTCCGGTCCGCCGGCAGTCCCTTTCTGCTACTATGTAGGTTTCATGTCGAACTTAGAATTCATTCCAACATTTTCTCATTGAAATATTTATGAATATGTTTGCATATAAGCACCTTACATTTCTTCGGAAAAGTTATGTAAAGCTCATTTACAAGGAATGAAAACCTTTTATTAGCTCAAAGAGGAATAATTTTTATGTAAGTGTATTGAATATGCAGCGAGCGGGGTCGAGTTACTTTTTAAGTTCTGGTCCGGATGTATTTAAAATCCATGGATGGGCCTTGTGGGATCCATGGATCCCCCTGGGGTTCACTTAGTCTCTACATAGTGGGTACTCTTAATTGATGGAAAAACTTGGCGGATGAGTCTCGGACAAATCATATCTTGGTACAATCATTGTCTCAGAAACAGTACAATCTCTACCATGTACTGAAACCAACACCTTTCATAGCGTCTATTAGTGCTTTTTTTCTATTATTTTATATGGTGGAAATGAAAATATTAATTATTAAGGTTAATATATAAAGGAGCTGTTGAAAAACCGTGTTAATTGTATGTACTGTAATAAATAAAATGTGTTTTGCGGTTTTAGTTTCATAAAGAAACAAAACCCGTACCACTACAATCCTTGAAAGGTCTCTGGGTCCACCACGTGCTAGAGACTGTATTATTTATAATACAATGGTTGTGCAGGGAGGTGATTTGCCCGAGATCACTCCCAACCGCAAGGTTTTCCCTAATTACGGGTACCCACTTTATAGAGGCTGAGTGACCCGAGGAGCGTATGTGGATCCCACAGGGTCTATAAGTGGCTGTTAAAAGATTAAATAATTTATTTTCCGGAACCTTCAGCATAGCAAATCAACGTCCTACTCTTACCGAGCTTCCCCGCTCCCAGTTAAACAAAGGTGCATTAGCATATTTGAGAACAGTAATTCACTAAATAACTTACTTAGTGGAGAGGATTTCGCCTCTTGAAGTTGGGAAGTGGCCGATTGGAGAATGGAATCACTAATGACAGCAAACAAGTAAGCAATTCTAGTGCTTAGGAAATCAATTTGAAAAAAAAAATTTCCATAGACTCGATGAATATTTCAACAGTTGGCTCTATATCCGCCCCCGCCTTTCTAAACGTTGCACCGATCTAGAAGCCTTTCCCTTTTGTCTTAAATAAATGATCAAAAAGTCTAGTGATTAGATAAAACTTGCAAAACTAAAAAAACAAAAATAATATTTTTCATATTGTTTTTTTTAGTTGATAGTTTTAAAACGGTATTAATAGCATACCTAAAATCAGAGTTAGCATTCGCAGGAAAGGCTGCATTTAAAATTTTTGAATGACTATCACGAAAACTAACAATAACGAAGTCACAAACTAAACCACACTCCACCAAAAAAAATGGATATTTAAGATATAAAAATACTTGATTTTATTATTTTAATTTTATTTTCCAGCCTTAAAACTTAATTAATGACTTACTTCTAAGGGAGCTGATTTTGTAACGTCTTTATTCGAATACAAGTATCTTAGCTTTGATTGCTGATCTGATTGTTGAGCCTTTTTGATCTGAAAATGTGAGATGAACTGCATTTGATCTTTATCAATTTAAGTTTTTTGTTGCTGACATTGACCAGTTAGTTATTTAACAGTTTTTTTAATACTTTGTTTTGTTTTTTATTTTCCCAATAGCTTTCTACTATTTTAAAATTCATTTTATATTTCCAGCGCTCATATACATTTCTCTTATACAAGTTCTAGCCTTGAAGATTTATTATCAGGTTGTTCCGAAACGTCATGTTAAAATAAAAATGATTATTTATTATTCCTTTTCATAAATTTATATTTGATCAAAAATTCCTCAATGATGTTTGATTGAATAAGAAATCAATTCCTCCCATTTGTTTTATTATATTCCTGTGTTAATTGAGACAATATTCTATTTTATGGAAATGTTCTAATTATACACTTTAGTGTCATAAATTAGCCTGATGTGAAAAAACAATGTAAATCAAACAACGTATTTTTTTATGTTATAATTGTGAAGAAATTTTTGATTTTATGACTGACACTAGTTTCAAACAGTACTTTGCATTTTGGATTATATAATTATTTATATAATTATAAAAGTAATGTAAATCAACTACTTATTTAAAATATTTTATTTAATTTTTAATATTTTATGTATACTAAGAAAACAAAATTATAGAAATTTTCCTTAATTATGTTTTTTTTAGTTGTGTAAAGACTACATGTACACTCTCGAGTGATCGCTGGTAATTATTTTTATTGACATCGTCTATAAAAACGAATCTATATATTAATAGTTCTAGATATTAACAGTGATCCAGACGAAGCGTATACCCACGGTCACCGGTTAAAGACAACCTCACATTCGGAACCGATTGAAGGACCTAAAAAAACCGTCACCAATCAATAACCTCAACTCATACGTGACTTGGTTACGTCTTGTCATGGACTCTTCTATTCCTCTTGGATCTAAAGGAACATTAAGTCTAACTATAGTAGTAACTGAGATCTTCTGCTAAATATTGTATTTACTAGATATATTTTAAATAATTATATTTATATTTATCCGGGTGTGACTAAATAATAGATAGATGAATCCTGTGAAATATGCAGAACCTTCTGGGGATCACCTACCCTCCATAAAGTGAGTATCCGTAATTTGGGAAAAACTGGTAGTTAAATGTAATTTCGGGCTAATCACCTTCCTGTCCAACCGTTTTCCAACTAACAATACAGTCTCTACCATGTACTTAACGATAGATTCTTCATGGGTTGTAGTGGTACAGATTCTTTTTTACTAATGCATTTACTTAAAGCAATTTGATGCAAATATCTCGCATTCTGGCTAATACCATAAAATCATCTTTACCTATATAATTTTTATGTCCCCCATTTCCTGAACCAAATACCAATTTATAAAACTTTTTTCCCAGTCGAACCCACTTGTTTTGAATATGAATTCTCGATAATTCTGCGAAAATAAAAAGAATATGGCCTTGGGACTTTCGAACTTAAATCTCATATTGTGGTAGTTTCTCTATTAACCTTATTTCAATGTCACAGTATCCTTATTCATAACTGTTAGATGTATTTTTAATAGCACTTTTTTTTATACAGTTATAAATTCAAAAAAATATTTCTCCTTTTCATGATCTGTATGTCGATCATTATAAGAAATTAAGGTAGTTTCTACTCAACAATATCCCAAAATATTTTTTTTTTTAAATATCCTAAAACATTCTTGATACAAAAATATACTAATTTCTATTGAACATGCCCTTTTTCATTACATTTCCAAATTTTAACTTCTATATTAAGTTGTTAAATATGATTTTGGAAACAATATATGAGGGGACAGCATACATGGCATTTAAATTTTCTATTTGTGATAAAAATATTTAAATGAGCTTTATATTTATTACATATATTTGTAATAAAATATAATATTAACTATTTATTTATAATAAATATAAAGCTCTTATTATAAACATATTACATTTAGTATAAATAAATATGATATATAAATAGTATAATATAACATAATTATATATATAGTATATTAGCTTTATTATAAATATTTTGTATATACATTATAAATAAGCTTAATATTTATTTATCTATTATTAGTTAAATGCGAATGAACAATGAAGGCCTACCACTATACTTTTTCTATTATTTTTTGTTAGGTCACTAACAATGGATTTTCTTTTGGTTTATAAAATTACAAGTCCTACAAAACAATCTTATCTATAATAAAAATAGCTATATAAATAAGAATATTTTCCTGATTATATACCGCAGTTCGAAAATGCCAGGAAGATAAATTCATTATAGATTCTGCCCTAGCGCACCCTCTATAAATATTTATGGCGAAGCTGGATGAGGAACCATACATCGTGGTTTGCCAGATTGCTGTGTGAGCCAACTGAAGTGATAGTCTTGTAAAGATTAACAATTCTAATAGATAATAGATAATATTATAGATAATCGATAAGATTAAGTGTAAGAGGACGATCCTGCTCGAAGGATAATAAATCCTTGGCAGCCGGCGGGCAATCGCCCTCATAGGCTAGCACCTTTCTCCTCCAATACTTATAACTGTCTTTTGTTAGCGCGAAGAGAAAATGATCCTGTTTTAAGTTATAACATGACTGTAAACATATGTTTATAATCAATATAATATTATATATATTATATTCCGGGACCAAGATGGGCAGAACAAGGGTATAGATTACAGAAAACATGTAAAATTGAAGAATATTCTAACATAGAGATAGACATGAGGAAAAGAAATCTTAAATTATATGGCCGTATAATGAGGCATCTCGATCACAGACTTACAAAGAGAATAGTAAAATACGTAGCATCCTTTTTTAATGGAGCAGAATGGATCACAAATATAATGAGATACTTGGAATTAGCCAAAAATTACTGATGAAGATATGAAAACAAGAAACAGTTTTAAACTTGAAGTTAAATAGGCTAAGCAAGAGACAAAAGCCCCGAAAACTAGAACAAAATGGAGCGAAGAAAGAAAAGCTAAATTCTCGCAAAGAATGAAAACCTGGTGGGGAAATAAAAAGAACAAAAAGCCCCAAACGTGAACCATCTTTACTTAGCGTCTTCCACTGTGGCAGCTTTACGACTAATAATAATTATTATATATATTATACCAATTTTCCAATTTAACAGAACTGTTATCCCTACAGGTCCTAAAAATCGAGATAAGCCCTTAACTAAAACTCTTATCCGATTAATATGATATAGGATCTTGCAAGATATTTTAATATCTTATATGTTTAATAATATTTAAATAGTGTTTCGTTTTAACAAAATCTAATTAAATTAATTCTAATGATCGGTTCTTCATTTCTTAACGATACACCCCATCTTACAGTAAATACGATACTAAATCATTCAGATAAAGGTTTATTAAATCATTTATTTTTATGTAAGCTCAGTGTGTAAAGCGGTGAGTTGTTATGCTGCTGGTTAATATCTCTATCTATGGGAGATAAATTATTTAATCTATTTACATCCATTGGTGAATGGCTTACTAAGTCTCGATTAAGTGGGTATACTTCTTTGGTAGAAAAGCCTGGCTTTTCAGCGTTATCTCGGACAAACCAACTCCCTGAAGTTGTCCTAGAAACACTGCAGACTCTACCATTTGAAGATCCTATGTTCTTAGGATAGCATAGGTAGCATTAGTATAAGGTTTTTTTTATTATATACTACTAGCGACCTGCCCCAGTTTTGCACGGGTAGTACCTAAGTCATATTATGCCTGTATGTTTGGTCTGTCTAATGTTTATTATTAAAACATAAAAACGAAACATTTCTTTATAAACGAATTTATTTTCATGCGCGTTAATTTTTTGCGATAACTCATAAGATACTCATTTAAATCATATGGTATAACAAATTTTAATAATGCGCATAAAATGTTAAAGGTAACTAAAGTATACAAGTTGATTAGGATAAATACTGTACTCGTCTGAATAGCTTTCCAAATACCGCATTGTACGTTATCAATTTTTTTTAAAGATATTTACAATACAGGTATAAGTAAGCTATCCTTAAAAGATATATATATCTGCTATCACTGACTTGTTTGTAGATATATAAAAGAGTAATATACCGCCATGCATTGCTTCGTTATATGTCAAAGGAATTAGGCAGCGTCTTAGATGAAACCTCCCAGGCGGCTTTTCTTTTTTCCACAAAACCTTAATAAATTATATACCAAAACCTTTTTCGTGAATCATTCTAACTAGTGGTGAAAACTGCATGAAAATCCCGGCGGCTATTGAGTTTGCCGCAAATAGACAAACAGACTCGTCGGAGGACTTTGTTTTATGTTATGTATAGATTACAATCTGCAGTTAAGTTTATAATATAAGTTTCTTGATCTTCAGTTAATAAATATACAACTATATTAAAAAGTTTAATAAGTTATCTACCTAAGCTGGACTTGAACCCGGAAACTTTAGCACTTCTTGATTTCTGCGGCCCTTCGCTGAATATCTGCAATCCCGGTGAATAATTGGTTAGCCCGAATTTTTTCTAGAGAGCGTCAAGTGCATTTAAGGAAACGGAATCGGATGATTTTCGTTGGTTTGTCTTGAAATGGAGTAGTAAAAAAACAGTCCTTTTAAAGCAAACGCTTAGACCCTCATTTACTACTTAAATAAAAATATTTCGATTCCCTAAGTACAACAAACTCACTTTGGAGAAAATTCGACTTACCCACTTATTCACCGGGGATGTAAATATAGAGGTAGGCTAAAATTAATTATGAATGAATTTTGCTAATTGCTGTGCACATAGGCTTTCATAAGCTTTGTCGGATTTTTTTAATAAATAAATTAACAAACGCTTATTCACAAAGGAACACTTCTGTATATCTTTTAGTTATAAATGATTTATGCCGATAGAATTAATTGATTTTTAATTGTTTGTTCGTTTCCTAAATGAATATTCATGAAACTCCTAAATGCTCAGGAGTGACCATCAGAAGCCTTTACCATGCAAATACCCCGATGAAGATAGTGCAAGAGATAAGAAAAGATTGGTCCCAGCGCCCCGAATGGCGCCCCTCCAGATCAGGAGATGGTCGGAGATTGCCGTTGGAGAGGATTGGTCCTATCTGCTTAGTATTCCGATCACATCTGCTCTAGAATATAATTCCGATCCTCGTCCGGTTCTGCATTTAATCAAAGCCCTCTTTTTTTTACGAACGAGAATCGAACCAAATCAGATTAAGACTAATATAAAAAAAGTATAAACAACTTATTTATGACCATTTGCTTGTCTCTTGTTACAACCGACTACGAACAAATATATATATATATATATATATATATATATATATATATATATATAAATTTATGTATTGTTCTTTAAATTGTATTTTTTAAATATTGTTTTATTTTGAAGAGAATAGATTATGTCTTGGCGAACCCCGGGTTCGACCCGGCCAAGACATAATCTTAACTCTTCAAAAAAAAAAAAAATTATATATATATTGGTATTTTTATGAACATTTAAAAATATATATACATTAATAATAATAATATTATTTCGCTATAAATATTTATAGAGGGATCAATATGATAGAGCCTGTAATGAAATAAGGTTCCTGACATTATTGAACTTTGGTATATATATATATATATATATATATATACCTATTTTTAAATAGATTATAGATAATGTTTTTTTTATAAAACTAGTAATTCTATAAACCAAACGGCAATCCATTGTTGATGGCCCATTAAAAAAAATTCAAAACAGTATAAAAAGCATAATACTTCATCTTCATTGTTCATTCCCAACTAACCAACCAATAGTGTTATGGAAAGTCTAATATATAAATGGTTCTAGTTCAAACGTATCTTCAAATGTCTATACTACAGTGTTAGACATATAAATAAGTATAGACATATAGACATTTGGTAAGGTGGAATAACATACGTGACCGTTAAATTATCTAACACTGTAGTATAGACATTTGAAGACATTATTCGCAGATGTAATGAATAAAAGGACATGTTCATTATTAAGTTGTGTATAAGTGTTGTATTTTTGTATCAAGATTACACATATTTTGAATAATGATTATGAATGAATAACAATAACAATAATAAGGCTTAGCGAACCCGAAGGCTCGATGCCGATACCACCAATCTCTGCTTACAAACCTCTGTCCACGGGCCACTAACCAAACTCAAATCCACCAGGTTACTCCTAAAGCAATCCTCCCCCCTACGCCTCGGTCTACCCCTAAAGACAGTTCCTAGTTGGCACACCATGTATTGACTTTTTAGGAATTCGTTCGTTACTAAGACAAGCAACTTTATAAGCACCTCTTAATCTTCGCGGCACTTCAATAAGATTAACAGGGTTCGTACTTCGCAATTCCACGTTGTCTAATCCTCTAAATTCTCCAATGGTCCCATCTTTTTTTTGGGCCGAATAGTCTACGCGTTGTTATATTGTGCGCATTTCTTCCTTTAATCGTTGCTTTATTTCCTCTTGAATTTCGTTTGTAATTAATAATTTGTAATCAAATCCATAATGTTCCATTTTATTTACCAGTCCATCTTCGTTGCAAATTTTCGTTTTCAAAGGGTACAAATAAGTAATTGTATTGTTAAAATTATTAAAAACAATTCGCTTTCCATTGTAATGGAGAAGCGTATTCACGAAGCGGAAAATTGATACTGTACAGTTAACAATAGCAAAGGGTGCTCGAGGACAGAGAACTATAATAGGATGCTCGCTCTCGAGAGAGAGACAATCCTACCAAGTGGGAATCGAAACTGCTCGGAGATTTTCCATGGCTTTCTTGTAGGGAAATCCTCAGGATCGCGGCAGGTGGTCCGATAACGGAGTTAGGTCTTCCGCCTTAGAACACAAGCATATTCAAGGAAATATCTTCAAAGGATAATTCAGGAAGTGCAGTAATTTTCAGAAAAAGCGAAAATCGGTAGAAATGTTTAGGTGTAATAACAATACCATGATATTAAAAAAACAGGACTTTTCCATAGTGAAAAATAACAATTCGACAGTTAGAAAAAAAAATATATACAGCTAACGATCAAAAACTAAAAAGAAATGGGAATTTATTTCATATACATAAGGAATATATATTATCTGATTTTGGGTATTGGTCGAGTGTATGGGTATTCTTCAGTAGATGGTCGAGATCTTATTGTACGGAGTACGGGAGGTGATTTAGCCTAGGAGGCTCTAAGACCGAAGGCTTTTCAATAATTAAAGATACCCTGTTCAAAGAGGTTAGGTGAGCCCCATGACAGATCGTTAGTTTATCTGCCCTAGCCGACTTCGTTCTCGAATCTTCAGATCATTAACTCAGACTAAGTACTGAGATACCAAAATCTAGCGGCAGTTGTAATAAATATGTATATATTAATATATAATTTAAATATTTTTATTTTCTCAGAAACACAAAATACAATTCGGTATACAAGGTTCATATGATTGAGGTCAATGCCTATTTGAATTAATTAAAAATATTATTATTCAACGAGTAAGATCGGATAAAATATTATAAGAGTTTATTTAAAAGATTATTTCTCAAAAATTAACTCGGATAAAATTGAGAGCACAGGTACTCTAATATAAAAAAGTAATGTTATATAAATGTGTATCAGTATAAACTAAGTTAACATATTTGAAAATGAAATATGGAAAATTTAAATGCGTTTCAACTATACGGGCCATTGGATGAAAAATTTACAGAAGCATTGCCCAAACCCCAGAAACAGATAATCGCATTTATCATCTTCGGGTTAGCCAAGTATAAGATATAAACAAAAAACGAAGACAAGCGAAAAAAATAGCAATCTGTAAAGTGGTGGGCTAGTTCCATGCTTACAAGATGGCTATACATTAAGTTTCTCAAATCTCAGCACAAACATTTCACAAATCATCTGGACCGATGGGAAAAGTTAAAGAAAATGGTTCACCCCTAAACTTTTTTAACCAAACTAAAAGCAAAAAGAAGAGTTAATAATATTGTTGTTAGAGATTCTTAACTAAGTTTGCCGACATTTCGACCCACTTTGTGGGTCATTTTCAGGGCTAAGAAAGAAAAACAGACAAAAAACAACAAAACTATAAAAAAACATTGCAGTACCAAGTATATGATAATATAAAAATATATATATATATGTAGAGTAATAGAAATTTAGAACAAAAAAGTGAGGAATATATATGAATAAAGATATTACAGAGTAAATGTACTGAAAGGTGGTGATGTAAACATTTTTACAAAGGTAAAAGAAGGAAGTAAAAAGAAAGTTTATAAAAAGAAAAAGTATAAACATGAGAGGTGTGATGTAAAATTATGGAAAAGATAGTCGTGGTAAAGATAGGTGTGATAGTTCAATCAGAGTGATCTTTTATTATAAAAGCCGACGTTTGGTCCAAAACTTCTGTTCCACCATTTGAGGTAAGTTGTTTTTGAATGAATCCAAGATGCATAGACATCTTTTTTTGTAGGTAGCAAGAGTTCTATCTTCCATTCTCTCTCAAGATAGCTCAACCCTTAAGTAGAATCGTATGGTTTGGGCCGAATCGTAGCTTTTGGATATATAATAAACTACACTAACTTCACTCTCATTAATGATTATATCAATTAAATTAATAATGGATACACGATGTAATACATTACCTCTTGGGATGATAGAATAAATATGCAAGATATTAGATACTAAAGGCAGCAGAGCATGGAGAAGATAGACAAATGATCTGCATATGGCGCTGAAAGATGGCCGCTCTACTGTTTCTTATCCTCTGCTCAACTGTCTGGAAAAGGTAACAGTTCTGGAACAGTAGCTATCAGTTGTACTGGAGAATGAAAAACTGTAATACCTCTATGGGAGAGAGAGTAATTGGGGTATGGAGGGATATTAAACTCATTCCCTAGTTACGTCGCAATCATGCTCTAACGTAATGCTAGAACGGTTTCGGCAGGAGTACCGCTCGTATTTTTTTACTTTAGCGTCAATTTACAACACTTAGAAATATAAATTATATACACTTGTCCCGAAATAACAAGAATACTTTAGAGATAAGTGAATAGCAGCTAGAGTGATTCGAAATAGAACTACGCTTGAAGAACCCTGATATTTAATATGGATGTTCTAACCATCATGATCAATGTTACAATTACCTTATTTCTTCATTGTTCAGCAAAAACTTAAAGTCATTATAAAAATATAACCTTTTAGTATAATTAAAATCCAGAAGCCTTACTCAAGAAGTGTACAAGATTCAAGATACAATATATATAGCAATAAACTTCTATCTTTGCAAAAATACAGTTGATCGCTTTTACCTACGTTGGCCTCTCCATTAGAAAATCGTGTAATTCTAAAGTCATCTAAGATCAGAAAAGTTATTCATAAAGTAACTAAAAAACATTTTGATAGTAAAATTTTGTTTTTTAATGAATAATTGTTTTTGCTTATTCCTAGAAACTTATATATTTGAGTCATAGAATTTTATAAAGGTAAAAATCCTTGTTTATGTCGTCCTTCGGAAGGGGTGTAACATGAGGATCCTAAGCTTATACGGTGACAGGTATTCATTTATGATCTCTACACTAATTAATAGGCAAAATTTACCACTCCCACTATAGCATCTTCAGATTAGCCATAGCAACATTTAACAGTGGCGTTAAACGAATAACCAACAAAACACCATATTATGTCTTTGATCATTTAAAACCTATATTCTGTAGAAACAAAGTACAATAATAGAATAAATTTTCGGCTAAGACACAGTTTATTTTCAGTCATCCAATGTATTTTTTAGTACACTACAATTTTTTTTTAATAGAAAGCCCTTTATATGTATACTTTTTTTTTAGAATTTCAAAAACTGCTGTTCCATATGTCTCTCAGAACATTTCAGATCCACATTGAATTTTACGTATCTTTGAGTTTTATATCTACTTATTTATAGTTAAATTTTGCATAAAAATAAAAGGAAAAAATCTTAATAGAAGTATATTATTATTTATATCGCAAGCAATTGTTATATTTTTCTTACGTGCACAAATCAATAAAGAAAATCGTGTTTCGGAACAATCCAAATATTTTTGGTAAATATTAAAACATTCTACAGATCTATTGCCTATTTCGTTATTTTTTAAAATTATTATACTGATTTTTTTTATAAATGATTTACAAAATCTCTTTCTTTTTTTTCTGGTTAGCCTTTACGATTTTACAATTTATATAAAGGGCCGTAGCCATGAAAGCCTATGTTTGTTGGATAACAAATTGTCTGGCTTCTCTTTGTGAAGCCCTAAGCCTTACATCGGGTGTTGGTTTACTGGCCTCATAGCTACCAGCTCGCCCGACCCAGCTTCCGACGTTTCGAAACCAGTCCGGCCAGCTTCATCTGTTAGTCCTTCCCGGGAAATATATAACAAATAACATAATAATCACCGAAAAGGATAACAATTTATCTATATATATATATTTATTTATTCGTTCATACGAAGTCCTTTTACGTAATTATATTTGATAGCAAAAGCTTTACTAAGTAGGAGTTATATAATTACGTACAGCCACGGTTTGTTCGTTTGACATCACTTTATGCTGCTATGGCTAATCGGACGATGGTACATTGCGAGCTATAAATTTTGCCTATCTATGTTAGTTTAGGCTCGGTACCCCCGTTTACCGTCTCTTCCGTAGGACGGCATAACCAAGGATTTTTCGCTCCATTTAAAAATGCTAGGGCTACGTACCGGGCTACGAACTCGCAATCTTGGGCTTTGTAGTTTGTTATTACAGCCACGGTGAATAAGTGGTATAATCGTTTAATTTTTTCCCTGTTGATTTTCTTGTACTTAAGAACCAGAATTGTGTTAATGTCGATGAATTTAATTTAATTTAGTGAATAAGAGGCTAAGTCAGCCATCGACTCGAAATGGAGTTATTGCTTATATTAAAACTCTATTTTAAAACAAAAACTTAGATAACAAAAACATAATTTCGCTTCCCTTAATACAGTTATCTAGATGTGGAGTATTCTTTCGTTGTATATATGAGAAAAAAATCTTTCAATTTGTTTTAAACAATATTTCAAATGTTTTTCATTTAAATAGAAATATTTATTTATCACAAGAGTGAAAAACAACAATAATGTTTCAACAGTTTGAGGTAAACTGGTCAGATTGGGACTCAAGATTCCATGATTAATCCGATGCATGATAAAGCGTTGCTATATTTTAAAATTACTATAATTAACATAGTTTTACTGAATTACAATAATGCTATTATATATATATAAATAATCATTGACAATTATATCGTAATGTCTTTAACACTGGAGAAAAATAAGAGTAGTAGTCTTAGGTTAATTTTTTACAAGTCACTTTATTATAAATAAATTTTTAAAATATAATATATTTTTTGCATAGTTCAATTCATAATTTTTTGTTTACTTTTAAAATTTAGTTATTACAATATTAATAATGAGCAAAATCTTATAGAATTACTATAGTTCAAAACACTTAATTCTCATGCTAATAGGATAGATTTTATTTACTTCCCTTTAATTTTCAAGAATTATAATAATGTGTTTATTTAATTATTTCTAAACTTAAATTATTATAATTTCAATTTTTAAATCATTAAAAAATTAGGAGTTTACATTAATTAAAAAAAAAAAAATATTTCAAGCCTTTATTTCATTGTTACATTAATTCCCAAGAATATTATTTTACCTTGTAATTGTATCGCATGTGTAAAATAAAATATTTCACAAAAAACTTTTTTATATAACAGAGCAATAACGAATAACAATATGAAAGTATTTTAAAGAATCGATTCATGAAAATCACTTCTTAATTAGCATTAAACAGTCCAATCATTCTTTTGTATTATTATCGATAAAATTATTGCAGATCTCCTCGATATTAATAAGGCTGCGAAAGACGGACGACGATTTCCCTAAACGATTCCCGTAATTGACAGCGATGCTATTAGCGACATGAAACGTTTCGGAAACAATTGATCACGTCTTCAGGGGACTGTAACAGTTTGCTTTCGGTCGCGTTAATACGCGCAATTAGTCTCCTCCATAGTCGGCAATCGTCTGTTGTAATTACAACAAGGCGGGGGAATTACAACGGGTCGCGAGTAAACAAGGCGGTCACGAAATTACTCAACCGTGTTCAAAAATTCAGAGCTAAAGTGTTCGGTCTCTCTGGACTTTAATGACAAGATAAACTAAAGTGAAAAAAAATCGATTAACACAACATTATTTGTACCATTTTAAATATCCATTCAGCCTTGTAGGTTTAAAACTATTGGTTGTGAATTATATAGCTTTCATCAGGAACCTCGAAATAAAAATCTGTAACATTAACCCACGAAGGGTCATAGAAGGTTAAGAGATAGTAATTAATGCACTATTTTCTAAGCAAATGGTTGTGTTGGTGATGGTTCGGCGAAGAATACGCCCAACCACCAGGTTTTCCCTACAATGGTACAGACTTCATATAACATGGGAGAGCCTCGTCCCCAAATCCAACAGTGTCCATTTACTGATGTTAACAGAATAGATGATTTCTGTGACATGGTCGGTCTTGAACTCTTTATTACAGAATCACATTTGGTGTAGTGTTTATCATAAAGGGACCTCGGGATCAAGGGAGTAAGAAATCCTTAGTTATTCCGTCTTTTGGGTGGAACGTAAATGGTCCCGTGCCTGTGCGATATCAGGTAATCGTTTTTGGGTTGTTTTTTTTTTTTTCACATACTTTAAGATTTTATTTAAAATATATGTACAATTTACAGTATATATGCATGCAAATGCTTCTATATAAACAAAAGGCTTGTGTTACCTTTCGGTATTTTAAGGCGTTACATCGGGCTGAGTCCGCTGAAGGCTGTTTTACTCGAACCGGCACGAGGCCGCTGACAATATAAAATAGAAAACGGTGAGGGACCATTTAAATTCCCCATCCAAATTATACCAGGATAGGCGAAATCTAGGACCCCCCTGTAGCATCGTCCGATTAGCCATAGCAACAAGTGGCCTTAAACGAATAAACAAACTCTTGATTCCTAGAGATCAGGAACATCCGGCATCAAATCAGCTACCCCTATTAAATTATAATTAAATACAATATTATAATATATTGTAATTTTATAGTTATTATAATATAGTTGAATACGGTTTTAAATTATGATTTGTTTTGTTTTGTTTCATTATCAGCCCTGCTGATTGCCTAAATAGCAACCCGAAAAGTAAGCACAAATGAAAGAACTTGTATTTAATTGTATACGATTTAATGACTGCAACACCCGACCATTTTCTAGTTGTTTCAAGATACATCTAGCCAACATTTTCTTCATTAATTATAAAAGTAATTTAGATAATTAAAACTGCTGTTAGTTATCATTTTAATATAAGTAATATGCAGAGATTCGCACTTTTTCTAAATACAAAAATGTATATATATTTGTTTGCCCATGGCTTCAATGAAATACGAAGGCAGAGGGAACCCGGACTTGGGATGCCGACGATTAATTCCATCGAACTCGAACTGAAACACAAATTGATAAGATCAGAACAGAGTTATCACGTGATCTATCCCTCGGGCCGATTCTTGTTCCTCCTGTGTCGATTAGATATTTAGTAATCCCTCCATCTCCATTACATCCACCGTGTCGACGTTGAAGGAGTATTCTGAATTCACATCACCGGTAGCGTAGCCAAGGGTTCGTTTAGGTTTTGTTAGTCGGGTGGTTTTCTAACCAAGAATCTTCTTTTAAGGTTGATGTACACGACCAGGTAGTACCTTCGAAGTTACAACCAAGAAATATTCGTTAGTAGATCGAAAATCGGCCGCCAGGTACATCAGCTAATTATAGGAATAGAATGATTAGAATTTAAGTTCAAATTACCACTTGCAGTTAATATATTTTTTATTTATTTATACTATCAAGTGTGATGTCAACAAAACGTCTCAGATAAGTATTAAAACAGAAAAAGCAGAAACAGAAAATATCAATTAAATGTTGCTGTAAATCATTATATCTACAGCCGCGGTGAATAAGTGGTTAAGTCGAATTTTCCCTAGCATGACTTTCTTGTACTGATGCGAAATTTTGTTATTTTTTGGGTTAATTAGGGATAAGTCCGACATAGGCTTGAAATGTTGTTATTGCTTATATTAAAACTACATTCTAAGCCAAAGGCTGCGAAAATGACACGATTCCGCATCCCTCTCGTACATTTAACTCTCTCTGGATAAAATTCGACTTAGCCGCTTATTCACCGGAGCTAAAGATATCTAGTTGATACGTTTTCACGGATGGTCAGTAAACTTCTTGTTAAGACTAAATACCGAACTTATAACTTATAACGAATTACTTATTTAACATAATATAATAGTATTATTTATAATGTTTATAATATTTATTATTATAATATCATAATACAATATAATATAATGTTATAAAGCTGAAAATCCTGATTGAGTTTGATTCTGGGTGTAAAAAATATAATATTAAAGCTGTGTTAACAGCCAAGGATCGAACTTATGTAAATTTCTGGCTTTACAGAGAGGTTTGGGCTCATCTTCTATAAAGTGGCTAAGGTTAATTGAAGTAAAGCCTGATAGTTGAGCGTAATCTTGACCGTAATTGAACTTCCTGCACAACCGTTGTATTGGAAGAAGTACAAGCTCTACAATGTACTAAGCCTTCATTGGAGGTTGTGCTACAGTTTTTTTTAATTTTAACTACGCCGAAGTTTTGATGTTCAGATGTAAATGTGTTTATTCTTTTAATATAATAATATGAGAACTTTAATTTTTTTTATAATTAGAAATTAACCCTTAATTGAGACATACGAAAGATTAGTAATCAGGAAACAATTACAGATGTCACGTAAATAAATAGCAGGTGTCTTCGAATCTGAATCAGATAACACCACAACGATCTTCATTCAAATATTTGTCAACCTCTATAAGAACAGGTAGAGTTACTAGACCATTCTAGAACACAGGTCCAGGTACCAGAGGTACCGCTGGAGGCTCCAGGTTTATTGGGAGAAAAAACCTTATCTGACCTTTGTGGGACCATCCCAATGAAACAGATCACCAATTAGTGGGAACTTTGTCGGCCCGATTGGGTCTATTGACAGCGGACTGTTATTCCTGAGAAACAGGTGTAAATATTTTGGTACTCAGTTACCAAGCTATTTATACTATTACTTGCTTACGTAGCCATAGGAAATCAATTAGGGATGTCTTAATCAATGGATATGTTGGGAATAACTGGATGACTGGTTTACTGTTAGGTTTAAAGCCCATTCAGTTTATAACCTTGCGCTTAGTTGCTGAACTGAAAATCCCAGGTTCGAATCCGGCTGTGGCAGATAAGCAGATTCATTCTGTTAACGCCCACAGGTCGACTCAGGCATCTGTTGACTGTCCAGCGGATCACCCAGCCTCTTTAACGTTGGTAGCCTTAAATAGAGGTAAAAGCCAAATTACTTCCTTACAATCGCTGTCTTAGAATAGAAACACCACAGTCTCTACCGTTTATTGAACCATACCTAAAGTGAGTACACTTAAGAACCGGTATGGATCCTCTATCATCTGATGAACATATGTCATAAAAAATCTTTCTATTATCCATTTTCCTTATTATTTTCATTTACAATTTTTAAATTTATTTTTAGGCCTTTAAAAAAATGCATGTAATTACAACACAAGTTCAAGGCTTCCCCAATTATATCTGTTTATTAAACATTGTCCTGATTATTTTCTTATATATCTTTTTTATTATAAAATTGTTAAACTGTTTGGTGTTAAAATTTGGTAGCCTTAATTGGGGGAAAACTATACCGTTGAGGGTGGTTTCTGCACAATCGTCTTAAAACCAGTTTCGTCTCTACCAATTATTGGAAGTGAGTACTTTGAAGGGCTGGAATAGATCTTCTACCAACTGGTGAACATAAGTTATAGAACATCTTTGTATTCTATTTCTATCTTTAATATTTTCTTATAATAGTTTTTTAATTGTTGTTAAACATTTAAAACAAAATTTATGTAAATCTTAAAGATGTTCAAGATTACCGCAATTAATTATATAATTCACAAGTACAATAATAATGTAATAATAACTGTAACTATTATTTGTAAACCAAAGGTTTAAACCTCTTCCTATATGGTGTTGTGGGCCATAAAACACACAAAAAAGGAGGGAAACAACGAAATATAAATTTTATGAACCATTTATATTCGTTAAATTTTGAATGTGCTTTTTTTTTGGGCCTGAAACAAAAAGCCTATTCAAAATACTTATTATAGCATTTATTTTGCAAATTTACTTTGAAACCATAAATTTAACAATTCACATAGTTAGTTCCATAATTAGAAAAAAATAAAATAAAATAATATACGATAAAAGAAATGATGTAGAGAAATAACCTTGTGACAGCCATTCCCATATAATCAATTATACAAAACAGTTCTTGGAACAGTCTTTATCTGAAACCTGTTACGTCAGCCAAACTGTTCTTAGTAACTAGTTACGAAATTACTGTCTTTACTAACACAACCATTTGTTCAAGTATTTAATCCAATATAGAAAAAAAATAGGTAATAAGCAAGCAGCAAATTAGAAAAGTACACCTATGCGGCAAGATGCCAATTTGTTTTGTGAAACAGCTGGTTACTGGCTGAATGTCCCGTATATTATAGCAAGTTCGAATTAGGTGGAGTGTGTCCAGGTTCGTGTCACGTGCAGGAAGACGCTATGTTAGTTTTAGTTTTATTTCAACGCTTCTGGGAAATGAGAAAAAAGAACCCTCCACCCCTATTACCCCCAAAAGAGCCTTCTCTGTACATCCTGCATAGGCCTGTAATGTTTCTAAGCCAATGATTATCCATGAAGATGATTTTTGTTGTCATGACGGAAATCCTGGTTCAAATCCCGCTGCAGGCCATGACTTTTATTTAGTCTGTTTGCAGCGGGAGATAGATCATATAGGATCTAGGACCCTCCTGGAGCCCTCCCAGCTTTTATAAATAGGGTACCCAAAATAAGGTGGGGGAATCTGGCGGTTGAGCTTGACCTAGGACAAGTCACCTCCTTGCAGGACCGTTGTCCATGAAACAGTACAGTCTCTACCATGTACTGAACCCCTTTATGGGTTGTAGTGGTACAGGGTTTTTTTTTTTATTGCACCAGAGAATGTAGCCAAAGATAGACTGGCTAAAATAAAATAATGAAGAAGTGTATTAATATATTTCCGGAACGAAAAAATGAATATTTCAATTGAAATCTGAAAAGGGAAAAATTAAAGAAATTATAATAATTCCTTTTCTCTTACAAGAAATTTTTCAGAAATAGAAAGAATTTTTTTTAGATATAAAAGAATCTAAAATAGTTCTACCTGAAATATTTCGATAAAAATAAACTTGAAAATATTGTTCAATTACTAAATTATCTTTACATTTTCCTGTGTTAGTTTATTGAGAAAGTAAAAGTTGATTTCTCTAATAACCCTGAACTGATTCCTTTACGGTTTGTCTTTATGTTATTTCCCCATTATCTCTTTGGCTATAATAGATCTTAGATATTTGATCTTCTTTTTAGTGATATACTCTTTACTAAAATGTATTTGTCATAATGGTCCTAAATCAAATAATTTATATAATATTTTTGTTTTGAAGAGAACAGATTTGTCCTGGCCGGGATTCGAACCCGGGTCTTCTGCATTTTCCTTCCAGTGCTCTAAACCACTGAGCAAGTCAGACAAACCCTTTCTCTCCACCGATCCTATATCCCCGTGTTTTCGAAATGTTTGCGATGTACAGGTTTCCAGGGCTGAAAGAACGGTTACCTTAAGAGATTCAATTACCGAATCGTAACCGCACCCAAAGCATACAAACGGATTGGAGACGCTATTTCTTCAAAGCTGAATCAATGCAACAATATTTGAGTGCCTGTGAAGCATTGTGTAATTTAATAAATGGCAAGATGATAAGCTTTAATCGGAGCGTTGCAGTCCAATAGGAATTATTGAGTTGCTAGTTAGTTCTATGTAGCATTAAGTATTATCTGAATGATTACACTTTTTTTTTCATAAATAGTAAAAATTATATATAATATATATATTACGTTATGAAATATTATGGAGAGTGAAGTGGCTCAGTATGTAGAGTACTGTTTTGCTATAATGAAGGTGATAATTCAAATCCGGCTGTGATAGGTAATTTATTTAATCTCTCAACAGCTACGGGTGTACTCTGTGGGATCTGGATATCTTCTGGGGATCACTTAGCCTTTTTATATAGGAACCTTTAATTGAGGGGAAAATCTGGCGATTGAGAGCTATCTTGGACAAATCACCTTCCTCTCCAACCTAGGCGTTGTCCTAGAAACGGTACAATCTCTATTGAATGTAATGAACCAAAGAGCCTCCATGGGTTGTAATGGTTCGGGGTCAGGGTATTGAAATATTATTCCTCGTATCTAGGTGCTTGAGGTTAATTATTGTAAATATATTATTGAATGTTATTAGTAACAGTTAAAAGAAGTAGAGCCATTTTGGAAATATCTTAAAAACTGTATTTTCAGCACTATTCTTATTTTAAACATTTTGAAAATTATTTTATCCTACAAAAACCTTGTTTTTTTTTGTCTTTAAAATATTTTTTTGGTACAATATATATGAAACTCCCCAGTTAATCCTCCCAATAGCCTCATTCTTGTCTCAAATATTATACGAGTACAATTTATGCTTCAGTACACACCTTAGTACTTGGCACAAGACATTACAGTGAGAGACAAACATATTAAATAATTGTACCGTCGTCGGTTCTTGGGAAGTAAGAAAAGTTTCAATTTAATCCGATGTTTTGAAGTAGCCGAAAATCCAGTACGTAAAGACAGGAGAACCGAACAAAAACGTGTGAAAAATAATATCTATTAAGGTAAAAGCATACGTTGGAGGAAGGAATGATGGCAGATATTTCTAACTTTTATTTGTAGTGGTTAAAAATCACGTGTTGTTGATGTTGGGACAAAATCCTCTGTCTCAAAGGATTTCTCACCCTTCCCGAAGACGAGAACATCCTCAT
The DNA here is from genome assembly GCA_964056705.1 of Troilus luridus. Taxonomy (NCBI): domain Eukaryota; kingdom Metazoa; phylum Arthropoda; class Insecta; order Hemiptera; family Pentatomidae; genus Troilus; species Troilus luridus. The sequence continues at coordinate 111,514,256 of OZ057414.1, read as the reverse complement.
TACCGAAGAATCATGTTCCAACACAACACATCATGTTCCAACAGAAGCGATCAGATCGGCGAACTACCTATGATGTCGGTCCAAGAAGCTGATGCCTCGTCATGAATACATAATGGACAGGACTCCAGAGGGCTAGTTCTTGTTCCTACCACTCCGTGAGTTGGCTAGCCGCCTCGGGGTCTTCTTCAATGTTTTCCCACAATTTCCTTCTCATGGCCGCCGAAACAGAAGTTGAGGAGTGGGCATTCAACTACGTGACCAAACTCTTTGATGTCCAGGATCCACCATCACTAAGTCACCGTTATCCTTCTTGTTACAAGAATGGATGATTTTTTTCTATAGATTTTAGCTGAAGTAGCATTATCGAGGAATATCGCACCCAGTTTTATATATAGTTCTGTATCATCTTTTATGTTATTTTAGTTTACTTTTGTGTAAACTGTGGAATACAGCCCCGGTGAATAAGTGGTTAAGTCGAAATTTGTTAGGAGAGAGTTAATTGTATTGATAGAAGCTTCATTAACTCATTGACTTGAAAATGAGTTATTGCACATGTTATAAACTTTCAAGTCAAAAACTAAAAGAATGGCCTATTTCTCGTTCCCTAAATACAGTTAACTCTCTCTTTCTCACCCACAAACCACACTTGTGCAGAGAAGCCGATTCATTTTTAAGACAATAGATAAAGCTTTAAATTTATTAAACGTAAAATATATTTCTTTACTTCAGATAAGTCATAGATATCAAAGTTTAATGAAACATTTATTAGGAGAAAAAAATTGGTGTAAAATAAAACTGAGATAGTTACACAATACATAAATAAATAATTACAAATCAATAAATAAATAGGAATCATAAAATAAGATTTTATTATTTATAAGATTATGTTAGTTCCATGTGTTTTTTCTTTGTGTTTTCGAATTTCCCGAATCGAAATCCAATAAATAACTGCATTCAAATAATATAAAGTATTATATAATCCTTTTCTCGTATTCGGGAATTATATTAAAAAGATAACAAAAGAATATTTAAAACTTGTTGTGATTCAATTGGAAGCGACAACTTGTGAAACTGACACCGAAAGACGTTTTATAGTGGATCGGTTTAAAAGTGACGTAAATAAGTTTAAACATGGATCATTAAATAAATACTGATAATTATATATTTATAATTATATTTATGTTTTTTATGATTGCAGGAGTATGTACCAACGGTACAGCGCCCTCGGTGAGCAGCATCAACAGGATCCTGAGGAACCGAGCGGCAGAGCGGGCCGCGGCGGAGTTCGCCCGTGCCGCTGGGTACGGGATGTACCCGGGCTACTCGCCCTGGCCCCTCTGGGGGGTACCGTCTGCCAATGGATACCCCCACCCGGACCATCCCAGGTCACACACAGGTACCTAAAGTATTTTAATTTAGTCTGTTTTTGTACTTGCAGATTCTGTATTATAATCCATTATAGAAACACGAGAATAAAATCCCTGGTTATTCCATCTATCGGAAAGGACGTAAAATGCACTAAGTCACTTTCTAGGTAAAAATGCATGCCTTATGGATTGTCAAAATTTATAACTCGACTTGTAGCATCGTCCGGTTAGCTATTGCACCATAAATAAACAATAAAATAAGAATAACAAATTTCATAATTTTTAATAATAATAAAAAAAGAGGATACTGAAATATTAATTATTTACAAAAAAGTGTGCTCATATGCAATTTTTTCTTTATTTATATAATTATTTACGTTTATTTAATGTTTTCCCATATTCATAATTGATTTTTGTATTATTTTATAACTTTAAAAACTTGAAACACTATTTATCTAATTTTGTTGAGTATAATTTTTTTTATTGATTATAAAAGTTCATCTTTGAAAATAAGTACTCTATAATAGGCACGCATAATCAAGCGCTAATCGAAAATAAAACAACTTTTAACATCAGAGTTACAAGATTTTACACTTGAAAAATTTTATTTAGATACATCTCTTTGATAACGACATACAACACATTTCCCTATTAACCAACAAACAAGTTCACAACTAAAGGGTAAACTAACCACAGTTAAACCACCATCGATGTTTGATAATACGTAACAAAATTATACTCTAGTTATGTATTAAACAATATTATATTATAACACTAGGAGACAAACAATAAAGGCCCATGTCTATATGAGAACTAAGACCGACCGGCGTGGTGTATGGATAACGGTCCCTTTGGGAATACATAGCATTGAGGCCTTAATCCATAAAGAATTGGAGGAAAAGGGTGAGAAGTAGAAAAAAAATAACAGTTTTTGTATGAAAGCGTTTTAAAAAAAATCTTTATATCATGATATGAATTTCATGGAAATATGGTTTTACAAAGAAGAGCTGACTTTACGATTATACTTTTTTATTATATTCTTACATTGATGGAATAAACACTTTTTATGTATTAGTGTAGTCATGGGGGCAGATATTCAGAAAATCTTTACTTACTATTTCACATTTACAACGGGGAAGCTCTGGGTTAGTGCGCTGAATTGGCGTGCAGAAGGTACCGCGTTCAAATCATGAGGGTCTATAAACCCAGCCTCTATAAACTAGTTATACTAAATTGGGGAAAATTTGGAAACTAGGCGATACTCAACCCAAGAACATTCAAGGGATGTTGAGGTACAGTTTTTTTTCTAAATAATTTTTAATGTGTGGAGTTTGTCTAAAATTTAATTTTTTTTTACTTAAAACTATCTTACAATAAAGACTTTTCTCTTTATCCTCTGGACTATTTTTCGCATAGCTATTTTCTTCTGGTCTTGTTTTTCACTATGAAGAGAGAAATAGCATCTAATTCCTTTTGGAATGCTTTCTCTTTCAATTTACTAGTAAGTTTTCTTCACCAGTTTTCTTTACATTAAACATTAACTCATTTCTGAGTCTTATGATATTGAAATAATTAACTTTTTCACAACACATGTTTAGTCATATGCATTCGTTAAGCTAGATTATATAAATGGTCATTAAATAGTTACTCTTTGGAACACTTATGAGCTTCATAATAAACATGTTTGGAAATAGAGGCAAAAAGGAATCAGCCAATAAACCATCGCTTATGGCCGAAACACTCGGAAAAATCGGCAATATTATAGATTTATTAAACAAAAAACAAGAGTTCTTAGAGAGAAAAATACAAACCGAAACCGAAACAATAAAGAAAAACGGTTTAAGGAACAAGAAAGTAGCCCTACAAGCTCTCAAAAGAAAGAAGAAATTAGAGCAACAACTCAAGCAGTTGGATGGCACGCTGGCGACGATGGAGCTGCAGAAGGATGCTCTGGAAGGAGCGAGAACGACAAGAGAGATATGCGAAACCCTCAAGTTAGCTTCGGAAGCCATGAAGGCGACGCAGAAGGACTACAATCTGGACAAGCTGCATGACATCCTGGACGATCTTAGCGAACAGCAGGAAATGGCGAAAGAGATTGCCGAAGCCGTCTCCAGGCCGATAAACATAGGCGGTGACATCGACGATGAGGAAGAGTTGGAACGTGAACTAGAAGAATTGGAACAGGAAGAACTGGACAATGAGATGATCGCCATCGGGATCGCGTCGAAGGACCTTCCGGCGGTGCCATCAGCTACAGTGGCTTCCGGTCCAGCAACATCTCGAGAAGAGGATGAGGATCTGAAGAAGCTCAAGGAGTGGGCATCCTGACTCGAAGTAACTCTCTTTGTCTTTTCATGGACTAACTTTTGGCTTCATGTACCTTATTTTAAGAATAAGAAAGAATTGCTATATTTTTAATTGGCAACCATTAAAAGGCGAAAACAGTCATAGCTCTGCTTATTATCTATTTGTAGAACAGCAATAGGGTTTATTATTCCTGTTCTACGAAAGGTTGTATTGAAATGATTCACAAGAAATTAGAAATGCGAATTACCAATTTTTGAAGGTTTCTTTTTTTTCTAGTAAAAATCTATTGAAATAATAATAAAAAGAGGATTAGACGTACAGATAGATTTACATCTTATTGAGTATAATATTTGCTGACAACAAAAGTTTAGTCTTCAAAAATCGCCCGGGACAAATGAAGGAGTGTGATTAAAGACCTAAACATTTCGTGAAAACACTTTTTTCACTCAAAAAACTGTGAAATCATCTAAAACAGGTTATAAAGACACATAACCTTACGGAAATCAACATTTTAATATATATATATATATATATATATATATATATATATAAATGCAAACATCAAATGAAAAAATGAAGGAAAATTAAGATCCGCTTAAATAAATGAAATATAAATCAATTGAAGGTTCACAATGAGGTATTAGTTAAACAAATAAATCATAGATACTCAATTTCACCACAGATGATAGATCCACAGTAGTAAGCAAGATATAATTGTACTTCCACTGGGCCGTCCGTAATCTATAATAGTAAAGTCCAGAATCGAGCATTGTTGTAATATACGGTTTTGGGTATACCAGCTATCACCATTTTACCCACTTCGAAAGGAACGTAAATTGGGAGAACCCAATCCAAAAGCACAAACATTAGTTAGCATAGCATTATATAAACATAAAAATATTTGTTTATGCCTCGGAAGATGTACCGCTGGGTACTGTTCTTCTCCATACCTTTTAAGTCTTTCTGTTTTAAATTACAGTCTGCTAATCTATCGAAAGTCAATTGTTTGTACTTGACAGGTATGGATAAAGATATAAGGAGACAATTATTTTTATATTTTACTGATGTATATAAACATTTCGAAGCCACACCTTATGAACGTTAAGGTCATAAAATAGTTCTTGTAATATGATGTTTGTTGTTTTCGGGTATTATCATAATATGAAATAGTGCGATAAAAATGTGTAAACAGTAATATATTAAAATTATAACTCGATTTTATAATTTATTACAAGAAGGCTAAAAATATATCGAAACCTTTAGCGTTTAGCGTTCAAAGGGAATGGGACAACAATAAGTGGCTAAACGACAAAGAGTCGACCTTTAGATAATCGATAGTCTGGGGGATCGATTCCCCTTAGACAACTGTTGGTCGAGATGGGACATTATTAGCGAGTAGGATGGGATAATAGAAGGGCAAGAGAATGAGGCTAGGTAGAAGGTAGGGAGCGAGGCAGCTCGTGTTAAATCGTTTAGCGACTATCGAACAAAGGGCTCGATAACTGGAAAATTGTCAGGCATTATAGTAGCCTCTTTTCGATGTATCGATAATAAATTGGATAAGTATCGAGTCTAATAGGTTCTCATTTGTTCGCTTTTCGCTGATTACCGGCATTGAAATTACACTTATATTTGACTGCTTTTGCCATCTGTTATTTTAATAAAAGTATATATTAATATACTCATGCTCTCTGAGTAGAGCACTTAGTTGCTGTGCTAAAGGTTCCAGGTTCAAATTCCTCTGTTGCAAATAAATTATTAAATCTGGTAACATCCACGGATTGACCCTGCAAACCCTACTGTTGCTCATCGAGGATTGGATTACCTGGGGGTTGGGCATGATCTCGGATAAAACACTTCCTTGTATAACCGTTGTCTTGGAAACTGCAGTCTCAACTCAAATGTACTAAACCTCAACATGTGCTTAACACAAAACCTTTCATGTGTTATGGTGGTACAGGTTTTAATGTATTAATGAATAGCTCAATATAATACCTAAATAGATATAATATAGTATGACTGTTCCTTTCTACCTATAATTAAATTTATATTAACTTTATTCTTTGTCGGGAACTTAAATAATACATTTTAAGGGTTTAGATATTGTTTCTTAAAACAAAGAACAGGCGTACATACTGACTAGATGGTGGAGAAATACAGATACACTTCTAAACAAAAAGTGTTATAATTGGACAATATTGTTTTCAAAAATTTAAGTACCATGTTGATGTTGCATTCTTGTCATCAAGTGATTTGGATACATTTGGAACCTGTAGTATTTTATCTTTGGAAAGTAATGAATACTCTCCTCCTGTACCGCTGTACCACTAAAAACCGTGTAAGGCTCGGGGGTTCAGTACATGGTAGAGACTGTACTTTTTCATGGACAACGGTTTTGCATGGAGGTGACTTGTCCTAGATCACGCTCAACCGCCAGATTTTTCCCCCTTAATTTTGGGTGCCCTATTTTTATAATATTTTATAGACCTAGGGCCCCAGGAGGGTCCTAGATCCCTTATGATCCGTCTCCTGCTGCAAACAGACTAAATAAAAGTCTTGGCCTGCAGCGGAATTCGAACCAAGAATTCCGGCATGGCAACTCAGTGCTCTACCACTGAGCCACTCCGCTCCCCTCATACTCTCCTCCAGAATATTCTGGAGACTATACATATACTTTAACATATGGTAAACTGGCTTTACTAAATCGGAATGAGAGAGGTGGCAGTCCTTTAATAATATGTGAGTGAGTAAGCTTAATGTGGCTTAGTATTCAAACTCAAGAAACTTAAAGTGTTGTATTCATGGGTTTTGTGTTGTTTTAAGTCCAAGTTGTTTTTTAAGAATGAGGTATTAGTTGTGCCAGATTTTGCTGAGCACTAACGTTCATTAGATTTGGTTGAGCACGCGTAATTGAATACGATTACGATTTTTATATGTTGCATGCGAATCACTGTTATCCTTTGCATTACAAAGTTCTCTCTCTCTCTCTCTTTCTCTCTCTGTCTCTCTCTCACTCCCTCTCACTCCAAGGTCTTCATGCACATTGATAATTGTCCATCGATTTATTTTATTCTCAATCGGAATCGATAAAGGTGGACCGGACCCTATGTAAATGGGGACTAAGTGTGTATCGCTCGCAACTCACCGGGATTATCTTCTGATGAACGAGATTCACAACGGAAAGAACGCCGGAGGCTCACGCTTGTAAATTATCGGAGCCACCGTTCGAGCTGTTTATATCAGGGGAAAACGGTACGAAATATGTTAGCCTCCCATTCACATCTGGCCAGGATATACGGCATCGTAAACATATCGTTAATCAGCCCTCCCTGCCGGCCAGATACCTATTTATGTCCGCATGCGCAATCCCGCCTCTCCAAGACGTAATGATATTTTAGGATCTAGAATCCCAATAACTATGAATAAATAATGTCTTAATTTTTCATTTAAAAAAATCATAACTTTTTTGATCTTTAATAATCTTTGAATGATTGATAATTTTGATTATATGCTATTAATTTTTTTTAAATATGTTTATTCATTTAAAGTCACTTCATGCTGGTATCAATAATTGGAGGATGCTACACTGGGTGCCCTAAATTTTGTTAATTCAGGTATCCTTTGGATAGGGATCTTTAACGAGTACTTGACATCGTAGAGGTTCGGATCGTTTATTTTACTTCTCTTCCGAAGAACAGCATAGCTAAGGATTTTTTACTAACCACTGTACCACAGCTAACACCCTTTTCTTTTTTTACTTAAATAATAATCTTCGTGTAGTCGCTAGTATATTTTATAGTTCTAGTCATTTTAATGCATACATTAAAAAAAAAGATATGAAAAACCCCTTATCCAGTTTCGAAATGACTTATATCCAGATAGACTTGAAAACGGCTGTCGATACCTTCTGTTGGCCCCTATGATGTACGGTACTTCCTAAAAACACACAGAGGCCACTTAAATCATCGGTGAGGTGTATGGAGTAGGGAACATCTGTCGGGAGGTAAACACAGCGGTGTACACCTGCCGGCGAACTGGCCACTTCCTCTCCCTAATTAGCTACAGCAGTTTGTTTACACTGCTATCACAATTAGTAGTACATCATTCATCACTATCCCCCTCCCTCCGTTCTTAATTCCCATCTTTTAACTCTCCTTGCTACTAGTTATTTAAGCTATAAGTTTTGCCGTATTATAGCTATCTACTGTATTCGGGGCTACGGTATTAATCAATAAGATTGTATTAGTAATTAATAATTTTATTGGAATAATAAATAATAGAATTATAGTTATTTTACTTGTCATTATATTACTTATTATATAACTTAGAACGGAATTTCGCAAAATGTAGGAAACATTCGGACATTATTTTGCAGAATAGAAATAATTTTCATTTCACAACTTTTTATAAAAATCAATTACATTTTTTTATATTGGCTTTTTTTTTTATTAGCTTTTCCCTTTTTTTAAATTCTACTATATAAATATTAAGTAGTTTGGTAGTTTCAAATATTTATTTCCTCTTTGAATTTACATTGAACTAAAAATCAAATCTTTTGTTGGTTGGTTTTATTCTAATAAAGTCTTCAATCTATACATATAAAATGCTTTGTCCTGACGGTACAACGCACAGCCTAAACCGCTGATCGTAAAGACCTGAAACATGGAGGGTGTGTTCTTTGTTTGACCTGGACATCCGATAAGAAAGGATTTTCCGAAATTCTACCCCTTCGGGGTGAAAAAGGGGAGCAAAATTTGTATGGGCCAACGTGATTCCTTGGTCCAATCTACTTCAAAATTCTCATACACTTTTTTTAACAGAATTGATGGAAGACGTGTTTCGTATTTTAATGAAAATCATCCCCTAACGGGGTTAAAAAGGGATAGAAAGTTATTTTGGTGGTGATTTGCTTAGAAGTTGTTTAGTGCTTTTGATTAAAATTAAATTTCATTTTGACACATTTAGCGGGAATTGACTTGAGGGAAAGCTGGTTCTATCACGGCAAGTTGTATGTGGCATGCTCCAGAGTAAGCGCACAGAGTAGCTTGGTGAGTTTCTATCTCTATTCTAGCTCCCTAAGGAAAAACAAAAAATATTGTTTACAAAGAATTACTGCGGTAGGTGTGTGGTATTTGGATTTCGTTGTAAAAATATAATACCCCCGTGTAACTTTCACCAGATCAAAGGCCGATCTTCGTGTTCACGTAATATAACAAAATTTTATTTTATTTTCATGTTTATTTAACCTTTAAATCCCTACCCTATAATAAAGATTGTTATATTTTATAAGTATTCAAACATTTGAACATAATAATTTATATGTTATAACAAAATTAATAACGTAAAAAACCAATTAAAAATCCTATTCGAACCATTTTCGACTTCTACGCGGACGAAGTCGCGTGCAAAAGCTAGTCTAAAAAATAAATAAATAAAATAAAATACAAATATGAGTATTCAATTAGTGCACTAAAACGTAGCATTTACAATTGTGGGTGTATAAAAAACCAGATTTATATCTGAAATTAGAAACTGTGTGTATTCATTACTTAAAAACCCCAGCAGTTTCATTACTGTTAAATACCTCTATTGCCCTTGCAATCGTTATGATTTTTTCGATGTTGAAAAGGTTTTTTAGTATCATTTTAATAAATTGTTACAATTAGTGAAATTTTATATTTGGCACGAGCAACCGGTATTTATTTTAAATATACTTTAAAAAATAATTGTATGTGTTATAATTATTTTTACAAATAATCTTTTGAATATTTTTTTGTTTTTACGTCGATGGCGTACATGTATAATTAAGCAGTTTTTCCAATTTAGTAGCGATTGTTCTGTGGATTTGTTTCACGTCAAAGCAACTGCGGCCCGAACCGGAAATTAACAATACGACACCAAAATGATTAACTAAACCCAAGATCGCGGATTCGTAGCCCGGCAGGTGGCCCTAGGATTTTTTTAAGGGAGTAAAAAATCCTTGGTTATGCTGTCCTTCGAAGGGACGTTAAACGGCGGTTCCGAGGCTGTACGATGTCAGTTACTCGTTAAAAATCCCTATCTTAATTTAACCTCGATACGAGAAATTTAGAGCTCTCACTGTAGCATCCTGCTATGACTGATGGTAAAGTGACGTTAAATTAAAACAACAAAACAATCACTATGTTTGAATGTATGTATATGTATACACAGTAGATTTGTATGTCTTAAAAACATATTTTAAAGTGTTATAGCTATCTTATAAAGGGTCACCAGTGGTATAGTTAAAGATCCCTATAGTAATTATACCTGGGTAGCCAAAATTTAGAACAGTTACTGAACCATCGTCCGATTAGCCTTAGTATAAAGTGGCATTAAATGAATTAAACGGTATTTTATAAATCTAATTTATAATGTATATTTAAACGGTCATTTCCTCTAAACTATCAATGATGTAGTTGACTTGTAACATAAAACCCACAGAGCTATCAGGCGAAGCAATATACACCTCCGTACACATCCGGATTCATTTAGTGCCCAAACAAAAGTTCTTCGGACAACTCCAAAACCAAAAGTTTTGTGGAAAGGTGTCCATCCCTACCTGGCTATCTCGGAGCCTAAGTGCTCAGTCGTTCTTACGCCCACGACATCATTCAAGGGAATTGGGGTCGTAATAGCTGTGGTCACTTACAATTTAGGCAATGTTCAACGTCATAGAACACAGCTTGTATAATTCCTAGTACTAACCTTGTATTTTAGGTGACAATTGTCTACATTTACGTATAAAATTATATTCGATCTTTATCTGAAATAAAAAGAAAAACTTATTCCACTACTAACCAGATATCTCTGGGCAGTAGTGGAATAGGTTTTTATTGGTTTCTTGGTTTTGATAGTCTTGGGTTCAGTGCTTGGTATAGAACGGTAGTTGGTTAGATATGGCAAATATCATGCTCCAACGCCAGGTTTTTCCTACCAATTAACGGTAGTCACTTTTTAAAGGCTGGGTTAGGTTCACGAAGGGCCGTTAACAGAATGAATCATGTATCTGTCACTGCTCGATTTGAACCCGGCATCAACAGCTTAGTAATTCATTAACCCACATACTCATTACCCACGTGGTGATTAAGTGGTTAAGTCGAATTTCGTACAGGAAGAGTTAATTGGAATGTTCGTTGTTGCATGTTGGTCATTCTCGTTGTTTTTGGCTTAAAATGGAGTTGAAATTTTTTTTTTATTCCTCCAAGATTTATTTACAAATATAACAAATAGATGCAATGCTGCTATATAAACTAAAAGCCTTTTATTACCTTTCGGAAGAGTTTTAATAATAGCAATAACTCCATTTCAAGCCAATGCCTGACTTGCCCATTATGGACAACGAAATTAAACTGATGCTTCTTCACTAACTAAATTGTGTTAGTTAGTTACAAAAATAAACCTATTTTGAACAAAATTCCGCCGGGGCGGCATATATGTACGTTTAACATTTTGAATTTTTATTTGGTATATAATCCTGTTCCACTACAATTTATGAAGAATCTTCGCCTCAGTACATGGTAGAGACTCTACTGTTTCTTAGCAGACGGTAGTGCTGGAAGCTGGATTTGTCGGCATTACGTTCGATTGTCCAGCTCCTTCCCCTTCAATCCTTCAAGATTGGCGAATTCGGTTTCGAACCCGGGACCTACAGATCATTAATTCAGCGCACTACACACTGAGCTCCTTCGCTCTCCATATAAAGACAAAATATTATTATACATATATTTAGGGTTTTCCTGGTTCTCTTCTCCTCGGTATTAAAAGCTTCAACCATTCTTTTCTAACCTTCAGAAGAAAACATATCACAAGTTTTCTTAATTTTAGGCAATAAATACTAAAGTAACCTTCTCCTGAAGAAATCATTCAATACTAACTAGAGACTTATAATTGTTACAGAAGGCGAAGGAAGCGGTAAAGACGATGAAAGCCTCGGGAGCGGGGGCGAAGAACAACCCAAGTTCAGGAGGAACAGGACGACCTTCTCCCCGGATCAACTGGACGAACTCGAGAAGGAGTTCGACAAGAGTCACTACCCCTGCGTCTCCACGAGGGAAAGGTTGGCTGCCAAGACTTGTCTGTCCGAAGCCAGGGTTCAGGTGAGTCAAATATATTCTGTATTATATAACTAAATGCATTTCGGTATGTAATAGTTATAGTTGGGATAATAATAAAAAAGTAGTAAAAATGTGCAAAAATCAATCAATATAACGGATAACATCATATTTACTCGACCACGTGCATTGTGGAATAATTCTGTTAGTATCAACAAAATAAAAATATTTAAGTAATTACAATAAAAGAAAATTAAAAAAATGATATGTATGATACTTTTAATATTATGCTAAATAATTCATAACTTATCTTACGAATAAAATTATTCAACAGTTCAATCGATTACCTGAGGAGTTCAGGATCATAAGCGGATAACTCCGAAATATCCAAAATTAACACTTTCGCTCCTTGAGTTATGTAATTTTATGCTCCCGAAACTTTTAAACTTTTTAGTGTTGAATATACTTGCTTGAATGTGAATAAGCCAATTTTTGAAATTTTGGATTTATCCGCTTTTAAACCTGAACGGTGCAATTGTAGATGTACAAGAGATGTTGATGTTTAGTGTCACCTTTGTTTTAAATGATTCATATTAAAATTTTAAAGGAAAATACAATAGAAAACAAATAATAAATTTAAAATAAAGACTTATGTATATTTAATACCATACATGGGTCTGGAATACCATATACTTATTTGCTCAATTGAAATATTACAAAAAGATATTTATCTATATCCTGCATTTATAGACTAATACTAAATGATGTGGTTAGATACTGAAGATAAAATACTCATAGGTGTTATTTGATAGTATCCTAAAATTACTCGAAGTTACTACCAAGTTACTGTGCGGTAAGGGGACACTATGGACAAACAATAGCAGACACGGTCTGACGGACTTCCTTTGTCACAGCCACTGTTTTTGCGAATAAGCGATTCCTTACGGTCTTTACCGAAGAGTGAGCATGACTATATGCAGGATTCAATTACCATACACATCATACACCCATACACCATCACGCACCATATACATCATACACCTTACACCATTATACACCTTACACCATCATACACCATACACTGGAAATGTATCATAGTTATTAAATTTATTATTTATTTAAAAAAAATCTGGACCGTCATGGTATTCACTTGTGCAGATTCCATGTTTTTCAATTAAATCAGCTTAATTGTCAGTTTAAAATCTGAAAACCATATCCTTTCCGTTCTCTCCCTGGAATACAAAAAAAAAAAAAATATATATATATATATATATATATAAAAATACTGTTCATATTCAATGTTTCAATATTTTGAAGTATGGTATTGTAATATTGACGGATGGTTTTTACTTGTTAAATCATTAAATCCATTTTAAATGTTCATTAAATAACACAGCAACATATAATTAATGTAACTGCAACATATACAGTCTAGAAAAAATTTAGGTTTTTGCTTTTAAATTTCATTTTTCTTTTGAACTTTTTTAAAATAATTTCTTTTAGCTAAAATTAATTAAATTACAACTAATTGATTAAATTGTTCAGTTTTTTTGTATAATACAGCTCTATGAATCCTATATGTCATATAATTTTAAATCATACACAAACCACAAACAAATATTTGGAACTTTTCCATTCTTTTAGTCTGTTCAAGTCTCCTCTTTAAGGGGCCGAAGGATACTTAGAACGAATGTCATTATTTTATTTTATTTTTTAAAGAGTTCAAAAGTTATTGAGAATAACCCTTTAGTGTTTATCAAAATGATAAAAAATTACAAGCAGCCATCGGCATCGAACCTTTGGGTTCGCTAAGCATTTTATTCGATTCTGTAAAGATTAATGATATTGATTACGGTTACCTCGTTCACTTTTATTACAGACAATGCCTTCTTGAATAGAAACAACAACTTAACCAGTTTCCGTTCTTGTATATTTCGGGAAACTACTCCGTAGAACGACTATAAAGCTTGTATTTATATCCAGACAGCAGTTTAGAACAGTGGAGAGCGCAATCGAACCCACGCGTCCGACGACTGGCTGGTCCGATGAAGACATAACCGTAGCGCACGGTGTTGTTGTCGGCTCTCGGGTAGAATAATCGACACCTTGGTCTTATTGTGAACCCGTTCCTATAATGGCGGTTTAAACTGTTATTTATATCGTTAAGTAGCAGTTGTTGGAGCGAGGCCATATTTCACAGGTAGCGGATACGCCCACGTGTTCTCCAGTCCCTGTTATAATTCTCCAGCAGGACTTGGGAATAAAAATGCACACGCTGACGGAGTTAAATGGAGACATTGCCCGCCGACTGACAAATGGAAATTCCTTGTATCGGAGGTGCATTATCGGATAGCAGAGCCACTGAAGAGTCTCTCAGCTCTCAATAAGATCCTCTCTCATCCGCGCTCTCATGTCCTCCTCCTTATCTCTCCTCCTTCTCTCTTATATATGTATATATATTATGGCCCGCCTTCGGACTACTTCGAAGCTCAACAACGGGTCCCACTCAACGTACCTCGTGTTACCATAAAGTACCAGACGACTTTGGATAAGTTAAGTCGTCATTGAGTTCGGTCCCTTAAGCGACCTGCTTTTTTTTTTTTTACTCAGACACGTAACAAGAACGCATCCGATCAAAAAGGATGAAGAACAAGAGCTAAACCTAAACGGGGAATAATGTTAACGCCTACACTTTTATGCGTATTAACTTTATGCAAACTTTTAAATATTATATTTTTATGATATCATGCAATTTTAAATACTACTTCACACTCCCTTTACTACTTCATTCTAAGATTATTTTATTTTTCAAGAAAATGCCTTTTTTGATAAAATGGAATGGTTCCAAATATATATCGTTGGGTTAAACGCGAACTAAAAGTTTATTGATGGATTGAATTGGTCAGGGGGTGCAGTCAGAGATAACAAAAAACAATTGAAACTTTTTTTTTAATTTTGCCAACGTTTCGGCCTACGCTGTAGGCCATCATCAGTGCTAATATGCCTGGTTTGCGGTGACTCTTAAAAAAAAAGGTGTATTACATTTTTCAGTTATCCCTCAAAATTATTTTTATTTAAAAAAACGATGATAAAAAATATATTTATATTTATATTACAATTATCGGCTTTGCACAGGTATGTTTTTGTCTGTCGTAAAATCGCATTAGTTGATAAGGATAAATACTGTATTCGTCTAAATAGCTTTCCAATATTCCAGTCTTTGTACATAACCAATATTTTAGAAGATGTAATGGGTATAATAAGCTATACTTAAAAGATAGTAGTATATGGTATCACTGACTTTTTTGTAGATCTATAAAAGAGGAATATGCCACCATGCAATGTTTCCTTATATCTCAAATGGATTATATACCTAAATCTTCCTCGTGAATCACTCTATCTAGTGATGAAAACTGCATGAATATCTGTGCAGTAGTTTTTGAGTTTATCGCGAACAGACAAACAGACGCGGGTGAGGACTTCGTTTCATAATATGTATAGATATTTAAATTTTATTCCGATCAAACTTTATAAAAATATATAAATATATCTTCAAAAAATTTTATATTTGAATTTTTGAGTAACATATATTAACTATTTACGTAGTATTTTTTTCTATACCATTAATTTGAGATGCATTATCATATCTGCATTTATTAACGATTAAAAAAAATTATTTTCTAGCATTTGAGAAACATAATCCCTGGCAATCTTCTAATCATATAGTAATTATAGGAGACTTTATTGCGTTCTATCTTTATGAGGTGTTTTTATTCTAACCAGTAATATCGCTTTTATTTGTATTTTTAAATAAGTAGTTGAAATGACTTGAAGTAACAAAGCATTATTGCATATTTGACGATTATAGGGTATTCTAATCATCCTCTTATTATTGGGTTATCCGGAAAATTATGCAGAATTTTATGTTTTCTTTAAAACACTTTCAAATAGTAAACTGATTATAATATTTATAAGATATCAAGGGTTAATTTCCGCATAATTTTATTCTACGGGTTCAAACTCGCCGGAACAAGGTCCAAAAATATCAACGAAATCTGTAAAGGACCAGACATTGTCTGTTTATATAATTACAGATAAATACATTCTTCTATTTTTAAGTATGTACATTGTTATGTTATCATTGTGAAAAATAACCCTATCCTTTTGTTCTGCAGGTCTGGTTCTCGAATCGGCGCGCTAAGTGGAGGCGGCACCAACGGATGAACGCCCTGAAGTCGCAGGCGGCCGGAGGCAATGGCGGCGACTGGAGAACCATGGGTGGAGAGAACTCGGCCTTCAAGGCTCCGGACAGGATGTCCGACACCTCGGAGGAGATCAACGTGACCGACTCCGAAGAAGAGTCACGTCAGGGCTCGGAAGCCGCGGTACCTCTACATCGCCATTCCCCGCCCCAGCCGCAAGAGCAAGAGCTTCCACGGCTGGCACCTCCAGCGGATCTCAGGGCATCCATCGAGAGCTGGAGGGAATCTGCCCTGAGGGCGGAGCCGCTACAGCTTACCAAGTACGACAGGGATCGTGCCCTCTGAGTGGGTTGAGATCTTCCTGTCTACGTCTCGCGCCATCAACAGGCTCTGAAAACGTTGATTCTTTTGTAAATAATTCAATGCCTTGTTTAGAAATGAACTATAAAATATGGATAATACTAATAAATATCGACTTTATCCTTTAATAAGTTTCAAGTCAGTGTTGCGATTTAAGTAAGATGTGATAAAACAAATTTTACTAGTTTTGTTCAACTGCGCAGGCGCGTCTTTAGATAACATCTGACATAAATGACATTCGTTGTTACTCTTGCCTCGGTTTACGCTCTTGGCAGTTCCATTCCTAAGCATATAACATCAATATTATTTGGTTAAATAATTTTTAAATCGACTTTAATGATAGAACGTACAACGCTCTTACCGAAAGATCCCAACTCCTGCTTTTAAGGACGTGAGTTTTTGTTGTATAGATGATTTTTCTGTTCTTTTGGTTGGATGGTCAATACAACCACAAAAACAAAGAAATAAAAAAATTCCTATATAGAATTTTTATAATTCTAATTTTAATTGCTCTATCATAATATTAAAATAAAAAGAACCTTTTCATAAGAAGTTTGTATACACGTTCTGTCATTAACAATCTATATTCTGAATAATTAAAACTAACTTGTTAATTAAAACGTTTTTCTTTAGAAAATTTATTTTGTTTCAAAAATATTGAATTTTTTTTCTTCATAACAACAATAAGCCTATTTTAATCACATTAATGTTTATAATAATAATAATAATAATAAATCAATTAACTAAGAAGTTCCATCGTTACATTCATCCAAATAAGTTCAAGGAAAAGAACATTTTTATTGAGGTTGACTTTCTGAAAAAAAATCTGATTTAATTTCCTAATTCAACCATTGAATAATTCCTTTCAATAATATTTTTACTTTAATGTTTTATCTTTTGTTAAAATAATATTAACCAATAAAATATTTGAAAGTTTTGTTAGAGTATAAATTTAGCCTTAATGTACATTCCGTCCATACTTAATGTATATTTATAATTTATATTGCGTTCTTGTGATCCTCTAGATTTTATAATTATTATTTGTAAAAAATAAATTAAAAAAAAATCTATAATTGGTGCTATCTATTGTATATACAATTATAAGTTTCATAGCAATCAAACCAAAGTACATAAAACTCTGGCGTTGTTTTAAACATTCCATTATGTAATGTAAATTTTAGTGTATATGTATTTATTTTATAATTAATTAATTAAATGTATAGCGAATATATTTCTTGTCGTTTTCGTATTATGAGAAAAATAAATTTGTGTTATTTCTTCTTTTTGTAAGTATCTTATATGTATTTAGGTCTTAGAAAAATAAAATTTGAATAAAAAATTAAAAATAATTTTAGAAAAAAAATAAAATTCTGAATGAATGGGTGGGTTTTGGGTGTTACACATTTCATGGGGAGTGGGAATTTTCTTTTAGACTTCAATTTAGAATTCTTGTTTTTTATTTGTTATCAATTGATTGAGTAATGAGTAATCAATCAACAATAACATTTTGTAGAATCATTTTACATACGTTGTGATCTATATTATGTACACATCAGGTACATAAGTCGTTAATGTTCTTTAGTCCAAAACTATATGTGTATGTGTATGTTAACTAGTAAATAAATAAGCTTTATTTATTGATCGCTGTTATTTGTTTGTAAGTATGCTTGAATGTATGTTATGTATTCTGTACTAAACACTGGGTATATATATGTATGTTATCTATGTAAATAGGAGTCTTTATAATATTAATTGTACAGTCAGTGTAATGTGACTACACTTATAAATTGCAATGTACACTAAAAACATATGTACACGGAATATGGTTTTAATAATTATATTGTATTATATTCGTCTGGTTTACGATACAATTGGATGTAATTCGTTGTACATATTTGTCCTTCACGATTTGAGTGTAGTCTAACTCTATCTCATTAAATGATGTAATTTATTTTTTATCGTTGCAAATAAAATGTATGTATTATTTTCTATAAATACTGTTGAATATTTTATTCACCTTCTATTAATTTCCCATTTCCTATAATTAATAACAAGATGAAGAAATTTATTTATTGGAATATTGTTACGGGCTACTGGGTGTAAAATGGACTAAACTATTACTTAATTCAAGAATCTAATATTTATTAACAAATTAACAAGAATACAATGAGATTATTTAAAACAGTTAAATTATTAAACTAATATCAATATACAATAATAATATTCTACTAAATGTTATCTAATTTCTAAGATAATATACAAATAATATAAGATATTGTTTATACTAAGTAACTAAACTATTTATATAAATTTGTACAAATACAATAATATTACACTATAGTTTACAATTACAAATTAACACTTACAGTTCGCTAACTAAAGTCCACCGACCGTAAGACTCTTCAAATATGACAAACTGCCACACAGTTTATTACACTTATTACACGGTCACTAATTGTCACTGTTGCTCACTAAGCACTTATTACAGACTGATACTAATACTAACTAACTCACACACACTGCCACTAGTTAACGACTGCTACTCACTGGCTTATTACAGACTCGTCTTATTACTACTGCGCCGGCCGAACCGCTGGCCTTTTATATAGGCAAGGTAGGTCGTGGTGGGGCATTACTCGGAACACGGACGAGGACCACCTAGACCGATCTAGAAGGTTCCACGCCATTCTATAATCCCTTCCGCTTAATCCCATTGTTTGCCTAATCCGCTCTAGGCAGATCAGAAGCCGGTCCTACTTTCCGCTCTGACCGTAACACTGCCCCCTCCTTAAAAGTGCTCTGCCCCAGAGCATAGTCCGGAGAAATCGGGCGGTCATGAGCTTCCCTCGATGGAGACGCATTTCCTTTCCAGGGGTTGAACGTGCACACCAATATGGCGACTCCAGAGTTGGCGAATATCTGTTCAAGCATGTTCCTGACAACCTTCCACTCCAGGCCGTCATATCCACAGCCCAACTTAGGGATCGCGAGCTTGGTGACACGCAGTCTCAGAAGCTTACTCCGCAGGTCGTCGAGGCTTCGCCGCAGTGCGTCATATGTGGGCTTCTGATCAGTAGCACACTTGGTAACTAAGTAGAACAGGTGTCGTCCTTCGTGCGTATGGTGGAGTGCTTTCCCGACGCGTGGTCCTTGGCGTTCCAGTTCCTCAGTTCCAGCAAACTTCTTCCTGAAGACCGTTGCAATCCCTCGGGAAGTCCTCAGATCTTCGGCTACACAATGGGCCAGAGAATAGTCCGCGGGTAACGAGAAGATATCTCTGTAGACTGTCTGAGTTACTTTACGGGAACCTGGTACCTTAGGGTGTCTAACTGAAACCTTAGTGGTCTTCACGTTGTCGAGGTACCTGACTTGCTGGTCTTCTGTCGGGCTATGGTCTCCTTTGTAAGGGGCCAGTCTATTAAAATGGACTACCCTAGGTTTTCCTTTTGGCTGCTTTCTGATCCTATAGATGACGTCGTTTATCCTATTGATGATCTCAAACGGGCCATCCCAGGAGTTCTGAAGTTTAGGTGAGTAGCCTCGCCTTCTTCGAGGATCATGTAGCCAGACCAAATCTCCAGGTTGGAATCCACCTTTCTCTGCCCTGATGTCGTAACGCTCCTTCATTCTGTCACTGGCTCCCTGGATGTTTGCACGAACCTTTTCGTGGATATTATCCATCCGCTTCCGTAGATTCGTGACGTATTCCTCTCCGTTAACTTCCTCGTCTGGCTTGAACCCGAATTTCAGATCACAAGGCAAGCGAAGTTCTCGGCCGAAGACCACATTTGCGGGGGTCTGCCCCGTTGCTTCATGGACTGAACTCCGGTAGGCTAACAAGAACAAGTGAAGATACTGGTCCCAGTCTCGCTGATGCTCGGAGACCACTTTAGACAAATATCGACCCATTGTCCTGTTCATGCGCTCCACCATGCCATCCGATTGAGGGTGAAGAGGTGTCGTCCTGGTTTTCCGTATTCCCAGTGCTTCGCACATCCCGGAGAAGACTGCAGACTCAAAGTTTCTTCCCTGGTCAGCGTGAAGTTCCATGGGTACTCCAAACCGGCTGACGAGCTGCTTCACAAGTACGTCTGCAACCGTGACTGCCTCTTGATTCGGAAGGGCATACGCTTCCACCCACTTAGAAAAGTAGTCCATGGCCACGAGAATATATCGGTTGCCTTCGTCCGTCACAGGGAAAGGGCCAGCGATGTCGATTGCTATCCTCTCGAACGGTGCTCCCACGTTGTACTTCTTCATAGGGGCCTTCTTTCTTCTTGTTGGTCCGTTAGAAGCCGCACAAGTCGCACAACGCCTGCACCAGTCCAACACATCGTCCTTAAGGTTTGCCCAGTAAAAGCGTTCACGAACTTTTTCCAATGTACGGTGAACTCCAAGATGGCCGCCAGTTACACCGTCATGTAGTTCCCTAAGCACTTCGGGCACTTTATTCCTTGGAACGATGAGCTGTAGCCTGCGCTGATCTCCTTCCGCGTTCTCCAATGCCCGTTTCAGCAGCCCGTTGTCCACTAAAATGGAGTTCCATTGGGCCCAGTACGTTTTTACATTCTTCGACATTGGAGCAACATCCTGCCAGGCCGGTCTTCCTCGCCCTGATATTTTCCATTCCTTTATTTGTTTTAAGTCCGGGTCCTCGTCCTGTTCCTTTGACACCTCTGCATCTTGCCAACTGTCGATGACAACTGTAGTCCTCAATACCGCTGCCTGCTTCTCTTCTTGTCGAGAACAATGCTTGCAGCCTTCTTCACAAGGTCTTCTTGACAGTCCATCCGCATTTCTGTGACTTGTCCCAGAACGATGAGCAGATTCAAAGTCATACTCTTGAAGGCGCTCGATCCACCTCGCCACTTGTCCCTCTGGTGACTTAAATCTCAGCAGCCACATTAGAGCCGCGTGGTCCGTTCTCAGGAGGAACCTTCGTCCGTATAGGTATTTATGAAAATGCTCTATGGACTTTACTACTGCCAGAAGCTCCTTCCTCGTGACACAGTAGTTGCGTTCCGGAGCTGAGAGTGCTTTGCTGAAATATCCAATCACCCTCTCTTCTCCGTCTTGGACCTGAGAGAGGACGCTTCCAATAGCGATGTTGCTGGCATCTGTGTCAAGTATGAACTTGCCCTCGGGGCGTGGATAGCTCAGAATAGGAGCACTAATCAATTTGCTCTTCAGCTCCTCGAAGGATGCCTGACACTCGTGATCCCAATGGAAAGTCCTTTTCTCCTCGGTAAGTCTGGTAAGAGGTTTTGCGATGTTAGCGAATCCTTTCACGTACCTCCGGTAATAGGTGCAGAGCCCGAGAAAACTTCTCACCTGGTGCTTATCTCGAGGTACTGGCCAGTTGGTGATCGCTGCTATCTTCTCTGGGTCAACAGCAACTCCGTTGTCTGACACAATATGCCCCAGGTAGTTGACTTGCCTTCGGAAGAGATTACACTTCTTCGGGTTCAACTTTAGGTTTGCTGCACGCAGTCGTTCGAAGACCTTCTCCAGATTCTTCAGATGGTGAGCGAAGGACTTTCCCAGCACAATAATGTCGTCTAGGTATACCAGGCATACCTCCCAAGAGAGACCTCTTAACACGTTTTCCATCAGCCTCTCGAATGTGGCAGGAGCATTGCAAAGCCCGAATGGCATTACTGTAAACTGCCAGAGCCCAGTGCCAATTGAAAACGCCGTCTTCTCTTTATCCTCAGGTGCCAATCCAACCTGCCAATATCCACTGCGGAGATCCAAAGTAGAGAAGAGTTTACACCCCTCTAGGGTGTCCAGCGTATCGTCAATCCTGGGAAGCGGATAGCTGTCCTTCTTGGTGACATTGTTCAGAAGACGGTAGTCTACGCAGAACCTCGTTGTGCCGTCTTTCTTCTTCACCAATACAACAGGAGACATCCAGGGGCTACTCGAAGGCTCAATGACACTGTCAGCCGCCATCTCCTTTATAATCTCCTCGGCGTCCTCCCGTTTGGCTAACGGCAGCCTCCGCGGAACCTGTCGGATGGGCTTCGCATCCCCAGTGTCAATCTTGTGCTGGACGATATCCGTTCTGCCCCGTGGTCCTGGTCCGATCTCGAAGACGTCATGCCATCGGATAATCATATTCTTCACTTCCTCGCTCTGTTCGGGCGAAAGGTCGCGACATGATTCGTCCAAAAATCCTTTAAGTTCCTCTGGGAGTCCTCGAAGCTCGGTGGGATGACGTTGCAGCTGACGAACCACTGAGGTAGCGGTGGTACACTCCCCGACTGGTGTTCCTTTCTTCAGCGTTACCGGGAAGCTGTTCAGGTTCATTAGCCGAATTGGAGTGGTGGGTCCGATCTTGATGAGAGACCTAGCAACCAGTACGCCTCGTCCAACCTCTTGTTCTTCGTCCCTTCCAGGTTCGAGTAGTGCACATTGACCCGCGGGTAGATGCCCTTCGACCGTCCCATGCGTCACGATTTGGCTCCGTGCTGGTAAAGCGGTGTCTTCTGGTAGCAGCACTCGAGCGCAGAAGTCCTTTTCCTGCCGAAGTATGACTTCCTCGTCTCCTAGCGTCATCACACCTCTCGACATATCCAGCTTGATCCCGTATGTGATCATAAAGTCCATACCCAGTATGACGTCCTCATCTATATCTGCCACGAGAGCGAGGTGCTTCAGATGTTGGCCCCCGATGTGGAAGGTGGCATCTGTCTCCCCGTAGACCTTGGCTGGCTGTCCCGTTGCAGTCCGTAATGCCCAAGTGGTCGGTATGATCTTCTCAGCTGGAAGTGTCTTCGAGTTCAAGATCGTCATGCTCGCTCCGGTATCCACTAGAAGACTTCGCAGCTGCCCGTTCACCATCCCATCAACGTAGAAACTGTTCTTTCTGCTTCCTATCGACGCAACTCTGATGGTCTTCCTGGGGGCTTTGACGTTACGGGTTGGACATTTGCTTCTAGGATGTCCAAGCTGGCCGCAGCCCCAACAGCGTATCTCCTTCTTATGGGTCCTGAGAGCATCCAACACTTTCGTCACAATGTCTTCGATGCTAGAGACCACATTAGGTTCCGCTTCTGCTGCTCGAACTCGCGCATGGCCCCGTACAGACTGTCTAACAGCTTCAAACTCCATGGCCTGAGATAATGCGTCTCCCAACGTTTTCGGGCGGGCGAGCTTCACTGCTTGTTGTGTCTCTGGGTCCCGAAGTCCATCCAGGAATTTGTCGACAGCCAAACTCTCGTAGACATAGTCGGTGACCGATGGGTAGGCGTTCCTCACCAGCCGGGCAATATCCGCTTCAAATTCCTGCAGCGTCTCGTTGTCCTTCTGGACCCTGTTTCTTAGCTGTGAGCGATATAGCTGGTCCATGTGGCGGTGGCCGAAACGCATCTCCAGCCTTCTAATCAGCTTCCCGTAGTTAGACCGCTCCGACATGGGCATTCCCTGCAGCACTCTCAAGGCGTCTCCACGCAAGGCCAGGCACAACGCTGAAGCTTGGGTCTCCTGTGACCACCCGTGGATCGAAGCCGCTGTCTCGAAGAGAGTCATGTAGTCCTCCCACGGCGTCTTTCCGTCGAATACTGGAATGGTGTTGTGAGCTGGTGGCGTCCCATTATTGGTGGGCAGAATGGTTTTATGAAGACTGGCCTCGGGGAAACGGTCGGTGTTGTTCGTCGGTGGGTTGCTCATAAGTCCCTCTATAGCTTCCACTCTTTGCCTAAGTTTGCTTTCAATTGAATTCAATTTTTCTCCTAACCTAGATTCTACATCAGCTACTTTATTATCTACATTTTCCATTAACTTAGTTTCTAATGTGCCTAATTTAGACTCTAGCCTATTTTCTACATTGCCTAGTTCATTTTTAACACTGCTTAATTCATTACCTAGTTCATTTTTAACACTGCTTAATTCATTACCTAGTTCATTTTTAACACTGCTTAATTCATTACCTAGTTCATTTTTAACACTGCTTAATTCATTACCTAGCTTATTTTCTACATTGCCTAATTCACTTTTAACACTGCTTAATTCATTTTTAAAAGTTGCAGACAACTTGCTTAAATCAGTTTCAAACAGAACGTCCTCTGGATTTTCCCCTAATTCTACAAAAAATTGACGCAAGCGATGTTGCAGTACACTTTTATTTCCGGAAGAATCCAGATCACGTTCTTCTAATTCCCGTTTTAAATCCGCAACTTTTAAATCCATCAATTTAAGACTTTGAGAAGCCATTTTTCAAACAGTAGCCCAATTATTACAAAATAAAATAACAATTACACAAGATCCCACTTCTGACACCAATTTGTTACGGGCTACTGGGTGTAAAATGGACTAAACTATTACTTAATTCAAGAATCTAATATTTATTAACAAATTAACAAGAATACAATGAGATTATTTAAAACAGTTAAATTATTAAACTAATATCAATATACAATAATAATATTCTACTAAATGTTATCTAATTTCTAAGATAATATACAAATAATATAAGATATTGTTTATACTAAGTAACTAAACTATTTATATAAATTTGTACAAATACAATAATATTACACTATAGTTTACAATTACAAATTAACACTTACAGTTCGCTAACTAAAGTCCACCGACCGTAAGACTCTTCAAATATGACAAACTGCCACACAGTTTATTACACTTATTACACGGTCACTAATTGTCACTGTTGCTCACTAAGCACTTATTACAGACTGATACTAATACTAACTAACTCACACACACTGCCACTAGTTAACGACTGCTACTCACTGGCTTATTACAGACTCGTCTTATTACTACTGCGCCGGCCGAACCGCTGGCCTTTTATATAGGCAAGGTAGGTCGTGGTGGGGCATTACTCGGAACACGGACGAGGACCACCTAGACCGATCTAGAAGGTTCCACGCCATTCTATAATCCCTTCCGCTTAATCCCATTGTTTGCCTAATCCGCTCTAGGCAGATCAGAAGCCGGTCCTACTTTCCGCTCTGACCGTAACAATATAAATCTTTATTAAACTTGTACTGCAAGTAAATAATAGGGTGTATAAAAAAAAATATGACTGTTCTATCAAATTCCAGAGTTTAAAATATTCCAGAGTCTGTAAATATTTTAATGCTATTTATTATTTACCTACACTAATCAGCCCTTTAGAGCATTCTCTAAGATTGTTTAAGAACACTGGGCTTCTTCAAAAAAAGCATCAGTTTAGTTATTTTTTTCAAAGAAGATACATGACATTGTCCTCCGAAATTCTCGTAATTTTAAGACATTACTGGAAATAAAATTTCACAGCCACTGAAGCAACTCGTGAAGTTATTAAATATGAAGGGGGAGATGTCCTAGACCAGCGCACTCCGTGGCGTTGATGTGAAAAATTTAGCAGTGGAGATACGACGTTGGAAAGAAAGAAGGGCTCCGGGCGACCATTAATGAATATTGATGAGGTTCTGAGGTTTCTCTGTTGAGTCAAATCCGTCCACAAGTACTCACAAACTTTCCAGAGAGTATGGTGTGTCGAAAGATACTTTTAGTCACCATTATTTACAGACTTTTGAACTCTGGAATTTGATAAAACGGTCATTTTTCTTTATACACCCTATTAGAATGAATGATAGATACATAATGACATGAGGCAGCAGCTAGTAGAGTAACTATCCAATGGTAGTACTCAAATAACAAATTCAGCTTCACGTACATCTTCTTTTCAGAGGCATCGGAGGATTATTAGGAATTGAAGAGGACATTTTGAAATATGTGGGTTTTAGTGGGAATAAAGGTTGGCATGAAAGAATTGATATCGGTTTCGGGCCAAATCAGCAACAAATGGGACGTTAAAGTCACTATGGATGACTTTATTCCTAACAAAGTAAGAAGCGTTGAGGATTTTACGAAAGATTTTGGATATTTAAGATTGGATGCGTTAGTGGAGCGCCGAGGTTTACTCCGGAAGTCCAAATAGTTCTTATAATAGTCATGTACATTAGTATTTTGTAATAAAATGGGAGCTTAGAGCCTTTGAAATGTTGCAGTAGCCTCAAATAAAAATGTAATTTGAACTTGTGCCTACGTTTCTACATTCATTCCGTACATTACAGAAAGTGGTTAACTACAGACATTTTTACTTCATGTAACATCCAGTTGTGGAATTCTCTTATTGGTAACAAGATCATTGGAAGGTTTTAATAGATTTATATTAAAAATATCTTTTCTCTTTTCAAGAGTAATATTAAAATTGTAAATGAATATATCTGCAGCAC
Organism: Troilus luridus; assembly: GCA_964056705.1. Taxonomy (NCBI): domain Eukaryota; kingdom Metazoa; phylum Arthropoda; class Insecta; order Hemiptera; family Pentatomidae; genus Troilus; species Troilus luridus. Next base: position 111,487,704 of record OZ057414.1, on the reverse strand, counting down.
CGGTGGATAACCTGTAGCGACAGCAGGCGATAAATATGTGCATAGTGCATTAGAATGACATAATTAAAATTATTTTGAAAAACTATTATTATGATCATATAGGAGAAACTAGATATTTGTTCCGAAATATTTTCCAATGAAATTATTTTAAAGTAGTCCCTTTATAGAGATATTTCTTTGTGAAAAAAATACAAAAAAAAAAAAATCATTAAAATATATCTTAATACTTCATTAAACGTTATACGCCTATGCCTTCTGATAAAAAAGAGAATGTTATATACTTGTGTTTATTTTGATAAGGCTTAAGGTTACGATTTATTAAGGAACATAAATACTACCTCAGACGATTCCCGCTCATAATCTATCGAACAAAAAAAAATGTATTTTTTTAACAAGCTAACATAGTTAGCATCTATAAGCCATAGTTAGTGCTTAAAATTTAATATAAAGCTAAATATTATATAAAGAAAAGCGATGTATATACCATTTAAGAAAAAAAAAGAAATTCTGAAGTCGTATTTTGAAAAGGGATTAAAGTTTCAATTTATAATGGTACTTAAAACACCATCTTTATCAATTCCCTCTCACGATACATCGATTGCAAAAATTATGTAAGTATCAAATATTGTAAAATTTTATCTCGCCACTTCTTTGACAATTTTTAAAGTCCTAAAATTATATATAAAACAAAGCACCTTAAAGAAAGGAGGAATTAATCATGAAGCTTAAATAGTGTTTTTATATCTATGAAATTTAAAATAGTTATTTAACAGATATAAGTTCTGAAGCATCAGTATTAATATTTAATAAAAGGTGTTGAAATTTGAATTGATATGAATTGTTGATTTGTGATATTGTGCAAATTTTTAATTCAAGATCAATAATTTTGTTATTGACAATCAGATCATTGGAATAAAAGGCTTCACATCAGGATCTGAAAAGCTATAAATATAGAGTATAGACGATATAAATATAATATAATATTAAATATAAATATAACAAAGTATAGACAACTATTCCATTAACAAGAATGTAACAAGATGGAAAGCATGGAAGTACAGTCGATGACAAATATTAAAATTATTTCAGAAATGTTTAATAAATTCGAAAAGGATTTATAGGCATCTTTGTTCGATTCGCTTGATAAGTAAAGCCATTTAGTTTACAGTTAAAAGTACATATTCATATTTTGAAAACAGCTATTTATAAACCCCTTGTTTTGGTTGGTATTGTGTTTCTACAGATCTTGAGACACTCTCGATCCATATAGATATCACAATAGGAATATGTATTCTTTATAAATTGTATTACAAATTGAATACTAAAACATATTGTAGTAAAAATTATTTGTTATTGATATATCTTGTTTGTAAATTATTCATTAAGTATAGTATATTACAATAAATTAGTTTACCACCATATATTTATGTAAAATGAATACAAATAAATATCATCCATTTAGCTAAAATAGGAACCTGCCATATGCAGAAAATATTAATACCTAAAAGTTCAGACATATTGTTAAAATTCCTCATTTGTTTGGCAAGAGATATAAAAAAATAGGTAGTATATTGTTTGATCTTGTAAATTATAGGGAAAATTGCATAAATATATGGCGGTTTATCGTGGACTTTCATCATCGATAAGTGTTAACGGTTTCACATGTTCAGTGAATATTATACAGTCTATTCGCAATCCGTCATTTAATATAATCCATTAGACGAAATATATCATCACCTGTACAGTTATAACTGTCATAAATGGCAATAAGACAACAAGACTAAGGCAGTTGGTGAAAGGAATCTAAGGATTGCGATCGGGATGTGACGCAACAGCGGATACTATTCTGTTTCACAAGCTTCCATCAAACATCAAGAAAATGGCATACGCTCTGTTGCAATAAATTAAGAGGTTTTTGTTCGTTGGTTTGTTATAGGAGCCTATGGGGTTAACAAAAAAAAAACCTTTGACTCTTAAACCCTTGAAAGTTCCAGGTTTCAGCACACATTGTATGGAAGTAATGGCTTATGAAAAATTGGTGAGCATTCACAGACATATAGTCGATTCATATCCAAAGTATCGAAAGTAAAAAACTCCACTTTCCATGAGAGTGAAAAACTTTTGCAAATAGTGTCCATAATCAGTTCACATTCTATGTCTTGCGTTTACATCGGCGATGCGATAAGTCATTGTGCTTGGTAAACATATTACATGTCATTGTATTCTATAGAATCTATGAAAAGCATAATTATTTTTAAAGTTACTATACATATAATTACTTTAAATAAACCACATACTTATACCATTCCATCAACTTTCAATTCTCTCATACGTCTACAATCGGCTACATTTCGAATCCTCGGTCCGATTCCAAGAAGATTGCTACGATCAAGAATCTCTTTTTTGCGATCCCTATACTCATTCTCATAGAACCAAAACATTCGAACATTCCTTTCCCTCCGCTATATATGTGTTCCAATCTCAACCGTCAGATTAATCCTCAAAACCACTGATGGGCAAGATTGGTGCCCATAAAGTGGGTAAAAATGTAGGAGATATGTGTGTATTCGATTAGTTAAATCCTCAAATGGTAAGATCTGACCTTGTTGGAACACTTAGACTAAACTCAAATGCACCACAAACCAGCCAAGAATCAGTTAAAGTATGACTAATATAAGTATAAATAAAAATCTATTTATTATGATAGATCAGTTCAACTTCTTGTTCAATCCACCGCTAGGGGCATTTTATTTACTAAGTGTTAACGCTATTCTTTTTATTTTACCCGATTCAAATCCGCCTGTGATAGATAACTTATTTAATCTGTAAATAGCTACGGGACCCGGTGGGGTTTGGAGACCCTACTTGGGCTCACTCAGCCTCTATGAAGTGGGTACCCTACTAACTGCACAACTGTTGTCCTAGAAACAGTACAGACTCTACCATGTACTGAACCCAGGATCCTTCATGGATTGTAGTGGTACAGGTACAGGTTATTGTAAAAAGAGTTAAGCTCTTCAGAACATTGTGAAATGTAAAACTGTCCTGCTGTTAAAGTTAAACACCATACGTCTCCGTGATATCTACAGATTCTCCTTTGAATGAAAATAAAATGGTCCATGAAGGTAAAAAATTATTTATATATTCGAAAAGTGATAACCTGATCCAAATTAGTTTTTGGAATGTCAGTCGTTGGCTGACCCATCTTCATTGTGTAATATATCCTTAATATGAATAGAAAAATTCTCACGGTTACTGATATCAGATTTTTTGTTTTGTTTTTTTCGATGAAACACCAAATCGAAAAGGTAATTTAAATGTGAATGATATAATACAGTAGCACCAAGCAGTAAAAACTGAACTTGAAAAAACTCAAAACAAAAAATTAAAGGGAGATTTTCCTATTCCCTCAAGAGAAGAGTGAGATAGAGACAGACTGAGTGCGTGTGTGTGTGTGTGCGTGTGTGAGAGAGAGAGAGAGAGAGAGAGAGAGAGAAAGAGAGAGAGAGAGAGAGAGAGAGAGAGAGAGAGAGAGAGAGAGAGTGAGAGAGAGTGATAGTGAGTGAGGAGTGTGAGACGATTTAATCGACGCGAGTTGAGGTTCGGCGGAGATTTCTGATAAGGTCGGCGTGAAATTTCATCGCGTAAAAACTGAGGCCTAATATATTCCAGGAGCTCGTACGGTAGTGGTTTTCGGTCTTTTATAATTATTTATACCTGACTTTTTCCCTTTTTTTCTTTTTATTTTTTTTTCTTCTTCTATCTTCTTTATTTTTTCGTCCCCCCTTCCACCCGTACGTCCCATCGCCCTGGCAGGCAGCGTCGTACTCCGTCAGCGTTAAAGTCGCCTGATGTCATCAATGTTATTGTCTCGGAACGGACTATTTCGGAAGCCCTTTTATGTTTCCACGCCGTTTAGGTCTCGAAGTATATTTGATTAAATATAAAAAGATAAACATAGGAATAAGATTAAACTAAAAAAAAAAGATTAGGAATAAATATTTCTCGTAGAGAAAGATTATATTAGTGAAAACAACTCTGATGCCCAATATAATTTTTTTATGTTTTTTCTACTACTGGCTCTATAATTGTATTTTATCTTAATTTAATTTAATTTAGGGAGCGGGGTGGCTCAGTGGTAGAGCGCTGAGTTGCCGTGCCGAAGACAGACTATTATTTAAACTTTTAGCGGTCAGAGATGGATCTTATAGGATCTAGGACTCCCCTTAGGCTCATTCAGTCACCATAAGGTTGTTACCCTTAACTGGAGCATAAACCTGGCGGATGAGTGTAATCATAGCCAAGTCTCCTTGCAAAATCTTTTACTTAGAAACAATTCCTTACCATGTACTGAACTCATGTTTCATGTACTTTTCACAGGTTGATGTTGGATTGGTCCTTTTTTATAATTTTTATAATCACCTTAAAAATGCCAACAGGCTTTTTTTCGTACTCAAATAGATCTGAAGCACTAAATTAAAATGTTTTTACAACTTTAATATATATAAAAATACAGTAAGTAAATACAATTGATATGTCATGACATAACATTAAAGCAATAAGAGAGGAAACTATCCTGAGGTAGTAATCAAATAACATATTTAATCTAGAAGGACTCAATTATTTTTCTTCTGAGGATTATCGGGAATCGAATAAGTAGTTTGGTTTGAGTGGGTATAAATTTTATCATGAAAGGATTGATATCAGGTTCGGGTCAAATCAGCAAGAAATGGGGCAGTAAGGTCATTATGGTTGACGTTTTCGTAACAACGTAAGGATCATCAAAGATTTTACGAAGGATTCCTGATTGTAAGGATTTGACACGAAAGGAATACAATGGCTTATTGGAGCCCCAAGCTCTACTCCGTAAGTACGTACAATAGTATATGAGATTTTGTAATTAATTGGGAGCTTAGAGTGTTTGTATAGCAAGTGTTGAAGTGGCCTGAAACAGCGTTTAAAATAAAATTATTCTGTTATTTAAAAGGACAACTCTTAGTATAATTTATATTTTCCTTCAATACCCGTATTTCAAACAAATCAAATTATGTAATAGTGAAGTATTGCCATTAGATGAACTGGAATATTACATGTTTATATACCTACGTAATCTACGTAATATATAATGTATTATGTAATATAGTATAATCGATTATGTTGACGAGAGAAGAGTAAAGCAGAGAGGGAAAGAGTTGGTGAGTGTCACCCGATACCTTGGCCTCCAAAGCCACTGGCATTCCACTACCTGTCTCCTTCACATCTCTCCCTATCTACATCGATTAATTACATCGAATTTAACAATCGATATTTAATAGATATGGTGATAGGCAATAGTAATGGAAATAGATAAAATTATGGAAGAAATGACTGGTTTTAACTGTCATCTCTCCTTGCTACTTCTATCGTTTTTACATTGAAAGATTAGAATTTATTTTCTGTTGGAACATTACACTCAATCGTATCAATTTTATCAATTATTCACAATATAAAATCTTAGCATAGGTTATAATAAACTTGCTCCATAAATCGCCTGAAGCATTTTTAACCAGGAGACCCAAATAGGGGACTATTATATGATAAAATATCTGTGCTTGTGTTTGAGGACAGTTTTTTAATGTTGGATAAAGACTTAAAAATTTCAGAAATTAATACACAAACATCGATAGATGTTATATATTTCATAATATAAGAGAAAATAAGGACACGATTAAAGGCTGGAAATGCCAATGACCTAATTATTATTCGGTTTCGCATTAATAAGCTCGCATGTCCCGAAATCTAAAAACAAGATTTAATAAAACTATCATTCTTACAACTGTTTATTGGGAATGAGAAAGGTGGACGTTACGAAAAGACGCTGTAGTATGAAAAATGTGTTAAGGTATTCGAAAATAAGGTATTGCGTACAATATTCGGTCCTAAAAATGATGAGACCACAGTAGAATTTAGGAGATTGTGCAATGTGAAATCGCGGAGCGTATCCCGGCTTAACATTATCGAAATGGATAGCGTCGTGAAGAATCAGATGGGATTGTAAAGTTGTGTACGGTAACGAACAAATAAAAACTTAATAAGCTCTGTACCGACTGCTAAAAGTCTGAGGGGTAGATCTTGGCATAGTTGGGAAAATTGGGTCAAGAGTGATCTATCAGATATCGGTTTGGGTAGTGGCCCATGAAAGAAGTTTCTAAGGAGACATTGGTTGTATCGGCATTTAGTCTTCGGGTTGGCTAAGGCTACACCTACATTGGATCCGGTGTGATACGATGAGACGTCGCTAGCAAACCAAATGACTGAAATATATCGAGAGTTATAACATTTGGTTCTTTAAATTTATAAAATTAAGATTATTTATTAATTATTTTTAATACATTTATATTTTACTATAATGTATAGTAAAATATGTATAATGTATACACCCCGGCATCGTATGTGATAGAATCACGTCGCACCGAATCGGATCCAATGTAGGTGTAGCCTAAGTGACCTATTAGCATAGGTATACAAAATATTTTAAATTGTATACCATTAAAAAATTACAAAAAATCGCTAGGTTTGCAATCTTTTTACGTTTCATTTAAATCGTTTTTAGCAAGGTTACAACGGTAATATTTTGTTTATATGGGTGATTGATCTCTGGATCCCATATTACATAATTTATGTTATTTATTATGTCCATATTTGTTAATCACCTCGATGGAATCAGGAGGGCCTCATGGAGTTCACACAGCCTCTTTAAAATTAGGGGAAAAACTTGCTATTGGGCGTGTTTCATTTGAACAGTAAAATCCTGTGCTGATTCATTTTAATCTTTTTTTAACTCAGTATACCCTAAATTTATGAGATCAACTGAAGCATTTAATGGAATTTTCCAATCGACCATTACAGTTCTCTAGTTAGTTAAAGGAATAAGAAAAAAACAAAAACAATATTCTTCCTTTCCATCTTCGATCCTTCTGATTCCAGACGTGGTTTTCAATTTCTTGACGATGTTGCTGGAAAATCGTATTAAGGCTAAGGACTATCTGAAGATCCCATCCGCCGACTAATGGGTTCTTCCCTCAGAGGCTATAATTAAAAGCAAAGAAGAGCAAGATATTAATTGATTCTCGGCCACAATTATTATTATTTTAATTGAGTTAAGCGGTCTCTTTGAGTTTTTGTCTCTAGCTTCTGGTCTACGGCCCGATGAAGCCTAAGTCTAGAAGCTAGCATGTTTATTTTTCAATTTTTACATCCTTTAAATAATCATAATAATAATAGCAGATGCAGAAATAATTGTTGCACGGAACTGCGAGTAATATCAGAATATTAAAAAATTTTTTAGTTACCTAACCTTTGACTTAGTTACGCCATCCCGCGATAGAAGTTCTGAAAAAATGGTACATTTTAATAAAAGGATGTTCTGTGAATTTTTTATTATTTTTCTATTTCAAGGTTTTACTACATCTTGGGGAGCGCTCAGTTAAGTGTGTAGACTTCTGAGTTCCTTCCGAAGATGCCGGGTTCAAATCCGGTTTTGGCAGATAAATTACCTTTTTCCACGACTATAGTCCTTGAAACAGTACTGTCTCTAATGTGTACTGAACCCAAGACTTGTATGCATCAGGTAGTAGTAGTTTATACAGTTGTTTTTAAAAACTAGTACTGTCTTTTCCTGTATTATTTTAACTACTAGTTACTCTATTGTTTTTTGTTTTGTTTTTTATCCCAATATCAATCTATTTATCTAAAAGTTACCGTTATACTAAAAGTTAATGAGTTTAAACAAATTGTTTAATAAAATAGTTTTGTAACCAGGAAGTTTCATCAATCCTTCCGTATTGTCTGCAATGTGAACTTCCTTGTACTCCCCTCTTCTTTTACATGTATATATACTAGCTCTAAGATTAGGATAGAGGAAACGTTGAAGGTAGGAGGTAAGAGAGTAGAGATTAGAAATGTTGTGGGGTAGTTTATATTATGTAAGAAAGCAGTCTCTAAGTTAGATATAGTCTATAAGTTATAATGGCAGTCAATAGTCAATAATTCTAGTAGTAGTTAGTTCATATAATGTCTCTCATATATGTTAATATATCAATAAACCTATATATTTCTATTATTATAAGTATTACTGCCTGAAAACTTAAATATTATTTTAGTCATTATTGTTATAATTATATGTCCTATTATTTTATTATACATAGTACAGTAAAACTTCCTTGAACGGACACCTCTAACAGACGGACATTTCTCGTAAGCGGACGATTATATTTTCCCCCTCATCATTTTTAAATTTTCTTTATATTTTTACTTCTGAAATCTGGACATTCTCATAAGCGGACACGGACAGAGATTTTATCAATAGTTTGATGTAAAAACTTGCAATACGCGGACAGTAGGGCCAAATTTCCGCGAACGGAACCCCGCCAGTTGTATTTAGTTTTCCGAATTCGATGAGTTCGAGGAATTGTTTGTGCTAGCTTCGCTATGAATGATTTTCAACTCAGACTACTCTCCTCCTTGAAACTGGGAACATGTCATAAAAAAAAAAGTGCTAACTATTAAAGAAAAGGTAGAGATGATACACGCGAGTGAATGTGAAAATTTAGTGTCCGTGATCTTGGAAAGCAGTTTAAACTTAGGAAAACTTGTGCAGCGGAAATTTTAAGAACTAAAAAAAATATTCTTCATAAATGGGTAGATCATGGGAATGATAATTCAAAGAAGACATTTAAAGCAGAAGGGAGGATGATGATTGATCAAGTTACGAGATCATGAGTGGCTATCCAGAGCGCGATCAAATAACATCCCGATTTCTGGACCATTAATACAGGAAAAGGCGTTGGAAGTTGCAAAAGTTTGGGAAATGACAATTTTAAAGCTTAAAATGAGGCATGAAATAAAATACAGAACCTTAAGCGGTGAGGGTGCTTCCGTTGATAGTCCTCTAGTTGCTGATTGGACATCGAAAGTAAAGGAGGTATGCACTGGATTTTCTCCTAAAGACATTTAAAAGTGACGAAATCGCCCTTTTTTTCGAGCATTACCGGACAAAACTATGGCGCTGAAAGCAGAAACTTGAAAAGGAGGAAAATCTCGAAGGAACGTGTCACAATTTTTTTTTGCAGAAACATGGAGGGTTAGTTTGAAATTCCACTTTTGACAGGAAACGGTTTAAGGGTATCGATTTAAACATTTTTACGGTAGAAAAGCAAATCAAAGAGCGTGGATGACCCGCCAAATTATGTCAGAGTGGCTGATTAATTTTAATAACAGTATACTGAGACAAATTTAGAATTGTCAAACAAAAAATCAGTTTTACTGCCGCCAAACACGAATGCCTCCTGTTAGCCTTTAGACCAAGGGATCATTAAAAACTTTAAAATACACTACCGCAGATGTATTTTACGGAACATTTTAGCCCATATATTCATGTAACTGTACCACTACAACCCATGAAGGGTCTGGGGTTCAGTACATGATTAGAGACTGTACTGTTTCATGGACAACGGTTCTGCAAGGAGGTGACTTGTCCTAGGTATAGTCATGTACAAGCATACATATTATTTTAATGTTTCCCCCCACCCTCAGTTTCTCACTAGCGGACACTTCTTATAAGCGGACAAAATTTAATTCCCCTCCTGTGTCCACAGGTGAGAAGTTTTACTGTATTTCATTTTTTAATAGTATTTTTGTATATTTTTTTTAATTATTTTATTTTTACATTCTGTTGTTTATTTATTCCGATGAAGACCTGCAATAGAAACGTTGGTATCTAATAAATAGTTTCTCAATATTTTATCTTCTTCCTTATCACTCGTTTTAAAGTTTGGAATACAATTTTTCATAAAAAAGACAATAAACATCAGAAATTTGCCAACTCCAATACCCATTAGAGCTACTTTGGGAGCTCTAACTTTTGCCTTTCCAGGTTTTACCAGGATAGCGATCTTTAACGAGTACCAGACATCGCACAGGCTCGGGACCTCCGTTTAACGTCCCTTCCGAAGGACGGCATAACCAAAATTCGTTTACTCCCTTTAAAACACCATGGGGCCACCTACCGGCCAGCGAACCCGCAATCTTGGCCTTAGTCGTTTGTTAGGTCGCCCTAAGAACCCTGCTTTTCTAAAGTTTACTTATGGCATGTGAAAAGATGCTTAGTTTCCTTCTGCGTAATTCCATAGAAACCTTAAATAAGTGCATGTATGTAATTTTAAAGAATTATCAAAGTTGATCTTAATTTTAAGTAGATAGGCTCTCGTACTATAACTATAACTGTTACAAGGTGTTAAGTTTATGTTTCTAACTTAGTCGTCTCAGATAAGAAAATTGAAATATACACAAGATAAAGACATATTGACAAAGTGCGCACATCCTTATCTATCGCCTGAAGCTGTAAAATAAAAAACGGAGGTTCTTAAAGCAGGTGAGTGGCAGGCATAAAACAGAAAAAGTGCTGGTCGTACAGCTTTCATCCGAATTTCGAAACCGCCGAAGGAGGATGGGAGGATATCGTAGAAGGGGCGAACCGGGTAAAGAAGTATCCTGACAGATAAGAGCGCTTAGTGGAAACTGGGTTAGGCCGCCATTTGACGTTGAAGAAAAAGAAAAAGAAAAAAAAAAAGACGATAAATTCTTAAGCTCGCTACAAAAAAAGGTAACGCTTTGCTATCGCTGGAGGGTGCTAAGTGGCAACCTGTGTACTGAAGTCTCAATCCGGGGTGTCCCTTCTAATTGGCCAGCGAACAAGGAGTGTGGCGCGGCAATCCTGTAAGAGGGATGTAGGCCCGACACATCCCTTCGTCGGGAACAGGAAAAGGGATGTGATAAGGGGGCTGTCTCTTATCTCGCCAAATTTGTTCATCAATTGTATTGTTCTTGTACACACATTTGGGAGGAATAAACTAATATTCATGACGAATAATAGAATCAGCCAAAAGGCTATTGATAATAGCTATTGATATAAATAATGTAAGCAAAATTAAAGAGTACTGGGTTCAATACATGGCAATAACTGTACTGTTTCCAACCCAATGGCTGTGCATGAAGGTGATTCGTTCTTTTTGCTTTTAGAGGCTATGTGAGCCCTAGCTGGGTCGTTAGATCCCACAGAGTTGATTCACATTCGAGTGTTTAATTCAAGGGGAGTTATACCAATCCAATGACTGACTTAGCTCTTTATCATCATCATTGGAGCATTAAACCATTATTGAGTCAGGGCCTCTTTTTGAGGTTCCATAAGAATTTAAGTTTCGGTTAGATGGGTTATTGGCCCTCCGAATCCTAGTCTTGTGGTGGAGCTGCCACCTTAGGTCCTTCTGACTTGCTCCCACGTCTGGGACGGCTACCTAAGTAACGTGATTCTAGGTTTTGTACTGTATTTTGCTGTAAATAGTTTATTACATTGGTGTCGTACAGCATTGTTCCCCCAACATAGAGGACTATTGGCTGATTGCATTCAGATGACTGACTGATGGGGTCGCCAATCCCCTCTGCCTTAGTCACTTACCTACTACGGAAATAATAGGATTCCGCTTCCTTAAGTGTAAGAAACTCTTTTTGGAGAAAATTCGACTTAACTAACTCAACGTGGCTGTAGATATGTCAAAAGAAAAAGAAAATATATCATTATATTATATTATATCAAATAACAATTACAAATCAGTAATCTAAAACCTATGTAACAAAATTTCATGATTGATTTTGAATTATAATCCTTTCTTTGGTAATAAATAAAATACACTGATTCAAAGCTAGTGGTTTTATAAGGGTTGTAGTATATGATTTTTTTTTTTAATCATTAGAAGAGTATAGTCAAAACAGGTGAAGTGTTTGTGAGGCTCCTTTTTCCGAAATGTCATTAAATGTACTGCATACGGTCATGAATTTACTAATATTAATTTGGTTATTTAAAATCGAGAATTGCAATATTCGAACTATTCTTAGAGCTTAATGTAGGGTCGCCTCAAGGTGCCCCTGCTCAAAGGAGAAACAGCTGCAGTTCTACGATTTCCGCTAATTGAGAAGTTAACGCAGGTTTATCAATTTCATGACTTCCGTTGTGTCCAAACCTTTTTAGGCAAAGTGCTTCTCGTTTAGGCAGCACCTGCTTCTATCTTCCAACATCTAAACACTATCAAAGTAAATATTGTTCGGTGAAGAAATTAGAAAAAACCTAATAGGTTGGAAAAATACAACATTGTTTGTTAGACCTTGGATGTCCTTAGTGGAGATATAGCAGATATACACGTATATTTCTTACGGAGACACAAATAACCTAAAGGGGTCAACCAAACTCACGAGCGTATAATACCATGGTTTTCATGGTACAGCGACAGGCTGCCTATAGCTCCGTAACCAGTCTCTTTGGGGCCGATTCATCAGTGCCCCATTGACTTTTATAGTTGATATTACTACCAAATTACAGTTCAAAGAGGCTTAGAGAGAAATATTTTATATATTTTTTAAACAAACTTTTAAACCTTGTTCCTACTTCATCAGGTAAAATACCCTTCATGGTAATAACTACTAATACTTAAGATAACCTCCTAATCACTCAATAACTGCTATATTAAACAAATTCAATCCTTTAGTTTTAAACTGTTGAAACATACTTAAATTATAGGTACTTATGTATAAGCCAGTAAACAGTACACATGAAATCCACCTCCTTATCTCATGGAACTTCTTCTTATCACTCATCTCACTTGACTTGTTTGTCTCTGGGTTATTAAATTGTTTTATTATGGTTTTTAGTTAGTTAATTATGCTAATTGTCTACTTAAATATCCATGATGCTTATTAAATTTAATCTCGTTTGTTTGTTCATTTTACGTCATGCTGCTATGGCTAAGCTACAGTGGGAGCTGTTACTTTTGCCTATCCAGGTTAATTAGGATAGGGATTTTAACGAATGCCCGACATCGTACAGGCTCGGAGTCCTTGTTAAACATCTCTTCCAAAATTCTAGAACTGCATGCTTCCTGGCTTGCTCCGAACCTGCGATCTTCCTTAGTAGGTTGTTATAGCCAATTTAATTTCGCGTAATAGAGTAACACTTTGGAAATAGCCGTCTTTAAGAGAAGAAGCTGTGAAATACTTCCAGACGTTCCGAATTATTCCAAAGACGAACTTATGTGAAAAAGGTCATGAAATGGATTTTTACAAGGATAGAAATGGAGATGTTTTCGTCGAAAGTGTTGGGAAAAAGTTTATATAAGAAGAGAAACGTTAGAGAAGTCTATGCTAATTTATTTTGTGCGATTCAATTTCTATTAATATGAATTAGAAGGTAGGTGTTATCAGTATCAGAATTATGAGTGTTCCAGTTATAAACAATCGCGTCCCTGGGTACTGGCTAATACACAAGTACCAAATTATAGTATTTATGAAATATACAGTTCAATAATTATTCAACTCATCAATTACAATTGATCACGTACTTGTTTGTTTATTCATTTATCGCCACTTTATGCTGCAATGCTAGTCGGACGATGCTACAGCGGGAGTCCTACATTTTAACGATCCAGGTATACTCAGGATAGCGATGTTTAAGGGCTACCTGAAATGTTACTTCCTTTCCGAAAGACGACATAACCAAGGATTTATTACTTTCTTTAAAAATCTTAAGGCCACCTGTCAGACTGCGAACCCGCAACCTTGGATATAGAAGGTTGTTATGCTTAGAATTACACCACAGGTGACTCCATTGATCGTATCCTTGTTACTTGTTCTTCAGCTATCTTCCCTTTCTTGATATCTTAAGATCCGTTGTAAACTGATTTGAGTCAAAGCACGTGATTAATTACAACTTACTAAGACACAACCTTCTAACGAATCCCAAGATAGTTTCGAAAAAGACAAAAAAAGAAAGAAACGAAATAGAAAAAAAGGAAGAACTTAACGAGAAATTACCAGCCATTGAGAGCCCGTAACCCGATAGATTGACTTTTTTGTGCCCCTACTCGGAATCGATATTTTATATTTGAGATATCGATAATTCTTCAACAGTGGCCGAAGCAGAGGCAGCTCCTCCTCTTGAGCGGCTAATGGTCCGATTTATAAAGTCCTGAGGAGTTGTCCATCCATCACGTCTTCATCGGCGATCCGGGGGGCCATCCTCCAGAAGACGGTCGTGGGAACAACCTTTTTAAGGATCAGCTTGATTGGTTTGGAAAGGTCGATAACAATGAGTCTGACTGTGTAGGGCATAAGTGTTATTGATCTGTAGCTGTTATAGAGACCTTGATCTAAGAAATTAATATAGTTTCGTAACTTCCAACATCCTCATTGATATAACTTATATATATTTTTTCTGGCTATAATTAATTCTCAGAAATTTAAAACTGTATTATAATAATACACCAAGTAAATAGAATAAATACACAATGACACGAGATAAAGAAAAATAGAGAAACTACCCAGTGATAGTACTCTAATAAAAAATTCGACTTAAAAGGCCACAAGACCATCCTCTTTTCAGACGCCTCGTAGTATTATCGGGAGTTGAAGAGGTAGCAAGACTTGAACTAGTGGTCTTGAGTGCGGATAACTTTTTTCATGAAAGAATTGATATCGGATTCGGGCCAAATCAGGAACAAATGGGTTATTAAAATCACAATTGTTCGTGAGAAAGTAAGGAAACCGAAAATTTTACGAGAGATTTTGGATTACGAGAGGAATTCGGTGGCTTAGTGGACGTGCACTTCGGAGTCCCGAAGCTCAACTCCATCTAAATAGATCTAATAATGCTCATACATATAAGTCTTTTGTAATTAATTGGGAGCTTAGAGAGTTTGTCTAGTAAGTGCTTACGTAGCCTGAAACGGCAAGCTGTTTCTTGTCGTTTCAGTCTAGCATGTGGATTCCAATTTAAACGTTAGTCGAGTTGTTGTCCTCTAAGCACATGAATCATTATTATTTTATATTATTAAACGATATTGGAGGACAGGAATTGGTTTACTACGAAGGGTAAAGGTCCTTAACCCAAGAAATTATTTTTACAATACAGTGTTGTAACCCCAACGCTCCCTTATAGTCAATCAGTATAAACTTTCATAACATACTCTTCTCTTCGATATACATTTATATCAAACTTAAATATTGTAAATATAGAGAAGAGAGATAATAGAGAATACAGAAGAAGGTATAGAAGGTAGAGATAGCGGTATAAGATATAGAGTTTATAATCTAAGTTGATAGTCGATAAAAAATCTGAAAATGCGTTTTTGACTTGGGAATAAATTTAATAATTTCACCCTTAAGGAAGTAAAATTTTTGAACAGATGAAAATCTGTAGGAGATGAGTCTGACGAATAAAGGGGGAATATCTTCACTGCTTATGAAACATGGGGTCTGGCGTTTTATAAAAGTATAGGCCTCTTCCGATTGCTTTTTATAAGTTTTTGTTGAATTATTTATTCCTAAAATAAATATTCCTGAAGTATGATATAGATGTGATGGTTTCATCTATGGCCAGAAAGAAAACACAGTTCTCCGAACGCTGTAGTAGTGTTTCTTGTAGCTTGGGCTGACGAGTGTCGAAGATGTTACACGAAAATCTCGTGTTTCCAGGGCCACGATCACTATTCAGTTTTAGCGATAGTAAATATCATAGTATCAAAAAAAGAGACTGTTAATAACTGCTCATTAGAATTTGTAAACAAAAACAGATATAACGTTGATAAAAAACATAGAAAATCGCTAATTCCACTTTGAATATTAGAATTAAAAACGGGCATTCCATATGAAACAACGTAATAGCTTTGCATACAAATAAGAAAAAGAGTACATTTATGTCTGGCTTAATGATTTCATTCCCAATTCAATTGGGAGTATACTATAGGAAAGTAAACATATATTTACATAAAAATTTTAATAGGAATATATTTATGAACAAAAATTTAATTGTTACCTTTTACTTTCAAATGTACAGATCTAGAACCACCAGGTGAAATTTCTCTCAACAGACAAACGATTCCTTAAAAAAAACAACACATAATTCACTTATAAAAAAATCGACCAATTAAGACACTCTGAGGATCGGTTGTTAGCTGTCTACTTTCTTAAAGGCGTTAGATAGAAGTTGATGGACAGGACGAGGAGAAGGATAGCTCTCTGGTAGTGTCCTGGCGAACTGCTTCTTCCCGTAAAAAAAAGGACACGACAAAAAAAAGAAATCCTGCGTGGATGTGGAAAGGAATGGGAAAAAAGTGTGAAATAAAGACTAAAGCTCGAGCCTGAGGGATCAGGCCAATTAAGGGAAGTTGGTTTACGACGAGAGGAGATAATTGATCCGTCCACTGTCCCCTTCTAATTGGTCAGCTCATGGCTTTATCCAGGCTCTTTATTGCCACCTAGATCTATCCCTTTATGGCTTTATTACCATATACCTTTATTAATATACACTACGGGCGGCTTTTATTCAAATAGCGCCGATAATGCCGTTATTTTAGGCCTAATAATAATGGTCCCTTTATAAATCTAGTCTGTGATAACGAAATATACATATTATATTTTCGAGAATAATTTAATTTCTTAAAAATAAGTGGCTCAGTCGAATTCAGTCAAGAGTCAAGAACTAATGGTTTATTGGGAAGCGGCATTGTGTCATTCTCGTATTTTAAGAGAAATAAAATGAAGTTTTAAGATAAGTAATAGCACCCTTTGAAGCCAGTGCCTCACTTAGCCCATTATTAAATATTATTGTGAAAACAACACGATTCTGCTTCACTAAGTACAAGAAACCGATTTTGGAGAAAATTCAACTTAAATTCTTATTCTGTTTAATAATTATACACTGGTAATAGGGCACATAATAAGAGTCATATGGTATTTAAATCAATATTTAAAAATACATATAAACCAAAAAGTATGTTCTAGTCAGGAAAAACAACATAAAATAACAACAATTAAGCAAAAACGCACGAAAGTTTTTTTGGGAATGAGTAATGGTCGGAAAGGCGAGCTCTTGTCTCCTGGGACTGGATAGAGAATTTGAATTGTAAGAGGCTACAGAAGAGAGATGTTGTGAGTTGATGGGTTGGTATTAGAATGAACCGAAGAAATATTGTCTACGGATGGGAGGGAAGATGTGGGAGACATAAAACCTCCTTGGGACATCAAGACAGATATTTACATGATTTAGGACAGGGCGATTGCTGTTCTTCGGACATTTATAACGGATGATTGCTATGAGACTTAAAAACAAATTTTTAACATAACCAGAAAATGTAAAGCACCCTATATGAAAGAAATTCTGAAACTTTTGTGAAATGTACTATTATCAAGTACTTTCTACAGGAGTACACAGGAGTTCAAGTTCAGAGTGAAATCGGCCTCGATCCATGAATTAAGGCTCTTTGTAGACAATAGACACATGAGGTGTTTTGTTTCATTCTCAGTATCATACCGTCTCTTGACGGTTGGTTATGCGTCATCCTAGAAAAAGGCGATTCCAATAGAAGTACGCAAGGTAAAGTTACTACTCCATCAAGAGTAAATTATCCGGAGAGTCATCTAGCTACATTCATTGATTTCCGAATTCCTTTACTTCTTGATTACCTATCGCAAGCAACAATACATTTGAAATCAATAAAAAGGACATAAATTATAAATAGGATGCAACAGTAAATAGCATTAAGTCACATCTACGTAATACAGGGAAAAAACAAACAACGAGGAAACGTATAGCCATTTCCAACTATCGAATGTGAAAATCGATACTTTTGAGGAGAATAAAAAAAAAGCAGTTTCAAGGTTCAATAAAAATGAGTGCCTATAGTCAAACCAATGAAATTCGTTTTACATTGTTTTTGTGACTGATAGATGCCTCTATATGAATTTTATTTAAATTATCAATCCTAAAGCAACTGATATAAGTCGAAAACGAAAACTGTTTTTTTTTCACATTCGATACTTTCCGATGGCAGCGGCGATATCATCAGAGTACACTTCAGAAGAAAAAACACATAAAAGAATGCAAAGTGTACCTCATCCCACATCAACAGACTCATCAAATAGACATACGAACCTTATTCCAAGACGTTCCACAAAACATTCTAGTCAGTCTATTATAATCGATGATAGAAAATGCTATGAATTAGACGGAATACATTCTGTAATGGTAAAAACCAATGATATTGAAGCATTAACGGGAATTAAAGACTAACATGTACTACAGGGGTAAGTAAGAAACTGTCGAAAATTATCAATAATTCATGTGTTCATGTTAAGGCATTGTAGTATTGAATGTAATGGCAGAAAAGCAATGTAAATCGTTCCAATTGGTCTTCATGGTTGCCAAAGACAATCGAAGGCATTGACTAATTCAGGTAAATATGTTTACTCTCGTTGAAAGAATTGTTCCAACTGTAATACTTCTCAATCATATTTCTCTTTCTTATACTTTTTTTCCTAGTACGCGGTCAGTTTTCAACGATTCTCAACGACTTGTTCTTTATATTGGCATCGGTAATGCTTCCTAAGTGGGGGGTTCTCCCTAAGTACTCCGTCCAGGGTAAGTGCCAGTGAGTAAGTGCCATCAAGTGATCAAGACAGCGATGTTAAAAGATACAGAAGACTATAATATAGAATTTAAGATGACAGCGACTTGTCAAATATTAACCCTGGGATACAAATTAGAGCATGACTCCTGTAAGACTTGGTCACGCACGGTAGCTCCGCTTAAGTAAACTCACTAAATTCTTCCATTTTCGAACGTAATCGCTTTCATGAATATTACATGTCAGGTTAATTGCAGAGTATGCCGTGTCCGCCTCCCTCTTTAATACCTTGAGGAAAAAGTATAATTGAAGTAATTTCGCATTGAATTGTTTTATATTTAAAGTTTTATTATTTTCATTTTTACAGCGACCGATAAAAGAATCATTTATACTCCATTAGTCTAAAAAGGCATCCATTAACATTCAGCTAAAGTTCGAATAGCACAATATATAACATGCTTATTAAGCGGATTGTAGTTTATGGTACAATTTAGGTATCACTTTTGTTTTGCGTAGCTTATTGTGTAGAACACTGCGTTACTGATTTGTGCTCCCGCGGGTCTGCAACCGGCTGTGACAGATACATACTTTATTCGATTGTCGTTGCAAGATCTTCAGATCGTTCTGCTTTTAACTCTGCTTATAAAAAGTGGGTAACCTGTAGGGGTTCAGGCAAAACGTGATGATTGTGTTTGATCTTGGCCTAATCTTCAACCCGAACAAGCGTTGGCTTAAATAAGTCTCTAGTATGCCTTAAAAACTTTTAAGGGTTGCTGTGGTGCAAGAATATTGAAGGAATCTGTGTATTAATATCCTGATAATGCAACTCGTAATTAACGAACCAGTTTCTGAAGTGAATCAACTGAATCTCAAGTGTCTGTATGGATATGGTTTGATTTAAGAACCCGAGAAATGGTTGCGTGTAACTTGTCATAGCAACTTCGTTGATGAATACAAGTTACTGCTCACTCAAATCATCGCTACAATGCAATGTATCGAAAGTGAAAAACACTACTTTTCAGGAGAGAGGAAAAACTGGCCTTAAGGTTCGTTGAAAATCATTGCGCATCGTCAAACTTATTTTACCAATATCATTATACATGTTTTAGTGTCATGTAGTGACTCTAAATGAATTTCATATGAATTATCATTTCTACAGTAATCGCTTTTAAACGGAAACGAAAAATATGTCAAAATGGCTAATATCAAAATGGTCTTTTTGAAAATATCCTAACTGAGAACTTTAGATAAAATTTTAACAGTATAAATAAAGAAGCTTATTTTTAAATTAAGTTAGAGACATAATTAATGACGTAACAAATTCATTCCCTAATAAACAATGATGAAATAGGGGTCTTATGCCTTGTGGAGTTTTAATTTGTAGATTTTTATTTTATTTTTCATGTTGTTAGATTATCTAAGGTCTCTGGTGATCATTTTAATATTTTGTATTGATTGGTTCAGTGAATATCGCGTTTACTAATTACATATGGAAAACGGATTGTACTTTCATATAATAATAGTAAGATTATATATTTATGAAATCACTAAGGTTGAGTAAGAAGCACAAGATTATATATTATATTAAAGGAGAGACTATGTTACGGTGCTTGTCCGTGTTAGTTGAACAGATTACAAGATGTTGCATGCAACATTCAACCTGTTTGTGTCATTATAAATAAATACCTTGTCCCAGGTAAGCATAGCCCTGATTAGAGGTAGGTCGGACGGTTTGTCCTCGATGAAGACAATCATCCTCTCCTGAGAACTGACTGATCGCGGAGGACAGTCGCTACCAGGAAACGATTCAGTGACTCCACGAACTTGCTCGAGCTTTCGAGTCTACTCTGGGCCTTGAAGGAATCGGGCGCAGCAATTAAAGCCATTAAGGTGTCGCAGGCCAAGTGAGACCAACAAAAAGACGTCGAGAGAAAGGAAATTAAGAGAATTGAGAAGGAAAAAAAAAGAATAAGTAAAAACGGGGAGGGGGGAAGGCTGGAATAAAAGGATCTGGAATGAGCTCACGCGATATGCAAAGGTGACACGCAGCTCGATCGAGGCGAGCGTGTGAACTCCGGCCCAGGTAGCCGGCAGTACTCCTACCGGGGGCAACTTCGGGGCAGTCCTAGAAGTGGAGGGAATCCGGCGTAATTGCCTATAATTGAATACTTCGTCAGGTTTGAAGGAATCTTGAAAAGATCATTCGGAATCCTTCAATTTTCGAAATGAAGAAATTTTAAGTTTTTCTTTTGCATTTGAAATATAGATTGTTTTATATATTTTTAATAAAAGCTATCATGTAACATATTATTATTTATTATTATATAGTTGTATCAACTTTTCTTACTTACATTTATTTATGTATTACTAATACGAGTTCTTACTAAAATACTTTAAAATAATTTTATACAAACAACAAATAAAACAGCCTGTTTTGTAAAACAAAATGGTTTCCTTTTTTTCAGAGCTCTGAAAAATAAAAATTACTTGTTTAATATAGAGTTGAGCGTATTCGTATTCGTTTTCGCGACCAATATCACCCAAAGCACCCCCAACCTTTGGTTAATATATTTGTTAATATTAACCTAAAAGTAGAGATCTCGGGTGCAAATATTTATTCTTTGTTATGTTTTCTTTCGGAGTGGACGTAAACTAGTGGCCTAGGGCCTCTGCGGTGTCAGGTTAAAAAAACCTACTCCTTAAAAATCCCTATCCTAATTACACCCGATTAAGCAAAACTTAGGACTCCCATTGTAGAACCGTCCTATCAATCATAACCCTAAGTTAAATAAACAAGCAAATAATAGAAAAAGATCCACCAAAAACAAATTTTATCATTATAAATCGTTCAAAGAAATAAATAATTTCCTTTTTTTATAACTTCAAGGTGATGAGTTCTCTTGGGTTAAAACTTAAAACTTTAAAAACTAAAAATTTATCTATTTTTATAATATTTATATAAATTTAAAAAAAACTGTACTACTAAAACCCTTGGATCAGTATTTATTAGAGACTGTTTCAAGGATAACGGTTGTGCACGGAGGTGATTTGTCCTAGATCACGGTCAACCGCTAAATTTCCCCTCCTGTTTTTGGTACCCACTTTATAAAGTTTGATGAGCCCAAGGAGGGTCGCATATCGCAAATGATCCATCCCCGGCTGTTACTTGATTAAATAAAATCTCCCATGATAGCTGGATTTGAACCCGAGAGCTTTGGCACAGCAACTCAGCCGCTTAGCCACTCGATCCAAATTATTGCATATATATATATATATATATATATATATATATATATATGTATATATATATATATGCAGTCTAATATATAAAATTGTCGTGTCACAGTGTTTGTAATAAAACTCCTCCGAAACGACGACCGATTCTTTTGAAATTTTGCCGGTAGTTCTGAGAATAGGACGTAAACTATTTTTCATACCCCTAAGGGATATGTGTCGGAAATTATTATTGATAATGCGTCGATAGTAGCAGTGACGCTTGATGATGGTGCATTTTTGATATGTTGTAAGGGCATGTCTGAGTTGTGTAAATCTAAGTTTGTAACAGAAAAAACGGATGGGAAAACTCTTGGTGGCCGAAAATGCTCGAAATTTTCGGAGTTATTTCAGTTTTTGGCCTGTATCTCCTAATCAATGCGGTTTGGGGAATTTTTATAAATAATCATTTTTAAAGTAGATTAAATTTGCTACAATTTGAGCTCAAATGCAGCTCTGTAGCTTTAATAGATCCTGAATCCAATCATATAATAAATAAATGGAATCTTATCTCTACATAAAATTGTCGTGTCACAGTGTTTGTAACAAATCTCCTCCGAAACTACTTGTCTGTTTCTTATGAAATTTTGTTTGTATATTCACTAGGTCTGAGAATAGAACGTAAAATTTTTTTCTTACCCCTAACAGATTAAAAAAATATATTTTGCACGATTAGCGCTCAATTAAATTAAAAAAATATTATTAGCCGTAATTAAAAATTAACCATGATATACCTCATTCACTAACCTAATGTTTATATTTTATCAGTTAAGAATTTTTGTATATTATTTATACTAAGTATATAATTCTAAGTATATACTATACTTAGAGTAAAATCTGAAATCAAAGTATATTTAATTAATTTTTTCCATTCATTCATTGTTTCTTTATAATTCAAATTTTAACGTAATATTTTTTAAAACCATTACAACAGCCACAGCAACGCGTTGGGCCGGGTCAGCAAGTCATTTTATAAAATTTAATTTTGTTTTAATATGAAACATGTAACACAATTAAATTATTATTTTATGGTTAAACAACTATGTAGGGAATAATTCACACAAAAAAAAAATCATTTGATTTTATTATTATTTTTTGTCGATCAGTTGAGGAGGCTGGCCACATACTATGTAGTATATGAAATTAGGATAATAACGTATAACATATTTACAATTTGATACTTTATCCGTGATCATCCGGTGCTGGACAGCCATGCCATAGAGCTACCAAAGAGGTAAGATATAGAGGAGTAGTGTTTCCAAACCGGTCCTGCCTCGCTGGCCAAACAACGAACCAATTAAACCGCGAGAAGGTTGTAAAGGCAGCGTATTAATTGACTCTATATCTTCTTCTTCCCTTCGACTTATCTTCCCGGTTCCTTCCACTTCGAGATATCTCCTATCCGGGGGCGTCTGTAATTGATTCTCTACTCGAATAAACAATGTCAATCCAGTTTATTTTTATTTTTATATCCTTCTCCTCTAATAGCTTATTTGTTTCCGATACTAATTTTTCTTCTCTCTCCTCTCTCAGGTCTTAATTGACCAATTTTAACGTCCGATTCTGAATTTGTATGCATACTGCGGTCCTTCCAATGTTATGTTTCAGTTTTGATATAAAATTGACACACTGTCAATTCAGACTCAATAGGCTGCACATTTAAGAATTCGTGAAACAAATACATTAATTGAATAATTATAAATATAGAGCAAAAATGTATACCTTTATAATATCGTAAATCAGATTACCTTTTAGTTCCATCAGATCCAGATATCTACATGAGACGGAACTATACTAAATTATTTATCATAATTTTTTAATCATTCCTTTAATTTTTAAATATTTTTATTTTGAAGAGAAAAGATTTGCCTCCGGCCGGGATTCGAACCTGGGTCGTCCACCTCACCGTGGCAACGGTCGAGCCATTTGAGCTACCGGTGTCGCCTCCCGCCTAGGACAAAGGACAGCCCTCCCCCCCCCCCTCCACATCGCAAAATTGCGAGATCACGGGGGATATAAGATCGGTGAAGAGAACAGGTTTGTCCTAGGTAGGTACGACCCCGGTAGCTCAAATGGCTAGAGCGTTGCTTTGTATATATAAATGTAGATTAAATGAATAAGCGGTTAAGTTGAATTTTATCCACAATGAGTTAATTGTACAGAGGGGAGTGGATTCGTGTCATTCTCCTAGTCTTTGAGGTGTAATGGTGTAATAATATAAACAATAACTCAATTTCATGGCAATGCCTTACATGGCCACTACCAGAATAACATGATTCAACTTTCCTCGGTACGTATCATAAAAAATTATTTTGCACATAAATCGACTTAACCACTTATTCACGGGGGGCTGCAGATATCCAATCTTGGCAACCATACATGTATAAAATATATCAAACAGGTTGTTTTTCTCCTATAAGCGCAACCATATTATACTGATTAGGGATGACCCAGGAGGGTCTCAAAATATCAAAGGGACGATCCACGGGCGTCAACATATTTTTCTGCCTTAGCTGGTTTCGAACCTCGTACCTTCAAGGTCAGTGACTTAGTTCTCCAAGCACTATGCTGCCCCGATCCATTCTACTTTATCTGCACGACGATGTTAGGAAAATTATGATTGGAATACAATTCCATTCAACGCATTTGTAAGTTAACTGTCATCGAAATAGAGTATCTCGATTACTGGAGAAATTAGAGAATAAGTGAAGGCTTAACTGAAGGTCAGGTAAATTATTAATTAGGAGTATAAAAGAACGTCAACGGACATGACTGTAATATAAGGAATGAGGTGTCTCACAGGCATTCAACTATTATACAAATAAATAACAGTAATTTAACCGATGTCCGACCATTGTAATAAGAAGTATTTATCCATTCAATCCTTAACATCCTACACTTTAATCCTTAATCCCTTAAGTATTCTTTACTACATATTCTTGTACTTGGAGCTATCTTGTACAGTATTTGAGAAGTCTTACAGTAGAAAACAAATGATACTGTCTTACTTAGGATCACAATTAACCATTTTATTTTGTAATTATTTTAAAAATATAATAATAATAAGGGCCCTTCTTTTAGTTCAATGATGCACTTTTTCTAAAAACATTTGAGAACTTATTCGAAAAGTCAAATTAAAAAGTTATATAAAGAAAAATACATTTATATTTTAATTATCTATTCAGTGTTACCTTATTAATCAATCTCTAATTACTTTTAGACATTAGTATATTTATTAAAAATAACAGAAAAGAGTATCTGTTCCGGAGGTTGTCGCTTCGAGTTGAGTTCATTTTTAATAATTTCCAAAATAACAAGTTATCGTGAGTTATCGTATGGGTAATGAGTAGATTTTGGTAATCATTTAAGTTTCAACATTTCGAATTATAGATTTTAGAGAAGTTTCCTTCCTCTCTAGAGACCATTTATATAGTATATATATATATATATATATATATATATATATATGTATATGTAGATTGCCTGGTGGTTCGGTGAGCCACAGGAGGATCTCCCGAACCCACAGGTTCCATATGACGCCGTTAACAGGTTAAATAATTTATCTACCATACCTGGCTGTGAGCACGAGTACCTTCAGTATAGCGACTCAGCGCTCTAGATACATATTTTACATACATTATTGTATTATTCGATAAAGGGTAGGAAGAGGTAATTGTGAAGAAGAAGATGTGAATAAGAAGTGTTGGAAGAAGAGACTATTAAGAGAGTCAATTAGACAAGAGAGAGAGAGAATGGAAGCATTAGAGGACAGATAGTGAGCTGAGATTTAGTAGCGGTCTCGAACAAGTTCACTTATCTCCTGGACAAGGCAGTGGACTCGGCGATCCCACGCCTTCCTCTCCCGCCATATTTCTCTCTTCCAACTTCCCTTTTATTCTTCAAATTACTATATAATTGATTTACCCAGCTCCGGATATATCTTATATACCCTTATACTGACAATGTACATATATTTAAAGCCCCGGTGAATAAGTGGTTAAGTTTAATTTCCTCCAAAATGGGTTTCTAGTACTTGAGTAATCAGAATCGAGTTATTTTCGTAGTGAATAAGTAAGGGATTGGCTTGAAGAGAAATTATTGTTTATATTACAACTCCATTTCAAGCACAAAACTACAAGAATGATACGATCCCGGTTATCTGAAAACAATTAACTCTTTCTGGACAAAATCCGACTTGACCACTTATTCACCGTGGCTATAGATATTACAATCCTACTAATTTTATAAATCCGAAAGTTTGTATTTATGTTTGTCTCTCTTTTTGTTTGTTTAATTATAGGATTGTAGCAGGTATATTGTAGAGAATCAATTCATAGTTACGTATTTCTCAAATTTATGTCAAGCCAAAACCAAAAATAATGAGGAAAAATTCAAATAATACCATCACTGATTTGCACTCATTTTTTAAAAAAAATATCATACTAGATGAGTGAACAGCCACATCCTACTAATCCTACTAATATTATAAATGCGAAAGTTTGTATGTATGGTTGTCTCTCTTTCACGCAAAAACTACTGAACGGATTTGGGTGAAACTTTACAGTAATATAGGTTATACATCAGAATAACACATAGACTACAATTTATAGTGATTTTGTGGAATTTGGTCATAATCTATGCATATAAAATACTTTGTCCTGATTGACTGACTGAAATGTCAACGCACAGCCTAAATCGCTGATCATAGAGACTTGAAACTTGGAGGGTGTGTTCTTTGTATGACGTTCGGCCGAGATGTTTCCAAATATATACGTGCAATTATTCTACGTTATTCCTACTACTATAAATTTAATTATTACCTATTTCAATGTTGTACTCATAATTACTATATCTATACGTATATTTTTAGATTGAAATATTCTGAGGGATCAATGACAATCCATGATGTTATTAGGTTCAATAAGTGAAAGAGATCATATTGTTTCAAATCAAATGGTTGTGCTGCGAGGTGATCACGCTCAATCGCCCGGTTAACCCAAAGAGCACGTAGATCCAACGGGGTCCTTCCGAGGCTGCTAATTCTAATCGGCTAATGCCAGATACTCAACTCACCCAGTCTCCATAAAATATTATAAAAATAGAGCACCCAAAATCTAGGGGAAAATCTGGCGGTTGAGCGTGACCTAGGACAACTCACTTCCTTGCAGAACCGTTGTCCGTGAAACAGAACAGTCTCTACCATGTTCTGAACCCCAGAACCGTTCACGGGTTGTAGTTGTAAAGGTTCTTTACAAAGGCTGTGCTAACCCAGGGTGTCAGAAGATACCACAGGGTGTTTCCGAGTAATATATAGATAAATTGAATAGTTTATTTGTCACAATATATTCAAGTCGTAGTGAGTTACTCCACTCTATTACTCTTGAATATATTAATTTAAATATTACAGGAGAGGAAAATATCAAAAGAGACATGAAAAACTTGTTAAGACATACATGGAAAAATTCTGAAGTATCTAAAATGAAAATAGGAAACAAAAATACCTATCGAGGTGTCACCAATTCAGGTATCTTCAGAAGATAACGAAAATAATAAGAAAGTAAATAAATAAATAAAGAACAACCCAAGCCTAAAGTCCAGATACACAAGAATGTATACTGGGGTTCAGTACATGGTAGAAACTGTACTGTTTCATGGACAACGGTTCTGCAAGGAGGTGACATGTTCTAGATCACGCTCAACCGCCAGATTTGTCCCCTTATTTTGGGTACCCAATTTTTATAACATTTTATAGAGACAATTCAGACAACAATCAGAGAAAACACCACACCATCGTGTGGTTTATTTGTTTGTTTTCTTTGCTATTATTCACGTTGTGTTCTGATGAATTGGTGAATTATGGAAACGTATTCTTGTTTCCTGTTATCATTCTTGAGACTTAAGGTTTTTGTTTTTTGGGGGAGGAGGAATTTTTCGACTCACGTTTTAACAATAATTTAATTATTCATTTTAATGTTAAACTTTATAGCCACTAATTTGATATAACTACTCATTTTGCACAAAAAAGAAAATCCTCTACGACCAGAAACCAGGAAGGGTAACCGGTTCAGTTCATGGTTGAGATGGTAATGTTTCTAACCCGGTTTATTCAAGTGCTGTGATTTGGCAGAGCCTACGCTCAACCCCCTGATTGCTGATATGGACCTTCAACACAGCAACCCAACTCTTTAACTCAGTGTGTAGATCACGATCATCCATCAGCCCTCCAATTGAAGTAAATCACTATATAAAGGCTGGGTGAACGCCAGAAGGCTCTACTTGTCCCGCAGGGCCAACCATGGCTCTTTAAAGTTTAAAAAACTGAATAGTCACATCCGGATTCGATCCCGGTATCTACAGATCTGCAACCTGCTCAATAATATATTAAATAACCCAGGATAAATATGTCGTAACAATATAAATTTAGCTAAAAAAGAAGACTCATTTGGTATTAGAATGGGGGGTCCGTATTAGAATAAGTGCTGGGTCCGTTGAGTGTTCAGTAGCAGATTTCACGGTCACAATAGCACCCAACAGCCCGATTTCACGGGACTCCTGAGTATACACTATTCTTTGAAAGCAGGATAAATGAGGTTAACAGTGCGCAATATAATAATAGGCAGGATAATAAAAAAAGTATTAGTCTCATCATTTCTTTATTCTTAGATTTAATTATTATTATTATCTAGTAATACTTGTAATTGTGGACCTATAAAGGACATTTTAATTAATTAATTATCGAGTTTAAAATAATATATTTCTTTCTTATGATATAATTATAAGTGGGTACCCTTAATAGGGGATAAAACTCAGCGGTTGTGTGTGATATCTCCACGCTGCACAAACCTTACCTAAGAAACAGAGGAGTATCTACCATGTATTGGATCCTAGACCCTATTTAGGTTGTAGAGGGGAAAGTTTTTTTATTTTTTTTATTTTATCCAGATAATGAATATTTATTGTACTGATAAAATATACTATTACAACCCTTTTTTTGTATTCTAAATTATCATCAAATTGATTAATTGACAAACTTCCTAGTTTAATCTCTAAAACGTAATAATAATTTTGCGCAAATTTTGTTATATTAAAATTTAATTACTCCAAGAACAAAAACAAATACATCTGCTGAGAATATAAACGAATCTAAATACGTTAACTATTCGAATAAAAGCACGCGAATACCACCTGCATCTTAATCTTAATAACCTGAAACTATAATTAAAAATAATTATAGTTAACAGAATAAAAAAATGAAAAATATAATAGATTAACATTTCTCTTGGAGTAGGATTCAATTAGAAAAATGGATATGGATACTAACAAAAATTTATATTCCATCAAAGGTTTTCCGCGATTCCCGCTCAAATTCAACGATATGTATATTATCCAAAACCATTAGCTAAAATGGCTAAGTCTCTAACTAAAATACCGAAAAATATCTAAATACTCAAAGGTTCGCCTATTAATTTTCAATCCGTGGGTCAGTCAAGAAATAAATTTTAAACCTCCTTAGGGATTCGAACCGGTGCTGCTGCAATTACGAAATTCCTAAGCCAGACGATAAAGGAAGTTGTTCGTTATTATTGAAAAAAACTCCAAAAACTTCTTCGCAGGATTCCTTACTCCCAAAATCCGTGAACACGCTTGCTTTCCGAGGAGATTTGATAAGAAAATAACAAATACCTATTGCCCTCTAATAATTACTAATTTATATTTATTTCATTTTCAATTTATTTGTTATTTCGTTGCAACGTTTTTATCGTTTTTATAGGAGATTTAGCGCCCTTTTCTAATCCTTTTTAGAACAAATAGGAGAGTTAATGTTTTAAGTTAAAAATTTTGTTTTCAATAGTGTAGGAAGGTAGGCCGGATTCGAACCATTACCGCAGCAGTTACGAGGTACTTAATTACAAAGGATTATTTAAGGTACTAAAATTCCAGCGACGCGGCTGGGAAGAAGATGCGATGGGATCTTCTGTGGTTCCGCTCTGCTCTCCAAACGTAGGGCTCGCAGGTCGCTCGCTAGGGCAGTGTGTACATATTTTAAATAGGTTCGAATGTATTCAGGTTAAATCATTTTATTTATTGTATCTAGTATCTGGTCCGTATATTGTTACTTTGAGTTGAGTTACAAGTTATTTTGAGCTTTTGTATGGAAAAGAGAATGTAATAATTGGAAATGTGTAGATTTCGGATTTTATAAAGAAATAAAAGTTTCAACTAACATTTCGAAGTATAGATTAAATATGTTTGTTGAAACCTTCATTTATATATGAAGCGTACCCTTCCTTTTACCGTCCTATCTCTCTTCTTCCTTGCATGGGTAAAATCCTAGAGAAACTCATCCTCAAACGATTGTACCCCATCCTTGATGCAAATCACATAATACCAGATCACCAGTTTGGATTCCGAGCATCCCACTCCACTATTCAGCAATGTCATCGTGTGGTGGATGTAGTCTCCTCTGCATTAGAACGTGGATCATATTGCTCGGGCGTCTTTCTTGACGTGGAACTGGCTTTTGACCGAGTCTGGCATCCGGGCTTGCTCTACAAACTCCGTAAATTCCTACCCCATACATACTTTCTCATCCTTCAATCCTATCTCACAAATAGAACTTTCCAGGTAAACCATAATAATGTCCTTTCATCCCTCTTCTCCCAATCTGCTAGTGTTTCTCAAGGTAGTATCCTAGGCCCAGTCCTTTATACAGTTTATACAGCTGACATCCCAACTCATCCTAATACTATCCTTACCACGTATGCTGATGATACATGTGTATTATCTGTCAAAACCAATCCAGTTATTGCATTCCAAAGCCTCCAATCCCATATCACTGAACTTGAAGAATGCTGTCAAAACTGGAGAATTAAAATAAATTCTCAAAAATCGAATCAAATCACTTTTACCTTACGTCGTAGACCAATGACTTCCTGCCCTTCAGTATCCTTTAATAATATCCCACTGGTCCCTGTAGAACAGATCCGGTACTTAGGGTTGCATCTCGACAAACGATTAACTTGGAATCCTCATACTAGACTGAAAAGACAAGAAACCGCTCGACGTTTCAGGCTACTTCACATTTCTAGACAAAAGCTCTAACCTCCCAAGTAACTACAAAAGGCTCATCTACATTACCATCATACGACCTATTTGGACTTACGGAGTAGAGCTCTGGGGCTCCACTAAGCCATCGAACTCCTCTCGTATCCAATACCTACAATCCAAAATCCTTCGTAAAATCTTCAACGCTCCTTATTTTGTTAAGAATAAAGGCATCCAAAACGACCTTAATGTCCCATTTTTTTGCTGATTTGGCCCGTACCCGGTATCTATCCTTTCATAACAAACTTCATTCCCACTCAAACCCTCTAGTTTCAAACCTAGCTTCCTCTTCGATTCCCGATAATCCTCGTCTGAAAAGAAGATGGGCACGTGACCTTCTTAGTTGAACTAGTGATTTGAGTACTATCAGTGGGTAGTTTCTCTACTTTTCATTAACTCATGTCATTATGTATCACATAGCCTATTTACTTGATATATTATTGTAATACAGTTGTAAATATCAATAACTAAATAAATCACTAAAAAAAAATAAATATGAAATGATTACTAAAGTGTATACATTTACCATAAATACATTATCCTTTCCAAACTAACGCTAATGATAATTTGTAATTTGTCCTTAAGTGTAACAGATTATAGTATTTTGCTACCCAATAAACATATGTTGTGGCCAAAAATAAATTCCAAAATATGAAAACCTTCTTTTCATATGTTATAAATATCTTTTCATAAATCTTAGAAAGGGGTCCATACTCCCGTCCATTTTTTGCAACGGCAATCTAATTTTTGCTTCTTTTTTTTTTTGCAGCGTCGTATTAGTTTAACAATAATATTCAATTTCAAACTATAAATATGACTCATAACTAAAAATCATTTATATTTCCTATAGGAATTTGGGTTATATTGGCTTGTTAATATGATGATGATTTTTTAGGTTTTTTCAAGAACCAAATAGAATCGTATGTTCCGTGCGATTCCTAGAGATTCGCCGACATCCTCCTCTTTCGTGCAGACATCTGCGAAACCAAGACACGTGTAATTAACGCTGAAGTTTTTCTTCCTTTTCAATTAATTTCCATAAAAGATTAGAAACAAACAAGGTCGAGTAATTGTTCATAGGAAGCTAATTCGCCGGTTATTAGTTGAGTCTGGAGAGAGAAGACTGGAGGTGAGATGCTCGCGAGAACAATTATGTACATGGCGTGCTCGACCCGGCCGCTCCCGGTCTTACCCTAATTCCTTCTCATTAACTTCCACGGCCAGGCCTCGACAGATTGCTGTCCTGTCTCTTTGTAATATCCTCCATCCCATATCAAATTATTACCTGTCCTGTCTGGGATCGAAATTATTCAAGAATCGGCTTTGCCCCCAGGGACGTCCTTTTATAGTGACACTGAATAAGATGTCTGATTCGCAAAGTGGGGAAAAATATTATTATAAAATTTGCCTATTTATATCATGAAGAAAACTACAGTTAGCCTTTAAAACACCATGCATATACGAACAGTTTCCATTTATAGTTGGGAGGGTATCTGTTCCGCAGGTTGTCGCTTCGAGTCGAGTTACAACTAGTTTTAACTGATTATTCGTTTCATATTTTTCAAAAAGTACAAGTTATCGTAACTTTTAGTATGGAAAAAGTGTTAACAGTTTATTCCTTTAATTTATTTTCCAAAAATACAAGTCATTGTGAGTTTTAGTGAGAAAAAGGAATGCAATTATGGGTAATAAGTAGATTTCGGTAATCATTTCATCAAGAAATAAAAAGTTTAACTAATAATTCGAAGTATAAATGACATTTGTTAGTTGAAACATTGATTTCTAGATGAAATATTACCGTAGGATAAATATTTCCCATAATTACATTCTCTTTTCCATACTAAAGCTCATGATAACTTGTATTTTTGTAAATACGGGAAACAAATGAAAAATTAAGACTTGTGAGTCAACTCGAAGCAGCAACCTACGGAACAATTGCCCTATTTTGCTATGCTGAAGGTTCGGGGTTCAAACCCCGATACATTACTAAATAGTCACGGATGTACCCTAATAGATCGAGACAACCTCTTGCTGCTCACCCAGCCAGTATAAAGTAGTTACGCTTATTGGGGAGAAAACCTGGGGGGTTAGCGTGGTCTAGGGTCAACTCGCTACCTTAGTATTACAAGCTTGTATGTTACAAAGTGAAAAAATCAGAGATTTTTTCTTCTCAGAGAGAGAGAGAGACGGAAACAAATATTATTGGAAAATTGATTACTTAAATATCAAATACTCAAGAAGTATATACGGCAGAGAAGTAGAACTGATATTTTATACTTAGAATTTATTTTAATATTAGAATTTATTGTCATCCGGGCTTGCTCTACAAATTCCGTAAATTCCTACTCCATACATACTTTCTCATCCTTCGATCCTATCTCCATTATCAATATACTAGAACCATAATAATGTCCATTCATCCCTCTTTTCCCAATCTGCTGGTGTTACTCAATGATCCTCACTGATCATTGATCTTGCAGAATGATGTCAAAACTGGAGAATTAAAATAAATTCTCAAAAATCGCATCAAATCACTTTTACCTTACGTCGTAAACCAATGACTTCCTGCCCTTCAGTATCCTTTAATAATATCCCACTGGTGCCTGTAGAACAGATCCGATACTTAGGGTTGCATCTCGACAAACGATTAACCTGGAATCCTCATACTAGAGTGAAAAGACAAGAAACCGCTCGACGTTTCAGGCTACTTAAACACTTATTAGACAAACGCTCTAACCTCCCAATTAACTACAAAAGACTACATGACCATCATACGACCTATTCGGACTTACGGATTAGAGCTTTGGGGCTCCACTAAGCCATCGAATTCCTCTCTTATCCAATCCCTCCAATCCAAAATCCTTCGTAAAATCCTCAACGCTCCTTATTTTGTTAAGACTAAAGCCATCCATAACGACCTTAATGATTTGGCCCGAACCCAGTATCTATCCTTTCATAAAAACTTCATTCCCACTCAAACACTCTAGTTTCTAACCTAGCTTCCTCTTCAATTCCCAATAATCCTCCGAGGCGTTTGAAAAGAAGATGGCCACGTGACCTTAGTTGAACTAGTGATTTGAGAACTATCAGTGGGTAGTTTCTCTACTTGCCATTAACTCATGTCATTATGTGTCACATAGCCTATTTACTTGATGTATTATTGTAATACAGTTGTAAATATCAATAAATAAATTAAATAAAAAAAAAAAGAATTTATTGTATACTTTATTTATGGAGAATATCACAATTTGTTAGAGGAATGACCCAGCCCTTGCTATTCCAGGAATATTGTCGAATGTTGCCAACAGCGTATGACTATTCACTAAATTAATTAATAAATGTGTTGTACTTACTTGTAGTCCCATTCGTGGTACGATAATAATCGGATAACTATAATTTCTGTTTTAGACATTTATAATATTATAATAATATAAATAAGTACACAATATTTATAATAATATAAAGCAATACGGCACCGAAAATATCATGCCAATTGATCGCGCCTCGCCGCGCCTACGTGAATTCGGTCACGCAGGCCACTCCTGTAGGTGTGTGACTTCGGAATCATAAGGTTCTATGTTAAACTGTGATACATTTTTTTTTCTTACTATGGAGTAACAAAGTTGTAAGTTATTTTATTTTTTCAATAAATAGGATCATGCTTTCATTTTTCATTTATTGTGTTTATGGAATTCTTCTTCTGCTGCCCTTTGCCACCTGACAGAAATGAAATATAACCGTAATCTTTCGCCACATAAAGAATCCGATACGCAGAATCTTTGATATCGTTTTTCTCATTTTCATATATGTGTATGAAACAACCTTGTAATACTAAGGTAGCGAACTATTGTCAAAGAATCAGTAGAGTCTCTACCATGTACCGAACCCAGGACCCTCCATGGGATGTAGTGATACAATTTGTATTCGTTAAATATAATAAAATAATTGGCGAATCAGAGGCTTTATGCCCATTAACCAGTCGAAAATAATAATTATATTAATATTGATTATCATTATCTTTTTTTGTTTAGTTTCATTCTAAGACCAAACAACTGTTGATTGTTAATTAAGAATTATATTCATACTAACGATAACTATTCAACAATAACCAATAGCAATGAACAAATTGGTTCCATTACATAATAGAGACTATTTCTAATAAAAAGTTTGAGCAAGGAGTTGATTTGAACACCATCAAACAGGTATTCCCCCTATTAAAGGTACTCAAGTAACAGAGACTGAGTGAGTCTCACGAGGGTTTGTAGACCCCAAAAGATCCATCTGCGGTTATTAACAGAGTAAATAATTTATCAGTCACAACAGGATATGAAAATGACACATTCAACATAGCTACTCTTAATTAGAATACCTAAATACCTTAAATTCGAATGATAATGGATTCTAATTATCTGAAATATTCCGATATTCTTAATAAATTTTAAAACTTACTTGATTACTGATTATTATTTCATAATATTGAATTATTTTCCTATATTTTGTTCATAGCCTTTACGATACTAATGTATTAAACAAAAAACGTTAAAAATCATTTAAGTTGAATTATATTTGAGTACTGGGTACCACTGGGTAGTTTCTCTACTTGTCTTTAGTCATGCCAATTTGTACCATTCATTCTATTTACTTGTTGTATTAGCATAATACAGTTGTAAATTTCATTGAAAATAAAAAAGTTGATTTATCAAACAGGAAATATTAATTATTTAAGACATGAAAAATTACATCCTTTCTACTTCAAAGATAAAAACTGTATTAATCCAGTGGGTCAAAAAGTATTGGCACACCGTAATTATTTTTATTTTTTCGGTGATATTGTAAATTATTTTCAAGTTGGAATTTTATTATAAAAATAGAACCCAAATCAGTCTTTTTGAAGGCAATTAAAAGCTATACCAGTAATGTTACAATTATTAAGAAAAAAAGTAGGAAAATCGACGGTCAAAAAAGTATTGGTACCGTTGTCAAATTTTAACATTTATAGAAAAACATTTCCTTTAATCACTTAAATATTCTTGCATAAAGTCCCTGTTATTTACAAACAAATGATTCCTCAGTCTAGATTTATTTTTCACCCGAATTTGAGCATTTTACATTGCAAAACCAAAGAGCACATTGTGCAATCCAGAAATCAGGTAGTGAAATTACATTCTCGCGGACTAAGTTACTGTAAAATTGGCGAAAAAGTAGGGAGAGTTTTAGCAGAGGTTCAGCTTTAAATAAAGTGCGTTCTGAGCGACCTCAAAAGTTTTCTTTTCAAGAAAAAAGCGGTAAATTAGGAGAATCGTTAAGCATAATCCAACATCCTCGGGCTCCGCCATAGCAACAGAGATGGCAACAACTTCCAACACAACCGCATGCCTCCAGAGAGTAAGAAATGTAATACACAGTTTTAATTATTATGGGAGAGTTCAAAGAAAAAAGCCATTTATCAGCGAGGCGAATCGCATTGAAAGACTTGAGTTTGCCAAAATCCACACAGACAAGTCAATTGAATTTTGGAAAACGATAATTTTCTCTGATGAGAGTAAATTTAGTATTTTCGGATCTGATGTAACAAACTATCAAAAGATAACTACAAAGTAAAGCATACCTAAAACCAAAATAATTTATTAATACCCATTTTGAACATTGTAATATTTTATACTTCCACTTACAATGAATAATAAATGACATGCAGTAATTGGGTATAAAACAGGAATATAGCTGTTACATTTTGTTAAAATAATGTATACTCTTTGTAAGTAGCTCGCATGAATACAATTATTCCAAAATATATAAAATTCACTAGTATATAACATTGTACCTATAAGTTAATGTATTTCACATATTATTAGATGCATTATTTTTATTAACAATGCTAAATCTTTCATCATCATTGAAAAATATTATTGTGAAATTATACTAAATTAATTACGTAATCATTAGTTATTAAATTTTTGATGATAAAATATTCATATAATCGGAACCTAAACGAGTTCGTGATAGGGAAAAATTACGATATTATGAATATTATAATTATCATTATACAAATTTCATATTTTGAAAGAGGAGTTGTCCTTGATTGATGCTGAAGGCGTGGATTAAATAGCTCGATAAATAATTATGATATTATTTAATTAATCACGTAGGGAAGAAGTTTCGTGAGTGGCTATTGCCAATTAACTGTAAATATCTGCTTATAGGCTACCCTGTGACAAGCCTGTTTACATCTATGTAATTTGCTTTATGTTAATTATCTTTATGTTAATTATGAGTCTGAAAATTGCCTGTTAATTGATTTAATTTACGGTAGCGAGGGAACAGACGGTAGCCAGGTAATAACATTCCACTTTAGAGCGATCCATTAATTTAGCCCATGCCGAAGATGATATCAGGCAACAGCTTTTGTTATCATTTTTCCACCAAAAGAGATTGAAAGTAAACAAGTTAGGGTTTTGTTTTCTCGTTCTATTCCCGCCAGTTACTTTCACTAATCACAGTTACTTTAAAATGACGACAATATAAGGAAACATATATTAATACAGTTTTCCTACAAAACTCATGGCGTAGGGAGTTGGCGGCCCCATCGCCCAGTCTTATGACTGCAATCAGCCACTGGTCCTTCAGGTTGGGGGTTGGGCATAGGGTCAATAACCCTACCCCGTAAAGAATATGCAGATATTAAGAATACGCTGCTGAGGTTCAATTAAAAAATCAATCACGGAAAACAGGGCACAGTCCAGGGTTGTCGGAAAAGAATCAATCACAAAGCTTTTGTTATATAAAACAGTTATCAGCCCGATTTTAATGTATGGCAGGGAGACGTGGACTCTGACCCAGGGAAAAAAGAGTTCTTCTGTAAAAATAATGAAAAAAGAGCAGACTCTAGTGTCAGTGGATAGACAACTTGGGAAAAAAATGTAAGAAATATGGAAATAAGAAATTTGTAAAGCATAGCTGGCCATAAAAAAGTCTTGCAAGAACTGTATTCACCTGTAGTGGGTGATTCATTAATTAGTGAATATGTTATTAACTTATTTTTCTACATTTATTGTACTTATGATGATTAAAATTATAAAATAAATTAAAAAGTCACTAATAAGGCTCCAACTTATTTACAAGACAACCAAGTAGAAACGAAAGCCGCATTACAGTCTGAAGTCAGAGAAGAGCTAAGGAATGCGGTAATTCGACAGTAGCCGGCAGCACGCCACTCACAGGCTACAACCAGCCATTTCCAAATTGTTTTAGGCTCCTTCTGTTTTTGTTCGGAAGCTAATGCCTCGTTTAATTCTTTGAATTATTTATCCAAAGCACGACTGCTCACGTGACCAAGGGCCTGAGTGAGCCACCACTATAAATATCCTAGGGTTTTGATTTTTTATCTGCTTTTTTTTAAAGGCATTTTATTCTCCCTCGATGTGGGAATCGGTAATTTCTTCTCGTAGAAGCTCGCGTGTGGGCATTCGGAATGATAACCTACTGTACAAGCCCACTATATTCAACTTAGAGAATAATTTGTTCTGACATTTGATTTGACTATATTAAACATTGTATTTTTAAAATGATATAATTTATAATTTAAAAGTTTATTTGACAAGTTAGTACTATCATGATCGCGAATTGGAGACCGGCTCAAGAAGAAAAATTATTCTGTTAACACCTATCAACCATGTGGTATTTGGAAACCCTCTTGAGTCTCTCCCTTAAAGTTGGTACCCTTACATGGCGAATAAACCTGAAGTTTCTTAATAATCTAAACCAAATCGGATTCTTTCACTACCGTAGCTTAGAAACTGTATAGTCCCTACTATGTGAACCCAAAATACTAATGTGATTTTAGTGGTTCGGAATTATTTAAGGCACTTTAGGGGGGATCTTAAATGAAATCTAACAAACTAACTTAGTATGAATAAATATTTAATAATAATAGTTGACCTTATATATATTTTGTTCCACACACATGTATGTGTGTGTGGAACAAAATGGTCAGGGTGGAAGTCAAATATTTTATTTTGACCACCCGGATGATTTTCTTCCACATTAGAATGAATAAGTCAATGAAGAAGATCAAATAAACCTCCAGTTTCTATTGTTTCTTTTACAAGCCACAAAATTGGAGAATTGCTTTTGTATCATTGTATTATCGTGACAACTTTGTCTGTAATTGGAAGTTATCACTCGTATTTTTCAATATATTCATTTGAAAAGAAAAGATATGTCCAGGACCGGGACTCGAACCCGGGTCTTCCAGATCACTAGTCT
Organism: Troilus luridus; assembly: GCA_964056705.1. Classification (NCBI taxonomy): domain Eukaryota; kingdom Metazoa; phylum Arthropoda; class Insecta; order Hemiptera; family Pentatomidae; genus Troilus; species Troilus luridus. The sequence continues at coordinate 111,448,576 of OZ057414.1, read as the reverse complement.
GGGACTCTACCATTTGAGCTATCCTGGGCCCTAATGAAGCACGCTTCTCGGCCATGGTCATATCTTTTCTTTTTTCTGATCCTAAGTCCCCGCGTTCTTGCATTTTGCGAAGTATACGAGAGGAAGAATGTTCTTTGAACATTATTTTAATTTGGATCTAGTTGACTTACGTCATTATAATTATTATAATTTATTTTATTTTAGTTGTTACTAATTTTTAAATATATTCATTTGAAAAGAAAAGATATGTCCAGGACCGGGACTCGAACCCGGGTCTTCCAGATCACTAGTCTGGGACTCTACCATTTGAGCTATCCTGGGACCTAATGAAGCACGCTTCTCGGCCATGGTCATATCTTTTCTTTTTTCTGATCCTAAGTCCCCGCGTTCTTGCATTTTGCGAAGTATACGAGAGGAAGAATGTTCTTTGAACATTATTTTAATTTGGATCTAGTTGACTTACGTCATTATAATTATTATAATTTATTTTATTTTAGTTGTTACTAATTTTTAAATATATTCATTTGAAAAGAAAAGATATGTCCAGGACCGGGACTCGAAAAAAGAAAAGCTATGACCATGGCCGAGAAGCGTGCTTCATTAGGGCCCAGGATAGCTCAAATGGTAGAGTCCCAGACTAGTGATCTGGAAGACCCGGGTTCGAGTCCCGGTCCTGGACATATCTTTTCTTTTCAAATGAATATATTTAAAAATTAGTAACAACTAAAATAAAATAAATTATATTAATTATTTTTCGTTCAATACCCTCCAGTTACTTTCAGTTACAATAATTAATTTATAATAACGACAATGGCTACAGAAATTGATAATATTTTCCACAAAAAGATATCCAAAGTAACCAACTTAGGGTCTTTTTCGTTCTATGCCGTCAGTTACTTAATCACAGTTACTTAAAATAGCAAAGATATCAGGCAATATATATTGTTATCGATGTACCAATTTAATGTGTTTTTCGTCCTGTACTCGCCATCTATTTTCAGTACTTACATTTATTTTAAAATAATAAAAATAAAAATAACAAATGAATTGATAATATTTATTATCCTCTTCTAATACCCGATTAGCAATTATATTTAACTAAATTACTAATACCTATTTAAAGTTTTCAGTCTCAGAAATTTTCTCGATAAGCTTAGGAAAGTCTATAAAGGTAAACGAGTGATAACTTCCAATTACAGACAAAGTTGTCACGATAATACAATGATACAAAAGCAATTCTCCAATTTTGTGGCTTGTAAAAGAAACAATAGAAACTGGAGGTTTATTTGATCTTCTTCATTGACTTATTCATTCTAATGTGGAAGAAAATCATCCGGGTGGTCAAAATAAAATATTTGACTTCCACCCTGACCATTTTGTTCCACACACACATACATGTGTGTGGAACAAAATATATATAAGGTCAACTATTATTATTAAATATTTATTCATACTAAGTTAGTTTGTTAGATTTCATTTAAGATCCCCCCTAAAGTGCCTTAAATAATTCCGAACCACTAAAATCACATTAGTATTTTGGGTTCACATAGTAGGGACTATACAGTTTCTAAGCTACGGTAGTGAAAGAATCCGATTTGGTTTAGATTATTAAGAAACTTCAGGTTTATTCGCCATGTAAGGGTACCAACTTTAAGGGAGAGACTCAAGAGGGTTTCCAAATACCACATGGTTGATAGGTGTTAACAGAATAATTTTTCTTCTTGAGCCGGTCTCCAATTCGCGATCATGATAGTACTAACTTGTCAAATAAACTTTTAAATTATAAATTATATCATTTTAAAAATACAATGTTTAATATAGTCAAATCAAATGTCAGAACAAATTATTCTCTAAGTTGAATATAGTGGGCTTGTACAGTAGGTTATCATTCCGAATGCCCACACGCGAGCTTCTACGAGAAGAAATTACCGATTCCCACATCGAGGGAGAATAAAATGCCTTTAAAAAAAAGCAGATAAAAAATCAAAACCCTAGGATATTTATAGTGGTGGCTCACTCAGGCCCTTGGTCACGTGAGCAGTCGTGCTTTGGATAAATAATTCAAAGAATTAAACGAGGCATTAGCTTCCGAACAAAAACAGAAGGAGCCTAAAACAATTTGGAAATGGCTGGTTGTAGCCTGTGAGTGGCGTGCTGCCGGCTACTGTCGAATTACCGCATTCCTTAGCTCTTCTCTGACTTCAGACTGTAATGCGGCTTTCGTTTCTACTTGGTTGTCTTGTAAATAAGTTGGAGCCTTATTAGTGACTTTTTAATTTATTTTATAATTTTAATCATCATAAGTACAATAAATGTAGAAAAATAAGTTAATAACATATTCACTAATTAATGAATCACCCACTACAGGTGAATACAGTTCTTGCAAGACTTTTTTATGGCCAGCTATGCTTTACAAATTTCTTATTTCCATATTTCTTACATTTTTTTCCCAAGTTGTCTATCCACTGACACTAGAGTCTGCTCTTTTTTCATTATTTTTACAGAAGAACTCTTTTTTCCCTGGGTCAGAGTCCACGTCTCCCTGCCATACATTAAAATCGGGCTGATAACTGTTTTATATAACAAAAGCTTTGTGATTGATTCTTTTCCGACAACCCTGGACTGTGCCCTGTTTTCCGTGATTGATTTTTTAATTGAACCTCAGCAGCGTATTCTTAATATCTGCATATTCTTCGATACTAAATGGTATTCTTCTTTCTCTATTAGCCATTGTTAGTCAGACTAACCTGACAATCAGCCACACAGCAGCCAAATCGTAAAGAACTACAGAAAACAAGGTCAGTCCAGGGTCATCCGAAAAGAATCAATCACAAAAGTCCAGGAAAAAGCCAAGTCGCTAGAAAAATCCAATCTGAGAGCAAATAAGCTAAGAGAGCACATCCGAACAAAGTAAACCCGTAAAAAACTGAGGCAAGGAGGGGCAAAGCAAGGCGCTCGACTCCTGCGTCGGAGCCTTTGTTCTCGGTCTCAACCCGGGTTATCCATTATCCAACCATCATATCTTCGTGGTTTCTTAACCGATTTTTGATTTTAATAACTCATTTGAAAGGCAATGAAACGTAGATGTTTTCATAATTGTTTTTAACGATTATTTAAGTAATAATTTAGTAATGACTTTTTTGAGTAAATCGACGTTTTAGAGGAACAGTATTTTTATTTTTCATTTTATGTTTTTGTTTAACGATTTTCGCGTACGATACCGACAATTACAAAGATTTGACTATTAACATTCCTTATTTAAAATATCTTTGTTGGAAAACCAAAAAAAAAGAGATTTTTTTGTAAAATTCTCTAAGTAGGAATATCTTGGAAAGGGTTAACTTTAGGACAGTAGTTCTCATAGTAGTATCGACTGGAATTGCCCCATACTATCATCCCTTAACGGCTCTGCCCCTAATTACCAGTCACCCTGTATACACTCTTGCATAATTTAAAAGAATTAGTAAAACTTTACGTCTGATATAAAAATAAAATATATAACTTCTTTTTAACTACATCATTACCAAAATTCAATAGTAATACAGGAAATGTGAATTTTTACATTTTAAGAAAATAATTAACAATTTAATTGACATGTTTTCCTACATTGAGTGATGGTTTACATGTAGCTAATTAGATGTGTTAATTAAAACCTGAGTCAAGCAGATCACGTGTTCTTTTTTGAGGCGTGTCCTTATAAGATAAAGATAGAATATACCAAGACACCAACCTGAAGATAATTTAATTGCCCCTGGACAACTCTTGAAGGATCTTGGATTTAGGACATGGTAGAGAATACACTTATGTCCGAGTCAATGGCTCTTCAGGGATGTGATATAGTTTGAAACCTAGCATATCTTCAATTCTTGATAATCCTCCGAGACGTCTCAAAAGAAGAAGACCCCTTGACCTTCTAAGTTTAATTTCTTATTTGAGTAACCCAGTTGCCTCGATACAGATATTCCTTTCGATGTAGGGACCAGTCGAGGATACGAGGGCGGGTCAATAAGTCCGTGACTTTTTGAATGAAACACAGTTTTTTATATGAAAAGTTATTTTATTTTTCAGCAGTCTCCTTTGAGTTCTATACACTTAGTCCAACGTTTCTCCAAAAGTTTTTTTTTATCCCTTCCTAAAAATATGTTTAGTCGAGGTCATCAATATATGCATTTTTTTGTGAGATGATTTCGTCGTTGGAGTCAAATCTCTTTCCGCCGAGCCATTTCTATAAGTTTGGGAACAAGAAACAGTCTTGTGGAAAAGAACTTTTGGCCAAATGCGGTCTCTTTTTTTTCAATTCCTCATTGAATCGACCCAATATGTTGGTATAATATTCGCCATTGATTGTTTTCCCCTTTTGAAGGTAGTCATTGTGGATTATACCGCGTGCATCCCAAAAAACGGTCGCCAAGATTTTATTGGCTGACAAACCCACCTTTGCCTTCTTTGGCCCCGATTCACCCTGAGAAACCCACAGTTTTGACTGCTGATTGGTCTCCGGTATGTTGTGGTGGATCTAACTTTCGTCCACGGTTACGAAACGGCGCAAAAACGCGTCCTTATTGCGGTTGAACAACGCCAAATATTCCCGCGAAATTGTCACACGGTTGCGTTTGTGGTCAATTGTGAGCTAACTGGGCACCCATCTTGCCGAAAGCTTTCTCATACTCAAGTGATCATTCAAAATTGAAACCACTGAGCCATGTGAGATGCCTATGGGTTCCACAATCCCTCTCACTTTCAATCTCCGATAGGATAAAACCATATCGTGAATTTTTTCAATCGTTTCGTGAGACCTCAACTGGGCGTCCAGAACGTTCGGGATCTTCCGTGCTTGTACGGCCACATCGAAATTCAATGAATCACTTCTTTACCAAGGAAACGGATGGTCCAGAGTCCCCATAATATTTATCAAGCTTAGCCTTGGTTTGAGTGATGTTTTTTTCCGCAAAAGATAATGTTTAATGAGCACACGAAATTCACTTTTTTTCCATTTTATTCTCATAACGCGCGGTAGTCTGCTATCAACGGCTGCCAAATACAAACTAAATAACGTAAAATTTAGACAGGAGTCAACTGACAGTTGCCTTTTGACAGGAGCAGTGTTGCCATTTTAATTAAGAGGCGGAAATTTCAAAAAGTCACAGACTTATTGACCCACCCTCGTAGCTCCTGTTAGCCTGTGAGAGACCAACAGGTTAATGAGGCTAGCGGTGAGGCTACTGATTGCCTCAGTCCAGGTGTGACCAGGTGTGAGGGGGGTCAAATTTAAAATATAATACTAACGATTTAATTGCTCGACCTGCCTGATCATCGGTTGTCCTATCGACTTTAGTAATCGAGTAGTTTAATTATAGTTCTAGTGATGTGTCATTAGAAAGCCAATAGGAGTCTGTTAAAATTAAATTAATTTATTCTTTTGTTATGAATATTATTAAGTTCTTAAACGATTTATAAATTTTATTACATGTAGTCCTTTAAAATTAATTTTCTCGATAACTTTTTTTTTTTTTATTAGTGGTAACCCCTGTCCTATCTTACTGAATATACAACTGTCCATTTAATTATAACAGTTGTTACGTAACACTTTAGAAGAGGTACACGATATTATTTTAGAAATTGAAGTTTAGACATTATTTATTTATTATTTTTAGTACCTCCTAGTGAGTCTATTATAATGGGAGTACCATTTTAGCAATATTTTAAGATATTGAGCATTTTTAGTTAATTAAAATTTATTGATAAAGATAAATCTATAGTTTATATGAAAATGTCTTAATATTATTTCACTGTATTCTCTGCATTTAAGGAAAAGTATTAAAATCGAAATATTGAAGTAAGCTGTAACTTGTTTTATTTTTAAAATGATGGATACCATTTTTTTACATTTAAATTCAAAACCAGTGTTTTATTTCATATAACGGTTTACAGAACTCAGGAATAGTTTATTATATATGCCAATTTTTAAAAATATTTATAATTTAACTGATAAGACACGACAAAAGTCAGAACAAAATGTAAATTCTCAATGCGTCGCTATCAGCGCCTGTAAAATATAACATCTTTAGGCAGTTTTTTTATATCTACAGCCCCAGTGAATAAGTGGCTAAGTCGAATTTTCTTCAAAACGAGTTTCGTGTACTTAAGGAAGGTAATAGTAGCCTCTCGTAGTCTTTAGCATAAAATGGTGTAGTAATATAAGCAATAACTCCAGTTGAACCCAATGCCTGACTTACGCACTTATTCACTACGAAAAAAAAAAAGCGATTCCCCTTCCCTAAGTACAAGAAACTCATTTTTGAGAAAATTAGACTTAACCAGTTATTTACCGGGGGCTGTAGGTATAATAGAGTAGGTATAATAATTAATTTCTATTCAGATTTTCGCCAGTATTTCCATTTCTAAAATACAAAGAGAACTAAAGAAACGTCATATTGTAGGTAATGAGCAAAATTGCAATATAAAGTGCTTTTAAAAATGATGAAAATTCCAAAGTATTTTGTGATAAATTGGACAATTTTTAGATATTTGCATTTTTTTTTTGTAAATAATGTTAAACTTTTTAGAAAATTTGATTTTTTTTAATTAATAAAATATTACTTTTATTAATTTTTATCTTTTTTTATTTTTTCATTTATCTTATTGAATTAGCTTACAGTTTTCCGTAATTATATACTATGTACGAAATATATATATACTTCATTATTACCCTTATGGGATCTTTGGATATCTTATTTTATATTGAATCCAACGGGTCTAAAACTATAACTTGCAAAATAGTTGGGTCATTTGTTCATTTAAAAAAAATTAATTTTAAAGAAATTCCATAGATAATATTGCGAAAAATACTCATTTAATTTTTTATAATTTGATGGTTATAACGGTACAAGAGGATCATCTGCTTAATAATTATGCATATTATCCACAAGCGAATTCAATATGAATACAGTTATTTTTATTATCTTTATTATAAAAGGAACAGCGAAACCCTCTTGAAACTTAAGCATCGAAAAAGAATCGGAACTATCCTATGAGGATTCAAAGGATAAGGAGATAGGCCAGTATAGGGAAAAGTCCTTCGGGGACTTAAGTGTTCAAATCGGAGTTCTCTCAGTTCTTTCACTCCGTTAGATAGCGAGAACAGAACAAATGGAGTAAAACCATAATAAGAATGAAAATAAGGTGATAGCGCGACCGTGGACAAATCTTTCTTATGGAAGCTTAGCGAGACAGGGAGAAAAAAAAAAAAAACCAAGGCTGAGATTGTCGCCACTAACAGAAATCGTCCATTATCTATGCCACTTCTTAGACAATGCCATCTCAGCTCAACGGGGTGGCTCTCCACTCGGCATAGGAACTGGCCTAGTATAGATGTTGGAGATAAGAATATGCTGTGCAAAAAGGGATTTCGCACAGCCTATAGAATAGTTCATGGTTCAGTACATAGCTGAGACTGTTTCTAAGGCAACGTTGCACAGGGAGGTTAAATATCCGAGATCTTACTCAATACCAGCTTCCCTCCTCCAATTAAGGATACCAACTTCAAAGAGGCTGGATGAGCCATAAGTAGATTCCAAAAGGGCCACCTATGGCTGTTAACCAATTTAATTTGTCTGTTAGCTCTAACATTAGAACTCTAGATCTTCAGGATGGCGACTTCTGCACTCTAAACAATGAGGTACCCCGCTTCTAGAACATATAGTATAAACAATACAAAATAAAATTCCTTAATTCGATATATATAATCAGGTCTCTTCTCAACGGGTTTTTTTTTTCGTTTTTTAAAGAGAAACATAACTTTTAGTCTAGGTAGTCGACAGATTAAATAATTTATGTGCTCCAGCCAGATCTAAGCGCAATGTCATCGGCAGAGACTCAACACTCTACACATTAAGCCACTCTGCTCTCTAATAAAGCTTATAAAAAAATATGTAAATATAAAACTTAATAAAATAAATATAACGAAAATAAGAAGTAACAAAGCCTTCATTTATAAATAATTTATATATATATATTATGACAAGCACATCAGCCGGACAACAGGAGCTGAAATGAAAGAAATACCTTCGCAGAATGGTCGGTAAAACAAGGAGAGACCGAGTGCGAAATATAAACATAAGGGATCAGCTGCAGGTGGCAGAACTGAAGACCTCCATCGAAAAAAGACACCTCAAGTGGTTCGACCATGTCTGTCGCATGGACGAAGAATGGCTTCCTAGAAAGGATATGGAAGCCCGCCCGATAGGCAGAAGACCCCGTGGACGCCTGAGAATCCTCCATGAGGATTGTATCCAATGAATAGGAGGTAAAGGAGGAAAAACCTTGGCTCAAATGAAGAGGAGTTGTCAGGACCGGGAAGAATGGCTCCGATGGATTGAGGCCCCTCTACGCTAAATGGCACAAAAGAGATAGCGAAAGAAGAAGATCAAAAGTTGGGAGAATTGTTTATTAAAGAGCCAACGTTTTTACCCACATTCCAGGTCTTCTTCTGTTAGCTATGTGTTAGTGATGAATTAACACCCCTCCCCCCTCGACAACCCTGAAGAAGACCTGAAATGTGGTTCGAAACTTGCAATGTGTCGTCGGCTTTTTAATAATCATTTCTCCCGACTTAAGAGAATTTTTTTACCTCCGCCCGGACCATTTTCTTCCACATTTAAATATATAATATTCTGCCAAGCCTTTAATACAAGGCGATCTTTATATATACTGTTTATAATGTTATAATTACAGTATACATGTAATTAAGTATAAATAAAAAATGCTGGAAAAGAAAGAAAGAAAAAAAAAAACAAATGCTGCCTTCATATTCTAGGATATATATATTTTGACTATTCCTTAATTCATTTTGATTTTATAGAACTCGACAGTTGTATTTACGGTTCCACGGCCCTCGCATCCTCAAAACCAATAAGCCCTATAAAGTAGAATATTTATATATTAAATAAATTGTTCTTTTAAAACAATTATCTGAAAGTGTTTAGTGACTAAATAGTTTCTTTGATATTCTCAAAGAGCAGTTCTTTACAACTAAAAGATAATAATAAAAACTCAACGTATATTTGTAGATAGCCATTGTCATAACATTAGGTACCTGAAAAATAATCCTCCATTGTTTATTTTCAATACTATGAACATAAATGCTGAAAGCGAGTTAGTTTTTAAATGCGTTTTAAAATTATGCAGCCCCGGTGAATAAGTAAGTGGATTCATGTCGTTCTCGAAGTTTTTTTCTTGAAATTGCGTTGTATTGCCTTTCTTAGTTTCTTAGCCACAACAAAAATAACAATATTCCGTTTCCTTAAGTACAAAAAAACTCATTCTGAATAAAATTCGACTTAACAATACATTCATTGGGGCTATAGAATTATATTGAAGCCTAGAAAGTAAATTTCATTAATGTAGCAGAAAGATAATTAAATTCATGATAATTAAGTCGGGATAATTAAATTTTATCCAAACAGGAAAATAATCAGGTATTTAACAAGCCTACAATTGTTTTCAGCTGAAATGTAAACTTAAAGATTTACTAAAAAAAAAATTTCAACTCCTTATATGATTAATCCTGAATTATTTATTGTGTCTAGGCATGTTTTGACATTTTTCATAGCACAAAAGTAAAAAAAAAAAAAAAAAAAAATGATAAAGCAAACACGTATGAGGAACGAACCGTGCCCAATCTTTGAGGTGTTAAAAGGAGCGCAGGTGGCTTCGAGACCCGCTAAGTGGTCCTAAATATTACCGACATCGTTTTGTTTCAGTTGCTGAATCACCCTACACCTCGGCCGGAGTGTGAATCCGAAAAAGAAAAGGAGCTGGCTGCTCGATCGATCATTGTCACGGCGAGGACAGGAACAATAGCCGAGTGTGGACTCTCCTTGGGCCGACAATGGGGAGACCTTTTGTTAATTGATTATTGCGTTTTGAAGAGTCCGTTGTGATGGCATCTTGAAAGTCACTCAGGCTCAATTATATTAGCTATCTCCCTCACCATACTCTCCGTGATCCATATTCCGTGTACTCCTTCCATGTCCCAGGGTGATCGCGGAGTCATCCTCCGGGATGAACAATACCCGCGGCGGAGCGGCCATCGTGGAAACGCCGCTTCACACCCGCCTTTCTCTTTTCTATGGTAAAACGGTAAAGTTCTTTTCTGAAGGTGAATAGCACCTTTCTAGAACGGCCTTTGGATCCCGCTCCTCTGGGACGCCAACGATCATATTCACGCTGCAAAAACTCCGGGAGTGATAGGCAGAGAAAGATAGGAAGAGAGAGAGAGTGGGGAGGAAGAGAAAAGAGAGAGAGATAGATAGAGAGAGAGAGAGAGAGAGAGAGATTTTAATGACATTAATGTAAATCCTCCTAGATTTATTTCAAATCCACACTAAAAATCGTATAGTCACAACAAATACATAGCATTTCACCAAAATCCTCTAGTTCTTTCTCTTACATCCTCTCTGTTTCAAGGACTTCCTATTAGAAGATTAAAAAGACAATGGCCTAAAGAGGTTTCTTGGCTCAGAAAACATTAATAAGTTAACGAACTTTTCATATTCATGCAAATTGAAGATAAAATCATTGGCTGAATAAAATTAAGTTGCTAGATTTCAAACTCTGCAAGTCCAAACATAATATAATAAACTAATTTTTTTTTTAAATATTAATCAATCTAAAACTATTCAGTGTGATAAAAGTGATCCTGTATAGAATTAAAACTATGAAGTCCGAGAATTATTATTTGAACTAAGACTTATAAGACATTATAGAGGACTGTAACATATTTTTAAAATAGTCGGAACCTGTACTTGGGAAACATCTTCATATGTTAGATATCATATTATGATTCCATATGATTCCTATCGGCTTGCAATGGAAGGTAATAAGGAGTTGTTACAAGTATCCATTCTGGTTTATCAACTTCTTCTGAAATATAATACGTTATTTTTATTATTAATCATTTCATTTATATAAAACTGCTAAATATTAATTCATATTACATATGAACAAATTAAAAAAAGTTCAGCTTTTGTCTTGTCAGTCTTAGCCAAAATGTAGTATGTTCTTTTTATGGACATTTTCGCAGGTCCAGTGCCTTTTATAAATGTTAGTAAGTCTGTTTTGAATTTAGAGAAAACTTTGTGTTCTGTCTTAGGCCAAGTATATCGATTATGTTTTTTCTCAATTGAATTCGTTGTTTTTAGATCATAATTCGTGAACGATCATAAAGTATGCATCTGAACGTATTAGTTTATCCATTTTCTAACTCACACTTTCCGACGTATACTATCACGTAATCACACGCGCCTGTTCGTATAATGTTAAACCATTTCAGAAATGTTCTTATTTGAACAGAAAAGATTTGCCCCCAGCAGGATTCGAACCCGGATTTCCCCCTCACCGTGGCAACGCTCTAACCATTTGAGCCACCGGGGTTGCTCCCTTCTCTTCAAATAAAAATATTTAAAAATTAAAGCAATGATTAAAAACTTATAATAAATTATAAATAATATAATGACGAATGTCAAAAAGATCCTAAAATTAAAAGTAATGTTTAATGAACAAGCTTCCTCATGTGTACATCCCAAAATTGCGAGAACACGGGGGATATGGGATCGGTGAAGAGAACAGATTTGTCCTAGGTAGGGAGCGACCCCGGTGGCTCAAATGGTTAGAGCGTTGCCACGGTGAGGGGGAAATCCGGGATCGAATCCCGGCTAGGGGCAAATCTTTTCTCTTCAAATAAAAATATTTAAAAATTAAAGCAATGATTAAAAAATTATAAATAATATAACGTCGTATGTCAAAAAGATCCTAAAATTAAAAGTAATGTTCAATGAACATTCTTTCTCGGGTATACATCGCAAAAGTGCGAGAACACGGGGAATATGGGATCGGGGAAGAGAACAGATTTGTCCTAGGTAGGGAGCGACCCTGGTGGCTTAAAAATTAAAGCAATGAATAAAAAATTATAATTCATTTCAGAAATAATTCAATATAACACACATACAATAATATATATTATGATTATAAATTATTCATAATTTGTACCTCCGTGATTTGTCGAAAACTGTGTTGATTTGAAGTCTGAACTGTAAATGTTTGTGATTATCTAGTGTTATGCGAGGAATGTATCTGTGTAGGCTGGGTGATTTTGTCTATGTTGTCCAAATTGTGTACCATTCTTTTATTGTCTCTTCTGTTAGCTGTTTCTTGAGGTAAGGCATTGGGAACTTACTGTAAGAGGGCAGACCGGCTAATACACATCTAAGCAAGATCTAATACAAACATTAATGCCTTTATTGAATTCCTTGAATCCTGGAGCAGAAAAAAAACTTTTTTTAATTATTTATTATAAAAAAGCTAGAGAATACAAACAACACAAGAGAGACCATTGTTTCTAGGCTTTCCACAACCTACCTGAGAACACTACACCTCCCCCTCGATAAGTGACCACGTGCTGAAACTATTTGTCAGAAAGGTGTTTTGGCCACACCTGCCTCCAGCCATCAATATCTAGATAAACGAGACACGGCAAGAACAATCACCCAGGACTTTACAATAGCTGAGAAACTGAAGCGAGATTAGAGCGAGCAAGTGCAAGTCATCCCGTTCCTATAGATCCTCTATCTGCCTTCGATGGTGGAGAATAATCAATTACACTGGGATATGAAAGGTGTTAATAGTCTATGGCAACGGTGTTGAGCTCCTCTTTTGTCTCGGGTAGGGAGGGCGTTTAATTTTTTTTTTTAACAGGTGATTCCTTCAACATTAAAACTCAAATTAATGCCCACACTAACACTTCACAATACACCATTGCCCGAACAAACACAAACAAAATATTTGAATCTTATAATGGACAGAATACTGACTTGAATTATGAAGAAAAAGTAGAATCACCGGCCCTCACTTCTAAGACGACTATTTCACCACAAAAATAAACTATCACTGACAAACGAAATACCCTGAGGATGGCTGAATGGGCGAAATATTGGACAGATATTTTCAATTTCTGTTTTAGTTTGGAGACTTAAGGGCTTTTTGTTAGAATTTTTCCACTAGCTTAACATTTATTTGAGGTTTCTTTTTCCCTTATTATATTAATATATTTTGTGGAATAGCCATAAGTCCACTGGTTTCTTGATAATGTTATTTTTTTCGTGCAATGTTACTTTCATTTTTTCATATGTTCTTTTGTCTTATGTTTTTGTGTTGTTTATTACTATTATTTATTTTATTTTCCTTGTGTGTTTTTTGAAGTTTAGTGAGTGTATACTGATGTTTCAAATTTCTGCAGTATTTATCAGCTGTTTTTATATAACCTTATCCAGCTGGGGTCTAGTAACCTTCCTTAGTATTCAGTAGTTGCATTTGAGCCTTGGAGGTGGTGGGATGTTTCTTGGATGCATTATTCATGGGTTTTTTTTTGCTGTTATTCTCTTTCTACCCTGAGGATGGCTGAATTGGAGAAATATTGGACAGATATCAATCAGATATCATTTCAATTTATGTTTTAGTTTGGAGACTTAAGGGCTTTTTGTTGGAATTATTCAACTAGCTTAACATTTATTTAAGGTCTCTTTTTCCCTTTTCATATTTCTTTGTTATATTAAGCATTGTCCCTTTTATATAACTAATATATCACTGCACAAAGATCTCAACATACCACTCGTGACCACAGAATCTGACAAGGAGGCTGAAACTCTGGAGCAGAAATCTACAACGAGATGAAACAAGCTAGAAGTGTCTTCAATGGGAGGTTTCTCCATTCACGCTTACAAGTGAATCCCTCAGCGGAGGTTTTCAAAAGAATGTCGCAGATACCGAATGCGACAAATGGCATAAGTACAATTTCTTAAATAAATATTTTTATTATATTACATATTATAACAGTGCCTTAAGAAAAGGGGATTGAATGAGTGGAAGCCAGGAGAGCAGCCCTTGACAGAGACAGGTTGCAAAATCTCTACACCGCCAGGTAGAAGAGGTGTCTGAATAAAAAAGAAAGATTATTACAACATTCAAATTGTTTGCTATTTATAAATGTTATTGGATTATAATTGGAATATTATACCCACGAGCGAGTCCTGTCCTACTCTAACACCAATAGGCCTCTTCTATCGCTGGCTGTTGCCATCCAACTTTCTTGGCATTATTTGCTACTAAACTGCCCATCTTGGCCTACCTACCAATCTCATTTCCCTGAAACAGTTTTGTCATCACCATCCTTGGGGCGGCATTTATTAGAATCCAATCGACATGAATTGCCGACCGATTTAATTGTATCACTTTAGTCATATCTTGAGCGGGTCATAAATTTCTTCATTTGTTCTCCAACTCTATTTCCCACTAATATTAAGGGGACCGAAGATTCCTCGGAGTAATTTTATTGGAAAACTTGAAGCTTTTTATCTTCCGCCTTTGTGGCAGTCCAGCTTGGTCCAATTAGCATTTTTGAGTTAAGCCTTCAGTAGCAATTGTAGTTGTTGAAGATTTTTAATTCAGGGACGACATGGGAATAATGATATAAGGTTAATAAAAAAAGCTATTAGTTTTTACAAGCTTTGAAAAGGTTAATAAAATAATTTCAATGCCAGCATTACAATACCAATACACAATTTTATATTTTTTTTTTACTCATCTGGCTTAATTTTGACAAGACATAGAAATTTGACATACCTCTATTAAAATAAAAAATAAAGTTTTTACAGTTATGACACTGTTCTTTTGAAGAGGCGATACATGTGTGTGTTATAGATAAAATTTGTAATTTAAACAGCAATTTAAATTTGTTTTTAAAGTGGTATTACCGCTATACACGGCACGTGTAAACACAAGGCAGACAGTAATGTCTATGCCTGCCTTTCGGAGCGCTGCTTCAAGGGTTTTATACCCACTTTTTTCCTGAGACTCGTGGACCATCGACCGATATTGGACTGAGCTGTTGCTGGGACAATTAAAGTCAGGGCCCAAGTCGTAAAGCTCTTGAAATAGTGGCACCTGTACTAGCCCAATTAGGCGAGGCGTCACCTGTCCTATTACCCCTCCCTCTCTCCCTCTCACACACACTCTCTATCTCTCTCTCACTCCTTCACTCCCTCACTCGCTCCCTCTATTAGTGGGCAGATGTCCTCAATGATCTCTTCTAATCCTCCCGAGCCCTCCCGGTCATCAAAGAAGTGATATTTCAGTGTCTGTTTTGGATAAGTACGACAGAACTGACATCCCAACTTGCATAGGAATAGTAGTTGATACGAATATAATAAAAAAGGTCCTAATTGTGTTAGGGGAACCATCTTAATCTAGTAATAAAATGGAAATTATCACGAACGCATTATTTATCTTATTTTCGTGGAGGTACGTCGTAAACTAAATCATATATCATGAATAAATGGTACAAATTAATGTCAAAATATTATTAGGGTACCCTCAGAATCAGTCCCTCAAATATAAGTAAATAATAGTCCACTCGACGTTTTGAGAGATAAAAAGAAGTGAATTCCTATCGGAGTCAACATATACCAAACCAGTAAAAAAAAAAAAACCCATTTAAGTGGGAGGGGAGTGGCTCAGTGGTAGAGCACTGAGTTGCCATGCCGGAAATCCTGGTTCAAATCCCGCTGCAGGCATGACTTTTATCTATTTACAGCCGGAGATGTATCATACAGGATCTAGGATACTCCTGGGGCTCACCCAATCTCTATAAAATATTATAAAAACAGGTTGCCCAAAATAAGAGGGAAAAATCTGGCGGTTGAACGTAACCTAGGAAAAGTCATTTCCTTGCAGAACCGTTGTCCATGAAACAGAACAGTCTCTACCATGTACTGAACCCCAGACCCGTTCACGGGTTTTAGTGGTACAGGATAATTTAAGTAATTTATAAAATAATATTTGAAAGCACTACTTGGTTAGACAACTATATTTGAGAAACATCTTTTAGAATTACAATACATATAAAATAAATTTTCTGAAATTGTTTATAATTTTTTATTCCTGGAAAAAAATTCCTCAACGTACCAAAAACCACGGAAGGGTCGTGGGCTTAGTGCATGCTAAAGACTGTATAATTTCTAGGAAAGGTTGTGGAAACACAACTTACTTCTGTTTTTCTTCTTTGTTCAAATACTTGATTCTAATAATTAAACCTAATCTGTTTCGATTTAATTTTTTATATTTGCATTGTTCTTTGTTATTTATACCTTTCATCTACCGCAATCGACAAAGGCTTGTCATGAATTCTGTGGTAACTAGACATTTAACTTTATTATATTTTATGGGATGTTATCCTTCTTTTATGTTTTCGTTCTCTTCTTTCTTTTGATTTGTTAATTTACCAGTTTTTTATCATTTTTCTTGGTTATATTCTAAATGATGCATTCCTTTCTTTAGAATAGTTTTATTTATTTTTTTAGGGAAGTGATTTGTCCGGATCTCGCTCAACCATCATGTTTTTCCCATATTAAGAGTAACTACTTTTATAGTCTGGGTGAGCCAATCTGTGACTCCATACAGATTAAATGACATATTTGTTGCACGCGGATTTGAAGTCGGGATATTCACCATAGCAACTCAGCGCTCGGTATCGTTAAGTCAAGACTAACATTTCGAAGTATCTACAATATGTTTCAGCCCAAACAAAAGCATACTTCGAAAAAACTCCAGCTTCCGAAAATCCATTAATCCGAGCAATCGGTAACTATGATAAACATTCGCTACGACGCTACACGCACAAAAGAACAAAACATATACTTCTTTCTTAACTAATCACTATTTGCAGGTATTGTAATCTAGTTATCTGTATTTATTTTATAGTTATTTTTAATTGTTTACTTATTTCATATTTAATGATTATTATTATATTTATTTACTTTATTATTATCATTTTTATTTATTTTTTTAAGCAGGTTTTTTTCTGCATTTTTCCTGCTACTGTAAAACTTATTTATAAAAGATAACTGTAATTAATTAAAATCACTCTTCTTTAAACATGTAAAGGTAGTCCGGATCATGTATTCACACTTATGCTGCTTGTACATGTAAAATTGCAAATCACGTTGTTGTTGTTGTTTCGAAGTATAGTTGATCATATTACCTGAACAATATGTCGGTTATTTAATCTATATCCAGCAGGGAATAATTATTACTTACAGTCAGTAAAAAATTATTTTTATTTTCGAATGCTAAAAAGGAAACATATGAAAAGTTAGGACTTGACTCAAAGCGACAACCTGCGGTACTGATATAGAACCCTGAGTTGCAATCGGGAAGATCCCGTTATCAAATACGGCTGTAACAATTTAATTATTTAATCTGTGAATAAACAGAGACGGACTCCGTGGGATCTGCAGACCCTCTCTGGGTTCATTTAACATCTATAAATTGTGTATCTTTAATTGGGGGAAAATCCTGAACTTTTCTTACGGGAAAAATGAGGAGATTGACCTCACTGCTCAACCGTTGTCATAGAAACAGTATAGTCTTCACCATGAACCGAACCCAAGACCATTTGCAGCTCTACCAATGAAGCTACCCCACCCCTTGTTGAAAAATAAGGTAATCATTTTTACTAAAATAAATTTAATTTTCTCGTTAATTTTTTATTTACTTTCTGTTTCTATACACTCTGTGTGACTATGATACTTCTGGATGAAATAGTGATAATTAATGTTGTGATATTGAACTACGAAATTTGAAAATATTCTATAGTAATAAGAAACATCAATAACTGATATCCTCTCTAAAGGTCATCTCTATTAAACGGACCTGAAAATTATTCCGACACATTTAATCCAGAGAGGAGGATGCAGGGAATGTAAATGCACTAAATAAATCTGATAGCGATAGGGCTTTGGAAGGAGTAGGCAACCAGTTTCGTTGGTGGAATCGAACCTCAGCATCCAGGACCCGGCACTAAATCAGGCGGCTCGTATTAAGTCGTTCTTCACACCACGGCCGGCTATATCATCAGCTCTGCTATGTCAGAGTCCGGCCAACGCTATTAGCCCACTATTGATCTCCAATACTGTAACGAGTATTCTTTTGTTTGCTAAATTCGTCCGTCAGGTGTCTCTACCTATCTGGCCTCACTTAACTGAGGACCGTCATTCCATACGGATGTGTATAAGTTGGTTATATGGCCAAGTAATTGCCAAATTTAATTGTTTTTACCTTATCGTATCTTTGCGGCTCAGCGTTGGTGGTGTTACGATATATATTATGGTTATGTCGTTGGTGTTGGCATTCTGTTACCGTTGATGTATAGTATAAGAATATAACATTTTTCTTTGGACAATAGTTTATTTAAATCAATTTGGACCTTGGACCGAAAACCCCGCAACCTGGTCACAAATATTATGGCGCTCGAATACAGGGACTACAAAAGAAAAATCTACAGATAAGTTATTAGTTGAAGATTTAATTATTATATTAACATTTTTTGAAATAGTGAAGTTAAGTGATAATAGTTTTATAATAATAGTAACAGAATAATTTTTCCAAACAATACTTTAATAAATTTTTTCTAATGTTTAAATATAATTTTCGTATTAATTGAAGGTACTAAATTTCTGTTGATTGAAGCAAAAGGTTTGTCTTTGACACAATTTAGGAAATGTAAAGATAGTTATTTTCAATTTATAATTTTGTATCAACAACAAAAATCAAGAATTTTTACTTAAGGTCGTAGAACGACTTAGTTTTGTTTAACACATGTTTTGTACTAATATATTATTTCATTTTGTATTTTTACCGTAAGTTTAAATAGTTGAATTGAACATATGTTAGATTAGCAAGTAAGCATTAAGTTCACTTAGAGACAACAGCTGTTGTTTGTTTCTATTTAGCATTATCTTGTGTTTCCTTTTAAAAGGAAAATATTTGTTTATCTATGGCTGACATATGAAAAAAATTATATATTAAGTTTGTAAAGGACGCTTACCGATTTAATTTAATTTGTTAGTTTTAATATAATTTTATTAATTTAATTTTCAGTATTTTACGACTTTTAAAGGTTCTGTTGGTATTTTTTTTTTCAACATTTTAGTTCTTTGGCATTTTTTTTTGTAACTTTGGGTAACGTCTTGATTTATTGTCACGATGGGTGATCCAGTCGTTCTAGTGTCAGAGAGGGAGGATATTTTTGCCGCAGTTCAATCCATTTTCACAAAATCCAAATCTTTGAGTACCGATTCAGCATCCGCTTTTAAACCCGCTTATGACCGCTTACTCAAAAATGAAATCCGATTTGAAGAAATTCAATCAAAAATTCGGATATTTAATGCAAGTATAAAGAACAAAAGTGAAAAACTCGAGACAACAGAAGTACAAAATTCATTTAACGATTTAGTTGATATTACTAAAGCGAATTATAACAAAGTGGTGCAATCTACCTGCCCTCCTGAGAATAAACCTGTGGTTGTCCATTCTCATTCTATTCCTCAGGAGCTACCGAAAATTGACTTACCGATATTCACAGGGAAATTAGAGGACTGGAATGGATTCTACTCCCTATTTGATTCTATGGTTCATAGGGAAGAATCTCTATCGACCATTAGGAAATTTTACTATCTACGAAGTAGCTTACGCGATGAAGCTCTGTCGCTTATCTCGGGCTTCGCATTAGACGAAGCTAATTATTCGCTCGCTTACGACGCATTGGTCTCTCGCTATCAAAATAAAAGGCGACTAGCCAGATTTTATATCAAGAAGGTGATGGATTTTACACCTTTAAACAATTCTTCAGCGTCTAATTTGCAGAAATTTTTATCTGAGCATGAAAATAATTTTTCTGCGTTATCGGCTTTAGGCATTGAAGACATGGGGGATTTCATTAAACTTCATTTAGCTCTTAATAATTTAGATCCAGGGACTAGAAAAGCATTCGAAGAACGAATAAAATCAGCAGATATTCCCTCTTATAAGGATTTGATTAATTTCGTCACCGAACGAACTCGAGTATATGAGATGATGGCTCAAGAAGGCCGATCAGAAAAGCCTATTATAGAAAAATCCCGCTCTGCGAATTCCACTAGACGATATAACAAATCCAATTCCGGAAAAGAACAAATATCTCCGGGAATTTTTACTGTTTCGCCATTGGAAAAACAAACCGATGTTGCTGCTAACACAACGAATCACGATCCTCAATTCGACCAGTTCGAAATTCAGGCAGTTGGCTCTAAGAAACAGGTATTCTCTCCGACTGATGTACAATCAAGAAATAGTACCGAATCGATTCTCTACGAGAAAACGTGTCTAAAAGGCTCAAAACCGGCTCTACCAGCTAAGAAATTAATTTGCTGGAATTGTGGTGGACCGCACGTATATTCCAGGTGTCCGCTACCACGAAAGCTGTTTTGCTACCGTTGTGGTAACCCAGGAGTTTCCATTCACGCATGTCCTAAATGTACTCCGGGAAATGTGCAAGGGAATCGGAAGTGAGGGTCATTCCTATTCCCACGGTTTCAGCTGACCCACCAAGTACCGATTTACCTATTACCGTGCCTTATCGTTTACCTTTTTGTACCGCTAAATCTGATATCGTTTCTCCTTGTGTCGTATCGAATTTTCCCGAAAGTTCTACCGTATCTTGTTATCGTTTACCGTTTCCTAAACAGCACTATATTGATTTCCGAATAGGGAAACCTGACAAAGGAGGCCTGTCCTACTTGGCTCTGTTTGACCCTGGTTCCACTACCTCATTTGTTGGACCAGAAGGAGTTGAAATTCTCCTTAGATTGGGATATGAAGTTGAGAAAATTCCCGAATTTAATATTTGTGTCGCTAATGGAAGCTCTTGTATTGTTGATGAAAGATTCTCCATTTCAATTACCGTTGGGTACCGGTCATATGACACGAAGCTTTACGTTCTAACCAAGCTTCCATTTATGTTTCTTTTAGGGTTAGATTTTATCGTTAACACAAATATGAGTACTAATCATCGTGAAGCGACATGGTGGTTTCAAGATGACCCCGACCATAAGTTCTCGTTTCGTCAAGATGTTCAATTAGTAGAAGAGGAAACATCAAAAATATGCGGCACTAGTTCACTTGATCCCTCAGAAAGGGTGGATCTGGATAGAATAGTCAGTGAAGGTTTGCGAATTCTCCAAGATTCTCCAGGATTAACGACGCGCATTAGCCATAAGGTAGATGTTCAGGATGCCCAACCTATCAAGCAGCGCTCCTACCATTACTCACCCAAAGTACTTGAAGCAATGCACCAGGAGTTAGATCGAATGTTGGATGAAGACTTAGTGGAACCTTGCCAATCTCCATGGTCTTCCCCGGTAGTCATGGTTCGTAAGGGATCAGGTTATCGTTTTTGTATAGACTTTCGTAAGGTTAATGAAGTCACTTGTAAAGATTGCTATCCTATGCCTAATATGACATCTCTCTTAGACGGACTTCGACAGGCTAGATATCTCTCCAAGTTTGACCTCAAGCAAGCATTTTTGCAAGTGCCCCTTGCCGACGAAACTAGTAAAGACATTACTGCGTTTACAGTTCCTAGCAGAGGACTATTCAGGTTTAAAGTTATGCCCTTTGGGCTGACGAATTCACCTGCTACCTTTCAGAGGTTAGCCGATGCAATATTTGGACCCGAACTTTACCCTTACGTGGTAGTTTTTCTTGATGATATTTTGGTTTGCACACCAACTTTCAAACTGCATTTGGATATGCTAATGGAAGTGTTCAGTCGACTTAAAGCCTCAGGTCTGCGTATCAACCCGGAAAAATGTGAATTTGGTTGTAATGAAGTTAGGTACTTGGGCTATCTGGTTAATAGTGATGGCTTGAGTGTAGATCCAGATAAGGTTGGTTCCGTTACTTCGATTCCTCCTCCCACCAACGCTGGGCAGCTTAGAAGATTCCTTGGAATGGCAGGATGGTATCGCCGTTTTATTGAAAACTTCTCCACAGTTGTCTCTCCGCTAACAGCTTTGCTTAAGCGTAACGCTAAATGGATCTGGTCAGAAGAGCAGGACGCCTCTTTCAATGCTCTCAAGTCAGCACTGACTGAAGCACCAATATTAGCTAGGCCAGACTTTAAACAGCCTTTTCAATTACAGACTGACGCCAGTGATACAGGTCTTGGAGCGGTCTTGACTCAAATACAAGACGGCGAAGAAAGAGTTATCGCTTTTTGTTCTCGTACCTTAAGTTCAGCTGAAAGGAATTATACCGTAACCGAAAAGGAATGCCTCGCAGTTCTGTTTGGTATCGAGAAGAATAGGCATTACTTGGAAGGTTATCCATTCACTGTAATAACTGACCACGCCAGTCTGAAGTGGTTACTGAACTTGAAAAACCCTTCAGGTCGTTTGGCTAGATGGGCTCTTCGCTTGCAGCCTTACAACTACAAGGTAGAATATCGAAAGGGGAAGCTCAACACAGTGGCCGATGCCCTATCACGGATTGCTGCAATCACAGTATTGTCTACCAGTTCCGATCCTAATTCTACTACCGATTCAGTTTCGACTTCAGGAACTTTCATAGCGACCGACGAATGGTATAATCAAAAATTTTATCGAGTCCAGAAGTCGCCAGAACTCCACCCTGGATGGTCGATAAAAGATGGACAGCTATTATATCATCGAAAGAATCCTTTGAAGGGAGAGCTAGAAGACCCCAGTGAGGAATGGAAAGTTGTCGTTCCTAGACATTTAAGGGGAGTAGTAATATATGAAAATCATGATCTACCGCAGTCAGGCCACCTGGGGATAGATAAAACTGTTTCTAGGGTTAGTAGACTATATTATTGGCCTGGATTATACCGAGATATAAGCCAGTATGTGAGGCAGTGTGAGTTATGCCAGAAGGTCAAACCCAATAACACGCCACCTCGTGGGTTAATGTTCCCTCGCTATAACAAGCAGCCGTGGGAAACGGTGTCAGTTGACATTATGGGTCCTTATCCTAGGAGTTCTAGAGGCAACGTATATCTACTAGTGTTTGTAGATTTATTTAGTAGATGGGTGGAATTATGTCCCATCAGAAAAGCTACCTCTTCGGTTATTGTAAATAAACTGAAATCCCGCATAATATACAGATATGGCGCACCGCATAAAATAATTTCCGACAATGCGAAGAACTTCGTTAGTAATCTTGTAACTGAAGTGGCTAAGGAGTTTGGAATCAAGAGAGAAACTACTCCTCTTTACCATTCACAGGCAAATCCGACAGAACGAGCGAATCGGAATATCAAGCAACTTATCGTAGCGTACCTAGGGAAGAAACACCAACGCTGGGACGAAAAACTAGGAGAGATCCAGTTTGCCTTAAATTCCGCCGTTCAAGATTCGACCAAGTTCAGTCCTGCCTTCTTAAATTTTGGTAGAGAACTGAGGCCTCTACATCAAGCTAACGACGATGATATCCTAGTGGCTCGCACAGACGAACATGCTGCTTGGGCCGCTAAAGTGGGCAGACTGCCTGAAGTTCATCATATAGCCGAGGAAAACTCTCTGAAGGCAAGTCTAAATCAGAGCAGTCGTTATAACTTGAGACGCCGAAAAGATCGTTTCCAACCGGGGGACCAAGTCTTAAAGATGAGGTTTCAGCTATCGTCGGCAGCTGATAAACTCGCTGCTAAACTGAACCCCAAATATGAAGGCCCTTTTACGGTTGTTTCCGTTACGAGTGGTGGATCCTGTAAACTGAGAGATGAAGATGGAAAAATAATAGGCTTATGGCATCCCTCAAAACTTAAATTATTTTATCCAACCCGACGGACTTAATCGCTGGAGGGGAGTGTGTAACGAGTATTCTTTTGTTTGCTAAATTCGTCCGTCAGGTGTCTCTACCTATCTGGCCTCACTTAACTGAGGACCATCATTCCATACGGATGTGTATAAGTTGGTTATATGGCCAAGTAATTGCCAAATTTAATTGTTTTTACCTTATCGTATCTTTGCGGCTCAGCGTTGGTGGTGTTACGATATATATTATGGTTATGTCGTTGGTGTTGGCATTCTGTTACCGTTGATGTATAGTATAAGAATATAACATTTTTCTTTGGACAATAGTTTATTTAAATCAATTTGGACCTTGGACCGAAAACCCCGCAACCTGGTCACAATACATCGATTAAACATGAATCGATCTTTTTTAGCTGTTGTAATCGAAAGAAAAACAATGTAGGAATGTGCCATCTTCAGATTTGATTTAGTGATTTTGTTGTTTTGAATATAAAAGATGTTTTCCGGATTTATTCTATTTTATACGTTTATGTTATACACTGAACCTTCTTTCATTCGAAGCGACTTTAGACAAAAAGAGTATAAATTGTACATTTATATTTAGACTAAATGAGTATAAATTGTACATTTATACGAAATAGGCATTTAAAAACAATAACAAAACATTATTTAGGCCCTATTGGCTATAATATCAAAAATCTAAAATATCCCATTTTAGTGAGATATTCATAGAATATTGTTAATATTGTTATGACAACTTTAAAAGTTATACATAAAATAAGTTTTTTTGTTTTGTATTTTTTTTTTGTCTTAGTCTAAATATCGAATTGAGTCTGGAGAAGTACTATTTTGCCGAGATAAATTAGATGGCAGGTTTCTTGTAGAAGAGTAAAAGTAAAAGTTAGAATTTTTAATATTTTTTTATTTTTATCATTTATATTAATAAAACAGTTATTTATTTGACAAGTGAGGAGAGAGCCACTTTACACCCGAGTTAATTTTACCACACGAGCCGAAGGCGAGTTTGGTAATTAAACGAGGGTGTTATAAGCACTTTTCTCACGTGTTAAATATTACATTTTTCCTGCAACCATTTAAAAATTAAGAAATTAAAGGCGAAACTTTAGATTTGTTAAAATTACACTAGCACTTTCTCTTACAATTTTCTATTACTAACCATGCAAATTATAACTCTAGGACGGTTTACTCATTGAAACATTTATTTATTATTATTAAGAAAATAATATTCTGATACCACATACAAAAATAAAATAAACGTATATTATTATATATTGATTTATATTTATATATCTCTTCATATCTGACTTTAGATGTTTTTGGTAAAAGTTGATTTATTGCCCGTTCTTTTATGAATGAAGGAGTAAATTGTATGAAGTCATCACTATCTATTTCCATTTTTTATTTTGTTTGTAGTCTGATCACTGTTTTAATGCTAGATCTCCAAATTTCTGATGTGTGAAGGTTCTAATACATTTAAGGTTATATTAAATATTTCTATAAAATCTATAAGTAAAATCTATAATGAATCAAATATGAAATAGTTCTAAAATTATTTATTTTAACATTTTAGGAATATAAAATGAATAATATTATAATACCGCCATTCAACATTTAAAATAACAGAGTCCTGATTGTCAAATTCGATCTATGTGGCTGTTACTTTTCCTCACTAGTCAGGGAAAGTGGTTTTTCCTCACTAGTGGGGGAAAGCGGGACATTCCAAACCAGTTTTAGTTGAGTAATGGATAGCATTACTCAATGGTTGCAGGAAAAAATATTCCTAATATACTCATATATAAACACACGTTTTCGAGTGCAGATCGGAGGGAATAATGAACTACTCTCTAAGATTTGTCATCGATACCCCGAAGCGGTCTTGTGCGTTTCACCTTTAGAATAGAATAGAAAACAAACTTTATTCTGGGACCAAGTCCCTTTAGAATAACAATCATGAACAAAAAAAAAAACATACCTTTATGACAAGTTAAAGTGACTCTTTCCTCCCATTCGTAGACTTTATTTCCTCGTTGCATTCTTGCACTAATCCATCAACTCACAACATCCCTCATACATATTATAATTACAATTCTCCATCCAATCCCAGGGTACAAGATCACGCATTTCCGACCTTTACAATCGTTTCCACAGAACCATAACACCCAAACGTTCTTTCCTAGTCCACCACCATATGGAATTCAATCCCACCTAATATCCGCTATTCTTCTTCCCTATCATCTTTCAGACTCATGCTTTTCCAACATCCCACCAATTCCTAAATAAATGCTCTCTAAGCAGGTATAAGTCTCCTCAATTGGTCAGAAGTAAGTAATGGTTTTTATTGGTTTTTATCTTTTCTCGCAATTTATTTACTTGTTGGCCACTTTTGTGAATACCTTATTGGTATTCCTATGATGTAGCCTTTCGGGCAGGTCTATAAGCTTTTTATTGTTCATGTTTGTTATTACAAAGGGACTTAGTCCTAGAATAAAATTATTTTTCTATTTTATTCTAAACAAAATTTACAAGACGTCATTTTATTTACGAGCGAAAAAAGCAAGTTCAGACTGAATAAAGATGAGAATAGATCAGTCAGTAACTTGCCTTCTTGGACAGCCGCGAGCCACAAGAGGCAGCTAAACAGCTGTTTGTTGAAGGCGCGGATAAAAAAGTGAGCGTTTTAGCGGCAAATGTGATTTATTGGCGCCCAAATTACAGGTATACAGCCCTGAGATATGGCACCGCTTAGCCTCCTTGCTCTTCCAGGTGTGAACTACCTCTCAGGTACCTCGTTCAATATCTGATCGATATATCGATACTAATGAGAAGATAAAAAAGAGATATTATTTTGTAGTAGGTATAAACTACTTTTTTTTCAATAGAGTATAAACCGTTTTGTTTTCTGATTTGTTTCTATGCCTATCTGTCAAATTCCTTCACATACTTTGGGTTTTGAAGAAAAGAATTATGCAATTATATTTTGAGCCTCATTTGATTGAACAAACAAGTAAGTGTAAAAATAATACCTCCTTTGTTCAAATTGTTACAGACTGATATCACAAGATGTAATAATCGTTGAGCAGGCCAGGATTATTTCATGTTATTTTTTAATGATTTTTATTATTATTTTTTTGGGGAGGGAGAGAGAGGTACTACCAATGTAGCCGAAACAAGAACATAGTTCTATGGCAATATTATCGGTACAGTAATATTTCCCCAATATTACAAAAATACAAATATTATTTGTATAATAATCTTTCCCCAATATTATTATTATTGATTAAGATAAATACAATAAAAAGGTAAAAATAAATATTTTTTACTTGATCTCCCCCTTGATCCAGAAATATTCCATATATTTAAAAAAATATTTTTGGTGCATATATATCTTCCTCGGTAAAATTGTCCAACCATTTTAAATCTTCTAAGCATTTTTATAATCGAATATAAGAATTTCGGTCAATAGAAGTATGTGATCATTTTTTCTTGCTCTATGCCAGGAAGAATAGTCCAAATATTGCAGTAAGTATAAAAAAGAATTAACCAATGACTCAATCACTGGACCAAATAAATAGGTTTTGAGATTTTGTCAGAATTTAAAAATAACTAAATGGATGTTCAACTCACTTAATTTATTTGAATCTGATAAACATTATAGAAAAAAAAAACTTGCAACACTACAACCCGTGAACAGGTCTGGGATTCAGTTGGTTAGAGACTGCACTTATTCTACAGTACAGTTTGTTCTACAAATGGTTTCATGGAAAACGGTTGTGCTGGGAGGTGATTTGTCCTATCACGCTCAACCGCCAGATATTTCCCCCTTATTTTGGGTACCAACATTATAGAGGCTGGGTGAGCCCCAGGAGGGTCCTAGATCCTATATGAACCATCTCCGGCTGTTAACAGACTTAACAAAAGTCTTGCCTCCAGCAGGATTGGATATTTAACATGGCAACTCAGTGCTCTACCGCTGAGTTACTCCGTAAACAAAAGGTAATTGAAAATAATATAAAGTTTTGGCCCAAACTTATGAGCCACCATAAGTGCTGTATTTTAAGAGAGCCGAAGAAGGGGCTGTGAAGAAGGAAAGTTCTTCTTCATGCCTCTCCATTACTGTAACTTATGCAGTTATTCAATCATCCATGATGTATAATTAAGTCCTCACTTATTTAGTGTTTTTATTTTGACTGCACCCCCCCCCCCAACAATGTCCATCCTACATCCATGATTTAATTTGGGATGGGAAATCACAAGTTATATTTTTTTCCTCAATAGAAATATTTAAAGACGAAACTGCATAAAACATATTGGAAGCAAGTATTATTATATTAAAATTAAACCTTATAGTATTAATTGAGGACTATTCGGACAAATCACCTGCCTGTACAACTGTTGTCCAAGATCATGTACTGAACCCAAGACCCTTCATGTGAGATGGTATAGCTTTTTTTTTTTTGTATGCAACATTGGTAACCCTGTCCATACTACTACGCTCTAGCTGTTTCGGTTGTCATACTATAATCAAAAAGAAAATGGCTGTTATTAATTTCAATTTGATTAAGTTGAGCCACTTGTGTCAGAACATGCCTTTTCAACATGCCTCTCTTATATTTATTTTTTGAACAATTCCATTCATCGGTAATATTACAAAAATTTCATTACATTTTCATCAATATCTACAACATACATCTCCAGGTTGAATAGTCCTAGATAATACCAACCAATGGACACTCCTTTCACTTTTCCCTTTTTTATATACCATGAAAAACCTGATTTTCTGACTTATGGTTACATTTAAGAGTAATAGCATATTAATGATTATTATAAATCATTCAGTAGTTACTGTAGATGGCATAACCTAATATATAAAAGATCTAAATTCATTATTTTAGAAATTGAACAAAAATTATAAAGCGAACAAAATAAAACAAATGATTGATTTTTAGGTAACCAAACTCATTTTGAGTTCTCACGACCATTGTATTTCTCTGTCGAATAGACATATATATATATATATGATATAAGTATTAAACTCGATCTATTTTTTAAAATAAACCAGCATTATAATATACTGATAAAATAGGTAATACAAAAAATACGAGAAATGCAATGCCTACATCTCTCATGCTTAAGTCACCTGTTTAAGTAAATAAAACAGCTGTTATTGTAAATTCTGGCCAAACATTTTACAAAATATTTATTTATTTTTTAATTTACATTCTGAATATTTTCTTTTAAATAATTTGTATTTTCTGTCATATTTTCATTTCTTTGTACCACAATGAGTATTATTTTGATATAAGATTCATTTATACTTTAAATTTTGTCATTTATAAATGAAGAGTTTGATCATAAAACTTAATAAAAATGGAAACTTCTTAAATGTTTAAATGTTTTTTAGTAATAATGTTAAACCTTTAACCTGCAGTCGATTTACTTACTATAAAATAACACATTAATTCTTTAATCATCACACCTTCAAATTAATTATTAAATCAAACTTTAATAATAAATTAAAGGTATTAATTTATGTTGTTACAGTTGGTTGAAGTTTAAAAATTCTATTGTAAGACAATTTTAAAACTTTCAATTCAACAAGTTTCATGTTTTTAACTGGAAGTTTTAAGATAAGGGTCTCATGCTTTATGATCGAAAGCCTTGAATAACAGTTTTACTCTAATCAATAATACAAATAATGATTACACTTTCTATTTTTTTTTTTTTAAGTATCCTTAAACATCTGTTTGCGAGAGTTAGCCTTAATCTAATTATTTGTACTTGTGTATTTCTTAAGCTTCAAATTTTGTTTTTAAAAATTTTCAATATTTTTTATAATTTAAAACAATATTTTTAAAATTAAAAAATACATAAGTATTTAAATTACATTAAGGGCGTAATTTAAAGTAACTAAGGCTGCCCAAAGATTTCTGGAAGCTTATTCATTTACTCCTTATTTTTTTATTAATATTTTTTTTGTTTTCATATCTAAATTAGCCGTATTTTTTGTTTTAAATCAGAGAAAGTTTTAGAAAATTAATGTTTAACAATAAAAAGTTGTAAAAGTAAATTACAGTTAAAGGTTCACCACATTCTATCAGAAAGTCTATGAATATTTCAAATTAAAAAAAAATAAATTGTTGATTATTACAATCCATTGCACATGTTTCTACTACATAAAATATTGTAAAAATTCAAACAAACATGTTTTAGTGTGTAATCCTTGGTGACACAAAGGATTTTCCATTTTTACGATTTTTCAAGTCTAGAAAATTAGAATATTAAAACTCAACACCAGGCCCATGGCTAATTTTCACTTGAATTTTTTATTTTATATTTTATTTGTTGTTTTTTCAGATCCTGAAAGTGCCTTTTTAATATATATATATATATATATATATATATATATATATATATATATATATATATATATATATATATATATATAACTTACGAGCTCCGGCACATGAAACTTTAAAAAAAAGAGATATTGGGAG
Organism: Troilus luridus; assembly: GCA_964056705.1. Classification (NCBI taxonomy): domain Eukaryota; kingdom Metazoa; phylum Arthropoda; class Insecta; order Hemiptera; family Pentatomidae; genus Troilus; species Troilus luridus. The sequence goes on along the minus strand of OZ057414.1, from coordinate 111,418,362 downwards.
AGACACAACACAGGTGAAGGCTGATAAGACACTACTTTATTCAGAACTAAATCCTCTATATATACTATTTACAATGTTTACTAATCCCTGTTTGGGATTAGTGGCCATACTGGTGTATATCTTATCTTAACTCCCCCCTGCCAGTTTACGAACATCCTCGTAAACTTACAAAAAATAAAATACAAATATATACATACAAAGTAAAAAGAATATAATAACACTGGATCAATGGAATTACTACTGCTAAACAAACTTTCCTCTATGTACAAGACTCACTTACTATGTCAAGCACACTATTAATTCTTTAAACTTAAGGTAAATGACAAACTGAACAAAACAAACTAAATTGAAGAATAAAAATAAAATTACACTGCTCTACTTAAAACTAAAACATTACATAATTATGGTCTGGCTTCCCCAGTTAGAATTTTCAGTTGCTCAACATGCACTGTTCGACGTTTTCGGGGCTGAGCCAGACTCTGAATGGTGACCAGATTGTGCTCCCTAATCGCAATCACTTTGAATGGCCCCTCGTACCTCAGGACTTCCTTCGAGCGATTTGATACAATTCTTCTATACACGGTGGTTCCTATCCTAAGAGCTCCCATAATATCCTTAACCCCCAAATTATCCCTGGCAACTCTCTTACTCTTTTCCGTCACCATCCGTGTGTGTGCTTTTTCCCATATTCGTTCGACCTCTATCCTATTAGCTACTAGTCGTTCCGCCATGTCCTCATCCACGACAGTACCGCCCCCATCTCTCCGACGAGCGCGCAGACCAAAGAGGGCCTCAAAAGGGGAGAATCCCGTAGCTGTATGGATTGAATGATTATACGCCGCAATGGCCCTGGGCATCGCCGCGTCCGCCTCCAACCCTTTGTCCACATGAAATACCCGAAGATGCTCGCCCAAGGTATTATGGAGCCGTTCAATACCCCCCCTACTTTTAGGATGTCCCGGTGTATTCCAGTGCCAAGTAACTCCGAGATCTTTCACTTCCTTCCGCAGTTGTGCGTTGTCGAACTCCCTACCGTTGTCCGAGGAAATCTTGTCTGGCACACCGTAGAATTGATACCACATTCTTAGGGCTTCACTAACCGCGGCTGCTGACTTCTCTTTCACAGGGTGAGCCATGGCTATTTTGCTGAAAACGTCTACTATGGTTACCCACTTGAAGCCCCTCCACGTGAAGGTATCGATCTGCAGATCCGTTAACGGTACCGTAGGCGTGCACGTTTCCACTTGTAGCCCTACCGGGGGGTGGCGATCATACTTCGTGGTATGACAAACAGCACAGTCTCTCACAATTTCTTCGACTGTTTTCCTCATTCCCACCCAATAATATTTCCGCTTTAACGCTGCTATAGTTTCGTTAATTCCCCGGTGATTGGTCTTCCCTTGGTGGTACGCTAACGTCACTTCTTTCTGCTGATCGGGATCCCGGATCGTATCCACCATGAGTCGACATCGGACGAACGATCTATCCATTCCTATTTTTTCCGCTCTCCACAAATTCCGGATTTTCTCCCATACAGTCGCGTTACCGACATAGAGATGGTGGGTCGCCCCCGACTTGGACGCATCCTTCAACACCCGGCATATCTGTTCTTCTTGCACTCCCGGCTGGGACCAAATGATCACAATATGGTGCTTCTCATATTTGGAAAATTCCATTTTCAGTAATCCCGTGGTCCTTGTCTTCCATATTATCTGCCGGGTCTTATCGTTTATCACATCCTCCACCTCATCCATCTCCGTCAGTCTCTCGTCTGGCGAGTCATCATGGTCGGGAGATTCTCCACTGCCACTGTGGTCTGCTTCACGTTCACCTTGTCCTTCTGGTGTCCATTCCCGTACGAATCTCTGAAGCTCCCCGGAAGGTTCTCCTTCTTCTGGTTCGATCGCGTTGACCTGAAGCGCCCGAGATAACCAATCTGCCACTACATTATCCTTTCCGGGTTTGTATGTTATGTCAATATTGTATTGGTTCAGGATCTCCTTCCAACGCGTCACTCTAGCCGACGATTCCTTCAAATTGCCAACCCACAGGAGTGGCCGATGATCCGTATGTACTTTAAACCGTTTCCCGAATATATAGGGTCGGAAGTGTTGGACTGCCCATACTATCCCTAATAGCTCCCTTTCGAGCGCACTATACCGAGCCTCCGCGTCCGTAAGTCTCCTACTCGCGTAAGCCACAGGCCGATCCCCCTTATCATCCTCCTGCGATAACACCGCTCCTAGTGCATATTCGCTAGCGTCAGTAGTTATCGCGAATGATTTCGAAAAGTCCGGAAACGCGAGAACCGGTTCCGTCTGAAGCCACCGCATGCACTTCCTAATGTTTGCCTCGATCTCTGGCGTGATCTGAACTGTGCGGCCCTTTCTTAATAATTCGTTCAGAGGGACGAGATTGGCGGCCATCTCCGGGACGAATCGACGATAATAATTTAAGGTCCCGAGCAATCTCCTGATTCCCTTGACGTCAGTAGGCATTGCCATTTTCCCTATCGCCTCTACTTTCTTACCGTCCGGCCGTATACCTTCCGCCGATATCGAATGCCCGAGAAAGGTTATTTGATTCTGTCCCAATATAGATTTTTCGGGTGATAGCTTCAACCCAAATTGACGTACCCTGTCAAAGACCCGCCTCAGATCCGCTATATGTCCGGCCTCCGTTTTACTAAAGACCAGGAGGTCGTCCATGTATACTTGACACATGGTTTCATCCAAGCCCCTCAAGAACTCGTCCATCAGCCGCTGGAACGTTATAGGTGCATTTTTTAGCCCGAACGGCATACGGGTAAATTCATAGTGGCCCCTCTCAAATGTAAACGCTGTTTTACATTGGTCTCTAGGATGCATTCGAATCTGATGATACCCCGATTTCAGGTCTAACGTGCTAAACACCGTCGCTCCACCCAACCTGTCCAAAATGTCCTCTAACCTAGGGATGGGGTATTTCTCGTCACACGTATTTTCGTTCAATTGCCGAAAATCTACCACTACCCTGTACCGTTCCCTGGTATCCCCTTCAACAGGTTTCTTCTTGACTGCCCATAGTGGACTGTTAAAGAGTGATGTGCTATCGACGATAATTCCCTGTCGTTTTAGCTCCTCGATCTCCTCCCTAATATGTTCCCGTAGCACCTGTGGGTATCTCCGCTCTTTCACGTAAGTACTTTTCTCTGACTTCAAATGAATTTCATGAAGTGTTTCTCCCGTCACACTCAGTGGATCCCCCTCGCGAAAAAAAATATCCGCGTATTCCTCCTTTATGCTTGTTCTCCAATCCTTGCCCCGCGTGATTACGCCAACGCATTTCGCATCCCTTTTTGCATTTCCTATTGTCCTATACACTTTCTTGCCTATTCTAATCACCCACTGCCCTTCTAAATTCCTGAGTCTTGCCCCTAGTTTCCCGAGCACGTCACACCCCAGAATCCCCCCGTACTCGCGCGGCATACTCTCTACCACATGCAGAGTTGCTACTCCACCCTTCTTGCCCCATTTGTCTAATGCTAAATCTATCTCCCCTTGCACCGTACAGGGACCACTCAAAGTGACTAACTTACATAGGCACTTGCTCACCTCGGGTTTACTATTCCCTTTAAATAACATATTTACACAATCCTTACTTACTAATGTACATGAGCTACCCGTATCTACTAAACATCTCCAACCCTTACAAAACTCTATAACAGGCAACCTTTCCCACTTTTTCACAACATTATTCACACACAAGAGGTTGCCCCTCCGCTCACACAATCCTCATTCTTTCCTTACCTCCTCATTTCTCCGGCCTGCACTCCGCTGCTTACCTCTTCCTACTGGTGTTCTTCTGCCCGCAGATACGCTGTCCTCCGTCTCGGATCCTGAAGTCTCTGGAGTTCTGGATGATTCAGATGGTACTCTGCTCCTCCGCCATATTCTCTGCGCATTAACCTCCATCGGTTCCCCTCGCTCATATTCTCTCCGCCGAATGTACGGACACTGCCGAGCCATATGCCCCTCATTGTGACATTCAAAACAACGCGTGCGCGGGCATTGGGCCACCAAATGCCCCGTCTTGCCACATTCGTGGCATCTCCTATCGTCTCTCCTCCCGTACTTCTTGTCCGTAGGTTGCCTTCTCTCCTTCTGTAATCTGTCTCTCCTACCGGCATCTCCCTCTCTCCTTCTCTCCGGGTCTGGTCTCGTTCTAATTCTTCCCGTTCCACTTCGGCGATACGATACCCTGCTCCATCCTGGTTCGTACACTTCCCTTTCCTCTTCATCGCGGGCGCTGGCGTCCACCATCTCCTGGGCACATTCGACAAATGTCCTGTCCCTGGGTAAGCCATCCTTCTTACCCGTGTCTCTGGCCAGCTGCACTTTGAGGACTGTAGTCATAAAAATCATCCAGGCCTCCACTGCGCTGGTATCCATCACTTCTCGCAATTTTTCATTTATTTTATTCAGCTTTGCGAGAAGTCTTGCGGCGTACTGGCCATTCGTTTGATCCGTCCTCTTCGACTCCCGGAACATTTGAAGCATATCTTCCTCCGGGGCCCATCGCCCCCCTCCATACGCTTTCTTCAATCGTTCCTTGATCACCTGCCACGAGGTGTCTTCGTCGGCTTGAATCAGGTTCAATACACTTCTCCTGACCCTACGTGCTAGGGCGACCCGTAACCTCTTAGCATCTGCTTCCTCTAAAAGGTCTACCGCCACCTGGGATTGGATGCTTACCATGATCCCGTCCCCACCCTTGATGAAGTGGTTTAATTCACCTACATCTCCATTAAACTTCTCTAAGTCGGAGATTTCCCTCCTTATATCTTGCGCATTCGCCTTCTTGAGTTTCATTTTTTCTAACTCATTCGTCTCTTGCGCGATTCTATTCGCCTCTTGTCTGGCTATATCCGCCCGCGCCAATGCTATAGTAGACGTCGGGTGGGGTTGGAGCTCAGAGTTCACCTGTTCTGCCTGTGGTGGCTCCAACGTTAACGTAGCCGGTCTCAGGATGTTCTGCCCTTGTTCATTCATGGTGGGGTTCGCTTCGTTCTAAGAAGATTTATACCAAAAGAACTAAACAACAATAAAAAACTAAACGAAAAAAAACTGTCCTCGTGTTCTTATTCAAAAAAAAAAAATCTTACTGCGAACTGCTGACAACGTCCCGGGTTTCGGCACCACTTACGAGCTCCGGCACATGAAACTTTAAAAAAAAGAGATATTGGGAGAGACACAACACAGGTGAAGGCTGATAAGACACTACTTTATTCAGAACTAAATCCTCTATATATACTATTTACAATGTTTACTAATCCCTGTTTGGGATTAGTGGCCATACTGGTGTATATCTTATCTTAACTTATATGTATATGTATATTTACCTTTACCTGTATCACTACGACCCGTGAACGAGTCTGGGGGGTTCAGTAGATGGTTGAGACTGTACTGTTTCATGGACAACGCTTCTGGAAGGAGGTGACTTGTTCTAGGTCACGCTCAACCGCCAGGTTTTCCCCCCTTATTATGGGTACCCTATTTTTATAATATTTTATAGAGGCTGGGTGAGCCCCAGGAGGGTCCTAGATCCTATATGATTCATCTCCGGCAGCAAACAGACTAAATAAAAGTAACTGCCCGCAGTAGGATTTGAAGCAGGATTTCCGGCATGGCAACTCAGTGCTCAACCACTGAGCCACTCTGCTCCCTATATATATATATATATATATATATATATATATATATATATATATATATATATATATTTTTTTTTTTTATGAGACTGACCAAATAAATTAAAAACTTCGGCAAAATTAACAGGGGAGGAAAGGTTAATTTAAGGTTAATACATTTAAACTAATAAATAGGAAATAAATTTAAAAAATTAAAAAATAAAACAAAAATGTAACAGAAAAACAATAAAAATGCTTTATTAATAAAACAATACAATATCATAAATGCAAGAATAGAAATGGTTCAAGAACATGCTTTTAGTTTTTATCTAAATTTTATTTTTGGATTATATAACATATATAATTCATATTTGATTACATAATAACATGTATTAATTTTTATAAATGATCTCGACTACATATACATATACATATAGCTTTAAAACTATACTATCCCTACACCGATAATGTAATAATTCTATGCTGTTAAATTAGTCATTTTTCATGCATTATCTAATGACAGCTAAACACTTAGCATAAATAGTTGTGATTTCGTAGATTTTTACCTTCTAAAGATTAAAAAATCTTCAAAAATTATTAGAGACAGTAACATAATCGGCCAAGAGTAAAAAAAAATAACTCAGAGAATAACACATTGAACATCCATATACTTTTCAGCTGGTCCATAATTTCTATACTGCCATATAAAACTCTACATCCTCAATATAAAAATAATATAAAAACTAACATTACCAAAAGATATATTCAATTGTCTCATAATGCCGAAGAATAGAGGTAACTTTAAGGTTACTGTCGTAAAAGATACTATATCTTTTCTAACAACTACCTAATCCAAAAAGTTACTTTATCACTATTATTATTTTTTTTTCAATTGAAGTTAACCATCAAAGGATAAATCACTGTGTCGACTGAACATTTATAAAACTCCTAGATTTTAGAGAATCAAATGAATTGAAAAAACCGTTCACAGTTATAAAAATAATATCAATGTTCAAAATAATGCATGTTAAAAAATTCATATAGTTCTAGTATAATGAAACTTCGATTTTTTTTTCCTCATATTTTGAGATATTCTCTTATAGTAAATATTCTGATTAATCAATTGACGTTTAACTTCAACCTTTTTTAGTTTATACTTTTTAAAAAAATTATTCTTTCCTATAAAAAAAGTAATAACATTGACGACTTACACTTCTTAAGTAATTAAAAATGTACAGGGACATTTTTAAAAAATTTTTGATTGAATTATACGAAGTTATAGCTAGGTGAGCAATAAACATTCATGTATATTTTTATGTTAGTAAACCTATACATTAAGTATCCTGCCATTAATTTCTAATGATGAAATGTTTAATAATTCTTAAATATAAAATAAAACAATAAAAGGTATATTCTCTTTGCTGGTGGTTTCTTTTTCTTATTATTGAGAAAATGGTAACAATATTTGAAATGGATATCGAAAAAAGGACTGGTGAATATCCTTGGACTGTTTTTGTATTCGGTATAAAAAAAGCTCAATCAGCTACTGTCGATACTCAATTATTAACTGAAATAAAATATATAATACACTCTTCCAGTTAATAATTTGTAAATAAATGCTATTTAATTTATTTACACTGATAACAAATAAAGCAATAAAGTAGTCAACTTTTAAAATCATATCAACTCTTTTCAGAAACTTATAAAACGGTACACTTTTATGTTTAAAGTTGCACCAGCAAATAGTGCAGATTTAAACACCATTGGCCTTCAAGAAATTGCGTTGTCATGGCGAATAAAGAGAACCATTGATTACCAAAACTGCTTAGAGAATTAAGACAGTGGAGATAATAACAATCAAAACATTAGTCGACTACCTCTTTGCCTTTAAATATTTAATATATGCTATTATATTATAAGAAAATGATATTAAAATTTTAAAAATAAAAAATATAATATGATTTTTTTTCAGAAAATAATACTTGTTATATATCTTTGGCTAAGTAAACCAATAATGTTAAAAATATACATCTAGATATTTATATTTATATATATATATTCTTTGCTACAATGAAACAACACCACAAACGCACATTTGGACGGATAGTTTCATAACAGAAACACAAAGTCTATTTACAATAAGAATCTGGACAACAGGCATGCACTCGCACACAATGCCATTTATGTATAAATGTAGATTAACTTAAAACATTGCACAGTAGGCCTGCCATACGACGATGTGAGCAAATTTTACAAAATTGCCGGATTTTTTTTTGTAATTTACAGCACTTAAATTGACAAATTTAAAAGAAAAAAAAATGGAAATACTGACTAAATTAAGTTTTGACTAATATATACATATTAACAATTCCCATATTTACATATATACTTTTACTTATATTTCGATAATTGCTGATAAATTATTTTTAATAATTAACTGTGAGCACTTCATTTCAATTATTAAAAATAAGTGTCACATTATTTTTAAAAAAATTCAGAATAACGGAAACTAAAACTGACCGAAGACAGTAATGCCTGAATATTGAATCAGAGATTTACATAATTATAGGAGCGGACCTGTCATTTGTTTTTGTTTTCTTCAACTTCACTGTAGCAAATACATTTCCTCTGAAAAATAAGAGTAACAATGAAGACATTTTTTAATTTAAAAAATACAAAATATAAGTTTCTACAATAAAAAAAAAATTATCTAATAGTTTTTTATGTTCCAAAAAAAATTAAAAGGTTTAATACAGTAATAATTATTTTAAAATTAATTTGCTGTGGTATTGTTATATTTAAAATATATAAAACATATGATTTTTTAAAATGAAATAATTGAAGATTAATAACACCACCTCTAGTACTTCTAACTTTGTTTTTAGAAGTACTGAGGACATTTAGAGTATATCATTAACGTAACTGGCAAAATATCAATATATACAGTAATATAAACATAACAATCATTCGACTTACAGTACTGTTGAGCAATAACGATAACATAGATTGTTACATAAATAAAATACAATAATCCAACACCAATAAGTAATTTAATACCGTATCAGGCATTGATTTCATCCCAGGAGTTGTACCAAGGATGCGCAGAACCTATTCTACTCTGGTGGAGTTCAACGGTTGTTGTGGTCTCCTTTTTCCTGATAAGACGAGTCCTGGGAAGCAATGTGGACGTTTCATCGGTTTTCTTGTGATGGTCGTTTACAACAATACATGAATCAGTATCTGGCGAATCTTCCGAATTATTCTGAGGTGGCATCCTTCTGTTCTTGGCAGATAGCAACTTTTTCTGTTTCGCCTCTTCTTGAGAGATATCTATCAATGACCTATGTCGCCACATGGCCATTCCTTCTACGACTCCTTCATCTTCACGATTTCTGAATTTCCAAAGAGATTTTGTTCTTTTCACTTTCTTTTCGTAAGGCAGTTCAAGAGCTTGTAGCTGTCGACGAGCCTGGCGCAGACGAGGATCTACTTCTTTTCTGCCAAGGGTGGAGAGGTGGCTAGCACTTGACGTCTGACGTACCATTGAAGCTGACTTTTCGAACCACTCATCATCTGTCCAGGATGTCATGGTGTCGCCCTTTCTCCGAACGATGGTGTCTCTATTTAACCAAGAATTATATAAATATTGGCAACTTTTACTCAGATTTTCCACCACCTTTAATAGATTTCAAGTCCTAGGGTATCTGTATGTTAGGTAACTTAATTTTCAACAAAACTAAACTATTTCCAACACCATTTCACTAATTCTTAATTCTGCCATCATGCAACCAACACCAGATTTCCTTATGAGGATCCAGTATTAACCCACATTACCAAGGATTATAGTATTTGTCACAAACATTATACTAAAGAAGATAACCTTATAAATTATACATAAACTTTGAGTAAGTTATTTATACTAATCCATCTAGAGATCACCAACATATACTACTAGTATAAAAATTTAATAACCTTTAAAAAATGAATGTAGCTTTAAGGTGTATTTATACCCTAAATAGTATTTCGAAAAATGATCAAGTTATATAGTAAAAAAGTTAGAAACCGATATTAGAAAACGATATTAATGATTAAATGATGTAATATTAGAAAACGATATTAGAGAAATTCTTGTGAACATTAAAAAGAAATATCATAAGAAAATTCTTGGGCCCAGTGAAAATATGGATGGAATCAGGAAGTAAAGAAATATTTAGAAAGATTTAATACACCCAAAGAGGACAATGTGGAAAGAGGGATTTTTAGGAAGAGAATTTTGAGTATGGAGGGATTCCAGGGAAGAGTGAAAAAAAAACCTCGAATGAAGATGTCCGAGGACAGATAAATGAAAGGATGAAAGAAAGGAGTGGAAAAGAAAATAACAGGATGGGGAGAATTGAAATGGTACTTAGTAGACCTCATCTAAAAGAAGATCAATAAAGAAAAATTAAGATATTTTTCATAACATAAATTCATCTTTTTGCAATGAACGATAACAAAGTATTTAATCATAAATATGAAATAAAATAAAAATAAAGAACTGGACTAATAAGGAATATGGTATCGCAGCACTATGATTCAAGGTGACACATGATTGGTTTTGTTTTAAAACTTGCCACTGGAATACCAAGAAAAACAACCCTAAACCTTCAACAATGTCTACTTTTTTTCTGATAATATTAAAAAGAAAATGTATAGAATACTTTACAATTTAATTTATTTCTTGAAATACTCAATTTTAAAAATAAAATAAACATACTTCTAAGGGGCCAACAATACAACTAATATCGAATAGGTTTCTTTCATTACAGAAATGAACTCAAGCTACTAGCCAAATAATATGATAAAATATAAATTCGAAAAAAAAAAGAAATTACAATTAATCGGTTTATGCATCAAGTATGTTATTTAATACAATAATACATATAAAAACAAATAATACAAGCAAACAGAAACCACTAATTGAATCTTGAATAATGGTAAGAATTTAGATGATTAACCACCCTAAGAAAATAACCAAAGTAGGAATAGATTGTGAAAAAAATAAAAACTAAGTAGTCATTTCAAGGTGCTATCATCTGTTGAGCAACTGCCAATGTTTAAATTTTCTAAATTATCAACAAAATCAAACTAATTATGGTTTTGTAAGATGTTAAAACGTATAATATTATATATAAGTAGGAATTAATATGAATATGAAAATTTTTAATACAATACATAAAGTTTATATGAATACAGTTTATACAATAGAATACCATTTCATGTATTTACAAAAATTTACTTTTTGGTTAGATTTCTTGTTTTAATAAAAAATTCACAATAAGGTTATACCATTCCAACACAGTCTAAAAAATTACAACATTCTTCATAAAGATTATTTATCATAATCATTCAGTTAATTTAGAAATCAAGTAGATAATAATAACAAGTGATTATACAGCAGATAAGATCCAAATATTAATTTTAGAAGTGTCACTTCTCTAACATGCATTTATAAAATACCTCAATATCCTTTCTATGACATTAATACATTTAAATACGGCGTATTTATAGTAGTAAAAATTATTTGAGTTGCAAGTATTAGTATGAAATTGGAAGTTATTAAATATAATGGATTAATATACACATAAGAAAATTAAATTAAATGTAGTTCCAATGGTAAAATTAAAGAAATAATATCAACTCATATTTAATTTTTTTTATGACACTGGTTATTCCTTTTCAGTGGCAATTGCGAGGTTAAATATGCTTATAAATAGATTCAATATTTTCTTTTTTATCACTAAATATTTAAGAGATTATCAAGAACAAATTTTTTTAGGGCTTATTTCTTTAGAAGAATTATTTTAATGTTTTAATATGGAAGCCAGAAGAGATTTTTATTAATTATATTAAGCATACAATTTTTTTTTGGGTATGTAAAATTATTCTTCATCAAAATAAATAATATTTATGTGTCTTTCAAATTTTTTAGTAAAAATTATAAACTGCCACTTATCCACGATTTAGTCAACATATTTGGATCACCGATTCCAAATTTTTTTTAGTGTTTCTGTCTTGTTAATTTTGTTGTCTATTTAAATCTCTTTATTGTTTATTAAATTTAATTTTTTGTTTTTTTCTTATTCCTTCTGTTACTGCCTATTTAAAATGAACAGAATAGCACTTTGGGAATAGCTGTATTGCAAAGAAAAAGCTGTTAAATAAATCCAGAAGTTGGAAATAATTTCAAAAACAAAATTATTTTTAAAAAGTCATCGAATTGATTTTGACAAGGATATAAATGGAGATGTTTCCGTCGAAAGTGTAGGGAAAACAAGGAAGAGGAACATGGCTGGAAGGGTCTGGAATAAGTACTTTATTATTACGTTTTTATATTTCAATTTCCATTAACATGAATAAGCAGGCAGATGCTATCATTATCAAAATTATCAGTGCTAAGGTTATAAGCAATGGCGGATAACAGTCCCTGCAGACCCGCTAATACACAAGTACCATGAATATTATCAATTAGGGGTAAAAAAAATAAGGTTAATAAAATCATTTTATCAAAAATACAAACATTTTAAGTACTTTGAATGCTTTACCATTGGAACTTTGGGGAATTATTAATAAAGTTAATTTTTATTCAGTTAATTATTATCTATACCTGTTTGTTTCATCATCGGAATAGTCAACTTCAGGAGCAGGAGGGGGATCGTTGCTGAATCCACTATCGTTGCTAGAATGAAGAGAAGCGGGATTTGGAACAACTCCTGGTTTAGAAACGCCTGGGCGTACAGTCGGCTTTGGCAATGGAACAGTCGGAGCTGGCCCGCTGGGTGGGCCACCGCGTCCTTCTTGCACCTGGAAATTCATTTATTAATTTAGTAACCAAACATATGGAATTATCTTTAAAAAAATGTTAATAAATAAATGATAGAACTAAGATAAAATTATTAGTAAACTTAGCTGTTTGGAAAGATAGAGACCTACATTTCAAATAAACATACTGGGTAACAATTTTCAATTTTTACAATGTATTCTAGATTAGATCAAGGGTCAAAAGCAATAAATTTTCCTTTATAAACTAAGATATAAAGAAAACCACCTAATATTTACTAGCAGCAATATATATAATATTGCAACATTGGTATAATAATAATAATCAATCAATAATTATTTAATGAAATGCTATTGTTTTTAGGAAAATTTAACTACAACTCATTGTTGTCAACCGCACATATAACAAAAAAAAAGTGGTATTCCTTTCTTTTGAAGATATGTTTTTACACAGTCACTAAAAACAATTCACAATGACAAACATTTTCTGTTTGTTAAAAACTTTTCAATGACCAGAAAGCCCTTTCAAATCCATCCAATTATTGCAGACCTTTGAATTACAACAGTAATGACAATTTTTTTTTCATTGTACTTCCTCTTCATTTTTAAAACTTTTATGTTAAATATTGTATTTAATAACAGAAGCTAATTTTTTATTAAATGAAGCTAGTTTAATCCTTGACATGGTAATGATAAGTAAGTCTGGAATAACAAACTTCCTTCTAATTAAATTTTTACTAAATAACTACAAGTAACTGCTTAAAATAACAAAGCCAAAATAACAACTTTAAAGGTGTTCAGAAATTTTTGTAATTGACTGTATGATAATTTATTCAGCAATTAATTGTACAAAATACTACTGATTAGTTTTTATCTACCAAATTGATCTATTCGTATTAATGAGAATATTCTACAAAGCAACACTGAGGATATATTAAACATTTTACAGTAAGTGAAGTACTACCAGCATACAGAGTGAATTTACCAAAGGTTTTTAAATAAATTAAATTAGGTATTATATAAAATCAAATCTTATGAATTATTATTATTGTTAACCTGTATCATATCACTTTGAGAACGTAACCCTTTTCGATTCATTAAATAGTAAATGCCATTGAATAATAATATGACCAATTTATTAAATTGAGGATTAATAAATGCTTTATGCTATAAACTAATGTAACTGACTAACAGAAAATATAAGAACATTTAAAAAATATATATACATGATAACTATAAAGTTTTTTTAAAATATATAATATTAGTTGAACATTATTAAAATTAAAATTTGAAGACATTTACTATCTAATGTTAAATTCTAATTGTCTGTTTGCTGTTAGTACATTGGCCAGTCCTTCATTGACTTGATCACATCTTCAAATGCCTGAAAACAATTTAAAAAACAAAACAATGCAGTAATTATCCTTTTTAAAACAAATTCATTTGCAGGTAAACAATAATTCAAATCTGTATTGAGGGAGTTGGATTTTCATAACTTAGTATTGTATTGAATGTCAATGAAAACTTTGTTATTAACTGTCAATGCAGATTGAGTAAAATTACAACTATGGCTCCAGTGTGTTTCTTACCAAAATGCGTGGAGACTATGTTCATTTGAATTTTTAAAGATAAGTTAAGATAAAATGTGATAGAGATTAAAGCGTGTGATCATTTATTTTGATACAAAACAAGTTTTAGTATGGAATAGATCAGCGGTTCCCAACCTGGGGGCATGAAGACAAGTCAGGGGGGCGCAAGACCGGTTGAAAATAAAAAATATCTTACTTTATTTTCTCTTTTTAGTACTTCTTTATCTTAAATTGAAAGTTACAATTTTGTATCTTGTGGTCTTAAAAACTAACTGTTTTGTTTTTAATGTAAAAGTGGTTTTGTTTTTTCATATACCCATACAAATTATGTGCAAGAGGGAGGCTTTCATTTGAAGAGGGGGCGTGGATCAAAAAAGGTTGGGAACCACTGGAATAGATAATGAATCAATCCCTAACAAGATTTTAGTGATTAAAAAGAATTGACAGGATATGTAATTTTTGTTCTTATTAGTGTTTAGATGTTCCAAATAAATATATAAATAAATTTATATCAGCATGATCTTCACAAATAAATTAACAACTTAAAATTTATTGATAAAGTACCTAAAGGGTATTGAGCGTTTAATTTAAATGAGTGACTTGTTTAGAATATTAAAAACGAATATTATTGAAAATTAGCTTATTCCTATATTTCCCATACTATTTCTAATCAATATATAAATTTAAAAATCATGTAATTATAACAAAATACATCAGTTTATTTTATTAATTACATTTAGATATATAATATTTATTAATATTAATATAAAGTAAAAACATAATATAATAAATTTAATGAAATTATTTTTACCTGTGAATTGTTTCTCAAAGCCAAAGTATCACCAAATCTAGTCAGATGTGGCGGACCTCGATTTCCTCTTCCAACAGCACCTAGAAAACTTGAAGTTGCTTCTTCTGTTCTCCTATGAGTAGGTGATGAAGCACTCCTAAATACAGTATCAATAACATTAAGAAAACTGTTGTATTTTATATAGAAATATAAATAGAAAAACAATTTTATTCAGGAAATAAAATTTGCTATTCCCATGAGAAAAACAATGTGTACCATAATACGAGGGTGTTCTGAAAAGTTTCTGCCGAACATTGCCAAAGTTCACCTAATGGTGCTAGACAACCGCCGAATTAAAGTGAGAGAGATAGCAGACGTTATGAGCATGTCAAAAGAACGTGTTTGTTACATATTAAATCAACATTTAGATATGAGAATGCTGTCCGCACGTTGGGTGCCGCATGAACATTTCCACCACTCTTTTGGCGCAATTTAGGCCCAATAAATCCGAGTTTTACGCTGATTAATTACTGTAGATGAAACTTGGATACACCATTATATGCCCGAAACAAAAATACAGTCCAAACAGTGGACTGCAAAGGGGAAACGGCTCCAAAAAAAGCAAAAACTGCTTTCTCCGCTGGGAAAGTGATGGCGACTGTTTTTTGGGATAGTCATGGAGTTATTTTAATCGATTATCTTCAAATAGGAAAAACCATTACAGGAGCATACTGCGCATCATTAGTTGACAAGCTGAAGGCAGAACTTGCGGAAAAACTGCCACATTTGGAGAAAAAGAAAATCCTATTTCACCAAGACAAAGTACCATCTCACACCCCAGTGGTTGCCATGGTGAAAATCCACGAATTACGGTTTGAACTGCTTGAGCATCCGCCTTACTCACCAGATCTAGCCCCAAGTGACTTCTTTTTGTTCCATCATCTAAAATTTGCGCTCGTAGGACAGAGATTTTGATCAAATTAGGCAATCACCTTCGTGAACAATTATTTTGCGGAGTAAAGCGTCAACTACTTTTTGACGGGTTACAGAGACGGGAGCATCACTGGGAGAAGTGTGTAGAGTTACAAGGAGACTAAGTTTAAAAAAAAAAAATCAGAAAAAATGACTTGTAGTTTTGTTAGGTTGGAAACTTTTCAGACCACCCTCGTATATGTAGTTTACTATAACCATATTAAATTACTCACGTTGCTGTATCATCAATAAATGGTTCAGTATAGGCAAGCGGAAACCATCCGCTGCACTGAGTTCTAAGATTTTCACCAAATTGCCATCCTTTATTTCTCTCACCTGTAATAATTTTTATAATTAGAGAAAATTCTTAAGCTTTATTACCCTTTTATTACAAACATATTATAAACAATTTTAATTTTAACTATGTTTATATAGAAAGTATTTTCATTAGGCTAATCAGGAAGATATCAACATAAACAGATTTATGACTGGATATGTAGGTTTGCTAGAAAATGACCAATATGCACAATTTATGGTTTTATTTCCGCTTCATTTACTAGTGCCCTGTTGAAACCTAAGAAGACAAAGCTTAGGAATTTCTAATCACATATCATATTAGATTAAGTTCTTTAAATATTCATTTTTTACCCATGAGAGCTATGACATCTCCTTCAAGGAAACTGAGCTGATTTTCTCCAGAAGACAAATAGGCATAGAGAGCCCTAGCAAGAGGAGTATCCCATGTACTCGTGTCTGGCACTGCCATCGATTTGGGTCTTCTTTCTGGAGTGTTCATTTCTGAAAAATATCATACAATTTTATATTTACAATTAATAAAATGACCTTGATTAATTAACTTTACAAAATAACATAATAAATATATATGTATAAAATAGCTAATCTAATAATGTTAATAGATTATGGGTTCAATTTGAACAATATGGGGTGAATTTTGAATTTCCTTTGTTGTAGAACCGAATGATAAAAAAAATTGACTCTGGTAGGCTGGTGAATACTAAGATAAACCTGTTTTCCTGTTTAAGATAAAAAAGTTTATAAAGTATAAATACACAAATAATTACACAAAGGCTCAAGTGAATTCAAGTTATAAAGCTTTAATACAACAATGACAAATCAAACCTAAAAAAATATTTTATTTTAAAATGTAAGATAGGTTTTTTAAGTATGATAAAATCTAAAAACTTATCTTCTGTTCTAAAGTAAAAGTGAAAAATCATCCTTTTATATTTTTGTTTTTTTACTTTATGTACTATTCGTCAGTATCATATGCTTTATTCTCATAGATCACATTTTAACACTAAACGGTCTCCTCCACTAATGACCTACATTACAAGCCCTGAAGAAGAGCTGCAATGTGGGTCGAAATGTCAATTTCCAATCAATAGTTTATAACAATTTAAGGAATTAATGGTATGAAATGCTGAGGGTGCAGTGGATGACAACAGAAAATAAGAATGACTTATTTTATTGTGATGATGTTTCGGCCTAAGATGTAGACTATTTCATACCATTATTAGAATTATCCAGTCAACTATTTTCCACCTAAATATTCATGTAATTAATTCTTTGACCTCCAACCAAACTATTTTCTTCCCATATATATATATCACATATTATTTCGACAAACATTATTCAAGAACAATAACCTAAAAAATCTTTTGAGCCTAACTGCAATATTAGGACTAATGAATTTTTTTTCATATTTCCTTTCAATGCACTTGCTTTAAACATTACATGTCTAGATAACGTCTTTCTTTGTTTATTTTTTATTTAATATAATTTTATATACAATTTTTTTACTATAAAACTATTAAATAATTCCAATTTGTTAACAATTACCATGAGTAAGAGAATTAGTTGATGAAGTAAGATTGAAGTCAGATTTAGCCCTGGCGAGAGGATGCAGTGAAGGAGGACTGGACATATCGCCCATAGCCCTCATGTCCAAGCAAGAAGCATCAACTGACTTTGTTTTCCTTAGCTGTGATGTCAGAGAAACTCTATCTTCATCCAGTTTTGGAGAACCATCTTCGGCCCAGAAGCTCACTTGCTGCAAATGAAAGGAAATAAATTAATAAAAATAAATATAAAAGTCTTAAAATATAAATTAGTTTAATATTTATATAGCAGCAGGGTATCTCTGCTGAAGCTCGAGTTCAAATACGGCTGTGGCAGATAATTTATTGAATATGTTAACAGCCTCCACAACGTACTGAACCCAAGACCCTTCATAGTGTAAAGGTTGTTGGTTTTTTTAATATTTATATTTTTGAATAATATTACTTCTTTGTATAATATTAAACAATACAAGCTGTCTTATAAATGTAAACAATTAAAAAAAGAAAAGAAAAATTATGAACATGACCTTGATGGGAATTAGTATTAGTTAAAGAATAACCATTACATAATACTTTATGCTAATGATTGTTTCTGAACAGTAATAGTAAATGAATAAAAAAAAAAACAACTAAAAATTAGAAAATTAGGAAAAGAACTTAATAATATTTAAATTTTTGAATTTAATATCTATGACAGTGGAGCGTTGATTATCCGAGCTAATGTTGTCAGGGGTGGTTCGGATAATCAAAAATTCGGATAATCGAAATTCACTAAAAAATAAATAAAAAATTCACTTTGTCTTTTAATGAAAGAACTGCTCGTTTTCTGTTTGTTGACATGCTGCAATTTTAAAATTTTAAAAAGTGATCACAAATGCGATGTACACCTCACAAAGAATGATTTAAAACTGAAGATGAGCAAGCTATTACCGATCAAATGAATAGGAAGGGATTCGGAAAAACAAATGAAATTACCTAATTAGGTTTACAGTTCTTAGTAAACAAAAAGTAATATTATTGAAGTCTAAGTTTATTTTTTTGCAGTTTCCGAGAAATTATTAGGCCCCCCACCCCCTTATTGAGGTTCAAGGAAAAAATCATTTTATTTTTCATAAAATTTTGTTTAATATAACAATAATTTTAACAATAAAAATAAGTAACTGGATGATCTTATCAAGTTAATTAAAATTATGTTTGAAAGAAAACAAAAAAAAAAACAGTTCCGTTAATTGAACGTTCTGATAACTGACATTCAGATAATCAACGCTCCACTGTAGTTATCAGTTAATAATATATATCATACTATAAAATTTACAAGTCTCCAATAGGGCCAGTCGTGTGCTATGGTGGACTAACCTACATGTAACCTATATATAAACCAGTTAGCTCTAAAGGACTTTTAAAGGAAAATATTGAGGCGTATTTTTGGCCCAGTGTATCTCAAGGCACTTGATTAATAAAAAAGAATAAGGAGCATGACAACCTCCATAATTAAGTAAGGTTGGACATATTGAAGGATTGGCAGAGGGAAAGATGACTAGGAAGAAAATGAAGGAAAAATCCTTAAGGAAAAGAAGAAGAGGGCACTCAAGAATAAGCAGGATGAAGGATGTAGAACAGGATCTCTACAAACTTGGAAGGACCGCGTGGAATATGAAGACAATGGATGCAATGCAAGACAATGCTGGAGACAGATTGAGAGGGGGGCCAAGGTTCATACTGGACTGTGATATTCATGTTCATAGTGACAGATGAAGAAAGAAGAAAGAAGTTGTTCATTAATAATAATATTTATTTTTTCCTTTGAACAGATTTATATTTTTACCAGATAAGCATAAATATTCTCTGGTTAATTTTTAAAAACATTTTTACAAATGCCGCTCACTTTTAATGAAAAATTATACTAATTACTATTTATAGCCTGAAAATATATTTCTACATTCCTCATTTACTATGAGTAAAGTCCATATTTAAGACATCTATTTACTTAGGATAATATATATTAAATAGTAAATAAAAATTCACTTACTGTCAATTTGTTAGCAAACATGTTCTCGACAGACGGAGGCAGAACTTCTCTGCTCTTGGCAACTTCTTGCCATTGATCCAAATGAGCTTGATACAAAGAATGACCAGCAGTGTGGTATGCAAGGTAGTGTTTCGCCAGAGAGCATTGTCTTTCCAATACAAATCCATATCTTCTCCTTTCCTGAGTCATTGCCTACAAATTGTAAATGTTGATTTTAAATAAAGCATAATTTTACAAAAAATACTAATAAATTAAACTAATCTGAAATCTATTAAATGCACAATTAATAAACTTTATAAATTCCATATTTAACTGCAATATATAAAAAGTCATGTAATACCCTTTATAATTTAATAAATACATAATACATGAAGCATTCAAGATCAAAAGTGCATAGTTCCAAAAAATTACTTTTCATGTCTTGCTAGTTTAGTCAAGAAATTTGCCATGTTATTTCTTATTGTTTCGGTTTGGTATTGACCCCGAAGTTTATAGATAATATTGCTTGACTAAACTAGCAAAAAGGGTGAAGAATTCATTTTTAAAATTCCTGAGTTATCTGCTTTTGATCCCAAAATACTTTATATAGGAAATATCAATTTAAAACAATATTCGTAGAATATAATAATATATCAATATGGACTGATTAACACAACACTAGACGGAGGTATGAACTAGTTTGATAGTAATTGTTGTTACGAACACTATTTTATTACTTTAAAGTAATAAGATTATAATTTAAAAATTTGGTTATTTTTTATTCAGTCTATTTCACAGACAAACAAGAATAATTTATCATGATAATCACTAGAGCTTTATTTAGACAATTTTAATTTTATTTACTTATCACTTTTTTTTGTTGAGGCATTGTGATTTATAGTTAATAATTTCACTGTTCATTAATATAATAGTAACCTGCTCCGGCTTTGCACGGGAAGTAGCAGGATTGACTTTAAAGCATCTGGTGGCGCAACTATGTCGTCTAGTTTTTTATCTTACCATTGGAACAACATATAGCCCTGGACTCATCATTCCAATTTAAAGCTGAGCAGTATTGACAAACAATAGAAGGAGAGCCTATAGATATCGCCGGATCGTTTCTGTAATCAATTGTCGAATCATAATTTATTCCACCATCTATTAGTATTTTGCGTTCCACTGCAATTAATTTGAATAATATACTTTAAATTTCTTTGCCTTTCACGGACATCCCTCTCTTGATCATTTTCGTTGCTTTGATTCAAACAAACTCTTTTGGCAGACGACGTACTGCGTCCAATATTAGATCTTCGCCGAGGCTTGATTAAATTACCATGTGTTAATTTTTCCGACATTTCCGCAAATTATGGGTATATTACAACCCATTTACACAAAATCTCGACAAATTTACCTTCCTGGTAAATCACTCTAGATATTGGTAAAAACCGCATGAAAATCTGTTTAGTAGCTATTGAGTTTACCGCTAACAAACACGGGTGAGGACTTTGTTTTATATGTAGAGATACACGCTAATAAAAAAACAACATAAAAACAAGAACTGAATAATAATGAAAATATAAAAAAGTATTTCATATAATCCAAAAAAAAAATTATCAGTTTAAATATATTCACCATTAATATGATATAAATTAAATCAATTAGAAGGACTATATTTACATAAAGTAGAGAGGCAAGGGTATACAGTTTACTTTAATTTGAATGTCTAGAAACAATGTCGTGACTTTATTTTAACTCAAAATAAAAATATTTGAATTATTCAGAGCTGTTATAATATTATACATGGCTCTAAATGTTTGTAAAATGAGTTAACACTTTATAACTGAACTTATTAAACTCATGAATATCAATTTATATTTCCCACAATCAAATCTGAGAAGTAATGACTTCAGCTATTATAAAATAACAGAGAACCTAACTTTGTGCTGTATAATCTTATCACTGTTTACAGCTCATAATTTATACACTTACATTCTTAAGACTCTGTTCACAAAAAGCATCAAGCTTGTTCCTTTCCTCTTCAAGAATCTGCATACTCTGTAAATAATAATAAGAAAATTATTATCATAAGGCTTAAATATAACAATACAATTAATTAATAATTGAAAAATTAATTGACATATACCATTTGGAAAGAAAGTATTTAATATATAAAATTACATGTATAAAAAAATAAGTTAAGGAATAACCTTAAGATTTTTTTAATTTGTTTTATCATCAGCCACATAAAAATGTACTCGATGGTTTGTATAAAACAAATCTTTAACTCAAGTATTCTCTTCATACAATTGGAAATGGAAAAACTTTGTATTCAGTAATTAGAACTGCACGTAAGTTTTTAGTAATTATTCATTCAAGTAAATAATTAAGGCTTTTTTATACATTTTTTTCCTGTTTTCGACCAAATTCAGTATAAAATTAACTGCATGATACGATGAATCCAAGTTACATCCGTCGATGTTTTTCTTTATTAACTTTTATAAGTTGTCATAATTTAGCAATGATGAATGCCAAAATAAATACACCATAATATTATGATGTTTTGAGAAATATTTAAATAACTTTTAATTTTCACATATTTCAAAGATCCTTTTATTATATTATCACAATTGCTATTTAAAATTAGCCAAATGTGGTGATAATTTTTTATTAAAACTACTTCAGGGACAGAAAAGATAATTTATTTGGCCAACCTCTGAGAGTATCTATAGCAGTTCATTGCTTTATACATTTTTTGCTTGTTTTCAGGAAATTTTGATTTCTACTAAATCCTAACATTTTATATTTATCAATGTGGTCAAGATAAAAATAACAATAATAAAAATATAATAAGCCTTAAGGCCTTTAAAAAGTCTTACCAATTCTTAATACAATTACCAGAAACCTAATTGCATTATAAATCACACTTTTGATAGTAAAAATATATATATAGTACCCCTATAAACTACAGTGGATCTGGGCTCAGTACATGGTAAATACTGTACTCTTTCTAAATCCATAATAGTCCAAAAAGGTAATTTGGACAAGATCACACACGTTTTCCCTTTTCCCTTTCGGTTTTCCCTTAGTTATGTGTAGTCATTTTTTAGAGGCTGAGTAAGCCACAGAAGGGCATACAGATCCTACTGAGTCGATATGTGGCTGTTAAAAGAAATCATAATTATACATCTCAGAAACATGGCGCTCTACACACAGAAATACTGTTCTCATTTCGTTAATACTAAGTCCATTATTGTACAAGGTACTTTGGATGAGATCATATGATTAGTATATACTCATCTGACAGTTTTTTCCTTCAATTAAAGGTAGTCATTTTAGAGAGGCTGGATAAGCACCAGAAGGGAATGCAGATCCTACATCACAGCCGGATTCATACCCAGATACACAATTCAGCAACTCAGCGCTCTGCACGCAGAATTACCCCTTTCAATAATAATGGTTCAGCTTTTTTTTTTTTTTTTATTATTTTTTTTTTTTTTTGGTGAGGTAGGTTAGAAATAGGATAAACAATAATAAGTTGTAGATTTGGAATTTAACATGTTATAGAGGATGTATGTAAGTAAAACCACTGAAATATCTCTGAATATTACGAAAATCCATAAAAGGGAGATTACAAGGGAATATCCCTGTATACTTTTAAAATCTTAATAATAAAGCAATTCCTAAGGGAGTCGTCTTTGCTCGCCATTCAATAGGGATTCAATTTATAAACCACCCCACCTCCAGCTTCCACCGACGACAAGAAGAACTCTTCCATTGAATACAAAACATTAAATAACGGGAAAATATATAACGAAGATACTAAAAAGGGGACATGGTATAGTAGATCCGAGATGGTGGGGGCTGATCATGATGAAAAGGGAGGGGGAGGAAAAGAAACCTTTTCCGAGACCGAGTGAAAAGGAAGAGGACTCGTTGATGCGACTTTCTTTCATAGCACCGAGACGTCTTTTCAATCTGGCACTGCAAAGGACCTCCATCTTGTTATCTTGTCTAAGCCCCTGGTAGGCAGGAGGGAGGAGCATTCATCGAAGAATACCAAGAATCCGAGATACTATTATGATTTATAAGGCCATGTAATCACTCGAAAGAGCGCGATTGCCTTCGGGGAACAGTAGATCTAAAATTTTCGAATTCCTTCGAGAAACGGGGCATCAATTCTATCATTACAAGAATGATATTATATAATATATACATAATTAATTTGTAGATAAAAACATATAAATTAAACCAAAGCATGAATGCAGATCACTGAGTCGCTGGGTTCGAATCTGGCTGTGACAAATGAGTTACTGAATGTTAACAGCCATAGAACGACTTTACAGAGTCTGTAAAACCTCAGCCTTTTTAAGCTGATTACTTTATATGGTGGATAAACCTGAAGGTTGCGATCTCGGCCTAATCACCTCCCTGCATAATCGTCTTAGAACGAATGCACTCTCTACCACGTACTGAACCCAAGACCCTTCTTGGGTTGTAGTGGTCCAGGAAAAAAAAAAATGCCGCTAATTTGGAGCCCTAAATTGTTCCTTTATAGGTATAATTAGAAATGGGATCTTTAATGAGTACCTCATTTCACATATGCTCGAGATCTCTATTTTACACGTGGAGGTCATTATATGAAATCAGCCCTGTGAAATCAGGTACTCATTAAAAATCACTTTTCTAATTATACCTATGTATATAGGCAACAATTTGGGGCTCCAACTATAGCATCGTTCGATTAGCAGTGTTTTTTAAAAACTTTTTTTTCGTAGCGTAATTTACGAAACTTTCCAGTTGACCCTGCCAGTAGTAATGATTAAGCTATCTATGCCTTAGTACTTGGCAAAAGACACTACCGTGTCGGAAATGAAAAATAACTAATCATGAAGACTGGGATTTTTCCTATTTTATTCTGAATATCATATTTCATTTTGCTCACTAAAAAAGAAACTTTTCAGTTTTCACATTTCAATAGAAACAATATGTGCATTTTGTTTCCTTATTAATCGTAAATATTATGTTCAAAATATTCTTGTTAATTTCTAAAATAATAAATAAATGCTAATTTGATTATACCTTATGAGGTATTCTCAGATTTTAGTTTTTTTGGACCCACTTTTCAAAGTATTGAGCCAACGATTTTCAATTTATTAGGCCTACAAGGCCGTATCATCTTTCGGTAATGATAAAACAGTTCAGTAGGATTTAAGGAAATACAATTTACCAATGAACGATAATTTATGAATGAAGCTTATAAACAATAAACTAAACATTTTTTATTGATAAATGATTTGATATATTTTTGCGCAAAAGCTAATCGTGCACTAGATGGAGACATTCTTTACCCGACCCCGCAAACAAAAGTTGATTTGCGCTCCCGTCGAAGGAAATCTCTAAATCAATCTTCTCCTGTTTTCGCATTTTCGGAAAATAAATCGTGTTTTCCATCGGAGAAGGAAAGCTCTATATCTGCTATGCTTGTCATTTATATGTTTTATCTGACAGTTTTATTCACAAAAAATCTCTTGCAATACGATTTAAATAATAAAAAATATACAAACATAAATATTCAATGTATTATAAATATATATATTTATATCTCTTTATCAAATACTTACAAAGTGAATAGTAAAACACGTAGCCCCCCTCCCCCTTACTAATGGAGGGGAATGGATCCAAAATATTGAGAAAGACTTGGAATTAGCCAAAATTACTAATGATGATATGAAAACAAGAAACTTAAAGCTGAAAAATGGGAGGCTAAGCCAGAGGCAAAAGCGACGAGAACTGGAACAAAATGGAGCGAAGAATAGCTGAATTTTCGCAAATAATGAAAACTTGGCGAGGAAATAAAAAGAACAAGAAGCCACAAACGTGAACCATCTTTACTTAGCGTCTTCAACTTCGGCAGCTTTACGACTAATAATGATAATAAATTATTTAAATATTAAATATAATGACTACTAACCTTAAGCTCCTTGTCCATTGCAATTCCAGTTTTGGAAGCATTCCTCTGCTTCTTCCTCTGTTTCTTCATCGTAGCTGCGGCTTTGCTGTAAGTTTCTGACCTTTGTTTATGTTGTTGCAAAAATCTCTTTTGCTCCGACTGAAAGAACAAAAAATCATTTAATTTATGTATTTAAGAACAAGATATACAGACTTAAAAGTTCTAAAAATTGTCTTCTCTTACCAAAAACATTGGTTTTGAATAATATATATGTACACTTAGTATTCCATAACAGTAAAATAATTCTGTACAATTTAAATATACCTACAGTTCTTTGTACATAGATTCTGAAAATTGTATGCGTACATAGGATTCCGTATATTGCAGACGATTGTATATTATGTAGATAACCATACAACTCCGTATAATGTATATCTGCATATGAATCATCATATTATATATGTATCTTTGATTCTGTGTAATGCGCATTAACATATAAACAAACAAGGAATAAAGATTTGGAAATGACATATGCCGATAGGCTATAAAATGGAAGTTTGCTTATGAGAAGTTAATGAAATCCCAGCTGTTTTTTTTTGTTTTTTTTTGTACACAGAAAGAATTACATATAATTATGATAATAAAAGGCTAAGCGAAGCCGAAGGATCGATACATTACAATTACCGCTCCAAACCAAATTCGTAAGCTCACCCAATTGACAATCCTCCCACATACGTCTCGGTCTATTCTTCAGACGTTTTCTCGACAACTCGTGTTTATTAACTTTTTAAGATTGTTAAAAAAAGTAAAATATTTCAATTTTGTTTGCGTTTTAATTTTAAAAAAAATATTAATAAATACACCTCAACCTTCGGGATACTGAATTTGGATTATATAAACCAGAGGCATAATCTACGATAATTATCCTTATTAGTCTGGGCAATGCCCTGCTTTAGAATACCTCAAGTCGTCACTCATTCCTCAAAGTAAGGGCAAAGTTTCATATCTATAAAGAACAGTTTGAAATATGATTGTTATAGAAATTCTGATTTTTAGATTTTGGGGCAAAAGGCGCGAGCTTATTTATGAATAATATCAGTTATTTCCCGCTTTTATTTCTTTTAGAATTATGGTTTTCTTTGTTATTATAGACTCTATGTACATAAACTTCTCGGCATAGTTTATATTTTCTTTTACTAACCATATACTAAGTCTTATCTTATTTACTTCCAGCCCTACATAGTTACCAACATTCATCAACGTGATGTTATTTAGTTTTATATTTTCCGGACGTTGTCCATCCTGCAACGTTAACGGTCACGTTTCACATCGATATAGATTAGCAACTAAGAATAAGGATAATATTATAGTTTGATGGTTAAATAAACTTTTAATTAATATAGCTACTATCATGACATAATGATATTCAATCCAAACTCCGCCATTTGACTGTTGACGTGAGATATCTGCATACGTCAGCTGAGTCAGAGATACCTTAAGAACTTTACTACCCCCTCTACCTTCTCCGAGTCATTTAGACTATTAGCTAACGACATTACCTGGGATACTGCCTTCGGAATCTCAATACGGAAGTGAATATTCATAGATGCGGAAGGACTCGGAGCTCCAGAGCACTCGAGGATATTGAATGAGGATGAGGTTAACGACTCGAGTAACCTCTTTGCCTCCTTGTAGCTCTTCGGGACTCGGCCATTTTATAAAATATCAAACAGTCCGAGGCGATAAGCTCCCATTTATGGCCCCTGCTATCGGCGCAGCAATGGTCAGAATATTCCATCAGAGATTCCTGAGATTTCCTTCATAGAGGCATCAGTGATAGGGGCTACCAAATATTTTATTTTATGAGGGTTTTATTGTTTTTTGAGCTTTATATAATGTACTGATTTCTTGTACTGTTCTGCATTTGAGATGGAACTATATCATTTTGAATAGCATTTCCACCCAAATTTTCTTGTTCACATATATTTTTGTTTGTTTTATATTTTAACTAAAAAAAATCCCTATCCATATTCAAGGATCTGGGTACCTTCCTTTGGCTCAACCAGTCCGAATATAAATTGGGTAACCTCAATTTGACGTTGGGTGTGATAATCACCTTCCTGCAAAACCGTTTGCTTACAAATTGTACAGTCCTTAGCATGGAATGAACACAATCTTTCATTTGTTGTAGAGATACAGGTTAAATATTTATTCTTATATAATATTGCTGCAATTCACAAGAACTATATGCTGTAACATGTATATATTATATGTATTAAATGTATAATAATATTATATTATTATATTATATACTTAAATGTATAATAATAATTGTATGAATCATAATATATAAGGAAGAAAAAAATATGTACAAAAAAACTTTCAACAGTTAATTTATTTATACCCTTCACTTATTATATGAAAACGCTCAGAAACTGAGCTGTAGGACCCATGCTCAAACCCGGCTGAGGCAGATAAATTTTATACGATCGGTAGAATCTCTTACCGTCTCTATGACGCGGATACCCTAAATTAGGGGGAAAAACTGGCGGTTGGGCATGATTTAAGCTAAATCACCTCTCTCCAAATATCATACTACCATGAGTTGTGAAACCAAGACCCTTCATGTGTTGTAATGGTACAGTTTTTTTTGTCTTTTTTAATGTTGTTTATTATTTAATACATAGCATATGTAATACTGAATGGGAAGAAAACGGGGGGTTTACTGCATTATTTTGTGAACAGCGTGGTACTCCGATCGAATGATTTATCATATTGTTTAGCTAAGAAAAATTACAGTCCTTGTCAAATGCTTCTTAACCCAAAACCTTCATGGGCTGAAGTTGTGTGTGTGTGTGTGTCTATATATATATATATATATATATATATATATATATATATATATATAATTTGGCAATGCATTTTGAATCACACAAAATATTTGTCGAATGGCCAGAGAGAGTTTTCATGTAATGACACAAAAGAGGGAGAGAGAGTGAGTGGGAGAAAGAGATATGTTTTGTTGACCTAAAGCATGGTACTGTTGTTGCCTGAGACAACTATATCGGTTGTTGAACATTGTTGTTTTTGCAGTGACGTTTTTGTTTCACCGAGAACTGCCTCCAGTTTGTTTAGGTTCCCTAGGTAACCACCCCTCCTCCTGTGCGGCTTCTCTTTCGGCAAATATCTGTAGGCGATACGCATACCTACAGCAAAAAAGGATGAACTGCGTATCGGGTGTTACCGGTAGAAATACGCCAGATTACTAGAATGTTTATATGATGTAAATACCATAAGATTAATATATATATTGAAATCTTCAATTGAATTTATAGAACTCTGCCACTGAGGCCAAATTCTCAATTAGAAAAAAAAAACACGAATACTCTTAAACAATGACCCATGAAGGATTATGTACAAGGTAGAGACTATACTCTTTCCAAAACAACGTTTGTCCAGGGAGTTAATTTGGCCTAGATTACGCTCAACCGCCAGGTTTATTCCTAATAAGACTGTCCACTTTATTGAGACTTTATCTCAACATATATCACTCGGCTTATTAACATATCAATTTTTTAATAGTTAACAACAACGACAACAGCATTAACAAATCCATGCATTGACAGTTACAAATGAATATCAGCACATCAATAGCCCAGATAGTCCCAGATAGAAACTGCATAATTACTCAAAGACAAGGAAAACCTGGCAGTTGAGAGTAATCTCGGACAAATCACCTCGCTTCAAAACCATTGCCATTGAATCACTACAGTCTCTACCAGATACGACGAAATCAACGACCCTTCATGAGTGGTACAGTTTTTTTTTTTAATTTTATCAGATTATTTTAATATCAGAATAATATGAGTATCCTTCTAATTAAACCGAAATTCCGGTAGGAACCACGGGATTTCTGCAAATTAATTGTTTTCGGGGCCCGACAGACTGAGGGGCAGGGCCCCCCACAAGGCCGTAAATCTCGAGAGCAATGACATTTAGTAAAATGTTAGGATTAGATTAGAAGGAGCGATAAAGTGAAGGGGGGCGCTGGGAAATTGAAAATTAGCCGTCCCTCCCTGCCCCGGGCATCACACCCCTCCCGCCCCCTCTTCTCTTATCTATCTCTGATTAGATTTATCTAGAAGGTCATTTTCTAAGATCCCATCGCAAGTTTGACCGTTTTTTACATTTATTACGGAAATAATATACCACTGAATAGTGAGTTTAATTCATGACTTCCTCAAGGTAGTATCCTGGGTCCCATCCTATACACGATATATACAGCTGACATCCCAACCCAACCAAGCACTGTCCTCACTACGTACGCTGATGACACATGTGTAATATCAGTAAATAAGCATCCATTTGTTGTATCCCAATCTCTTCAATCCCATATCTCAAACCTTCAAGAATGGTGTCAAAATTGGAGAATTAAAATAAATCCTAACAAATCCCATCAAATTACCTTCACCCTTCGTCGTAAACCTACGAATTCCTGCCCTACTGTATCCTTTAATACTATTCCACTGAACCCTGTCGAACAGATACGTTACCTAGGACTTCATCTGGACAAACGTCTCACTTGGAATCCTCATACAATACTGAAAAGACAAGAAACTGCTCGACGTTTTCGCCTACTTCAGCACTTACTGGACAAACGCTCTAAGCTACCAATTAATTACAAAAGACTCATTTACATGACAGTTATCAGACCTATTTGGACATATGGAGTTGAGCTTTGGGGCTCTACTAAACCATCCAATTCATCTCGTATCCAATTCTTACAATCCAAAATCCTTCGTAAAATCCTCAATGCTCCTTATTATGTCACAAACAAACTCATCCATCATGATCTTAATATCCCATATGTTACTGATTTGGCCCAAACTAGATACCAATCCTTCCACGACAAGCTCCATACACACTCGAATCCTCTAGTCTCTCAACTTGCTTCCCATACTATTCCTGATAACCCTCCGAGGCGTCTGAAAAGAAGATGGCCTCGAGACCATCTACTATAGAACTTTATTGGAGTGCTGCCGATGGGTAGTTTCTCCACATGTATTATTCATGTCATAATGTACATATCAGCAGATTTACTAGTTATAATCATATTATAGTTGTAAATATCAATAAATTAAATTAAAAAAAAAAATCATGACTAAATATTTAATTATCATAATAATAAGGCATAGAGGACCCGAAGACTCGATGCTGTTACCACAAATCTCTGTTTGCAAACTTCCGTCCACTATCCACAACCAAATCCGCAGGATCACTCTAAATGCAATCCTCGCATCTAAGCTTCGGCCTACTTCTCTGACGTTTTTTTTGGACAACGCTTATTGACTTTTTATGATTCCGTTCGTTACAGAGCTTACTAACTTAACAAGCTCAACGTAATATTTCTGACGCAATATAAATTATTACAGTTAAAATATAAGATTCGCACTGTAAACTAAAAACAGATGTACAAGGTTTAAGTTCGTGTTTTTCAAATTTAATAAACTATAAATAAAATAATTAATAATAAAGCAATAATAATGAATAAACAATCGAATAAAAATTGCTGATTTTCAAATTCACAGAATATAAAATAAAACAAGTATAACATTAAACATTTCAGCAATCAATAGACTTGAACAATAAATGCATAAACCTGTACTACTACAACCCGTGAACGGGTCTGGGGTTCAGTACATGGTAGAGACTGTACTGTTGTAGTTGTAAACCTGGGTAGGCAAAATTTAGAGCTCCCACTGTAGCATCGTCCGAGACTGTACTGTTTCATGGACAACGATTCTGCAAGGAGGTGACTTGTCCTAGGTCACGCTCAATTTTTCCCCTTGTTTTGGGTACCCTATTTTTATAATATTTTATAGAGGATGGGTTAGCCCCAGGAGGGCCCTAAAACCTATATGATTCATCTCCGGCTGCAAACAGACTAAATAAAATTCTTGCCCGCAACGGGATTTGAACCAGGATTTCCGGCATGGCAACTCAGTGCTCTACCACTGAGCCACTCCACTCTCTTATGGATACATAATATATACTTAATGCATGGTAAGATTGAACAGGTATTTTGATTAATTTAATAGTGAAATCTCGTCATCATTTTGTAAGTACCATTTATATATTAACATCGTACAAGTGTCAATTAATACAATTCACTGTAAGAATATTTTTAACTGCTAAGACATGATTAAGAGAACAATATAGTTTCGAAACATTGAAAGGAAATTTAGCTAATACTCTGAAACTCAAGAACTGAAAGTAAAATATAATTATATATCTACAGTCCCGGTGAAAAAGTGGTTTAGTAAAATTTTGTCCAAAATGGGTTTCTTGTACATAGTAAAGCGGAATCGTGTCATTTTCGTAAATAACACCTTAATGTTAGACAATGGCTTGAAAAGGAGTATTTGCTTAGAGTGCTCCATTTCAAGCCAAAAAAAATGTGTGATTGGATTTTTACCTAAACGCAATTAATTTACATTGGACAAAAATGCATTTAAATATATATATATATTGTCTTCCCAGTACTTCTTCATTTTCTATCCAACCGCTCGCCTCCGATCATCCACTCTCTTCGGTAGAGGCTTAGACATGTCTTCTTCGTAGGCTGCGTTTTCTATCAGTAGCCTGAAGCGGTTGTTGTCACATATTATTTCATCTATTCAACATCTATTTGTTGGCATCTTCCTTCACTGCTTCAAATCTTCTTTGTGATCCGGGTTTCTTTCATTCTTTTAAAATGCCCATACAGTTTTAGTCTTCTCTTCCTCGTTGTATCTGTGATTTTTTCTATGTTTTTACACAAATCTTCATTTCTCCTTATAATCCATATATTTTCATTGTTTTTCTCAGGCCTATCTATATATATATATTATGATGTGATATCTTGTATTACATGTTATAGAAAAAATAAATGATAAAAATTCTAACTCACTTGAACGACTTTGGTGTCCTTTTCCAGATTGGTTTCCAACGGGACCAGCAGATCTACGTAAAAAGCCTTTAGCTGAAACAGAAAAAAACAGTATCGGATTAATCCTCGTATCCTCAAAGGTGTCCTTAGAATAAGGAGAGATAAATAAAACTCTGATGAAGTTTCGTTTTTAATTAAATGAAAAGAAACGTCGCTCGGGGTTTGAGCGTGAAATGTCCCTGAATTAGCCTCGAGTTCTTTCTCAGCTAGTGCAATAAAGTTCCCTTTTTTTAGTTTTTCTTTTCTTCATTCCGACGTTCACAGTTTTATTGGAAGAAACTGATAGACAGTACTGTGTCCTTTTTAATGTAGTGTAGGATAGTAATAATGCCTCACAGTTACTACCACCTTAATTTATTCTATCTGGCAGGATGGACTATAGCTTTTTTCCAAGAAGTAGGGAATACTGCGTTTTGTAGTGAAAAATTATATATGAAGAGTAGGACAGGTAGGATATCGAGAAGGAATAATTTTAGCAATTCAAGGAGATCCCATCAAAGCCTGTGGAATTGGAGCGGGATTTCATGAAAGAGGAAATATTGTCGGTGGGTGAAATGTCTGAGAAGTAAAAATTGTCGGGGTTGAAAAATGAAGTAAGTGAAAAGTCGATAGAGGATGATTTTGAAGTTTTAATTGAGGAGGACAAAAAATACGAGTTCATTTCATCGGGAGAGGCAGGTAAGGCTCTATAATATACCGGTACAACTACAACCTATGAGTCTTGGGTTCAGTACATGGTAAAGACCGTACTGTTTCTTGGGCAACGGTTTGCAAGAAGATGATTTGTCCTAGATCAAGCTCAACCACCAGTTTCCCTACTATTTTGGGTACCAACTTTAGAGAGGCTAGGTGAGGCCCAAGAGGGTCCTAAATCCCATAGTATCCATCTCCGGCAACTAACAGATGAAATGAAATCCTCCTGTGCAGCGACTCAGCACTCTACCACTGAGCCATACCGCTCCCAACTTTTGCAAATAATGTTTGATTTGTATTATGTAGCCTTCTGGCCAGATTTATATCATGTTTCTTTTTTCTGTCCATGTTTGTTATTTTAAAGAGACCTAGTTCTGGAATAAAGTGACTTTTTTATTCTAATCTACAAAGAAATAAACGATGATAACAACTATATATTCAACAACTTATCCATTAATATGTATTTATTGATTGTTTGGCAACGAAACACCATTGAATATTAGTTTTCTAAGCAACAGAATTTCAGTTGAAGTAATCACGGGCAAATTACCTCGCTGCACAAGCGTTGTCCGGTACAAACTCTACCATGTGATAGGTCCAGTACCCTACATAGGTTGTAGAATTTAATTTGTTTCCATTAAAAAATATTATCTGATTGTGACAATACATGATTACTTCCTACTACAAATCTATTAAGCTATAAAGCGATGGTTCAAAAATAGATACTGATTTTAAAATAAAAAATCTCCCAGTACATCATAAAGTATTACTAAATTTTTATATAACACTTATTATTAATTAAAAGAAAAAATATCGTAATATTAATAGATGATTTTAGCATGATCCATTTACTTCACACCATAAAAAATCCAACATCCAGCGCAATCAGTTTCATGGGTATGAACTATCCCAGGTTCAAAGAAAATTGTTGTGAAGAACCTCTACTACAATTAAGGGTTCAGAATTTATAGAGAATGTGTGAGCCACAGAAGGTTCTGGAGATCCTACTGGGTCCATTAGCGGTTGTTAACAGATTAAATAAAATTATCTGTCACATCTGGATTTGAAGCCGGGACCTTCAGCACACCCCTTCGCCGTTTCCCATTTAATCTATAACGACATAATAAATCTAGCATGTAAAGTACCATTTCCAGTGATCGTGTAATGGCGTTCCTCGCAGATCCTTTGGATTAAAATCTGAAAAAAGCCAAAGAAAGGAGACGGACGATCCTCCGGAGGAAGAAAGACAGACTGCACGGGCAGATTTATGACCAAGCCCTCGCCTCTTTGTTCGTCCCCTTTATCGTCGGCCGACAAATGAACCAGGATCGTCCGGACGGCAACAAGAACTGGGTCTTTTACGAGCCTGGTAATTAGGCACTGCTATACTAAGTCCTAGACCACTTGCTTTTTTGCTGTACCAAAATGATTGAAAAACAGGTTGAATGTTTATTTAAACCTTTAAGCAATAGTTGATAAATAATTTTTACTAAAGCTACCTTGAGTTATATCAAAATAAAACTTAAGTTTTCAGACTTGACGGTCTTCAGGAATCACCGACATTTCCTTTGTATCATATTATTAATATTACTAATCGAAAATTATGATTATAATAACACCAATCAATACTTACGTACTTCAGTCCAACCCTGAATCAATTTTAGAATACACGGTGCAGGTTCAAACGTGGCGAGTAGGCTGACGGGCCGTACATATTTTTTGAATGTGAGATTCTTCTCGACGTTATAGCATTATAACTTATCCTGTAGGAAAGAAATTCGTTGACTGTTAGATACTATAATAGGATGTAATTAGTTGGGGGTGCAGTCAAGAAAACACAGCAAATAAGTGAAACTTATTGTATTTTGTATGTGCAGACGTTTCGACCTACTGTGTAGGTCATCTTCAGGGCCAATAGAAGTGGCTGCTCGGTGCAGAAGGTAACTGACCTGATGCTGAGGTAACTAAATGGTCAGTTACCTTCTGCACCGAGCAGCCACTCCTATTGGCCCTGAAGATGACCTACACAGTAGGTCGAAACGTCGGCACATACAAAATACAATAAGTTTCACTTATTTGCTGTGTTTTCTTGACTGCACCCCCAACTAATTCCATCCTATTATAACTTATCCTGGTTGGGCGACCTGAGGCCAAGTGGTTAGCATAACAACCTACTAAGCCAAAGATTGCGGGTTCGTTGCTTGGCAGGTGGCCCTAGGATTTTTTAAAGAGAGTAAAAATTCCTGGTTATGCCGTCCTTCGGAAGGGACGTTAAACGGGGTCCCGACCCTGTACGATGTCACGTACTCGTTAACATTCTCTATTACTATTATTATTAAACCTGGATAGGCAAAATTTAGAGCTCCCACTGTAAGATCGTCCGATTAGATAGTTTAATAAACAAACTAACTAAGAGAAAAATAATAAAACATAATTGGGACTTTTTAATTGTTTCGCGGCCCTCAGTCTCGTCTTCACGCCTACCTGCTGGGCCGTTCAGTGAAGGTTACGAACCACTGTGGTAGAAGGCATAGCAATGCACTAACCTTTTGAAATTTTTTATTGTTTGGTTACATAATATCCCCTTTTTTTGATTTTAATTAATAAAATGGTGCAAATGTGGGTTCATTTACTGAAGTTCAGTAAACAGAGATTGAAGCAGTTAAATTTTTCATTCTCGCCTCAAACCTCATCTTCATATCCCCGTTTAACGTCCTTTCGGAAGGACGGCATAACCTAGGATTTTTTACTCCCTTTAAAAAATCCTGAGGGCACCTGCCGTGCTACGATCTTTGGCTTAAAAGTTTGTTATGCTCACAACCACTAGAGAACAGGTCGCCTCGTAACCCCGAGTTCTCTCATGTCCCTCTCTGTTTCCTCAAAACAATTCCCGAGTCTTGAAGTAATGCACAGACCCAGAATCCGAAAGTCTGCTTTCGCACTTTTGTGCGCTGGATTGTAGACCTGGGGTGGGTTACTTTATATTTTCACATTACACTCCATTTTATATATTATTGCCTAGAACTTTTGTTTAACCTTTTATGAAAATTAGTTGTTAAAGTTCACTAATATTGTATCCGACATTTCTTGTGATATTGTTTTTTAGAGCCAGCTCTCAGAGAAGCCAGATTCGGAGATTTCCATGGATTAGTATCGCCCCAGAAGGAGGAGAAAGAAGAGATGATTATCCTTCGCCAGGATTAGAAGAAGGAAGGATCCTGCCAATTAGGAGATGACTGGTGTTCTCGCCTTTATCAGCGTCTCCTTCCACTCTTCTTAGTCCTCACTTTATCAAAGGACTTCTGCGGCTAAGGAAATTTACCACACTTTTCGAATAATGAACGAAAGCCAGGCCGGATCGAGGAGCTTATAGAGCTGAATATAATTTTATAAAAGCCAATTTAGCTCATAATACTAAAAAGTAATATATCGTACCTTCAAAAGGACAATACTTAAAAATCCTAATTTTTCAATAAAGGTTTTTGTAAGTTTCATAAGAGGTAAAAAAATAAAAATTTGGGTTTAAGCAAAGCATTCCTATCGTAATAATGGTATTGAGATTCTTTTATTAAACATTAGAAAATTTTTAAAAGCCTGAATCGTCTTTGATTTTAACTCATGTCATTATTCCCAAAAAACTACAAGTACAAACATGACACAACTAAAAAAAAAAATGTTGGAAATGGAAAATTAG
This sequence comes from Troilus luridus, assembly GCA_964056705.1. NCBI lineage: Eukaryota > Metazoa > Arthropoda > Insecta > Hemiptera > Pentatomidae > Troilus > Troilus luridus. The sequence continues at coordinate 111,381,332 of OZ057414.1, read as the reverse complement.
ATATGTCGTTCCTGAATTAAGAAGCTTCAACCAAAACAATTGTTATTGAAGGCTAATTTTTGAGTTATGTAGTAGTTTTTAAAGAGCGATATTAAGTAATAATGATTTATTTGAGAGTTTTTAATGTTTTTAGGCTTTAAATGTGAATATTAATCAATATCTGGATATTAAAATTCATCAGAATATCATAATAGAGATTAGTTCTATTTTCTCTACATCAAATTCCAATCATCAATTTATCAAAACGAATATAAATCAAAAAGAAGCATATCAAATAACTACACTCCGCTTTATCATTTCCAATTTTATTATTACAGTCATGTACAATTGCTTTAATTGCACTCTGACTTTGGTTCTGTGGCATTTGGTGGCATCTCGAACAATCTCGAAGCTCCTTCAAATGAACAACATAACTCAAAATTTGGTATTTTTGAATTAAGCCTTCAGAAGCTTAATTTGTATTGGCTGAATTTTTCAAGGAACGACATATCCGATTTTCCATTTCCAACACGTTTTTTTTTTTAATAAAGTAATATTTTGAGTTCCATCAGGTTTGAACATAAATTTTTATAGGAATAATGACATGCTAAAATCAAAAAAGTTTCAAGCTTTTAAAAATTGTGTAATGGTTATTAATAAAATATCAATACCATCAGTAGAGTAAGAATGCTTTGCTTCACCAACACTCAAATTTTTCTTTTTAACCTCAGATGGAACTCTCGAATATCTATATTGAAAAACTGTTTTTCCGAGCTATGACGATGTCTTTTTGAGGAAGCAATATTTAAGAATTATTTATAAGAATATAAGGTCAGTTTGGGATAGTCGATACTATCCTTAGTGTAAGTGTATACATTTTTATTAGAAAGTTGTGTAATGGAGACTAATCAACTCCTATCAAGTTCGCTTGCTTTTATTAGAGTTGTAATATAAAGATGGTGTAAGTCCGGAATCGTTTTATGTTCCTTATTGAGAAATTAGACCCGAGGATTCCAACGATATCAAACTACTCCTTCAAGCTTTAAGAGGGCGTTAATTTTTGTTCCGGATCTTCTGTCCTTTCATATCCTCTTCATTTATATTGAATTGCTATTTACAAGACTAGCTTAAGTCACCTTCATTACGTTCAAGGACTGATGTTCGATATTTTTTCTATCATTAATGACTGTAGGGTGGTATGTTATAAATGTATTATACTGCATAATACATACCACTAATTTTGTTGTATTTATTTTGCCTAGTATTTTAATATTATTTTATTATAAAAAGCTTTAATTTTTATTAGAAATTAAACTTAATTAAATATTAATGTAATTATTAAATATATGACAATATGTATGCTAAATGGTAAATTAGCAATATTCCTATTCATTTATAATAGTTTAATTATTTCTTTCCATTTGTATGTATGCAACGGAAGTCTACGAGCGAACATTTTAAATCAGGACAGAAAAATAATAATAAAAAAACATTGAATAGTTATTAATTGACCTAATTAATTATATGGAAAATAAATTATATCCTAAACTCGTTTTAAAAAAAATACAAACAAAGCAATAAGTGAAAAAGGATATTATATACCTCATTTTAAAAAATTAATTAAACGAGTGGAAATAAATCAAACAATGAATGGAGGAATGCTACAACTGTCTTGAAACCAGTACGAACCTTCCGAAATCGAGGATATATTGCAGGACAAGAATAGTCCATGTCCTTAGAAAGGGGTCGCAGGATAGAAGGAAACTTTGCCATGGAAGATTCCCTGCGGTATATGTTCCGATATAGGCCGCCGGAATATTTATTATCCGTTATAGGAGGAAGACCCGAAGGGACCCTACATCAGATAGTGAATCTCTATGTATCTAACTATCGGCAAAGAAGGAAATATCTAGAAGGGAATAAGATTTCCTATTCTTCTTGGGGGGGGGGGGTATACTGCGGATTCGGGAGAAGAAGGACCAAGATTATCTGGAAATATTGCCGTCTAGTCGGAAAATATATTCCACAAGTCCTATTCTTCTAATACGTCGACAAAGTTTGAATGATTTCGAAGACGATTTTTCAATAAGTATTTCAGATTTGAATTGATGAAAACAATAATTGTAAACTAAACATAATTGTACTGAAATAAAAATGCTTAGATGAGTTATTACAAAAGACTTATATACATGACTATTTGGACTTACGGAGCTTTGGGGCTCTCGTATGTATACAATCCTTATAGTCCAAAATCCTCAAATAAAGTCAGCCCGAACCTGATACCAGTCCTTTCATGACAAACTTTATTCCCGGTCAAACCCACTAGTTTCAAACCTGTCTACCACTTCAATTCTCGATAACCCTCCAAGGGGTCTGAAAAGAAAATGAACTCGTGACCTACTTGCTTTTATATTATGCCATTATATATCTTTCATTCCATTTACTTAGTGTATTGTTATTATTATTACTGTTATACAGTTGTAAATTTGGTATCTGGTTGTCACTTCGAGTAGAGTTAAACATTCTTTCATATGGTAACGAGTAGATTTCGATAACCATTCCATCTAGAAATAAAAGTTTCAACCAAAATTTCGAAGTATAGATGATATAAGTATCCAAATTTCCCGTGCTTATATTCTCATCGATAATCCTCCGAGGCTTTTGAAAAGATAAAGGCCTTGTGACTCAAGTAAATATGTTATTTGAGTACTATGACTGGATTAGTTTCTCTACTTCCCCTTATTAAATGTAATTATGTATCATTCATGTCATTGAATTTACTTGATGTATTGTTATGATACAATTGTTTGTAAATATCAATAATTACAGTTTTTTTTTAAGTTTGAATTTTCCATTCAACTCATCAGATACAAATAAAAACTATTTTGTGAAATTTGGTCATTTGTTCTAAGAAAATCTTTAGAAAGAGAATATTCATTGAAAATTCAGATAGGAATTTTGTTGGGATCTCAATCCTTCCCCTTACATTTCCCTATGTATTACCTTATATTTCAAATGTATAGGTATCTTTTATATTATTTTCATAAATAATGTCAGAAATAAAAAAGTATTAAGAAATTTTATAACACTATATCAGCATAATTTTATAATATACCAAAGATTCAGGAGGCCCGATTACATTTAACTATCAAAAATCTATGCAGTAAAAATGTGTGAATCTAAAAAAAAAATAATATCACGTATTTTCATCCTAACTCCGACAGACTAATTTAATTTATAAAATGTAAGTTTTACGAGTTTACTTATGCAGGTACTGAATTCAGTACATGGTAGAGTCTGGACTGTTTCAAAACCAACGGTTGTACAGAGAAGTGTATACAGATCCTTCATAGTCCATCCGTGGCTGTTAACAGATTAAATGTCGACTGAGTAAGATCTCGTACAAATTACCTAACTATAAACACGTCGTTCTTAAGAAATAATACAGTTTCTATCTCGTACTGAACCCAAGACCCTTGTGTTGTAAAGATAGTTTTTTTTTATTACTATTTTGTATTATTTATACTGACATAGCACATGAAATATTGAGTAGGGAGGAAACAAGGGGTTTTACTGCATTATTTTGCTGGCAGCATGGTGAGCACTGTGCAGCAATCGAATGATTTATCATGTTGTATAGCTGAGTGAACCCAGGAACTATCAGATACATTTGCCAGAAAACAACGTCCCTATTCCTTAGTAAGCCAAAATATAAAAATAATTATAATAAATAAAATATTTTAATGTGTCTTGCCAGTCCTTATTCAATTAAATCATTTGTATAATTAATTTAATTTATATTGGGACTAAACTAATTTGGAATTTTAATTAAGATTATTTAGATTTCATACAATGATGAATCTATTTCGGCTGATTTAATTAAGATTACTAATCTTAAACTTACATCTAAGATTTATTATTTAAATTTAATGGTCTATTATTTTAATGTCTTGATTGTAAGATAATAAAAGACAGGAGCACCAGAACCGCAATGAAATATAAATATTAAGAATATTTCCAAAGCAAAAAATGTATGAATTTAAGGTGATTTTCTCAATAATATTTTTATTTTTATTTTACACTATTTACTTTTTGTTAACTGATAAGTTTTGAGAGAAGAGAAATGTGCATTGACATTTGATGCATAGTTAATAATATAATTTCAAATGTGCCAACAGAAGATATAAAATTGAATTTCATCAAATTCACAAATGTAATAGAATTGCCAATGGATACCCTTAGGTAATGCAAGGTTTGTTAAACTTGTGAATATACATGGAGCGATATTTATGTAAAATTTTGAAATCAATTCCTATCTCGGTTTTATTTCAGCAAGGACTTTTAAGTTTCTTAATATTTTGTATGATCTATTGTGTTTTAGAAAAACAAAAAACAGTAATTAATCAATAAAAAAAGTCATAACAAATGTTTCCTATAAAAAATCCATTTCAGTCTGAACGCAAAAAATTCTGACCCCAACCCGGACCACTTTCTTCCTCATTTATATAAGGACAACTAATACTATTCAAGATATTATTTTTTTTTACGTTTAATAAATGGCCCTGCTAAGCACAAAAACGTAAAGTAAATATTTCAGTAGGCCTCGACATTTTCAATTAACCCAGAATTAGAGGAGAGATATAAGACAAGAATAAATGCATCCTTAAGGACTCGAGGATAGAAGAAAAGGAATAAAAGGACGAAGAAGAAGTGGAAGATCCTTCATCAACCACCCAGCTTATTACTAATTTACTAATTAATTGAGCTACGTCATTAGTATCTCAAAGAGAGGGGGATTATAACTTACAAATCCCACCCTCTCTTCCCCAGTTTATACCCTTTGGTTATAATAATTCCAAAGGATACACGATATAATAATTATAATAATATTATTGTTAATTAAATTACGGTAATTACATCATTACTGAGGTTTATTTGTTTTGTTGAACGCCACATTATGCTGCTATGGCTATTCGGACGATCCTACAGTGCGAGTTATAAATTTTGCCTATCCAAATTTAAGCAGGATAGGGATCTTTAACGAGTGCATCCCATTTTACATTCCTTCCGAAAGACGACATAACTAAGGATTTTTTAAATTCTGTAGAGTTGCGAACCCGCGATTTTGGGCATAGTATGTAATATCAATTGTGGTAATTAGCTGGTATCGTGAATAGTTTTAGGTTAGAATAAATAATTAATCATGTCGTAACTTCTCTACAGGTCCTTAATATAAAAAAAAACAACCCGTACTACTACAACCCGGGAACGGGTCTGGGGTTCAGTATATGGTGGAGACTGTACTGTTTCATGGACAACGGTTCTGCAAGGAGGTGACTTGTCCAAGGTCACGCTAAACTCAAGATTTTTCCCCCTTATTTTCGGTACCCTATTTTTATAAACATTTTTAAAGGGGCAGGGCTAGGCCCAGGAGGGTTCATGATCCTATATGATCCATCTCCGGGTGAAAATAGACTAAATAAAAACCTTGCCCGCAGCGGGATATGAACCAGGATTTCCGGCATGACAACTCAGTCCTCTACCACTGAGCCACTCTGCTCTCTTCCTTAATATAAGCATCAATTTAATTAACAATTTTATTATTTTTACTTTTTAATTAATTTATGAATCTATATTGGTAAATTTATTTGTATGTCCAGTTATCATAGTAGGGTGCCATCGGGAACAATACAAAAAATAATCAGTAAATTCAATAGACAGGGTAATTTAGTGAAATTTGGATAGACTAAAAAAAAAAGCATTCTGTATGTTTCTCAGTCTTATTGGTTACTTACCTCTTAAATGGGTTTAAAATGATAATAGATGTATATTAGCAACATTAAATTTTAACTCCCCTCTAATAAGAAATCAATTGACAAAGCCGTAATTTTCTTTAGTTAAGTATATATATATTTAAAAAATAAACAGCCCTTATGCAAAAGCTATTCCTCGTTATTAAGTAAAATAATCGATATTTTGAGAAAACAAAATGTAATAAAAAATCGAGATAAATAACTTACGATGTTCATCTGTTGGGCTTGGATTTCCTTATAGACTTCAACGATCTGCATCAGAGCTGAACCTGGAACAATTAAATTACCTTTAGAAATTTTAATAAAATATAAAATTGGGAATAAAATATAAATTAAACTTAAAAAGTAACGTTAAAAGTCAAAATAAACCTCAAACCAGAAAAAAATAGGATTAAATTAAGAAGATAGTTGCTGGAAATTAACATTTAGACGATGAAACAGTTTTTGATTAAGCATGGTGCAATATGAGTAAAAAAACATAAAATAAACCCAAGGATATTCTCTGTTAAACATTAGTAAAAATAAACTAAGGATATAATTTAGGAAGGTGGCAAGCAAAGAAACTAACCATTGGTAGTAGTCAAATAACAAACTCTTCTTAAAATGTCACGAGGCCGTCTTCCTTTTCAGATAAGGTCATTATAAATGACTTTGTTCGTAAAAATTATCGGTATTGAGGATTTTGAGAGAGATTTAATCTTATAAGGATTCGGATACTGGAGGAATTCGATGGCTTAGTGAAGCCCCAATGCTCTACTCCGTAAGTTCAAATAGATCTTATAATAGTCAGGTATATGAGTCTTTTGTAATTAATTGAGAGCTTAGAGCGCTTGTATAGTAAGTGTTGAAGTAGCCTGAAACAGCGAGAAGTTTCTTTTCCGTTTCGTACGAGGATTCCAACCAAAACTTTCGTTAAGATGCATTCCTAAATATTGGATTTAGAACAACTTTTAATTAATCTGTTAAGGAACGGAGGTGGATCCTAAGGGATCTAGGACCCTCCCAGGGCTCACCCAGCCTCTATATAAGTGGGTACTCGCGCGAAAATCTGGCGGTTGAGCGTGGTCTAGGATAAATCACCTCCCTGCTGCACAGCCGTTGTCCAAGAAACAGTATAATAAATCCATATGTTTTTTGCACTGAAAGTATATTCATAATATTAAAATTTCACGAAAAATGGTCCTGCTACTCTTTATCTTACAATCAAGCTATTAAAACAAAATGGAACATTAAATTAAAATTATAAATTCTAAAGTTGTAAATCTTAGATAAAAGTCTAAGATTAGTAATCTTAATTAAATCAACCAATTTGATTCATAATTGTATAAAATCTTAATAATTTCAATTAAACCTTATATAAATTTAATCAATTAGACAAATGATTTAATTGAGTACTGGCATGACAAATTAAAATATTTTATTTATTTTATTTTTACCGGTTGGTTTTGTTCTGGGAGATCTTTCTGGTAGTTGCTGGGTTCAATCTCCTGTACGACATGACATTCGATCATTTGATTGCTGTACAGTGCTCACCACCCTTTATTATAATTTTTTTTTGTTTTGACTAAGAAAGGAATTAAACTTTATTTTTCTGGTTAATTCTGTAGGCAGAACTAGTCCGATATTGTGTGGAACAAATTGAACTAAATTCTGGAGGATATAGGAACTGAATCCCTTAGGTGTTAGGAAGCTGATGGGGCCAGTGGAGTTTGTTATTCCAGCAGTGTCCTGCCTGGAATTCAATTGCGGGGTCATCTTATCTGCCTCATTTGTCTGGGTCCTCTCCACTCCGCTCCGATACGCTCAACTCAGGACACCTCCCTAATTTATGTACTGAATATATTTTTTTTACTTTCCTGAGGTTTATTTTGATTGAAAGCATTACTATTTAAGGTTAGTTTAGATTTTATTACACCATAGTCAATCGAAAACACATCAAAATGATTATTCCAAGCGGGAAGGAAGATTTCTAATTTAAATCTTTATGTTTCAATATATCTAAACATTTCAAGTCATAATCTATACATATAAAATGCTTTGTCCTGAATGACTGACTGACGGATCAACGCACAGCCTAAACCGCTGATTGTAGAGACATGAAACTTAAAGGAGGGTGTGTTCTTTGTATGATGTAGGCATCCGATAAGAAAGGATTTTCCAAAATTCTACCCCTAAGAGGGTGAAAAGGGTGACAAATGTATGCAATAAAAAAAAACTTCATTTTTAAAACGAGCACCATGAAATTTTAGATTTAGTTTCTACATTAAAAATAAAGAAATACGTATTTTTTATTTTTGGAAAATCGACCCCTAAAAGTGTAGAGTACGGAAAATTCGCAAATGCTTTTTGTCGTTGTTTATAGTGTGGGGTTCTTTTATAGAATTCAAAATTCGCTTTCCTCGATTAACTTTAACAATTTTAAGAGGCTGAGTGAGCACCAGGAGGGGCTGCACATCTCACATGTTCGATCTAAAGCTGTGATTAGAATAAATATCTACGACACTTGGTTTCGAGAACTATTGTTCATAAAACTCAATTAACACTATTTTATTAATTTATTCATTGAAATTTACAACTGTATTATAACAATACGACAAGTAAATAGCAGGGATGATACATAATGGCATGGATAAAGACAAAAGAGAAAAATAAAGAGCGTTCGGAATATAAGGAATTGAAGACGATGCTAGGTAAACTATCTTAAAAATGATTAAAAAAAAAAAATGAAATGATTTGCCATACCCGGAATCAGCTCAGCAACTAAGCAAAAAGTTTATGAAACAAAATAAATAAGACAAAAGAAAACGATAGGCAATTATAGACCAAGAACTCTCAAGTTTCTTAGATTCCAAAACTAATTGAATAGAATACAAAGGAAAAAAAATAATTGCATTTTCTTCAACTACCTGAGGTAGGTGGATGGGATCTTTGGTACAAAAACAAGCAATCAAGATCAACCTTAATGTACTGCGATTGTGGTTTTATGTACCAATAAAAAAAAGTTCCATTACAATTTATAATTTTTTTTTATTACTTCATAAACAACTTCATATACTCGTATGTATAGATTATATTGTTTAATATACAGGGTGCCCCATTTCAAGTGGATCAAACGTTTTTAACTTTTAAACCAAACAAAATTCAGAAAAACAATTCAGGTAAAAGTTGTAGTTATTCAGGCCTAGTTTGTAGTCTTTCAGAAAATGTCTGGAAGTTTAAAAACCTTAATTTAAATAAAAATCTGTTTCGACGTTTTTATAGAAATTAAAAAAAAATTAAAATTAAGGTTTTTAAATGTGCAGAAATTTTCTGAAAGAATCAAAATACCTTGATTAGTAACTTATTACCACTAAAAACTCTTAAATAAAATAACTCAATGCTACATTACGTTTCCTCGTAACGGAGGTATACTAAAGTAGTGAACTTTGAATGCTTTTTCAACTTAACCTATGAAAGATGTAAAAAAATGTTACATACATTTTTTCCATGTTTTGTATTGTACATTTCAGAAAAATAAAAATAAATGGGGGTTAAGAGGTAACTACATTTTTTGAAGGTCGATATTGACCATTTAAAGTGAAAAAACAACAATTGTCTTTTTTATTTCTTTAAACTAGGCCTGAAAAACTACAACTTTTACTTGAATCGTTTTTCTGAATTTTGCCTCATTTAAAAGTTAAAAACGTTTGATCCACTTAAAATGGGACACCATATATAGATGTGGATAAACTAGACCTAGCGGAGACGCAATGCTTGCCAAGTTTTAAGATAGTTTTATACATTCCTTGTCAGTTTTGATATCCCTTAGACTAAATAGACGAGAAGCTAGGAAGGCAAGGTATGGGACCAGCTCGCAGGGAATCCGTATGCAACAACTCGACTACAAAGCATATTTCCACGTGGGCATCATCATCAACCCTTTAACCTCACAACTTCTTCCAAGGTCCAGGTCCTAAATATGTATCAAACCAAGAACTTAAGTTAACAGATATGTGATATGGTTATAAATTATTTAAATAATTGTTAATTTCTACAGATGTAAAATAAATGCAATAAATTACATTATCTTCCCTACATGTGTAGAAGAGATCATACGATTTCAATCTCAATTAGAGGAACTGATATTATAAAAACGAGTTTTTATCATCAGCATCAGCGATTATTTAGACCCAAACGGATTAGTTAGTTTAATTCAAATTTAGAGTATGTCATGAGAAAGGCGATGCACACCAATAGAGGTTTAAATCTGGTAAGTAAAATACTCCTATATTGGTTTCGCCATTGAGTTGAATCTGTTAAGTGTAAATTACCTTCCTTTGCCTTAGTGTTGTGTAGAACGTCATGGAGTTACTGCCTCTGTTCGATGAGCTTGCAGATGTGAGATGCGCTGCGCGTCTTCATTGATGTAACTTTTCTATTGATGGTTACTATTTTCCAGTATTTTGAAGCTTTTCTTTTTGAGATTTTTCCTATTGTATTCTAAAAAACTTCACTAAAAGAATTCACAATACTACAATTCTCCCTTCTGTTTTACACCAGTATGAATCGCGATCATTTATCTTTAACGGATGTAGTTATGGTATTCGAAATTAAGGTATTACAGATAATTCCAAGTTCAAAAAGACAACTTACTGGAAAATCTAAGATATTAAACAACGCGAAATTGGATAGCATGCACACAGTTAATATAATTTAAGTGATAGCATCACGAGATTAAGATGGATTTGTAAAGTTGATGGGCTTAGAAACAAAACAATTTAAAATGGGATATCAGACCTGTTCCCTAATTAAAAACCTTCAACCAATATTGAAGGGTTAACCTAAAAAACCCAATTATTGAGTTATGTCTTCGATCCTTTGAATGATTGATATTCAGAAATATCTTGCATCTTAAATTTCTGGATTATGAATGAAATTTGAACTTTTTACATTGAATTATAATCAGTTCGTTTTATAAGCTATCAAATGTCATTATTTACATTATATATCCTGAAATATTATAATGAAAATAGAAAAAAATCATTCTGTTCTGTGTCATTAATCACACGATAATTTTTGAGGAACTTTAAATCTACTGTTGAAGTATTTTTTAAAGATAGTGTGTATTATAAAAAGATACTAAATTGAATCTTCATTCTATGCTAATAGTTATAAACAATAGTCAAAGGTATCGAAACATATCAATACTAAAAATGTTCCCATCTACTTTATGGAAACTCGAAACTTTCCTAATCAGTGTAGAGCCAGTTAATATTACGGTTTATAGTTATTATTATCAATAACTCTTGGTATATATACATAAAATTTAATGGCATTTAATTATTCAGGATAATTTTAATATCATGTTCTTAGAGCGTTTAATAACCACACGTTGGAAACAAGTATACAAGTAGTACAAGTACAAGAGCAAGTTTGAGGACTTGTAGAAGGACATGGGAAAATATAAATATTGTGATAAATGAAGAGCTGTTGTAGCCGTATCCTTCTGCAAGGTGTCCTTTCTTATCCTTATCTCCGCTCTTTCTCTTCCTCTTCTCTCTTCAACTTCTTTCAATAACCAACAGTACTTTTTATACTTTTTTTTTTTGGAGGTCGTCACTTGTATCTGGACTGTATCTTGGCGTGTTTAGAAATTCAGTCGAGCCATATTTGATTTTTATACAAAGTTAAAATATAGTATCTAAAATGGGAAACAAAGGTGGATACTGTTCAATAGGTATCTGTATAATTGACATAACTTTGCATTACAAGCGAGACATTGCATCAGAGACAAACCTAATATGCCAAAAAGGTTTGGGTTAGAAACACGTCCAGGAAGGTATAAATCGAGGAGGCTGGCCAATCATTTCCTGCCTTTAATCGTGCCTTTATTTCCTCTCGAATTTCATTTTCTAGATACCACAGACCCTAAGTACTTAAACTTATCGACACGCTTTCAAACTTACTCCCTCCTAAAACAATATAAACAAATCCGAGTTTAATAAATTTATAAAATTAATGAAGAACATTATTTATTTCATTGCCGTACCATTGATGATGACGAGCAATAGTGACATTATATGTTTGTTATGGCTATTAATAATACATAGATTATTAAGAACCAATAAGCTATACATTTTTCATGGCCTAAAACATTATAAACTTATATTGATTCCCGACCTTTCGATCTACCTGTTAGTCTTTAATTTGGGCTGATAGAATATATGTCTGTGTTGGCAAATATCACAGAAAGTAAAGAAATATGTTTATGAACAGAAATGACCAGCAGGATGAAAGAACGTAAAGAAATCATTACTTCAAATTTTATAAATACTACTGTTAATTTAATTCAAACCGAATACACATCTGGCCAAAAGGTTAAAGTATCAAAATCAGGCGGTTACATAAGTGGTATATATGAATAAAAATAGAAAATATGTTCTTGACGTTAAATGATATAAAGTATCCAAAGAAAATAATCATACCAAATCTATACATATTATAAAGCAAAGTCCTCGGCCGCGTTTGTTCGCGGTAGACTCAATAACTACTGCACGTATTTTCATGCAGTTTTCCCAATGCAGTGATTCACCAGGAAGGTTTAGGTATATAATTTGTCAAGATTTTGTGTAAATGGGTGGAATATCGATGGGTTTCACCGAAGACGCTGCTTGCCTAATCCCGTGTAATATCATGTAAGATAATAAAGTCGTATATAAAGAAATATTTGGTTTTGTTTTTATTTTTATAATTTCTATATAATACAGTACATTAGCTGAGATGGGAAGAAAGAAAATCAAGACTCCCAAAGAAGCCTAACCAATGATACTCACGTTGTCCTTAGCGGCCGGTACGTGATAAAAAAAAAATACATTACGCAGACAAATTATGTAGGCATAATATGCCTTATTAAGCGAGCAAAGCTGGGGTGGGTCGCTAGTTAATAATAACCAACAAATAAACAATAAATTTTTCATTGCATAACCGTTGGCGAAGACGATCCCATTGATCAAGGAGAGGTGACATAAGGCCATCTTGGAGGAGCTGTAATAAGCCCTCTTCCCGTCGCTACTTGATTAATGATGTCTCTTATTGGTTCTGCGCCCCGATTGGATAACCTCTCCGCCAATAAGGACCCTTCTTAACAGGTGTCTCTAGCAGATTGGTCTAAGCAACCGCTAATGACCTCCAGTCACTAAAGGTGCCAGGTTATTAGCGATATTTAAAAAAAAATTATTTAAGGAAATAATTTATAGTAATATATTATAATAAAATTTGTTAGTTAAAAAAACGAATTTGATAGAAAAGTTTAAATATTTATTTATCTTTTTATCTGTTATGGATTATGTATAGTATAGTATATCTGAAATTTCCATCATTTAATCTTCTTTTCAATAATTAAAAGTATTAAATAAATTCCAATTTATTCAATGCAAAACTAAAAGTTGAAATAATAATTTAAAATTTCCAGTAAATACTTTATCATTTTAAATTCGTTAAAAACAATAACAAAGCGTCTAAATTAAATGTCGTGGCGTTATATTTTATAGTAATCTTTTCTAAAATATTAAAAATATTGTTGTAATATAAGGCACTAAAAAGGTTTTATTAGTTTTATTGATTTTTGGATGGCAAGAGTAATTATTGAAGATAAGTACTCAACTGATTATATATTTTAATGTCTTAAATTCTTGTATCTTCTGTCTGGTTTACTTCATGTTCTTTATTCAGTTTTTCTTCTTGGTTTATTTCTACTGTATTGTTCATTTCTTCATAGCTAAATTCTTAATTTTTATATCGTCTAGCTTATTATCCTCTTTTTGGTTCACTTCTTCATAAGTATTTACTGTTTCTGCCTGATTAAAATCTTTATTTTAATCCTCTATGAAGTCTTTGAGTTTCTTCCATATACTTTCTACTATTATGCTAGAAGATTCATTTATAACTCTACTCAATTCTTTAGTTTCTTCCATTCATTTTTTGAGCATAAGGATATGCCAAAGAAATTAGGAATATAGGAATATACCATTTTCTTTATAAAATTCGAATCAAACCACGTGGTAACATATCAATAAGAATCATCAACTAAAACTATATTAAAAGAAAGTTCAGGAAATTAAGGAAAAATATAATCTATTAATCGGAACAATTAAAACAGAGAGATTTCAAAATTACTATAAATATAAAGTTAAAAAACATCAATAATTTTATAAAATGACTAATTTGTAAATCGAATAGAAAGTCTCCACAGGGACACCATTTTAAAAATGCTATCTAAGAAAATAAAAATTCCTTATTAATTCTCTTGATTTTGGGATACCAAGAGTAATTATTGATTTTACATAAATATATATAAACTGTTTTTTGATTTTATTTTGTCCTCCATGTTGGTAATATTTAAAGATAAAGTATTCTAGCTATAATTCATCAAAAGCAAGAAAATAAATCACCACTACCAGTCTCTATACTTCCCTCAATGATTGAGAAGACAAACACTAATTGATATTAACGAAGCGGTCTTGATAAGACTAATGAAACACCGCCCTGATGAAATGTATCAATCTTGTTGTTCCAACAGGACCGAACCCGCAGCGGATCGGTATCAGAACTGGGTTGGCTTGGTGACACCAGGGGCTTAGGGAGGAAGGGGGATGATTTATGGGAATATTTCTACCTGTGTTGTTGTACCTGTGTTGTTCCGAGCGCTCCCTGGAGAAATTCCCCCGGGCTGCTACAGTTTGTCCAAACGTTGGCACCCGGAAGTGGCATCTCAATGTTATCATATCGAAAACATCACGGGAAATTCGAAAATAAATAATGAAACAGGTGTTCATTATTAATATCTGATGTAGGATGGAAATAGTTTGGGGGGAGGAGTCAAAATAAAACACCAAATAAGTGAGGACTTATTTGTTGATTGTGCCCGATACTTATTTGGTGTTTTTATTTTGACCCCCCCCCCCAACTATTTCCATCCTACATTAGATCTTCCAGTCAACTATTTTCCTCTCTTATATCTAATGTAATTTCTTCGACGGATTTTTCATAAATTGCAGAATAGTAAATGAAAGTACTTTAAAGCCAATTAATAATAATACAATGCCTATATCAGTTATACATTTTAATATATATATTTTTTGGAATTTTTCCACTCACTTAACATATTATGTGATTAGTATAATTAAAACACCGCGAACAACGAGCTGGGCTTGTAAAAATGTTGAGCTTTGAAACGAAGGAATTCCTAAAAAATATAACTACAGCTGGTAAACGTCCAAGAGGTGCAACAAGGCGTAGCTAGGAGGATTCCGTTATGTTTGCAAGGAGCAATTGATCGGGATTTGGGCTCACGATGCTTTGATTATTACTATTACCATGCCAATATCAAGTTTAATATTAAATATTTTACTATAAAAAGAAATCCTGATCCTTCACACCCATTCTATAGTATTCCGAACCAAAATGTTCTTGGCCCAAGGGAAAATCCATTTAAACATTAAGATGAGAATTTCCATCCAGGTCTTTTAAATGACATTTATAAGTTAAAAAGAAAATAAGAGGGATGCTGGAGGGGGGGGGGAGGCAGCCAGCATGAAATTGCTCTAGAACCCTCCCCCCTCCCTAACGGCGCAACATCGCTTTATAAATATAGACCTGTCTTTTCCATATGCCTTCCTGCTCTTAGGGCAACACCCTCACCCGAAGGGCAATTTAGATATATACAAATGTGTATGTAGTAAAAACTAAACCAATATAGTTCGAAAAAAAGAAATCTGGTGCCCCAGTTTAGGAACAGTTATCTTATGTAAAGAATAATTAAATCAAGTAGAGATAGGGAAGAGTAAAAGAGTTTCTATGTAACTCCAAAGCGTTCATTACCTTGTACAACAAAACAAAAGGTACCATCACAGTCCATTAAGAGTCTTGGGTTCAGTTCATGGTAGAAATGGTGCTGTTTCCAGGACAACGATAGGAGAGGTAATTTGACAAATATCACGCTCAACCACCAGGTTTTTCCAAATTTAAGTGAATCTCTTTACGTAGTCTAAGTGAACCCCAGAAGGTGTCTGCAGAGCCCGCAGGGTCGTTCCGTGGCAATTTACATATTTAATAATTGATCACTTACGGTTGGATTTGAACCATAAAGAATTTTTTTTTTTAAGTTTATTTTTTGATATTTACAACTGTATTAAAATAATACATCAAGTATATGGGCTAAGCGATACATAATGCCATGTGAAAATGACAAATAGAGAAACTACCCACAGGTAGTACTCAAATCACAAGTTCAACTAAGAAGTCACGGGGCCATCTTCTTTTCAGACGCATCGGAGGATTATCGGGAATTGAAGATGAAGCTAGGTTTGAAACTAGAGGGTTTGAGTGGAAATGAAGTTTGTTATGAAAGGATAGATAGCGGGTTCGGCCAAATCATTAACAAATGGGACATTAAGGTCGTTATGGATGACTTTATTCTTAACAAAATAAGGAGCACACAGGATTTTACGAAGGATTTTGGATTGTAGGGATTGGATACGAGAGGAATTCGATGGCTTAGTGGAGCCCCAAAGCTCTACTCCGTAGGTCCAAATAGGTCGTATGATGGTCATGTAGATGAGTCTTTTGTAATTAATTGGGAGCTTAGAGCGTTTGTCTAGTAACTGTTGAAGTAGCCTTAA
This sequence comes from Troilus luridus, assembly GCA_964056705.1. Taxonomy (NCBI): domain Eukaryota; kingdom Metazoa; phylum Arthropoda; class Insecta; order Hemiptera; family Pentatomidae; genus Troilus; species Troilus luridus. The sequence continues at coordinate 111,364,882 of OZ057414.1, read as the reverse complement.
ACGTCGAGCGGTTTCTTGTCTTTTCAGTCTCGTATGAGGATTCCAGGTTAATCGTTTGTCAAGATGCAACCCTAAGTATCGGATCTGTTCTACAGGCACCAGTGGGATATTATTAAAGGATACTGAAGGGCAGAAAGTCATTGGTTTACGACGTAAGGTAAAAGTGATTTGATGCGATTTTTGTGAGTTTATTTTAATTCTCCAGTTTTGACACCATTCTTCAAGATCAGTGATATGGGATTGGAGGCTTTGGGATGCAATAATTGGATTGGTGTTGACTGATAATACACATGTATCGTCAGCAGGATGAGTTGGGATGTTAGCTGTATAAACTGTATATAGGATTGGACCAAGGTTACTACCTTGAGGAACACCAGCAGATTGGGAAAAGAGGGATGAATAGACATTATTATGATTTACTTGGAAAGTTCTGTTTGTGAGATAGGATTGAAGGATGAGAAAGTAGGTAGGCGGTAGGAATTGACGGAGTTTGTAGAGTAATCCCGGATGCCAGGCTCGGTTAAAAGCCTGTTAAACATCAAGAAAGACGCCCAAACAATATGATCCTCGTTCTAATGCAGAGGAGACTACATCCACCACACGATGACATTGCTGAATAGTGGAGTGGGATGCTCGGAATCCAAACTGGTGATCATAAAGAATTAAAATCAAATATTCAAAAAACTTACGTGTTTGGACGCGAATAAGTGCGTCCAAACACGTAAGTTTTTTGAATATTTACTGAGATACAAAACTAGTGTTTCAGATATACTTGTTACTGTAAGAATTTGCGGTCAAGACTGTGGTGGGGTTGTTCGAAAGAAAAGGGCAGAAAAGAGGGGAAACCCCAAAGGATCAAAGAATGTTAAAAAACATTTCTACTACTGCGTATGTGACAGATGCGCACGCCTATGATAAGGTTAAATTGATGAATTCCATTTAAATTAAAAAACAATACTATGTTTTCTGTAAAGGCATAAATAAGTCATGAACAGAGGATTTGTGATTTGCAAATTCCAAAAAAATATTTATATTCGAATTGATCCAGCTCGACAAAGAATAAACCAACAGTAGTTCCTCGATCCATAGGTTGGCAACACCGATTAATATCACATCGATAACCACTTTTCTATAAAATAGAGATAATTGTATTGATTAAAAAAAATACAATAGCCTTCAGTTTTAGCCCTATTAAAAAAAAAAATGTGCACAACTACAACCAATGAAGGACCTTGGGTTTACAACGTGGTAGAGACTGTAATGTTTTGACAACAATGTTTGAGCAGGCCCGATGGCGTTTCAGCCTATATATAACCACTTTATATAGGCTGTGTGAACCCTAGGAAATATCCAGATCTATTTATTTTATTTTATTATTTTGTCACTACGGTCCTGCAAAAACCAGGGCCTCCACCACCACAGCCAACCAATATCAGCCATCCTGCGATATCCTCCTCCAGTTTTGGTCACCCAGCAGTTTAAGTCCTCTTTTACATCATCCACCCATCTGATCCGGGGGTGTCCTTTGCTTCGTTTGCCGTCTGGTTTCTCATTAAGCATTATCCTTGGTACCCTGTGGTCTGAGATTCTTTCCACATTTCCCATCTATCTAATTCTGGCTTTCTTCATCAGCGCAACGATGTCCGACTCCCCGCAATCCGCCACAGATTCTTCTTAGTTTTCCATTCCCGTGAGTTGACTATAAGGTCAGGCTTTTTGGTCAGGGACCATAACTCGCACAGATACATGACTGCCAGTCTTACTATGGTGTTGTATATTTGGATTTGCGTTATTTTAGAGAGCGATTTAAACTGAAAAACTCTTTGTAGTGAGAAATAACACATATTTTCTGATGCTATTCTGGCTTGCATTTCACTCTCTTTTTTATCAACTGTAACCACACTTCCCAGGTACTTGAGTTGGGTTACAGCTCTAAAACTGTGCTCCAGATCCATTAGCATTGATAAAATGTAATTTATCAATTAACTTAACTTTGATAACACTTGGACATAACTTTGAAAAGATTTCATTTGGTCCAACAAATTAGATCTGAATAAATCCTTTGTCAGAAGTAAAGGATCTTATTGGTAAAGAATTGTAAGGAACAGGACAATAACTCGATGATAATAATATATAAGGGCTGAAATCTAACTCACTACTGACTATTCACTAGATTGAGTTAGGCAACCTATATAGGGATCGGATCAAAGAGGAGACAGTTGCAGTAACTCAGAAGAAGGAGAGAGATATTGAAAAACTCCCCCCTCCCCTTGAGAAGCACAAGCACAAAGGAGGAAGAGAAGGAAGCACAATGCCCTATCGCCGCCATTGTGTCCTAATTGTGCTTATGTTGCCTTCACCACCCACAAATACTAGCTCCTCTTCTGTCCCCTTCTCCTGATAGCTCCTGGTATACGACCTCTCATATCTCGCTACCGCCTTATTCTCAATTGTCCTCGTATCATATGTAACCTTATCAACGTACCTTTCTTTTGTATTGTAACGAAATACTATTATCAAACGTGTAATATTTCGTATTTCATAGAACGCTTTAGAACACATCTGCGGCCTCGGTGAATGAGTAGTTAAGTCAACTTTTATTCATAATGAGTTTCCTGTACTACTCAAATAAAGAGAAGTGTGCTCTGTAAACTAACCGCATTTAAAATCAGAAAGCAAAACTTCGAGTTTGTTTCCCACCTTTTGTCTTAATTGGGAGACTCTTTGCTTACACACCTGTAATAATGATTTTTTTCCAGCAATGGTTACCTGACATCGCTCCTTCAAAAGAAGGACATATGTCAAACATTGACTGTAGCAATTATATTGGTTGAAGCTATACAAGAAATTGTTTTTGTTTGTTTAATAAAATTTTATTTTTGAACTGAAGATTTTTTGGGATCTTGTTTGAACCTGAAGTTTGATGGAAATAATGCTATACCACAAAATAAAAAAGGTTTCAATATTTTAAATATCAACTAATAATTAATAAAATAATTTAAATACATCATTCCATTAGGAATGCATTGTTTTACCGATACCCAAATTTTAATTTTTGGTTATTGGTAAAACTATTGAAAAATTAGGTTTTTTGAGTTATGAGATTGTTCTTTTGGAACATATATATATGTACACGTAATGAGAGTAGCAATAAGACAGGAGAAGGGTGACGGTTAGAGCTGGTGGAGAAGGACCCCTGGAGACAGGCACTTAGCCAGTAACGACATTTCTTTTGTAATTTCCTCCAGTTCTCTACCCGCCTAATAACCCCCCCCCCTCCTTCCTTAATCTCACTTCCTCTCTCCGTCAGTTCGGCAATGTCTTTTCTCCAGGGGCTCTTGGAGGATATAACGTGGAAGGAATAATGGGCCTTGGTTGCTAAAATTTTTCCATAATAACAATCCCAAATATTTCAGAGTTTGAGTGGAAAATAGTTGTCAGGGTAATTTTAATGATGGATTGAATTGGTCAGGGGGTACAGTCAACGATAACACAAAATAAGTAGAACTTATAAGTCCTACTTATTTTGTGTTATCGTTGACTGTACCCCCTGACCAATTCAATCCACCAAATATTTTAGGTTAAAATTGATTCGAAGTATGTATTTTCCATTAAAAGGAATCGTCATTGATGTGAAAATTGTATTTACGGAAATATGAGTATTAGCGTTTAAAGAAAGTACTGATTAACTTTTTAATTGTGACTTAACACTTAGACAAAGCCTTAAGACAGAAGTATGTAATGCGGCAGAGCATATCTGAAGCGCCTGCCGAACGTTGCCTGAAGTATTATTTTTAAGTTTTGTCTTAAGCTTAATATATTCAGTGAAGAATATTTTTTGATGTAAACATGTATGTGTCTTTATGTCATTATGTTTTAACATTGTATTAATTTGTTATCTTTTTAATTTTTTATTCTGGTTATACTATAATGAGAGATTGACTACTCTCTGTACTCCTTTGACACTTTTAAACTTAATAAATATAATAATAATGCACCCACATCCCAACAATCCAACGACCAAAGTGGACTGAAGGATTGGAGGGGGCCTTAGTGAACGAATGAAGGAGTCTGGTAAAAGGCCTCTGACGCGTAAAATAATAATAAAAAAAACCTGTACCACAACAATCCATGAAGGTTCTGGCATTCAGTACATATTTTGGTGATTTTGGGTATTTATATGCATATTTTGGGTACCCACTTAATAGAGTTTTGTGAGTCCCAGGAGGGCCCATGGATTGCATAAGATCCATCAGCGGCCGCTAACAGATTAAATAATATCTGCCAGCAGGGGGATTTGAACCCAGGACCTTCGGCACAGCAACTCAGCGCTCTACCACTGAGCCACTCGGCTCCCATCGTATAATAATAATATTCTTGGCTGAAGGAATTATTTTTCAAGTAAGATTAGGAGTATTACAGATGGAGGTCAGCAATACAACCTACTATGGCAATGATCGCGGGTTTGCAGCCCGGCATGTGGCTTTAGGATGTTTTAAAGGGAGTAAAAAATCTTTAGTTATGATCATAATGTTTAGTTTAGTCGTCATTCTTAAGGGACGTAAAATGGGGGCCCCGAGTCTGTACGGTTTCAGGTGCTCCATTAAGATCACTATGCTAATTATACCTGGATAGACAAAAGTTAGGACTCTCACTGTAGCATCGTCCGATCAGCCATAACAGCTGTTAATGACGTAGAATGATTAAAGAAGAAACACTATGGTAAGTAATATTAGGCAAATTAGAAACAGTTCTTAGTCATTACTTATGTTGTGGCCATTTACTAGTTCAAACACAGACTATTTCACTTCCGGCATTCTTGTTCGTGGTGGGGGAAAGCTCTAACGGAAACGTGACCCCTGACGTGTCGACATATTATCGCACCCCCTGCCGTCAGAGACCGGACGTAGGGGAGGCGTTTGATCGTGTAGGGGTTGCGGATGACCAGGGCCAACTTGATATTGTGTTAGCCCCCCTCAGAGGACTCTAGTTAGCTCTGGTAACTCGAAGCCCTCCCCAGATTGCCTCGCCCTTTGTACTTTATGTCTTGACTCCTGCTTGCGTATCCTGTCCTCAGCTCTTTTAAGCTCTCCTGGTCGCGATAATGATGGCCCTTTTTAGTTCCCTAAACACGTGTACTGGAGTATTCTTGTACAGGGGTGAGGAAACATACAGAAAATATTAAATGTAATCAATAATGTATATCATAACGAACAGAATACAATTATAATTATGATAATCTATTTTATTTTATTTCTTATTAATTTTTAAATATTTTTATTTGAAAAGAAAGACATGAAAAGAAAATATTTAAAAATTAATAACAAATAAAATAAAATAGATTATAATGACGTAAGTCAATTAGATCCAAATTGAACTAATGTTCAAAGAACATTATTCCCCTAGTATACTTCGCAAAAAAAAACCCAGAAACGTACTTGATTAGGGACGGGATGGCGCAAATGGTGCAATCCCAGACTAGCGATCTGGAAGACCCGAGTTCGAGTCCCGGTCCTGGACATATCTATTCTTTTCAAATAAAAATAATTATATAATTATGATGTGTTTTTAGAAATATTAATAAGTATTCAGAGAAACCTGTGTTCTTACTGAGTCACTGGAAGAAGCTCTTAGAGTTTGAAAGAGAAAAATTCTAAAGTGTATGGAACAGTCAATGAATTAGGAAAAATATCTAGGTAACTGAGTTGTCAGGCGACCCTTAATTAACATAAAAAAGATGGAATCGGGCATGGGAGCTTGGTTCGGAGATGTAAAAAGGAGACTCCCCAAGCAACTAATGTGTGGCCATCCAAGTGATGCTAGAAAACGAGGGAAGCCACGCTTGGATGATGTGTGATGATTGGATGATGTGGAGGACGACCTGCAAATAATGGGAGTGAGGCGATGGAGACAGAAGGCCGCAGACAACAAAGATTGTAGTAGACCCTAGTCCTACAAGGAATATAGCGCCTTATTTTTATATATTGTATAGTTCTATCCAAAGATAGAAGGAAAATCTACAGAAGAATTTACGGCCTTACAAAGGATAGGGAGGAAGGAGATAAATGTGGAAATAAAAACCTCTATGAGACATCGCAAATTGTTTCCAAGGTAAAAAAGGCCAGAATAAGATGGAAGGGAGAAAATCCAAAGAATGAAACGTGGTAGACTCCCTGGTATGATGAAGGAGGGACATGCGATGGGAAGAAGAAACAGAGGTAGCCCTAGACTTTGTTGGCTGTAAGATGTTGCAGAGGACCTTCATTTATTGTTTGTCGATAGAGTGAGAAGAGCAGCCGAAGATCCTGCAAGGAGCCTAGGCCGTTTGAGACAGATAGATAGTCAAAGAGATGTTATAAATAGGATAAATATTTAAAAAAAAGTATTTGTACATAGTTGTTAATTTCAGCAAGTAAATTAAAAAATAAAATCATAAGTGGAAATATAAAATAATTCATAGGATCTGATCTACTGATGTTCATTGAGTTTGTCCCATTCTTCAGTTATATATCCTACAATGTTTCGTAATCGATTACAATAAAACAACTCGTTGTACTACTGGCAGTTAAATTGGCTAAACTTTGTAAAACATGTCAGATTATAAATGGGAAATTCCGAGGAAGAAGCATAAGCCTCAAAAACAACAAACTTGTTACTTATGAGGCTTAAGGATTGTTGTTTGGAATTTTCCTTGCATTACCAAGGATTAAGCTCATTTTGAGTTTTCGCTCTATTATATCTGTAAAACTTTGGTTGAATACAATCATAACAACTAATTGTAAAGTGTTAAAATGACTGGGAGATTACTTACAAATCTACATTTTGCTAGTTCAGGCATAATCAGGACAAAACAAAGGACATACATGAGGATCAAATATAGCGTATCTCGCATATACAACCCAAAAAGATACGTCAACAAGAAACTCGATATTACTACAAGATGTGTAAAATATTATTATTATGATCATAACAAATAAACATAATTGTTGAGTTAAAGTTATCAATAAGGAGCTGCTGTAGAGAACAGTGAAAGATAATATAAAGAGAATATTATAAAAAATTAAAATTAAAATATGTTGAATATTAGGGTAGAAAACATTGAAAAAATACAATTTATATTTAAAAGTTTTTTAAATAAAAAAAAATCGTTTCAATTTTTTAAATTATATAAATGCATCCTCAAACTATTTTTAAAAATTGTACCCCATTAATCCTTGGGTTGAGTATAATACATTTCCGAGTACTAATAACTAGTTATTTTTTAATTATGAATTGTTTTTCATCAATATTGTTCATAATCTTTCCCTCTTCCACCGTAGTGAAGTGTGAGGACTATTATTGTTACTAAGCTATAATCCATTGTTTTAGTTCAAAAATTAAAAAGTAGTTTTATTTTATTTCATATCTTGAATTATTTAGGCTTTTGTATCACGGTTATTTTAATAGTTTCCTTTTTATTTATATTTTTTTTCTTTTGTATTTCAATTATTTCAGATTTAAATATTTTTGTACCTTAAATTTGAAGTCAAGAAGACCTGAAATGTCAGTTTCTAATAGTTCTAAAAAATTCCTTTTAAAAAAATACTTAAGGAATTTATAATTTTTTAATATATTTTTTGTGATTATTTAAATATTATTATTTAAGTAATGTCCAATGAACATTCTTCCCCATACGTACATCGCGAAAATTGCGAGTGCTAGAGATGTGGGATCGGTGAAGGGAATGGATTTGTCTGGCCTGGGTTACGGTACCTTAGTTGGTAGAGTAATTAAAAAAAAGTATAAGTATATCTCCACACTAGAGATGCGGAGGACCCGGGTTCGAATCCCGGGGAAGACAAATCTTCTTTCTTCAAAATAAAAATATTTTAGGAATTATTTGTTGACTTACATCCATACCATTTTCTTCTCAATAAAATATCTCTTTTCTAAATTTTCAAACTCGTCCTTTTTTTTCGTGTATAATATTCTCTTTTACTATTATCTACGAAATAATTAGTAATTAAGAACATAACGAAATGAGCAACAATTTCCGGAACATTGTTCGAACTTTCCAATTAAATGGATAAACCTCGTTACTTTAACATACGTCATGTTTTATATGGTTAACTATGTATCTATGATGATATCTATAACATAAAGAGCCACATAGGGAATATAATATCATAGACCCAATTATTTTATGAACACGATTCCTCGTAATTCCAAGATAACCCCCCCCCCCAGGATAAGGACCTTACCTTACTGACCACTAACCGGAGAGGAGGAGATGAAGTAGAGGATGTTCAGGAATTGGGGAGTACAATTTACTGAGCCTGGTTACTGAAGTCCTCACTACTAACGACTGTTTGCATGGCCCAAGCCTTCAAGGGCAACAGTATCTTGACTTTAATAGATTGGCCAAGACTCACTTCATTAGTCTCTATCTCACTGTATCTCGATACATATGTGTGTGTGTATATATGTGTGTGTACTCTCGATATCCGCCATGCGTCTTCTTTAACCTCATTTAAATACAAATTTTTCCTACATCTTCTAAATTCCCAATCAGATGCTTCATAATCAATAAATAATTTATAGATATATTCAAATTGATCGATTGATGAACTACTGTAAATATTCCTCATTCATAATAATGCCATTGTTTTTTTGTTTTTTTTATTATCAGATGCTATTATTTATTCACTTATTTTTCCAAAAGCTTATTCCTTTTTATTATAAATATGTCTGTTCTTTTATTTTAATTTTGTATCACATTTTCTTATTCTCTACATACAAAACATACCTGTTTAGTTATTCACTTTCAGGATATTATGTAATTATTGTTTTATTTTGATGTAGGCCTTTGGCCAGATATATAGTCATTTATTTTGTTCTTCTCTGTTATTCTAAAGGGACCTGGTCCCAGAATAAATTTTTTTTTCTATTCTATTCTAATCTATTCTATTCTATATATATATATAGAGAGAGAGAGAGAGAGAGAGAGAGAGAGAGAGAGAGAGAGAGAGAGAGAGAGAGAGAGAGAGAGAGAGAAAAGGTGAGAGAAATATAGAAGGAGAGAGATTAGTTTAGTAGCATTCTAGTTGCTATATTATTATAAATTTAATTTTGTATTAATGTATCCACACCTGGCAAATACAAACAATTGACAATCAGCAGATTTACTATCAGTAGAATAGAACAAAATGGCCAATACCCCTACAAAGGGTATTATCTGCTATATGTATCTACTGTTTGGTGTATATACTCTCTATACTATTCTACAGTACGATCGCACTATGCTCTATATTATTCTACCATAGTATAAGGTAGACTTAATCAGCTCAGTTACACAGCAACCTCACGTAATAGGTAAAGGGTATAAGCAAATTAAAAAAAATAATATGATATGACCACGACCGAGAAGCGTGCTTCATTAGGGCCCAGGCTAGTTCAAATGATCCAGACTAGTGATCTGGAAGACCCGGGTTCGAGTCCCGGTCCTGGACTTATCTTTTCTGTTTAAAAATATTTAAAAATTAGTAACAAATAAAATAAAATAAATTAAAAAATAATACTGTATCAATGCAACCCATGAAGAGCCTTGGTTTCATTACATGTTGGGTACTGTACCGGGTTTAGGACAACAGCTGTCGAAGAAGTTTCAAGCAAAGAGTGTAGCTGAAATCACGCTCAAACGCCAGCTTTATCTTCTCAAAAAGGGATGTTACATTAACTTCCCTTCCGTAAGTTCCAGGAGAATCGGCAAAACACACAGGGCCCTCCTACGGTTTTTAACAGGTTAAATAATATCCTTCATACAACAGTTGAAATTGATTATCAATGACTTCATGTCACAAATTCTGTTGGTATCTTCATAATGACTATTGTTTCAAAGAAAACATTGTACCTGTATTCTGCCATACCTTCAAGTCTACCATATCTCGGGCCCGTCTCCTTATCTCAATAATCATCACAGGAAACCTTCCCAAGTTTCTCGGAGAAAATATAATAGCTAACTGAATATTGGAGGAAGGCCACTCTAGAATACTCAGCCTGAAGAAGCTTTGGGGAAGATCCGCCTTCTAGATAAATTTCGCTTAAATGGAAGCCGAATTGGCTGAGTGATAAGAGGTTCGATTCCCCCTCCCCTCCCGAAGTCAGTGCCACTTCCCCTCAAGTTAATGCCGCGCTATCGGAATGGGAAAAAGAGATGGCGGCGATAAGCGAATAGCTTTCTTCTCTGGCTTCCTGAGTTTTCAGTCAGTGAGGCAGCTATTAGGCGTCATGATTAGGTATTATGAGTAGCAGGGATCTTATTATATTAGTAAATCATTATATGATTAAATTATTACATTATCTATATATAATTACATTATTATTTTGTTTGTCTAAAATTACATTATTATATAATTTGCATATTATTAATTTACAATTCAATTAACTTACGGGTCTTATGTGGTTGTTATGTAGTTAGCGGTTTCGAAGCCCGGCAGGTGACACAAGGATTTTTTAAAGGGACTAAAGAATCCTTCACTTTACAGTCCTTCGGAAGGGACGTAAAATGGGGTTCCCGAGGCTGTGCTATGTCAGGTTCTCATTAATGATCCCTATCCTAATTACTTTAGGATATAGTATACTATATCATATATAGTATAGTAGGAGTTGAATCTCTGGCCCCAGTGAACAAGTAGTTCAGTCAAATTTTATCCAAACAGGGTTTATCCAAAAAATCCAAGGTTTTATCCAAACTATACTGAAGGAAGTGGAATCGTGTCATTCTCATAGTTTTGGGGTTGAATTGGAGTTATGATATAAACAATTATTGCTTTACAAGCAATGGCCTTAATTAGTCCAAAAATTACACGATTCTGTGAATCTTTAAGTACAAGAAACTCATTTTGGAGAAAATTTGGAGATATGGGAGAAAATTCTACTTAACTACTTATACATATATTTCATGAAGATAAGAATGTAACGCATTTATTTATAAACATATGTATTTGTAAATACACAGATTTTTTTTTTAATCCTTAGCAGTTAAACAATTGGTAACCCTAAAAGTGCAACAAGTCGGTTTTGCACAGTTACAAAAAACTGGGACCTCGACGAAATAGCGAAGCTGTGTACACATCGCCGCTGGAGGGATCGCAACTAGCCAGCTTGAGTCAAAGGGCAAACAAGGACTGTTGGCACAATAAAACAGGGTTCGCGGATATTGAAGTCAGATCACACGTATCAATACCAGGTATCGATATATGTCGATTCATCTGCGTCCTGGCAGTTTTTTATATTGGTTAGGCTTGGAGTGAGCCGTGGTGTTTCTCACGAATCGATTAGCTCAAAAAATAAATTAATATTTTCTTTGATCATTTTCGGGCTAAAAATAAGGCCCTTATTGCGATATACTCGGAAGTAAGGTTGGAAGAGATTTTAAAATATGAACAGGATATTCATGTTTTATTTGATGAAAAATATTTTATCGATATATATATATACCTATATCAAATGTATTTATTTTAAAAGTGTAATATTTACGCAACAGAACTGTTCTTTCTGTTCTTTCTGTGAAAAATCTTTATTCAATAAAAAGCGAGGAAACTGGAGAGTATATTGTAAATATGTATTAACAACCATTATATACTATGTGTATTCCGATTCTACGAGGTGTGGCCATTAAATAACGTGCCTGGCGTTTTTTTCGATATTCATGGGATTGTGTAATGAGGAAGGACAAATCATGGGTTCTCCACCAAGACAATGCGCCAGCTCATTCCGAGTTATCTTTCAAGAGGCCCCTAGCCCAGTATAGCATCCCAGTGTTAGAACATCCACCTTATTTACCAGATCTTGCACCAGTAAAAATATATTCTATACATAAGATCGGAAAATAATTTAGATATGGTATTTTTTTAATCAAGATATTTAGGATATATCAATAGCTATTATATATTTAATTGAACGCATAGTTTCAGTTAATATTACATTTTTAAGTTATTATTACATAAGTATACCTCAGGAATTTGCAGACCACCTGTGGCTCACCAATCCTTTATTAGGTAGAGGAAAACCCTGACGGTTTAGGCTGATCTCGGCCAAATAACTTATCTGGATAGCCGTTGGCATAGAAACAATACAGTTACTACTAAGTATTGATCTCAAGACTGTGTGGTTTGTAGTTGTATAAGTTTTTAATTTTAAATTGAATAGATCGTTAAAGAATTATTGACAAAAAAAAACAAAAATATATTCGAAAAATGATTGATCAATAATTTATACTGTTAATGTTTTTAATAGCAGGAGTGAATGGATATAATATGCATTCTTTAGTTTCTTGTTAGATCAGCTGATAGATAGTCTTTTTTTTATCACACTTATAGATTTTTGAAAACTAGTTATTGCATTCTTTAAAAAAACAACTCAGTAACTAACTTCTTCAAGCTAATTGTACTGAGGAAAAACATTGTGGAATTTCAGTAAACTGGCTATATTTACTTAACTAACGGAAGTAATAGGATAAACGATAGTTCTCGGTGTTTCCTCAAACACCGACCATGGTGATCAGTTGTGGCAATTGGAATGAGAGTATACAGAAATGGTATGTAGGTATGTTTCAGGTGATTCGTCCAAATGACGAAATCCAATCCAGCAGATAGGCAAACACCTGCCTTGTACTGCCACTAATCACCAATGCTTTTTGCTGACTGCACTATGAAACCACAGCTGTTGGAACAAGAATCGATCCATGGTTTTTGCTCGTAGGGTCAGTCTGAGAAGGGATGGAAATCGATTCAGGACATGTTTGTACTAGACTTCGGCTTGAAGCAGATAGAAATAATTCAATTATTGAAAGTTTCAAATAAAGTTTGTAACAAACATTTTGCCAAACTCTGCATCATCTAGACTGAAAACATCCACATCATATAAAAACAGGCGAATGATGGTTTTCTACTTCAATAGTTATTGTATCTACCACTGTTATGGTACCTACCTATTCAATAACACGTGCTCCCAAAAAAATGAAAACCTTTGGGAGGTTCATTATAACTTTAACGTTAATAGAGCCAAGAAATGAAGTCTTGACCAAATGTGGGCGCCAAAAAAAAAAAAAGTATATGCTTTAAGAGCTTTTTCAAAATAATTAAATAAAACTGTTTAAACTAACATTGATTGTGAACTAATTCTCGAATTTAATCAGGACAATAGCCTAATGATAACAAATGTATTCATTCAACAATTATCATTCTAGAGAATCTCTGAGAAAATCATGTAAGCTTTGACGTTCACCAAATGTGTCATTGATCTTAAAAGATACTATTTGTGTAATTAGGCACCAAAATTCTTAATCACTTTAGTCTCGATGATTTTTTTTTTGTATTGTTTTCTTCATTAATTGCTTTAAACCACCAAAAAATCGAATATTATCATCTTTTCACGTTCCTGAAAAACTAGTCAGGAAGATTAGAAGAAAAGTTTGGTTTTGATGACACAGGTTTATTGTAACTTTTTAAGTTTAGCGTTAAATTTGCTGTCGAATACTTATAAATTATCGTGTTTATGAGGACATATTGAATATTCAGCTATTGCTGATACATCACTGTTCGTTTAGTCTGCTAAAATGAAGAGTAACACCATTACTCTTACCCTGGATACATTGCCTATAATTATGGATGAACCTTTTTATGTTTTTTAACTGTTTTCGATTCCGTTTAACTATTAACTTTTTATCAAAGAATAATATTTATTGTCGTACTATCAAGTAAACTTAATTTAAGTGAACTGCACATTTAATACTTATTCAGAATGAAGCTTCAGCTATTGCCAGAATGAATAATTTCCCTGCCACAATCGACTTCAAACCCGTAGAGATCGGTAGCTCACAACCATCATTCATTCTTATCCGAATCACTAAAATACTTTTCTAAAAAGTAAAAAGAAACAAAGCTAAGATTATTTTAAACTAAAGAAGTAGCTTCTCCAGAGGAAATAAATAAAATAGGAAAAATGTTAGTAAAAAGATTATTACTTCCTGCCGATCCTGAAGAGTGACTTTGTCCAGGATAAAATGCGGAGATGGGAAGGTTAAAGAAAACTTTATTAAATATAGAGAAAAAAAAGGATTCGAGTCAGCCGTTTTCTCTCCTCTCTCCTCTTTCTCTCTCACTCCCCGTTCTCCAGAGCGATTCTCCGGTTCGTTTTAGATATTTTCCAGAAAATAATCCAATCCGTTTTATTTAAATATTAATAAAGATTTTAGAATCAACAGAGCCAATGCTGGTTTTAAATAAGTAGAAATATTTCTTTCGAAGTAATGCTTTGCAGTTTAAAGTCACGAAAAAGTGAATGCAGCTACTGTAATATTTTTTTAAAAAAGAGCAGTGACCAGGATTCAGTACATGGTAGAGACTGTACTATTTCTCAGATGAGATTTGTGGAGAGAGAAAATATTTCCAAGAACTTACAAGTTAGAACTACCCACGTTAAACATGCTGGGTGAGCCCAAAGAGGCTCATCAGCAGAATCCACTTAAACAGCAACTCAGAACTCTACACACTATATATTATATATATTGTTATATATAATATTAAGTAATATTTTAATTATTTCTTGAGGCGGAACTCAAGATAAAGACAAACTTCTAAACCAACTCTTAATTAGATAACTTAAGAAGTAGCGCGGCAGAAGTGCTATCGCATCAAACGTACGTGTCTTTATCATGGTAATTTCGTAAGCATGGAAACGTAACGAATATATACAAATATTTTAATAAGTGAAATCGTTGATGAATCTGAATACAACCATAAAATGACAATTATAGCATAAATGTTAAACTTAAATGGTATTTTCGAACTGGGCTAGATAACTACTCATTTAGTAAAAGTTACTTTAACATTAAACATCGACTATTTAACGTATGTATTAAATAAACTTTACTGGTAATATTAGCATGTTTGCACCAATACAAATATTTAATTAATACCACCAAGTTTATTAGGTAGAAAGATAAATATCTAATGCAAGACTTCGTGTAAGGTTATTCTAATAAATAATTAATATTTAATATTTTTAGATAGTAATTAATATTTTAGGTTGATTTAAACAAGTATTATTATTATATTGCTGACAGTTGGAACTGTTTACTATAGCATTTACAGAAAATCTCAAACGTAACTATTTGCAGAAAATATCTAGTAAAATTTAATTTCCTGTCAGAAATAGAGAATCCATTAAAAGTGTTGAAATACGTTTAGGAAAAACATACTGAAGTAATAGGACATAAAAGCTTTTGTAGGAGGAAAGTTTGTTTCAAAACAGGAATGGAATAAGTTCTAAACATTAAAGCATTAAATTTTAATATATATATAGTATATAGTATATGCAATACTCAGTTAAATAGATTTTCTTTAAAAATATAGAACTAGCATATACCTCCCGAATTGGAAGACGATTTAAATGAAGTCAACAATATACATTTATATGTGGAAGAGAATGGCCCGGGTGGAGGTCAATAAATTTGTCTTAGATAAGGAGAAATGTTTATTAAATACACAATGTTTCGACCTACATAACAGGTCTTCTTCAGGGCTGTCGAGGGGGGGGGCGGGGACTCGATGTCAATCCGAACAGTGAAGGGCAGTGAAACAGTGACGGATTAAGATTGAAGCCCCCGCCCATCTCCCAGGGCTTAGTGACGTACGAATTCGGGAAAAGTTGATAAGCACAGTGCCGTCTGATAAACATCTGAGGGGTAGATCGAGGCGTAGGTGGGAGGATTACGTTAAGAGTGATCTGGCGGTTTCGGATTTAGGGAGTGGTCCGTTTGTAGGTGTCTAAGGTAAGTTGGTGGTACCGCCATCAATCTTTCGAGTTCGCTAAGGGTTATTATTATCATTATACTGAACATTTCAGTAATTGAGTTTTCTATATAACAGCGATTCAGTGGCATATAGTAAGTAAAAATATTCGACTCCAGAGGGCGAGTAGAGAACTGTAATTGTACGAACCTCTTATCGACAGGAGACCACGTGACCTCCCCCACCGCCGCCTTATCAGTTACCTGCTGCTAATGTGTTAGTCCGAACAGGTGAGCGCTTAGCCTGCAATTAGTAGGATTGTCATGGCCTTGTCTCCCGGAGCTTAATGTTGATAATGTTCGGATCCTTTGTTTCGAAAAACAATCGCCGGGGTGCCCCGAACGGTATCAGAGCTTTTGTTTCAGTCCAAAAGATAGCGGCGTTTGGCGTAATCCTATTGAGTCTTGTATTACAGTAGGCCATCGCCAATCCTCAATCAATGGATCGAGAAAAGCTCTTTCATTACCTGCGAATCCTAATAGTCTATAGAAGGAATGAGTCTTTGTGTTTCATAAAACAATAAAGGGAATCAATATTTTAGGAATTTTGTGTGTGGAAGTGATGAAACAATATCATTTTTCTTTTAAAATATTGAAATTCACAAACAAAGAGTGAATAATTTTAAATATTTGTGCTCTATAATAGAAAGAAACGGAACACCCGAAAAAGAGATAAAGCAAAAGATAAATAGATCCCGCAAAGCAATTGGTATGTCCAACTCAGTCCTTTGGAGCAATAATGTGACGAAAGGTACCAAGAAGCTCATATATAAGTCCATAATTGAAAGCATATATGGAGCCGAGACATGGACGATAAGCGTTTCTTTAGGGAAAAAACTGCTTGTCACTGAAATGGACTATTAGAGGAGAGCTGCCAGGGTATCCAGATTAGAAAGGAGTAATGTCGAGATCAGAGAGGGAATACCAACTCAACAAAACGTATTCAAAAATATTGAGAAAAACATACTTGAATGGTACGGTTATCCCAGAAGAATTAAGGAGGATAGCTTGGCCAATTTAATTTTCACTTGGAGAGCTACAAAGAGGAAATGGCGAAGAAAAATATGGGTTGAAGGAAAAGTTTGTACAGTCGTGGTCTGAGGGACAAAATAGGAGAAAGTGGAAAAACGAATTAAAATAAATTTTTGGTCGAAGGAAACCTCAATCTTAGGAAACCCGTAGGGAAAAAAAATCAAAATTAAGAACAAATAGACTAGTGAGTAAAAACAGTACCTCAAAAAAAAATCTATCTCTGCAATAATTTCGGAAAAAAAACCCCAGATATCTTACATCAGAGAATAAAAATGTAATATGACTTCTTGATACTCATATGTTTATCAATCAAGTACTGTTACTTTTAAAAGTTCTTAAATTTTAAAAGAACTCCTTGTCTATCCGGTTTTACTACGCATAACAAATAATGAATGAAAACAATTATATCTACCACTGTTTCAAGCAAACTCATTTAATTTTTTTTTTTAATACAACAATAATCTTTTTGCCCCAAGAGATGGGAATTCATACCTGAATACGAAAAAAAAGTTAAGAGTAAAAAATAAGTAATGATCTTTGTGTAGAAATAATAATCATCAGAAACATAAATTATGATTCTAGAATAAATCGAGCTACATTTCCCAAATTTAATAAGCTTTTATCAATATTGATGAAATAAGATATTTTCTATATATCAGTAAATTTACATTATCAAGCCTCCTTAATAGCCAATTATGATGCTCACTATAATAGATGTAATAAATAGTATAAGATATATCTAGTTAATAACAAAACATTAATACTCCAGGTAATTGGCAGTTACGTAAAGACGAGGAGGCCTAGTCTCGCTAAGGCTACACCTACATTGGATCCGGTGTGATACGATGAGACGTCGCTAGCAAACCAAATGACTGAAATATGTCGAGATTTATAACATTTGGTTCTTTAAATTTATAAAATTAAGATTATTTATTAATTATTTTTAATACATTTATATTTGACTATAATGTATACACCCCAGCATCGTATTTGATAGAATCACGTCGCACCGAATAGGATCCAATGTAGGTATAGCCTAAGAGGGTTGTCGCGCCATTAATGATGATGATGATGATAGTAAAGACGAGTCAGGCGAAGGGCCTAAGGATGAATCAGTCGCTTCGTTACTTCACATAGGACACTCGACCACCTGTCGTCCAATTGCATTATCTTGCTGAAAATGATACTGGCACGCGATCGTTAAGAATTTATAACTGTAAGAAATATGGCTGCTAAAATCAGAAAAAAAACATGTAGGAGCAATTAGATAGTTACATATGTTTTAGTAATTACATTTATCCAATTTAATGTCACATAATATATATGCATTATATATATAATAAGGTATCACGGACCCCAAGGTTTGATAATCTTGTTTATAACGTTAGCAATATGCTCCAGACTGGCGACTTCTAGCGGCCTGACCATGAGTTATACAATTTAGTTAAGAACAATTATATTTATCGTTGTAAAATTCCTATATTGGAGGCTGTAAAAAATACTAGCAGAAGAAAATAAAGTTGTAACGCGATCAATATGAAAAAGTTATGATAAAAGGCTTAGTGAACCCGAAGACTCGATCTTGATACCACCAATCTCTGCTTACACACTTCCGCCATATATATATATATATATATATATATATAAGTTAAGATGAGACTAAGAGCTGTATATCCACTAATACCAAATTCTTATAAACAAACATTGTAAATACTATATATAGAGAATTATAAGAGGAATAAAGTCAGTGTTTAACCAGCCTTCAAGTGTGTTATTTGTCCCTTAACTTTCTTTTTTTTATGCTTTGGAGTGGTGAAGCCTTTAAGTGGTGCCGAAACCCGGGAACGTTTTTGCAGTTTAGTGAGGTTTGTTTTCTACGATTTTTTTTTTCTCTTTCTCTAGATTTATTTTCATTTAGTTCTTTTGGTTTGAAGATAATTTTACTAAAATGAATGAGCAAAGAGAAATCCTTAGGCCAGCAACGTTAACGTTGGAGCCTCCGCAGACTGAACAGGTGAATCCCGAGTTTCCGCCATTGCCGTCAACAACTCTAGCAATGGCGAGGGCAGACCTAGCGGCGCAGGAGGCAAACAGAATAGCGCAGGAGACTAACGAATTGGAAAAAATGAAGTTAAGGAAGGCAAATGCACAAGATCTGGTCTGACCTTGAGAAATTCAACGGAGACATAGGTGAATTAAATCACTTTCTCAAGGGCGGCGACGGCATCATGAGCAGTATTCAGTCTCAGGTTGCAGCGGACTTTTTGGAGGAAGCGGACGCCAAAAGGCTACGAGTAGCTTTAGCACGGAGGGTCAGAAGGAGTGTGTTAAATCTGATCCAAGCGGACGAGGATACCTCGTGGCAGGTAATCAAGGATAGATTAAAAAAGGCTTACGGAGGGGGGCGATGGGCCCCAGAAGAGGACATGTTGCAGATGTTTCGGGAGATGAAACGAGCAAACCAGTCGAATGGACAGTATGCTGCAGGACTTCTCGCTAAGCTTAATAAGATAAATGAGAAGTTGAGAGAAGTCATGGACACCGGTGCTGTCGAAGCGTGGATGCTATTTATGACCACGGTCCTGAAGGTGCAACTGGCTAGGGACACTGGAAAGAAGGACGGTCTACCCAGAGATAGAACATTTATGGAGTGTGCACAAGAGATGGTAGACGCGAGTGCTCGAGATGAGGAAGAGAAGGAAGTGATAGAACCAGGGTGGAATAGGGTGTCGTACCGGAGGAACGAAACAGGCAGAAGCAGATTCAGACAGGAGCCGGGAAGAAGAAGAGAGGGAGAGTTTGTGAGAAGAGAGAAGCCACCAAGAGAAAGAAGGCAAGTGGTTGAGAGGAAGAATGGGAGAAGAGAGGAAAGGAGATGCCACGAATGCGGTAAAACAGGGCACTTGGTAGCTCAGTGTCCACGTACGCGGTGCTTCGAATGCCAAGGTGAGGGACATATGGCCAGACAATGCCCATATATACGGCGCAGAGAGCACGACAGAGGTGAGCCGATGGAGATCAATGCTCACAGACTGGGACGGAGGAGCAGGATAATCTCGGAATCTGCGAGATCCTCGGAGACCTCAGGGTCGGAGACGGAAGGCAGCGAACCTAGTGGCAGAGGAACTCCCGGAGGAAGGAGCAAACAACGGAGCACAGGGAGGCGTGCCGAGCAGGTAAGAAGGGAATGAGGATGGTGTAAGCGGAGGGGCAACCTTTTTTTTGTGAATAGTGCGGTAAAGAAGGGTGACAGGTTGCCTGTTATTGAGTTTTACAGGGGGTGGAGGTGTTTAGTAGACACAGGGAGTTCTTGTACACTAGTGGGTAAGGACAAGTTAAAGTTGTTGTTTAAGGGTAAGAGTCAGCCAGACATTAGGCCATGTCAATGTAAAGTGGTCACTTTGAGTGGGCCCTGTACGATAGAAGGGGAAATCGATTTAGCCCTAGATAGGTGGGGAAAGAAGGGAGAGGTGTTGACGCTGCATGTTGTGGAAATCATGCCGCGGGAGTATGGGGGGATTTTGGGATGCGATGCGTTTGGCAAATTAGGGTTGAGAGCTCGTAGTACAGGGGGTCAGTGGGTAGTCCGGATCGGGAACAAGAAATATAAAACGGTGCAGGATGTAAAAGGGGGTGTTAGGTGCGTTGGAGTAATTGCCAAGGGTGCAGACTGGAGACAGGCCGTAAGGGAGGAATTCGGGGATATATTTTTTCGCGAGGGAGACCCACTGAGCGCGACGGGGGAGACGCTTCATGAGATCCATCTGAAGTCGGAGAAGATCACTTATGTAAAGGAGCGGAGGTACCCACAAGCGTTACGAGGACATATCCGCGAGGAGATTGAGGAGTTAAAGCGGCAGGGGATCATCGTGGATAGCAAGTCGCCGTTTAATAGCCCACTATGGGCCGTTAAGAAGAAACCGGTTGCTGGGGAATCTAGGGAGCGCTATAGGGTAGTAGTCGATTTTCGGCAGCTTAACGAAAATACGCGCGACGAGAAATACCCCATTCCCAGGTTAGAGGATATTTTAGACCGGCTAGGGGGAGCCTCAATCTTTAGTACGCTCGATCTAAAATCAGGGTATCACCAGATCCGGATGCACCCCAGGGACCAGGCCAAAACTGCGTTTACATTCGAAAGGGGGCATTATGAATTCACTCGTATGCCGTTTGGACTGAAAAATGCGCCCATCACATTTCAAAGACTGATGGACGAATTCTTGCGGGGACTGGACGAGAACATGTGCCAGGTCTACATGGATGATCTACTGGTGTTTAGTAGGACAGAGGAGGGTCATCTGGAAGATTTGCGACGGGTGTTTACGCGAATCCGGCAGTTCGGGCTGAAGCTGTCGCCAGAAAAATCGACTCTGGGACAAACGGAGATTAATTTTCTGGGACATGTGATTTCGGGGGAGGGGGTACGTCCAGATGGGAGAAAAGTGGAAGCAATAGGGAAGATGGCGATGCCGAGCGATGTGAAGGGGATCAGGAGATTATTAGGGACCCTCAACTACTACCGACGTTTTGTACCGGAGATGGCGGAGAACTTGGTTCCTTTGAACGAACTGCTGCGAAAGGGGCGCACAGTTAAGATGACGCCAGAAATTGAAGCAAAGATCAGAAGGTGCATGTTACAGTTGCAAACTGAACCAATCCTGGCATTCCCAGACTTCGGGAAACCATTCGCGATCACCACAGACGCCAGCGAGTATGCACTGGGGGCTGTTTTATCCCAGGAAAGTGAAAAGGGGGAACGACCCGTAGCATACGCGAGTAGGAGACTCACAGATGCGGAATCTCGTTACAGCGCACTCGAGCGGGAATTGTTAGGAATCATATGGGCGGTGCAACACTTTCGACCATACGTATTTGGTAGAAAATTTAAGGTGCATACAGACCACCGTCCGTTGCTCTGGGTGGGTAATCTGAAGGAGTCTTCAGCTCGAGTTACAAGATGGAAAGAGATCCTCAGCCAGTACAACATGGAGGTGGTGTATAAGCCGGGGAAAGACAACGTGGTAGCGGACTGGCTCTCTCGTGCATTACAGGTCAATATGTTGGAGACGGAGGGTGCAGAAGCGTCGGAGGAGTTACAAAGGTTTGTACGGGAATGGACACCAGATGGAGAAGGAGGACGTGTGGATGACCCCCGAGGCAATGAGGAATCCTCAGAGGACGAGTCAGGAAACGAGAGACCGGTTGAGATGGAGGAAATTGATGACATTGTCAACAACAAGTCCCGGCAGGTCATCTGGAAAACACGGACTACGGGGCTCGTGAAAATGGAATTTTCCAAGTATGACAAACATTCCGTCATCACTATCTGGTCACAACCTGGAGTTCGGGAAGAGCAGATGTGTCGTGTGCTGAAAGATGCCTCTAAGGCGGGAGCGACCCATTACCTGTATGTTGGAAATGCGACAGTGTGGGATAAGATACGCAACTTATGGCGCCTTGAGAAAATAGGGATCGATAGGATGTTCATCCGATGCCGGTCGATGGTGGAGACCATTCGGGATCAGGACCAACAAAAGGAGGTAACCACGGCTTATCATCAAGGCAAGACGAACCACAGGGGTATCAATGAGACGTTGGCAGCTTTAAAGAGAAAGTATTACTGGGTAGGGATGCGGAAGACGGTAGAAGAGATAATAAAGGATTGTCACATCTGCCATACGGCCAAATATGACCGCCACCCTCCCGTAGGATTACAGACTGAGACGCGGACACCCACGGTACCCCTGACAGAGCTTCAAATAGACACCTTTACGTGGAGAGGTTTTAAATGGGTAACAATATTAGATACGTTTAGCAAAGCGGCCATGGCCCACCCAGTAAAAGAAAAGTCGGCGGCGGCGGTGAATGACGCTCTACAGATGTGGTACCAGTGTTATGGGGTGCCCAACACGATCTCCTCGGATGGGGGCAGAGAGTTTGATAACGCGCTCTTGCGACAGGAGGTGAAAAGGTTGGGAATCGAGTGGCATTGGAACACGCCCGGACATCCGAAAAGTAGGGGAGGGGTTGAACGTCTCCATAATACGTTGGGGGAACATCTCCGAGTATTTCATGCGGATAAAGGGTTAGAAGCGAACGAGGCGATGCCACGAGCAATAGCGGCATATAACCATTCTATCCATATGGGCACCGGGTTTTCCCCTTTCGAAGCTCTTTTCGGGTTACGTGCACGAAGGAGAAACGAGGAGGAGACGGTGGTGGACGAGGGCATGGCCGAGCAATTAAAATCAAACAGAGTAGAGCTCGAGAGAAATTGGGGCAAAGCACACGGACGAATGGCCGCAGAGAAGAGTAGGAGAGTGGCGCGTGAGAATGAGGGAGTAAGAGATGTCATGGGTACGATTAAAATAGGCACTATTGTTTATAGAAAGATCTTGTCGAATCGTGCGAAGGAGGTCCTCAGGTATGAGGGTCCATTCAAAGTGATTACGATTAGGGAGCATAATCTTGTCACTATTCAGAGTCTGGTTGAGCCCAGGAAACGGAGAACCGTTCATATTGAACAACTTAAGGTTCCGGCAGGGGAGGGCCGATCATGAAATTGTATTTATTTTAGTTTATTATTGGATATTTTTTTTTTCCTCTTTTTCTATGTAGTTTTAGGAATTTAGTGATATATAGAAGTATATAATTTTTTTTTTATGTTTTGTATGTTTTGTTTTTGGTAGAGTTCCCTTGTCATTGTAAATAAAGTTTAGGTATAAGCCTTATAGTGTATATATCCAGCGATGCTATAGAGTAAGATAGTATTAAGTTGGTTTTGTAAGTTGTAGAATTTGTTTATTTGTGCCGATTGAGTTTAGCTTATACTATGTTGGTGTACCAGTATTCTTTTTTTGTTTTTTAGAGTTTACGAAGATGTTCGTAAACTGGCAGGGGGGAGTTAAGATGAGACTAAGAGCTGTATATCCACTAATACCAAATTCTTATAAACAAACATTGTAAATACTATATATAGAGAATTATAAGAGGAATAAAGTCAGTGTTTAACCAGCCTTCAAGTGTGTTATTTGTCCCTTAACTTTCTTTTTTTTATGCTTTGGAGTGGTGAAGCCTTTAAGTTATATATATATATATATATATATATATATATATATATATATATATAATGTGGAACGGGCGACCTGTGGACTAGTGGTTAGCGTAACAAACTATTAAACCCAAGATCGCGGGTTCGTACTCCGGCAGGTGGGCCTAGGATTTCTTTAAGGGATTAAAAAATCCTTCGTTACGCCGTCCTTCGGAAGGGACGTTAAACAGAGGTCCCGAACCTGTACGATGTCCGGTACTCGTTAAAAATCCCTATCCTAATTAAACCTGGATAGGCAAAATTTAGAGCTCCCACTGTAGCATCGTCCGATTAGCCATAGAAGCATAAAGTGACGTTAAATAAAAGTACACACAAACATAATGTGGAAGACGGTATTCGGTCGTTGATAGTCGAAAGAGGGAGTAAGGCAGCCGAAGACAGGTCTTATTGGATGAAGATTGTTGAGGAGGGCAAGGTCCTGCAAGGATATGGTATTATGGATATACGCAACGATTTGCGTATTTATTATATGATATCAATACATTTAAGATGACGAGAACAGTATGCATATTCGGAAGATACAGTCTCTCAAATCTATTTAAATTTAGCCGATCACCATCTAAAAAATGATAGAAAAGTTTGTTATCTGGACTTTGATAGTTCTCTAAACTTTATATTGTTACTTCTCGTAATAGAATTAGTAATAAAAAGACATAAATCTAAAAAAATAATGGGAATATTTTAACAAAATGCCATTTTCATGTTTGGAATAATACATTTGTTAATTTTTAGAAGTTTTGAATAGAACAGAAGGAATCGGAAATGGAATAGAGGGTGAACTGTTCCAAACTGTATTTAAATTTATTTTTGGAGTAGAACTTTGGCGCTCAACTAAGCCATCGGATTCTTCTCCTATCCAATCCTAACAATCCAAAATCCTTAATGCGTAAAATATTTACTTGTTAAAAATAAAGATTGCCATATGAATAATTATCCCCGATATGAATACTTTCATACTTTATCCCAGTTAGGACTCGTTAGTTTCAAACCTATATATTCAACAATATATTCAATTTCAAGTATATATTTCAATACAAAACATCAATAATTTATCCAAGTATTAATTACTATATTGTTCATATTTAGTATGTATTTGCATTTACATATATTTTATATATTCAAATATATTATATATTCAACAATATATTCAATTTCAAGTATATATTTCAATACAAAATATCAATAATTTATTCAAGTAGTAATTACTATATTGTTCATATTTAGTATGTATTTGCATTTACATATATTTTATTTTCATTTTTTAGCATTATCTTCATCGTTAAGTTCAACAATACTTAGACCATTTGTAATTTCAATCGTTTCATAAAACAAGTCATTTAACTATTACCAATAAACTCATTTAGGGGTTGGTCGCCATGCCGAAGGTTCTGGGTTCAAATCCCGCTAATGGCAAGAATTTATTTTATCTGTTAGCAGCCGGAGATGGATCATATGGGATCCAGGACCTTCCTGGGGCTCACCCAGCCTATATAAAGTGGGTACTCAAAATAAGGGGGGAAATCAGGTGGTTGAGCATGATCTAGGAGAAATCACCTCCCTGCACAACCGTTGTCCATGAAAAAGTACAGTCCCTACCATGTAGTGAACCCCAGACCCGTTTACGAGTTCTAGTGGTACAGGAAAGGATTAATAATTGTAAAAAAAAATTAATTTAAGAAGGAAATAATTTATTTGGTGTGACTTTACTACTGAAGGCTGTGGTTACCATTTTCCTGCGGTAATTTACTACCTGGCCAAGACTCGAGCGACACTTACAAAGCCAAAATAAGAGGGATAAATTGGCCTCAAAATAGGGACAGAAGAGATTTAGAAGAGACTTTAAATGAGTGAGCGAGGTCTGTGTGAAGATATCTCGCGCAGGTGGGGCCTAATGTAGCAGAAACTTGATTCGACTATTTAGAGCACCGGCTGCCCCGTCTCTCTCACTTTCTCTATTTTCTTCTCTCTCTCTCTTTTACCTTTTTCACGAGGACAATTGTTTCCCGGAGTTTTCCCAAACATTTGTAACATTTTCAGGAAGAGAGAGAAAGAAAGATATTTAAGAAAATATTCTCTAACACCTGCTGGCTCCATTTTAGGACAAATTATACCAAAACTTAACAAAAATAAGGTCGGAAAAAACCCTTTTTCAGTTGTAAAACCTAACCATCCTTTTTTTTTTTATTCGATTTGTTATTAATTTTTATTTTTATATATCTATTTACAAAACAAACGAAAAATACTATGTAAATATTATTTATATTTTGTAAGGTCAAGTTATCGTTATTATACCTAATATTTCCGTAATGAGTCCATCTGATTGTGCCTTTCTTGAAACATAAATTCAGTATGATAGGATTCTAAATAGTCTCTATTGGTTACTCTTCTACCATTTGCCACTTCTCCACATTATTTTTAAAAAAATCTGAACCTCAACATTCCGTGAAGGGGTCTGGGGTTCAGTACTTGGTAGCGACTGTACTTTTTCATGAATAACCGTTGTACAGGGAGATGATCAGTCCTAGATCACGCTTAACAGCCATAATTTATCCCCTTATTTTGAGTTCCCATCTTATAAGAGCTGGGTGAGCCCTAGGAGGGTCCTAGATCCCATAGAACCGATCACATCCCGTTAACAGATTAAATAAAAGTGCCAGCGAGTGGGATTTGAACCTTGACCTTTGGCATGGCAACTCAGCGCTGTAAATACTGAGCCAGTCCGCTCCCTAAAAATAGTGTTTATATAATATGTAAATGAAATAGGATTTTCTGGTTTAACAAATTTTTTTGAGTGTTTAACGTTCTTATTTCTTATTTGCGAACATCTTATGAATAAAAAAGAACAAAGAAGGCAAACAAAAAACATACCCCTACCTTAGCTAGTCAAGGTATCTAGTTGCCATTAGATATGCAATATGAATGTATTAAGTATTAAGAATTAAAATACATTTTTCTTCATTTTCGAAGAAATAAATAAAATTTAAAAAAAGAGGAAAACAGGGAATAAACCACGTGGAAGACAGATTTAAAGAGAAAAGTCGTTTTTCCCGTTCGGGGAATCGACAAGAGGAAAATTGACTGAGACCTTAGGGCCTAAGGGAAAATCCGCTAGGGGTTGATACATATTGTGATACAGGAGATGTTTTATGTATCGGAGGGAACACACGGGGTGAGGAGTAGGGGGATGTGACGTTTACACTCCCGGCATTATGACGTCACTAAATCCCAGCCTACGCCACTGTCTCTCTGATAGTAGCCGGGATTGTGAAGGCACTGGCAAAAACAACGATCCCACGAAATCGATTCTAGTTTTGAGGAGCACGTGCCTAAAACCACGTTGTAACCTTCGGAACTTTGTCTAATTTTCAGTAATAATTATAAAAAATATTAATAAATAATATAATATATTAGTACTGATGCAGTTTGAGAGTTGCTAAACAATATTCATAGGAAAAAACGCTAGCATAGTAAGAAAATTGTTTATTATTTGAAAAACAAACCTTGAGCAATGCTGTGAAGAAGAATAGCAATAACAAAAATTAGAATATAAAGAATGGAAAATCCTCTGCAGAACAAATTTTAAACATTTAGCACGTAATCAGGTACATCAGAATATAAAACGGGTTAAAATGAATGGTCATAAAATTTTAGAAAAGTTTAAAACTCGGTAGATAGAAACTCACTTTTTAGAATCTTGAAAGAATTCTGACTTCACAAACAAAATAAATAAATAGACGAGCCAAATTAGTATGACAAAAAGATTTTAATTACCAATGAGAAATGTGAATATTTCATCAAGAAATGAACGGTTCAACAAAATTTTCGAAGTATACATGAAGTATAAACAGTACGTGTAAGTAGGCTATTGAATCTATAAAAAAAAAACAACCTGCAACTACTACGACCCGTGAACGAGTCTGGGGTTCAGTTCTGGTAGAAACTGTACTGTTTCATGGACAACAGTTCTGCAAGGAGGTGCCTTGTCCTAGGTCACACTCAACCCCCAGGTTTTTCCCCCTTATTTTGGGTACCCTATTTTATATATTTATAGACGCTGGGTGAGCCCCACGAGGGTCATAGATCCCATATGATCCATCTCCCGCCGCAAACAGACTAAATGAAAGTAACCAACCGCCCGCAGCGGGATTTGAACCAGGATTTCCGACATGACAACTCAGTGCTCTACCACTCCCCTCCCTTATTAAATCTATAAACAGTCAGTAATAAAATTATTTTTATTCTCCAGAATATTAAAAAGGAAACGAATAAATGATTAAAACTAGCTGTGACTAAACTCGAAGCGACAATTTCCTCCAGCTACAGGAAAACACTAATGTAATTGGAAATAAGTTCTAAGTAAAAATTAATACGTGGAACTTGGGCATTAGTTCCGGGACACACGAACAGAGGTAAAGAATATCCTACAAAAATAAAGTTAAAAAAGTAAAAGCTCCATTTTCCGGACTTTTATCTGGGCCGAATCAACTCAGCGAGATTGTACACTTAATGTAGCTTTTACCGTACACTTTTCTGAGGAAAATGGTTTTCAGTTAAGGAGGCGTAATCTTTGATCATAATGCGGCAGAAGAAGAGCTTTACTTGAAAGTATGGGATTTTTTTTATAAATAATATTCTTTTCTTTTTAATAATTGTTCATATTTAATAATTTATTTAAAATGGATATTCTAAAGCGGGACGGACCGTACCGGAGACACCGCACTTCATACTCCCAGAATTATTTCTCCCATGACCTTTTTTGTGTTGAATTTGTATCTGTAAACTTACCTCTGCGTCGACCCATTTAATGACCTTCTAAAATCTCATATAAAACTTAAGAACAGCAAAACAAGATTTGTAATGTACAAAACATTATGAAGGAACTGCAATCAGTAGTATACTGGTGAAAAAAAATTTTAACATTTTTTTTGATAAATGTAACTATTTGGAAATAATGTATAGTATAATCAGCTGCGAAAAATGTTTTTTTAAAGAAAATATACCACAGAAAAGTAATTACTTTTACTAGAGGTATAATTATCAACATCTGAGCATTTTCTTTTCTCTACAAACTATGAAGGTACTGTCTGAAAATAATCTCTTATAAAAACTGCGAAAAGTGATTAGTATTAGAGAATAACATAACTTGGCAGTAATCGGATTGCATTCAAATGCAGCATAATGTCTACACTACATAAATTATTTTATTTATTTTATTTTATTGTTAGATGTTACAATTTGTTTTAAATATTTTATTTGAAAAAGAAGAGATATGACCAGGACCGGGACTCGAACCCGGGTTTTCTAAGTAACCGTCGTTGGCCTAGCCACCTCGGCCATTCTGATTTGCTTCTCGGTCAGACATATCCTTTCTTTTCACTGATCATATATCTCCGGGTTCTCGCAATTTGCGATTTATTTAAAAAAAATTATAACATCTAACAATAAAATAAAAGAAATAAATTATAGTAATATATAATGACGTAAGTCAACAAGATCCGAAAAGTAATGTTTATTGGACATTCTCCCCGTGTATATATCGTAAACTGCGGGAACACGGAGATATAGGGTCAGTGAAAAGAAGGATATGTCTGACCGAGAAGCGAACCAGGATGGCCGAGGTGGCTAGGCTCTACGACGGTTACGTAGAAAACCCGGGTTCTAGTCCCGGTCCTGGTCATATCTTTTCTTTTCAAAGTATTTTAATTTATTTTATTTTGCAGATATTATAAACATAAAAACAAATTAAAATATTTCTTTATATACAAATTTATCTTCACGCGCGCTAATTTTTTGCACATTTAAATTAAGATACTCATTTAAATTATATGGTGTAAAATGTTATAGTAATATGTTTTAAATGCTTAAGCTAACTAAAGTATTTAAGTTGAAAGGGATTAATACAGTATCCGTCTAAATATCTTTCCATTCACCTCATTGTACGTAGCCAATTTTTTAGAAAATATAATGGGTATAGAGTAAGCTATCATTAAAAAATAGATATATGCGATCCCGGTCTTTTTTGTAGATCTATAATAGAGGAATATTCCACCACGCATTGTTTTGTTATATCTCAAAATGATTAGGCAGCGTCTTCGATGACAGCTCTCAGGCGGCTAGACTTTTTCCAAAACTTCGAACAATTATAGTTATATTCCAACCAATTTACAAAAAGGCATGACAAATTATATACCTAAA
This sequence comes from Troilus luridus, assembly GCA_964056705.1. Classification (NCBI taxonomy): domain Eukaryota; kingdom Metazoa; phylum Arthropoda; class Insecta; order Hemiptera; family Pentatomidae; genus Troilus; species Troilus luridus. The sequence goes on along the minus strand of OZ057414.1, from coordinate 111,334,712 downwards.
CAATCCTCATGAATCCCTCTATATATTGGTGAAAATCCGTGCAGTATTTTTTGAGTTGATTGCAACCAGACAGACAGACGCGGCGGAGGACTTTGTTTTATAATATGTATAGATTATAAATGAACAGTAATCAGTGGTATTAAAATGTTTTTAAAAAATCAAATGAGAGTGAGTGTTACGAGTTATTATTGGTTTTTAATCACAAATAACTTTTTAAAGATGAAGAGAAGACCTACCATAGTCCCTTGTTATTCTTTCTTTTAGACTCTAACAAGCTTTCGATATCCTATGGAACTACTTATGAGTGGATTATATTATTCATAAAGAGAAAGAAATTTTGAAAAGTTATTAATTTGGCAATGAATAGGCTGGAAGAATAAAGTTTAAAGGAATAAAAAAAAAGAAGATAAAAATGAAGGGACAAGCCTTACAAGGGCGAGCTCTGCCGTTGCCATTGGGCCCGACTTAATTCTTTCGTCCTTTGTTCTCATGCTCGGGGAAGAGCTAATGGATTAACCCTTTTCATAGCGACAACTCTTCCAGTTTGTACCCGATTTACATTTCGGTTAAAACCCTTCACACGCAGGACTCTATTGTGATTTTCTAAAGGACGTTTACAATCGATTGAAAAAAAGAAAAAAGTAGCCTTGTTTGTCCGAAAATTTATTACACTTGGGCTTATTATGTGATGGAAATATGTGTCAAAACGTACAATACCATTCTGTAACCATGCTTCAAGTCAATAATAAAGCCGCCTTACGGTAGATCGCTCTAAATGGAGCAATAGAACATCTGAGTGGAAAAAGTAGAGTTATCAACATAAAGCTTGTATCACTACTACCCACGATTATCTTTGGTTCAGAACTTGGGAGGTTTCTATAAGTTAGCACAAGCTTAACTGCAAGGTTTTCCTTCACGTTATAGAGCATGGGTAAGTCCAAGGAGATTCTTCAGATAATATAGGGTCGATACACGGTTGATGACAGAATGAATACTTTATCTGCCACGGCTGATTTCGAATCCAAGACAATGTATTATTAGACCGGGCCCTTACATAATCAGCCTATCCCCTACCTCACTAAAAAAAAATCTACGAAAACAAATAATGGTGTTGGGTGTCTCCTTTTTATGTTCATTATTTCTAAACTAAGAACAAAGGAGAACCGGTTATTTTTATAGCAGTTCCTTTTCGAATCCGATAAATAACGCACAATGAACTATTACCTCTAATTGTTGAAAGGACGTTAATCATTTTTTTTTATTCACTCAACCCTGGGAAGATCTACATCATATAACTTGAATAATTCCAGCTCGATATTGCTCTCAATTAATAACAAAAAGAAACTGTTACTTTTTTAACAGCACCCTTACGAGTTCACAAAATAAGGATTATAAAAATCTATTACATACTTCTAATGTTTGATATCCACATTTTTATTTGCTCTGCGATGTAAAGACCTACAAATTGTTACCTAAAAATATCTTCTTCCTTGTATTGTTTCTAACTAAGACTAAAGAGAACCTGTAACTTCATAGAGTAGCGTTCCGAATTCAGAAAACACACATACACACACAATAAACTAAAACCTTTAAGTTTTTACCACGACCCGTGAATGAGTCTTGGGTTCAGTACATGGTAGAGACTTATAGAGTTTCATGGACAACGGTTCTGCAAGGAGGTGACTTGTCCTAGGTCACGCTCAACCGCCAGGTTTTCCCTCTTATTTTGGGTACCCTATTTTTATAATATTTTATAGAGACTGGGTGAGCCCCAGGAGCGGCCTAGATCCTATATGATTCATCTCCCGCTGCAAAAAGACTAGAAAAAAGTAACTGCCTGCAGCGGGATTTGAACCAGGATTTCCGGCATGACAACAAAAATCATCTTCATGGATAATCATTGGCTTAGAAACATTACAGGCCTATGCAAGATGTACAGAGAAGGCTCTTTTGGGGGTAATAGGGGTGGAGGGTTCTTTTTTCTCATTTCCCAGAAGCGTTGAAATAAAAATAAAACTAAGATAGCGTCTTTCTGCACGTGACACGAACCTGGACACACTCCGCCTAATTCGAACTTGCTATAATATACAGGACATTCAGCCAGTAACCAGCTGTTTCACGAAACAAATTGGCATCTTGCCGTATAGGTGTACTTTTCTAATTTGCTGCTTGCTTATTACCTATTTTTTTTCTATATTGGATTAAATACTTGAACAAACGGTTGTGTTAGTAAAGACAGTAATTTCGTAACTAGTTACTAAGAACAGTTTGGCTGACGTAACAGGTTTCAGATAAAGACTGTTCCAAGAACTGTTTTGTATAATTGATTATATGGGAATGGCTGTCACAAGGTTATTTCTCTACATCATTTCTTTTATCGTATATTATTTTATTTTATTTTTTTCTAATTATGGAACTAACTATGTGAATTATTAAATTTATGATTTCAAAGTAAATTTGCAAAATAATTTCTATAATAAGTATTTTGAATAGACTTTTTGTTTCAGGCCCACTGTTTCCAAAAAAAAAAGCACATATCCCGTAGGTCTGTTTTTCACTGTCGTTAATTGTGTCACTATTAACTGATAAATGGTTCGTAAAATTTATTCGTTGTTTCCCTCCTTTTTTTGTGTGTTATGGCCCACAACACCATGTAGGAAGCGGTTTAAATCTTTGATTTACAAATAATAGTTACAATTATTATTGTACTTGTGAATTATATAATTAATTGCGGTAGCCTTGAACATCTTTAAAATTTACATAAATTTTGTTTTAAATGTTTAACAACAATTAAAAAAATAGTATAAGAAAATATTAAAGATAGAAAGAAAACACAAAGATGTTTTATAACTTATGTTCACCAGTTGGTAGAAGATCTATTCCAGCCCTTCAAAGTACTCACTTTCAATAATTGGTAGAGTCGAAACTGGTTTTAAGACGATTGTGCAGAAACCACCCTCAACGGTACAGTTTTCCCCCAATTAAGGCTACCAAATTTTAACACCAAACAGTTTAACAATTTTATAATAAAAAAGATATATAAGAAAATAATCAGGACAATGTTTAATAAACAGATATAATTGGGGAAGCCTTGAACTTGTGTTGTAATTACATGCATTTTTTTAAAGGCCTAAAAATAAATTTAAAAATTGTAAATGAAAATAATAAGGAAAATGGATAATAGAAAGATTTTTTATGACATATGTTCATCAGATGATAGAGGATCCATACCGGTTCTTAAGTGTACTCACTTTAGGTATGGTTCAATAAACGGTAGAGACTGTGGTGTTTCTATTCTAAGACAGCTATTGTACACGGAAGTAATTTGGCTTTTACCTCTATTTAAAGCTACCAACGTTAAAGAGGCTGGGTGATCCGCTGGACAGTCAACAGATGCCTGAGTCGACCTGTGGGCGTTAACAGAATGAATCTGCTTATCTGCCACAGCCGGATTCGAACCTGGGATTTTCAGTTCAGCAACTTTGAACAAGGATTTCCGGCATGGCTACTCAGTGTCCTACCACTGAGCCACGCACCCGCTCCCTACACAATAAACTAATACTTCTAATTTTCGAATGCCAGTTATCTATTTCTTTTTATTTACTCAACTTTTTTGAGGGCTACAACTTCTAACTTCAACAACTCTAGCCCAAAAAGCTTGTAGCTAACGATAAAGAGCATCTGTTACTTTTACAACAGTTTCTTTCCGGATTCATACAGTAACGATATAAAAACATATTTCTTCTAATTGTGAATGGTTATTATCTGTTTTTTTATTTACTCTAACCTATAAAGACCTACAATTATTAGCCTTAAAATACTTTCTGCCCAGAATTGCTTCCAACTAGCAATGAACAAAACCGGATACTTTTAGTTATAAGTTATTACTAGTAGTGTTAAATTTCCTTCTGAATTCAGAAAATAATACTCAGAATTAACCTATCACTTCTGATTCTTAAAAGGGTTGCTATCCGTTTTTGTATTTCTCTACCCTGTAAAGGTTTAAAAATAGTTAACAAAAAAATCAGCCCAATATTGCTTCCAAGTAATATGAAATAAAAGCTGTTGCTGTATAATAGTTCCTTACTAAAGTCAGAAAACAACAGTTACAGTTACTTTTGATTATTAAACAGTTGTTACTGTATTTTTTTTAAATTACTCTACTCCGTAATCGCCTACAATCTTCATTCAATGAAATTCTGCCTAATATTGCCTTCAATTAAGAATGAAGAGAACCTGTTATTTTTCCATCAGTTAATTTCAGAAAGTAACAAGTACAATAACCTATTACCCCCCCTCTCCATTGCTAATCCTAATCAGACGAAATAAAGCGAGAGAGAGAGAGAGAGAGCGAGGAAGAGATAGGTTACAAGGAAGACAGGCGATCATTCAGGGGCGGTAATCAAACCGAGACACCAACCTCCATCAGGAGCACCTGCTGCCACCCAGTGCTGCCACCTTACCGCTGACGGTCCTAATTAACTTGCACCTATCCCTTACTAATCACGGAATTAATTGAGTCTCTGTTTGCTAAACATTTAAAGCTAAATCAATTATCATTACAAATTGCATGATTGGAACATCCTGAGCAAACACCGCTCTGTACCTCAGTCTATTTCCCGACTAGAATTAAATACAGGTTTACAATATAATTGAGTAGGCCTGTGGTCAGTTATGGTCTGTTTAACCATTGGAAGAATAAGAAAAGAAGTTGATACATTTTTAAATAAATTTACTAAGCATCCTTCCAATATCATATCCTAAAGCAGCAGAAATTTTATTTGTTATCGAATTTTATTATTTTTTAAATATTATACAGCAATTTATACAATAATAAAATGAATTAAAATACAATTAAAACTGTAATACTGATAAACCTTGAAGGGCCATGGTCTTAGTACATGTTACATAATGCACTGTTACTAAGACATTAGTTGTGCAGGCGATATAGCCGAGATCATCCTCAACTGCCAGATTTTCTCTCTACAATAAAGGTAACAACCAGGAGGAACCGCAGATCCCGTAGAGTTAATCTATTTCCATAAACAGATTAAATAATTTTTTCACAGAGGGATTCGAACCTAGAACCTAAATCACATTTTTTTGTTAAAGTCATGTTACGGAATAAGTTTCGTTTATTATTGGTTACACTTTCCAAAAAAATTTCCTCATGAAATATTTCTTCAATTGAAGAATTCTGAACAAAAAAATAAAAAAAGAATTTTGAACAAAAATAGTTTATATATAATTGATTTTTAAAATGTGAAAACCGTAATCTGTACAGTTTAGTGTATAATTAGAGAATAATACAAATATACATTTAATTTCTAAGTAAAATTTTGTAAATTATCATAGTCTGAATATTTTTTTTTTTAAATATACTTTATTGAAATATTATAATCTGCCACTTGTGGGCAATAAGTAATAGTGCTAAGTAGCTTTACAATCATTCCATTAAAACAAAACAAAAAATAAAATAAAATAAATAAATGTAATAAAAATAAAAATATGTACATGCGGGAGTCTGAATAATAAAAATAAAATAACTTATTTACTTAACGAATATACAAAAAGAAAATTATAAATATTTAATATCTAAAATATTATGATTTTAATTTATATTTGTATTATAATTTTATTTTGTATTTATTCTTTTACGGTACATGTATTCAATAATTTATTAATTACAAATTGCAAAAAAATTAATTAATGTAATAAATTGTAATTACGAATGAATTTCCAAATATATAATCGCCAACATTTTATTTTAATGTTTTTTAAATTAGAAATATATTTAATGTTAATCATAAATAAACTTACCAATAAAAAAAAAAGAAAGAAGAGAAGAATGAAAAAGTGAACTCACCTGCAACCAAAAATAAATAAATAATTAGTATAAAAGAATTGAAAAAAAAATTAAAATGATTAATCTGTTTAATCACTAAAATGATTAACTTGATAGGCTAACTCTGGGAAGAGCAATTAGGACTCAATTCGGTTATAAAGTAATTATAGTAGCGGCTGTAATAGCTGACAAAGTAGACGATTTGTTTTAATAAATTTTTAATAAAGGGAAGAGAGATTTCTTTCAAGTCCTATCAGAGCCAACGAGTTTGATATTATTAAAACTAATGGGCCGACTCCCTTCCATTATCTTGAGCCATGCGATAGCCCACTTAATGCCGCAGATAAATGTCCGATTCACGTGCCGTATTTATTTACTTCATTTTGTGGAGATTAATTAGTATTGTGTACTCTTGATTTTGTCTTTAGCTTAGGGTAATTTGTTACCCCCAACCCCCTCCCTCCAAAAAAAAATACTACTACAACACATGAAGGTTCTGTGTTTCAGTAGGTGGTAAAGACTCTAATGTTTATAGGTTAACGGTTGATTTGTCCGAGATCACACTCAACCGTCAGTTTTTCTCCCAATGGTGCATTTGAGAGCCTGGGTGAGCCCTATCAGGACAGAATAAATAATTTCTCTGCCACAGACGGTGCATTTATTTTATTGAGAATTTGAAAAAATATTAATATAAAATCATTAAATAAAATTTATTAAAACAATAAGAAGTGGAATAACTTGTACTTTATGTACCTTGCGATCCAATATAGCAGAAGGTATTTCTTTATTTAGTGAGTAATGCCCTGTTACTGGTGCTGGTAAAGGTAGGGGGACATATCCTGTTATTACAGCATTTCTAGTTATAAATAGTTTTTATAGAAAGTTTTAGTAGAGGTTTTAGCCCTATTATATTAAAAAAAAAAAAATGTACCTCTACAACCAATGAAGGTTACTTGGATTCGAGTGCATGGTAGGAACTGTATTGTTTCTAGGACAACGTTTGTGCAGGAAGGTGATTTTTCGAAATCACCCTACACCGCCGGTTTTATTTGCATTAATGGTACTCAATTAATATAGGCTGGGTGAGACCCAAGACGATCTGTAAATCCTACAGGGTCTATCCATACTTTTAATATTTTAAATTATTTAGCTGCCACAGCCGGTACTCGGAACCAGCATAGCGACACAGAATTTTAAAATTTATTAATTTCTATTATAAGAAGACTCAATATAACGGACAATTCAGAACCTCTGTGGTAAAGGACACCATGCATACAAAATAGGTCATATTTTAGGTAAATTGTAAAGAATAAATGACGATCAATACTTATCAGTACCAATAGCATAATAAAGATGGAATTTATCGATTTAAAAAATAAAACAAGCTACATCGTATTTCAATATTTCGATTTTAGGTTATATTGGATAATATAGAGAATGCAATGAAATAACATGCATTTTTCTTATAAATCATACTAGTCCAGGATCCATGGTCCATTTTTGCACTTGATTACTGTCAAGCTGAATCTTAAATAACTGAATCTTCGTGAATAGCTTCGTTTCGATAAGACGCCCAACAATTTCCTGTGCGAAAATTCTCGATTGTGGTAGCTAAAAGAGGTAGCAAGAATAAAATATGTCGATTTGATGATTCTCAAAAATTTGCTACTAACTGGTTTTTTTTTTTGTTAACTGTCAAGATAATTATCTAAATTATTTGAAAAAATGTTTGTCCTACAAAATGTATGGTTTGATCAAAGAGTCCCCTTCTTCCAACATGTATCGATAACGAGGGTCATCAAAAATGATTACTAACCAGCTGATTTTTTGTTTTTTTTATTTTTATTGGAAGGAGGGGAATCTTTGATCAAACCATACATTTTGTAGGGCAAACATTTTTTAAAATAATTTAGATAATTATCTTGAGATTTAACAAAAAAACCTAAAACAGTTAGTAATAAATTTTTAAGAATCTTCATATCGACATAATTTATCCTTGCTACCTCTGTTAGCTACCACAATCGAGAATTTTCGCACAGGATATTCTTGGGCGTTTTATCGAAACGAAGCTATTCACGGAGATTCAGCTTGATAGTAATCAAGTGCAAAAATGGATCATGGATCCTGGACTATACAGTTTTTTGTCTACAAAACAATCCTAAAATAAAAATAAAAATACTTTATTTTGTGTCGACATCGAATATTGAAAAGGCATCGATCACCGATAAATCGAATTGATGTATGACCAATGTTGTTGTTGTTTGTTCATTTAACGTCACTTTATGCTGCTATGGCTTATCGGACGATGCTACAGTGGGAGCCCTAAATTTTACCTATCCAGGTTTAATTAAGAAAGGGATTTTTAACGAGTACCTGACATCGTACAGGCTTTTTTGTATAAACAATTTAATAGCAATAATATAACCTTCTCGGGTTGTTTAACGTAACTGAAATCTTTTGTTATTGAACACAACTGTGAGTAATAAACTTTTGGTTTTGTACAACAATTTACCTTGTTTTACTTTCTTAATAAATAAAAAGTTTTACCCATCGAGAACACGTTGTGTTGAGAGCCTTTACAATTGAAGTTGGTGACCCCGACGTAATAGAAATAGTGAAAGATTTTCTATCCCCACTTACGAACATTAAAAGTGCCTGGAGATACACCTTCTACGGGAGAATCTTGTGGATAAGGACTCCATGTCGATGTTTATCAAGGCGGATACCTCGATTTTGGAAAAATAACCCCGCCTTGTGGTTCGCTACCTGCGTATTCACAACGTCGAAAATTACATCGAAAAACATAAAATTTCAACTCCTGCTCCCAAATATTGATTATAGTGTACTAACACAAGTTCAAGCCCTCGTTCTTGAGCCCTAACAGCAAATATACGAAAGCAAAACAAGGTAAATTGTTGTACAAAACAAAAAGTTTATTACTCACAGTTGTGTTCAATAACAAACGATTTCAGTTTTGTTAAACAATACGAGATCTTATTGCTATTACATTGTTCATACATCAATTCGATTTATCGATGATTGATGTCTTTTCGACGTATGATGTCGCTACAATTTAATCCAAAATAGTCAAAACAATAATAAATGAGTATTCATATTTAATAAGGTTCATTAAGGGTACAAACTATGAACTAAATTAAACTCTAATGATATCGGAGTACCTCTAGTAAAACGTTAATTACTTAATCCAGAACAATTAAATGTGCAGTTGTATGATTTTTAAAATAGGCGTTGGTCTGCGGTTAGGCGGGCAAGTGGTAAACCCCTCTACACCTGATTAAGATAATTAGAGTCATTATTATGTTGTTAAAATTATAATTCATATTATTTATTTCCATTCGATTAGCTCAATGTTTTCAATAAATACAACATATATATCGTCGCAGTCAAAACAATACCGCTTGTGTACACTTTAGGCGATATTACAGGAGAGAAACAAAACCTCGCCGAAAGTAGACTTGTCAATTTTTTTCATAAATATTGAAGTGAAGTATCAAAAAATCATACTCTGCCGTGTTGCTGACTTAAATACGTGCCGTGGTTATTGTGTAATTAAACCTGTAGAATGCGTTACCGTTACAAACTCATTTTCATAAAAAGTTGTAGATAGGCGGTATTGTTTTGTTATCTTTGGAAAAATCTAATTAATCACACTCCATTCGTTTTATTCCAGACACCATTTAATTCAGAAAACTACTCAACTAAAATGGAATAAAATGATTGAGATCCCAGGATGGTGTTTACGCCCGTGTTATCAGATGGTGGCACCCCACTGTTTACCGAGGCGATAAGATACGATCTTGGGTAATACCACAGCCCTCCCGCCCCTAACACTGCCCATGGTCTATACCATGCCTCTGTCTTGTTTACCCGAGATGGCTTCCTCCTGCCCTCCCGTGCCGGGGCCTAGTTAAGTCTATAATGGTATCAGCGTCTTATCTTCATCCGCTATTAGAATACATCTTGCTAATCAAAATATTATTAATGTTATTTCCATGGCAACAGGAACTAAATTAGTTCCATGGAAACAGGAAAATATTAGTTACAACAAAATTATTGTATTGGTAGGGCCACAATTAAACACAATGCAGGTAAAGATAGGTCTATTACTAGACGTATAAATAAACTTTTTTTTTCCTAACATAGTTAATTGTTTACACTTCGAGAACCAAAATATTACAAAAATAAATCTGATAAGTAGAAGGGAGCCATTATTCAAATTTAATGATAAATGTTCTAATTAAAAAAAACAAAACAGAATCTAAGAATGTTTTAACCGAACTTTTAATGTTTGACTAAAATATATTAACATACATTCATAAATAAGGCACATGTCCCCTAAATGTCGGACCTAATGTCATAGCACTAATAGAAATATATGAAGAATTGTTCACATTTACCTTTAACGTCTTATAAAAATTATCTTGAGTTATAAAATAAAATTGCTAATATACAATATTTTATATAAATAAAAAAATGTTCTCGGGGCATGAATAAGTATCTACAATTTTAATCGAAAATAGTTATTGCCTCTCAGACAAAACCCTATCTAACGACAACTATAAATGAACTCTCCAAAGATTTGTTATGCGGTCTGGTATAACTAACGCCGCTGACTGAACAACAAAGCAATCCGCAAAATAAAATAAACGATTCTGAACTATAATTCTTAAAAATAATAATTAAATTTATTTGGTAGTGTGATATAGAATCAAATTATTAAAACGAGAATCTAAAAACGAATATAGTAAGTACATTGGAATCACAAAACAACCAGTGTTTCCTCATATAAATAACTTTCCTCATATAAATGGAGATTAAAAAAAACAAACTTTAATTATATAGCATGACTTAGCTGAAGGGAAAGGAGTAGCTCAATGTGTAGGGTGCTGAGTGGCTAAGCTCAATGTGTAGGGTGCTGAGTGGCTAAGCTCAATGTGTAGGGTGCTGAGTGGCTAAGCTCAATGTGTAGGGTGCTGAGTGGCTAAGCTCAATGTGTAGGGTGCTGAGTGGCTAAGCTCAAAGTTATGGGTTCAAATCCAGCTGTAGAAAATTACTTATTTCATCCAAGCCAAGGATGGAATCAACAGATCATACTGGGTCTCCCTCAGCCTCTATGAATCTGGGAACAACCTGATTGTTGAGCATACTGCGGGAAATCATCTACTTGCACTACCGTACCGTTGTCCTTAAACAAGAACAGTCCCTACTATGTAATCAACTAAGGTTGTAGTTGTACATTTTTTTTAATTGTCACATTATATGGATTTGCTAAACAGAGTGAATATTAGCCTAATCGTCATTGTTATTATTCAAGAGAAAAATGAAAAGGAGGAGATTTTAGAGCACGAAGATTTAATATATCGAATATTTAAGGACACCTAGCCTAATTAGCAAGAAAAACAACTAACTTATTAAAACTTAACCGATGGAGGGACTTCATTTGGAAAGATCAGATCGTGGACTTTACAAAGTAGAAGCGGGAAAACGCGTTAACTTCAGGAAAGAGGCCAACTTTTCACAAGACATTTTCCACTCAGATGAAATGTCGGATTTAGCATTTCACTTGGCGTTATCTCAGAGAAAAGGACTTCACGCTTAAATATGATTTGTCGGCTCGGGATTTCTTATTATTCTCGAGAGGAGGAGAAATGACAAGATATAAGGTGTTTGTATTCGCGAGGATACCTAAATGTTTTCTAACAAATGCAGCTGAGTTTTAAGCTTATTTATTGCTAGTACAACTATATTACAACTAGGTATTGTAAGAAGTTAACAATCGATTATGTTATTAAAGAAGATTCACACTGGAAAAGGTTCTGAATCTGAATAGTAAAATATCCTTGGATGGGTTACCGGAAACTAGATACAGACACTTTGATGAATGCAGGATAAAACCATGTATATTTAGTATGTATATACATTTTATGCATACTACTAAAAAAAATTATACTTATATATATATATATATATATATAGTAGCTGTAATTGATACACCCTCTAGAAAAGAGAAAGAATGTACAAAAAATACCATTACAAATATTCCACTTCGATTATTTAAATAAATTAACAAAACAAAAAGTGAATAAATAACTTCACCTCACAGTCTAAATGATTTACCTGATTTCTTATTCACTTTTGAGTATTATTAATTTATAGAAAATTTATTTAGCTAACTATTGATTCATTTCAATACTTTGTAGGGTGTAGTTTGGGAGCACTCAAATGTGAATTTTGTTTCATTCTTCAGAGGATCCATGCACCACCTATTACCTTAAATTTTTCTTACAATTGTAGTTCTTTTTTCTGGCAATGACGTTCTCCTTGGAATCCTTCGAATATGCTGGACAGTTGGACGTTTTTTTTTGTTTTGCTTTTACAATTTCGGCTATTCGATTCAGAGATTTTCTACCATTAAATTGTTGAATGGCCAACTAGTGTTCTTCAAAGGTTATGAGAAGTCCTCAAACGTCATGAACGTTAATGGAAAAGTTCAAATGTGCCGTCGATTTTGTGGGACTGATTTTGAAAAGAATCTAGCATTTTCGACACAAAAGTTTAACCAAAGGAAAATAGCAAAATAGAAAAATTTATGGGTGAGTGTATGTGTGTATAAATAAATAAATAAATAAATATATATATATATATATATATATATATATATATATATATATTATATAAGTACAACTATACAGCGGATATGGAGTTATCTAACAGACTGTATATCTTTGAACATGTTAATGTACGGTTTCTCAATTGCTGACGGGAAACGTGATATGAATGTAACAAAGGGTTTCAGTAAGCCTCTATATCCATAACATAAATACACATTATCATGAAAATGTAAACCAAATATAATATATATATATATATATATATATATATATATATATATATATATATATATATATTTATATATGTACATGTGTAAAACAACTATCACGTCTATTACGACATACCTATAAATTAATAACCGTATATATATGATTTCGTAATGTTGAACATTAAGTACTAAGTATGAAAGAGTGATGTAAAAGTATATAACAAAATTTTAGATAGTTTACTTTAGTTGGAATGTGGGACGGACCGTAATGGAGACACCACTCTTCTTTTATCCTAGCATTATTCACTTTTTTTTTCTCCAAACACGAAATATTTCACTGTTGTCATCTCTTATCACTCTATCCACGGTATTCTAACTGTAATAATCCTTCCATAACTTCAAACTAGTTAAAACAAAATAAAAGTAATAAAAACAACGAATACAGGTAGGTTTTATGTGACAGTCATGATTGTGCTGCACCCTATGAGCGAATAGGCATACTATGTCCGTGCCAAAATAGGTAGTGCACTATTCCCTCCAGGGTATCAGTTACTACTGTTTTTACAATATTTAAGGATACAAATAATATTAATATACAATTTTATTTTTTTTCTCTATTATATAATTATGTTTTAGTGTTCACCGCGTAATATTTATAATTATAGAATTATTATAAATAAAAATATGTATATATTTTTATTTATATTTATTATTATATATAAAAATTGAAGAGAGACTTCCACCTATCTGATAAATAAACTTATGTAAAATATATCATAAAGAGCTACTTAAATGTATGTACATATTTTTTTTACTCAATCAACTACAATGGAACGAGTTCCTTATTCCAGTAGCTTATAGCATATCTCATACATTATAATTATAGCATTCCAAGACTTCCGAGACATCAAATTAAGAGGAGGTATTTCATATTATTGAACTTCTATAGAATAGTTTGTATATGTTCTATAAATAAAGTAATATTGTATTAAGAAAAAATATTGAAATACCCTGAGAGATATAATTGGTCAGGTAGAGCCTCATTGGGTTCCCAAGGGACTTTACCTGATAAAGGAGAAAGTAAAGGAAAAAGGACAGTTTTATCCGAGAAAAAAGAGAATGAAGATATGTAGGAGATGGAGACATCCCCTCAAGGAGATAAATTTTCTACGAATATATCTTCAACATAGATTCATTTATATCCAGCAAAAAGGGCATTTTGTAAGTAGACCTATGTTTAAGGAAATGTGTAAACATCATACATACTTTTTCTGACATAAAAATATGTTTAATTTATATTGATTTATTAATCAACACTAAAAAAATACTTCCCTCAATCAACTCCTTTGCCATATTTAGAAGTCCTTTGTCTCTACCAGCACTCCTTTATTCGTTCACTAAAGACCACATTCCTTTCTTTGGTACAATTTGGTCTTTGGGCTGTGGGTGCTTTGTTCTCTGACGACACTTCCCACTTGTATAATTGGTGCCCAATGGCGCTTTTGTCCATGATATCCTCTGAGTCCAGCTGGGATTTTCCCGGATCAATTTTGGCTTGTGTCATCTAAGGTGTTGTATTCTTGAGCTGCTATATGTATTTAAGCATTCTGCTGGTGAGTCTGCTATTGTGTCCACAAAATTTTAGTCTCGCCTCTTCTTTAAGTCTGCTTTGGATAACATTTTAGGATAACATCTCAGTTGTGTCTCTGGAGTGAAACCTGAACTTTCGTCTTTGTGTTTTGGTTCAATAATTTGATTATATTTCTTTCCTTTCTGAGGATCTTTTCCAGGCCACCTTTACTGTGAAACCTCAATGTCTCATTAGCATATAGCTGAGATGGGAGTGCCTAGAACCTGAGAGGCGAAGCTATTGCGAGGTTAAGACTTATCACAGGTCATGATGACCTCCAGGCACATCTACAAGAAATGGGTATCGCGGAATCTGATAGCTATCCCTTATGTCTTTCTGGTGCCAAAGTGGTTCTCATTGGGCTGAGAGATGTACCAAACAATGATGATGTATGTCTTTATCGGGAGGCTCGTCGGCATATAGCAGAAATGCCACGTCCTGGCATTGGATAAATAAATAAAAAACAAACTGGCGTATAGAACCTCAGGTTTAATCACAGTGTTATACAGACGAATTTTGGTGAAGGTGGAGAAACTTTTTTTTTTTGTAGAGGCACTGTGTCTAGTTTAAGGCTTTCTTCATTTTCAGTGAACTGGTGTTCTGCGTGGTTTTCTCTTTTTCCGTCACTTCAACTAGACCTACGTTGTACGTGTCTGTGTGTGTGTGTTCATTAATGAAAACGATAAAAACAAAAATAAATAAAAGTTTTTCGAGAAAAAAATCAGAATTAACCAATGAAAAGAGAATCGGAGAGAAAAAAAACAGGATACCAAGTCTTGAATAAACCTTTATTAAAGAGGAATAAACGAACCTCCTCCTAGAAGAACTTTTATTAAATGTCTTCAGCTTTGTGAGAGCCATTGTTTCAACAAGAGAGGCGATAAAATTATTCGCTACAACAAAGATATTTCTCGAGATTAAACTTGTCCCTTACAAAGGCTCCCGATATTACTACCCTTAAAAGGCCCGCCTTAGCGCCTAATAACAACAACCCCTTCAAGAAATACGTTTAAATGTGATAAGAAAATCTTTCATTAAGACCGAGAGAGTACTTCATCTGCCAATGTAGAAGAGTCCGAGAGGGAAAAAAAAATTCGTTAGGGGCTTATTTAAAACTGAGTTAATCCTTTTTAATTTTGTACCGACTCTTCTGCGCCCCCCCCCCCTCTCGTTGGAAATGAAACATAAACATTTTACAAACCTTTTTGTAGATATAAACGGCACAAATTAAAAGACCTTTTTTAATTATGAATTTCCACCCAGTAGCAACGGAGTGTTGTAAAGATTTTCAAATTACGGAATATTAATGGAGCCTAACTGAATAAGAATAATAACTCATTTCATGTATACGTCTAAAAATTAGATTCTTTTTATATTGGATTTCATAATTATATAGGTTATAAATGCATAAAACTAATTAGTATTAATATTAATTAAAAATAACAATAAATTCAATAACTACTTAATCACCGTAACTTCTTCGTTAATCGTACTTATTTCCAAACAACAAAACTTGCTTAACAAACTACATATCTGAGGAGTGTTATCAGATTGTTGGCAGCTGATTAGTGAGAATGGCTACTTCTAGCTGATGTCTTGTTTTGTCCCCTTAGTTACTACCCCACTATTCCAAATTTTTCCAACAGTGGTTAAATGCTGAACAACTTTCTTATAAATTTCAACCTGTATCATTTCACTTAAGGAATACTTAATGCTATATAATATTGAAACGGAAAATCCTACTTCAAAATTAATGGTATAATTCCAAAGAAAAAGTTTAGTTAGTTCAATAAGTCACATCTCATTCCTTATTGATCCCGTGACAACACAGCTTCAATGAAATTGCGGGAAAAGTGCTAGACCCCATCAAGTGTCCATTAGCATTTTGAAGTGAACAGATCCCTGCAATTGTGTCCATGGACTATCCTTTTAAAAGAGGGAGTTATTCTCTGTCACATTGTTTATCGGTTAATGATTGTATAATATATTAGTTCAGATAAACTATAAACAGAAAATAGATTTTTAAATTTGAAGAGATCTCCATGCCTTAAAATCCGATTATCATCAGGCTAAAGAAGACACAGGACAAAGGACAAATGTTAAGTTGAAAACAGAGGTCCCCACAGTGTTCCCTAACACCTGTTGCAGGTAGATCAGCTGCCTATTGTGTCTATTTGTTTGGCGTTTTCTTTGAAGGTTGGGTGTTATTTGGGACTAGAGATGTACATAATTAACGTTACATAAACATTATAATAACAACATTATAACATTTATATTTAGGATCTGCTAATTGTCGTGACAAAGATAAAATATTTGTTATAAATTCAAAACTGGGCATTTAGTACACAAAGAAACTTAAACATTATTCACTGCATTATGTGCATTGAAATAACAGTATCCAAATCGAAATATCAGAATTATATGTAGCTTGTTTTATTTTTTCAATCAATGTATCCCATTTAAATTCAAAACGTTGTTTAGTGCGTTACAGTAATGACTTTTATTATTTTAAGTGGTAATACATCAATTTCAGATTCAGTCTTTTTGTAAAATCAGTGGTTTTAGGTTGTCTCAAACCATCATGCTGTCTGATTTTCCCCCAAAAAATTGGTCGCAAAAACTGTAGCACTAACACACATGTGTTAGTGGATCTTGGTACTTGGTAGAGACTACACTATTTATAGTACAACGGTTGTCCATGCAGATGATTTGTCCTGTAACATGTTCAACTGCCAGGTTTTCCCCTCAATTAAGAGTAGCCACATCTTTGGCTGTTAAAAGGTTAAATAATTTATCTGCCACAGTCGGATTTGAACCCGGGACCTTCATAATAAATGTATACAATTAGAATAACTGCGCTTCTCTCTCTGAGAGAATTATATCACATATAACAAGACGAGATATACTTTACGTAGAGTGGGGCTTTCCATAAAGTGGCTACAGTATTGAGGCTATAGTTAACGTGAGGCAGGAGGTGCTTAATCAAGACTGTTTTAGAGCGCGCTAAGCAGATTAGCCTCACTAGTGAATAATTTAACCTCGAGCAGTTGAAAAGGAATCGAATCCTTTGAAGGTGCCGCCTCTGTATAGCACTTCTCAATAGCATTTAGCACGCTGTAGCATTGCTCAATAGCATTCCTACTCAATACACCGCCAGTTCTCGGTCCGTTCCCTCCTTGTTTGTTGAGGTACAGGTAGTAGGAAATACACAATTAAATACGAGTGAACCAATTGAAATAATTTACCTGATAAATAAAAACGAACAAAAACTAAATAAAATAGTTATAAGAATAACATTGAAAAAATAGAAAAACAATTAAAATTACTAATAAGCCTAATGTTTCCACAATTTAAGCTTCATGAGGCACCATCAACGAAAATCCATATCAACGATGATCAAATATAGCATATCTCACATCAACACTCCGAAACAGCAAAGCTCAATACTCACTATAGGTCACTCTAAATACACACTATAGGTCAGTCTGAATACTCACTATAGGTCACTCTGAATACTCACTATAGGTCTGTTTTAGAATAATATTGAGAGAATACTCACTCGATTTTATCATCGAGAGTTTCTTAGTACATATAGGTTTTCAAATGCTATACATATAGGAGAATCAAAATTTCAGTAAGAATCCGATTTTTTAAATTATTCTTTTTTATAATAAATTAAAAGCCCAAAAAAAGGATGAGACTACAAGGGAATATAGGAGATTACATAACGCGGAATTTCTGAGCATGCATCCGGTAAATATTATTCAATTGATAGCGTCACGATTACAGCCCAATGTTGCTGGGCTTAGTAACGAATGAATTCCTAAGATGTTAATAAGCGCTGTGCCGACTGGGAAGCTTCCGACTGGTAGACCGAGGTGTAAGTGGGAGGATTGCGTTAAGAGTGTGAGTTTGGGTTGTGGCTCGTGGGCGAAAGTTTCTAAGCTGAGTTTGGTGATATCGGCATCGAGCCTTAGGGGTCGCTAAGGCTTATTATAATTATAAATAAAAGCGGATTTATTGTAAAATAGAGAATAACATAAATCGATTTATTCTTGTAATTTTAATAAATTGGCGGTAGTAACTTAATGGGAAATAAAGAGCCTACCCTAACATAAGCCTTAAATTTGTTTTTTTGTTTGCCCGTACGATTAAACAAAACATCGTTGGTATATTTTTAAACTCAACAATGAATCCATCGATGGTTTGATGATCTAAATATAATCTATTATGATACTATTTTAATCTTGATTTTGTTTTCTGTGCCTCGAATTCCTAATCCCAAATATCTGTACTTCCAAATACTTCTATAGACAAGCGTTTTAATTCAGCATGGATTCTATGAAGAATGATCCAAATATATAAATTATTTTTTTATTTTTTGTGAGCTAAAATAGTATAGAGTTAAAATAATGGAGGAAGTGGATTGGTTCGGTTCCTCTGAGGCCTTTTTAGCATCAAATCCCCCCTCTCCCCCCCCCCCCCCCGTCCCGAGGCTGATATTTATTTCAAGGAAAAAAAACTCTCTCTGGTTTTGCATAAAACAACTTCAATACGCTCCTATGAGAGCTCGGTCAAACCCCCAAGAGTTTTTTTTTCGCTCCTTCTATTGGATAAATTATTCAAAGGAAAAAAACTTATGAAAAGCGGATGAGGTTGTGTTATTGTATCAGAAGTGTATTTATAAAGGGTTGAACTATTGTATAATAATTCACTGCTCTCGAAACCAAATGAGGCGTGCTTTCAGGTTCAATAGTGATACTCATTTGAACACTTTTTTGAATGTAATATTTTTTTCTAAATTACATACTATATAAGGAAAAAAACTAAGGTACACGTATCTTCATAATAATTATCTATTCCTAAAAAAAATGAGAGTTTACATTTATACATTTAGAAATGTTACTTCAGTATCATACACATACTGCTCTACTGCAACTGACTAATTTACTGTTAGGGAATAATCATAACTTAAAGAGTCGTGCATAGCGCGGAATGAAGTTGGTTTTAACATAAATTATCGGTTAACGCATGAAGATATTAATAAAATGAGAAATGCAGGATCAAAAGCAGATAACTGTAAATTTCAAAAATTGACTTTTTCAGATTTTTCGATAGTTTAGTCAAGCAATGCTTTATTTTATATTATATTTCCGAAATCTCCGGTTCAGAACCGGACTAAAACCATGAGATGAAATTGAAATAATATTTCAAAGTTTCCTGTTAGACAAAATTGCTTAAGTGAACTGAAAAATTGATATTTTTGGGTGGTTATCAGCTTTTGATCCTCAACGCTTCATGTGTCGGCGTTAACTTGAAGTAAAAGCCAAGATCAGAATAATTTTTAAATAATAATATGTGATGACACTCTGAGATCGTTACAACTTAAAATATTACTATATCATTATTGATTAAAAAGCATATCCCTCTCTTCCCCAAAGGTGGACTTAGTTGATTGACTGGGAGTTGTTTTGTAAATTATAATCCTTTTACATGAGTTAGAATAATATCACTTTTATTGTTTTGTGATCATGATTACCAAATTATATTACCACTTACAAAAAAGAAGCCCTTTCGCTATATGAGAGTGCTTGCATCTTGAGTATCTGCTGTTCTGTAGCTGTCCAGCCTGTTCTTTAAGTATAGATTGTAGTGCACACGGGCTACCTGCTCAGTGCCCCTTTACCGATCAATTTATATAATCCTAGCGTTATAAATAATGTCGCATATAAGAATTATAAGCATGGATATATAATTTATAACACAATTTTTTGTATTATGTTTTCGTTTCAAGCCTATATCTACATGAAAAATCACAACTAGTATACGCAGAAAGAAGATACTACAAATGCGTCCATCGGTGTTGTTTGCAGTTCCATTAGTGCTAGGGGAGATCTGTTAAAGAGGCGGATTGTCAAGATGTTTTCGAGACTCCCCTCGTGTGTGCGGGGGTTCGAATCGCGCCGCGGCAGTGGCAAATCAACAAAGATAACGCCCTAAGTGCTCCGCTGAGTGCCTTCCCTCTAATTGTTTCACCATCCGCGGCTCCCTGGCTCTTTATTCTCGCCCAGGAGATTATTCCGTTTTGTAATTCAAAACAGACCCCAAAAGAGAGGGTCCTTAGAAGGGGGTTGCTGGGGAGGACGAATCCGTTCAAAGCTTTCGTTAATTGGCTCCTCCTGAGGACAATATGTTCACTCGGAGTGCTGTAGCAGCTCCAGGAATAGGAATGAGTTATGGTCCTCAATGGGGTACGCCGGTTACTTTTAATGGAACTGGTTCAAAAGTAACTGTTTTTAATTTCTAATAATCATCTTTGAATATAAAATACTTTTGTTCATGTGTATCAAGGAACTCCACCAAAACGGTTGAACCTATTTAAATTAATTTTTTTGTGTTTGTTTAAGTGGGTTTGAGAATGATTTAGATTCATAATTCGATACGATAGATAATGCTTGTAATTGGTTAAATTATATTTTTGATTGTAACTTATAAAAAAAAAAATCTCTTAATTAGGGAGAACTGTTTAATGGATAGCCAACGTTTCGAAACACATTGCAGGTCTTCTTCAGGACTAAATATAAAGGATACAGAGAAATTGAAATTATACATGATAAATATTAAAAATACATATAGGCACGAGTGAGAAAAATTAAAGATGGGGCCCTTAAAGAAATATTAAATCAGAGGGAATATTCATTGAGTATTGGCAAATAAGTAAGAAATAATGAATAATTTTAATTTGTCTATATCGTGTATATTTAGCCACGAAGAAGACCTCCAATGTGGTCCGACACGTAGGCTTTCCAATAAACAGTTGTATCAATTTAAGAATTTCTTTTTTTTACATCCACCCAGACCAATTTCTTCCTTATAAATATGAAAGGTCAACTAATATTATTCAAGAAAGTATTTCACATAAATTACATCTTCTGGGATCCTAAGTGCTATGAATGCATCTTGTTGTACTCGCATAGCGAATGACATGACAAAACATCGTAAAGAAAACTAATTTCACTACAGCTGTTTCTGATACTTTATATTTAGTTTTTATCTTTTACAGGAACGTGACAGGTCGGTGTGCAGACTGCTCGGTTGCTATGCTGAAGGTCCTGGGTTCAACTCCAGCTGTGACAGAGTAATTATTTAATCCGTTAACACCCACAGATGGACCCTGTGGCATCAATAGACACACCTGGGGCTCGACCAACCTATAAAGTGGGACCATTTATGTGGGGGAAAAGTAGGTCGTTGGCAGTGATCTCGGACAGTTTATCTCCCTGCACAGCCGTTGTCTTGGAAATAGTACAACTTCAACCATGAGCTGAATCCAAACCACTCCATAGATTGTAGTGGTACCTGTTTTTGTTTTTTTAATTCAAGCGAAGAAAGAATTAAATCAGATACAAATTTTCTATGACAATATTAATATTTTAACCGGTAGCGTATATTATGGAAACTCGCTTATAATAATATTTATATAATGCTACGCAATGGTTCAGGATATACGTAGACTGCTCCAATCTGGAATATCCTTTAGTAGGAACAAGAAGTGACATTTCTTTGCCGAAATAACAGCATGTTTGTGCTCCCCCTAGACCCGTTATCCTAGTGGATATCCTGTACAAAAACAGGATGGGCAGGACCACTCATGAAGGATAACATTGTCCTACCCAAACACACCTCACCTTCTTCACTCGCTAATCCTTCAGTCAGGATCGGCTTTTATCCCGCCCGCTTTCTAAAGTTATAATCCTTGTTATAGTTTGTCTCAATTGAAAGTTTTAACGAGCATCCTTAGTTAGAATGATCTTTCTACGTCTTACTTTCAAAAGTATTTATTATTGCAAGGTAAGCATGAATTGGAGAACGCCATTTAGTTCTCACTTGTTATTCCATTAATTGATATTATTCAAGAGTTGTACAGACACAGTTAAGGTTCTTAAGGAAAGTCGGTTTTAGTTTGAAGGGAATAAGGAATTAAGTAGAGTAAAGTTACTGATTACCTTATATTATTTGTTGTATTAACTTTATGAAATTTCTTACTAAGTATTTACTACTTCATATTTGACATGTAAATAGTTTGTTATTGCATCGCAACGTATATAATATTTCTTATTAAGCAATAAAAACCATGTTTGGCGATTATAGATAATTTTTACTATACATGACAATGGATTGTGAGTGGGGTTGCCGTAGCTGTTGTAGAACTCTGAATTGCTTAAGATCCTGGTTTAAATTCGACCTGTATAAGATAAATTATAAATTAACAGCCATTTTTAGACCTTGTGGGGTTTGCGCAGACTCTCCTCGAGATTCAGCCAGTTTCTATACAGTTGAATCTGGATTTGAGCGTGATCGCGGACAAATAACCTCCCTGCACAATCGCTGTTTGAAAACTGCACAGTCTCTACCATTGACTGAACCCCAGACCCTTCATGGGTTGTAGTGGAACATATTTATTTTTATATATATATTTTTTTTTCTTTCGAAAATTGTGGTAAGAACATGTTTGTTTTCATCCTCTACCAATATTAAGTATTTCTGAACCATGGTTTTTAACAGTTTCGTTTTTTTTTATTACTTTCGGAACAAAGGTGGTAGTTGTAAAGGATTTTTTTATGACAATATGCTCCCATCATTTGACGATATCATCTGAATATAATCCAATCCCATCTGAAAATTCTCTAAAGCAAGTAAAAGGTATTATAAGTCAGAAAGGACAAACTTAGGTAAGAGAGAAGTTAACCATCTATATAAAATAGGATACAAATATGTAAGAACGAAAGTCTCCTCCATGCACCTCGATGCAACCGTTGGTCTAGAAACATCACAGTCTCTGTCACTGATACCAAGACTCCTTCATGGTTTGTAGTACAAGTACTTTTTTTTCTGATAGCCTTTTTTTTGCTTATTTATTTTATTATTTTTTACAATATTAGATTCTATGTTGGACACTCAGTTTGAAATGAGTGTGGGATATTCTGCATATTTCCCTTACATATAAAACATTTTTACATTGCAAAATTATTGTAATGAACTAAAGATAAATTTGAATTAACAGGAATTTAAACTTAAATTGTATTCGCTGAATGAGGGATCTATTGCTGTTTAATTTTTTGGTCATTTAACGTAACTATGGCTATATATCCGACAATGCTACAGTGGGATCTCTATTTTTAACGAGTACCTGACATCGTACAGGTTCGGGAGCCCCATTCAACGTTCCTTCCGAAAGACAGTATAACCAAGGATTTTTCACCCCCTTTTAAAAAATCCAAGGGCCACCTGCCGGGCTATGAACCCGCGATCTTGGGCGGTTAATAGGTTATTATGCTAACCACTATAACAGAAGTCGCCCTAAAAAGAACTGACTTACACATACTGTTTAGCTTATATCATCATATGTACTGGAAATGTTTGTTGAAACGTTCATTTCTTGATTAAGTTTTTTTTCATAAGCAACTATCGTTTTATTTTTCATTAAAATGGAAATGATATCAGTTTTTTTGTTATGTTCGTACTCTTTAACAACTTTATCCTATCTACAGAAATACATATAAGTTTCTATATAATTCAGTTTCAAAACATACAAGAGACCGAAAACCGCAGAAGCAGTAAACCGATGAAGTACGAGGTGAGAGTAGAAGCGCTAATTACTAAATAAGCCAGAGTTTCCAAGAGCTATAAATATATAAGAGCGGTTGTAATTATGTGCGAGAGTAAGATGGCGGGAACCGCAAGTGGATGAGTGTGCCAAGGACCTAGAGGTGGAAGCGAGATAATAAATTAATGTTATAAAGAGAAAGGTCAACAAGTTGCTTGATAAAACTAATTTAGAGGAGAGATATGATGAAGGATAGGCCTCGCTTGCGGTCTCGACTCCAGCGCGCCCTCGCGGAGAATTTCCGGAAGTAACTTCTCAACCGAGGATTTATCGTCGTGGTAATGGAAATTTGAAGGAGCTTTGCGAATAACATGGTAGAGTCGGGTCTAAGTTTCAAGTTTTACATATTCGTTACAAGATAGTTACGAACGGTTAAAAAAAAAACAACGTTATTTTTACTTTTTATACATCTATGTTAGTTGGAATTAAAATCTGTAAATATTGATCCTGATTTACTGCCCTATGGGACCTGGACACTTTCCTAGAGATCACACAGCCACTTGGTTAGGGAAAACCTTGACCGAATCACCTCCACCATACCAAAAATACAGCGGATACATTAGCGGATTAAAGTTTTTTGTATTTTAAACATAAAACAATAAAGAACATAAATTGGATGAAAATTTATGTTAAATGGACAACTACCATCGTACTTTGTAACGGGTTTTAGACAAGCATAAATGACAGTTACTTCAGGATTGCTAAAGTAATTTTATTATTGTATTTAGTTTAATTATTGTTGTATCAATAATACTTATTACCCCTTTAGTGTGGTAGAATGTAGTTATTGATATCCAATGAAAATATATTTTTTTGAACTAGTTGTTAGTCAGTAGCGATTAACCTGTTAACCAGGGGGAATGCATAAATACATCAAACATAATTTTACATTATTTTTTTTTATTTATGCTTACAATAAATGAAAAGACTGTAGAGTATATATAACACAAAGGAAAATACAAAATGACGTGTGACGTATTTATACGTAAGAGAGTAAGATGAACACATATTTATGTAGGCTTATTTAAACATTTAGTTTAGTTTACTATTCTAATTTCTCAAACAATATTTGAATAAAAAATATATATACAGTAATGTAAAAGAAATGTATCCGTTGAGTAAGTTTTGACAGATGGCGAACGATTGCTTCATTTATCGGAAAGGGTTTCTCCTGTCATCAATCGAGTGCTATTTTTATGTTCGAATTCCTTCCTCAGTTTGTCATTCGGTTTTTTGAGACCACTCTGCGCTTGAGTGCAGATAATGTTGTCACCCCCCACCCGTTCATTCTAAAAGCTGCCTGACCGAGACAAAAAATGAATATTAATGTCTGTCCATTTCGAGACCACTCTCGAAAAAAAAGTAACTGATTGCAGTTTTACGCTTCCTCGTCTGCGGTTAAGTATCTCGTCGTATTCAATAAAATACAGATAATTAAAACAATTTTTACTTATGTTTTATATATCTTTAATGAAATTTACAACTAGAATATAATTATAAAGCAAGTAAAAAGAGTGAACGATAGCATAAGATGAAGACTTGTAAAGAAGCTAGAAAATGGTGGTTCTTAAATAACAAATTCAACTTAGAAGGCCATCTTCTTTTCAGACGCCTTGAATTGAACGAGTAACCAGGTTTGAAACTAGTGTGTTTGAGTTAGAATAAAGTTTGTCATTGAAGGATTGGTAAAGAGTTCGTGTCGAATAAGCAACAGATGGGACATTGAGGTCATTATGGATGTGTTTGTTCATAATAAAGTGAGGAACATTACGGATTTTAGATTGTAAGGATTGGATAAGAGAGGAATTCGATGACTTAGTGGGACCCCAAAGCACTAATCCCTATGTCCAAATAGGTGTTAAAACCGCCACGTATATGCGTCTAATGTAATGAGTATAGTGCATATATGTATATGTGTCTAAGCATTGAAGTCCCTAAAAACGGTGAGCATTTTCTTTTCGTTTCGATTTTTAAGTATAATTTTGAATCATTATGTCCTATTATTAAATTTCAAGAAAAATATATTAAAACATATTATAAAAATAATTAAATAAATGAAACTAAATGATTAGTGGAAACCCAAAGCTCTAATTCGTAAGTCCCAATATTTCTTATAAAAGTCAAGTATATGAGTCTTTTCGAATTAATCTGGATGTAGCATGAAATTAAAGAAAAGTATTTTATCTAATTTAGTGGTAAAAATCGGACCAAAAAGCCTTCAGTTCCTTAACTAAAACAAGGAAACAAAAATACTTGTTGATATTTCCCCTATTCAGACATCTTTAGGACAGAAAGAGAATAATAGCAAAGGCAAAAACCTGATAAAGGACATCCCAACCTCAAAATGCAGCAAGGCATTAAACCAGAGGAAACAAACCACCACCTCCAAGGCCCAAATTATTTATATGCAATGAATACCATATTAAAATAAAATAAAGATCAGTATATGAAAAATGAAAAAGATAAAAGCTCGAAGAGATGAATTTGTTTAATTAATTAAAAACTTTTATAAACAACAGGGAAAAGAGAGCAACAGTTTTATTTTTTTATTTAGAGAAAAAAGTATAAAATAAAAAAAAAATGTTTGTGAATTAAATCCTAAAAAAACAAATAAAAATTATCTATATCATAGTGAATTAATATAAAAAAAAGAAATAATAAATGTCCTCTGTTATTTGAAGGGATTCGATATGATTTGCGATTCATTTGGTCATAATTAAATTAACCTCTTCAACAAAACCTCGCTGTTTGTTTGAGGGCGTGGGAGAACAAGTATAGGAGGGTATAGGAGGGAACAAGGAGGTATAAATAACAGACTGCTATTAGTATACAATAATTTATATATATATATATATATATATATATATATATATATATATATATATATATAAAATAATAATATAAAACATGTAGAGACAATCGAAAAATAATCATTGAAAAAATGTCTTTACTAGACTTATTATTAAAAAAAAAAAAAAAAAGGATAAATGGGATAAAATAATAAAGAAATAGTAAGAACGAAGCACTGGCTGACCTTTAGGTTTGATGCCGTTTTCACCAATCGGTGTTTATAATCGGAAAAAGAGACCATCCTTAACGCAACCGTCTACTTTTAGGCCTATCTCTAAAGCGTAAAAGTACATAAGAATGTAAATAGTATGCTATTAATAATGTTATAATTGTAAATAGTGCATTATTAATCATATT
The DNA here is from genome assembly GCA_964056705.1 of Troilus luridus. Lineage (NCBI taxonomy): Eukaryota > Metazoa > Arthropoda > Insecta > Hemiptera > Pentatomidae > Troilus > Troilus luridus. The sequence continues at coordinate 111,307,522 of OZ057414.1, read as the reverse complement.
AGTACATTACATTATAATGTAAATTAAACGAAAATAGGCCTCCGAATTTATTCTCTCTAAAGAAGAAATGAAGATGATGAAATAAATAAGGATATTTTTGTATGGCAGCGCCAGCTCTACATGTCATTGTATCAATTTTAAAATATGAATTTCGGAAACGAATATTTTTCTAATAAAGTATTATGTAAATAATCAAAAAGAAAAAAATGCTGTACCACTACACCCGTGAAAGGTCTTGAGTATAGTACGGTTTATTGTGGTAGGGATTGTACTGTATTTAGGACAACGGTTGAGTAGTGAGATGATTTATCCCAGATAACGCTCTGCCACGGGTTTTCTCCACCCTCTATAAAGGGCACTCATTTCATGGAGCCTGGCTGAACCCCGGGAAGATCTGCAGATCCCACAGGGTCTGTGGCTATTAACAGATAATCTATCTGCGACATCTAGATTGGACAGATAAATAGATATAGATACAACAGGGGAGAGGAAGAGGTAACTATGCTGACCACAAAGAAGAAATTTCGTTACTTCAAAATAAAACATAATTTGATAATATTTTATATTTAATATTATCATGAGTATGCAGAAATACATGCTACGAACACTGTGAGAGACCTATGATAGTTAGGGCCTTAAAATAAACTTCAGCAATACTGAATATATGACCATATATGATAAGGAGGACCCGTTGTTGAAGGAAATATCATAAAACGAGTGGATAATTTTAAATATTTGGGCTCTGTAATGGAAAAGAATGGAACATAAGAAAAAGAGATAAAACAAAGGATAAATATAACCATAAAGCTATTGGTATCCTTAACTCGGTCCTTTGGAGCAATAATATGACAAAAAATACCATGAAGTTCATATAAAAGTCCGTAATTGAAAGCATATTGCTATGTGTAGCAGATCAAGGACGACAAGCGCTGCTCTAGGAAAAATCCTACTTGCTACTTAGATGGACTATTGGAAGAGAGCTGCCAGGGTATCCAGACTAGAAAGAAGGACTAATGGCGAAATTAGAGAACGGATGCAATTTCAAAGAACGTCCTCCAACATATATAGAGAAAAAAGATTGGAATGGTATGCCCATCTCAGAAGAATGAAGGAAGAAAGATTGCCCAACTTAATTTTCAATCGGAGAGCCGAAGGGAGGAAACGGCGAGGAAGATCACGGAAAAAGATGGATAGAAGGCATTGAGGAAAGTATCTACGGCCATGGTCTGAGGGAGGAAGATGTAAAAGACAAAAAAAAGTGGAAACACGAATCAAAGGAAATTTTTTGTTGAAGGAAACCTCAATCTGAGGAAACCCTTAGGGAAAAAAAATTAAGCATTATTAATACTTAATATCAACTATAAGAATCTGAAAATTGGATCATTAACTAAAAATCGTTATAGAGCACATTAATTAAACAAGTACATTCAAAAATTATTTCAGTGAATATTTCCACCCATCTTCTTCCTCCTCGTAACCAGTAATATATACTTCGTAAACAGTAAGCCTCTTCAACGTTTCCATAAGCGTGGCCACTTCTTGGGAAGTGTAAGACGAAGATACCCAGGGCTCATGGTGGCGATGAATTATTCATTAATAAATCGGGCAAAGGGGTGGAGAAAGATAAACAGTAGAGGGTAAACATTTACCCGAACAAAATGACTGCTAAAGGCAAATATTATCAAATTTATAATTATCCTTTCGGGCTTAGCGGCGAGCATGGAGTGTACTTTGAAGATTTTTTTCTATAATATTAGTTCAGGCTTAAGTAATAACCGACATTGCCACACGGGTTCACCCAAGTTATTTTTAGATTTTCCTCCGAAATATAAAATAAATTTTAAGTAATAACCTGTTATACAATTTTCGTTCTAGTTTTTTTAGAGACACTTTAAGGATCAAAGGGAACATATCTACATTTTTTAACAGAAATTAATTTAACTTAAAATAAATTTCTTAAATAATTCATGATTGATGATTGAATGTATAGATTGAAGAATGAAATGGTAGGGGTGGAGTTCAGAAAACAATTCCTTAAAAACTGAAACTATTTATTAGTTTTGATCCACGTGCAACCACGTCTTCTTCAGGGCTTTATGAAAATATACAAACATCTATATAAAACTAAATTAGAATAAACAATGAATTAATATATGAATAATAAGGGGCAACCTGTGGTCTAGTGGTTAGCATAACAGACTACTAAGCCCAAGATCGCGGGTTCGTAGCCCTGGAGGTGGCCCTAGGATTATTTAAAGAGAGTAAAAAATGCTTAGTTACGCCGTCCTTCGGAAGGGACGTTAAACGGGGGGTCCCGAGCCTGTACGATGTCAGGTGCTCGTTAAAAATCCCTATCCTAATTAAACCTGGATAGGCAAAATTTAGAGCTCCCACTAATCAAATAAAATACAACAACCTAATAATAGTAATGATGATATAAAAACCAATATCACGTAAACACTATTTATTTTTCTTTATATATTTCTTTCTTTCTTTTACTTACCACTATTCTATATTTCTATAAATATTATACCCTAGTTATGTTGGTGAGCGGGGTAGCTTAGTGGGCTAGTGCTAACTTGCTAAAGGTTTCGGGTTCAAATCTATGAATGTTGGCGATTACTTCGGCATATTTTTTCTAGATCTTCTGCTATTCTGATCAGTTCTTCATAGTTTGAATCCGTCCGATGTCTTATGTTTCTGATCCAAGATAGCTTTTTTCTTCCAATTCTGCGTTTTCCTTCAATTTTACCTTGTATCATCAGTTGCGGCAGAAAATACTTTTGATTCCTTAGTAAATGTCCTAGGTAAGATGATTTGCGGACCTTGATGGTATGGAGTAATTCTCTTTCTTGATTTAAATGATCGAGAACCCGTATATTCGTAATATGATCGGTCCAAGGAATTTTTAATATCCTTCTGTAAGTCCACATCGCGAAAGCCTCTAATTTATTAATGGCAGGGACTGTTAGTGCCCACGATTCTGCTACATAGAGTAGTACTAACCAAACATAACAGTTAAGAAGCCGAATCCTAAGTCCCAAGTTGACAAGTGGGTCGCGTAGCAGTCCTTTCATTTGCGTGAATGCACATCTGGCTGGTTCAATTTTGCATTTAATTTCTTGATTTGGATCCAGATTGTTGTTTATCCACCAACCTAAATATTTCATCTTGTAAACTTGTTCTAATATTTTACGATTCGATGTAACAGTGGTAAATATTCTGAGATCGAGAGAATATATACTTTGGTCTTACCATTATTTACAATGATCAGCCACAGCTAATATTCAATAACTGAAATCAATCCATTATCAAAGTTTTAGAATGTAGTTATGATAGAGGACAGCCCTGGTAATCCTAATACAGAAAAAAAAGATAATGCATTAAAGTGTTTGTCGGCCCGTTTTGTGATTTATCGGCCGTTGGTGATTTATCCGAAAACACGCTCAACCGCCAGGTTTTCCCCTAATTAAGGTTACCTTCTTTATGGAAGCTATGTGAGTCCCAGAAAGGGTTTTAGATCGTGCAGGATCCATCCGTGACTGTTAACAGATTAAATAATTAATCTGCCACAGCTGGATTGGAAACCGGAAAGTTCATCACAGCAACTCATAAATATATATTATTTTTTTCCTATTTACTATTTATTTTCTTTTATTTACTATTTTTTTCTTTTATTATTTGTTTTTGGTTTTTTCTTATTTCTTATGTGTTTTAGTTTCAGCTGGTTTTATGTTTACTATGTTTAATATTTTAAGTTTGAGTTTTATTTTAATATTGTATTTTCAATTTAGCGTTAAGTTTTATTTATAAATAATTAAAAAAAATGTAAACAATAGAAAAAACAACAACATGAAAGTACAATTGTATGTAATGTACTATAAATGTACGGAACATGCAGAACAATAAACGTCCTTCATGAAGGGGTACTGCGTGAAGGAAAAAAAAAAAAAATAAAATATATATATATATATATATATATATATAAACTATAATATATAAACATAAACTATAATTAATATAAAAGACTAAATGGCAAGGATACTGGCCAGTGAAGGTGGCAAGATGGGGCAAGTGGAATGCCACCAGCAGAGGCTAATAAAAGTTAGCTGGGCCAAGTTCCACCTCCCCCTCACAAAGTTGATCCTAAGCAGGGGCGCTGAAATTAGCCACTCTTTATCGTTATCACATCCTCCGCTTCGACCCGCCTTCATTTAGGAGATTTCTTTTATCTGAATTTTGTATAAGACTGTCTTATATTAAGAGGAATTAGGTTTTGATTCTTATTAATGAAGCTGCTAGACAAAAATCCACCGAAAACCAGTTTTGATGGATAAAAAGCAAAATAAAAATAATGTTGAAACGGTTATACAAAACAAACATTAATACGAATTATCTTGTTCAATTTTAATAAAATCAGGGGTGTGAAGTGGCTCAGAAGTAGAGCACTGAGTTGCCATGCCGAAGGACTTGGGTTTAATATATATAAGCCGCTGGTAAGCTTTGATATAATCTGTTAGCAACCGGAGATGGATCCTACGGGATTTAGAATCCTGGGGCTTACCCAGCCTCTATAAAATGGGTACCCAAAGTAATGGGGAAAATTCGGCGGTCGAGAGTGGACAAATCAGCACAACGGTTGTCCAAGAAAAACTACAGCCTCTACCACATAAGACCCTTCACGGGTTTAGTGGTGCAGGTTTTTTTATAAAATCATCAACTATTAAAATATTCCAGAAAAAATATTTTATAAAATAACTAAAATATTTCTTTTTTTTTTTAGTTCATGCGACATTTTTTTAAATACAGTAGCTGTAAGAAGACTTGAGGCGTCAAACTGGATCAGTGGATAGTAGCGAGAAAAAAGAAGATGAAGAGAAATATTAACTGAGATGTAGACCCCTACCTTTTTTATAGCTACTAAATTATAAAAATCATTTTTCAGTTTTTTTCCGCATGAAAATATAGTAGTTAATTGTGCCAGTAATATAGAAAGAGAAATAAGTCAAATCTGGGAGTGTTTGGTTTCTATAAACGATGGTAGTTACTATTTTCCAATTAAAACATTCATTTTTAGTTGTCATAACGTTTTTTTTGCTTCTACCGTGGAGTAATCTTTTCCATGTCAATTTATAAAACAATAAACTGATTTCTATTAATTAAATAATGCAGATAAGCAGACACAAAGGAACGTACAGCAATTCCTACCTTGACCCTCTGATCGCGCATACAAACCTGGACATTTGATGGGAGGAAGCGTTCCAACAGGAGATTGGAAGGGACTTCTGTGACTTTCCATACAAAGCAGGACAGGTCCAATCTGTGGATGGTCCCGTGGGACTGATAAGGGGACGGCCATCTGCAGTTCGGGGACAATGGATCAGGTCCAGTCCGGAGGGAGATATATTACTATCTGTGTATATCTGTGTATACTCTCTATGTCCTATCTGACTCGGTTATCTATGTCAGGGGCAGTCTCATACAATATGGCCTACTAGCAGCAATATCTCCCTTCATTCCTCAATATGAATAACAACAAAGCCAATAATGTAGGTATTCTAATTTCGAATCAGTGTAATTTAGAATGTTATATCAATAGATTGTGCCAAATGGCATTTATATAATTTTTGAAATAAATATTTTTATTATTATTATATCAATAGACCAGAAGGTAAGTTAGAAAACAAAAATTAATAAAAACGCAACCGCGAAAGTAATTCTTTCGAAAACATCATAATACCATTGAAACCAACCTCTTCATTAGACGATATTTTGTAGAAATGAGCCATCGTCTATGAAAATTTTGACTTTGTTTTCTAAGTTTATTTTATTTTGTTTAAAGAACTAATTTTATTCTCCAAAAGGTAATACTGAAATGAAAGTAACAGTGAAAAATAGTTATAACCTCAACGCTACCGTAATCTTTCCATAAATTGAGTTTAGAAGTCGTTTGTATTTTGTTATTGTGAGGATAGAATACTGTATAAATATATATTTAAAACATATTAACTGCACAGTACTGTATTAATTAGATTTATACATTGTAATGGTGATTGTTTCTTCAATTAAAAGAAACTCAGGTTTATTAGCAATAACTGACAATAAATCTACCCATAACAACTCATTAAATTCTTTGGTTGGTTTAATGAATTAGAAAGTAAAATTCCCAATATAAATATATTTGAAAGGATAACGTAATTAAAACCCATCTTCGATAACATCCTTCTTCATTATTCAAAAGGAATATTAACAAATCTGGCAACAAAAGTGTTATCTATTTATTTGACTCTAATCTATAAAGAATATAAGGTTCTTCATTAAAAAGCATGAATAAAATATCCGAAACTGTTAATACATTATGGGGAAAGTTTATGGTTTATCTCTGCAAATAAAACAGACTGTAAGAGAACTATAAGGGATGTTTAAGGATCTTAATTAACCACCCACTTTTGAATTGTTACGATATAAACTATCGTCCAGTAACAGCTACAATTAAAGTAGTTACTAAACGGTAGAAGGAACAGTTTTAAACGTTGCTATTACAGGAAGGAAGAAGTAACAGCTACGATTAAAACTGTTAAATCTCTTAAAGCCTCAAATGGGTTATTCTCTTTTTCGAAAAGAGAGGTTTATAATTAATTTTTGGGCCTACGGTAGTGGAGGTTGTTGCATAAAAGATGGACTGCAGAGAGTTGCATCTTTTATGAGCTGTGATCAGCTGACTGGTGCATTATAGAACGCTTCACCTCTTACTGGTCCGGTATTTGAGCGAATTATAAGGGCTTAAATCATTTCACCATATAAATATATAATTCATTTACTTATATAATTAATTTAATTATAATTTATTTTATTGTTAATAGACCCAGTAGGATCATGAAAAGCATTCTGGCGACGTTTCCTCCCTACTTCATTCATATTTTCTCCATGTGCTCTTTTTCTTACATGTATTCTATAATTTGTTTTTATTATTTCTTCGATTTTTATTGCGTTTACGAGGTTTCCAAGGTTTCTCCTAATAAGACGTTTTTTAAGTAAAAATTTACACTTATCATGAAATATTGTTTTATCGACCAGTGTATAATAGATACTTATACTTATTAAACAAAAAATAAAATACCCTTGTTTACGTTGTCCTTCCAAGGGAACGTAAAATGGCGGTGCCGAACCTGTGCGGTGTCAGTTACTCGTTAAAGATTTCTATCCTAATTATACATGGATAGGAAAAACTTGGAACTCCAACCGTGACACCAACCGATTAGCTATAGCATGATAAAGTGACGTTGAATACAAAAATTTTATTACATATTTAAAAAGAATTTAGCTAACTCTTATATATCATATATTTACAGACCCGATGAGTAAATGGTTAAGTCAAATTTCCTCCAGAGAGAGTTAACTGTAAGGAGAGAAGCGGAGTGGTGTCTTTCTCGTAGTTTTTGGCTCGAAATGGAGTTGTAATTTCATAACTCCGTTTGAAGCCAGTGACTGACTTAACCCCTTCAATACGAAAATAACACGATAGCGCTTCCTTAAGTACAAGAAACTCATTTTGAAGAAAACGACCTAACCACTGATTCACTAGAACTGTAGATATATACTTATTAATTGCTCAAAATTAAAATACATATTCATCTATGAAAAACTCAATTTTCATATTAAAATTGTTTACAGGAAAAACGAATCTGATTAGAATGCCGGAAAATTAACGATAAACTAAAATCCATCTAACTTCGAATATTCCATAACACGATCAATTAAACCGTATATGGTTTTATTCAAATGATATAAAGTCATCTGAGCTCTCCGTTGATTGGATACTGTAACAATAAAAATACAACTATTAATTAGTGAATCTGTATCAAGAGGTTTAAGAGGAAACGCCATTTTGGTATAGCAATAACGGTGAGTGGCTACGGCACAATCTAGCCCTGAGTGCTTCGGCCAATGACATCAAAGGAATAGTTTATCCTCAAGGATCATAACATAACATAATTATACATATGTAGTAATTAATCTATGTACTTGTGTTTACAGGAGGTTCATAATCACATAATGAATATCTCGTGTTTTTAGTCTTCGAAAACATATATGAATTATTTAATTTATAATTTGAAATTTACAACAATACAATAAGTAAAAATAGTAAATGATACATAGTGATATGGATAAAGGCAAGTCGATAAAATACTCACTGGTAGTACTCAAATAAAAAACTCAACTTTATAAGTTACAAGGCTGTCTTCTTTTTAAATTATGTGAAATTGAAGAGGAACAGGCATATTCATCTATACTTCAAAATGTTGGGAGAAGAGTCTATTTCTAAATGAAATAATTACCGAAAGATAGCAATTTCTCATAAAAACATTCCATTTCATACTAAAACTCACGATAATTTATATTTTCGTAGGTTATTAAAAATAAACGAATGAACGGTTTAAACTTGTTTAATTTCAACTCTAAGCGACAACATGCGGAACTGATACCAGCTTTGAGAGTTTTAATTTGTTTCCTCAACAGTTGGAAGAAATTAACTATAATTAGATTATCACAAATATTGAATATTTGGCCTAACAATGCTCCTAAATTTTGTCCTAAATTGAGGCTATGAAAGTACCTCTTGTAGCAATACAATCCAGGAAGGGTATTGTGTTGATAATTCCAACCAGCTGGTTTCCATCGCAAATAAGTTCACCCACTTTGTATGTGCTGGGTGAGCCCATAGAGTGACCGGATCCCAAACAATTCACAACTATTAACAAAATAAATAATTTAACTGTCGTGAAAAGAAGATGACTTGAATTTTAAATAGTAGTACCACTGGGTAGTTTCTCTACTTGTCTTTATCCATGCCACTATGTATCATTCCCGTCATTTACTTGTTTCTATTGTTATAATACAGATGAAAATTTCAATGAATAAATCAATTTTTTTTAAATAAACCATACATAAATACAAACAGACAATAGACAAAATCAACAAGACCAAAACAATTTAATAGCGCACGCACAAGTAACTCAAATGTGACGAGTGATAAAAAGAGGCTATACTTAATAAGGGGGGTAGGTTCCATGGGGACCGGCTAATACAAAAGTACAACCAATAATATCAATTTGATGTTCGATAAATTTAAACGCTTAAGACCAAATATAACTTATATCGGCTTGAGAAATAGCTGGGATAAGCGGAATCGAATTGGATTTATCGACAGAAGAGGAAAGAGTGCTAAGTCGTTGGAGATGGGACTCGACTGACAGGCTGCATAATGTCGAGGGAGTGGCAACTGGAAGCAGTTACGGGAGTGTCATCGAACTGGGGGCGGTTGTTATTGATGCAGGGGGTGACGGCTACGTGACGGATGATCTGCAAACATAACTGGAGGGAGGCTTTCCCGATCTGAGGGGGTGGCGAGGAGTAGCGAAAAAAGAGTATCGGAGGGATAACCGATTGATGGCAGCTTGCAGAACAGTTGGGAGTGGGCTTTAGCGATAACAGGCTGTGCCATTAGTAAGGGAGAAAATAAGGGGAAAAAAAATTCTAAAAGAAGATGAAAAAAAAGTTTAGTGCTAAATAACTGTAAATAATGTTTATTCACTTCACGTCATTTTATGCTGCTATGGCTAATCGAACGATGCGACAGTGGAGCCCTAAATATTTCCTATCCAGTTTTAATTAGGATAGGGATTTTTAACGAGTACCTGACATCGCACAGGCTCGGGACACCCTTTTTACGCCCCTTCCAAAAGAAGCCATAGAAGACTTGTTGCTCCCTTTAAAAAATAATAAAGCCACCTGCAGGCTGCAAACCCGTGACCTTGGGTATAGTAGGTTTTTATGCTGACCACTAGACCTCATGTGACCTGCTTAAATAACATTATTAAAAACTGGATTAAAAATAGTCTTTGAGAAAACTAAGGATTCTAAGGCGACGGTTTGCGGAATAAGGTGAATAGTCCGATAATACACTCAACTGCCAGTTTTTTCCCCAATTATGGTTACTCGTTTCATAGATGCACTAATGAACTATAAAAAAAAAAAGTCTGTACCACTCATGTACACACTAACTCGAAGATTCCACCAGGCTGTATGTATGCAACACCCAAGAGATGAAAAAGAAACGGCTGCGGTACCCGGCATAATGAACACGATACGCTATGGATTTAATTACTCTTGGAATTTAATTCGAGTCCGACTGGAAGGGTTCCTCCAGGGCGGGGTCTGGGGGCTGCAGAACGGACCAACTTCTAGATTACAGAAAAGGAATTAAATTATTTCCTCTTGTACATCTGCCTCGTGGGAGGGAGAAGGATATGTAAAGTAACAAGAAAACTTTAGGAGCAACAATAAACGACTGGATCAACAAACTTGTTTCAGTTTTGAAGCAAACCTTAAGGTCCGTGTTTAGGCTTCACGAAGCGGAAAGAAAGTACAGATGTGGACACCGATACACTGAAATTGTATCTATTTTGTATTGCATCAGGTGACAAAATAAAAAAATTAATTTTATAATCAAATTATTTCTAAGTGATTATATTCGGTTACTGACGAATTATTATTATATATAATAATTTAATCAACTTCATTAATTACCTGACAATTATAAATCCTATTTGGAGTATAGCTTTGGGGCTCCTCTAAGTCATCGAATTCCTTTCGTATCCAATCATTACAATCGAAAATCCTTCGTAAAATCATCTATGCTCCTTTGTTACGGTTAAAGCTACCCATAATAAACTCAATATCTCATTTGTTGCTAATTTGGCCCGAACTCGATATCAATCCTCTTATGACAAACTTTATTCCCACTCAAACCCACAGGTTTCAAACCTAGCTACTTCTTCAGTTCCCGATAATCCTCCGAGACGTCTGAAAAGGATGCTTCCTATCTGAGTACTATCACTGAATAGTTGCTCTACTTGCCTTTATCTAATTATTCATGAATTATTAGGTATCATTATTCACTTGTACTTTTTTTTTATTTCCGGCCACCTACGGATCACGCTATTTCAACTCCCTCTTTCTTTCCCTTTCCCTTCCTGTTACATTCAACTTTTGCCCAGTCTTCCTGCATTTGTTTCCTATGTTGTTCCTTTCTCGCTTCTGTCCACACCTTGCCAGTTTTTAGCTTTGGATTTTGAACTATTTAGAAAGATAAATATATAACCTCAATGTTACCTTTGAGATGTTTTTTATGTTTTGTTATTATGAGAATAGATTTACAAATGTTTTAAATGTTTTAAAGTCAATAAACTTTACAGTCAAATATAAATATATTGAGAGACGTTACGTTCCTTTGCGCACCTCTCACTTATGTGGATAACAGCAACCTTACCGTCAATTTGTGTTGACAAATTGTAAAATTGAAAAATGCTTACTTATAGCGAAACCAGCTTTAGTATGAAATCATTTCTCGTTGGTTCTTTCAAAGATAAAGGCACAGTGGATATTTGTTTATTCACTTAATGTCACTAAGTAAAATTTTAATAGTAAAAAGTAAATTTAATTTTCACTAAGTAAAGATGAAAGTTTACACTTAGTACAATTCTTGAAAAATGAACCTAATTTAGGGCTATATTTAAACTTTATTTCTGGCAGATTACTCGGGACGACTAGATATAGTACAACTATTGATGCAATGTTTTCACGATTCATAACCCAAGTATCTTCTGACGTACTCGTATTGTATTTGAGTTACCACAAACCCATTATCACTTTATTTAATACTGATGATAATACTATTCACGGACAAAATACTGTTCAAAATCATGTTAAATGTTCATGGTAGAAAAAACGAATCTTCCCAAGAAAGATTTATATAAAACTATTAACAATTATTTTTATGTGAAATAGTTGATGATATATATTTCATTGGAATGATGTAAACATTATGAATAAATATTTATATATGCCTTGATTATTTTTTAAGATGCTTTCATTTACCCTCTTTGTACATAATCTACACAATACTTCTTATTCCTGGAATAAAAGTTCTTAAGGAGTAAACTCCAGTCGTGAGTCGGAGCTGACACACACATTTTCTATTTAATTTGTCTCTATATTTTGGAGGACGTATTGTTGAATTTCCATCCGTTCTCTAATTTCGGCATTAGCCCTCCTTTCTAGTCTGGATACCCTGGCAGCTCTCTCCCAATATTCCATCTCAGTAGCCAGTAGCTTTTTTCCTAGAGCAGCGCTTATCGTCCATGTCTCTACTCCATGTAGCAATATGCTTTCAATTACGGACTTTTATATGAACTTCTTGGTATCTTTCATCATATTATTGCTCCAAAGGACCGAGTTAAGGATACCAATAGCTTTGTGGTTGTAATTATCCTTTGTTTTATCTCTTTTTCCGATGTTCCATTCTTTTCCATTACAGAGCCCAAATATTTAAAATTATCCACTCGTTTTATCACATTTCCTTATATAGTCATAAATTCAGTTTTGCTGAAGTATATTTTAAGGCCCTCACTACCATATGTCTCACTCGGTTTTCGTAGCATGTGTTCTGCATACTCATGATAATATTAAATTTAAAATATTATCAAATTATATTTTTCTATTACATTTCTTACGAGAAATGTAAATGAAAAAAAATATTCAAAACATATTTTTTATTTTTAAATCTAAGTTTCCAGAAGGTGGATGCTAAAACTGGAGAAAATACACATTCCTGGAAAACTCAGTTGGATATGTGCCACACGGGCATGTAGGGGTGCACCTTACAACTGACCAACAGGGAGAGGACTATCAAAGCAACGTACTTCGAGAAGTACAGCCCGTACTTTATCAAGCTGTATAGACTTAGGTATGCCAAGCTCATGTACAACGTGTGCATGCCGATACCAATAACCATAAAAAAAAAGTTCAACCAATCATGAATAATTTTTAAGCGCGGAGTTTTCTAGGGCGGAAACTTTTAAACAAGGTGGTTAATATGCTGAAAAATCTATTTTTAAATTTATTAGCGAAGGTAGCCGGTCGTAAAATTATATATTAAAAAACTTACAAAGTTTTAATATAAAGAATAACCCGTCATTTTCCAACGAAAATTTCCACTTTGTTAATTCACAAAAAAAAAAACTGAATCAATAATCCCTGGAAAGAACCAAAAATTTCTTAAATAACTAATTTAATGTATAAATAAAAAAAAAATATTATAAAGTTGTAAATTTTACAAAATTTAAACAATTATTCTTATCACTTAATTTTGCCTGTAAGCTAATTTTGAGGTGCTAGAGACCTGAATGTGAAGGAAATAAATAAAATTTAACGAAACTAGACAAATGATTTGATTCAAAACGCCTTTAAAAAAATGGAATTTGATGTTTTTAATATTTGAAAAAAATATATTTTATCTAATAATATGGCATATTGTTCAAAATATACTTAACTGTGGTTTTCTTTTAATTTTACACAGTACTAAGTTCTTTTCTTTTTTTTTAATACAGAAAACTGATTAAAATATTTTCTGTAATAGAATTCTTTGCTTTCTTCATACAAGTGAAACCAGTTGGTTCTTTTGGAAATATTCTCAAATCTCGATTTAGGTGAGCACTGTTACTAAACATTTAAAATTACTTTTTTAAATAGATAAGTTATTTAAATTTTTTTGTTGAATAATATTAGTTGACCTTGTATACGTGAGGAAGAAAATGGTAGAGGTCAAGAAAATTCTCATATATAGGGAGAACTTTTTATTGGTAAGCCAACGTTTCGACCCACATTGCAGGTCTTCTTCAGGGCTAATTGTAAACGTAAGTTCTTCCTATACAAGAGAATTTTCTTGACCTCTACCCGGACCATTTTGTGTCCTCAAGGTTAGATTATTGTATTGAATTAATAAGTTATTTATTTTACTTTTTTTCAATTATATCACAATCGAATGGCAATTTAATTGCACGCTGAATTTTGGTCCTCAATTTTTTTCGCGAGAATATTATATATCTTTGCAACATAATAATGTTACTGGTTGGGTTGAGAACACAAGCAGACAATAGGATATTGATCAAACATGCATTGGTATAGGCACGAATTGCGTGCTCCAACATGTCTACAACTGAGAGCCTTATTGCAACGAAACATAGTTCAACATTATTTTATTTTATTATTATAAATATGAATTAGAACTTTAATTAATTTACAATAAAAAATTGATTGATATAACGTACCTATATCTGAAGATCCTCCCCAAGTACCTTGCTGAGATTGGCGAGCGAGCTTGGTGATAGCGTCCACGTACATTCTTGATGCGGCTGCGGCACCTAGAATGAAAAATAAAATTATCAATAACCATTGAGGTAGTCAACTCTGATCCATCTTGGGCTTCTAATTGAATAAATTGACAAATTAAAACGAGTTCTATAACCAGCCACATGTGCTCAATATATTTCAAAGTTCATCTCAATGTGAGTGAAAAAGTGAAAGCCATTACCAAATATCTCACATTCAGAAAAAAATAGATATTAGTAATAATTTCCATATTTGTTGTTGTTACCATTATGGCGGATACATGTTTCCTATTTCACTGTTATTTCATTCAATATAAAGCACAAGTATTTCTAAAGTGATGTTTGTCAAGAACCTACATTCTTCTTCGAAAAATATCTTAGTCAGTTAGGTTAGGATGGTAAGGATGACATCAGAGCATTCTGCCAGGCAATCTCTGAAACTAAGTTGATACAATTTTGATGAGTGATTAAGATATATTTACCCATTTCTTTCATGGTAATAACTCACCACCGAAAAACACCTGATTTTGAGTACTGTCACTTTAGAAATACCTTTCTTATCATGATTCTTTTATTTTTCATTTGCACCTGTGCAATTTCGCATCCGGAAAATTTGATCCAAGTGTTTTGTTTTTCTCCCTGATTTGCAGGATCATCAAGTTTTGGAAATGATCAATAGTTCTTGAGCAGGTCTCTTGGCCATAGTCTTTTTAATCTTCGCCTATCGAACCCGGATAACAGGGTATAGGAAAGAGAAAGAATAAGCGGATTTCGGCGATTTAATGTCGAAGAGGAGAGTTGTATATATATGATTTTACAAAGGTAATGCTCATATAGGTGTGATTCGAAATAAACCAAGGTGAATTAACATTTTTTCCTAGAATTTCGGGCTGTGTTTGTACCATGTATGCATAGACGAATTTTGCTGAACCCAAAAGTTCTGCTCCGTATGTCCAGATAGGTCTTAGTATTGTTATTATAGATTAGTCGTATGTATCGAACATCAAGTAAAGCTCTGTAGCCAAGAAGATATGATAGTAGTTTGTAGCGTTTTATCAGTTCTTACTTTTTAATTTTGTATGAGAAGTACATGTTCCATGTAAATCTTTTGTCCAGGTATAGTACCTGATAACGTATATAGTTTTTAGAAAGTACGTTCTGGGTCATGTACTATGTTAGTCGGGCCCTCTAGGACCTACAGACCCTCTTTGGGCTCACCCAGCCTCTATAAAGCAAGTACCCTTAACTGGGAAAAAACTGGCGGTTGAGCGTGATCTCCAAAAAATCACTTTCACTAGCACAACCGTTGTCATAGAAACAGTACAATCTAATAAAATAAAATTGATCTAGAATTAAAGATAGGGACCAATATAGATCACGCCATAACATGGAACTCTACATGCACCTAGAAAAAAATACTGACTCTATAAGAATGGCACCTGCAAAGGAGGAACCATACTGGAATAGAAAATCGGTATATAAGGATCTTAAAAAACTGAATAGGGCCAACTCGTGTATTAAGTAGAATGAATAGGGCATTGAAGGACTAAGGTCTCTCCGCATGGTATTGAAGGGCGTTCTTCACTTAGGAAGGAACTGCAAATGCTCTCAACAAAGATTTAAAAAAAAAAAACATGCTTAATTTGGACAGAGGAAAGAAAGTAATAACACAGACAACGAATGAAAGAGAAGAGCAAAGTTAAAACAAATGTACTCCATAGTGGCACAGTAATATATATATATATATATATATATATATATATATATATATATATAAAAACACTTTTCGTGTACTTGGTACAGTTATAACGGCTGTAATGGTTATAAGCAGTGTTTTCCCTTCAAAGCAAACAACTCACTGAGCACACATTACTCTCTGGTGTACAGACCTCTCATCTCTACTCAGTATGCGACAGCTCAACTACAACTAAAGCGAAAGTGTACTGTAGAGACAAGTGAGTAAGCCAGTCTCCTCCAGCTGGGGAAGTTACATTCCAGAAGTGCTGGAAACAAATTAGTGGGACGTGGCAGGGAGGGGGGGTTAACCCAAGGGTTCGTTTTAAAAAGGGTCACCCTACTTCGTCGGAGTCCCGTCAGATGTCGTTCACTTTACATTTAATCTACTCACCCCGCTCCGCCTAAATTAAAAGGTAAACTGCCAAGAACCGCTTCGTCGTGGTGAGTACTTCTCTCTAATTGTAAGAGATTCATCAACAAAATGTCTTCTTTTTTTTAATTTTATGACCTAGCAAATTAATAAATCTTTTTTCTGATGCTTTGGCGAGTAAAACGCCTCACTTTGGCCCCTGCGATACACTAACTACTAATTAAAGTGGATACCCTCAATTTGAGAAATAACCTGGAAATCGAGCTTCATCTCGGCGATAAAATGTGGAAGTACACTATCCCTTTTTATGGGATGTGCTACATTCTTGATCCGGGGAGTGTAGACAGAATTGAATTAAATGAATACATCGCACTAGTATTTCTAATAGCTCTTTGCAAATCATATATTCGATTAAGAAAAGTTGTTCCCCAATTGACAAATAAAAATAAACTTCACAAAATCAAGATACCTAAGCTTCTACCTAGGGAAAACTTCGTATCCAGCAGTCGAAATTGACAACTCAGCACTCAACAGACTGAGTTGCCCCGCTCCGAATATACCAGAAAATTAGCATAAATAAAATGTTATTATTATTCTATGGCGCTACAATTCGGTGACGAGTCCTGCCCTCCTCTACCAACTTCTTCCAGCCGTCTCTATTTTTCGCAGCTGTCATTCAGCATCTGACTCCCAGAATATCCCTAGTCTCTCTCTCTCTCTCTCTCTCTCTCTCTCTCTCCCTCTACACTATCCGACCACCTCGCCTTCGGTCTCCGACTTCTTTTCATGCCGTACAGAGGCTTTGTAAAAGCCTTTTTTGGAATGGCCTCGTCCTCCGTTCTAGTCGCATAACCAGCCCATCGCAGTCTTACATTTTAAATAAAATGTTATGATATAAAATTACTTTGTGACGTAATTTATAAAATTACTTTTTAAATTTCTAGTCTTCAGGTTTTAGGATTTTAGATGATGTATTTATCCTTAAATCAAATTAACTTAAATTAAACTATTCAAAAACACTTAAACATAGCACTTTAAAATAAATCATCAAAAATAAACAAATAGTTTATAATTGATTCCATTAAACATAAAACAGCAGGGTGTAGGATAGTAATGCACTCCAGGATGCAACGGAGTGCAAACTGCAATGCGTCTCATTTATTCGCGAAAACTCTCAACAAACACATCAACTTTGATCATTAGCCCGAACCCTTAATTTATCTTTCGGCCAGTCAACTCCACGTTCCAACAGCCCCAATCCGACCGATCCTATCTTTTAATGGGTTAGTTCAATCTGAATCTAATGAATGGATGAGTTTAACTCTCCGTTGGGAAAGTTTGGATCAGGGCTACAGTGAGAGGACAAAGGGAATGAAACAATTTAATTCTAAAAGTTGCATATCCAATAATGAGTTGCAATTAAAAAGATAAATAAAGCAATTTGATAGATAGTAATCTTAATTATTTAAAGTCAATTAAATGGCGATGTAATATTCTAACAACAGATCGGGTAACTACTTTTAATTAAGTCTTTTGTCGTGATCGATCAGTTGAAATAAAAATATTTTTAGAAATTTGCAATTCACAGAGCCATTCTTCCTTACTTCATTAAACCGTTACACAACAATGCAGCAATTTTTATGAATTACAATTGGAAAAAATTGAGTGCATATATAAAAATAAAACAAACAAAATCTTAAGGCAATATTTCGATTTCAGGACTGTTACTTCAATGCGAAGAATGCTGTGAAATAAGATTAGGACATGTATCTTATAAACTATATACTTTTATAAAACAATATAAAAATTAAAAAAACACATTATTATTTTATTTAATGCAAAATAATCAATGTCACATAACAATACTAAGTGGGTACTCATATGTTAATAAGCTCACTAGTGGGAAGTGGATTGGCTCTAGAACGTACTGGACCCAAGACCCTCCTTGGGTTGGGTGGAACTAAACTGAACTTCTATTTCTAGAATAATATTAAAAAAATATGTCCCAAGGGGAGTATAAATGCTTATTTTACTCGGTCTACTACTATCTCGAGCTCACTCCCACCTAATATCCGCCATGCTTCTTCCCTATGTAAGAAGATAATATAAAATGCTCTCTAAGCAGGTATAATCATAGGCTTATTTCGCATAGCCTCATTCATTGTAGTTTAATTAATTTCATTGTTTACTAGCGACCCACCCCAGCTTTGGACAGGAAATAAGACTAACATTCTCAAAAGCCCAAATTAAAGACTAACAGGTGGATCGAAAGGTCGGGAATCGTTATAAGTTTAGAATGTTTTAGGCCTTATTTTTAAACATTTGTAATCGAAGCCGAATAAAATTAAAGTATTTTACTATTTTTGGAGATGTAAGTCGTTTTTTCTTTGTACAATTAGAAACGGAGTTGGAGGTTCAATAATAATTATATATGTATGTGTATATATATATATATATATATATATATATATATATATATATATATATATATATATATATATATATATATATATATATATATATATATATATATATATATATAATATATCTTGGTAACAAAGTTAGATGTGGAACCCTACTCGGTTTTAGGAGTCCCAGGAGTTCATTGTAACTTAATCCCTGTTTTAGCACCCGGACTATACTCGCACTCGAGAGCGGGTATACAGCCGGCGGGATGAGCCCGGGGACAGAAGTAATCAGTATAAAATTAAGCTAAGGTAATTGGCCCACACCTGCTTTTATCGCTCCTTCGGGAGTGCGATTAAATTGCCCGCGCAAACCCGACCAATCTCCCGCCTCCTCGTCGTATAATCCCGCGCTACCTTAAGGCGCCACGCAGCGGCATTAACAAGAATTATGTTGAGCTGCCTTTCCATTGTCCTCGAGTGTGTCGGGTTGGAGATTTACTAAAAGGAGGAGCTCCTATTTTCGACTTCAAGTGACCGCCAAATTCACTGTTTTCTATCATAACTTGAGAATACTTGAAACAATTTAAATGAAAAACGAATAATAATTGTATTTATTTTTTTAATATTCTTAAATTTGAAATTATGGCATTAATTAATAAATCTATCAATAAATACTCTCTTAAACTGCCACGGCCAATAATTTGAATAAATTCATCAAAGGTTGAACTATGTCGTTAAATTCATTGCCAACATTTCGCTAGACATATTGCTAGCTTCCTCATTGCTAAATCAGAGACTGTACTTCTATAATACCCTTCGATATTTTTACCTGTTCTGGTTCAGAGGTGAAGCCTGTTCATTCAGTATTCTGCTTGTTTGGCCATTCGTTAGGAGCCATCTGATTGGTCTATCTTCAGATTATTTGGTTTCTCCTTAAAAACTGCTAAAGCAATCATTCTTCCGACTTTTCAATATGGTTGTGACTCGTTTCCTTTAAACTTCAAGGATCAACAACGCCTTAAGGTATTCTAAAATACGATATTAGGAAGAATATATATTTATAGGAGCATTTAACCAATTGATATAATCCATATAGTCCATCCACAATAATACATATATCCATAATAATATTGATATAGTCCATCTGGAATACAGAGATGGGCTTAGTAACGAAAAGATTCCTGAAAAGCGTGGATCCGACTGGTAAACGTCAGTGGGATAAATCGAAGCGTAGTTGGGATGATTTCATTAATCTATGGGTTTAGTTTGGGTAGGAAGTTCCAAGCAGCGATTGGTAGTATCGACATCGAACCTTCAGGTTAGCTAAGCGTTTATCATTATTATAATAAAACTCAGTTAGCCAATATTGCCTTGGAATATTCAATAAGAAATATGCAAAGAATTACCTTTGCAGGGAACATTCAATAAGCCCAGACATATTTAAGGGAATGGTCAGTCTATGAAAGTTTAAAAAACTTTTGGCCTATTCCTACAGTACTGTCTGATGTACATATTCCAGGATATAGTTAACAAGCCCCAATAATTCTCAGGTTTCAACCGTTTCCTCCGGGACCAATCCGTTATGGGAAATGATTAAGGGTAAGACTTAGGACTTTATAAGGTGGAAGAGTTGGTTCAGTTCTTTTTTTATTAACATAGCGTATTAATATTATTGTTCATCCTTCTGTGTTTCTTAGAAATAAAAAAGAAATAATTAATTTAACTGGATCAAATTGAACATTCATAGAACTGAGTCGAAAACCACAGTGCCGTGTCCAAGATCACGGGTTCGTAACATGGCAGCTGATCTAAGGTTTTTTTGAAAAGGAATAAAAAAAATCCTTGTTTCATCATTAGTTCATGAACTAGTAGGGGACGTAATATGTTAGTCCTGAGCATGTGTGGAATCAGGTTCTTGTTAAAGATCCCCTTGATAGGAACAATTTAGGTAGCTATTAGACCAAGCCAGTATAAAGAGACGCTAAATAAATAAACTTGCAACAATGTACTCATTACGAAATGAGGTGCGTTTGACAGGGAGTATGAACACAGTTATTGGGGGGGGGGTTTATGAGATATTTTGGCGGGAAATGAAACATGTGACCCGAGAGCGGGGTCCATTAGGGACCAGCTGACCCCAGAGGTCACCATAACAGACCGCGACCACTGACCCCCAATTCACTACCTTGTCTCTAATCAGCTGTTATTTCTCCAAAGCTCTTTCTTGGTCGGAATTTCGTCCAGACATGTTACAGAATACAATAAACTTACAATTATATTTATTCATTAAAGGCAATAACTGTTCTTAAAGTATTCACTATAAAGAGTGAATTAAATCATTTCACGATTTCTTTCCTTCATTCCAGGAACGTAATTTAAGCTTTCTCGACAATATTAAAAAAAAAAAGTAAACTCGAATTTTAAATGTTAATAAATTATAAGTGAGAGGGTTCAGGAACAAAAATTCCAATTTCCTTTTTTCATTTACTGTTTCGCTATTTTTTCTTTTAGTGTTATTTCTAAATTTGATTGCATGATCACTTCTCCATTTTTTTATTTCAGTTTTCAACTTCTTTAATTTTTTTTAAATTAAACATTTTCTAGATTAGAGAGTACAGAGGTAAAAGTGAAACAGTTGAGCTTTGCAAATTCTTTTGAAACTATTTTACTTCTTCGCTACCAATCCGAACTAACTAAATCCATCCAAATAATGGCCTACGCGGATATATATAGAGTTGGCGATCAATTTAGACTCAGGCAGAATCCAGGGTATATCGGATGTATCAGGAGCTAGACGTGGATCAGTTTATAAGAATAGCTAGGCTCAGATGGGCTGGACATGTGGCCAGAATGGTGGACAACGATACTCATAAGAGACTGCTATTTGGGTATGTTGACGGAAAGACGAGGTCGAGAAGGATGCAGGTAGCATTGTTGGATCTAGAGCTTGGAGGACCTTGAGACAGGACAGAGAAGCGATGCCTTCATGCGGCCAAGACCCGTACTGGGTTGTAGAGACAGGATTGATTGATTGTATATATATAAAGCCTGTACCACTACGACTCCTGAACGAGTCTGGGGGTTCAGTATATGGTTGAGACTGTACTGCTTCATGGACAACGGTTCTGCAAGGAGGTGACTTGTCCTAGGTCACGCTCAAGCGCCAGTTTTTTCCCCCTTATATATATATATATATATATATATATATATATATATATATATATATTTGTAAAAATGGGCAACAGTAACCCGCAGTGAAATAATACCCAACTCCTACTATCACATCAGATAATTGTATTTCATACATTATATTAATACATTATATCAATTCAGTGAAGCGAAGATGAGTCCTTGTTCCTTAAGCGAAAACTGATTTGAGATTAATTTTACGTAATGAAGGTGAGAAAAATAACAAATCTCAGATATTGCTTCGCTGGTAAAATAATTAGTTATATCGCACTAATATATTATTTATAAATTCAATCAACAATAGTTGTTATTTCGGTGGTGAATTATGACCATAAAAGAAATTAAACCAGAAGGCACTATCAGTGTCCTTATGCTATTCCAACCTCACTAATAGTTTTCCCCAAATTTTCAAAAATGTACTTTTTTTTACCTAAGTAACTTGTGAGATATATACAGTTATTTTTAGCACGAATATCAATGTATAAATATTTATATATCTTAGATTAACAATATGTTAAATGATTTCTCTCGCATTTTTAGTATTTCGAATTCTTTTATACTTTAATTTTAATGATAGTTAAATGCTTAATGAATTTTAACAAATGTAAGTAATTAATACAAACATACATATACTGATTATATAATCAATAATTTATTTTACATTTTTATGTAGTTTACATCCTTGAATATATTTATTATTTCTGAATTTGTATTCGTATTTATTATTAGTAGAATATATCTATTATATATATATATATATATATATATATATATATATATATATATATATATATATATATATATATATAGAGAGAGAGAGAGAGAGAGTGAGAGAGAGAGAGAGAGAGAGAGAGAGAGAGAGAGAGACTGACTAGGGTGAGGGTCAGCTAAATTGGCGGGCAGTGGACAGGATGAATGGCAAGAGTAAATCAGGACGGGACGTGAGAGCCCATGGTGTTATAGCTGGGTCCTCTTTGTTGTGACCCTTCAGGATTGCTATCTCTATAGGTTGCCATTGTGTATACAATAAGTCAACGGGTACCGTATAATAGTAAAGAAAACTGTACAAATATTGTCGGCCAAGCATAATCTAATTTGTGATAGAAACTACAGAAAGCACTAAATGTATGTTTATTCATATAACATCACATTATTTTAGCCCAGCCATAGCTAAAATAGGAGTTCTAAATTTATACTATTAGGTATAATTAGAGTAGGGATCTTTAATGAGTACTCCTATATTACGCCCCTTCGAAGGAAGGTTTAACCAAGGATTTTTTACTACGTTTAAAAATTGTTAAGTCCACCTGCCGGGCTGTGTACCAACGATCTTGAGTATAGTAGTTAGTTATGCAAGCCACTAGACCACAGAGCACTAAATGAATAACAACATAGCAAAATCAGCGCAGTATCGCATCCAGCAAATTTGAACTCAATGTTTTTTTCTCTGCTCGATTTGCAGGAATATGGAATTTTTGACCTGATTAAAGATTTCTGAATAAGTCTCTAGGCCATTGTAATTTTAATCTAAGTTAGGAAGTCCAGGTTATAGAGAATAGGCAAGAGAAAGAACTAGCGGATTTTGGTGATGTGTTGACGTCTTGAATTATTTGTAGTTGGATATTGAATCATATATAAAATTAAAATTAAATGAAAACATCTGCAGCGTCATTTCCATAATATTAAAATACAAATGCCCTGTTTTAAATATGAGCAAACTAATGATATTTTAATTAAGGATCACTCAGTTACAACGAGCTATATTTAAGTAGAGGAAAGTAAATGCGGTCGAAATTTAAAGGCTGTCCCTTGTGCCATGTTGAAACAGAAACTAGAAGAGCCTAAACAAACCCCCACAAGCTAAAACAAACCGCCACAAACTAAAACAAGCCCCACAAAGCTAATACTTTGTGGTTGTGCCAGGAAATATTTATAGGACCTTGATGATTACTCTAACTAGGTTAGCTTAGGAAATTAAGTGAAATCTAAAAGATACTAAAATCCTCTAGCCCATCAGTAAAGGAAAATATATATAATTTTTTAATCATTGCTTTAAATTACTTTCATTGGGATGTATACACGTACTGCTTGTGTATTAGTCGGTCTGTAGGGACTGTTATCCTCCATAGTTTGTAACCTGAATACTGAAAATTCTGATGCTGATAACACCTACGACCGCAAGGGGTAACTGTTGCATGCAGTTGCCTGGGGAGCGTGTATACATCGCAAAATTGCGATAACACGGAGGGTATGGGATCGGTGAAGAGAATGGATTTGTCCTAGGTAGGGAGCGACCCCGGTAGGCGCCAAGGTGACGCGGAGATCCGGGTTCGAATCCCGGCTAGGGGCAAATCTTTTTTCTTCAAAATAAAAATATTTGAAAATATATATATTCTATTTATAAATCACTAACTAGTAATATATACATAAATTGCTTGGTATACAGAATATGTATATATTCTTAAATTCCTTTACTGCAGTGTTTCTTCTTCCTAGTCTTTAGTCCTTAAAGTGCGGGCAAATCTCGGGCTATGCTGTCCACAGAATAACACTTAATGAATAGCCGTATTTAAAATATGATTTGTGAAATACTTCTAGAAGTTCGGAATAATTCTAAAAATGAAATCATATGAAAAATGTCATCAAATGGATTTTGACAAGGATGGAAACTAAGATGTTTTCGTCGAAAGTGTACGGTGAACATTTATAGAACAAGTGGAGCGTGGCTAGGGGGGGGGGTCTAGAATTAGCATTTTATTCTTACATTTTGTATATTTCAATTTCCATTAATGTGAATAAGAAGGTAGGTGTTATCATCATCATCATCATCATCATCATAATCTTTTATCCTGATCTACCGCCTGAGCAGTGTAAGGAGATCCTTTATAGAGCTTGACCCGGCTGTCTCTGTCCTGTACCAGCACATTTCTTCTATTCCAATCCATTCCTTTTTTCTTAAAAGCCTCCTTCATCCCGTCTTTCCACATCAGTCTTGGTCTTCCTCTCCCTCTCGTGTCCTCTACTCTCTTGCCTTGTATGCACATTTTGCTGTGCGGCTTGTTCCTTTCTTTATTCGTGATAGTGATAGTTTCGGAAAGTCAGGGAATCGGCCTGTCTCATCCTAGTTCAGTCGGGGGCTGCCCCTTAAGGAAAACTGAACATTCCGTTCAATATCTGCCCTTGAGCAGATTGTGCACTTAGGGAAGGTAGCTCTAAGGTGTGTACTGTTTGTGCCTTTGTCTGTATGTATGCGTACGTCTTTACCTGTGGTGTGACTTTGGGTGTACTCTTCTGGTGATTGTGCATGGTTTATTGAGCTCAGGAGACCGTAAAGACGCTGCTCCCCAGGCAACTGCATGCAACAGTTACCCCTTGCGGTCGTAGGTGTAATCAGCATCAGAATTATCAGTGTTCAGGTTACAAACAATGGAGGATAACAGTCCCCGGTGCGACCTGTGGCAAGGGGTTCGTAGCACGGCAGGTGGTCCTAGGATTTTTTAAAGGGAGTTAAAAATTCTTGGTTATGCCGTCCTTCGGCAGGACGTTCAACGGGGATCCCGAATCTTTACTCGTAAAATATCCCTATCCAAATTAAACTTAGATTGGCAAAATTTAGAGCTCTCACTGTAGCATCGTCCGATAGCAACATAAAATGACGTTAAATGAACAAATAAAAATACACAAGTACTAACTGTTGGTAATTAATGTATTCCTTTTTACACTTTGTCTTCTTATTTTCAGTTGAGGATATTGGATATACTGAATCCACTGTTATACTCTTAAGAAGATATAAATTAAATATCCAATATTTGAAAATGAAATAGAACTTCGGCCCATTTGAAATATATCTCCATAAATTAAATCCCGTTCAATTTGATAATAAAAATAAAAAGTGTAATTTCAAACCATTTGCTGCAGTGTCGTCATTAGTGATACGTTAGATATATTTAATTTGATTGTTAAAATTAGTATACATTTTTTGAGTTTCGCCAATTTTTTTTATTTTACTTCCTACATACAGATAAAGAGAATCCTGGTTAAGGTTGAACTATTGTTGGGAGCCGAATAGGCGGCAATAGAGAGAGCGTTGGCTCAATGGAAGGGTTAGGATTGGATGGTTATGCGAGCCAATGGGAGGCTTTACAGGCACAGCTGCACATTATACCTCCTCCTATTGGCCAATCCAATCATCCGGTTCTCATAGTAACTGCCTAGCTACTTCTTTGTACGGCCAACTACTCACATTGTGCTACTTCAGAAACTAGTACAAAACTTATTGATTTTTATTGGTGAACTGTGATCTATACATTGTCATAAATTTCAAAATAATATATTAGAATCTGTAAGTGGATGTTTCATACTAAACTTCTATATCATCGTCAGAGCTGATCTTAAACCACAGAAACAATATAATATTCAACTATAGTAATGTATATTCGGTAATAATCTCTCGATTACATTTAAATGATTTTTAATAAGGCAATATTTTAACGGCGTTGCCAAGCAACAGATCGAATAACTACCTTGTAACTACTAACTAACTAAGAACTACTTTAGTTCTTAGATCAGTTAAATTACATATATACTTTTATAATATTGAAAAATCACAAACCCACAGTTTCTGACTTATTTAAGCCGCTAACAAAAAATTAAGCACTATTTTAAAAATTCAAATGGAAAATTCCATCGATATAAAATGTGGAACAAGCTAGATCCTATTTCAATATTTATATTTTAATACAGAGAATGCAGTAAAACAACGGTGTATTTTTCTTATAAACCATTAACTTTGCTATCACTAAATTAAAGAAAGCAAAAGATCTGAAGAAAAAGACAAACCAATCAGAAGTCAGCCAGTCGAGGCAGACCCAATCAGAGGCCCCCTGATCGGAACCCAGCCAATCAGATCACTGGATGAATAGACTCCCGGCTCTTGGATCTTGAAAGCTATAAATACCGAAATATAGGAGAAAATGTTTAGTAGGCAATCATTCGACCTACGCTGCTCTATGGTGCACCACTGCTCTGACATATGTACAGTTCTACGCTTAAAAGACTACAGATTTTTCAGAACAGCGTCCTTCGGCGAATAGTCAGTGGCACCACTTTACAAAAGGCACGAAATAAAATCATATATGAGGAGCTGAGACTACCCTCAGTGCCCGAATACAAGAGACGAAGTCACAGCCAATTCTGGACTCTGCAGTCTGATTCCGTCCATACCCCACCCTTTCCTATCCTCAATCCCTTCCTCAATCCTTTCCTTTCCGAATACCAGCGGAGTGGTCCCTTCACACTTGTAAATAAAAATGAAGGCCAAAGGGCCAAATAATCAAGCTCCCGCAAACAGCGGTAAGAGCACAGAAACCTTAAAATACCGTAGGTTAGACTTTTATATATGTGTTTAGTTAATAAGTTTAATCTAATGAAGAGGAGGGAGAAAAAAACAAAAAACCAAAACATTTTCAGTCTAAGATTTAACTCTGAGGAAGCAAGCAGTATGACCAGCGAAAAGGCGGTAAAGACTTGACGACACGGTCGAAACGAGAAGAAATACGTGGTGAATGGATTAAACTTAATTTTAGTTAGTATTCATATTTAGCACTTATGTAAACTTCTTATTAAGTATAATTTTGTCCAGATGAATATTCCGATTATTTTTTAGCTCATTTTGTTTGAACACATTTGCTATTCTAAAGGGAACCAGGCTCGCACTAAAATTATTTTTTCCTGCAACCATTGAGTAATGCTATCCATTACTCAACTAAAACTGGTGTGGAAAGTCCACTTTTCCCCACTAGTGAGGGAAAACCACTTTCCCTCACTAGTGAGGTCAAGTAACAGCCACCTAGATCGAATTTGACAATCAGCACTTTTTTATTTTAAATGTTAAATGGCGGTATTAAAATATTATTCATTTTTTATTCCTAAAATGTTTTAAAAAATTTAGAACTATTTTATATTTAATTCAAGATAGACTTTATTTATTTTGAAGCGATTTTATAGAAATATTTAATATAACCTTAAATGTATTAGAACCTTCACACATTAGAAATTTGGAGATCTAGCATTAGCATTGCCCACTAGGGCCAGTGTGGTTTTAACAAATCTAAAGTTTCACCTTTAATTTCTTAATTTTTAAATGGTTGCAGGAAAAATGTAATATTTAACACGTGAGAAAAGTGTTTATAACACCCTCGTTTAATTACCACACGATCCTTCGTGGTAAAATTCACTCGGGTGTAATAAAGTGGCACTTTCCTCACTTGTCAAATAAATAACTATTCTATTCTATTATTAATTGGACTTCGATCACTGGTACAACTGAAGCTTCTTATATTTATCATAAGTATAATAAATTATAACTTTGCTGATTAATAATTTATCTACAAGTGTAAAAGAGGCTTTCATAACTTAGATAAAGCTAATAAAATTCGGAATGTGGGGCGGTTACCGAACTTTAAATATGGATTCCATTCGATCTCAGGACTTCTTATTCTTCTTGTTTCAGTTCTGACTTTTCTGATCAGATATAATCTACATGAACAAGAACTTTTCCTAAACTTGGTTTGCTCAAGAATTTCTCTTATCTCTTCCCCGACACTTTTAGGATGCAAATCTTCAAAACCGAGAGACAGTCGTTCTGAAGAAAGTTTACTGTTTCAACTCGCAGCGCACTCTGTAATGTAGTTGAGAAATCTCGGTTACACTACGTATGATTCGGTAAGTGTTTTACACTTGTCTTCAGATGTGAGATATACACTTGAGTTAATTTTAAACAGTTATTTATGTAATGTTTCATACAAACAAGAAAAAACTTCCGTTAATAAATTAGTTCTAACATCGTAATTATTTTTTTTCTTTGAGGTAATTTACAAAATAAGATGCTCAATCACGTTATACCCATATTAACAATTAGTAGTTCAGCATTATATTGGCTACAGGTATTTCCGGTAATTATCCCGAGGCTGTAGCTTCGAGATGAGTCCCAACAATTTTTTTCATATTTAATATTTTCCAAAAATACAACTTATCAGGAGCTTTAATATGGAAAATGGAATTTATTGGAACTGTGTATACTTCGGTAATTATTACAACTAGAAATGAACGTATCAACAAACATATATCATCTATATATAATTTATTTCATTTTATTTTTTTATTAATTGTTATAAGTTTTAAATATTTTTATTTTTTGTTTATAAAATAAAAATGTGTTTCAACCAGCCTCTATTATGTGAGTACCTGACATTCAGTATGATCTAAATCTAATATGAAAATCTGCGATTCAGTATGGTCACAGCGCTAAATAAACACTAGAGTCTCTGCCATTCCAAAACTAAATCCCTTGGTGGGTCAAAATTTTATTTAAAAAATGACTAGGCACATCTCTTGTAACGTTTATCTAGAAATGAGTTATTAACATAATAAACGCATATGAGGAAGAAAATTCCGGGCAGAGGTCAAGAAGATTCTCTTATATAGGGAGAACTTTTTATTGATAAGCCAACGTTTCGACCCACATTCCAGGTCTTTTTCAGGGCTAAATATACAAAATACCAAATAAATTAAAATAATACATGGCACGGAATAACATCATATGTAGTATAATATAATAATGTTTTATGTAGTAAGTAATAGAAATAAAAGCCAAAGAGGATTGAGTTATTTAATAAGAAAGATGTACTCTATATTAACAAAGAGGTACCGTTTAAAACTAAGACAGTAAGAAATGAAAAATTAAGAATTAGGACAAAATTATATTAAAAATAAAGAAAAGAAGAAAAAATATGAAATAATAGTTAACAGAAAAATTATAGGTAATTATAGAACAGAATTATAGTAGATATAATAATAAAATAAAATTGATACAAATAAACAATAAAAATAATTAAAGTAATCTGTATAAATAAATTATGGTAAATTAATAAATGCATATGATTGTTTTTAAGAGTTGTGTGAAACTTTTAGCTCTAAAAAGAAAACTACAACTCTTGGCGGGTATTTTGTTCAGCTCATGGTAGAGACGATACTGTTTCTTGGACAATGGCTCTGCTAGGAGGTGATTTGTCCTAGATCTCCTCAACCGTAAGATTCCCCCCTTATTTTGGATACCCACTTTACTGAGGATGGGTGAGCCCAGTTGGTTGCTAGATCCCATGGGATAAATAAAAGCTGCTAACAGAATAAATAAAGTCCTGTCAGCTTCCGGGATTTGAACCCATCGCTGAGCCACTACGCTCCTTGAGGTGGGATGGATTTTTAAAAAATATATAAAATAAGACAGGTTATAATAATATATTTCATAAATTCAGTACCCCTTCATATATTTATTATTACTATTTTTATAATCATAACCGCATTCCCACACCGGAGAGACCTCGTTAAATGATATGAAACGAAAACAAAACAGATACGAAATTAGTAATAATTAAACATACCGACAGTTGAATAGAAGTAACGCTACCCTTGGCTATTGTGTTCCTAAATATAATTTAGCGGGAACTGTCAAGAAACTGGGATACATTGGAGATTTGATGAAAGAGGGTGTGGTGTCCAATATCAAGGAGGGGACTCAACCAATGGTTTACACAACGAGTCTCTGGCTAGGTGTATTTATTCTCTTAAACAAGTCATTGTTAAAGCTCTATTTTATTTCTATTTACGTTTTTGCTAACGTTTTTTGCTTTTAAAAAATCAAAAAGCATCAACATTTTTTTGTTTCGTTTCGTATAATGAAAGATAACAAAATTAAATAGGCAGTAATATTGAAGTAACTATAGTGAAAACTTCTATAGCCGCGCTTAGCGACTTTTGGTGGGGCTTATACTTGTAGGTTCCGGTCAGCAATATGCTTGAGAATGGCGACACCTAGCGGCCTCTGCATGATCTTTACAGTATTTTTTAATCAACTTTAATTTAAAGGTTAAAATTCCATTATTATAAGAACCATTATATTTGTCTAAAAAGACGTTTAATTGTAGTGCAATTCATTCTTATGGTAACTTAAAACATCAATGATTGGTTGAAATTTTCGTTTCCCCTAAAAGGTTTTTATTTTTAATAGTTAAATGTTTTGTTTTAAGAAATGATTGAAAGTACAAATAGTCTTACTTAGCGATGATAACAATGCTAAAATGAAAAAAAAATCGATGTCAATACAAATACAAGGTGTAAATAATAAAACTATATACTAATTATTATTTCAATGATATTATGGATATTTTTTATTGAATTTTTGCCGCTTATCATATGTTTTGATTAATAATTAAACTTTCATTCACTTACCTGTACCACTACAACCCGTGAATGGGTCTGGGGTTCAATACATGGTAGAGACTGTACTGTTTCATCGACAACGATTCTGCAAGGAGGTGACTAGGTCACGCTCAACCGCCAGATCCCCCCCCCTATTTTGGGTACCCTATTTTTATAATATTTTATAGAGGCTGGGTGGGCCCCATGAGAGTCCTAGATCTTATATGATCCATCTCCCGCTGCTAACAGGCTAAATAAAAGTCATGGCCTGCAGGGGGATTTGAACTAGGGTTTCCGGCAACTCAGTGCTCTACTGCTGAGCCACTCCGCTCCCTAATCATTTAACTACTTTGATTAAAACTATATGATTATAGATCGGAGTGTCAGTATAGGTGAAGACAAGAATCAATTTACTAATATGAAGTTTAATAATTCAGACAAATATTGCTTTTGAATTTGAAAAAGTTATTGCAAACTCTTGAGTTTTGATTCTGTCGGCAGTCCTGATCACAGCCGATTAAATTTAAAAAAATTGAAATAGAATTATTATCTTAAAATGATATAGGGAAGAAAATGGTACGGGTAAAGGTCAGATACATTTTCTTTCCCATATACAACTAATATTAATTAATAAAAAATTAAAATGAAGCACTAAATCGACTTTCAATAAATAAATTATTTTAAATTAAATTCTCTATCAAAAATCAGAATTTCTCAAAATCCTTTACTCTTACGAAGTTTTTACAAGGGCTGATATTTTATACAAAGAGCTGATATTTCGAGAGGAATAATTGGAAGGGAACGAGGGTGGAAAAAACTACGAGACTATTTATGAGTAAATTTAGCGGGAGGGGGCGCCCGTTCTTATAAAAAAAAAAAAATTTAGTTCCGGCGCGGTCTTATAAAGGATAGCAACATCCTGGCAACTTCTAAACCATATCTTCTGCTTTACCTCCAGCATATTATCAGCGTAATTCCTACTTGGCTTAATCGTGTGTGGAACATGGATTAACAGTTTTTATTACTACTAAAAACCTGTCTTTAAAATACCTTTTTAATTCCTTGAAATATGGAAACTTATTAACTTACGTTCACCAATTATTAAAATACAGCTGTTATTTAAATAAATAAAAAAATCATAAACCCAAAAACATACAGCTAATCTGTCTTCCCTTACCCAAACAATGACCTCATGGAAAGTTAAGATCCTTAATCTGATTTATTTATAACATATGGAATGCTATCCTGAGTTTATTACAACTGAGGTAAGTAATACAATTATTAGTTAAAATATTGAGTCCTTTAATAAATAAAAATCATATTACATCGGATATAATCGGTAAGTTTGCTATCATTAGATAATGGTTAGAATACATGTTTACTGCATTTATTACTTTTACTACATTTTCCAGAGTACAGATCCCGAGAGACCCAAGATGAGAGCATTCTCTGCCTATTCAGTAACCCTTCACAGATTTATTTTACTATCCACAGCACTGTAAAGAGTGTCACATAGAAAAATAAAATAATTATTAGAATGCAATCGGAAAAAAAATAACTATGCCTCGAGATTCTGAAATTTTGGAAATAACATCTTCAGGACCTGCACCAAAATTAAATTCAGATCCAAGAAAACAAAATCCATCACATCTCACATCTTTAGCCAAACATAATCTTAAATCAGATACAGCGTCTCACACCAATACGTTCAATTAGGCATTGTTTTAATTATATACAATACTATTATTTAAAAAAAATATATTGTTTAATTGATTTATAAAAAACACTGGTTTTTACATTATAAAAAAATAGCAGTGAAAAACAAAAGGTTGTATTCCTACAACCGATGAAGGTTTTAGGTTTTAGTAAATGATAGGTACTGTATTATTTCTAAGCTAACGGTTGTGAAGGAGATTTGGTCAAAATCACATACAGCCGCCAGAATTTTGTTCCAATTAACTACAACCACTAAAAAGCCCTATAATGTAGAGCGGGGAGCTTCAGCAGAGCAATATA
Organism: Troilus luridus; assembly: GCA_964056705.1. Lineage (NCBI taxonomy): Eukaryota > Metazoa > Arthropoda > Insecta > Hemiptera > Pentatomidae > Troilus > Troilus luridus. Next base: position 111,274,313 of record OZ057414.1, on the reverse strand, counting down.
TCGCTCTGAACTGAGCAACCTCCATCCATGTATTTTATAGAAAACATAATAACAACTCTCAAAGATGATGAACCGTAAAACTATGTAAATAAATCCTAGACCAGGAAACTAGAGATATATTTATAAAATATGTATAAGGAACTGAATAGATGAGGAAGACCCTAACTTATAATTCAAACTCAACATAAATCAGAATGTTCCATCGCCTCTCTCCGCTTATGCATAATAGTGTTGCTATCTTCTTCTACAAGATGCTAAAAACTCGTATGTTGCTAAAAACTTATGTAAGGAATAATTTGTTTTATTTAAATTTTCACTACAGCAATATTCAATATAATATCAGATATGAGGATTCATTCATCTTAATGCAAAGAACAAGGGATTATGTTTAGTCGCATCCTCGTAATTAATTCATTCGAAACTGTATACAATAACAGTAATGTGGAATTATCAGTTATTCTGAGTCAACTATCGTCGAAATAAGATTTTTCTTGAACTAATTTAAAATCTGTAAAGTACAGAAAAACAAAATTTGGCATTGGTTTTACTGTTGATTTTTTCATTAGTCAACTTTTTACTACTATTTAAAAATTTTCTTTGCATTATATTATGTTATTTATTATTGAAAGCAAAATAACGATTTTATATTATCTAACTATTTTAAAAATAAATGTTTAAAAAAAATAATAATAAAATAAAAATTTTCCGAGGAGCGAGCTGCACACCCGGTGTGCAATGATCTTATTTATGTGAATTCACTTACAAATTGGGTGATTTTTATAGTAAACAATAGTTAGGCAAAAATCTCGAATGTGTTAATGCGCTTATGAACATCTGCATCTATTCTATTACTATTCAGTTCTTTCAAATTGATATCTGCAGTCCTGGTGAATATGCGGTTAAATCGAATTTTATCTCCAGTATTATTGGGGTGGAATGAAATGGTGTTATTCTTATAGTCTTCAATTTCTCTAACTTATTCAACGGGGCGGCAGATATATTAACAAACTTACTTTAGTAAGTAAATACATTTTAAATTTCAATATTTAAAATAATTTTTTTATTAATCGCATCTTCATATCAGTAGGTAATCGACTATGTTATTTATATTTCATTTTTCTAATGCATTATTATACAATTAATTTTATATAATAAATAAGTTGTAAGAAATACATTTTAAATTACGTTTAATTATGTATTTCCATTTTTTGTTTAATTATATTTTATAATAATAGAAATTATCTTATAATAATAATAGAGCTTATCTTCAATACGTTTTATCCTTGATATTTTATAATTCATTATGTATGCTATACAAATTTAGGTAGAATGTAAGTCTTCAATTGGTTTTTAAAATCCCTGAAAGGTCTCGGAGCTCCTACAGCCTTTGAGTTTTTTATTATTTTTTTTTTCTTGGTTCCTTACTTACATTATTATTTTTTAGTTTTTTTGTGACATATATAATATACCTGGTTGCTTGCTTTATCATTGTATATTTATTTTCCAGAAAATATCAAATTTCAGTTTCCGAATTTTTAAAATTTTCATTTTACAATTGCTGTTTCAAAGAATGACTAGTGATATGTTTACCTAATTATGGGCACAAAAAATATTAACGATTCAGCTGCCTCTTTGTATTTCTTGAACGAGTAATCTTCGAGCGAATATCCTACATGAAGGAATGGACAATGGCATAAAAAATGTTGGTGGAGTGAGTAATGGATGTTTTCACGGCTCTGGGATTGACAGTTTTCCCTCTTAGCACCTTTTAGGTTATTACCGAAAACCATCTGAGCCTTGAGAAAGACTAATAGCTTATCTAATAACAACTATTTTCAATGTCATTTTTTCGGCTAGGTGATATCACTTGGTTTTTTTATCATCCGTTTTTTTTTTCCACTTTGTTAAATTATGCAATTTTCTACTGGGAAATTCGCTTATTCTTAAAAAAATATAGGCCCCTTTGAGCCTTCTTTGTTATTGTACTCATTCCTAGGAAATTTATTGTAAAATTTTATAATAATGTAATTTTATTCCCATACTTGTGACTACTGAGCCCTGAGAATATATGCAACGTGGGTTGAAACGTCGGTTCTATATTGCACGTTGTTTTGTTTTTGGTTTTTTTCGTTTACACGGGCCATTTTAACTGCCACTTTAATTGTAATTACGAGATTTTTCTATTTTGAAGTTCTTTTTGTTATCTTAAATAAAAATGAACAAGAAAGAAGTTTATATAAACATGTACGGATATATCTTAAGGAAATTTTTTACGCAGATTAAAAAAATAAATGAATATTGATAATGTTTTTGATGCGAAATACTAAACAGATGTTTAGTATAAATGCATTAATATGCATCCACGAGGTATTAAAATTATAGAGCTAGTATACTTAGTATTTTTTAATTGAATTAATATCGTTTAGGTTATTAATTGGACTAACAATGCTGCCATTTATTTTGTTAGTATTATAAATGATTTATGTATTATAAAGTTTATATTCTGACGGCTTCAAACGATTTTACCTTTCCTAACTTCAAGGAATCTTATTAATCTTGTTACAGTTCAAACATTCATTACGTATTTATTCATCTATAGCGTTTAGAGTTTAGAGTTTTATGGTTGAATTTTAAGTGTTTTATATAAATATATATAAATTAGTTTTTTTCTTCGGTTATTGAGATTCTATAAATACTTGTTTAACAATCTTTTAATAGGGTAAAAATATTTAATAAATAAAAACATAAAAAATAACTGTCGGCCTCGATAAATAATATAATATTTAAACTTTTATTGTTTCTTTCGAGTGAAAGATTAATGTGATCTTGTCTGAAAGGTTTTTTTATTGCATTTGATGATACCATTTATTTTGTAAAAATATTAATTCAATAAAAAAAAACATTCTGACACATTTCATTGTCAGGAAAAGCTATCAAATCAATTTAACGAAGAATCAACAATTCTACGATTTTGGCACTTTAAAAAAAAATTAACAACCGCTCACTTTATTCTACCAGTGGCTAGCATAATTTAAATTAACCATTTACTAACTGACAGAAATGAACAATTAATTCGCAATTAGTTATGAAATAATGACGAAAAGATGGGCTGATCTAACCACTAGGGTAGATTATAAACGCTATATTTAAGAGAATAGGAAAATTATGGGGTTGGAAATGTTTAATCCTTTCAGGAAGATTGTAGCTCCTGTAGCTATCCCGAAGGAATGGATATTACAACGGCTTCCCTTGGCGTGATGAACCCAGTCCCAGTAATTAGGAACAGGCCTACCACCGCGCCCTTCTTCCTTCTCTATTAGGGGATATTACTTGCCAAAGGGGAAAAAATTACAAATTACTTATAACTTCCGTATAGGTAAGGCAATTTAATTAAAATAAAAAACTAAAGACACTCCTTTAATTACTCGAAGCCTCCATGATTTGTCATATGTAACGTTAAAACTTAAACGGCCCCATTTAAGAGTACATAAAAATAAAGAAATAAGAAAAACGTAACTTTCTTCTTAAACTACAAATAATTTATTTAGAGAGTTATAATAATAATAAAAGCAATATTAGAAAAAACATACATTAAACTATACTGGGATCAAGCTATGATGACTGACCAAAAATATACCCACAAGAGGCCAGACTTATGGTCATAGATAAAAAATAAAGAAAACCATCATCCTTAATCCTCTGGGTTATAACCATATCCTTTGGGTTCCTGCTGATGATAATGTTTCTAAAACTTTAGCCGAACAATTTTGAAAATACCAAGAACTGTGCGAGGAATTAAGGATTGTTTCAGCCTGTAAAAGTACCTGTTGACGTAAAAGTACACCCGAATTTAATATCCAGCAATGGTTTGACTCCTGAGGAAGCAATTGAATCTATACAGGTAATTAAAATAAGCTGGGGACTCCGTTACTTGAAATAAGAAGTCCAGAAAGCGGATATACTGGGAACTGCCAGCAACATCAGAAATTTTTTGAATATATCGAATTAATCATTAAATTATTAATTAATTATATTATTAATTATTAAATCGGCACTACTTATTAACTTTTTAGGAATTCCTTCGTTACTGAACCCAGCCACTTTATCAAAAAGTTACACTAAATTCAATTCAAATCATTCTATACAGCTATAGAAAAAATAAAATAAATTAAAAAGCATTACAACCCATGAGTCTTGGGTTCAGTACACGGTAAAGACCGAACTTTTTCTAGGACAACGGTCGTGCTGGCAAGAGAATTGTCCATGAACACGCTCAAGCTGGATTTTTCCCCAATTAGGGTACCAACTTTATGAAGGTTGAGTGAGCCCCAAGAGGGTCTTCAGACCATATCGCAGCAATTAGGAAATTAAATTTCCCGCAGCTGGATTTGAACCCGAGACCCTTAGCAACTTAGCGCTCTACCACTGAGCTTCCCCGCTCAAGCGGGGATACAGCATGAAACATTATTAAATCACTAAAAATGATCTGGTGGGTTTGGGTTTGAGCAGTGGTCCTTGGACGGAAGTTTGTGAGAAGTGGTGATATCGCATCGATCCTTCGGGATCTCTAAGCATAATTATTATTATAAATTATTACATAATATATATATGATATAAAGGTTCCAATTACTACAGAAAACCCCATACCACTACAACCCCTGGGCTCAGTACACGGTCGGTTGTGTAAGGTGACTTGGCTTCCCCTGGCATGATAAACCCAGTCCTAGTAATTAGGAACAGTCTACAAGGCAACTTCTTACTTCTCTCTTACAGGTATTTGTTAAAGACAAAAGATTAAAAAATTACAAAAACCTTATATATATATATATCGGTTTCTACTTATCTTGACTGTTATAGAAATATGATGTTTAGGTTCTTGTGTTTCAATCAGTTTCTTTAAACTTCTTAAGGCGACAATTCGAGACTAGGTTAGTTTCATATTCATGCCCTGACAGTAAAAAAATGAGCTTTTAGTAAAAACATTAAATAGCAGACTAAAATAAATATAGATGACAAGTTGTAATGGATAGGGTGTACTTACAACTTCCAAAGAATTGATCAGTTTATCATCAATCAGTTATTTCGCAATATATCATAGAATGTTTATATTGCAAAAGCTATGATCAACGAAAAAGTAATCAATATTTATGGAACAGCAGTTTTATTTTAATTTTTAATTTAATGTTTTTACTATAAGATCATTTTTTCACTGTCAGTGCATGAATATGAGACTAACCTAGTCTCGAAACGTCGCCTTAATAAGTTGAAAGAAACTGACTGAAACTCAAGAACCTAAACATCATATATATATATATATATATATATATATACATATATATATAAACAGTTCATAAGTATCTGATGTTGAAGGACTAATCAATGCCTGACAATGACCCGATGGAGATATCGAACCCAGACAGCTGTCAACAAAGCTAAACAATGTCGCTGGCATGAGATCAAATAATATCTACCTATTCATTTTTATATCTGGACATCTGTCGGTATATCATAATTTATTATCTTTTTTTTATTTGATAATGTCAACAACAGAAAATGGGTTCTGACCAGCAACCAGGAATGACGCGAATTAATTTCGGTCTGTAGGTATACTAAAAAAAAACACAATAAACCATTTGTCTTAAATAACTCCACTTCTCGGTTAAAAAAACCAAATATAGGAAAATTTAATGAAAAAATCGTATATTCATAAGTCTTTCGGTATTCTGTATTTTTTTTTATTCATTCACCGTCCTGTAACACCGTCCGGCTGCTATGGCTAAATTTTGCCTATCCAGTTATAATTAGGATACGGATTTTTGACGAGCACCTGACATCGTACAGACTCATCACCCACGTTTACGCGCCTAAGGAAGGACATCATAACAAAGGATTTTTTGCTGTCTTTAAAAATCTTAAGGTCACCTACGAACTCGCGATCATGTACATAGTAGGTTCTTACGTATGCTATCCATAAACACACTATATGCTATCCACTACAAAACAGGTGATCCGTAAGATTAATCTATCAATCTTCATTCGTTCAATGTGTTCTTTCCTCCTTTCGTCCGTGCGTTTCCATCTTAGGTATCAGTTCTTTAGCAACTTTATGTTTATCTCAATAAGTCCCAATCATTCATGTCGTGTCGTGTACTTTGACTTTCTGTAACTTGAGTTATTCAGTTTTCTGTATCCATTTGATCTTTGTTTACTGCATTAAAATCTCGAAGAACTACTGCGGTGTATTGTCTGGTTTTGGAAATAAAAGAGATTGATTTTTGTTGTAATGGTTCCCGGTAGTTACAATTAAAAAAAAGTTGGACAACCCGAACAGGTTAATGCGCCTGAAGTATACCCAAAATGTATCTATCACTCTCTCTCACTCCCTCTCTCTCCCTCTATTATATACGAGTGATTGATACATTTTGAGTTATGAGTGGAAATCTTAACATTATTAGGAGCATTCCATAACTCCCCCTCAAGTTTAATAACAATCGCTGGCACACGCTGCCATAGCCTGCTAATGCTGTTCCCCTGCTCTCGGGAAATCATCTTACTCCTTTTCTCCCCTCTCTCTCTTTCTCTCTCTCCTTCGTCCTGAAGAAAAATCGCCACTGACAAGAGGATTGCTAACAGAGTGTACTCAGGACCCTGGACACTCAATCTTACTTCAGCCTCTATCCCAGCCCTCTCCACTCCTACCGTTACTTTAAGTAATATACTTTAGGCACCACATTAAGGGGGTGGAGCACCAGGAAGAGGACAAAATAAATACTGGGCGGTTTTCCATTCTGCAGAAGAAAAGGCTAATAAGGACTATAAAATCGTAAGTATATTATATAGCATGGTATATATATATATATATATATATATATATATATATATATATATATATATATATATATTTAAAATTGAGTTACTTCTAAACTTTACATCTCTCAGACCTGATGACAAACATCAAGAACTCTCTAAAATGTTTGACAACTGATAATGCTTTTATTTTTTTTTAAATTTATTTATTGATATTTATAACTGTATTACAATAATACATCAAGTAAATAGGCTATGTGATACATAATGACATGAGTTAATGACAAGTAGAGAAAATACCCACTTGTAGTACTCAAATCATTAGTTCAACTAAGAAGGTCACGTGGCCATCTTCTTTTCAGACGCCTCGGAGGATTATCGGGAATCGAAGAGGAAGCTAGGTTTGAAACTTGAGGGTTTGAGTGGGAATGAAGTTTGTTATGAAAGGATAGATACCGGGTTCGGGCCAAATCAGCAACAAATGGGACATTAAGGTCGTTATGGATGAGTTTATTCTTAACAAAATAATGAGCGTTGATGATTTTACGAAGGATTTTGGATTGTAGGGATTGGATACGAGAGGAATTCGATGGCTTAGTGGAGCCCCAAAGCTCTACTCCGTAAGTCCAAATAGGTCGTATGATGGTCAAGTAGATGAGTCTTTTGTAGTTAATTGGGAGTTTAGAGCGTTTGTCTAGTAAGTGTTGAAGTAGCCTGAAACGTCGAGCGGTTTCTTGTCTTTTCAGTCTAGTATGAGGATTCCAGGTTGATCGTTTGTCGAAATGCAACCCTAAGTATCGGATCTGTTCTACAGGCACCAGTGGGATATTATTACAGGATACCGAAGGTCAGGAAGTCATTGGTTTACGACCTAAGGTAAAAGTGATTTGATGCGATTTTTGAGAATTTATTTTAATTCTCCAGTTTTGACACCATTCTTCAAGATCAGTGATATGGGATTAGAGGCTTTGGGATGCAATAACTGGATTGGTGTTGACTGATAATACACATGTATCATCAGCATACGTAGTACTGTTAATGCTAGAATAGAGAAAGTGAAGGAATTCAAACATCTTGGAGAAATAATTCAAACAATTGGTTCAGGAATATTTGCCATAAATGATAGTCTGCATAAGAAGGAATGAGCTTTTAGTGTTAACAAGAAATTTTATAAGTGTTTATCTAAAATAAGGCACAACACTACTTATTTTTAAAAATTCACGTGTTTTTAATTAAGCTTTCAGTATAATTTTTGACGTTGATGCTTTTAATTCAAGAACGAAATATCTGATTTTCCATCTGCAATATATATATATATATATATATATATATATATATATATATATATATATATATATATATATATATATAAATAAAGACAAATGTTTGAACTTGAAGTTTTATGGGAATAATGAGATAAGTTAAAATCAAAAAGATTTTAAGCTTTTAAAACTTCTCCAATGGTTAATAATATAATTTTAATACCATTATTACAATAGGAATACTTTGCATTACCAATACCTATATTTCTATTTTTTTAACTCACATGGAACATTCCCCAAGAGGGTCCTAGATCCCATATGACCCAACTTCGTTTTGAGTATAAAGGGCTCTAAAATCATGGATCATATAAATCAGTAATAAATGGCCCTTTTATGGCATTACGAAAAAAAGAGAATAGAAAATACAATACGATTACATAACTCGAAGTTAGACTTCGAGTAAATTGGAGTACCCCTGGATTAATGAATTTGTATATATTTCCATCCTGTACTCTATCAATGGAGTATTTACTTGGAAAAGTCTATTTGCGTATTGTATTTTTATTTTTAACTTTTTTTATCCTCAGTACAAAAGCATAAATGGAACGAGGAAATAGCACTTTATTGCTTTGAGTGGCTTATAGAACCCAATAGTCAACCAGCACATAATATTCACTGGGCAGTCTAAATCAGGACAGAGTTGTTACAAAGAAAATTCCCATAAAAATAAAACTTCAGTCTGTTTTTATTGTGTTCAATATTAACAGCAATATTTTTTTCCTTATTGAATGGTTTCATTGAATAAAAAAATTCAAAATAAATTCGAAATAGAAGAATAACTAACAGAAACTAACTTTTTTCAATTAGAGAATATTTTATGTATTAACTAATTAAATTTTTTAGAGCCAGGGTCTGAATAACTAGATTGAAGATTAATAGAAATAGAAGTTGAAATCTACTGGCATAGTGAATGGTAGAGAGTGCTACATCTGGACAACTGTTGTGCAGTGAGGTTGTTAGTCCGAGGTCACGCTCAACCGCTAAGTTTCCCCCCAGTTAATGGTACCCACTTTATTAACGCAATATTTTAATACATTTATTGTTATTTTCTGTATTCTATATTTTTATATTGTGGTTCGAAGGCTAAAGTAAACAACTAATTGTATTTTGGAATGTATTTTAATCAAACATTGAGCTATCCCGCTCCTATTACAGCAAAATTAAAAATAAACAATTACAAAGCTATGAAAATAAACTTGCATAAACTATACTTAAAACTTATGGTGGACAAGTAGTTAATTTTTTTTTTTTACTTTAGAGTTTCTTACTGTTTATATCTATTAATATATAAAGTATTTTCAATAATGTAGATGTATTATGATGAATGTTAGTATTAATCAAGAATAAATTTAAATAACAAACGTTTATCATTTCTTAATATACTTGTATATTCCTTATCGGTAGAGCGCCAGGCCAATCTAAAGATATTAAGTAGCTTAGACCCGCACGACAGTGATGCTCTGCGGTGATGTATGCAACTATAATCCGGCTAATTGAAGAATTATTTATTTTTACTATTTGATTTTTATTTATTATTGTTATCGTTCTATTTCACTACACCCATCAAACTACTATGCATATACTTGACTAATAGTTCTAAGATGAAATTGCAAAAAAATAATATATTTTTGAGAAAACATAGAAAACAAGCTTATAATGTGTAGGATAGATCGCACAAGCATATTTTAGAGTTAGTATATATATAAGAATTTACTTCCATGGTTTGTTAAAGCTAATTAAAAATTACAAATCGTGAACTTATGAAAGTTTAAAAGGTCGGAGGGGCCTCGGAGAGAGGGAAAAAATAATGGGATGAAAAAAAAGAGGAAAGGTTAAGAAAGTTTCCAAGATTTTTTTTTCCAAACTAAATTAACTCCCCTTCAGCTCCTCTGTTTCTACAAAACGGAGGATTTCAAAAGATAATTTTATTTTTATAATAAGATCTAACCATTAAATGTAGCTTTATTCCTAATAAATGAAGCTGTTTCACACCTAATTAGATTAGATTATTAATATTAAATATTTCTAATCAATTCTCTGATCCAGTTAAGGAGGGTAATGAACATTAATCGATTATTATCAACTAGCAAATAACTTATTAATTAGTTTAATAACTAAAATATTTATTAGTTTATACCCAGCATGTACTAAAATATTTATTAAAAATGGGATCAAAATGTATTTTACAATTAAAAAATAAAATAAAAATATAACAAAAAAGTATTGTATTGTGTGTTTGTGTAACTGGCTACAAATTATTCTTAGAAATTACCAATAGAAAATATTCTTCAAAATGCCTATTATATTAGTGTTTATTTTTCTTGGATATTAATAAAATAATATTTTTCTTTCAGTCTTTGAGATTCAGTATATTAGTCAAAGTAGTTTTTCCAATGTTTCGAGAATATATTTTTCTCATAATTATGCTTTAGGAGTGAAAAAAACAACAGGTGTATTTAATATTCTTCTATACTAATAATTTCTTTTAAATAGTGATCTTTCGATTAATTTTTTTTAATAATAAAAATATTTATTTAAGAAATCATACAATGCAATTGTCGCATATTGCATTTTCGGTCTTATTTTGAAAACCTTCCCTAAGGGATTCTCGTGGAAGCGTGTATGGAGAAACGTCCCATTGAAGGCCCTCCTGGCGTGGTTCATCTCACTGTAGTAGATCCCTGTTCCAGAGACGTTTTAGTCTCCGTGTCGGATTCTGTGACAATGCGTCTGTCGGTAATGATTGTACCAGTAAGTTTGGGTGTTCAGCAAGTGAGTCATAAAACTTGTAGTTTTTTTTCTCGATTAATACGAGATTAATCTTTCGTAGTGAATTGTTTTAGGTGAAAATTTTAATGAATAATACTATAAAGATATTTTTATTGAGTGGTTTCATCATCAATTGTTCAAGTACTTTTGATGTTTCAACGCAGTACCCTAATTATCGAAGTGCCGATTTTATATTGTCCTAGTTTTTGATGTAATATAATTCATCCTCAAAATTAATTAGGGGAGAAACCTAGTTGATGACCGTGATCTCAACAAATCACCTACCTCCACAGCTGTTGTCCAAGAAACAGTACAGTCTACGATACAGAAATAGAGCAGTCTGTCATTTATTAAATCAAAAGCCCTTTATGGGTTGTGGTAGTAAAGGTCTTTTTTTTAATCCCCCAAAAAAATATTTCAGTAAATATAGTTAATATAAAATATATAGTTAATATTAAAAAAAAATATAGTTAGTAAAAAATTAGATTTGGAACTGGAGAAAGACTGAGAAGAGTGATTTAAAATCTTTAAAAAAATTAACAAAAAAAAAAACAGACGAAAATCATTCGTGAACGAATTACGAAAAAACGTCCAAATACTTATTAATATTTCATACAAAAATAGTCATATCACTATCAATTCAAATATATAAGGAAATTTTTCTTTCATGTTAATAGTATGTAAATGATAATAACTCACCGAATTTTATTTTATAGTGTGTAATTAAAAAAAAATAATGTCTCACACCTATTTTGTTTATGTATCTATAATTATTTTACAATAATCATTATGGTAATAATAATCATGTAAGATATGTTTGTTTAACTATTTCCATTTTTTTTATCAGTTTTTACATTTAGCATTTATTGAGTAAAAAGAAAGCAAGAAGTTAATTCATCAGAAGGTAATTTTCCGCGGTACAACTATCTTGTTGGTAAAATATTGTTGCTGAACAAAGTGTGGAGAGCTGAAGGATGTTAGGAAGAGTTGAAATTAATCTTCGTAAGTCGTGCGAGGGTCGGAGGGGGGAGAATTGGGCTGCCCCCCGCCCCCCCCGGCCAGGCAGGATATGAGATCACGTGTCGGTGTTGGTGTGGGCTATAGCCACTTTGTGCCGGCACCTGCTCGCCAATTTGTGGCATCGTATCTCCTTGTAATTGTAACCAGCTTTGGAGAAAGAAAATTAATATTCTTTAGCATTATTTGCTTTTGTGATATATTTATGTTTATGCTGTAGTTTGTATAACATTAATAATAATTATAACAATAGCATATATACATTGGTACGAATTATTCTCGAATGTTTGTAATATTTGTTTTTCAGGTCCTTGATATCCAGTCAAAATAGAATATATAAATATTGAAGAATTATTAGCTGGCCTTATAAGGACATAATGGGGAAGATAAGATTATATATGCATATTCTTATATATGTGCGGAACAAGATTTGATGGTACGGGTGGAAGTCATAGAATCAATTCCTTAAATAGTGAAAAACTAAACACTATAAGCTTACGATTCGAGCCACATCGCAGGTCTTCTTCCTGACGAGTTATGTGGGCCCAAAATATGGTCCCAATCACCTTTGACCTTCACCTGAACCATTTTCTTCCCTTACATTACATAAAACTATCAGCATGGCATTAATATTCATAAATAATTAAAGATATTTATAATCTTTTATAGTTATTTTTTTCGCATGTTTTGAAATTTTATTATTTTGGGAATTATTTTATACGGTTAGTTGTAGCAAAAAATTGTTCGGATAAGGATAAATATTATTTTTTAATAACATGGCTAAGACAATTAAACATACAATTATATACTACTTTAATGAACTTAATAAAATAATATTGAATCTAACTTTGTATTTATCCAAAACATAAAAAATTATATATCTCTTAATAATAATTACTTCTGCTACTACTATCAGGGACCACTGACTCTGTTTGATAATTATAATAATAAATGTGATTTATTTTATTCGATTTAAGATATTTATCGACATGTGCTGGAAATTATCATCTTTTCTGAACATTATCTATCTCAATAGTATTTTTTTCCGAAGTTTTAAATTTCATTGTTTTATGTTTTAGTTATTATAAAAAATCCAATTTGAAGACTAAATTGGTTTACTAAATTTAATAAACAGTAATGTCTTGAAATAATTTTCTCATAAAAATTAAAAGATGATCCGATGTAGACTGTGATGAATGCACAAAAAAAAGTACCCTATATATAAGTGAACTATACCAGATATAAATCAATGTGAATTTTAATAAAATAAAAGAAAATTAAACCAACAGAAATAATTAATAGAAAGTAAAAACACAAATAATAAATGCTAAACTGTAGTATCTAAAACGTTAAGAACCTGCTGTTTTACAATAAAATGATTTATAATGTAGTGGTTGTTTCGCGGTCGGTCGGACAACCGTTATTCTCCTAGTAAGTATTAATTAACTAATATATGTTTTTTTGTGTTGTTTATTTTAAAACTCAATCAGAGCTCATGATCGATTTATATTAAATTTTCTTAACATAAAAAAAATAAATGAAGTTAGTTCAGTTTATATATAACTGAATGTAGACGCCGAATAAAAAAAATAGGACTTTATATCAAAATATGTTAACAAACATCTTTGTCCATATTACCATATTAAACAAGACTGAATATAAAGGTTGTGCAAATGGATGCTATATGGAATGATAGAAAACCCCCAGGAAATTGTTGGGTATTAAACATACCCTTCATAGTGTACACAGATTTTTTTTAAATTTCCTTGCCTACAGTCATGCGATTCTCTGGAGTCAGTAGCAAGTATTTATCCTATAGAATATTTCCTATGAGGTAATCCCCTAGTTGCTGGGATTAGCATTGAAGCGTGTATCTGCTCGAGCCCGGCCATCCCAGCGCTGCCCGCCCTGTTCTTATCAATCCCACTCTTTCGTCCTATAAATATCCACACAGTTCACTGATTTTCTCTCTCGGTATTTTTTCATATAGTCTATACATCAACCGTTATATATTTGTTTAAAGAGAGCATCCAGCGATGCAGCATCAAATGAAAAATTGTTGTAATGTTTATGTTTAAACAAATCATTTCATAAATTTTTAACACAAAATTTTGGCTATGAATAATTAATAGGTCAGAAATTGCCCATACAGAGAAATTTATCAGACTACTGTATTATAGTAATACAAGTATACAGAATGAATCATAGGTAATGCCAAGTAATGAAACTACCCACCTACTGGTAGTTCTGAAATAGCAAACTCAATTTAGGAGATGACGAGGCCATCTTATTTTCAATCCTCCGAGGAGTATTGGGAAATGAAGAAGATGCTAGGTTTGAAACTAGTGGGTTCGAGTGGGAATAAAGTTCGTCATGGAAGGATGGATATCGGGTTCGGCCCAAATCACCAAGAAATAATGACATTAAGGTCATTATGAATGACTTTATTTAAAATAGAGTAAGGGGCCTTTAAGATTTTAAGAAGAGTTTTGGATCGTAAGGATTAAATACGAGAGGAATTCGAGGGCTTAGTGAAGCCTCTACTACTCTAGACGAAATAAGTATTATATTTGTCATGTATATGACTATTTTATAATTAATTGGGAGCTTGGAGCGTTTCTAGTAAAGATTGAAGTAGCCTGAATAGGCGAGCTGTTTCTTGTCTCTTCAGCCTAGTATCAGGATTCCAATCCTTTCATTACAGACTTTATTCCCACTCAAACCCACTTGTTTCAAACCTACATTTCCCAGATATTCGGATCTTATTTGTGAGTCAGTGAGGTAAACGATTCTCTACTCGCCTGTATCGCATGTCATTTTGAATCATTCGTTCTATCTACTTGTTTCATTATGATATAGTTGTCAGTTCTAATAAGTAAATGTTTTAAATAAGAGAAAAAAAAATTGAAATGCTCTAAAGAATTTTCCAGATAATTCTTCGCGGGTTATAAACAGTAACGTATCACTCCACATGTTTTTTAGTTCATCGTTCGATGGTAAAAATAAAATACTAGCGATAAAATAAGTTAAAACATTTGATCATTCCCAGGCCTTGAGAGTTGTTTAAAAATTCTTTCATTCCGGAAAATTATTCCCCTTTATGGGCAGTTTTCCACTCCCCACCATATTTCGTAAATCATTAAAATGGAAAGAAGGGGATCGTAAATCTTTGCCCCCCCCCCGCGAAGTGAAGAAGCACAGCAGCACGGCCCCCTCCACCAAGTCCCGGTTCCAGCCTACTTACTATTTCATAAAGGAACACTCCCGTCTTTGTAATAAAGTCTTCTGACAAACGAGTTTAAGTTCTTTTTTTTTTGTCACCAAATTCGGCCATAAAGCAATGTAGCGGATAAATTGTCATATATTAAACCTACTGGAAGGCGACCATCTGAGACAATTCTCCAAGAAGGAAGGAGTGTTAAAAGATATACTGCTTCCGATCCTGTGTTATATTCCGATTATATTTATCGTCCTTACGTTTGAAATATATCTGCTCATATATTTTCGTCTCTTTGCAAGAGTTCACTTATTAAACCACCTCTAATATTTAATAACTGGTATATTAATTTTTATTTATTGTTTAAAAAATAAAAGCTTTACAACTACAACTCAATATGGGTCTTGGATTCAGTAAATGTTAGAGAGTTTCTAACAGAGCGCTTGTCCAGGGAGGTGATGTGTCCGAGATCATGGTCAACCGCCAGGATTTTTCCTCCTATTCAGGATACGAACTTGATAGTTGAGACCAAGTAGGGTCTTATAATCCCACAATGTCAATCATGGCTGTTAACTTAATAAATAATTTATATGTCAAATCTAATAATAAAAAATTGCACTATTTCTAGGACAACTGTTTTGCAGACAGGTGATTTGTCCGAAATCACGCTCAACAGACGGGATTTTCTTACCACTTATGATACTAGCTTGATAGGTGCTGGTTGAGACCCAGGAGGGTCTTTAAATTTTAAACAGGATCAATCCGAAGCAATTTAAAAAAAAATAATTTATATGCCAAATTTAATATTAAAAATTTTAATATTTCTAGGACATGGGTTGTGCAGAAAGGTGATTAGGTCAAGACCACACTCAACTTCTGATGTAAGCTACCCATTTTTTAGAGGCTGGGTAAGCCCCAGGAAGATCTACAGATCCTAAAGTGTCAATTCGTGGCTGATGACAGACTAAAGAATTTTTATCTGCTACTGTCGGATATGAATCCGGGAAGTTAGGAATCACAGCAACTCGGTACTCCACCACAGAGCAACACTGCTCGGCAAATATTTTTTAAGTTTTCGTCATCCAGACATACGAGAAGTGTAAAGCAATTAATGTCAAAGATTACTTATAATCTTTCTATTGAAATAAAATTGTAAATTCACATTATGCCTTTCGTAGTAACTGCCTTGAGAAGGAACACAGAGCTAAAGACGATTCTGTCATTGCTCATAGTATTAGAACTCGAATATTGGAATAACCTTCAGTTAGTTGCTTAACGCTGTTTGAATATTCTCCAATATTCCAAAACGTTGTCCTTTGAAATTAATTTTTAATCTTGGGAACAGAAAGAAGTCCTATGGACTCAAGTCGAGCTAATAAAAATGGTGAGGAACTAGAGGGAAGTTTTTACAGGCCAAAGACTCATTTAAAGAAATCGCTGTATGACTAAGAGCATTGTCGTGATGCAACATTCTACATGTTCATGAAAACAAGTTTAGCAGGTCTCGTGAGGGGAGGTTCGACATCGAACGTTCGGGTTCGCTAAGGCTTTTATTATTATTTTTTTAAATTTAATCTTTAAAAATAATAAGAATGTCCTCATTCTATATAGCGCTTTCGACATCTAAGAGCTCTCGCATTACATAGTAAGTGTTCATTTTTTCCATTGACACAAATTCCAAAGACTCTTTTAGATGTTAAGAGTTATAGAGGTAACTATTGCACTTCTGACCAATGAGACGGATGAGCGAGAAGGGGTGAGACAAGCGGCCTGATTGGCAGCCTGTCCAAACAGCAGCGACCTCTTTCCTCTGATTAGCTCAAACACTGTTTGACTCCGGAGTCCGACCATCAAAGGTTCGATTCTCGCCACTTAACTTGTTTGCTTTAGCCACGTGTCGCTATACATACCAGATGCGGCACCAACCCAAATATTCCATTTGGAATTTCAATTGTCCAATCGGGCCAATCTCAAACATTCGGATTTGTCCATTCAATTTCAGACCCTTTCAACTTGCTACGAGCGAGAGTATACATTTATACACGTGTGAGTGTGACTTCTATGTTCGAGCAACTAATTAACTTCAGAACTCTTTGTCTAAGTCAGAGAATATATGAAGTTTATTTAAGATGGACTAAATTGTATTATTTTTTTTTTAAATTCACTACTACTAATTTTTTGTAGTGGCTAATAAGAAATTTGATTTAATTTTAATAATCAATAATTAACACACTTACTAAACAATCTTATTTTCCATTCATTTTTTTATCTATTTGTTGTTATTTTCATGGATTCTTTACTATGGTACATGGAGCGAATTCATTCTTACCGGTCTAAACTTATTGCACTTGAATGTGGGAATTATTTTCTGTTTCTTTTTAGATTTTCCACTCTGTAAAAATACTGAATACTTTTTCCATGTTTAAAAAAAAACACAAAACATTTGTTATGTTCAATGAGAAACGTATTCGTATTTCTAGACTAAACCGCTTATATTCTAACCTAAAAATCTTGGTATATTATACAAACATTCTACAATTAAAAAAAAATAAATTCATTTATTTTCTCCTAGAAATACTTAAAATTTATAAAATAATAACCAAATGTACACTACAGGTGACCTATAATAAATTTAACAAAATTTATTTTTGGTTAAATTGTTGATTAAGCATCTTATTTTGTACAATAGTTGTAAGTATTTAAAATACTAATGAAATAACTATGGATTATATAACTTTAGGAAAGGATATAATAGTATTATATATAATAGATATAATAATGAAATATAGATTTTTTAAAATTTATTATATAGTAATTTTCTAATTAAGTAGTTTTTTTTACAATTCACATCACAATTTTAAAATTAGTCTGTATACATAAGTGAACAAAACAATTGAATCTTTGAGAAAAAAAATGGATGGAGATAATTGAGGGCTTTGATACTGATGAGCGAGGTCAGAGATGCATTATGCTAATGGCTACCTGATGAGCCGCCAAACATCATCATCTATCGTCGGGATAAATGTAATATCATCGCCGTTGTAAAATCATTGTGGACGATGTCAACGGAACGAATAAAATAAAGCCGAATGATTTAATAATCTTGTAAACTTAATTTAAAAATGAAACTGATATTTGGCTCGAAATTGTTTTGTTAAACCTTAAATAAAAAACATAAAAAAATGTCTTGTCATTTTATGGGCTACAAAACCAAATAAACACCGTTAAACTATATAATAATTGAAACTGATAATTAGAAACCCATTTATATGTAAATTAAGTAGTAAAAACAAAACATGAGCTGTTAGTTTTATGAGTGGTAAGTCCAACATGATAAAAAAAAAAAATATATATATATATTATTTTAAATAATTTTAATGACCATTATTTCATAATAAAATTTAAAAGATATATAGTGTTATAAATATCACTCTTTGCTAAGTGCGAGAAACATAATTGACCATATTTTTAAGTTGATTTGAATGCAAGCCCTTAAATATCTCAATGCACGAAATAATAGACTTATACCCCTTTCAAAAATAACAACTCATATATATATATATATATAAACCATCTCCTGATCTTAACTTTAATAGTGATATATATTAATTGTTTTCTGAAGTAGGCTGTTTTCAACTGCTCTCATATGCGACTATATAGCCTAGTCCATTTAACCATGGGGGGTAAGTTGATCCCTAGGATGATAAATGAAAAAATTAATTATTTATTAATGCACTTTCAGAGATAATTGACTTATAACTTTATTGAGTTATATACGATGTTTAGATGATGAACAATGCTTAGTTTTAACTATTGAAAATGACTTAATTGACGAAACGTTTTTAAATAATAAATAATTGTTTAGACTGGAAACTGGTTTTCTTGCTTGATTATGATTACTAAAAGTTTACTTTTATTTTATTTTTTTATTAATTGTTATAATTTTTAAATATTTTTATTTTGAATAGAAAAGATTTGTCTAGGCCTGGATTCAAACCCGGGTCGCTCACTTTTTAACTATTTTTATTTTGAAGAGAAAAGATTTGTCTAGGTTGGCGACCCGGGTTCGAACTCCGGCCTGGACAAATCTTTTCTCTTCAAAATAAAAAAAATAAAAGTTTTCATTTTTTATCATTCAATTTTGCTGGGTAGGAAAACTAATATTTCAGGCATACTCAAACCTGAACTATATAATTTCAAATTCGTTAGATTTTTCGCTTTACGTTTTTATACAGATACAGACCTCTTTGAGAAATTAGGATATGATTTTTCTTTTCACTACAGCAACACCTTTCTGTAGAGCCAATGTTCCAGAGTTCTACATGCTGTATAGAATATGTAGACAATTGATAGTACTTCGATATTTTGCAAATAAACCTTGTTTATTAGTTTCATATTATTCGAATAAAAGACCAATATTATTTAAATGGAAATGGCAGACTTTATTGATTTGTATATTTATTAGTATTCATGAGTGAAATAGTTTTTAAGAAACCAACTGGAATTACTATTAGCCCTAGAAATCGATATAATTATCGATACTAGGTACCGACGGGATGGTCCTCGAGATGAGAGGAGAGCGGACACTGGCTACTCCAACCTCCTAGTTAATTAATTCCCTACCCAGGCGAGGCTCGACTCAGCATCAGCGAGGTATCGTATTAATTAGACTAAGGGATGTATTACCAGCGTGAAAAATTTCGAACGGAAATTTATGAGTTCATGAAAACAAGTGTCTCAGAGGTTTAATGTTAAGTGACTAATAAAAAACGAAAACATTTCGGAAGATAAAATTACGTTTTTAATATAGCTTAAAATTTCTGCTTGAGACGTTGGAATTATCGATTTTTCAATGCTCACAACTTCGGTTAAACTATACAAATTTACAATGGAATAATCATCAAGGCAATGAGCAGGAACAAAGAGCTTATAACCTTATGCAATTGTAGATTATAATTGAATCTTTTCACAAATAACTTTTTTAAACAATAAAATGAAATAGACAGCGCTGCAGCAGATTATGTACAATGTTGTTGATCTCTATGCTCCGAGGTCTAGACTTGCTGTGTCAGATGCATGAATTATTAGTGTACGAGTCGAGGATCGACACTTTGGGATCCTTGGGCTCACTCGGCCTCTATAAATAAGGCATAACTGGGTTCCCCCCATTTTTGTATTGGTACCTGGTGCTATCTGATGGCTGAACGTGAAGTCGGCCTCAAAAATCACTTCCCCACATAACCTTCGGCTTAGATACAATGCAGACCTTGTCAAGTAAGAAACCCAATATTTTAAATATATTGCGGTTCAGTTTATGGATGTGTACCTATGTATATATATATATATATATATATATATATATATATATATATATATATATATAATTCTATACTCTATATCTTATTCTTGTAAATAAGAAGTAATCTCAGTATAAACATCCCAATGCCTTAAAATGTATTAAACAAATCAAAAAGTCATAAAAAATAACAAAAACAAATAGAACTAGAAATAAAATACCAGAATAAACTGAATTGATGATGCTTCATTAGAATTTTAAAATGTTATGATGTGACAATTGAAAAATAAAACAAAAGACTAAATATAAATAAAACACATAAGGAAAGGTTGTACTTCACTAGTAGGTCCAGGTTGCATTATTACTCCTACATAGCCTATCTAATTATAAACTATTTTACACACACAAATATATATATATGTGTGTGTGTGTAGTGTGTGTATAACGTATATCTAATCAGTGATCCTACCGCATTATCTTCCGTCTACAAAAAATAACTCAAGAGCTACACGGATTCTAGATCGTGTCCTTCGGGAGCGACAGATAAGATGATATACCACCGCGGGGGTAAGTAATGCATAATTTCATCGCGGCTTATTATTTTTTAATGCAAGCGATAGCGGCCAAGATGAGCTGATAGTTGAAGGAGGATGAAGACGGCGGAAGATGAGGATGGCAGCATTAGCGGCTGGGTTATCTCTTGCAGCTTATTGATCGTGACAGCAACTTCCGGCTGGTATTTTCGTCACGCGGGAACCAGCAAGCTGGTATATAAAGTGTGCATGACATCTTCTGGAATATTAAAAAAATATGAGAAGCTATCATGGTAAGGTTGTGGCAGGAGTCGAGAAATAGAATATTGTAGTGAAGCACTTCTACTGTTTTAAGGAACCTAGAAGTGAGGAAGGATATAGGAATCTAAATATACCAATCTAGTAGTGAATCCCAAAATGTCGGAATAACTAATTAACCTAAATTTAGGGAATCTAAACCAAGATCTTTGTTTCTAAGGTCGAACACATCGGCACATATATAATTGGTTAGTGTATGGAAATTACTTTTTTCCTAACCCAGTACAGTTATAGAGGTTATATAAGCTATTAAAACATTTCATTTAGATCAGACTTTTTAAATTAAAAAACATATTTATTTTTAAAATGGGAGCGACATAGCGTAGTGCATAGAGCGGTGAGTTGTACCTATGTGAGGGTACTAGGTTAAAATCCGACTGCGGCAGATAAATTACATAATCTGTTAACCGCCGTCTATGGGCCTTGAGGGATCTGTAGACCGCCCTTAGTCTCACTCAGCCTCTATGAAATGGGCAATCTTAAATGAGTAAGATTTTGGCAAATCACCACCCTGCACATCCGTTGATTAGAAACAGTACCGTCTCTATTACACAGCCCAAGACCTCTCATGTGGTGTAGTAGCACAGGTATATTATTAAATCAATATAGAAGAGAATATGCAAAATACATCAAAGTTAAAATGTACCACTTAATTTAATTAATTAATATTTACATTTACAAAGAGCAAACCGCAAAATAATTAAAAATTAAATTACCCTGGCACTGACACATTAATTAACTGAGGGAAAATACGGTCATATTATTTATTTAGGGATAAAATTTCATAAAAATTAAATTGATTCAATAAATTGTATGGCTTATTTATTATTTCTTATAATCCGAATCAAAAAATATGTTTATACTTATTAAAAAATTATTAAATCCGTTCTAACTATGAGCGTATAGCTTTGTAGAAATAATAAATTTATTTACCGTGGTAAACAAATAGAATGATTTTAAATTGTATATATCATTATGGGTTAAACATATGTATTGAATTCCTTTTTCTGGTTTAGACAGGTTTTAGCCCTAACTGGAGCTTGGTAGGCTGTAAGGCTTCGGGGTATCGCATTGCGAAATCCTATAGCAGAGGTTTGTTTGGTTTCCTTTTTAAGGAACAGTATCAACATATTTAGTTTTAGAAGCGAAAAATTTATTTACTTCAATTATTTGACTGTTTTATATACTATTGTTGTCGTTCTATTTCTACCCGCCAACTGAATTTCTATCGATTAACCTTGTGAAACACTTAAGAAATTTTTTGGGGAGAAAACTTAGAAAACAGGTTTATAATATTTATTTTTTGAAATTTAAAGGATTAACATTCCCATGAAATAATAAAAAAAACTTTATTAGTTAGTTGTTTTAATATTAAATATTTTTATTTTGAAGAGAAAAGATATGCCCCCTGCCGGGATTCGAACCCGGGTCCTCTGCATTACCGTGACAGGACTCTACCAACTAAGCTACCGGAGTTGATACCAGCCGGTATATAATATCTTTTCTCTTCAAAATAAAAATATTTAAAATTAAAACAACTAACTAATAAATTATAAATAGTAATATGACGTATGTCAATTTCCAAAAATTAAAGTAACGTTCAAAGAACATTCGTTCTTGTGTATACATCGCAAAACTTGTGAGAACACGGGGCCCTTGGGATCAGAACAGCAAAGACTTGTTTATATGTAACTATTTATTTATTCAAAATACTTCAGTGGTATCTTCTGGTTTAGACCGTGACGCTAACTTTTTCGCCAACGTTTTGCCAGACATGCTGCTGACTTCTTCAGGGCAGAAACTAAAGAAGTCAGCAACATGTCTGGCGAAACGATGGCGAAAAAGTTAGCGACACGGTCTAAACCAGAAGATACCACTGAAGTATTTTGTATAAATAGTGGCAACCTAAAAGAGTATTTATTTATTATAATTAAGTTACACGATATATATAGAGATGAACATATTTTCTAAATCAGTTGGCTAAAATGCATTAATAAGGTCAAAAGTTGAAGAGAAATACGAATAACAAATAATAATATAATTTTAATATTATAAACATTAAAGATGAACTCTTGCAAAAAAGATCAAAAAGAATAAATAAAGTAATAAGCAACAATGTATTAATAATAGAATCTCACGTTTTATCTAAACATTACAGTACTTCAACGGAGGTAGATTAAACATGATACAAAATAAAAATAATTGGAATAAAAACAAGTATACAAATATATTTAAATAATTAAATTTAAAAATACAGTTAAATAATAGAATATAAATATATAAAAATAATAAATAGCAAAAAAGTAAAATATTAGATTGATTAGTAGATAAATGAGTACATATTTTCAATAATAATTGGAAATAAAATAAAAATATAACAAAAGTGAATAGTATTTTTGTGCATATTATTTTGTATCTTTGTTCTTTGTGCGTTAAGCAGTTGATTACTATTAAAAATTCCATTTTAAACTCCTCCATGGTAATAATAAGACCAACTAATAATTATTGATCAAATAGAAAATTATACATTACTCGTCATTATTGGTATTTCATAAATATAGAGAACTTCCTCAAATTTTGAACATATTCAAACATTTTAGGCAATCTGATATGAATATTTAATTCATATAATGAATATAGATATTTCAGGTAAATAATAATTGAACATAAGGTGATCCACTTTTTGACCCAGTAATTTTTCGTTAGTCGAAATGATAGTTATAAGTATGCACATATATATATATATATTAAGTTTTATTGTTAATGGAATCAATAGTAGTATGATAAGAGTGGAAAAATAGAATCAAACAGTAACATTTAATAATTCTTATATTGCGCCGTATCAGAAGAAAAACTACCATCACCGCGTAGCATTACTGTCGTGCGGGTCGAAATTACTTAGCATCTAGCGGTTGCCACGGCGCTCTACCGATTGCGGTAGTTAAGACGGGACTATTAGAAGAGTAACACCTCGTGGTATGCTGGCTTTAAGCGCAGTCTAACTTAATAACCGTAGGGACTTCGCGTGGGGCTTAGCGGCTTAGTCTTCGGAGAGGAGTTATCTACTTCCCTCTTCTTCGGGGCTTTAGTTGAGTCCCAAATTAATACCGATTTGTCATGCATTTTAACTCCTCTTAACAATTACTAAAGGGAATATTTAATGAAGTTGGCGATGTATACATAAATAATATACATAGTAATAATAATATAGTAATAAACATAAATTATACACGAATATATAATATAATTTAACCAAATATAATATAGTTAAAAAAATTAAAAACAAAATCGGTTTCGGTGACAAAACAATATAAAAAAATAGGTAAAACAAATAACTGATTTAAAAATGATATAACTAATATTTTATAAGAGGAAAACAATTAATTTATGTTTAGTTTTTATCTTAAATTAATAAAGTGAAATGAAAATTCAAATATTTTTATTGAACTGAAATTCCTTACTACTTAAAACCGTGTTGGTTTCCGCCTAACAAATTTAAACTTCAATTCGAGGTCATTAAAAACTACTATGAAGCATCGAGGTGCATAAACAACAACAAAAATAATTACAAATAAAAATAAATAAATAATAGGAAATACAGATTATATATATATATATATATATATATATATATATATATATATATATATATATATATATATATAATATTTAGGTAACCATATAAATAATATTAAGTTAAAAATATTAATTTAATAATTTAAAAAAATAGAGTACTCGGTAGCTAAGACAAAAGTGAGTGAAAATAATATACACAATAAAACTTGAAAATTAAAAAGAAATAATAAAAATGCACTAATTTAGCAAATTTGTCGTCTAATTGTATTCTGTGATTTAAATATTTGATTACTACTAAAGTTTCTAATTTTTTATCTTCACCCGCACCGTTTTCTTCTTCAATATATATATATATATATATATATATATATATATATATATATATATATATATATATTGAAGAAGAAAACGAATATTGAAATGAATATTGAAGATATATATATATATATATATATATATAAGTAAGAGAAAAGATATGTCCTGGCCGGGATTCGAACCCGGGTCATCCGCATCTCTAGCCCGGTGCTCTAACCATCAGAGCTACCAGGCTCGTAACCAGTCCAGACAATCAGGAGCCTGGTAGCACCGATGGTTGGAGCACCGAGTTAGAGATGCAGAAGGTTCGATTCCGGCCAGGACAAATCTTTCCTCTTCAAAAGAAAATATTTAAAAATAATCACCATCAAAAGAATAATCAATAAAAAATGATATATAAATATATATATATACTAATCAATACTACTTCGTATAATAAACAAAACAAAACGGGAGCAGCAAATAATAGCTGCTTTAGCATTAAATTGAACGATATTAATTGTAATTAAAATAATTACCTCCTTAGGTTTTTAACCCCAGAAAATACAAAACTACCTTTTATGATTATTATGAGAAGACTAAATAGAAACTGAAGTGAATTAAAGGGGTATGTAATTAAATTTCTTTATAGGAGATAAAAATAAATTCACACCATTCATTGCATTTAGTTATAAATTTATAGCCTAATGTTACATAAAAATAGAGGAGACTAAGATTTCAAATTAAGTTAAATTACTCGAAAGGGTGAAAAACTAAGGTTTATATTATAAGTGCACTTTTTCAAATATGGAGTCAAGTACGGTTTTGGATAGTGAATGGAATTAGTAAATTCTTTTCAAAAGCTTTTTATTACTCAATATGCAAAAGGATATACCGACCCCCAGTATAATTAAGATAAAAAATAAAAGTATAAAGCTATAGAAAAATATTTTAAAAATTAATATGCTCGGAAAATTATAAAACAGCCACTTGAACCTCATGGATGCTTTTTTAAAATTGCGATTACTAGACACATTTTTTCTTAAATCAATGTACAATTTCAATACCGGAACAATATGTCCTTTATATCATTGGAATGTCATTCATAAAGTCTTGTCACTTATTTGCTTATTTTACTTACAATATTGAATTCAGCAGAAGCAGTCAAAAAGGAACATACCTAAAACAAAAAAATTAAATTGATTACTACATTGCCAGATCAATTTCAATATTAATAAATTTCTAGAAAATTTAATTAATTGTATTCAATATGTTTGAGATGTAGCCTACAGAGTGCCACTCAAGGCAGTTGGCATACTATTCATATAAAAAAGCCACTTTATATTATATATACAACCATATTATGAAGATGTGAGATATATTTATTACATATTAGTAGGAAACCTCACTAATGATCATAACGATATATTTTGATGTTCTAACATATTCATTTACTTAATTTGTTTTTACATTTAAAATTATGTATTTCTGAAGTAATAAAAAATACCAATCGTGAGACTGATGGATTTTTTTATATCTTATTATTTTCTTTTTTGGTGTTAAATTCAAAGAATTAAGGCATGAGTTCAGGTTTGAAATAAATAACTTAAAAAAAGTTATTTCTAAGCAGAATTTACATGAAAATAGACTCGAGATAATGTTTAAACGGTGAGGTATGTTTCTATCAAAAGCACCGTTTTCTTAAAACTGCGTAGATTTAAACTTAGTTCGTGTTCTTTTAGGATAGCAATATGTATATTTCTAATTCTTCTTTATGAGTTCAGTGATTTTTTTTTTCAGCTTTTCTTTTCTTTTATCAAGTCTCTCAAGGGATTCTCTTTTTCATGCAACTTCATTGCCCGAACTCGAGTTGAAAGAAATTACTGAATTGGGGTCTTTCGGTAATTCTTTGCTCGACAAAATGAAAACTTTACTTAAGAAGTTAAGTTCCTTTTTTTTTTCCTTTTTATTTGGAGCCTTAATATCCTTAAGTTTCTTCGAACAGCCTTCTATATTTTTACTCCCATAACGACAGGATTATTCATACTTTTTTTAAAAGTTTTCGGGAACAATTGAAAGGATACTTTTTTTTTCACTTGCTGGGCGTGTCGAATACTTAAGGATGAAAAAAAAAATTATTTTTGAATTTCCCTTTCAATAAAAGGAATGAAAACCTAAACCAACCATGAAACTTCCAACTAAATACCAACCATTAAAATGTATCTACATGCATAAAATTGTTTTAAAAATGAAGAAAATCAAACAAAAAAGGCCTAGAATTCCTAAATTCGTTAAGACGGCTGACATGACCATATCTACCGTAGACAGTAACATGCTTAACATCAAGTTTGGTTTTCTTCTTTGTTTGTCTAACTCGTAAACATAAAATTTTCTTTTGTATCAAGTAAAAAATATCGACTTTTATTACTGACATTACAGTAATGATAATACTATAGATCGGAAACAATTATCAGAAGTCGATACTCGTACATTTTTTGATACACAGATATTTTTATAATTTCTAACAGGGTATAGGCCTGGAAGGTTTAATATATTTTTGATTATTTAATTAGTTTTATGGAACTAGGAGTACACCGATACTACATATAATGTTGTTTATCACTGGGTATGTTTTGATAGTCTGTAATTATTTCTACTAATTGACTAACAAACCAGATTGAGATGGATTGGACACTTTCTGCGGATGGAACCTAACAGAATGGTTAGCGAGTCCTACCAGAGAGGGTGGAAAACGAGGAAGAGCGCGACCTAGGAGGAGGTGGAAAGGAGAGGTGTGGAAGGAATTTGAGAAGAGGGAACTCCATTGGAGCAGAAGAGTTGGTGGAAGACCAGCAGAGCTGGAGAAGGCTGTATAAAATTCCTCCTCACACCGCTTAGGAGGTTCGAGAGAACAGAATATGATGATGCTGACTTGACTAACAAGAAAAAAAAAAATTAAACTCATTCGGAACTTTCAAATACCTCTATTGGAAAATTAGTTTTTCAGAGTTATGACGTTCTTCTTTTGATTGAGCGATATACTACATGAAGTCCCTATTTCGTAGCCATTCTGCCTCCAAACTAGCCTCTGCTAGTCCGTCCCAAACCCATAAAAACAAGGGATAGAGATGTCACATGCAAAACACTACACTACAATGACTACGTATGGATAGTGTTTTGTCTCGAAACAATGACCTGCCGACAAAAGCGATCTGAATTAATTAAAGATCGCCCATTGGCCACAGATAAATATCTCTTTGCTGTATTTCTTTCTTCACAAACCTTCATCAACATATTGTGCCATGTGTGGTCCGTTATTCTTTATATTCTATGCTCGGCATATCTTAGTGGTACGTAGGAGAGATGAAAGAAAGATCTTATTAAATCCAGTAGAATATACATGCTATGTGACTGTCATACATATAAATAGTATCGTTGCTATAAAGTAATACAAAAATCAATAGAACAAACTATAGTAGGGCAAATGATTAAAAAATAATACAAAAAAAAAACCTATACCACCACAACCCATGAAGGTTATTGGACTCAGTACATAATTTATATATAATTTAAGATCAGTACAGTGGAGACTGTACGTTTTAAATCCAGCGTTAGTTAACACAACAAATAATTTATTTCTCATTGTCGGTCTTGAGCTCGAGGGTTAAAGACCAACCAATCAGGGGTCAACTCAGCTAAAATTATTGCTTTTAATTTACTATTTTCAATAATGCCCTTTGACCTTTGAAAAGAAATATTCCCTCCTAATTTAAGGATTTAAGTTTCAAAATCCAAAAACGGAATTTTTTTAAAAATACGTTTATCTATCATGTAATACTTCCGCATTCAGCACCAACGCCAGAACTAATTTATGACTGATTTTTACATACATTATTACATTAAAATCCATACAGCCAATAACTAAGAAGTTTATAAGGAACAAATATGCATTTATAGATATCACGTAAGACTTTTTTTTAATCAGCGTGTCGAGGCATCCTTGGTGATTCTCAAAATTTATCTGGACTTTGTTTTAGCCCCCGTGTTTTTTTAATCTCTATGTAGAAGTTTATAGGTCATGTTGTACAAAAAAGATAACATACTGTATGATTATATATATTAACATACTGAAATGATATAAATAAAAGAAGATTGAGTCACTAAAACACTAGAAAACAAAAGTTGCCTCGGTGCTACCAGTTCTGGTTTCGTTTTATTTTTTGAATATGAGGTATACAGCGTTTTGCTTATATTCTTAGGCAAGTATAAACATTATAAAGTGTATTATTACTGATGATCTCTTCTATGATTTATTTCAACGACCATTCCGCATCATGCCTTGAATGATTTTATTACCCATTAAACATTTTCAAATGGACATAACGGGGCTCCTAAGACGCCATTATGGGGATACTGGGGAGCGATGAAGGACCAAAAGGATATATTTAGTAAGATATAGGAGGCGGTGGTCGAGGATATGCTAAGATATGGCTCAATGGTTCCAAGGGCATAACTCCTCTCCTCTGGAATATATAAACCATTCAGAGGATCCTTCTCTTAGATAATGCAATGCTTAACTCTACCAACTAGCATATAAACATCATTCATTATCATTAATTGTTTAAAAAATTGTAATACTGGGAAAAGGGATTACAGGCGAATCAGGCTCACAGAAAAAAAAAAAAAATAAGCAGACATGAGAACTGCCAACAGAAATGAAAACTCAAAACTGTGCTCTCTTGAATTTCTGAATCAATTTTAGTCAGAATTATTCGAATTCCATAATAAATTAATTGGAATTATAAAAATTATATCAGAAAGGACAGGTATTTTTAATTTCCTGTTTTAGTTTAGAGACTTGAGGTTTTTAGTTGGAATTTTTCCACTAATGTATTAACATTTATTTGATGTCTCTGTTGACCGTTCCCTTTTTCAATATATATTTTGTGGAATAACCATAAGTCCACTGGTTTTTTTTATAAAGTCTCTCTTTTTTTCTTGCACTTTTACTTTAATTTTTTCATATAGTTTTTGTCTTCTGTTCTTGTGCTGTTTGTTACTATTATTTATTTAATTTTGTTTTCCTGTTGGGTTTTTTTTTGGGGGGGGGGTTGGTGAGTGTATATTGATGTTTCAAATCTGGAGTATTTATCAGCTGTTTTTATCTAACCATAGCCAGCTGGGAATCTAGTAACCTTCCCAATGATTCAGTAGTTGCATTTTAGCCTTGGATGTGTGTTTTTTGGGTGCATTATTCATCTTTTGGTTTGCTATTATTCTCCTTCTGCCCTGAGGATGCCTGAATAGGCGAAATATTGGACAGGTATTTTTAATTTCCTGTTTTAGTTTAGAGACTTGAGGTTTTTAGTTGGAATTTTTCCACTAATGTATTAATATTATATCAGAAATATTATATTTAAAGTAGGAGTAATGTTAAAGTATTTCACTCAATTCCTGGTCCCAAATCCTGCAATCAAGGAGGAAATATAAAAATATGTTCTACAGCTAGGGAATATAGCAGTAATATTTTATTTCAAAATGTTTTTTTGTTTTTAAATTTCGTAATGGACACGTAATGGATCCCCTTAATACTTTATTTATGTCCTTTTCTCCGCCTCCAATATTCCTTCATGTATCCACTGCTTTCTGGTATTTCTTCATCCTAAAACCCTTCAAGATTTTTCATCCTGCTCTTAAAATCACTTTATTTTAACGTGTGATACTGTGATGTTCAACTTTCGTAATCTTTCGCTATTCCTTTAGTAGAGGTTGTGGCGGTCTCCTTCCGATTGGTTCATTCAGAAAAGATGATCGAGTAATTTCAGCCTCTTCTTCCGCATAGTTACGATATACTTTTAACTTTCTGATAGATTTTTCTGTTACTTCGCAGTTTCCATCTTAGTCCGAACTACACCCATGTTTTTCTTAGAATAATTATTCCCAAGACTTCAAAAAAGACATTCCATTTTTACTATAATGTATTTTATAGAGATATTCATTGTTAATTCAAATGCTCTTTTCAATTTTATAATTCGATCCCCAACAGCTGTTTTTCAATATGACGGGTGTAGATACAAAACTCACATTCTCCACTTTTCAAAAACGATCCACTCTATTATTAAAAAAAATTTTAAACGAATTCTCTTATAAATATATTAGAAAAATCTGACTCATTTTTCTAGTACATTTATAACATAATCGGTTTAAAATCGTTTTATCGAAAGTTATGAAAAGTGGAGACCATGAGTTTTTCATCTACACCCCTCATATAATACAGACTACCATGTTTTAAAAGAATATTTACAAATCGAATTAAGGATCAAAGTATGTTTAAAGAATTATTTTTAATTAAATGTAACAACGAGGTCATTTAATCTTCTGATCCTCTTGGAATAATTTCAATTATTTTCAGAAATCCGTTGAAGGAGTTTAAAAATGTATTACATTTCTCAAGTTTACTAATTTCCCTTTAAAATCCTTAGCCTTCTCTACCTTTTGTCCTGGAAGACAAGGAAGCGGCAATCCTTCCCGACGAAGAGGATACAAGAGGAGTACAAGGGAGCGGAAGGACTAAGGTTAATCCGGAGCTGGGACACAATAGCCCCCCAACCCCCTGGTTACTAATGAGATGCAAAATAAATTTGAGGGGGGCCCAGCTAATGCTGTTATCAGACATTGTCCCTTCGGCTATAAACAGCCCAGCAATCCTTCCATTGTGCCGCCTCCACCTTCCTTCACTCCGCCGCTCCCGGAGCAACTTTTAATTAGAACTCCTCCGAGTGTAGGGCCAAGATATACTGTCCTCTTTGTCCTCTATAAATGTTAATTATCATTAATTTTACGGAGAGGATTCGACAATAGGGGTCTGACGATTGTATCCCTAGGTATGATTCAATAGGTATAATAGAAATGAACAAATATTATATGTTCATTTATTTACCGTCACTTTATGGTACTATGAGGGAGCGGAGTGGCTCAGGGACAGAGCACTGAGTTGCCAAGGGTCCCGGGTTCAAATCAGACGGACAGGTTTTATTTAATCAATTAGGTGCCGGGATCTCCCAGCCTCTAAAAAGTGGGTACCCTTAGTAGGGGAAAAACCTTGAACCCAATACTCTTCATGGGTTGTAGTAGTGTTACAGTTTTTTTTTCTAATGATGATTTGGCTGGTCTGACGATGCTACAGTAGGAATCCTAAATTTTGCCGATTCTGTTAAATTGAAATAGGTATCTTTAACAAGTTCCTCACGCCGCTAAGGATCGAGATCGTCATTTCGCTTCCTTCCCGAGGGTGGGCAATGCTAAGGATATTTTTATTCTTTTAAAAAATTCTAAGACCAACTGCTAGGCTGCGAACCCACGGTCTTGGGCATAGTAGGTTGTTACAACTATTGTTATCAAGAAAACATATCATTACAATTGAAGGGCAATAAATTAAAAAATGAAACAGAACAGAATATGGAACACAAGACATAGTAACTAAGAGTGCATATTCAACAGGCTCACCCAGCCTCTGTACTATTTATTAGGGGAAGTATCTGACGATTCCGTGTGATTTCGGCTTAATCTTCTCCATGCACAACTGTTTGCTAAGGAACAATGGAATCCCTAACATGTACTGAACCCT
Organism: Troilus luridus; assembly: GCA_964056705.1. Taxonomy (NCBI): domain Eukaryota; kingdom Metazoa; phylum Arthropoda; class Insecta; order Hemiptera; family Pentatomidae; genus Troilus; species Troilus luridus. The sequence continues at coordinate 111,241,537 of OZ057414.1, read as the reverse complement.
AGACCCTTCATAGGTTGTAGTTGTACAGGTTTTTTTTTTTATTTTGATTAAAAAATATATTAAATATAAGAGTCAGGGTGGATATGTAAGATTGATAAAGTAGGAGAGAATGAGATCCAATATCACTTGGGACTGGATGCATTAATCAAGAGGATTGCAAAAATAAATTTTCATTGACAAAAATTAAGAAGAAAAAAACAGTTTTCGCTTTTCAATTTTACCACATTACGAAATATCGAATAAAAAAATATTGAATAATACAATCGATAACATATTTCCAATGAAATTCGTGGAACACGAATGGTTCGTTTATTAACGATTTAATAATAACCAACATGAACATAAAAACGTGGTTGTTAGAATAAAAATGTGCCGGGAAAATCTTTCATATAATTGAAGTAGGGCAAAGAAGTGGAACATAAAAATCCATAAAAAAAAAATACACATTGCTATTTGTCTGTCCTTCCGCTGCTCGATTATTTGCACTGCTCCGACAAAGCGACGCGGAGGCGTGGGGATTCCTGTCGCTCGACTAATTCTCAATAAACACTTTACGACGCGGCCATCAAGGATCAATATAAAGTTGAAAAATAAAACGAAGGAAAACCAAGGCGGCTGCAGGATCGTAAACTGCAACTCGTCCTCGACCAATAGGAATGGAGGTATCAAGAAACAATCTCTCAGCTTCGACCAATAACAATTAAGTTCAATGTCATTCGGAATTACTCACGGGATAGACTTTAATGAATAACATACAATTACAAACTTTTCTTTTTTTCTTTTTTATTTTCAACATAGGTACTGTAAAGTTGCCGGGGTTGGTAACGAACGAATTCCCAAGATGTTATTAGGAGCTGTACCGACTGGGAAGCGTCTGAGGGGTAGACCGAGGCGTAGGTGGGAGGATTGCGTTAGGAGTGATCTGACGTGTTTGGGTTTGGGTAGTGCCCCGTGGGTGGAGGTTTCGGCATCGAGCCTTCGGGTTCGCTAAGCCTTTATTGATTTATTTAAAACATATTAGGAACAATGTCCTTGTCCACCGCTTGTAATGAATTCATATTAAAAACAAGAACTAGCTTCCAAGTCCCGAATATGGGGCGACCCGTGGTCTAGTGGTTAGCATAACAAACTACTAAGCCCAAGATCGCAGGTTCGAAGTCGGGCAGGTGGCCCCAGGATTTTTTAAAGGGAGTAAATGATCCTTATGCCGTCATTCGGAAAGGACGTTTAACGGGAGTCCCGAGCCTGTACGATGCCAGGTACTCGTTAAAGATCCCTACCCTAATTATACCAGCATAGGCTAAATTTAGGACTCCGATTGTAGCATCGTCAGATTAGCCATTGCAGCATAAAGTGGCGTTAAATAAACAAACAAACAAGCCTGGAATGTTGTGATTGTTCTTTTATAATTCATTGCTTATTATCATCTTTCTCACAGGTTCTAATCATGATTTGGAGGTAATATGCAAAAAGGATTTTATTTTTAAGATAAGATACCATCTTAGAGCTGTGATATGAAATGTAGAAACTTGTGTATTAGCTAGTACTCATGAAACCTACCTGCTTATCTCGTGTAAGCTATTTTTTATCACTCCTCTCATTTTAGTTATTTGTGAGTGAGTTTTTTAATTATATTCTGTCCTTTGTTTATTATCTATTTAAATTTCTGTACTAATTGTTTAATTTAATTTTGTATTTTTGTTTTATTCTTTTTGTTATTGGCTATTTAAAATGAACAGAACAACACATTGGGAATGACCGCCTTTAAAAGGGAAGCTGTGAAATACTTCCAGAAGTTTGAAATAATTCTAAATATGAAATTATGTGAAAAATATTACCAAATGGATTTCGACAAGAATAGAAATTGAGATGTTGAGTTGGGAAAACATTTATTTAAGAAGAGGAATGGGTTAAATGCTATGCTATGCTATATGGGTAAAATGCTAAAGGGGTCTATCATTAGCATTTTATTATTAAATTTTTTATTTTTCAATAAAAATATTTAATAAAATTTCCATTAATATGAATAAGGTAGGTGTTAGTTGTATCCCCGAGTACTGGCTAATTACACAAGTACCGAATTTGAAACATTTGTATATTTAATAAAAATGTATGACACATTATTTCCCCCGTCTTCAATCAATATTGTACACATACCATCCAAGTCAAAAAAATTAACACCCTATTGAAATAGAAGACATCATTCCATCACCCTAAACACGACGATCCAAATTGGAATATTCTGGATTCCATTGAAGCAGAAGGTCGAGGTAAAACACGGTTGGGAGACATCACTGGCTGGGGCTGGGACATACCGCAATGGCCATGGGGCGCGATCGCATTCCAGTCTAGGGGTTGTGTCTCGGTGTGGGTGTGTGTGGCTACTCCTCCCACTTCGTGTTCTGGGCGACCCTTCAGATGCAGTCTGGGTATCGGACATTCAAACCCTGTTTCAGGTACCCTAAGATGTTGAAAGAGTCGAAATCGTGTTTTAAAAAAATAAACAGTAGGCAATAAGTTATACTAATGTATGTACTATGTACGTTTTTTCCCCATTAATCTTATCTCTGATAAAATTGTTCGTTAATAGTCGATTTTCGAGAAAAATTGGTAAGTGGTCAAATTTTTATTTCTTGATCCAATTGTTTATTTTTTTACTTTTATCACGAATGTTTTTAGGGAATTAAAAAAGCATTCTGTACAACTATATAACTATAACACGAAGTTTTCACTAAATGGTGTGGTATGGTAATTCGAAGGGTTCAATAAATGGTAAAGATTGTACTGGTTTTTAGTCAACAATAACTGAGTAGCTAAAATTATCTTTTATATACACCTAAACGCCTTAAATGTGATCAGGAAAGTTAAATTATTAAACAAACAGTATTTTATATATATATATATATATATTATACATAATACTCTTAAACAGTTACTACAATTCCAGACTATATCCAGAAAATATTCGAATTCCTTCTGGGACTGTTTACTGTAGCTGTGTCCCGAAAATAGGGAACATAGATCCGATGGGACTGTTCCCCGAAATCCCTTACCCTTTCCATCCTTCTTCCTGGAGAGTGTATAGAGATAGCATCGCAATGAGAGTGGCAACCGGAAGTGGGGTGCGCCCTGGCGGAAGATTGCGGATTACCGAAATGGAGAACCCAGAGGAGAACCGCACATCGCTCACTAGGGCGCTAGGGTTCGCTAGGGTCGCTCTGATCTAGGAAGCACTTCCGGATTATAAAGGCTGTGGCTGAGGCAGGCAATTAGTGGCGTTGCCAGGGTTACCATCGCAGGAGCAATCAGGGATACCCAAATAGAATGAAAACAGCTGGAAGGATGGCTTAGCTCAATCAAACGGCTAAGGTGTCAGGTTAGTAACTACTGCGGCGTCGGATCGAATCCAACCTGGGGCGTTTCAGAACTAAAGGCAATCATTATTCTAAGGTTTATAAAAATTATCTACCTACTTTTTTTTTATTTTTATTTTTTATTTAACATTTTCTTTTAGTTTAAACGTTTTAGGTTTTTCAAATTATTAAAATTTATATTTTCGTATAATTATTATCGGAACTTATAAATTAACTTTACCTTAATTAAAGAGAACGATTCAAGTTCGATGGGCCAAATTCCCCCTGTAATCTGCCAAATGTTTTGAAACCTTGTGATTTTTAAATATAAAGAATCACTGTATAAAACGTATTTTAATTATTATTTAACAATATTTTGACTGCACTGCTATCCAATTATAAAACCTATTCATTACACATTAATTATTTTTTACTTCATTTGTTGATTTTATTCTTCCAGTAATTATATAAAGTATTCTAACAATAGGGAGCTGGCACGTAGCAGGCCATTTTACGAAGTTTCCGAAGGACAGAATTATAGATATATAATTATTTATATATATATATATATATATATATATATATATATATATATATATATATATATTATATATAAGTGTATAATAATTCCAGTAATTATTATTCTTCCACTAGGAAATTATAAATTTCATAGTTTTTATTTATTTGTCATAAGAGAAAAACAAATTGAATAACCCGGTTGGAGGTCAAAATAAATGTTCATTTGGCAAACAATCAATTATAAGAAACTAAAGTTTCGACCCACATTCTTGTCTTCATCAGGGGTAAATAAATATTTAAAAAAAAATAATTCTAAGTAAATAAATAACAATTTTTATAAAAAAATAATATAAAAAATTATCTAGGTAAACAAGAGGGAATGGAGTGGTGAAGTGGTGAAGTGCTGAACTGCCGCGCCGAAGGTGCCGGGTTAAAACCCGGTTACTGGCACATTTTATTTAATTATAAAACTTATATATAACACTCCCGGGGCTCACCCAGCCATATAAATGTGGTGCCCAAAATTAGGAGAAAATCTTACTATTATTTTTGGGGGCTTGAGTATTCTTTTTATAATTACTATTATTAATGTATACATAATTATTTGTTAAATATTATTTTTATCATTATTGGTATTAATAAATGTCTCATTAATTAATTTTTATATCTTTATTGAGCCCTAATGAACTCCCGGATAATTTTTCCTCCATAAAATTTATAATTTATAACCATACGCTCGTCACACATACCTATCCTAGAATAGATGTTTATATCTTTATTGTTTTCATCCAAAATATTCCATTAATTTTTTTATGGTATATAATTAAAGCTTGCAGTTAAATCATACTATGATTGCTTACAAAAAATAACTTCTACAGCTTATCCAAAGACTATAATTTCCCAAATCTAAAATATTTCTACCCAATTGTGATAGGGGATATTGGCCAATAGAGAGAAGGCTTTGGACGTTTCGAGTAAACTCTCTCTGGTTGGCCTATCACGAATCCTCCTCTTATCCAATCAAGCTTCACCTAACATTCACATCCTCCGGAATAACAAGTCAATATATCATTTAACACATCAACAGTATTATTATGAGCTTTTAGAATAATAATAATATAGAATAATAATCCATTAGTGAATAATACTGTTTGAGGCTGAGCCCTAAAATCGGGTGAATGGTAATTGTCCAATGACTTAGCTATATCGGGAATGCCCTGGGGTGAAGCGTGACTCCCATCTTGTGCTTCCCGGTCACGGATCCACATCCTTGAGGGGATTTCACACATTTTACGAGGGGTACCTGAGGAGGGGAGACTTCCTCTCTCTCGACGATATGGGAGGAAAAGAGGATTGCCGGAAATGGGCTTAATTCTGGGTCATGGTATGACTTAGTCATCTGGTCGTATATCGGATAGTTCATGGCGATCAGCCGTGGTATAGCATACCTTATGAAAGGGATTTTGGCCTCCAAGTGTTTCCATGACAACGGTGAAAGTATACCGCATGATAGCAGGTAGCACAATAATGTGGTAGCTGGTGACAATATAATCATTAATTGTAAACAGCGCATGCTTTGTTATAATTTCTTCTATTACTATACTTTTATTATTTTATTTAATACAAACTAATCAATTCCTCAATATTTTAATAAGCTCACAAGGTAGGTTAAAAATAAATACAAAACTGAACAATAATTTCTACAATAATATCGGAGTACCTCTGCTACATCGTATCTCCGTTGTGTTCAGTATCTATTGTACTACAATTAAATGAGCAATTGTAGAATTTGTAAAATGAGGTCCACCGCCAGTTCATAGGCGGGTCCTCCTTTGGTTTTATTTAACCTTGATATATTTATTGTTTAGAAACAAAATTGAAATTTTAGTCTTTCCAATAATACTTTAGTATCATTTTTAGTGACCGTCCTACACTTTAAATTACTATTTAATACTATTTTTTAATTATTTATTTTACAATTTTTTAAAATTAAATATTTTAAATTAATACTAATTTGTTAAACTTTAAATTTTTCATAACAGTATCAGTACTGCTTTATTTTATATAAATGATAAAATATAGAAACATAATAAACATCAAGTAATCTTTACAATACAGAAAAAAAACAAAAACATTTCCTTTAATTTATATCGAAAAATAGTGATTCTGTAGACACAAGTCGCTATCTGTGCTTGACATAGGATTAATAATAACACATATCTTATACAATAACATCAATCGTTTCAATATTACTACTCTAACCACATGGGGTGACCTGTGGCGTATTGGCTATTATAACAAGCTAATATCTCCAAGATTGCGGGTTCGCAACCGGAAGGTAGCTTTAGGATTTTTTAAAATGGAGTGAAAAATCCTCTATAATTCCATCCTTCGGAAACTACGTAATATGGCGGTCCCGAGCCTGCAAGGTGTCAGGTCCCTACCATTATAATAACTGCTCTCTAACATGCTGTATGAGGTTCTAAAAATACCTGGATATTAAAAATTTAGGACATACGCTGTAGCATCGTCCGATTAGGAAAAACATCATAATGTGAACAGTAGTAATTTACTATAAACAAAATAGTATAGCATCAATTATCACTGACTGAAATATTAAATACATGCAAAATAAACCTTTATCACATTAGTTGTTAATAAGTAATTAACATTTTAAAAAAACGAGCATTCGTCGATTATTACATGAATGTAATGCAGACTGAAAAAAAAACAACTGAAATCTAAAAAGGAATGAAAACAATCCCAAAATAAACGAATAGACATCTTGTTACTAAGGAGAAAATTTGTTGGTTTTATAAAAAAGACAATGGAAAAGTGGATCACTGAATCCAAACAATTAAAATTAACAAAAAGAAAACAAATAAAAAATAATAGACCGAAGAAGAACACTAAAGATCAGGTAAATAATTCTTGGTAGAGATAGCGAAGTAATTCTAGAAGGGCGCTCTAAGACAAGGGTGATAAAGAAGAAATACAGCTCCTTTATGTAAATTTAATAAAAGCAAAATGAAGCAAGAATAATGGCTTCGATTCCGGAAAAGGAATAAATTTACTATTCAATAAAGGAAACCTGATGAAAGGCTAGATAAATAGACATTGTGTCGCATTAATTGAGCGATTATAAATTAATTGACTCAATTAGGGTATAATAATTAGTGGAATATTGGAAACGAATTCCGTTCCAACATTAGCAGTCCAAGACTGGTTTATTACAGTCATAAATCTCTTGAATAAGGAAAGCTTTAGCCGAGAACGTGAGGAAATACCGAAGTCAGTGATTGAATATAGATAACAACTTAGACCCCGTTAAAGCGACTGTGGAAACTTTCCAAAGAGGAAAAGCATTTCCATTAGGAATAAACATCATGACTTTCCCAGGAAAAAGGAATTTAAATACTTTCAAAGTAAATTTATTAAGCAAAAACAGATTTAAAATACTAACAAATAATAATTCATTTTAGTATAACAACCTACCATGCCCAAAGCCGCGGGTTTGCAGCCCGGCATGCGGCCTTAGGATATTTTTAAACGGAGGGAAAAATTCTTAGTTATCCCGTCCTTCGAGAAGGACGTAAGATAGCGGTCACGAAAATGTCCGTTGATACTCGTTATTGATTCCTATCCTGATTAGACCTGGAAAGACAAAATCTAGGACTCTCGCTGTAAATATAGCACCGTATAGTGACGTTAAAAGAAACGAACAAACAATTTTAAAATTGCATTATTTACAGTGCTAATTTTTGTGCGAATAAAATCTTTTTAAAACCGAATTTTTTTTAAAACTATTTTATTGAATTGTACAACTTTAATATATACATCTAGTACAAATGCTGTATGAATAAATAAATACATGAAAGGAGATGTAGAGGCACTACCCATTGGCAGCACTCTAATTACATTTATATTATAGAAGGTCCCGAGGCCATCTTCTCTTCAGACGCCTAGGAGGATTGTCCGGGATGGTATTGGATGCAAGGATGGAAACTAGTGGGTTTGGATGGGCCTGGAGTTTATTATGGAATGATAGGTATCTGGAATAGGCTAAATCGGTAACATATGGAACGTTAACGTCATTATGGATGGTTTTATTTGTGACAAAATAAGGAGCGTTTAGGATTTTGCGAAGGATTTTGGATTGCAAGGATTGAATACGAGAGGAATTTGATGGTTTGGTGAAGCCCCATAGTTCAATTCCGTAAGCCCATATAAGTCTTATAACAGTCACATAAATAAGTCTTTTGTAATTGATCTGAAGCTTTGAGCGCTTGTCTAGTATGTGTTGAAGTAGTCGGAAGCGTCTAGCTGTTTCTAGCTGTTTTGTGAGAGTTCCAAGTAAGACGTTTGTCTAAGTTGAGTCCTAGGCAGTGAATCTGTTCAACAGGGATAAGTGGAGTACTATTAAAGGATACAGTAGGGCAGGAAGTCATGGGTTTTCGGGGAAGAGTAAAGGTAATTTGATGGGACTTGTTGGAATTGATTTTAATTCTCCAATTCCGACACTATCCTTCGAGGGTTGATAATGTGATTGAAGGGATTGGGATGCAATATATGGGTCGTTATTAACTGATAACACACATGTGTCATCAGCATACGTGGAGATGAAGGTGTTAGGATGGGTTGGAATGTCAGCTGTATATACTGTCTAGAGGATAGGACCGAGGATGCTACCTTGAGGAACACCAGCAGACTGGGAATAGAGAGAATAGTAGGTACCATTATGATTTACTTTAAATGTTCTGCCAAATATAAAGGAGCGAATGATTAAAAAGTATGTAGGAGGAAGGAATTGTCGGATGTTGTAAAGAAGACCTGGGTGCCAGACTCGATCAAAAGCCTGTTCTACATCGAGTGCAGTACAATCTACGCTCCATTGCAGAAGAGACAACATCCACCACACGATGACATTGCTCGATAGTGGAGTGGGATGTTTTAGTATGAGTTTTTCGAGGATCTTGCCCATTATGGGTAAGAGGGAGATAGGACGATAGGAGGATGGGAGTTCTGGAGGCTTTTTGGATTTTGGGATCATTTTTACTATAGATAGTTTCCATGTATCAGGAAAATAGGTAGTACGGATTACAGAATTATATATGTATGTGAGGAATAGGATAGCTTTTCTAGGAAGGGATTTTAGAATGTGAGCTGTAATTAGGTCATGTCCAGGAGCTTTACGGGAAGGTAAACTATGAATAACATTGGATATTTCTGACGGATGAAAAGCCTTAGGTGGGAGAGTCATTTGGAGTGGGATATCCAGTTCTGCTTCAATACGCTCAATGTGAATAGGGTTGAGGATATCAGGGTGTGGATTAAAGGTTTTGAAGAGGTGTTGGGCGTATATGTGAGATTTTTCTTCATCAGATCTGGACCAAGTTTGATTTTCAGTAAGGAGAGGATGATTAAAATCCTTGGATTTAAGGATCTTTTTGGTGGTCATCCATAGTGATTTGTTAGTAGTCGTAAGATTTTCAGTCACACTAAGCAAATTTTAGATTTTGTAGTTCCTAATCTCCGTTTTCAGTTTGTTAGTCAGTTGGGTGTAATAAGTTTTATCTGATGGGTAACGAGTCCTGTGCCACTTCGATCTTGCTCTGCGTTTTTCGCTTAGCAAGATACGAAGGTGCTGTGGCAGGTTAGTCTGTTGTGTGATATTATTTCTGATTATGGTAGTGGTGTCTTTAATAGTGTTGCTATAAGTAAAATAATGAATATGAAATCAATTTAATTTTATAAATGACTTGTATTTATTAATTGATATGCTATAACTCTATAATTGATATAGCATGAGCTTCAAACTTATTCAAGCCATAACGGAAATTAGAATTGATAATTTCAAGATTTATTCAAAACCGAGTGAATAAAAAGTCCTGACAGTGGATTGGATTATCCTAATTCCCTCCAAGACAGGCCCCTTATGAAATTCCTTATCTCGAATAATTACCATTAAAATGAACCTGAGGGGGGGGGAGGTGTACCTTTCGGTCTATATTTAGGAACCGCACTTAATTTTAAGAGTCTCACGTTAAGGACTTCATTAATATTTAATAAGCCACTTAAGGACTATAAATAGGATTGATACATGCAACTTTTTGATATTGTCAGGTCACTTTTCGAAAATGTCTTATGCTATGAAATGGTCAGGAAAGGAGAATGAAAAAAAAAAAAAGATCTCCCACTGATATCAAAATAATTTTTCTGCTGTAGCCGTAATCGAATTAAGAGCATGTTAGTAGAGTCCGTTACTCACTATAGGTAGAAAAATAACTTTGTTTAAATAAATCAATTTTTAAGAAGCAGTCATAATAATATAAAATAAACTAGTGGTGCGTTAATTTCACTTAATATCACAAAGGCAGTTCAAAATTGTGAATTTATTTGACTGAAACGACAAGAAACTGCTCTTTCATTCGGGCTACTTCAACATTTACTAGACAAACGCTCTAAGATCCAAATTAATTACAAAAGACTCATATACATGACCTTTATAAGCCTAATTTGACTTGCGGAGTAGAGCATTGGGGCTCCACTTAGCCATCGAATGCCTATAGTATTCAATCCTTGCAATCCAAAATCCTTCGAAAAATCCTCAAAGCTCCTTGCCAATAAGGCCATCCATAATGACATTAATGTCCTATTAGTTACTGATATGGCCCGAAATCGATATCAGCTCTTTCAAGAAAAACTTGATCCCCACTCAAACCCATTCGTTTTAAACCCAGCAACTTCTTCAATTTCCGTGGCGAATGAAAAGAAGATGGCTTTCTGGCCTTCTTGTTGAATTTATTATTCGAATATTACCATCAGGTATTTTCCTTGCCTTTGTCTCATGCCATTACGTACCATTTAATCTATTTACATTGTTGTATTATTATAATACAATTTACAATTACAGTTGCAAATGCAAAAAAAAAATCAACCTTTGTTATTGTTTTATATGTTTGTTTGTTTTAACGTTATTTTTATGCAGCTATGGCTAATCGGACGATGCTACACTGGAAGCCCAAAATTTTGCCTTTCCAGGGATTTTTAACGAGTACCTGACATCGTACTGGTTCGGGACCCCCGTTTAACGTCCTTCCGACGGACCGCATAACTAAGGATTTTTTAATCCCTTTAAAAAATCCTAGGGCCACATGGAGTGCTACGAACCCGCGATCTTGGGCTTAGTAGGTTGTTATGGTAACCACTAGACCCCAGGTCACCCCTAGTATTTTATATAAACTGTTGTATCAATGATGAAATGAACAAAGGATATATTAACATTTAAGTATTCTTGGCAGGCAAACGGCTCTCTGGCTTTATGATATATGTACTCGTCGTGTAGTATTAACATAATATAATATTCATGATACGAGAGTGGGAATGGAGGGGACAAGAGCGGGAATGTGATTGGAGGAGAGAGGTTGTGCAAACACCAATCAGGAAGCTGCATCCTAACTGTCAACATCGCCTAGTCCGTTCTTACTGACGCCTGCCAAGTCCCCCTTGTGTCGCCCAAATATGAAATTACACTCCGTCTTGGCAACTGTTTGCGATCCCCTCCTTTTTTTGCCACTTGTCGCAACCCAAACACCGGAGAACCGACAACACAATTATGATAAAACATACATAGGAATTCGATTTAAATTTTATTTAAGACAACGTCTTAGAAAATTAATGTTTACGGAAATAATTACAGAAGAAACTTATAAGAAGAAACAATATACCCATTCTATACATTTTTCCCAATATTTTATTTAGAAATTTTAAATAATTATGTTTAAATAGGGGACGTGATAACTCAGTATTGATGTGTTGATGTGCAGAGGGTCCCGGGTTCAAATCCGGCTGTGGTAGTTGGATTAATTAAACTATTAACAGTCACGGATATGTCTACAGGCCCAGCCTCTATAAAGTGGGTTCCCATAGGTAAGAGAAAAACCTGGCGGTCGGGCTTGAACTCAGACAAATCTGCTCCATCCTTTTTTTTTTTTTTTTTTTTTTACTCCCTTTCCTGCCAGAATGGCATACAGGGTTTGTCTCCAGTGGGGGAACACCACTTGAGACACTATTTCGGGATTTTTTTTTGTTTTTCTGTTTTATATAATTTATTTATATAAACCTCTGGAACTATGGTGTAGCCCGGTGCACGGTTGTGCACCTTAGAGCTACACCTTATCCTTGCCGTTGTTTTCTTCCTTCGGTTCGGTCATCTCGTTCCGGTCATCTTTCGTCAAGAGGTTGGTCCGGAGGTCTTCCCGGTGCCGGTCTTCTCCTGGTGATCAGGAAGTGGGCTGGACCTACGGCCTTCTTCCATCCGTATACGTATTCCCTGAAACTTGCGTAGTTTTCCTCCTCCACAAGCTCAGGGAACACGTCCTCCGTAATGCTATATATGTCTGTTTGCGTGGATAACCTCGCGCGCAGGGCGTCGTATGCGGTACATGATGCCACTACATGCTCAGCAGTTTCCGGAACTCCACAGCTGGGGCAGTTCGGGTCCAGGTCATATCCATGCTGGTTTAACTTCCATCTGAACCCGCCGTGCCCCGTGAGGATCTGCGACATCCAGTAATCAGGAAGGACCCACTTGGCTCTTAATCTTGACTCGACGGTGGGGAAGTACTTCCTAAGGGTACTCCCTTTTCCAGTTGTCACCCACCTTCTATTCCACTCCGCCAGTGAGTCCTTCCTGAGCTCTTCTTGCCATTTGTTCGGGTTTTCCCGGATCCTCTCCTGGATTCGGTCCGGAAGAGCTGCCAAGCCTCTTCTCTTAAAGTCGTGCTTGGTAGCATCTTCACCAAGCAGGAGGTCAACAGGCATACCTCCCGCCAGGATCTGCACCGCCTCGTGGGAAGTTGTCCGATACGCCCTGGCCACTCGTAGCAGAGCCGTTCTCTGTGCCGTTGCCAGTTTTCTTCTTTGCTGCTGTGAGAGGTTCACGCCCCAAAAGGGAGACGCATACCTCAGGATACCCAAGGTGACTCCTTTGTATATAGTCATACTGACTGGGTACGTGAGGCCCCAAAAGGCTCCGCCAATCCGACTAAGGCCGTTCATTGTCCAGCTCACCCTTGTCGCCAGGTGGTCCAAGTGAGGGGTCACATCCAGGTTCCTTCCTATCCTTACTCCGAGGTAAGTGACCACCTCACTTGCCCTGATCCTTGCCTGATTTACTTGGAATGTGATAGGGTGAGCCCTATCCGTTTTTCCGCGCAATAGAACGGCCTGTGTCTTGGCGGCTGCCATCCTCAGCGTCTTCCTCTCACACCAGGCACCTACCAACCTGGCACATCTCTCAGCTTCCACTGAGATCCCGGCTCTGCTGTTCGCGTAGACTATCGCGGCGAGGTCATCCACGTACGCCGTGGCAGGGAACCACTCTTCCTCCAGGACGCCGAGAAACTCGTCGAACACCAGCTTCCACATGGCCGGTCCTAAGACCGAACCCTGTGGGCATCCTCGCTCCACCCTGTCCTCATACCTGTGGTAGCTACCCCGCACCGTGACTCGTCTGTCTTCGAGGTAGCTCTTCACCAGGGCGAAGATATTGCTCGGTGCCTCGTGCCTCTGGAGCTGATGCAGGACGCTCGGCCACCACACACTGTCGAAGGCGGATGATATGTCAAAGAGGACTAACATGACATACTTCTCCGCCCTCGCTTCAGCGTCATTACGTACCTGCAGCAGCGCGTCAGCGGTTCCTCTGCCTTTGGTCGATCCGTACTGCCGTGGGTGACCAGCCCTGCTGAGTGTGGGTAGCAGGCTGGTCATTATGAGGCCCTCCAGGACTTTACTTATCACAGGGAGAAGGCACATTGGCCTGTATGAGCTAGGTAGTTCCTTATCTTTGCCTCCTCCCTTGTAGAGCAATCTCAGATCTGCTTCCTTCCATTGCCTCGGGAAGTATCCCTCATCCAAGCAGGCATTGTATATCCTAAGGAGCCGTTCCTCGATGAGAGGGATAGCTTCCTTCAGCATGGAGGCGTCCACCTTGTCCAGTCCTGGAGCGCGACGCGTGCGCTGTTTTCCCACGGCCGTACGGAGGTCCCAGATGTCCCATGGTGGGCACAGGTCAGTACCCGGTGGGTATTCCGTGGTCCGCCGGATCATCTCCTGCTCCTGGGAGTCCTGACTGGGGTCGTCCCTGGGGTATGTGCTTTTGATGAAGATCTGGGCGGCCTCCTCCATGGAGACCGCTCTTTCCTCTCCAATCCTCAGGGCCGCTATCGTATGCATGGGCGAGAGCTTGCCCAAGGCGACCCTGAACGGTATTCCCCAGGGATTCTTCTTCGTCTCCTTTGTTACGAATTCCTCCCAGGATTTCCTCTTTTCCGTACGGACCACGTTCCGGTAGGTAGCCAACCTGCGCCTATACTCATCCCGAAGTGCGGTGCGTCTCTCTTCGCACCTGCACTTCTGGTACAGCCGACGGGCCTTGTAGAGCTGTCTCTTGAGGGTAGTTAGGCCCGGCGTCCACCATGGGACCGGTTTTCTCGTTGTAGTCTTTCTCCGGAGAGATTGCTCCGCCGCGTCCCGGATGATGTCGGTGAGTCGACCAACCTCAGCATCAATTGACCCGTCTTGATCAGACATCATCCGCTTCCAGTCGTCATCGACGAGCAACCCCTCCAGGTGGCTCTTAAAGGCGGTCCAGTTCGCTCTTTTCGTCACATAGCCTTTTTCCCCACCATGGAAAGATGGTTCGTCGGCCTCATCCCTAGTGAGGCCGAAGGCTATGGCCGCGTGGTCGGAACTCGTCTCTGGTCTGAGGGTCCATCCCCTGACGTATCTTGCCATGGCGGGCGACGAAAGCGTCACATCAATCCAGCTGTGCCCCCTGGGCCCCCTGAAGGTTGGTGTATCTGAGGGCTCGTTGAGGACTACCAGTTGGTGACCACTGATGAACCCGCCAAGGCTCTCTCCTCGCCGATCTGTTCTAGTGGACCCCCAGACCGTGTTCCAGGCGTTGGTGTCGGAGCAGATGATTACATTCCTGTATGCAGCAGCCACTCCTTGCATGGCTCCAATACCTTCCTGTATATTCATCCTGTCGGATAGGTATGCCGAAGTTAACGCGAAGGTCATACCTCTCCACTTTATCAGGCACGAGGCCATGTCCGCAGTGGTGTGCTGCTGCAGCTCCATCACGTCGAGGGTCTGGTTGGTAATGACTACCGCAGCTCTGGGCCTCCTCTCTGCACTGCTCAAAGCTATCACCCTCGACGTGAGACCAAAGCCCGTTACCACGTTCCTTCGGCAGCACGGTTCCTGGACCGCCATTATATCGTATCGGTGGGAGAGGGCCCTCATCTCCTCCACCACCATACGTCTTCGCCCCATATTGAGCTGGAGGATTCGTAATTCTTCAGTCATATCGGGTCCTTCGTGCTAGCCTTTGGGACTCCCTGACGTGTAGTGGACACTCCCGGCTCCCTGCCTAGTGGCTGGCATTAGGGAGCTTCTCCTTCACACAGTTTGTGCAGGTGGGTCTCCCGGTACTCTTCTTGGGGCAGTCCTTGGCTACGTGTCCCAGTCCCGCACACCACCTACACGTCACCTCCCTTTCCTTGCAGGTAGCCCGGGAGTGTCCATATCCCTGGCACTGCAGATCTGCAGGCACTGCAAATCTGCTCCATTCATCGTAACAATGCCTTCAGGTTGATGAGATATGAATTATTTCTAAACATTTGATGTGTTTTTTTGCTTACTATGTTTCATCGTTCCTTACTTGTTTCCTGGCTTCATTATTGTGTTTTACTATTTCCCTTCATCCTACAATTGTTTAATAACTCTATAAAAATTCTATATTTGTTTGGTATCTTTCTTGTATCTTAATCACATCTTCTCATATGACTCTTCTATACTTTGTTTGATAAAATATTGCTATTTTGTATAAAGTAAGAATAATTCCTTTTTTTTTTAATTTTCATTTATTAATCTTTCGTTTTTTAAATAAATTGTTATTATATAATTCAATCCCTTCTCTTCCACTGATTCCTGTAGAACAGGTCCGGTACCTAGGACTACACCTTGACAAACGCTTGACTTGGAATTCACATTACTAGACTGAAACGACAAGAAATAGCTCGCCGTTTCAGACTACTTCAACATTTACAAGACAAACGCTCTAAGCTCCCAATTAATTACAAAAGACTCATCTACAAGAGCATCATACGACCTATTTGGACTGACGGAATAGAGCTTTGGGGCTCCACTAAGCCATCAAACTCCTCTCGTATTCTTTGCTTTCAATCCAAAATCCTTCATAAAATCCTCAATGCTCCTTACTCTGTTACGAACAAAGTAATCCATAATGACTTAAATGTCCCATTTGTTGCTGATTTGGCCCGAATTCGATAATAATCTTTTCATGACAAACTTCATTTCCACTCAAACCCACTAGTTTCAAACCTCGCAACCTCTCCAATTTCTGATAATCCTCCGAGACGTCTGAAAAGAAGATGGCCTCATGACCTTCTAAGTTGAACTTTCATTTGAGCACTATCACTGGCTTAAGTCTCTACTTGTGGTTATTCTGGGACATGATTTATCTTTGGTTATATTTACTTGATGTATTCAGTGTACAGTTGTAAATTTCAATAAATACATTTTTTTTTAAATACGTTGGCTTTAAAATAAACAGTTCTCCTAATTAAACAGAATTCTTTCTAACATTCCACCTGTAACATTTTATTCCTCATAATTGTAATCATTATGTGCTAAATTGCAATATAACATATATAAAATTTAAAATATATTCTGGTAAATTACAAATAAATAATTGTATAAATGAATGAATCAGTTCCTCTTCTTTAGTTACTAATTGAATTATCAGGACTCGAAATGATTAAAATAATTAACAGTAGAAAAATACATAAAGCTTTAAAACCGAGTTGTGAAACCGAAGCAATACCAATTGCGGGAGAACCGACGAGGCAAAACAAGCGAAATGATGGCACTTCATCCCGACTGTTTTTTGTTTCACTCGCAGACTTTGTGACTGCGAAAATTAATTCAGACACATTTTTGTTTTTTAATAAAACTTCCCTTTTGTGTTTTATTCCATTTTCACGAAGCGGTCTCTTTTAATACAGTTAGTTCCCTCCTGTTTCTACTCTCTGATGTATCAAATGAAAATGTTTCACAGATTAAACGATGGTTTTATAAAAAAAAAACACACCAAACATACAAACGATAGGTTAGTTAATAAACTGTCAAAGTTTATAAAAAAAAAATTCAGAAACATGTAATGAAGTATTGGATTTATATTTACTAATATTTTTTGTGGGATTCGGAGACTCTTCTGGGGCTCATCCTTGGTGGTTAGAAGTGATCTCAGAAAAATCACCAGCACAATCGTTGCCCTAGAAACCGTACAGTCTCTACCACGTGCTTAAAACAAGACCCTTCCGAAAAGACCGAAATATAAATAGCAATATCGAATATATATACACATTTATATCAATCTAATATATCATAATCGAAGTGCAATAGATACAAACAAATACATTTTGAGTAATTTTGGTTGTATAAGAGCTAAGCCAAATACTAAATGTCCTAGAAGTAGACGCCAAGATCTACTACGGTCTATGGACAGATCATTTTTAGTGTGCAATTTGTTAAAGTTGTCGTTAACGTTAAAGGATGAACAATGTCTAAAGGTATTCGAATTAGGTAGAACGTAGATTGTCCTGTCCTTGCTGGATAGAGCCCACTGGAGAATTTAGGAAATTACACAACGCGGAATCGCTAATTAACACAGTTGACGTGATAGTTTAGATATGTTTTACAAGAACGAATTTTCAAAAAGTTGATAAACATTAGACCGAATAATAAATGTCATAATAGTAGATGACGGAATTTTGTTAAGTTCGATCTTTTGTTGTTCTGTTGTCCTGGAGCTCACAGCTCCTCTAAAGTGGGTACTCGAATTAATGAGATATTCTGACGATTGAGCGTGATCTAGAACGTATTGTCCAAAATCAGTACAGTCTCTACCACTTACTGAACCCTAGACTTTCCATTAGTTGTGGTGTTTTTGTATTTATTTTTGTTTGCTGGGAGCCGGATCTAATCTCAACCTCTATATTACTAATGCCATGATAAGCATGTTTAAAAGTAAGTTCTATATAAGTGCTGAAGAACCTAGAAGGTACTTTGGGAGGGTGACGGAGAAGTATTGGAGGAAGTGGGCACTTTGCATTACAAGTGGCGCTTAAGAGAAAGGCAGATTCAATTAGAAGCAACTGGGAGGGGGGAGGGGGGTTGGAGATTAGCGAATGGAATTCCTTAGCCAAGGTCACTTCAGCTTAGCATAGCGCATTTCCGCTTCAGTTTAAATACTACTTCCGTTTCTAGCATTATTTACAAGAAAAAATAAATAAAATACAGATAGAAGCGCATATCCCTCTACTTCTGCGTACCTTCAACTTGAATTACAGATAAAAGGCATATAATACAGTATAAACATTTTTTATAGGAAGGGTAGTTTGGGGCGGTTAGGTGGTTAGGGTTGTTAGGGTTAGGTGGTTATATGAAATTAAAAATATAGAGGTCCCGTTTATCTTTATTTATATTATAAATGAGAAAATGACGGAGGTATAATTAAATTTTCAAGTAATAATTTATTGGTTTCAAATAAATATTAACTATAATATAGATATATCTATCGTCTATCTATATTTTTCCATGTATCGAGATATTAAGGGTTTGGATTTTAAATAATTTAAAAATTCGAGCAAAGAGTATACACTTAGCACACACTTAGCAAAGAGTGGCGTTTTTAATACTATCCGCCCTTTAAATTTTAGTAGTAGAAAAAATAATAATTAAAATTGCTTTTAAGAATACACTTTTTTTTTTATACAGATGGACTTGTACAACTTTATAAAATAATAGCTCACATAATAAACACTAACTTTTCAACATTGATTGGGCTGAATAAATGTATTTATATCATAATACAATGTATTATTCAAATGTAAAGAACACAAATATTTTTAAAAATGGTTAAATAAAGTAAGTGGGTATTAATAAGTAATGTGTATTAAAGTAATTTAAGTAATTGGGGTTTCCCCCAATAAAGGGTGCCCATTTTTAAAGAAAGAGTGGTCAGTGGTAGAGCACTGAATTGCCATGCCGAAGGTCCTGGGATCAAATACCGCTGCAGGCAGGAATTTTATTCAAACTGTTAGCAGCCAGAGTGATCTAGGACCCTCCTGGGCCTCAATTAGACTCTTTAAAGTGGGTACCCCAAATAAGGGGGAAAATCTGGGTGTTGAGCGTGATCTAAGGCAAAACACCCCTGCACAACCGTTGTCAAAGAAACTGTACAGTCTCTACCATTTAATGAACCCCAGACCCTTCACGGGTTGTAGTGGTGCAGGTAGGGTAGTTTAGTACTCAAGACTTTTGGTTACTTATGTTTGATAGATGTATTATTCATTATATTAACAACTGGGAATCGAGATCCTCCTGGGGCTTACACAACGTCAATGAAGCGGTTGCCCTTGTGGTCTAACACTAGCATGATCGCAGTCAAGTCCTCAAGATTAAGGAACATTACCGGCTCTATCATAACCCACACACAACTCAATTTTACTGGTATAGGTTTTATAATAATAAACATTTATTTAAGAAATTGTACAAATCCCATTTGGCACATACTGTAACTGCGATCTTCTTTTGAAGACCTCCACTAAGGGATATACGTCGGAGCGTGTGTGGAAAAACCTCCCATTGAAAGCACTCCTCAGACGTTTCAGTCTCCTTGTCGGATTCTGTGGTAATGTGTCTGTCACTAATGTTTGTACCAGTAAGTTTGGGTGTCCAGCAAGTGAGTCATGAAATTGTTTGTAATTTTTCTTGTTTTTGTCAGTCACGAGTGGTATGTTTAGGACTTAGTGTAATGATTTATTATTTATGTAAAAGGGACAATGCGTAATATAACGAAGGAATTTTGATTGGAAGATTTGAGTGGTCTAAAAGTGAGATTTTTGCATGAGCCCCGCACCTGCAAAGCGGTATAGTTTTTATAAAATCAAAACAATATTTAATTTCCTACTCTATATAAGTTATTACGGTCGACCATATAATGTAATAATAATAAGTCTCAACGCTGTTACTAATCACTGTCGTCAAAATGATACCTGAAGGGGCGAACCGTTGATCTGTTTGTTATTCTGAATTATTATAGATGCTCAGTTCTTTTCAGTTTTCCATTTGAACTCTAGGATATAATTTTTCGATTTTAATTTTCGTACGAACAAGAATTACGCATCAAGATTATTATAAATAATAAGGAACACATTTCTTTAGGGTTTCAACCGTTAAGAGACAAAGGGCAATGAAGTTACTATTTAAAGCAAGGACCAGATGAATTATTCATTCCGATGAGAACAAAACAACTCCAAAAAATCCTCCTTCGTGGGAGGCAATTACAGCTCTAATTGCGAGAAGATTGACACAAATGAAGAAGATGGCCTCTCTCCCGGCGATAAGTGGATATTGTAGTCCCAGATCATTAGCTCTGGTATATTCTTCTTCAGGATTTCTTCTAGAACCCGTGTTCGAAGGCTAATATTAGTAGTATTATGATGTTACTAGTTATGTTCATATTATTTAAAACAATTAAAAAAAATCTGTACCACTATTCCCATGAAGGGTTTTGGGATCAGTACTCGGTAGATTGTGTAGTATTTCTAAGACAAAGGTGGAAGATGATTTTTCTGGAGGTTTTTCGTAATTAAGAGAGGCTAGGAGAGCCCCAGGAGAGTGCTCAGATCGCACAGGATCCAATCACTTATAACAGATTAAATACTTTATCTGCCACAGTTAGATTTGAATTTGGAACCTTCGGTACAGCATCCTGATTAACAGTATATTAACATTATATTATTACTTTCATAATACTAATAATATATTTTAATAGAGTAGAAAAATAATTTTATTCTGGGACCAGGTCCCTTAAGAATAACGAAATTTAATAAGTATATATCTGACCAATTACAATTGGAAACAATAAGCTCGGCTACTCTGACCATAAATGGACCATTTGTGGGGATTTGAAAGTTATTTCCATGTTACTAGGTCAACAAAGTGGTTACACAAAGTTTCCATGCTTCCTCTGTGAATGGGATAGCCGTGACAGGAAACAACAATATCTCAAGCAGACGTGACCAATCAGAAAGGCTCTTATTCCTGGAGTTAAATATGTTGAATGACAAATTTTAGAGGATCCTAAAAAGATCTTACTTCCACCACTTCATATCAAATTGGGGCTAATGAAACAGTTTGTGAAAGCATTACCCATGCAGGAGAATGTTTTAAGTATCTTTGTGAACATTTTCCTACTATATCTTATGCTCAGTTGAAAGAGGGAGGCTTTGTTAGGCCTAACATCAGAAAACTTTTAGAAGATGAGTTACCTAAATGGGCTACATAAAGATCAGTTAACTAAATCAAAACAATTTTTTTAAATGTTTTTTTGCAGACCCGTGTTATTGGAATAACAAAATATTAAAAAAATAATATGAAAATAAATATAAACTAAAAGGTAAGTTTTGGAAGAGTAGAAAAAGAAAACATACAAACTTAAATAATAAAAAAATAATCTGAGGGAAAAATAAATAAATAAAAGAACCATACTATTAAAATAATGTCGTTATAATTGAAGAATATTTACAGTAATTCATCTACCACGTTTGATGGATTACTGTAAATAGTAAGCAATTAATTATTATTGATTAGAGAGCATATTATATAATATATAGTGATATTATTGTTATTCTAAGTGCTGTGAACATAGCATAGTAATGCGATCTAGATATTCCAGAGTAATTCTCAAGAAATAGTTTAGTAAGCAAGATGGAAAATTGAAAGAATATTTAAAAAGAAACTTGAAATCGATATAAATAAACAAAATATTTTGTCTATATTTTCAAACAAAAATTATCAATAATTAGTGTATTCTTAAAACGCACATGTATGTAGTGATAATGTTGTTACTAACTAGTCTGTACCACTTTAACCCGTGAAGGTTTTTGAGTTAAATACATGACAGAGACTGTTACTGTATAAAAGCCTACGATTGTGCAGGAAGAGATTTAGCCGAAATCGCTCTCATCCACCAGGCTTTAATACCAATTAAGGATACCCACTTTATCAGAGAGTGTGAGCCCCAGGATTGTATGTGGATCCCATACCTTTTTGCCCTGGTTGTTTACAGATTAAATAATTTAACTACCACATCCGGATTAGAACTTAGAACATTTAGCATAGCAACTCGTCACTCAACACACTGAGCCACACTGTTACCTTAAACGATAAAGTTACTATTGTAGGAAATAATAGTAAAAAAAAGTTGAAAAAGTTTCTGAATTATTATTCCACTTCCTTTTTGAACATATTATTCATTCCATTACTCACCTCAACTGTCTGTGTTCTCGCTCGGAATCCGAAGGAAATCAGGAACATTAATTTGAGGGGAGTTGAAAAAATAAATGGGATATGAAAAATAGGGAAGAAAGCCGCTTAAATGAGATGTTACTTTTCAGATAAATTACAAAAATAATCATAAGGTTAAAAAAAAATAATAATTTCATCCTTCACAATAAAATTAATAATATTTAAAAATTTATATAATGACATTAGTATGTAATTAATAACTAAAAAAAGAAACATTGAAACAAAATAATTCTCGTACGGGGTATACAATTCAAAAAAATAAACCTGAACATTTTTTTAACCCAAGCAAAGAGTTATAAGAAACCTTGTTTAAGAAATACAAACCTTGTTTAAGTGCTGTATGTAATGTAAGGCAATTATGGTGATTATGAATTGTATGTTTGCTTAATATGTATCCATCGTTTTTTCTTTATTTTATACATCTTTCTTTTCCTAAGGAGCTATTTTACTATCTGTTTTTTCCCTCTGGTTTCATTTATGTTATTACACCATTTGATCTGTATTTTTTTGTATTTTATTCCCTCCCTCTCATTATGACCTTTTAATTTATCATAAACACCGACATCATCTTTAATTAAAAATAAAGCTTATAATTAATTGCAGAGTATTGTAATGGTTATTATCACGAGATCAATATTCAATTTATTAAGTATATATTCATAGTAATTAATGTGGTATATATTCAGTTAATAATTTTAAATTACTATAATATGTTGCTCTACGAGTTGCTGTGCTTATATGCAGTGCCTTGTCGGATCTGCAGTTCTTCTTGGGGCTCACACAGCCTCTAGAATTCGGTTACTCTTAATTGGGGGAAAATTGATTACATTTTAAAAATATATATCAGATATTTTATTTAAAGTAATATTATAATATATCTGATAATAAAGTATACTATGTGATACCGAGTGTTAAATTGCTTTTGGGATGTGTATCAGATGCCCAGCGATGTCCGACAGATACGCCGTTCCAAACTAATCCTTCACAGTTTCTGCAAAGGACTGAGATAATCGCTGCAAATGCGTGCACTAAAATCCCAAGTCCATTCGCAGAGGCACAGCTGTTGGATTTAGCCTGTTCACGCGTCGCAGAACCTTCTGCTGGTTCCATGTACGCTTGAAATGGAATCATAAAAAGTAGAAAGCATCACCAGATTATTACAAAAAAATATATATAAAAATACGGTTGAGTAAGTTTTAAAATATAAATAATATTCGTTACATCTACTTAAGTATCACTAAAAAGCATATTATAAAGCTTAGGAGAAGCTCATTTTAATTTAAATACAAAATAGTAAAATTAAAAAAAAAATCACTATTGGCGCGTCATACAGATAACGGCCATAGTGTTATTTTTCAAGAGCTCATTTAAATTTAAAATAAAACAATGAAACCAAAATAAATAAACATAGAAGAAAATCTATCGACAGTACATTTCTACATGCATTGTGCATAATGCACTCAATAACAGCTGTCTACATGCATTGTGCATAATGCACTCAATAACAGCTGTCTACAACTTAAATCTTTTGAAGATGGATACCCGGATGCACATCCCCATTCAAAAGTGCATAAACATACGTTCATGCATGTATTGAGACTATTATATTCATTAAAATTTATACACATATTTTTTTTTAATTGGTAAAGTAATAAAGTTTATTAACCCTTGTTAGACCATAAATTGTACATGGAATAATAAAAAGGTTCGTTTCTTTTAAGGCTTATTTTTTTTTAAATTTTAATTAATAAATCGCTTGTCCTTTTATTTCTACGTACATACATATTTATATCTGCAATCTGCAAAATCATCTAATATGAATATATATATTAATATAATACAATAATATATAATACACATATATAAATTGCCCGCTGCGTTGTCTTTAAGATAAATTTAGTTAGTAGAGGCTTCCTATTATTTAGAATAAAAAGAAAGATCTGTACGACTACAACCCACGAGGGGTTAGTAATTTATGGGAGGGACTGTACCAGCGGTTGTGTAAGGAAATTATTTGGCCGAGAACACGTTCAAGCGCCCGGTTTTTCCTTCGTTGAGGGATCCCACTTTATTTAGTACTTTATAGGCAAGCCCTAGGAGGGTCTTTAGTTCCCACAGGGTCGATTCACGGCTGTTCGTGGGATAAATAATTTATCTTCCTCAGCTGGTCTAGAACCCGACTAAGTATCAAACATACAATTCTAACCAGTTGAAATCTGAAATAAGCAAATTGATTTTTTTTTTTAAAGTGTTTGTTATGTTCTGGCATAAAAAATTCAATATAGTAAGATGTTCAGATTGTCCCTTACTAACACTTGCCCAAACAAAACAGACAAAATACTTGGGTCTGTTTCAGTGGAAATGGAAATGGACTATCTTGAAGAAAACGTTGAATCATCAACTCTCACTCCTAAGACCTAAGACGACTACTTTACCATAAAAATAAACTCACTAACTAACAAAAATATTACACACTAAGCCGATATAGTGAGGGACTCATACAGAAAATCCCACTTCCAGACCAACCAAATCTTTCAATCAAAATTCCTTCTTTATATTACCATTTTCCCTTTTACATAACTAATAAATCATTACACAAAGGTCCCAACATACCACTCGTGACTGACACGATCAAGAAAAACCACAAAAAATTTCATGACTCACTTGCTATACACACAAACTTACTTGTACAACCATTACTGACTGACACATTGTCACAGAATCTGACTAGGAGAGACTGAAATGTCTCTGAATCAGGGATCTACTACAGAGAGATGAACCACGCTAGCAGTGGCTTCAATGGGAGGTTTCTCTATACACGCTTCCACGTGAATCCCTTAGGGAAAGTTTTCGAATGATCACGAATACGAATGGGGCAAATTGCATGTGCAGAATCACTGTCAATAAATATGTATTATTATTAATGGATGTAAATAGTTGGGGGTGCAGTCAAAAAAACACAGCAAATAAGTTGAAACTTATTATATTATATTTGTGCCAACGTTTCGACCTAATATGTAGGTCATCTTCAGGGCTATGGGAAAACAGACAAAAACAGAATAGACTGTAAAAATACATAAGATTCTTTCTACAATATTCTTCTCTATTTATTCTTAGGTATCATATTTTTTAAAATTCATTTTCTTTCATTTTACTTATGTAACTCCCCAGGAGTCTATTTTCATACATTTTTTTTTCTCTACAATACAATTCTATCTTTATTATACTAAGTTTTCCATACTCATTATATTTATACCTTTTTCATTTTATTTTTTATTTTTAACTTAATTTCTCTCTTTGTATTTTGTTTTGCATTATCACCTTTCTATACATCTATTATGTAATAATCTTTATTCATATATCCTTTCATAATTATCCTCCACTTTTTTCGCTCAATTTTTCTATATCTCTATATTATGTTATGTTTTCTGTATCTCTATCTTATGTATTTTTACAGTCTATTCTGTTTTTGTCTGTTTTCTCATAGCCCTGAAGATGGCCTACACTGTAGGTCGAAACGTCGGCACAAATATAATAAAATAAGTTTCAACTTATTTGCTGTGTTTTTTTGACTGCAGCCCCAACTATTTACATCCATTATTAGTATCTACCAGTCAACGAATTTCATTCCTACATGTATTATTTTTTTTTTTATTTAGTCCTGGAATATGTCTCTTCCTTCTTCGAATTGGGTACTTTTTTATAGATATATAGGTAAACAAATGAACAGAAACATATATTATCTATGTATTTTATTCAATTTTATAATCATTGTTACAGTACACTGTCGGCTAATTCTCTTCTCTTATTGATTCCTTTTTTAATCTACATAAATATTTTTAATGTAATATTTTAAGTTAATTGGATGCCGCAGAAAGAAATCCTTGATCCTTGTTAGGAAGAAGCTAACTTATCTTCCTTAACATCGCCATTATTTTTTATTACTCTTCCCCCAATACTCCGCCCTTACGATCTGCTATTGGAGAAGGATTTACTGCTTCCACTTCTGGTCTCTCCTCGAAGCTAAGGATGTCTTCCTTATCCGATGTGCCCGATGTCGGAGTAAGTTGGGGTGAAATGTCGGATATCCCAGCCGATCGATTCCAGCATCTAAAGCCTTCTTCTTTTTTATGAAACAAGTATTCACCCATTTTGGCCTAGATAGAATAAATTATAGAGAACAATGGTTCTTTTTTCTGGTAATTGAAATGTTTATTTTATATGCTGATTATAAGAATTTTTATTCTACTTTTTTAGTGTGTTGTTTATTTAATTAAGAACAAGTGTCGGATACGTGTGAAAAAGCTAGTAAAATATATAAATCGTATACAATATTATCGTATAATCAAATAAATAATCATTATATATAAAACTCACCATGCAAAGCCTTGAGGTACGCCTTTCCAGCATTGATCATCTGCCGGGCACCGGGGTTGAACTTGTCAAGGATGTTCTGGAAACGATAAAAAATACAAACTTAGAATTACCAATAATGTCCAAATATATAAATACATTTATATCTGCAATCACGGCGTGTAAGTGGTTAAGACGAACTCTAGAGTTAATTGTTCTGAGTGAAGTGGAATCGTGTCATTCTTGCAGCGCGTGAATGTCAGGCCTTGGCTTGAAATGGAGTTATTCCTTATATTATAACTCCATTTTAAGCCAAATAATACATGAATGACGATTCAGTCTTTCTCAATACAATTGATTAATTCCGAGATAACACACAAATAATAAACTATTTATTTCATAATTATTAAATTAAAAACATCTATTTTTTTAGGCTATACTTGTTTATATCATCCTCAGTTTCTTTTCCTTAGTACTTGATTGAATGTGAAAGATGTTGATGTGTCTGTTTGAGTGCCAGATGTACAGGGCTTAGTCTTCATTAATGCAAAATTTTTAATTGTATATCCTTATGATGTCTGAAACAACGGTTGGTTATTTCTGCAGGTTCGTTGAATAAGTGGTTACGTAAATGTTTTTTCCTAACTGAGTTAAACTGTACTGAGGGAGAGGATTCGTGTTATTCTCATAGTACTAAGTCAGTCTGTGGCTTGAATAGGAATTATTGCTTATGCTACAACTCCGTTTCAAGCCAAAGACTACGTGAATTAAACGAATTCTGTTTTCTCATTAAAATTAAACTCCTTAAAAAAAATCGTAAAAAACCACTTATTCACCGGTGGCTGCATAAACAAATGCAAAGTAACGAATATTAAAAAAATACATTTTTCGTTTTCCATGCATAACCATTGCTTTAGAATTGACAAATTTTTGAATCTGAATTCACGATGTATAGGAGAAGAATAACCCTTTCCAAAAATTGAATTAGGAACTATCTTGATAGTCCTTATCAGTAATTCTAAGTCACTTGTGTTCTGTTTTCGTCTGGTTAGGATAACCACTCTGGCTTTTCAGGTTATATTTCTTATCAAATATTTCCTTATTCAACCTAGTGTGGTCCCAATCCTATCATCATGTGCCCGTAGAAATGTAGTTGTTTTTCCTCAGTTGTTTTCAAATATTCTAGTAAAATAATTGTTGTAACAAAAATTAAAACTGTGTAGTATTCGTAGGATACAGTCGCATAGCCAGGACACCCTTGGCTGGAAGATAGGAGTGGCCTTGCTGGAGGAGACCAATAAAAGTTAGGAGATTCCAGCGGAGACGCGAATGAATACCAAGCAGCTTTTTATCACGAGCCAGCAGCGAGGCAAAAATTCAGTATTTCTGCCCGAGGCCGGATTACTAACCAGTATAAATTAACTTTATTATAGCCACTTAAAAAGAAATTGTTGTTCCTAATCTATTTTTGAGTATATTGCCTCAAAGCTGTCTGAGCTGTAAGCGAGTTGGGGTAGGGCAAGGTCCTCTAATCTAAAAGGACCGGAATGAAGGGCAGATTCTGACTGATGAATCGTTTATTCTGTTATCAGAAGTTCTTTGATGGAACAGGAGAATCACCCAACATCTACAAAGTGGGTATGTTGTAATCTTAATCTTAACTATTGACCACGGTCTCGGCCAAAGCATCTCTCTGTACGACAGTTGACATAGAAATATTCGTAGTAAGATCCTACAAAGTACTCAACTTAATGCCCTGGATGGGTCCTAATATTTAACTGCATCTTTTATTGAATTTTACTTGCAATAACGCAAGTAATACCTATCAATTATATTTTAACAGTTGAAGAGAGTATATACCTACAGCTCCGGTGAATAAGTGGATAGGTAGAATTTTCTCTAAACTGAGATCCTTGTACTTAGAAAATAAGGTGAGTTAAGCATTGGTTTAAAAAGGAGTTATTGTCATTTTACAACTCAAATTTAAGCCAATAACTACGAGAATGAGAGGTTTCCGCTTCACTCATACAATTAACTTACTACGTACAAAATTCGACTAATAGACTCATTACGTTATAAACCACTTATTAACCGGGGGTTGGAGACTTATTATTCTGACAAAAGATTAAAACGACAAGAAACTACCCATATGTTTATTCCACGCATCTTATTTATAATATGTGTTGGAGTAAATAAATTTCTTAAGGTAAATTACAAACTGATAGCAAAAGGCCCAGTTTCAAAGAATTTTTTTTTTCCTTTTTAGAGCGTACAGTTTTACCTAGTAAAATAGTTGTTGGCTATGTAAATAGTTTTGAACAATTGAAACACACTATAACAAACAAGTGTAGTTTATTAACACAATAACCATCAGGTGTTTTCTACCAGTTAAGAATACGCAACTTAATGGGATTGGATAACCTACGAATCTCATAGCCTGAGTATAGTATAAATAATTGATATTTATCTGCTATTGTTCCAAACCTGGATCTACAGATTAATAGAACAATGCATGATATACTCAAGAAACTAAAACGAATAAAATTACTCATACTTCCCGTTTATTTAACAACGGTTTTTTAATACAGAATCGTAACTACATTTCTTTCCTACGCTATTTAGGAACATACTAATTAGATGTTTAATAATAAAGAATTTATTTACGTAAAATAATTAAGTGTTTTTTCTGTACCTGCAATGTTAAATTAATGTCTGACCGTCTTTACTGAAGGTATTCCTTGGATGTATATTTGAAAACAGCCATTGGTATCGCCAACAAACCTTTAGGCTCGTTAAGGCTTTTATTATTATTACTAATTATTAAATACATACTCGTATTGTGAGAGATTTACTAATGATGGATGAGATGAAGCATGGATAAGGGATATGAAACTTTACAAGTGGCCTCTTACAAAAAGATTTACAAAAGCTTGGGGGGAAAGATACACAAGACAGGAGGGGAGGCGCGACATGGGCCTGGGATGCAATTTGGCCGAAGAGGAAATGTTCCTGGCGAATGGAGCTTGAAATAGGGGCAAGGGATGGCCAAGACCACAAGTCCCAGCTAAATCACCTGGAGCGTACACGGCCTCCAGTGGATTCCAGAGGTTCCTCTCCCCCGTATTGAAAGTCGGTCTCCCTTCGTCTAAGAACTAGCTAAGAAGTGAAATATATTCTTCTAATTGATTGAAAGCAAAAATTATTATTTTTTTTTTTACATACGTAAAACGAGTATTTCTTGGGTCTTACCTGATGGGTAGAGGTTAGCATAACAACATTCTCTGCCCAAGGACGCAGGGTTCGCAGGTTGTTTTAAAGGGAGAAAAAGTTCTTGGTTGAGCGTTCGGAAGCGGGCTAAAAATAGTGGTCCCGAGGCTGTACGGCACTTGTTAAAAATCCGTACCCTAATGATCACTGAATTTAATATTAGGAAAATTAATGACTATCACTGTAGCATCGTCCGAATAGCCATAGCAGCATAAAGTGATGTTAAATGAATAAATTACAAGGATTTCTTTTTGGTATCAATTTTGTTAAAATGATAATTCATTTAATTTTTAAAAATAACAATAACTTACAGTTTAGTGGTATAGGTTGGGAGATCAAAGAACTGTACCACTTTAACCCACGGAGAGTCTGAACCAAAACACTACAGGGTAGAAACTGTAATGAGTCCATGTCAAAGGTTGTGGGTCATTGGTACCTATACCTTTTCCCTTTCTAATTCATTACTAAGAGGTTAATACGATAAACATGTAAAGCCAATAAATATCGATATTAAAAAATATATATTTTTTAACTTAACCCTTATATCACTTAACTTGTGAATGGTCTTGGGTTCAGAGAACGTACTGCTTCAAGGTCAAAGGTTGTGCAAGGAACGTTGACGTAGAAACTTCCCATTGAAGGCACCCCTAGCGTGTTTCATCTCTCTTAAGTAGATCCCTGCTTCAGAGACAATTCAGTATCCTCGCATTCTGTGGTAATGTGTCTGCCAATAATGTTTGTACCAATAAGTTAGGGTGTCCAGCAAGTGAGTCATTAATTTTTTTTGTCTGGTATATTCAGGTTTACATGTAATGATTTATTAGTTACGTCGAATATTACGAAGGAATGTCCACGGAAAACTTTGTAAGGCGTTCAAGTGGTTTCATTTACGAGAAAATACCTCGCTTTTTCCTTATTTATATCACTTTATCTTAAAAGGATTCAAATTCCAAGACCTCGAATCCTTTTGAAAAGATAAAGGACGATTGAGAGGAGGCAATATCGAGACGACCCCACCCCTGAGACACCAGTTGGCAGTAAAAAGGGCGGCCAAGTTTGAGAAGTCAAGTTTGCGAATCAGCCGCCCCCGCGGCAACTTGGCCTTCATTGTCAGCTAACTTAGTTCCAACTGGCAACTCCTGGCTCCTCCCCACTTCAGAATAGCCAAACATCATCCTGAGGGAGAGTTCTATCTACCTTACCCGGAAGATAGGAAGAGATCGGGAACTAGGGTAGACCGAATGGGGAAGAAGAAGTGGAGTCTCAAGAGTCTCCTTCATCGAGTCGAAGGTAGCTAATCTAAACTTTGCCCCTACTAAATCCTCCCAGTTGGAGAAACGATGAGGTAAAACTAAAAAAAAAAAAAAAAAAAAAAAAGGCTGTACCAAAACAACACACAATAATGAGATGAAGATGAAATGGGCACAATTATTGGGACGTTCAAACAGTTTGGATATAATATTGTATTACATTGTAGTTGCTTTGTTCTGATTACGAGTATTATCATTAGATGTCCGGTGTATCTTTTTTTTTTAATATATTGGTGTTTTATTTTTTATTTGAGAACGTTTTGCGTTTGTTTTATGTTTCCCAAGTTTCCCGACCAGCCCTTTTCAGATGTACATGAACTAAAAAACTCAGGGTTTTGTGATGAAATAAAGTCTGAAAATACGGACTTGAGAATCACTTTCTAAAATTTACTCTTAAGGAAATCGTCCAAATTTCTGGACGTATGGACATCTACTGGATAAAGTCTGGAGAATACGGTGGCTGAGGGATAACTTCGTAACCCTTCGTGTAAAAATACGTGCAGAGGAATGTGGATGCGATCGTCAGTTCGTTAAAACACCATTCCTCAAACGAGTAAGGTTTCTTATCGAAGTTTAAACTCATAGAAAAAATACACGAAAACGCGGAATTCCATAGCCATATTTTATGGCATACTAAACAGTGTCCGTTCAATTGTAGTGATAATAAATATTATCAAAAATAGAGGATTACAGCTCATTACAATCTGCAAAAAATCATTAGAAGGCTACTGATCCCTCTTTAGATATTAGAAGAAATAAAAAACGGGCA
Organism: Troilus luridus; assembly: GCA_964056705.1. NCBI lineage: Eukaryota > Metazoa > Arthropoda > Insecta > Hemiptera > Pentatomidae > Troilus > Troilus luridus. The sequence goes on along the minus strand of OZ057414.1, from coordinate 111,209,498 downwards.
AGGGACAAAAAACAACCTAATAGATATTATAGCAATCGCAAATGCTAAATTTGATCATTCAAGGATAAAATGTTTTTGAATTATTACAGCAGACGCGTATAACATAAGTGGAGAATCTGGCCATTTCCGTTTTACTTTTGAGTAGGATTGTAAGTGAAAGAAGAGCTGGTTTGAAATTAAATCCTATTTTTAATGTATTGTATTGTTTTTCTCATTATCATTATTTAAATACATATCCATATTATTATATTATATGAAAACTTATTTATTGTCATTATTGAAGGGCAACAAAGACCCGCAGTATATGATCAAAGACTAAACTATGTGATCTGAGGCCGGGTGGAGCTCACATACATGAATTTATATTAGCCTCATTGATATGGCTACCGCGAGTAGGCCGGGCGAGAGAGGGAGTGAAAGAGAGGGAGAGAGAGAGAGAGAGAGAGAGAGAGAGAGGGAGAGAGAGTGAGAGAGAGAGAGAGATGGGGGGGGGGGGGGTATTATACATAATAACCTTGCTTTAACCCAGATATTCTTTGAAAACCATTTGTAGTAAAATCATATGATTATCAAGACATTGCGAACAGCAGTTTTTTATTTTATTTACAATACAAAAATCGATCACATGTGTTCCGAGCTATAATGTTGGATTTATTATATAATTTGAATTTGATATCATGGAGTTATTGTTAATTAACAATTCTATCATTAATTACTTAGTATTGATTTTTTACTAACATCTTAATATATAAGTAATAGTAATATCAATATAACAGCTAAACAATAATATTTTTAAAACTGATTGTAATTAACTAGTAGTGTGATTTAATTTCTATTAGCAATTTTAGTAAAGACATTAAAAACCTAGTTTTCTCCCTTTAGGCATAATACAATTTGAAAGAATTAGTTTAAAGTTACTATCTGAACTCAAGAGTTTGAAATAGTCTAAAAATAAATACCAATACACTTGAATGATCAACACCGATATTATTATATTTTTAATATCACAATATGAATTCATTCTTCAATGATTTCTTCGAGTTTCAATTTTTCACGTTTCGCTAGCTCCCTCATGACTTAATTTGATACTGAAAATGTTCATCTATCCTTCGGTATTTATGCATGTCCGGGTCGGAGGCGCGGTGCCTATTCTTAAAGCGATCTGATTGGCTTTGGATATTCAGAACCTTCATGGGCTTATCCAATCTTTATATATGAGTATCCTTAATTGAAGGAAAAATCTGTTGCTTAAGCGTGATTTCGGACAAATCACTTCTATTTACAACCGTTGACGTAACCGTATTATAGTCTCTACCATGTACAGAATCTAAGACTCTTCATGGGTTGTAGTAGTGCAGTTATTTTTTCTCCAAACAACAAACTAGATCTAAGTATATATGCTAAGTATTGGCTCGTTATTCAGTTGATAACAAGCCTATTCTGTTCAATGCCAAGCGGTTATCAGTGTGACTCAAAAGCTATAAAAAAAAATTTCTTTTACTACCTTGATAACAGTCAGTATAGTCTCGGAACTGAGATGATAATTCAGTTACATTTCTAAAGTAATATTGAAATTTTAAATTAACTAAAAATTCTTAACTCTAACAATAATATAATAAATAGTATAATAACAAAATGTTTAGCAACAGGATTTTTAAAGTAGCCAATAGAAAGCCGGTCATTTTGGTTATTTTTCATCAATGATTCCTGAGCAGTTCATTGTATCTAAAAGTTTACAAAATATAAAATTCTGCCAAAAATGAATAACAATTTTGTAAAATGATGGTTTCAAAATAAGTTAGGTCACTCCTAACGCAATTCTCCCACGTACCCCTCGGACGTTTACTAGTCGGATCAGACATTATAGAAATTGTTTGTTACTTAGCCCAACAATTTTACAGCCTTAAATCTTCACGTTACTATAACTTCAGTGATATTAACCAACTTCAGTGATTGTAACCTCTTCGTTTCCCGGTGGTATAACTTTCAACATTTTACTCCCCTTTTTTTTTGGCACAGAATATTCTATACAATAACTTATTTTCGAATACCTTAGGGCGTTGTTCATCCTTCAACATTTTTCACATACATAAAGAACTACTGAATGATAGTTTTATAAATTATAATTCTTAAATTTTGGGACAAGATGGAGAGAGCTTACTAATTTTGAGACCAAAAATAACAGCATCCTGTCTTTAAATGCGGTTATGACTACTACAACTTGCAATTAGTAATTAATATATGCAATTAAACCTTAAAGGATAATAATACCAAATAATTTTGTGTATAACAATATTTAAATACAAATAACCTGCCCCATTCCAACTAAAGAAGGGTCTCGGGTTCAGCACATAGTAGAGACTATACTGTTTTTTGGGCAACGCTTATGCAGAGAGTTTTTATAAAGGAAAAGGAGTGCCTCTGTGGCAGAGCAGTGAGTTGCCGTGCCAAAGTTCCTGAGTGCAAAATCCGCTCACTTTTATTTAATCTTTTAGCGTCCGAAGATGGAGCCTATGGGATCTAGGACCCAGTTGAGTTTCACCCAGCGTCTCTAAATTGTGAAAATAAGCAAGAAAATCTGGACGTTGAGCGCTATCAAGGACAAATCACCTGCCTGCCCAAACATTGCTCAAGAAACAGTTCACTCTCTACCATGTACTGAACTCCCTTACTGGATGTAATGATACAGGGTTTTTATTTTATAGAGACTGGATGACCTCCAGGAGGATCAGCAGATTGTACTTTGTCCATCGGTGACAGTTACAAGATAATATAATTTATCTGACAGTCGGATTTGTACCCGGAAAATTCAGCATAGCGATTCAGCATCCACAATATGATTTTAGACAACTCGACTGAAGCCAAATTCGATTAATCCAACAAAGACGATTTATAATCGATATATTTGCATATAAACAGGAAGCAGCCATATTAGCAGCGATATATATCTCCCCCCTCTCACAATTTCCGAAAGTTAGTCCCAACTCTCGAGAGTCGATTCCAAAGTAAGCGGAATAATTAAGGCCTTCTTCGGGGCCATTGGAGCTTTTGAATCCATTTTGCATCCAAGATGGTGGAAATTTACCTGCTTCATGAATAATGCGGCGTTTTGAAATTCAGACCACTTGATATTTAGACTCTATTAGCTCGTTTCCTCTAGCTCTTAAACTGCCGATTTAAAATTTAGCTCTTTTCCTTTGCATTCATTGAAATAATTGAGGCAGGGCTGATAAGATACCAAATGATCGATAGTAAAATTATATTACAAGATATTTTAAAATATTTTATTTATTAGACAATTTATTCTCTAATCATCTGGGATCCCCGAAAGTTCCGGTTTCCAATTCGCCTGAGGCAGATAAATTATTTAATCTGTTAACAGAAACGAATGAACGGTGGGAGATTTTCAGGGACTCTTGGGCTCACCCAGCCTCCATGATGTGGATACCCTTGACTGGGGGAAAAAACCTGGGAGGTGATCTCGGAAAAATCACCTACCTGCACAACCGAGGCCTAAAAACATTAAAGTCTCAACAATGTACCAAACCCAAGATCATTCAGCAAATAATTTCACACTAAAAAGCAGTATAGTCAAAAAGAAAATATATAATGTTTTACTTGACACTCTTGTACACCTATCAAACCAAAAAATTAATCATCTCTGTATTATTTAAAAAGGTTTTTATGATTTAATATTTTATCGTTGTTGCCTTGGATCGTATCAAGGTAATACACTTTGTTGTCAGTATTTTGTCGTGTTCGATCAATTAAATTATGAATATTTAAAACAAAAAATCCAGACTTATCTTAAAGCAATCCTAAGTGGGTAAATAAAATATGAGTATATTTTAATAGCATCACAGGAGGGGTAAAAAATAAGTAACAAACTTCAATTTCTAGAATAATGGCGGGTATAATATCATATGTTTATACAAAGATTATCTCTTATCGGTTATTGTATTTTATTAATATTGAATATTAATGGTAATGGCATATAAAATTGTAAATATGTTTGATAAGCTGGAAGACATTCTTAAACTCTATACCGTTATACACACACAACCAAATGGCGGGGGAGATAGGAATTAAAACGTTTTAAGCAATATTAGAAATATTACAGTTAAATGTCTGTGAATCCTTCGTAAAATCCTCAACGCTTTTTACTTTGTTACAAATAAAATCACCAATAATGGCCTTTAGGTCCTATTCGTTGCTGATTTGGTCCGAACCGGATATCAATCCTTTCATGAGAAACATAATTCCCAATCAAACCCATTAGTTTCAAACCTAGCTACTTCTTCAATTCTCAATTATGCTCGAGACGTCTGAAAAGAAGATGGTCTCGTGATCCTTTAAGTTGTATTTGTTATTCCAGTACTACCAATGGGTGGTTTCTCTATTCACCTTTAACTCATGACATTTCGTATTGTTAATTCTTTTTACTTGTTGTATTATTTATTATAACACAGTTTTAAGTTTCGACAATCGGATAATCATATTTTTCATTCTATTTTATATTAACAATATAAATATTTTAATGCTCCTTGTAATAAGACTAAGACAGTTGCTCTTGAAGAGTCCTAAAATATATTCCCGAGAGAAGAGAGACAAGAATAAAAGTGGAGAGATGAGGACAATATTGCCAGCGGGAGTCGAATCGAGACTAGCTGCGCGGGTTGTTACGCCACCATTCCCTTCTCCAGAGGATGAAATACGTCCAGGAGATGTCTGGAATACTGACTAGCAAGAAAACAAAACGGACGAGAAAATGCCGGATGTGAGATCTGCAACTGGGGTCAGTTATTGGAGTCTCTCAGGTTCCAGGAAGAAAAATAAGGAAGGGAACTGTTTGTTTTAGATGAAGTTATATCAATTATAATATAAAGATTGAATTTGTATTTAATAAATTATAAATTTTATTCACGCTAACAAGTAACAACCACAAAAATAACCAAAAATACTAAAAGAAATAAATATTTTTCTGATTTAAAACAAATTTTCTAAAATAAAATTAATATATCGCCGCTGTCAAAACAATACCGCCTATCTACAACGTTTTATGAAAATAAGTTAGTAACGGTAACGAATTCTACAGGTTGATTTACACACTAAGTAAGGCACGTATTAAGGTCAGAATCATGCCAGAGAATAATTTTTTTTTTCTTTCTCTTCAATAGTTCTGAAAAAATTGCCATGTCTACAGTCGGCGCGTTTTTTTTTTCTTGCATGTAAAATCGTCCAAAGTGTACATAGGCGGTATTGTTTTGACAGCGACGATATATAAATAGTTAATATAGAAAACTCATCCGTTCTTTTAAGTTATGAAAGAAAAAATGCATAAATGGAAACAAATGTCAGTAATACATCTTGTCATGTTATTTAATTGGATCTAAATGTTTCCATTAACATTAAACGGAATTACTTGATAACTAAATTTAAACTTTTAAAATTTATTTTAGTAATGAAGTCATTCACGAACTTACTTCATTACTTGAAAACTTTAAGCGTTTAAATTTAGTTTCCATGAGGACTTCATACAGTTTTCACGGATATTTTAAGTTATTCAATGGAATCTAAATAACAGTAGTCTGACTGTCGGACAATTTTTTTTAATTTGCTCCTAACATGAAACAACGAACATAATTAAAAAAGGAAAAAATAAAAAATAGAACTCCTGATTATGCCTAGCTGCGAAAATGAAATTGGGGCTCATTTCAATTCTAGTTAAGCTGGGACAAAGTTATTTTAGCGGAGCCGTTCCGGTGCCCTAATAACATGCAACATTTTCATACACATAACTTCACTGTTTTACCTTGGACAATATCATCTAAGTTTCTTATGGCCAGCGAGAACAAACCAACCTTTTTAAAGGGGTTGGTTTATATTAGGAATGGGTAGTTTAAAAGAGCAGAATTTGATAAAATGTAATTTCGTTTAAAATTCACATACACCGTAAATAATCGCAATTTTATTCCAAACTACATTTTCCCCAAATCTATCAAAAAGGTTTTATAAATTAAAAAAAAACCTGTACTACTACAACCCGTGAACGGGTCTGAGGTTCAGTAAATGGTAGAGACTGTACTGTTTCATGGACAACGGCTCTGCAAGGAAGTGACTTGTCCCAGATCACGCTCAACCGCCAGATTTCCCCCCTTATTTTGGGTAACCTATTTTTATAATATTGTATAGAGGCTGGGTGAGCTCCAGGAGGGTCCTAGATACTATATGATCCATCTCAGGCTGCAAACCGATTAAATAAAAGCTTGCCTGCAGCGGGATTTGAACCAGGATTTCCGGCATGGCAACTCTACTATCGAGTCACTCCGCTCCCTTGGTTTTACAAATACTTCTACATAATTATTTGTTTGCACGAAAATTTCAAGCAATGTTTTAAATATTTTCATTTTATATGTAATCAAAAAAAAAAAAATTAGGAAGTTTTAAGACGCAATACTCTTATATACATGCAATATACAGGGTGTTTCGGAATTACACGGCACTATTTTAGGTATGTGTTCTCTAACACAAAATAATGAAAAAAAGTTCATATTAACATATATCTCAAACTCATGTATTAAACAGATATCAAAGGGCAAAGATTTATTATTTATTTACTACATTAAGACTGCCTGTACAAAGTTTAGCCTCTTTAATACTATTACAGGTTTTAATCACCTGATAAACAAATGAACGATAAGCAATGACAGTAGTTGCTCATCTGTTTATCTAGCTCTGTGTGAGTGAATACTGCGAGACAGTTCAATTTATTATTATCATGGGAGACACCACAAATTTATTCACTTTTGCCACACAAACAGACATGCTTTTAACTTATGGCGAGGTACATAGAAACGTTGCTGCTGCTGTTCGAAGTAATCGTTAAAAATTTCCTAACCGAAGAATACCAAATCGTAAAACGTTTGAGGTCATTGAAATACACCTTAGAACCTATACGAGTAAACGCCGGTCGACAAAGATTTCGAGGAACTGCAAGCGTTGAAGAAGAAATACTCGATGCTGTTCAGTTATCTCTTACTACTAGTACCAGAAATTTGTCACGTCGTTTCGATGTTTGCTCTACCAGCGTATGGCAAACAACAATTGTATCCATTTCACGTATTAAGTAGGCAAGATTTATTACCACACGATTATAACAAGCGCAGAAATTTCTCCCAGTGGTTAATTCGACAATGCACACGAGATCCTAACTACCTGAACTGCATTTTGGTTACTGATTAATCTTGCTTTACCAGAAACGGGATTCTTAATTTTCGAAATACCCATACTTGGGCTACAGAAAACCCTCATACGACTGCTGTTGGACATTACCAACTTACCTTTTCTTCAAAGGTCTAGTGTGGTCTTCTAGGCGACAACATCATCGGCCCCTTCCATTTGCCACCTGGGCTGTCAGGTATATCTAAATTGCATTTTTCGCAAAATAATCTTCATGAACTCCTAGAAGATATTTCGCTAGGCATTAGGCAAAGGCTGTGGTTTATGGATGACGGTGCTCCAGCTCACTTTTCTCATAGTGTCACTGATTATTTAAATCCAACTTTTGGAGACCGATGGGTTGGTCAAAACGGACCTGTTAAATGGCCACCACGATCTCCGTATTTAACGCCATTAGATTGTTTTGTGTTGGCCTGGATGAAGTTTATGGTTTATTCTGTGGCAGTTGGCACGCAAGAAGAGCTAAGAAATCGGATCATGGAAGCCGCAGTAACTATCAAGCACCATCCTGATGCTATACGAAGAGCCAGAGAAGCATGGATTCGTCGTGCTGAATGTTACATTCAACAAAACGGAGGGCCCTTTGAACAGTTACTCTAAATGTTGTTATAATAATACATAAATAGTAATAATCTATAATATTTGATATCTGTTTAATAAAAGACTTTGAGTTATATGTTAATATTAACTTTTTTGTTCATTTTTTGTTAGAGAACACCTACCTAAAATAGTGCCGGGTGTTTCGGACCCGGTACAAATAAAGTCATAAAGAAGAGAATTCGTAAACTAGATAAAAGGGCTATTTTATCGATAGTTAATAGATAAAAGTTTCATCATGTTATTTATTTTGTAATTCATTAATTTAAAACTATAAAGTTATTAAATTTTGTAAATTATTTGTTAGGAGTAATCATAGCTACATATTAATATTTATATATAATATATTATTATTATTCGAACTGGCCTACTATCTACCACATAACAGCCTTATGTAAAAAATGGTTTTTTTTAGCCAATAAAAGGATTCTTTTATTTTAAATAACCTAATACATAAAATTGTAGAGGTCACCTGTGGTCTAGTAGTTAGCGTAACAAACTACTAAGCCCAAGATCGCGGTTTCGTAGCTCGGCAGGTGGCCCTAGGATTTTTTTAAGGGAGTAAAAAATCCTTAGTTACGCCGTCCTTCGGAAGGTACGTTAAACGAGGGTCCCGAGCCTGTACGATGTCAGGTACTCGTTAAAAATCCCAATTCTAACTAAACCTGGATAGCCAAAATTTAGAGCTTCCACAGTAGCATCGTCCGATTAGCCATAGCAGCATAAAGTGAAGTTAAATGAACAAACAAACATAAAATTGTATTACTATTGTTATCAATAGAAATAATTGTTATTCATAATATTGAACTTTTTAATAGATAAATTCAAAACGTTAAAGCCATTTAATTTAGTAATGCATTAGTCATTATTAATTATAACTGTCTATTAATATAGCTATAATCTAATTAAAATGTTTTGCTGTTATTTTTAAAAAAAATTAAAGTCCATTTGGATCTAAGAAAATGGTTTATTTTTAAATAATTTTAATAATTATTATTCTATAATAATATTTAAAAAGTGTATAAGTTAATAAGAATCACTCTTTGCTAAGTCCTAAGTGATAAAAACATTTGCCAATTTGATCATATTTTAAGAAATTCAAATGGAAACCCATAGATTTTGGGAATATGAAAAATTGGACTAATTTTTAAAGTGGTATGATAAAGTAATAGTGGTGTAACATTAAATATAAATAAATTTATAAAACTAACAATTCCTTTAACTACATAAATGAGTTTCTCTACCGAAAGTTGATAAATCAAATTTTCATTAAAAAAAACAAAAACATTTCATGAAACTTTATTTAATTGAAATTCTAAATTAATAATAGTTTATTTCAGACCCTTAAAATTTTTCTTTGAAAATCAATCAGAAATATGGAGGCAGAAGACGTTTCAAAACCTAACTGGATAAAATTTAGCATCATAGTTACTTTATATCGTAACAGGTTACTTCGCAGTATCGTAGATGTTACTCTTATCCAGGCTTGTGAAGAATAAATACTGAAGGCTTCGAGGAGTTTAAAAAACATTTGTCACAGTGACAGCGACAGGACTTTGGGAACGGGTTTTTGATATGAATACTTTTTAATTGATTACATCGTTTTGGGATTTATTCTTGCAGGTAGAAGGATGAATCTGCCCTCCACTTCAGAGGTAGAAGGAAAATGATTGATTTATCAGGAAGAGGAATATCATTAAGGAAGGAGAGGTAAATACAGGAAAACCCAATTTATTATTTTTAAAAAGAAATGCACTTGCAAAAGAAACATGATGCGAAAATAACAAGGCAAAATGACAAAAATATATACTATGCATAAATGTTTAATCGATAATATATAATTGATCTATAAGGAAAATAAATATCACTAAAAATGGAAAGCGATAAGCGAAAAGAAACCTTAATCCTAAGAGTAATACAATGATAGTAGAACGCTTAATTTCTTATTTTTTCCTAGATGGGTTGTAAACTGGTAAAAATGTAACTGAGACATAGGAAAAAGGATATCCATATCAAAGGAAAATTGATATAATGATGCTTTATGCCAAAGGTATTTTGCGTTAAATAAAATAATGATTTTTTTTATTTTATAAAAAAATAAATTATAGTTTGTGATAAAGATGTCTTAATCTTACTTCACTATATTGAAATAACAATCCTAAAATCCAAATATTGTATAAGATGTAACTTATTTTATTTTTTTAAATCGATGCTGTGTTCCTCAAGGTAGTATCCTGGGTCCCATCCTATACACGATATATACAGCTGACATCCCAACCCAACCAAGCACTGTCCTCACTACGTTCGCTGATGACACATGTGTGTTATCAGTTAATAAGGATCCATTTGTTGCATCCCAATCTCTTTAATCCCATATCTCACACCTTCAAGAATGGTGTCAAAATTGAAGGATTAAAATAAATCCTAACAAATCCCATCAAATTACCTTCACCCTTCGTCGTAAACCTACGAATTCCTGTCCTACTGTATCCTTTAATAATATTCCACTGAACCCTGTCGAACAGATACGTTACCTAGGACTCCATCTGGACAAACGTCTCACTTGGAATCCTCATACAAGACTGAAAAGATAAGAAACTGCTCGACGTTTTCGCCTACTTCAATATTTACTGGACAAACGCTCTAAGCTCCCTATTAATTACAAAAGACTCATTTACATGACAGTTATCAGACCTACTTGGACATACGGAGTTGAGCTTTGGGGCTCTACTAAACCATCCAATTCATCTCGTATCCAATCTTACAATCCAAAACCCTTCGTAAAATCCTCAATGCTCCTTATTATGTCACAAACAAACTCATCCATCATGATCTTAATATCCCATATGTTACTGATTTGGCCCAAACTAGATACTTATCCTTCCACGACAAGCTCCATACGCACTTGAATCCGCTAGTCTCTCAGCTTGCTTCCCATACTATTCCTGATAACCCTCCGAGGCGTCTGAAAAGAAGATGGCCTCGAGATCATCTACTATAGAACTTTAATAGAGTGCTGCCGATGGGTAGTTTCTCCACAAGTGTTTTTCGTGTCATATTCTACATTTTAGCACATTTACTTGTTATAATACCATTATAGTTATAAATATCATTAAATTAAAAAAAAAAAATCGATGCTACATGTCCGGTACTTAGGACAACACCTCGACAAAAGATTAACTTGGAATCCTCATACTAGGGTGAAATGACAAGAAAAAGCACGCCGTTTCAGGCTACTTCAACATTTACAAGACAAACGCTCTAAGCTCTCAATTAATTACAAAAGACTCATATGCATGACAGTCATTAGACCCATCATGACTTACGGAATAGAGCTTTGGGGCTCCACTAAACCATCGAATTGCTCTCGTATTCAATCCTTACAAACCAAAATCCTTCGTAAAATCCTCAATCCTCCTTACTTTGTTACGAACAAAGTAATCCATAATGACCTTCTTATGTCCCATTTGCTGCTGATCTGGCCCGAATCCGATATCAATCTTTTCATGACAAAATTCATTCCCACTCAAACTCACTAGTTTCAAACCTAGCAACCTCTTCAATTCCTGATAATCCTCCGAGGCGTCTGAAAAGATGATGGCCTCATGATCTACCAAGTTGAACTTGCTATTTGAGTACTACCACTGGGTAGTTTCTCCACTTGTCATTGTATACACTCATTCTATTTACTTGATGTATTAATAATAATACAGTTGTAAATTACATTGAATAAATTATTAATACATAAAAAATCGATGCTTTCCATTTAAATTTAAATTCAGTGCTTTATACTTTGTAACGGCTTAAAGAAGTTTGGATCACTCGCTTTATGGTTTGGCAAAATTAAAAAATATTTATAATTTAACTGATATATCAGGAAAAAATACTTAACAAAAGCTAGCTGCTCGATACGTTGCTAGGCAACAATGATAGAAAATCTACTAAAACGGAATTATTACTAATTTATTATTTAAATATCTCGATATTAATAATACTAATTACTCTAATGATACTGAACGAGTTTAAACAATTAATGAACTCTCTTCAAACCCTCTTATAATACTCAAATAATTTGAACTTTGTACTACCCAATACTAAGTGTCATCATATATATCAGATTATCGAAATAAATCAAGTTCATAGCGACATGAAATATTCAGATGTTTTCCTTACAGGATCATATGGTCCAACTCTATACTCTTTTAATTCTTCAAAATCATCATAAGTGTCTTAATCACTATATATATGTTCCAACAAATTTAAATTATATAATGGTTTATAAAACAACTTATATATTATTTTAGTCCACTTACTACTAATATTTACGTAGAAAAAAAAATGTGGCTCAACAAAACCTTTGACGTAGACAAATACAACTGCCGTGCCAACTGATGTAAGGAGCTGCAACAGCCAAGTTAAGACATATATAATTCTGAGCAACCCTTCGATTTCTAGGATTGAATCGCTGCTTCTTTATTGAAAAGGCTACTCCATCATTCAAGCCTGAGTGAACCCCAGTTTTTATCCGAACCGTTTCGGCATCCAATAAATTCTATTAGAAATCGGATCCGTTACTAAATGTATTTCTAACAAGAACTTAATCAAATAGATTGGGCAATTATGTAGGATTATTAATGTATTTTAAAGCATGTCAATGTCTAAAGAAGTCTATAGCATCCATATAATTGCATTGAAATGGTATGCATCATCATAACTAATCAATTTATGCTAAAATATGCTAAAGTTATTTCATATTATAGAGCCAATATAAAATCTAAGGCTTTAGAATAAAATCTAACAGAATAATGTCCTAAGAATTATATCCTATATTGTATTAAGCATTAGGATTTTTAATAAGACAATGTTTAAATAATTTCACGATAAACCAATAATAATGGTGATGTACCACCATGTGGGAACATGTTTGAATGTTGATTGCAGTAACAGGTGTGAGATATATGTATAGTTCTATATTAGTGCTCTAGATAGTGGATCATCCAAGACCAGATGTTGCAGATACAGCAGAGCTCAGTTAATACAGCAATTATCACACTATTATCACCGAATCATCTCAGGATATATCATTGGATGTAATACGTGTGTGTGTATACATGTATATATATATATATATATATATATATATATATATTTATAAAATTGAGTAATTACATGTAATAAATGATTATCAAATTGATATAAGTTGTTGATTGATGATGAATTGATTAGATAAATAAATCATACGGCTGCATAACAATTTTTTTGAAAGGCAATATCACACACACACACACACACACACACACGTGTGTGTGTGATATTGCCTTTCAAAAAAATTGTTTTTATCTGCTATCTGAAGGTATAGAATAGAATGGAATAAGAATAACAACAATGAACAAATTTTAATAAAAATATATCTGGCCACAGGGCTACCTACATTATTAGCATAATACAATAGTTATATCATAAAATAAAAATAAAAAATAACTAAAAAGTATGTTTTGATAGAGAATTAGAATAATTATTACAAAAAGAAAAAAAAATAGCAGACAAATTTACAATAAAAAGAAATAGGCTAATGGAAAAATAAATAAATAATAGCATCTAATAATATAAAAAATAATGTCATTATGAGAGAGGAATATTTACAGTAATTCATCAATCGATTATGTTCAATATAGCAATTGATTTTTATTGATTAGAAAGCATCTGTTTGGGAATTTAGAATATGTAGGAAAAGTTTGGATTTAAATTTTGATAAAGGAGACGCATGACGGATTTCGAGTGGGAGTGAGTTCCGAAAAGAGGTGGAACAGGCGAGAAAGGAACGCTCAAAAGTTTTGGTTCTATAGGAACGGATATACATATCGGAAGGGCGGGATCTTGTGCCCTGAGATTGGATGGAGTATTTGAATTGTAGGAGACTATAGATATAAGATGGATGTTGTAAGTTGATGATTTGATATAAGAAAGAACCTAGGAAATAGGGTCTACGGATAGAAGGGAAGAGCGACTTTAACTCCTCGTAGGGACAGATGAGACTTCCTTCGGCTTAAAGACAAATCGAAGTGAACAGTTCATAATTCGCCTCAATATTTCCTAGAGGTTGTTAGAGAGGCCCCCATTTATGTTATGAAAATTAAAAATATACGAATCTGTGTTTATTATAAGGTCCAGGTAGAGATCGAAAATATTATTTTTTTTGTATAAATTTACATATTGACATTACAACTGAATTACAACAATATCAAAATTAATTATAATAAATGTTACATAGCGGCATAAATAAAGGAAGTAAGGTTTTTTTCTCCATTTATTTATTTATTTTAATACACACAAAGGTATAATATAATATAAATTTCAGATTTATATAAATCATTCTTTGAAGGATACTAATTTTTTTCAAATTTTCTAAATTATTCCAAAAGAAGAAATTTAGAACAGGCTAGTGTTTTGAATAATGATATGGTTCAAAAAGATAGGGTGCTAGTTTCCGATCGAATCTTGACCGAAAGATTTTATCAATTTACAAAAAGAGAAATCCGCCAAAATATAATTTGCGGACCGCTTTCGCATCTTCGGCCGAATGAAATTTCTAACTCGATTAGGATAAACATCTGTTTAGTGAAATTAGAGCAGATTTTGTCAGTGAAATTTCACGATAAATGATAGGATATTTGATTCATCATGCTCTTAGTGTGTTAGCGAAAATATGTGTTGGAATTTGCTTATAGCAACTAAACTGTTAATTTGGTACTGTTAATAGTTTAATTTGGTATTGGAGATGGGGAGTACAGGATATCGATCTACTGATCTCTAGGTACCGAAGACTGGTTACGGTAGAATAATTATTTATTGTTTTAACAGCCGTGAATCGATCCTATGGGATCTAGAGGCCGTCCTTGGGATCACCCAGTCTATATAAAACGGCTAACCTTAACTAGGATAAAACCTAGGGGTAAAACATGATCACGGCCAAAAACCTGTCCTGCATGCAGAAACACACTGGAACCATTATCCTTCATAGACTACATTGGTACATTATTTTTAGAAATCATATATATATATTATGAATTCCACCAATAAAGAATAATATGTAAAAAGAATGGTCGAAGGAACACTTAGAAAATAAAATCTAGCGTCATCAATAAAAATTATAACGTCTTGTAAATTACAGTAGTCTTGATTATCCGAACTAATGCCGTAAAAAAAAATATATATAATAAAAATAATCACCGCGTTTGTAAGATACATTTTTATGTTATTGTGAAATATGTAAGTGAAAAAATAAAAGTCTATAAACATATAAACGCCCATAACCATAATAGATTTATGAAGGTTGTGACAACACAAACAATTTCTAACATTAGTTTGCTGTTCTTTACTTCGTCTTCAAATCAACTAAGTCTCTAATTCCTTTAAGTAAAGTATAAAATCATAATTCGAGAAAATTAAATTTTATGGAAAATTCTGTTCATATTTATTTTCTAGAAATGGCCAAGTCTACCCCTGCTTACATATTTTTCGTGAAGTCCGGTTAATCGACGCTCTATAGAATTATTTAATAAATCTATGAAACTTCTTACAAATTATCTTCATTAAATTTAAATTAAGATCTCAACTGAAACTAATTTTAAAACTTAAAAGCTTTTTTAAAAAAAAAAAACTAAACAAATTACAGCATTTTTTTTAACGTGTATTTGATTATCCTGAGGATTTTCTACCAAGCTATAATCTTCTACGTCCCCCCATCAATTCTTCTTAATGACAGATTAGATATTTCGAAACGGACGTGAAAACTAGGGCATATGAAAGGAATCGGGGGCCTTGGCTGTAGGAAAATAATGGACTGGATTCGTAATTTATTTATTTTTTAATTTTTGTGTTTTTTAATTAATTTCTGTTTGTTAATAATAATATTTATTTTGACAGACATACAATTAAATAAATTAAGGAAATAATAATTTATACATATAACTAAACTTTGAACCTGATTCATATAATCGTACATATATAATTGCCTTAATATTAATCATTCTACTTATAAAATCTGTTATAAAACATTTCCAGGCTATTATCGATATTGTAATGAGTTGAACTAAATATGATCATGTGGTAGCAACACTCGGAAGTGAGAGTAACTCGGAGCTACTTCCTTGTGAGGAGCTGTGCTGAAGATTCTGGGTTTGCGTCCGGCTATGACAGGTTAAACAACAATCTGTTATCTCTGGAAACTACAGACCTTCCTGGGGCTCACCCAGTTTTTAAAAGGGGGTACGATGACGATGTATTTTTTTTCTTTCTTAGCCCCTTTTGGTTGGAAGGTTGCTAAGTATAATTAGGAAAGGATGGGAAAGATCTCTTTTACTGTGCGGCGTGCGTTTTAAGAGTGGGATTAGAAAAATGGATAGGCTCCTTTTATTTGTTTTCTTTCTCAGTCTAGGCTAAGATTTTTTACACAATCTTGCCACGTTTATGGCCGTCCTGTTTGGGTGAGAGTCCTGAAAAAGTGACGATTTATTTTAAAGATGTAAAGCGGGGCGGACTGTAACAGAGACACCACACTTCCTGTACCCAGAATTAGTCTTCTCCAAACCCGAAATATTCCACAGTTTGGCATTTCTTATCCACAAGATCCTGATCTCAAATTTCATTGAATAATTTATAAGATAGTTAAAATGAAATAAAGGTGTTAAAAACAACAAATCCAAGTCACGATTGTGCTGAACCCAATGAGCGAATACGTGAACAATCTCCGGGCAAAAAACGGTAGTATACTGCTCATCGTTGGACACAAGACACTTCTATTTCTACAATTATGTATGCAACATCTTTTGCATGATGCATACATAATTGTAGATAAATAATGGTCATATACCATTTAAAATTTCTCTTTAGTGGATAGGAAGATTTTTAGTGAGCAGCATGTGATATCTTATATTACATAGAATGTGGAATAATAAAGAAATTGTCTTCAAAATAGAGATTAACTGATTTAGAACGCATTTGACCTGTAAAATGGTCCGATTGGCCATAACAGCATAAATTGACGTTAAATGAACTCCTAGTGAAATGGGCGTTGAACCTTAGGTGAACCTTAGTTTTGCATAATACAATATATCTTAAATTTGATATTGTATATAACTGCAAATTACAAACTAAACAACCTAAAAGAAATAAATGGGCCTTAATATTATATAAAGCAAACAGAAGTAACAGAACTAAATCGGAAGCTTAGAGAAGAGGACGCAAGACTAATGGCGAACGTGCACAGGGAGCGCTATAAGAGACAGTTGATTGTATTTAGTTACTTAGGATATTTCATGTTATTTCTCTCATATCCACCGAATCTGGAAGACTATTTTCAGGAGAACATCATAGATATTTCAGAATTGTTTTATATAAGGAATTTATATCCTTCTGAATCCCAATCCAAGTATGGAAGGGGAAACTGGACTGGATTTATCACAATTTGATGGGCTTTCATAGTACAGCCATACAAAAAGCGCTAAACAGTATACAAACCATTAAAGATAATTAAAAAAAAAAGAACGCCATCTTCCCAGGTATGCCACCTTCAACCTTAACCTCGTGTGTCATCTTAGCCAGCGTTTTGTTTTCCATCCTTAAGACATGTCCGAACCATCTTAGACTGTTTTCTTCAATGACTTTTTCTGCAGGCTGTACTCCGAGTCTTGATCTAATGATCGAGTTCCGAATTCGGTCTCGTCTTATTTTCCCCTTTATCTTCCTAAGGAATCTCATTTCTGAAGCCTGGATCCTACTTTTATGTTTAGTGGTTAATGCCCAAGATTCTGAAGAGTGTGTTAATATGGAGAGATGAGCAGATTTATATACCCTCAACTTCGTGTCCTTGGATACTTTTCTTTTGTTCAGAAACCTTATTAAGTGAATGGAACAATTTACCAGCTGAGTTAACCCTCTCCCGGATTTAATTGTCCATGACTCCATTCTCGGGAAAGCTTCGAAAAGAGAAGCCTGCAATGGGAAAGAAGAAGAGAAATGGCAGAGCATCGTACGGTGTGGTCCGGGCTGTCCAGAAGGAAACCTCACACTGCATGAGCGGTAGAGAGAATGGACTATGATGATAAGAAAAATAAATAAAACTAAAAACGATAAATATAAAACGCCAGGAAGAAAGCATGAAAACAGCCAATCACTTTACTAAAGATATTTACAACAAGAAGTAAATATCCCTTAATGAAAAACTTAGACACAACTCAACAGTAATCCGCCCAGAGCGACTGTATGCGGCAGAATGTATCATCCTGAATAAGAAAATATTGGTGAGGGATCAAGAAATTACGAAAAGAAAAATATTGAGAAATTTTTGGAACCTATTAAAAAAGGATACCATATAGACGACCCCACAATCAGGAATTCTAAACTCACTTAGAGAAAATTACAGATGCAAAGAGAAAACGCAGAATTCAGTTTTATGGTCACTTAAAATGAATGAACCCAGCACAATGGCAACCGAGTATTCACGTATCTTAAAAAGCTGAAAACGTCCAATACGTGGATTATAGAAACTTAAAAGAACATCGAAGAACTCGAGGTCTCCCCGAGTGGTATTGAAAGATGTTCTTCACTAAGGAAGGAACTTCAGAATGCTCGGGGTTTTCTAGAAAGACAAAGGAAAAAAACGGGCGCAATTTTGACCCAGGGGATAAAGCAAAAACACGGGAGAGAATGAAAGATATATGTAAAAAAAGGACATTTGAAACAGACCTAGTCCATAATAACTCCAAAAAAAAAACGCAAGAGTTCTTGTATATTAATGATATTTAGAATATAAATATCAACTATAGTAATATACAATATTTTATATGTATTTCCCTTCCAGTAATGAATAGTTGAAATTGCAGCGTACAGGCAATGCGAATTAGTTGCAGCTAAATTCCAATCTATAACCTTGCCAATAACATTCCAGATCGATAATCTATCATCACATGAGTAACATAAATCCAAATTGTAATTAAAATAAATTGGTAATAGACCCTCATTAATAATATGATTCCAATATTTTAACATTAATACAATAACTAAATATTTCTAGAACATTTTTGAAAGTTAAACTGCAGGCAAACATAAATTACACTATATATGGAACAGATAATTATGAGGTAGAAATTCAGAATGGCTTCAAGTATTCATATCATGACGATCTCATTTTTTAGAAATCAGGTTTACTGATGAACATCAAGAATATATATCCAAAAACTTATACATATATCCAAAAAAAATAATATCCCATGAAGCGAGTCACGGTTTAGGATTAGAAAAAACATTAAGGCATATTTATAACTTAAACTGAGAAAAATTTAATTTAAACAATTTAAAAACACATTGGGTAGCTCGAGTGTGTAAAGCGCTAAGTTGCTGTGCTGAAGTTAATAGGGAAAGTTAATAAATAATAGGGGGCATTATTAATAAGTTGGAAATACTTAAAATATACTAAGTTATTACATCACTATTTAGAGGTCTCACATAAAATATTCATGGTAGCCCACTCAATATAATTGGAGCTACCAGATTTTGAAAATCGTTCAGATCACTCAAAAAACCATTATGGTGCCTTAAATAGAAATATGAACCACATATTATTAAATAATTATTTAATATTTTGAGCTTAAAATGATTTTAAACACTCCCTGTATCACAAGTAGTTTATTATAAGTACTTATCTTTCTAATTTATGTTTAATATAGTATAGTAACAATATTTTTACTAAGTACTGATGTTTACAAGTATGTAAATATGTAATTAGGTAGCTAATGTAAATATGGATGTTAGTAATATATATATGCAAAATAATTAATGTGTATATTCCGTAGTGGTGAGGGCAATAATAACCATTTGTAGCTATTTGCCCTTAAAATAAAACAACAGCAACAACGAGTAATTTGTACGATGAAAATTGAAAATAAGTTAGGATAATCTATAAAAAAATCGATATATAACCAACTATAGCTGACGTATTTTATTAGTACATTAAGCCTAAAACGTTCACTGATTCTCGGTCAATAAATTGAACAATAAAACTTGTAAATCAGTTGAACTGTTCACTTAATAAATCTCTATACAGCTCCAAACTGTCAGGCTCAGTACATAATTCTCTACGCGTTTTAGTCGGTTTAAAAGATAAGTGTATTATTTTTTTTGTTTAAATCGGGATACAAACCCAGGTCGTCTCCATTTCCGTCGCCGTGCTCTAAACCACTGAGCTACCAGGGGTCGTATCCAAGTCAGGCAAAGCCGATCTCTTCACCGATCATCTATCTCCGTGTTCTCGCAATTTCTGCGATGTATACACGGAAGAATCCCGGCCAGGAAAAATCTTTTCTCTACATTCTTCTCTCTACACAACTACATTCTTTTGGGGTTAGGCCATTGGGAGGGATCCAAGCAGTGTTTTTTTCTTTTATTTGACGGAGGTGGTTTTGCGGAAGGTGGTTATGTACTTTGAATTGAATATCTAATTCATAATAAAATTGTTTTCCAATAGTTAAAAGGTTCCGAGAAAGCAATCATTTTTAAGTAATATAGAATGGATTTTATTTTGTGTGCATTGGTGACGCCTTGGACTAGCAAAGGATAAAATAGTGATGATAAACGGACTAACAGATCAAGAAAATGATATTAATAAATAATAAATAAACTATTGTTTATGATTTACTTTTTAATTCAACATACTTGTTGGGACAAACTCTAACTCCTCACAAAGCTTTCCCGTATTTCCTTTTCCTGGAGACGCGTGGGAAACCACTTAACTTCACAAAACCTCAAGAGTTCACCAAGTTCCTCTTAAGTCAGTCAGGACACAGAGACTTGCCCCTTAATAGATTTAAGTCCTTTAAGTATATGGTTTGCATTTTAGAGGTGATGTTATATTTCGAAGATGAATTTTGTTAAGAATAAGTTCAGCCGAAAAAATCAACTTAGGTGTTGTTTTATAAAAGTATTCCAAAATCCCATTTGAATTACTTTACTAATATTTGTATTATCTTTATACATTATTTTTATCTACACCTGTCAAATACCAAAAATCAATAATTTTCAATAAGAACAGGATGTCATGTGTGAATAATACAAGTAATCAAAAAGGTTTAAATAATACCTTTTATAAAAAAACAATTAAATAAGCAACATAAATTTAAAAATATTATAAATCTACAGCCCAGGTAAATAAGTGTTTATATCGAATTTTGTCCGGAGAGAGTTAACTGTATTGAAAGGAACGTAATCGTGGCATTCGCGTATTTTTTGGCTTGAAATAGATTTGTAATACAAGCAATAACTCCTTTGCAAGCGCCTGACTTAGCGCCTTATTAATTACGAAAATAACACCACTCCGCTCCCCTAAGTACATGAAACTGATTTTGGAGAAAATTCCACTTAACCATTTGTGTTCACCGGGGCTGTAGATATTGAAGGTGCAAATTGGCGTTACACTTAATTTTACTGATTTAGAGAATTTTTGTTCGCTTTGTCCGACTCGGAAAGGTCTGATCTATAGCGTCAAATATGTCCGATCCAAACCTATACCGTTACTTGATTTTATTTCTTCAGATAATAGATCCGTCATCCATGTTCCTTTTAGTCTCCTAGTCTTCTTACGCATTTGAATCACACATGAGTCATTTGTTATATCAGTAGGTTTTGCTGTCCATTTAGATTTGTACGACAGCGTGTTTAGTATGTTCGCATGTGTTCGTTGATAGTATTTGTTCTAATTTTATTTGAGTATTGACAAAAGTTCAATTAGTGTTAACTATCGATAGTTGCTGAAACATCAAATAAGTGATCGATGAAATTTCTGACATCACACTTTTTTTTAAGCAAATCTCCAATATATAATTATATTGGAACATCTTTATTAAAAAATAAAAATTTATAAAAAAAGGACTTTCCTTGAAAAATGAAAAACCTATACATTCTTTGACTTATTAACACCGTGAAAAAAATCTACGCTCCTCATATTCAGTTATTATTCCGGGAAATTCTGTTCGAAATTGGAATTTTTCAATGAACTCACAATCCATCTCTTATAGAATGTTAGCCCGTACCTAAAAAACTTTTCAGAATCTCACTATACCTCACTAATCCGCAATAACTAAGTGGTTTTTATTTTCTATTTCAAAAATGAATCAACCCAAAACAATCTGTGAAGATATATTTTATGAAAACAAAATCAATTATATCTGTTTAGCTATCTTTAAAAATCAATATCAATCCTACAAAGGAAACTAAACATATTAAAATTAGTGTAGTTAAAACAGATATCCTCGTAATAAAAAAAAGTATGCTATACCACTACAAAGCATTAAGGGTATTGGGTTGAGCACATGATAGTAGACTTTACTGTTTCTGTGCTAACGGTTGTGCAGTACGTATTTATGATATATATATTTTCCACATAGTTTGGACCATATGTTTTCTTCAGAATTCACACTCCAAAGCATTAATATAACACTCCTGTCGCATTGTAAGGATCCACGCTTCACTAGCAAATCACTATTCGTCGGAGGGCGTCTAATTAAGTAATATAAGGTAAAAATACTACTCTACAAAAACAAAGAAGAGTGTTCTCACATAAAACTGACTAATGCAAATAAGTAAAAAAAAAACAAACTGTGGCGCAACAAAGCATGGATTTAATTTGGCTGTTTCTAAGTGGCAGAAAATCCATTGGGTTCCAGATTGTACTCAACCGCCATGTTTTTTTGTAATTAAGGGAACCCATTTTACACAGGATGGGGATCCATCCTCATCTGTATCCATAGTTTTATATCTGTTAAGAGAATAAATAACTTATCTACCACAACTACTAAAGATTAATCTTAACTCAGGACACGTACTAACAGCACTATATTAAAAAAAAAAAAAACCTCTTAATTCGATAGTATTACCAATATTCACAGGTACCTATTAAATCTATCAACAGGTATCAATTAAAACTATTCGTCGTAAAAATTAATATGAACTATCTTCAAACGTACTGTGAGGATGATATCAGGAATAGCATCCAAATTTGGCTCCAAAATAACTTTACGAAAAACAAAAAATACAAGCACATAATTACTATTTGATACCTTTTTATGGATTTTTGAAAAAAACTATATACATAAAGTGAAGTATTTGCCTATCCAACGATGACGATAGGAGACATAGCTTTGATAGAATTACCGTTCAAAGAGGAGGAAATACGAGTATGTTAACCAAGTTTAGCTTAGCCTGTGACGTTTAGTTAGCGATGGCAAGATATTATCAGGTTAGAGGCTTTATTAATCTCTCTATATCCAATCCACAATCGGAAATTACATTTTAATTCTACTCTGCTCCCCCAGAAGCTTTATAACTTAAAAGGTAGTTAGAACCTAGTACCCTTCAATATTCCTGTAAAGTGCATATATATATGTTAAACCTGCACCACTACAGCCATAAAGGATTATAGGATTATGTTTATATGTCCTGATCCAAGCCTAATTAAGGGCACTCACTTCGTAGAGGTTGGGTGAGACTCATTAGGATTTGCAGACCCTTCAGGGTCCATCCACTGATAATAACAGCATAAGGCATATGTCAGTGTCGAATCCAAGCCCTACAGATATGTATAAGAATGCCCTTTCACATATAATTATCTTTCTATGGTCAGAAAATTTAGAAAGCGGCATTTTGCGAAATCGGATGCGGGGCAAGGGAAGTATGTTAGTTCCCTCACCTGACTAAGGGTCGTGGGCGGCTTTAATAGATCGCATGCCATTGCGCCAAATTACATTAAAATCCAAAATAGGGTCCAAAGAAAGATGAGTCTAAATCACAATAATAATAACAGGGCTAAAAAAAAGTCCAACGCTAGCGGAGTCGAAAACAAAACAAAAATAATTACTCTAAGATAAAGCAAAGATAATACAGCAAAAGCAAACTACGTCACAATGAGGAAAACGGTAAGTAAAGCGAACTAGGTAGCGGGGGAAAAGACGTGGCTTTCCTATGCGCGGTCAGAATGGATACGACTTCTGCACAAGTTGTTTTCCAAATTGTCAGACTGTACCACAGTATCACTGGTAAGCACATCTCATATCACACATTCACTCATACTGACACATGCACGGATACCGATTGGAAGATTGAGAAAATACAAATATAACTTTATAACTGCATAAAGTGCTAAAATTTAGACAGTAGGCCATGAGTATTCAAAGAATTGAAAAATAAAGTGATGGTAGCGTCGTTTTAACAAAATTCCTTAGATTCCTAGAGATCCCTGATCAGTAGCGTTCGACGCACTAAAACAAAATGCAAAACTAAAATTAAAACTGAAATATATGATGATCTATATTAGAAATCTTTTTTGGTCTGTTCTTGAGTTCTTGAAAAGCAAAAGATGAGGTGCACAGAAACATTACATACATATACAGACACAGAAGTGGATGACCAGTGGCTCCAATTATCATTAAAACCCTTTACTCATCCTTCTTGGTCCTTAAGGACCCGCTGGACCCTAAGGACCCCTTTACTCTTTCCCCTCCTGAGGCTAAACTGCCTGCTCCTCGACGGCTGTTTTATTAGCCTCAGTATACTGCCGCCAGGACCTCTTCCTGGCAACTTTACGATGACACCCCCCTCGGTAAATATATGGCGCCAGGAATAGACTATGGTCCTACACCAGCCACGCAACTTATTACTTCACATCTAGATGAGGTGTAATATTAGAAACCAGCCAAGAAGACAAAATGTATTCCATTCCTTTTAATATTATTATATTCTTCCAATTGAAGAGTTGGGAAATAAATATTATTTCTTTATAACAGTTCTTCTGGTGGAACAGGTTTGATATTATACTCGACTCAAGATGGATAATTTAAAAAAAATTAAGTCCATATGGTTTTTAATAAATATACAAAATATGACTTTAAATTCATAAACAGCACAACGCCCACCCAAAAAGAAAATTGATAAATAAATAAGAAATCAAATCTAAAGGCAACAAAATATTACTAAATAAAATAAAGATATAATTATACAAAAAACTTCATTTGTTTCTTCTGGTTTAGACCGTGTCGGTGAATTTTCTGCCAACGTTTCGCCAGACATGCTGCTGACTTCCTCAAGGCTTAATTGAGACTGAAAAGGTTCAGTCTCAATTAAGCCTTGAGGAAGTCAGCAGCATGTCTGGCGAAACGTTGGCAGAAAATTCACCGACACGGTCTAAACCAGAAGAAACAAATGAAGTTTTTTGTATAAATAGTGGCCGTGGAAACTTGAAAGAGTATTTAAAGATATAATTGTTTTAATATGCAATCCATGATGTGTACTCCACTAGGTTCAATTTCTACATATCACAGATATCAGTTAAAATTTCCTTAGTAATGCATTTGGAAGAATCTACTTAATATTCGGAATAACCTCGGGCCACTACGCAAACCCAAATCAGCCAAATCTCCCTTAACGCTATCTTCAGAAGTACAACAGCCTGCACAATGCTCTTATTATCTGTTAATGAATTCGTTTGTTACTGAGCACAACAACTTTAAAAGCCATTCATAATCACTTCAATAGTAACCGGGTTCATGCTCCACAATTCCTCGTTGTGTGATCTCCTATATTTTCTTCCATATATATATTCCCTGTGCTAGGGAAATGTTCACATAAATGACAGCTCCGTACAATTGATACATTTTCGTCCAAGGCAATTAAACAAATAATTACATTCCAAGATATCTAGTAATTCTTTTCGAAAGGCGGTAATTTGTGTTGGTTGTTACAAAAGTATTACTACGAGTTGCCCATATTATCTAACTGTACATTTTTTTGATATGTTGCACAGGGAAATGTTAGGAATGTCATTCTTAGGACTTCAAGACACTTGTAAGCCAATTGCATTCCAAGATCAAACATTATTAGTGCATTTAAGAGAAAATGTGACTCTCATATTGTGCACTTAGTTCTTCATTCTTCGAATTACACGATGTATCATTAAAACCAAATTCTCTCATTCTCTCTCTCTCTCTCTCTCTCTCTCTCTCTCTCTCTCTCTCTATATATATATATATATATATATATATATATATATAGGCCATGATGAACTTCAAGAACTGAGAGTTATAGTCATTACTATTACCTTATAATTTGAATTTGTTATACGAGCACTACCAGGGGCTAGTTCTCTAATTGGCTTTATCTCGTGCCATTATAAACCTTACAATCTATTTACTTGAAGTATTATTATAAAGTTATAAATGAAATTAATTAATAAATAAAGTAATGATTAAAATAATAATTAAATTTAATCAATATTAATTAATAATCAAAATAAAATGAATTATTTAAATTCGTTAAATAAAAAACTAAAGAACACGCACACTTTTTAGCTAGCTGGTTGATTAAATTATTTTTATAGATTTGTCGCCTATTGTGCATCCTCTATGTGTTAAGGGTGTTTCAAATTACACAGTAATCAAGTTAAAGACAATTAGAAAAAAAAGAGAAACAAAAAAAAAATAAGTGAACAAAAGAAGGGTGGGAATAGAGACCGATAAAATAGGACAGAGAAGAAAGGATTATTTAAATTAATAGGACAATTTGTTAGAACTGTTGGCTTTAAGCGATTTAAAAGAGACTATTCTTGTAGATCGGGGTCGGAGGGGAAAATACAAAAAAAAACTATCTCTTCTAGCTTAATGAGGTTGAGCCAATGCAGCGCCCTCTGCCTTTTAAAAATAATTCCTGACTAGTTTCAAAGCCAGGAAGTCGGAATAATGCACGCCCGGGATTTGTATTCGTTTGTCAATTCAGAGGCTGAAGTAGAGAGCTGATTGCCAATTATTAATGCAAATATCAACGATGGCATCCTCAATGATATGTACAATTGTTTATACAGAGCAGCGGAAAGGAAAATGTTCGTTATTCCGACAGCATGCTATATAACCAAAGATGAGATTTTTTTCCAGCAAAAATCAAAAGGCTTATAAACTAATATATGAAGCGTTGAGATGCAAAAGGGGATAAATCCAAATTTGAAAACATTTCAGGAAACACAAGCATATGCATAATTCAGGTAATTATGAAATGATTATCTATTTGAAACAATAAATTATAATAATAATTAGAAAAAATAGACTGGCTTAACCATGTACCACCGCATAGAGGACGCTAAATGTTTGAAAAAACATTAAAAAATTAAAATGATTAAATATGGATTTATCTCCTTTTGCATCTCCAGGCCTCATGTCATATGCAGTATTTTATCCAGAAATTTATTTGATTATTTTTTTTTTTTGAGCAGGGGAGAAATTCACTGTGTATGAAAATGGCTATGCTGAAGACTCCAGATTAAAATACGAAAGATAAATTATTTTATCTGTTAACAGTCACAGGTAAATCCGGAGCTGGGGAAAAAATCTGGCGGTTGCGCCTGATCTCAGAAAAATCGCAAATTTGCACAACTGTTGTTCTAGAAACAGCACAGTACTGAGCCCAACACAGTTCATAGCTTTTGGTAGTAAATTTTTTTTTTTTTATTTCTACTAAAAGAAAGAATTGTACTCCCAAAAATTTTCGGTTTTATATTACAATACATATATAAAACTGGCAAAAATGGTTAAACACAGAAATCATTTAGGTAAGGTAAAGAGGAAATTTCCTCTTAGTTGTGAACCTTGAATAATGAAATTTTACGATCTTCAGATCCATAAAAACCAGTCCTTAACGACTACAGATTTTATGGGAAAAATTACTTTTCACATATGAAGAAATTTCTAAAAAGTCTGACATTCAGTCAATAAATTTATGATTACTTTGATATAATTATTACATCAATATCGGCTTAATAATAAAAAATAGATTTTCCAGCACACTAATTTTGATAAATTAATTATTATTAGTAAATAAAATAATAATTCATAATTATTATTATACGAATATTTTCGATTATTATTCATAATGATATTATTGTACTAAGGAGAAAATATAACGATTTTTGTTGGGAGATCTAAATCTCTAACTTATTTATCTTTAAGAATCTTAAACTTAATGAAAAATAAAACGTTCCCTGCTTTCCTCAGAGGTTCACTGAACACTGAAAAGCATTGATCAACTCCAAGATTAGTTTTTAGAGTTCTGACAATCCAGGAATAGGGAAAGTGCAAGCAGAGCATGTCTGTGAAGATGGGCAACAGATTAAGGTTAGGTTGTAGCGGTGGAACTTACCAAGCTTGTGTTTCTACACCGCTGTTATTAGTAATTTCCTGAATTTACTATCAAATCGACAATCTGGTGAGCACAACACAAAACTTTCATCACCTCTTTACTTGAAATAACTTCAAATTTAGTTTTTACGAAAATTCCATCAAGTTCTCCTGAAAAGGTTTAGATACCGTGAAATAATTTAATATAGAAATTATCCCATATAATGACCACTTCAGTCAGTGCCTTTTGTTCACATTACCTAAAACGAAATTATATTGAAAAATAACATAAGTAAATTTACAACAGGATATTATTTACAATAGTAAAATTATTACTTCCGTTCTATTTATCAAACAGCGATATTTTTTTTTCTTTTTCCACGTTTAGATAATTATCTTATTCTCTCTATGTTTAGATTTTTTTTTAACGAATAACGGTGAAGGATAGTTGAGAATAGTCTCCCATTTATAGCACAATTACCAGGCCTTTTCGGGCAGTACCACCAATATCCTCTACGATCAACACTTCGGTTCATGGACAGGGACAAATCGGTATAGATCTAAGGATTATGACTGCTCAAGGTCAGCATGTGCACATGGACCTGTACTTCTTTCACCCGAAGCAGACCGTCCATGGAGCAAGAACCCAAACGACTATTTGAAATCCTGGAAAACCACGATAGTTTTCCAGATAGAATTTTCTTCTGTATAAAAATAAGCCACCGGCCAACAGAGTTGTAAACATGTGTTTATTTTTATATGAGTGGTGGTCATTTGTTATTCTTTGAAAGTGGAACTATAAAAAAATAGTATTTACAAAAGGACTGTTTATTAAGTGTATTGTTTCCAAACCACATAAAGTTATGTTTGGGAACGAGGTGGCTTAGTGGTAGAGCGCCGAGTTGGCGTGCAGATGTTCCCTTCACGGGTTCGAACCCAGCTAATTTATTTAAACTGCTACTACCCAGGGATGGATCTTTTGGGTCACTTATGACTCACCCTGCCTTTTAAAAGTGGGTAACCAAAACTCAGGCGGTTAAACGTGATATCGGGCAAATCACCTCCCAACACGACCGTTATCCTAGAAACAGTACAGTCTCTACTCCGTACTGAACCCAAGACTCTTTGTTGACGAAGTGGCACAGGATTTTTAAATAAAGTTATGGATTAGTTTGAGCAATCGAGTAACCCTTACTATTCATGAATACAATATGATTCTTAATAACTTTATTATTTTCATGATATCATATTAAGATTTTCAGATGAATAATTCATTTATTCAGATGAATTTCAGATTTATAATTCATACAGTAAAACTACAGAAAATTATTAAATTTATGTATTTTTTTACAATCTGAAAACATAAAAATAAAATTAGTCGCTCAGTAATTCTCCGGTTTAATTCTACGGAATATATTTCGCCCACTCTGAGATACTTATTATGAAAGCGTACGCATGCTTGTAGGTAGGCATATGCTACGCATTATAAAACATCAGGCGGGGTGGGGGTGGTTGGTGGAGTTGAAAGAGAATGGAGTTTTGTAATGGTAATGGAGTTGTGGATGTATAATTAAAACTTCTAGTGGAGATGTTAATCAAAAGTTATCCCACTCCTGGTCCTGGCATCCACCGGTGTCAACCCAGGACTTCCGATTATACCCTCTTCTGTCTCGGAAGCCTTCACGATCTACAAAGGTCATGGCTTCCGTCTAATTCGCCCCACAAAGGGGTAATAAAACCATTCTCTTAACTAATCAGTAAAAGCATCTATGTCTATCAAAATCAGTTAGTCAATGATTTTAACAATGTCTTAGTCTCACATACACCATTTTCGAAATTAATATATAAAGATAACTTATGTAGAAAAAACATAAGATAAAAAATTATACTATAATAGGAGTTCGAATGATTACAACAATTATACAATTTGAGCTATGGGAGTTGGACCTCTACTACTCTGAAAGGGGCTAATCCTCCTGTTAAAAAAAAAGTAACAATAAATAAAAACTTAAAGAGTAATAATATAAAGAAATTAAACCAATTTTATGAATACTTGTATATTTACCACGGACGACAATGATTATTCCTTGACTCACCTTAAAAAAAGATAAAGGAATGGTTAGTAAATGTTTAATTAAGGGGAAAAGTAAAGGTACAAAATATATAATAACTACATATAATAAATATATAAATAATATATTATAAAAAAAAATGAAATAAGTTCAATTAAGGAACAAATGACGATTACAAGTACTGACATTAAATATTGGCATCCCTTGAGGGGAACGGAATAAAAAAAGGTTAAATGTGGCATATTAAACAGATATCAAATACACATTAACTTGTTGATCACAGTAATCATGTTATAATGCATTAACACACCAACTCTCGCACATAAAAGCTTATATTTTTTAACACAGATTAGTGTTTTGCCACACTGACAAAAGAAACGTAAACAAAAATGTGTGAACTTAAAAGACTGCAGTACTGGATATTCTGATTGTGTATGACAGAACACACGCACAAGTTCACTACATAATTTACAGTTTAAAGTCTTCAAAAATCATAGATAAAGCATTAAACAAAAACTACACAATTTGTACACTATTCTCCAGTCCAAAATCAATTTAATATATATTTAAAATTTCTTGAAGATTGGGAACGTAAATAATATACAATAATTTAGAAGGTCTTAAAAACATTTATTGGGCAGAGCAAGATTTTAAAATTGATAAAATAGAAATCATTATTTGTTTTTTAAATACCCATAAGTATAATATCAATATATAACCAAATGCATTGTCGTTACAATTAACGCAATGATAAACTAAAACTTTTAATAATCAGTATTGACTCATATATAATCCCTACAAAAATAAATTAAATAAATGGTAATTGGACGTTAAAACCATAATTGCCTACTGCGTTGTTTCCATTCCTAACTACCGCAACGACATTGACTTAGAGATAAAAGCTGAGATATATATAAGTGGAATGGTGAAAGCGGACAGGTTTAGTCTGAGATAGTGAGTGCTTCTAAAGTTGAAATGAAATTGTTAATATTATTGTCTATTGTGGGTCTCCTCCACAGCTGCATCGCTCAGACAAGCAGCACATCCACCACACCGGCCTCACTGACGGCTTTAGGAGGAACTGGGCCAGGATGTCTAGCCTATGCTGCTTCAGTGAGTTCATGATTAATAATAATTAGATCATAATTTTAAAAAATCAATCATAAGCTTGTAAACTAATATCGAAATCGACTAGACTTGATCAATATAAAAGAAATATCTAAACTGTATTTATATTCACATCCCCAATATCTAATATATTTATGAGTAATAATTCTTAGTTTTATAAAAAATAAACTTTCATTCAAGCAAAAAGTGAAATTACAAAGAAGAAATTGTACAAACATTAACAGGACCTCAAGTTTGCTTTGAATGAATTATTATTTATCAATCATATATTTAAAAGATGTTTCTTTAAATCTTTATATAATCAAAATTTGACAAAGTTTTAGGGATATTAAATAAAATGATACAGCTAGTATTTTTAAATTATATGAAATTTAGGAGATACCCCTGTTATAAAGCAGGAACGGTCCCAATTTAACATATTATTCACAAATATTAATTTAATTGTATTACACGTTTGCTAAAATTATATATAATTTTTTACGACCCAATTTTAAAATTCCATCATATTTACATTACCTCTTTCCCCACAAAGGATGCCAATAAAAAATAAATTACAATATTAAACGGCGAACATCCAAAAGTTTGGCAACTAAGAAGAAAATATTGAAAAGTTAGCTTTTGCCCTATTACAAAAAATAAAAGAAATATTTAAAGATAACCCGAAATGTTGATAATTGTGAGAGCAGTAAAAATAGCTATAATTATACAAGGTTAAAATTAAGCCAGCACCTAGGCTTGTTATATTAAAAATTAATAAATTGTTTTCAATTTTACTTATAAGCATTTAGGCCCACAGAATTTCTTTGATTTAGAAACGAATTCTCTATAAAGTGAAGAATAAAATTAAAACATAATGGAAGATATTATTAGCCATTATACCTGTAATTATGAACTGGTGACAGGTAATCTCTTAGCAGCTAGCCCTTAGTTATGTTATCTAGGGCGTGCTAAAGCGGTGAGGTGCGAAATAGCGCAGGCTGCTATGGTAGGAGTTAGGAGTTATTACTATACTCCACACTACTCCTCTATATTGAACACCTAACTCTCTCCTGGGGCACGTTATCCACTTAACTGGCAAACCATTAGGCAAATTAGGAGATATTCCTGGCAAAGCAACATCTGCCCGGAACCCGGAGGAGGTGGGGAGTGTGCCAGGTGGCAAGGTATGTGGGCGTCTGCCATCCCATCTGGCACAAATAGATAGTCACTCGTGGCAGGATTAAGACATGACGTCTTAGAAAATATTGTCTAATGAGCAAGATAATGACCAAGCGCTTGATAATATATTGTTAAACGCTATTCAAGATATCATCTGCGTTGCGTTGATCTGCCTGCAACAAGGCTGAGACAACCAGGTCAAAACCCTTTCACCTGTCTGTTATAGGCGATAATTATTATTTTTATAAATAGGTCATCAGATGTACATAATACGTTTATAATTATTGCAAAATAGTTTACTATTTCCAAATATTTATCTGTAAAAAATATCGTTCCACTCACATTATTTCCAAACAAGATCTACGCCCTACTTAATAATACGGTTGCAAATATAAATATAATGATAAAAAACACTATATGATGTATTTATCCTATCTACAAATAACCGTGTTATAGGCGTTAAAAATTATTATGAAACCAAATGATACAAATATACAATCCAGTACCGTAAATCATTCATGAGTAACCATTAAAAATATTCCATATATTCTTTAATCTAAAGAATTTTTTTAATAATTTTAATTCACGGAATTATCCTTCTTTATAACAGCAATATACAGAATAAAATTGATGGTAATCTTCTTGAAGTAATTTAACCGTCATCATACATAAAATGATTCACTGCTATCACAGTCATAATAATAATGTATTTACCAAATTTTATATTTTACATTAAATAAACTTATTTAACAATATTCAACAATGCTTTAAAGGTTAACTTAACTTATAGGTTTTCTCCTTTACAATATACAGAAGCACTTATCTGAAAAATTTATTTCCGTGATTGTCTGGTTTTCATAGAATGCTTTAGTCTAGAATACATAACACCTGATAATTCTGATTCATTTGACACTCCATTATCTTTTAAAATATTTTAAAAAACAAAACTAGAAGTTTTCCTCTTGTTTTTTTAAGGATTTCACAATTATTAGCGCATTTTTTTCAAGAACATTACGAAATTTTAAAATCGATAATGCTAAGTGTAAAATAATGTAAAATCGATTTTTGGTGGGTAATTTGCTATCTTATACCTAAATTTAAGTAGGAAATTTCAGTTTCTTAAAAAAAATTCTTTTTGAAGCTAGACTACCTATACCTTCACCCACAAACACACAGCCGATTTTTCAATATTAGAAAATTAAAACTAAGAAAACCCTAGAGTGAATGATATGTTCTTATTATTATTGTATGTTTATTTTATTTTAATATAATTATATATACATTTGTATTTCGCAGTGCGGCAACAGTAACATGTGCTGCTTCTATCCCAGCATCCTGTGCCTCCCTGACGTGAGGAACGGAACTTCTTGCCTGTCCATCTTCGACGTAGTCAACCTGAATCCATCCATCACCGGATCCAACCTAGGACCCCTACTCACAGCCCTCGGCAACTCCACTTCCGGCGTAGGAGCCATCCAGGAAATCGTTCAAGTCAACGGGAACACGGTATACAACCTCACGGAGGTCATAACCCCAAGCCCTACACCTGGTTTAGGTTCGACTCTCAGTCTGATTTAGAGAACATTTCAGTTTTCGCAGCTAGCCTCTACAGTTTTCAATACTTTGTAATAAAAAAAAATATTAAGGAAGTCCATATGTCAATTAAGGTTATTTCTTATTTTAATGTATATTTACATCTTTCTTCCTATATGAGATTTTATAAAAAAAAAAAAAAATGTCTACCTTCACCTACTTACACCTACACACTTAGGCAGAGCCACTAGTCATGTATGCCTTACCATTCAGGTACACACATGTAATAGATGTAGATAGTATAGATCATCTGACTAATTTAAAGTTGACTATAATTGCCTACATGACAGTTTAGTTTTGAAACAATAATAATGATTATAAGCAGCAAGGTTTATACAATTTGTTCGCATGTGATTGTTAACACTACCGCTAATACAATAATATTGCTTTATATTTTTATTAAATCCGAAAATTGAAAAAAAAAATTGAGTATTCATTTAATAAAATAAGAAAAAATAAAACTGAGCAAAAAGTACAAAATAATCATACTATTTATCAGTATAACCATAAGTAGTTAATAATTCTTCGTGGTCAGTTTCAGGGAATACAACGATAAAAAATGCTGACCGTAACGTGGCAGCGCTTTACAGGTATTTTAGTTTAGTATCGCTGATTTTTATTTGCTAGTTGTATTTACATTTAACTATGGAAAAGTGTGCAGAATTCGCAATTCAAAAAAAAATTTACAACCTTAATAGACTTCATAAAAAATCGTTAAAATTAGTGCACTTATTACAAGGAAATAAGTTTTAAAAATTTTGAAAACGACGTGCGTAGAAGTCGCCTCAGCACAACCGCACAAAGATAAGCCACGCCAGTATGGGAGTATTCCTAGCCCCGCCTCTGGTTTTGCAAAAAAAAAAGTTTTCTCAGATTATAGTCATTTGTAATTTTTAGATTACTGAATTTAGAATTTGAAACAACTGCTAATAGTGTAATGTTAGGCTCTGCGTTTATTTTCTTTTTTTTAAAACACCTATTTTGTAACTGAAAATCATGGAAGCATCATCAGCTGAGATCACCACCAGAGATAATTAAGAATTTATGAAATAAAGAAAAAATTGTTTTAAATGGAAGTTGTTAAATTAAAAATAACCGATTTTTCACAAATCCAATTTTTTAATCAAGAAACTTTTATTAATCGATATACTTTTTTGTAATTTAATTATTTTTTTTTGTTATTATATATTTGTTAAAGGAGCGAAGTAACTCTGTATATAGAGCGCAGAGTTATTGCTAAAGATCATGGGTTCTGTCATAAATCATCTGAAGTACGGTGTGCTAGATAAATAATTTAATATTCTGAGAGCCACACTTGTGTCTTATGTCTTTTGTGTCTGTGTCTTTCCCAGCCTCTGTCATGTTGGTAGTCTTAACTGAGGGAAAATCTTATGGTAGATCATTACCTAACCTAAATCACCTTCTTGCGCTTAATCGAAGAAAAATAAACCAAGCACTGAAACCAAAACCTTTCATGAATTGTAGCGGTACCGGTTTCCCCTAAAACAGGCAACTCAATAGCTCAATTATATATCGGTGCTAAAATTATACTTGGATAGATACTTGCTTTGAAACGGAACACGAGAAAACGCTGTAACTCGAAAGATATCTTAACAATCCTACTGAAGAAGAGAAGGCACCGGGAGATGTTTCCTTTGAGGATTCCGACACTTTTAGTCGATGGAAGTTTGTCTAATTATCTCCTGGAATTCTACCCCCTGATATTGTAGAAGTAGGAATTATAATCTGAACTTCGAAAATTAATTAAGCCAATCATCAACATCATCATATTTCAAATATAACCAGCACTACAAATCTATTATAATACACATATATAATATACGTATTTCTTTCCGTTCTTGAGATTCAGTCAATTCGTTTAACTTCCTTTTGGCGACTGTATTGTTCCCAATATCATGACCTAACAGTGAAAAAAATAAGCTTTTAGTGTATTATATTAAAGAAAACACTAATCTAAATATAACATACTACATAGTAATATTTATGCTAACACAGATATTTTGGTTGATCGATACGGTAGTGATTGCTTTAAGTACCATTTATGTTTTAACATAGCGCAAGTGTCAATTTTATACTTAGACTTGTGTTGTTGTTTGTTGGTTTTTAATGGTGTAAAACTCTTAAAAAGGTCATCAATACCTATGTTTTTATAAAATGTTTATGAAATATTATATTAGACTTGTGTGTTCTTTAATACAATTCACTAGAAGCCTATTATGTCACCTTCAGGACATGAATATCAGAAGATTAGTCTTGAAATGTCGCCAAAAGAAAGTTTAACAAATGGACAGAATGTCAAGTATGAAAATTATAACTTAAACATAAGAATATGGTTGGGACATGCTCACCGAATCAGAAAAGGGCAGGAAGATAATAAAGGGACGTTGGAACAGTAAAAGATGTCGAGGACGACTTTCAGCTTCTGGGAGTGAGAAGATGGAGAAGAGCTGGAGAGGATCGCTCTGAGAGAAGGAGAATTGTTGAGGAGGCCTAGGTCCTTCATGGGCCTTAGCGCCGTCCATAGATTTTTTAATAATTAAAAAACGGGCAAAAAGAAAGATTTAAATGCAACTCTTAACTTTCTCTATCTGGTAGTAAGATGTTTCCGATTAAATAAATGACCAAAAAAGATTTGGATCAGAGGATCGTTTTGCCCCATCATCTATTAATCCATGCGCTACTTTTTTTTATTATTTCTCTCAACTTCTACTTTCTAAGTGTTTTTCTTTCCCTTATTCTTCTACATGGAAAGGTATCGGATATTGGTTTTCGGTCACTTCAATCGTAAGGATCGACTCATTTATTCGTAACAAAGTAAGGAGCATTAAGGATTTTTTGTTGTAAGGATTAGATACGAGAGGAATTCGATAGCTAATGGAGCCCCAAAACTCTACCCATGCCCAAATGCGTCTTATAATAGTCATGTATACGAGCCTTTTGTAATTAATTAGGAGTTTAGAGTGCTTGTCTAGTAAATGTTGAAGAAACCTGAAACAGCCCGAAGAAATAAAGTGGCCACTACACTCGTAAATACCAGTCATAAATATTCACTTACTTCTGTAGATCCACTATGAAACTATTCCCTTACCTCTTTCCTGAGTTTCCTCAAGTACTTTTACCATTGAGGAATATATAAATGTATGCCAGGTCCCTGGAGAGGAGAAGTACCGCGAAGTTGTGGATACTCCAGTCCCCCAGAGCGCCGTTGAACCAGTTCCGATGGAGATTGTATTGGGATTTGGTATTTACCTCTTGGATATACCTCGGTTTATAGGACTCGTATTTTAATACAGTACAATAGATTGAAGATAATGGGTATTAAACCCATAAAATACGAGGGGCTCACAGGCTTTGATTAATTTATTCTACATGTAAATATTTTTTTTTTTAAGGCATTGCATAAATAATCAGTCTGTGTTATATAGAAAAAAACGAGATCGAATAATAAGCCTTAAAGTGAGTACGACACTCGGGTGACGCGGTCCGGAGGGATTGCAATACTTTAACTCGTACTAGCTCTATTGCTTGATTAAAACTTCATGCCGTGACTAATAAATTAATATAGTTATTGTTGTGGCATTTTGTTTATTTAACGTCAATTTTGTGCTGATGTGGCTAATCGGACGATGCTACAATGGGAGCTCTAAATTTAGCCTATCCAGGTTTAATTAGGATAGGGAATTTTAACGAGTACATCGTACTTGACATCGTACGGGGTCTGGACCCCAGTTTAACGTTTCCTCGGAAGGGCGGCATAACCAAGGTTTATTTACTCCCCTTAAAGAATCCTAGGCTCACTTGCCGGGCTAGGAACCAGCGATCATGGGCTTAGTAGATTGTTATGCAAACCACTAAACCTGAATATTCACTTGTTAACATATATATGCACTTTAAGGGTTAATAGCTCTGCGTGAGGAGTTTATTTCAGATTTACAGTTTTATAAGAAAGTGATAAACCTAAATTGAAAACCGGTGATGTATGAAAGTGAATATTTATATTGAGCGAGGAAAAGAAGGTGTAAAGGCGATAAAATTGAAGATCCCCAATAAAGATATGCAATAAATCAGGCGTCAAGAATAAATATAAAGCTTGAAGCTTGAATCTACTAAATTATGCCTCAGCCTGATGGCCCTCTCTCTTGCCTTATTCACACTTGAATTATTCACGGGTTTTTTTTCTTCTTCTTCTTCCTCCCTTTCTCTCGAGGGTTCTCCAGATTGGTCTTCGCCGAGGGCGAGGGAGGAAGAACAATTATCGTCTTTAGGGGATTCCCGGTCGGAAGCAGTTTACCTCAATTCAGAAGCTCCTTTATAAACAGTGGACTTAGGAGGTTCCTTAATGGATGGGGCAACAGAATTTTAAATTCGCTTTCGCCCTCTCTTTTCACGACCACCAGCTCCTGAATTTTCCATTATAACTGCGGGAAGAGAAAATTAGCACTGCGGGTGTAAAATACTACACGTAATTCCACAATATCCTGGTTTATCACAACAAAAAAAAGTGCATTAACGTCCTACCTCTCATATAAAACCTACTTTGTGGCCTATGTTTATAAATTTGGGATTTTTTAAAATTTATTTTAAATAAGAATTAGTGGTTTAAATTATGTGGAATAATAAATAGTTGGGGTGGAAGTCGAAATGAAAACTTAAATAATTTATTAAAACCAATAGTTTCGGCACACACTGATGGCCTTCATAAGGGCTCAAGAATCAAAATACAAACCAAACAGAGATCAAATAAACTAAAATTAAACTAATTTCAATGAAGTCGATGATAGTAATGGAAGGTGAACCATGAAGGTGTAATGGAAGGAAAAGAAAAATAATTTACAATAAACGATTTCAAAGAAAAAGAAAAACAATCCAATCTGAATATAATCACATAAAAATACACAACTAAAAACAACAAAGAATAGCATGAAAATATTCTGAAATGTTCAGATACCTAAATTATTCTCAAATAATTTAAAACCGAAATATGTACCAATAAAACCTCTATAAAATTGTGGACAAGAGGCTATATTTAAGACAATTTCAATAAAGAACTAATTTTAATAAGATTGTTTATTTAATAATATGCTACTAGAAAAAACAAGAGGAAAAAACAAAAACAAAGCCTTAAGTCTGCAAATTACTATAAAAATACTAACCAGTTAACGGTTCGCCAATTAACTTATTCTTTATACCTAATTATTCTTTAATTTTAACATGTCTGTTCTGTTTTATTATTATTTTAATCTCTATTATGTCTTTCACTACCTTCCTGTCTCTTGGTTATTAATACTGTACACTCATTTATTTTAACCTTTATAATGTATTTACCATGCTTAGGAAACAATTTTTATATTTTTTAATGTTCATTTTCTACATCTACCATGCTTTTATCATCCTTCTATTTCATCAAGGTCAACTATTTTCATTCAAGAAAAAATAAAAAAGTAGTTTCTTCGATCCGATGAAAGATTGCTAAAAATAGTTTTATACCTCACTAACATTTCTACTGAGACACAAGTCAGAAACCTGCATTTTTATAAAACGATAAAAACTATTAATGAGCTTGGAACAGCATTAGGACACTAAGAGTGACAGAAGTGCATTCTGGCGGACAAGCTCTGAACTCTAGGTTGATACAGTTTTGATGAGTTAAAAAGAAATATTTGCCGATTTCTTTCATGGAATCATCGGATAATTACGAGCAATCGATAATATTATAAGATTGGGTTGATAAGGTTATTGTGTACACTTTTCGGCTCCTGACCCCTGAGTTGTTTTCAAATCTTCCGAGTTGTCAGCAATGGAACTTCCTTTAGCTTCCCTCTTTTTTACATTTATTTATATATATATATATATATATATATATATATATATATATGGTTAGTTTATGGTATATTAGAGAGTAGTTATTGAATTATATTTAGAGTAGTTAATAGGTTATATTGTGAGCCCATTGTCAATTAGTTGGTTCATACAAGAATGTATCTTGTATATCCATACCATATCTGCAAGATGTCACTATGAATACACCGAAAAAACATTTTGTAACTTACGTCACTATAGAAATACTAGTGTAGATATCAATCCATTCATTGTGTTATTTCGAAAATTCCTTTAAGCTAAAACGCACTAACCTGGTTAATGATTAAAATGTTGACTGGAAGGAGGTGGAGCTAACTAGACAGGTCGGGTCCTTCCAAACACCGTTAAGCTTCGGATATTACAAAGTTTCTGTTCCCACTAAACTTAGTTTATCTTCCGAAATTTCCTAAAGAAGCTAACCCTTTTAGTCATCCACTCAGCCAGCTAACTGTCTAAGTATCCTCTATTATTAAAATATTACACTTTTTTCCATTAGTAAATCAATAATTTACAATTAGGAATAAATTTCTATATGAATAATAGCTGACCCGGTCACGCGTTGCTGTGACTGTTGTAATAGTTTTAAAATATATTACGTTAAAATTTGAATTTTAAATAAACTATGAATGATTGGAAAAAATGATTTAAATATATTTTTGATTTTAAATTTTATTCATCTTATATCTTATGGTATATAATAAATAAATAATATACAAAATTCTTAACTGATAAAATATAAACATTAGTTGAATGAATGAGTTATATCATGGTTGACTTTTAATTATGGCTAGTAATATTTTTTAAATTATAACTATTTATTAAAATTTAATTGAGCTCTAATCGATACACAATATATTTTTGTTAATCTGTTATTGGCTAATACAAATAGATTAGATGGTTTACTAACGCGTGAGCATGCAACATATAATTGTCCATGGGAGAAACATGGATGTTCTAGGTCCAAACAGCAAATGGACATTGTCTGACCTTGAGACTTGTTGAAGGTCATAGCAAAAGCGTATATCAAATTGAAGTATTTTGAACGGTATTATGGGTTCTGATGGTATCAATGGAATACGTGGCAACAGGACATTTTATCCTTTAAAGATTCCAGTCAACATGGCAGCTTCAATAACATTCCCGGTGTTATTTTTGATGGCAAAACGTGTACTATTCCATAATTTAGGTGGATTCAAATTACGCAGAAGAATAATTGGTGAACCGATCTTCAACTAAAGATTGCGTGGTTCGCAAAATTCAGTTGGATAATTTACGGCTTGGCTTTCATCAACAATAGTATCGATTGATTTTAAGGACTTTGGATCACCTGGTAACAACTGTTATATTTAAAGTTAGTTTCGTCATCATTGCGCCGCATTTTTCGCTGCCAAATTAGAACGATTACAGAGCCAATAATTGTCAATGTATTTATTTTGTACATCAGAGAAGACACTCCTAATTTCAGCGATTCCAGTATCCAGTAGTAGTTTTGAAAGTATTTGTGCTGATTCATTTTGTAATTGTACTCGCTTTATGTTTATGTTCAATCTAAGTGTTTCGACATTTCGCCACAAAAAAGAGTGATTTAAACATGCGTTAATCTCATCGGCAAAAGTAGAGCAAGGAATGACTGGCTATGTCTGTCGGAAATCACCAGATAGTAATGGAACAGCACCAGCGAATAGCTTGTCGTTGTTGTTCAAATATATCATAGTTCTATTTTAATAACTATTAATTAGACAGCACCATCAAGCGTCAGTGCTACGATCGACGCATTATCAATAATAATAAAAAAACCTCTACCGCTACAACCCGTGAACGGGTCTGGGGTTCAGTACATGGTAGAGACTGTATTGTTTCATGGACAACGTTTCTGCAAGGAGGTTACTTGTCGTAGGTCAAGCTCAACTGCCAGATTTTTCCCCTTTATTTTGGGTACCCTATTTTTATAATATTTTATAGAGGCTAGGTGGGCCCCAGGAGGGTCCTAGATCCTATATGATTCATCTCCGGCTGCAAACAGACTAAATAAAAGTCTTGCCCGCAGCGGGATTTTAAACAGGATTTCCGGCATGCCAACTAAGTGCTCTACCACCGAGCCACTCCCCTCCCCTATATATATATAACGTTATACAAATAAAAATATAAATAAAGTTATATAGTTGGGTAGCACAGTGTTTGGTAAGGCCTCGGACAAAGTCAAAAAAGACTCTGACCAAGTCGTTTCGGAGGAGTTTTGTTACAAACACTGTGACACGACAATTTTATATACCTATTAGATTCCGAGTTTATTATATTTATACTTATCGTTTTCAGTAGTTAGCGGAGCAGTTCAGTGAGTAAAGAGTTGAGTTTCTGAGCTGTAGGACCCTGGCTCGAAACACGTTTAATTCTCACCCTGTCTCTATAAAGTAAACTTCACTTCATCGGGGGAATTATGGCTTTTTTATTAGCTATTTATTTGAAATCTGTGCCAAATCACTCTGTGCACAACCGTTGTTATGGAAACAGTCCAATCTCTACTAATTACAGAATCCAGAATGTACATAATAGTGAATGTTACTATCAGATAATCATGTCTATTTGTAATTTAGTATTATAATATATACATTTTACCTAATATCTATAAAAGAAAATTATGCCAATTTTGGTTGATAATGTGTCACTTTCAATCGTTACGGTCGTATGCTATGATCAATAAGTTTAGATCATAGATCAACGGTAATAGGATTTGGAATAGTATTATAAACAAAAAAATAACAAATGAAACATGATCGTATTCAGTTAACTTACGATTTGGTTTGCTGTAAGGAATTTTTTTTTAATGCGTGCGCCAGAATTAAATATGCGAAATATAAATTTTAAAAGTTGGTGTTTTCCCTATCTTCATTAAAACCGGTACTCTTT
This sequence comes from Troilus luridus, assembly GCA_964056705.1. NCBI lineage: Eukaryota > Metazoa > Arthropoda > Insecta > Hemiptera > Pentatomidae > Troilus > Troilus luridus. Next base: position 111,166,717 of record OZ057414.1, on the reverse strand, counting down.
AAATATATCTCCCTTAGAAATGAATACTTTAAAAATCTTTATAACAGCATATCAATTCAGCACTCTACTCACTGATTTACCCGATACTCCTGAGACAGCTAGACGAATTTGCACTAACAGATCGAGAAAGAAAAAATAATAAAACAGATAATGGGACTTTGTACAATAAAATTATACGTTTGCGACAACCAAAAATCAAACTTGTTACTTTTTTTTTATTCCCCTTTTATTTTTTATTAAAATGGCTCAGTGATAGAGCACTGAGTTGCCGTGTCGAAGAGGCTGGGTTCGAAACCCGCTACTATCAGACATATATTTCATCTGTGAGCGGCAAGAGATAAATCCAATGTTATATAGGAACCTATAGGGGGTGACCCAACCTCATTAAGTGGCAACCCAAAATAAGGAGGAAAATTCTGGCTGTTGAGCGTGATCTAGGAACAGTCCCAAGCCCAACCGTTGTTGAAGACAGTACGTTTTTTACTACGTACTGGACCCAAGAATTTCCACTAAAAGTGGTACAGTTTTTTTGAGAGAAGGTTAAATCATAAATATCAGCAAAACAAGCTTGAAACGAAAATGTAATTTTAAAAATAAACATTTTAATTCATTCTGTGAACATTTTAGATATATATTTAAAAAATAAAGAAGTTTTTTTCTGAGCAAATAAAGAACTTTAAAAGGGGGAAAAGAAGTAGAGAACTCCAAACTTAAACTAAGTCTGAAGTTAATGAATCTTTGTTAGGCCTACCCTTTCCAGACCATTCCTTCCAATTTAATCACCTACGTTGAATTAGATTTTTTTTTTTTTATTAATGTGAAGTAATGCAATATACTTCAACTCAATCTGACTAACGTTGATAATTAAATAATTGATGTATTAAACATTAATGAAAAAGGAGACATGAAATTTTTTAGAATAAGAAAATTGAAATATATTCAGATACCTTAGTACATATACCGCTCGCTGGCAGACTTATTTAATCTGTTGGCGGCCGGAGATGGATCTTATGAGATCATCGACCCTCCGGGGGCTCACCCAAGTTGTATAAAGTGGGCCCCTAAACAAGGGGGATAATCTGACGTTTGAGCGTTAACAAGGACAAATCACCTCCCTGCACAACCGTTGTCCAATAAACAGTACAGTCTGTACCATGTACTTCCCTTATATTGGTACCCTTGGACCCTTCACGGGTTGTATTGGAACAAGTTATTTAATTTATAAGAAAAAAAAATTAACTACTTTGTAAAAAAAAATTTAAAAATGTTCATTTTTATCACCTAATTTAGTTGTACATGCATATAATCTGGAAATATATACTTACTAAACAATCATGGTTTTGTTCTTTAAGGTTATATTAATTTGGTTAAAATTAATATAACCTAAAAGAAAAGTTCTTAAATAATTTCGATAACTCAATTTTTACGAGTTTGTAATACATTTTTTATATTATATTAATTTTTTCGAAATATTATCAGGCTACAAATACTCAGAAATCTGATAGATATTTATTTTTCAAAAAAACACAGACCACAAATTTTATTATGATAGATAACCACTCATTGTTCTGTTAAAATATCAGTCTTGCTGATTAACCTATTAATCGACATATTAATCGATTACAAAATATTTCTCGAGAGTCTCATAGAAAAACCATGAATACAACTTTATTTTCCATAGCCTTGAATACCACCTGTAAATTTTATTAAGATAAACAAGTACTCATTGTTCTCTTAAAATATCAACATTTTTTATTGCCTTATTTATCGATTACGAAGAGTATCTCAAGAATCTGATAGAACAACCTTGAACAGAACTTTATTTTCACAGAACACATATTTCAAATACGATTAATAATCAGATTCCTCAAGAATTACATCGAACAACCTTCAACAGGACTGTATTTTTTTTAGAATATAGACTAACAATTTTATTGTAATTAATCAATCCCTCATTGTTCTTATAAAATAAATTCAGCTATCTCAGACCGCAGGTGAGACAGACCCAGGTAACTCTGAGAACTGGTTCTAATAAAATGCTTTCTCGCGGGATATAACTAGAAAGTGGTTGGAGATGATACGTCCCACCTGAAGGACTTTTCAGGGGGATTCCTCAAAGATTTTTCATATAAATTATAATTTTATATTCGTTTAATTATCGAATTACACCATAAAATTAAGATATTTAATAAACCCAAACATGGCGATTGTTTGGCATTTTTTAGAGTTTAGATTATCCAAACCACACCCAACGATCTTACTTCGAATCTTTACTTATTGATCGTAGTCTTTCCTTATTATTTAAATATAATATAATCTTTAGATGATTATGTTTAAATATTTCATTCAAAAAGGTCAAATTTAAGGGAATTGTAACCCCATTGAGTACGATTTAGAACACACATGTGGAGTAAGTGCACGAAAGGTCAGCCAGGCAGAAGCTGTAGGTCAAATTCAAAATAGTACAAAGCCGGTGTATCAATACAGTGATGCAATAATCGAAAACAAATATTTGATCTGATATATACGAATTATTTTCGTGAAAGCAGAATGTGTTACATGATTGGTAATGTCTATAAAACAACAATGTCAATGCGCTAGTCTAGAACATGAAGGTTCATTACAGGGTAGGTACTTTACTGTTTTAATATAACGGTTGTGCAGTTTTGTACGAGGTCACACTCAACCGCCAGGTTTTATTTCCTAATCAAGTCCCACTTCATAGAGGTTGGGTGAGCCCCCGGAGGGTATACAGATCCCAAAGGGTCAATCCGCGGTTGTTTACAGTTCAAATGATTTATCAGATACAACTGGATATGAACGCGGAACCTTCAACATAACAAGCCAGCTATGACCTACCACGGTCGTTAAGTAATTAGTTATTATTTTTTACAAATAGTAATACATTTAAAATTATGATTTTAACATAAATTTAATCAAGAAAACCACTCCCAGACATACCAATTTCGAAAATGATGAAAGACTAACATGTAAAAGTTAGATGGGAGAAGAAAAACAGCAATAAAGTAATTGCCTAAAATCTTGTTGAGCAAACAGAAATCGAAACTGTCCACAAAAGAGAAGAGAGGCTATGACAGAATTTACTCTTCGGCAGTGAAATAATATTTGACAGCAGAAGAGTTGGAAAAGACAACACCCACTTGGGCGATCGGATTCGTTTTTGAGTATCCTGTATGTATTATTTATTTATTTTTGAAAAAGTAATTATTTATTTTGTATGTACATCATTATATGTAATTTAAAAAAAATTAAAATAGGAATACATGACGACTGCCAAAGTGAAAATTCAAAAATTTGGAATAAATTAAAGTAGTTTGAAAGCATTGAATCTTTGTTGCTACGCATAATAATTATCTAAGATGTTTGCGATCATATTAATAAACAATAACATCATAATAACCTCCGAGTGATTTATAAATATTCATTACAGCAGAAATAAGAGGGAAATGTTTTCCTTTTGCTGTAACTAAGTGGTACAGATGTTGTCTGATGAGTGATTGGTATAGCATCATCGTAAAGATTGAGGCGCGGACTAAGACTGGTCACGCGATGCAGTCAAAAATGACACAAAATAAGCAGAACTTATTTTTCAATTGTGCCAACGTTTCGGGCTACGATGTTGGCTATACCCATCTGCAAGCAGTTCACAAGTGTTAGTTTGACAAGCCACCACACCCGCCGTTTGCCCTGAAGATGGCCTACATCGTAGGCCAAAACGTTGGCACAATTGAAAAATAATTTTTACTTATTTTGTGTTGTATTTTACTGTACCCCCTGACCAATTCTATGCATCTTAAGAATTATCCAGTCAACTATTTTCCACTCAAAGGAAAATTTTAACTTTATTTATGTTTTAAGATATCACGAGGGTGGTCTGAAAAGTTTCCGGCCTAAAAAAAATACAAGACATTTTTTCTGAATTTTTTTTATTATTTTTCAACATAGTCTTCCTGTAACTCTACACACTTCTACCAGCGATGGTCCAATCTCTGTAAAGAGTACTCGGCGTTTTTCTCTGCAAACTAATTGTTGACGAAGGTGATTGCCTCTTCTTTTGACGAATTCTCTGTCATCTGAGCCCAATTTTTAGATGAGGGAACAAAAAGAAGTCACTTGGGGCTAGATCTGATGAGTGAGGCGGATGGTCAAGCAGTTCAAACCGTAATTCGTGGATTTTCGCCATGGCAACGGCTGAGGTGTGATATAACTTCACCCATAAATTTTACTAACAAATATAGACCGATTATTAACTAGAAATATGCTCGTACTAGTTATACTCAGCAATGCGGTATAACAGCCTTTAATGCTCAAGAGCGTGGGTTCGAACCCTGGCGGTGGCTATAGGATTTTTTAAAGGCAGATAAAAATGCTTGGCTATACCGTCCTTTAATGTAAAATGGCGGTTATATCTAACCGTTCGCAGACTAACCGACTACCTCCTCAGTAGGCACCTTTGATTAATTCCTCTCGACTTTGTGACTGATGCGAGTGGAAAGAGAGGATTGTCGCGCCAACTAGTGATAAAGGCTTGATAAATCGCCGCCATGGTGGAAGGTCATTAGAACCCTAGTGTTAGTCTTCCTCTGCTCGCTTTATTTCCGACCCGATGATGGACCAGCGCACACTCACGATGGCAAATCGCTTTTCGCTCTTTACTGCTCTCTGAACTACCTTTCCGATGGCTCAATTAATCCAAAAATACATAATGAATGTCCAAAAAATTTGTTTAATGTAAAGCAAGCGCCATCTTTGCACAGATTGTACTGTTTTTTTTTTTAATCTATCATACTAACCTAACACTAAATAAAGAAAAAATATTTTATTTAATGCTAAGCATACAATATATCAAAATAATACCAAATGGGTACTCATATTTTGAAGGACTAACTAGGGGGAGGGATAAGTACTAAACTGAACTTAAATTTCTGGAATCATATCCGAATATCTCAAATATAACTTTAGTAGCTACCGCAGTAAAATTAAATAAAAAGGTTGTATAATTTGCAAAATTCAAATTGGTACGGGGGTTCAATTTGCCATTTTATGCGATCAACATAAAATTTTACTGACTATAAAAAACAGCTGTGTAAAAGCCGAATCGTGTTCTCAATACAACCTGCGTTTCATCGTATAAAATCCCACTTGTATCTCTAAGGGATTGATCTCGGGAAAAAATCGAGAAAACACTAGCTCCTCCCCCCCCCCAATTATGTGAAAGAAAATGAAGGAAAAGCGAAAAAAACTGGTAACGGGCCCTTAGGAAGCGAAGCTATCAGCGAATGTATCAATTACTACTGGCCTGATATTGCAGCAATTGGTCGGGCCATTGGGGAAAAAAGGAAAGGCTGAGCAAACGGTTAGTGTCTGACTTCTGAACCACTTCCGAGTTACTCAGGAAAGTTTCTATAATAATTTCTGTAATAATAACAGTAATAATTCATAATATAACAATAAGATAAGTAATTAAAAATAATCGTTAAATTCAACAATACTTAAATCATTTGTCCTTTCGATTATTTCACAAAACTAGACTTTCACAAATAAAATCTTTTTGGGGGACCGGAAGGTTAAATCAGTTATTATATGTCTTAAGTTATTGTTATCATCAATTGCACACTTTTAAGATAAATCTAATTATTATTATATCAATGGAATTCCTACCTTTAAACCAAAAAATAGATTAAAAGAAGTAGTATAACTCATGCATAGGCCGCTATCGCCAGACTCGAGCATGTTGCTGACGCGAGGCCATAAGTTTACCATCTACTAAAAGTCTATAAGCTAAATACAGCTGAAAAAGTTTTCACTTTAAAAAGTAAATAGAATGAATGATAGGTAGTGGCATGAAGAAAGGCAATTAGAGAAACAACTGGTATTACTCAAAAAACAGATTTATCCTGGAAGGTCTCCGGGTTATTCTTTTCTCGGAGGATTATTGGGAATTGGAGAGGAAGCTAGTTACGAAAGTATTGGGTTAGTTTTGTCATGAAAGGATTGATAACTGGTTCGGGCGAAATCAGTAACAAATGGGACATTTTGGATGGCTTTATTCGTAGCAGAGAATTAAGGATTTTGGATTGTAAAAATAGGGTATAAGAGGAATTAGAAGGCATAGTGGAACCTCAAAGCTCTACTCCGTAATTTCACATAGGTCTTATAAAGTCTTGTGTATGAGTTTTTTGTTATGACTTGAGAGCGTAAAATGTTTTTAAAGTAGCTTAATATTCAAGAATCGCATTAACAGAACACTTTTCTTCATATAATACGATAAATATTATAATAGTATTGGTTCACCGTATAAATTATATGGAGGAGAAAATGTCACATTGGAGGTCAAAATAAATTATACTCTATAGTTATACTTCTAAGTGTAGGAGAGACTGAATCATTCCCTCCCACGTGTTTAACTATTAAGTCTTGCAATGTGAGTCGGAAGATTGGTTTCCAATATGCAATATGTTAATATTTGAAAACTTATATTGACTTGAAGCCGGACTAATATGTTCTCCAAATAAAATTGAAAGAGGAAGAGTTAGATATATTGTTGGATGGATGGATGGTAAGATAGATAGATAGATAGATGGATGGAGAGAAAGAGAGAGAGAGAGAGTGAGACGTAGGGTGAAAGATGATTATTTAACAGGGAATGCTAATTAACTGTTAAAAAAGAGCAAACAAATTTAAGTACATAAAGTACAGAACGAAATATTCGAAATATTAGATTTATAAGTAAGAACTTTTATTTATTTTTATAGATTTTTTTTTTTAAGTTCGCGGCTGTTTCTGGAAACATATAAGTGAAAGAATCTAAGGAAATACTTAATTTGGCTGCGGAAGATATGGTAAACTAGGAATCGAAGTGCATATTGTACATCGCTAAAAATACAACGTTAATTTTTTTTAAATTTTCTGTTTTAGTGTAACAATAAAATATACGTTTCTGTATAAAAATGTTTATGCTAATTCATAACAACTCATTACTAGTCCAGTAAAGATGTTGATGGTCCCTTTTGAACTAACGTCATGATAGAATATTATGGTTTTGCTTTTTGATTATGTAACAATGATTTTTTTAATAAAATATATTTGTATAGAGGCCTAGTGAGGTAACATATACACAACCGTGAAACGAACAGTTATTGACAAAAGCCCAATAGCGAAGCCTACTTTTTGTTTATTAAATTGTTGTAAATAAAGAACCGGTCCTAAAGAATAAATAAATATTATAATCGAATCCCTGCTGACACGACCGCATCTTTATCGTGTTGTTCCCAGGACAACTTTCTCTCACGCCCGGACCCTTGATGTCCTGAAAGAACGGGGAAGTAGGACGGTGGTGGAGTACAGCTTGGAGCAGAATCGAAGACCCAACGGTATCTTCAGCAGAGTCACGTAGAGCAGGCTCTATAGATCGCCGCTGCAGCAGTCGGATCAGTTACCTCTGCTGTTCCAACAATCGCTAACACTGATTTTATTTTCATGGGAGAGGTGTAGCTTTCTAGGGTGCAGGGTTACTAAACTGTAGACTTCGGTTCGACCAGATATGACAGATATTTTCATACACTCTGTTGTCTTGGGTCGAAACTGTAACATAACTGTAAACGATTCGGTACTCGTGACATAGGAAGTCACCATGAAACCTAATTCCATATCTCCTGTAACCTCTTCTCATCATTAGTCTGATTTGGGTTATATGTATGAGCGTTGTTCTGCATTATTTTTTAATATTTTCACCTAGTGAATTTTGGTATTATTTATTTATATTTGTTTACTGTCTATTGAATATAATTTGGGGTTTTTGCCTTATTAATTTTGTTTTTGTCTATATAAAATGAACAGAATAACTCTTTGGGCATTGCCGTCTTCGGGAAAAGCATCTATAAGATTCTCCCAGAAGTTCGGTATAGTTTCAAATTATTTGAAAAAAGTCATCAATTGGATTTTTAGAAGAAGATGAAATGGAGATGCTTTCATGGAAAGTGTAGGAAAACATTTATATAAGAATAGGAACGTGGGCTAGAGCGGTCTAGAATTAGGATTTTATTATTACGTTTGGTATGTTTCAATTTCCATTAATATGAACAATTAGCTAGGTAATATCAGTGTCAGAATCACCGTGTCCAGGCAGTAAACAACGGCGAATAACAGACCAAGGCGACCTGCTAAGTCACAAGTACCCGCAATTCCTAAAATTAATGGTACTCAATTTATAAATTCTGGATGAGCCACAGGATGAATGAACAAATTTTGTCTGTTTAGATCAAGATGGTCTTGAAGGATATAGAGACTACTAGCAATTGGCCTGCGATTGGAAGATTATTTTTAAATTCAAAAATTTCAAATTCGGAGTAACAAAGTGCCTATACTTGGAGGAATAATTCGAAAATATCGACGGTAGATGTCGCTAACAGCCCATGGTCTCATTAGTTTAATGAAGCAAAGCAATCTGAGAAGTTGAACCAAAGCAGCCCTTCCCTCAAAGCTTTTGACAGGGACCATTTAATCAAGGGAAAAGAATATTATCATCGAGCCCTGAGGGAACGACTCCCTTCCTTGAGGGTTCTTCTTTCAGCAGGAGCAGCTCTGGATGTTTGAGCTGTTCGAAGGATGGGAGAAGAAACGTCGAAACGGGAGAGAAATCTATTCCAGGAGGCAGAAGGAGGAAAATCTTTAAAATTGATGGATTTCTTGAAAATACAACCTCGAAGTCCCAAGAAAAGCGTTTCTTTTAATCAATATTTAAAAAAAAAATATTCAATTCAAAACTTTCAGTGAGATATCAGGGGCATCTGAAAGTCGTCTCCAAAAAACTTTGAAATAGAAATACTAAGAAGTAGCTAGTAAAATAATATTTTTTAATACATTGACGTTAAAAAAGACCGGGAGAGAGCCGGCAGAGTACTAATCTCTAGGAAGTGTGTTCACAGCTGGGAATCGACTCTGTTATCTGGAGACCTTTCTGGGGTTCACCCGGTCTCTATTAGTGGGTATTATATATATGGGAGGTGACCTCGGCCTTCCAAAACGGTTGGCTTTAAAACAGTATTGTATTTACCACATAAAATAATACAATCACTGAACTCTATTAAAGTAGTAAAGGTTTATGGTAAAAATTGAAATGGCCGGATAGGAAATTTGGTGAATTTAATTAGTAACAACAAAATATAAGTAAAGTACAACATGAACTTTTTTTTTTTTAATACGCCCATACTTTGTTTATGAGTCCATATAAATTACTGATAACAACTGAAACCAAGACTCTGCATGGGATGCAGTGCTAGAGTTTTGTTTCCAAATATATGTAAAAAAAATAAGGAAACAAAAATAGCAATAATTAAACAAACTAAATAAATAATTAATAATAAAGTCAATTAAAAATAAGTTTAGGCACCAATAAAATATGACAGCTAACCTAAATATGCAATTCCTCCATCGGTTTCGAATAGGGCATTAATTTCAACAGTATAAAGGGATGATTACACAGGGCCGGTCCCCCCATTCCAAATTAATTACCCCCCCCTCCAGTATTCCGGTATAAATTAATTATACACGGCCTACTACGTACAAACAGATCCCACTTAGCGGACCCCACCTCGCTCTCTCATTGGTCCGGTTAGTGTTACCCAATGAGGGGAGGGGGAATCCTAGGGCGAGCAGGACCTATCAGAGATCCTTTTTTTCATAAAGGACCTTCCTGTCCAGGATCCTGTTTTGTGTAGAAAGGAAAACCCTATTCCCCCTGCCATAAGGGTACCTCGAAAAGGGAAAATTGAGAATTTCAATGCCCTCAATTTATATAAACGAACATTTAAAAAAAGACAGAAAACACATGAATATACAAAAGAAAGATTGTAAAATAAACTTTAAGGAAAATGAAAATATATTCATATTTTTAAAAAGTATTAATATCTTTTTATTGTAAATCATAAATTAACTCTTCTAATGATAATACAAGGCTTGTACATCTGTTAGCAGGGCATTGGCGAATTTACCTAGATTGGTTAGCAGTGAAGAACTAAAACAAATTTAAAATGGCACTTAGATCCTTTAGCTTTTCCAGTCCTCAAATAAGCAGTTATTAATGTTTTTTTATAACTAAACAGTTTTTTAATTAGTTGTTTAATTTTGATAATTCAGCCCTGATGAAGAACTGCAATGAGGTTCGAAATGTTGGTTTCCAAAAAATTGTTCCTAAATATTTGAGAATTCACTTTGACCTCCATCTGGGCCGATTTCATATTAATGAAATAATAATACTGACATTAACGTAATTATTGATTGTATTTATTGCTTATATATATTTATAAATAAATAAATATATTGCGAATTTAAATTTTAATATCTCTAGTTAATTACATCAACCCAAGGTAGATAGTTCAAGAACGTCACCTCTCCCAGGCATCTGAATGACCTTCCTCGGTGTATCGCAGAAGGATAAATGATTCATGATATTACTAAGAAGGAAATAATACTATAATACTTCCTTATATTATGACGTGAATAATAAGTAATATCTGGACAATAACCAATGAAATCACTAAATTTTTCCGATATTAATAACAGGACAATTGTGAAAAAAAAATATTATATACGAATTATGTAGAAACAAATTTTGAAATATGTATTTGTTTTATCAATAAAAAACACATAATCAATCATAATTAATAGTCATTATAGATTTTAAGAGTGTTTATTAATTTTTAAACTGACATTAATAAATTTATTTAGATAATTTATTGTTTAACAAAACAAACAGCTGATGTTAATGTTGTGTAGTAAGGATCATTTTAGCGTTATTTGTGACTTAAGAACCTAAACAGAAATAGAATATGTACAGTTAAAGCAGATATACATTTTTTAAAAATGCGGCGAATTAATAATTTAGAAATTAGAATCCTGCAGGTTTCAGTTTTATTTATTTACTTAGATATAGTTTAATCATATTAACTCCAAGACAAATTATTTTTACCTGAAACCGATTTCGTAGCTCTTTTGGATATACAGAATGATTCAATAAACAAGCGGATATATGCATGAATCGATAAACTAATATCGTTTTGCATAATTTTAATTATATTATCCGGTTTTGACCGATAAATTATTCATTATAATAACAGCCATGCATGGACCCTGTGCATGGGTTCGATTTGCAGACCCTCTTGGAGCTCACTTCGGAGATTTATCTCAGACATATCACTTCCCAGCACAAACATTTTCTTAGAAACAGTAGAGTAACTACCATGTACTGAACCCAAAACTTTCCATGGGTTGCAGTGCTACAGTTATTTTAGCATATAAATATATATCCTTGAATATTGCTCTATGTAAAAGTTGTTTTGTGTGGCCATAAAAAATAAAATAAAGCATGTCTCTTACTAAAAAAATCATACGATTCAATAACATAGTTAAAAATTTTATTTTAAAACTTAAAATATTTAAATAAATACAATATAAAATATTCAGAACATATATTATTTCCTCTTCAATGAAGGTATAAGGTAAAGTGCGATTCAAAACCAGGAACGAGTAGGTTGTATTGTTCGACCTTATCCCCATTCCCTAGAATAGTCTCCGGGATTGGACCGTCACTTGTAAAGCCAGGCCGATCCTAAGCCATTACAATACATAGCCGCTGTATTCGATACATAAAATAGATAGTAATGGCCGCATTCGATACATAAAATAGAAATAGAACCCAATACCCAATAAGTGGGTACCTTCGCCGTCAGAACGTCGGGTATAACCCTAATAAAGAATATCCCATTTTATAACTCTCTTTTGCGGAATTCATATCCTTATGGGTGAAAATCTCCAACTATATTGATCATAATCGTATTGTTAGTTTCCTTAATCATAAAGATGCCTATTTTCTATAATAAAACTATCAATGCCATAACAAATAAGTATTCATAATACTATTGTATACATTTTAATTCCATAACAGTTTTACAGGTAACTTTGTGCATTGATTATTGTTATATCTTTCAATATTTTAAATTTTATGTTTGTTACAGTCAAAATAATTTACCAATAAGGTATACTAAAACCAATTCATGTTATTATTGTACCTCTGTCAAAACAGATAATTATTTATTATCACTAATTGTTTTTTATCTTTGTAAAGTACCTAATTTTAATAAGGATTTATTTTTAATTTAAGTTTTTAATTAATTAGTTATTACAAATTTGAATTTAAAAAATAACAGGTTGGTTCCGGACAAATGACACATGCTATAATAAATCAGCTTAAAAACATTAAATTAAATTAAATAAAACATTTTAAAATGTGAAAATTGAGCAATTTAAAGATTATTCAATGTAAAACTACCCAGTATTGCGGCAGAGTATACCCGATCTTGCCTGCAAGATAACTTGTATTGTGACCAGGTTGCGGGGTTTTCGGTCCAAGGTCCAAATTGATTTAAAAAAACTATTGTCCAAAGAAAAATGTTGTATTCTTATATTATACATCAACGGTAACATAATGCCAACTCCGAAAACATAACCATAATATATATTGTAACATCAACGTAACACCACCAACGCTGAGCCGCAAAGATACGATAAGGTAAAAACAATTAAATTTGGCAATTACTTGGCCATATAACCGACTTAGGCTACACATCCGTATGGAATGACGGTCCTCAGTTAAGTGAGGTCAGATAGATAGAGACACCTGACGGACGAATTTAGCAAACAAAAGAATACTCGTTACACACTCCCCTCCAGCGATTAAGTCCGTCGGGTTGGATAAAATAATTTAAGTTTTGAGGGATGCCATAAGCCTATTATCTTTCCATCTTCATCTTTCAGTTTACAGGATCCACCACCCGTAACGGAAACAACCGTAAAAGGGCCTTCATATTTGGGGTTCAGTTTAGCCGCGAGTTTATCAGCTGCCGACGATAGCTGAAACCTCATCTTTAAGACTTGGTCCCCCGGTTGGAAACGATCTTTCCGGCGTCTCAAGTTATAACGACTGCTCTGATTTAGACTTGCCTTCAGAGAGTTTTCCTCGGCTATATGATGAACTTCAGGCAGTCTGCCCACTTTAGTGGCCCAAGCAGCATGTTCGTCTGTGCCAGCCACTAGGATATCATCGTCGTTAGCTTGATGTAGAGGCCTCAGTTCTCTACCAAAATTTAAGAAGGCAGGACTGAACTTAGTCGAATCTTGAACGGCGGAATTTAAGGCAAACTGGATCTCTCCTAGTTTTTCGTCCCAGCGTTGGTGTTTCTTCCCTAGGTACGCTACGATAAGTTGCTTGATATTCCGATTCGCTCGTTCTGTCGGATTTGCCTGTGAATGGTAAAGAGGAGTAGTTTCTCTCTTGATTCCAAACTCCTTAGCCACTTCAGTTACAAGATTACTAACGAAGTTCTTCGCATTGTCGGAAATTATTTTATGCGGTGCGCCATATCTGTATATTATGCGGGATTTCAGTTTATTTACAATAACCGAAGAGGTAGCTTTTCTGATGGGACATAATTCCACCCATCTACTAAATAAATCTACAAACACTAGTAGATATACATTGCCTCGAGAACTCCTAGGATAAGGACCCATAATGTCAACTGACACCGTTTCCCACGGCTGCTTGTTATAGCGAGGGAACATTAACCCACGAGGTGGCGTGTTATTGGGTTTGACCTTCTGGCATAACTCACACTGCCTCACATACTGGCTTATATCTCGGTATAATCCAGGCCAATAATATAGTCTACTAACCCTAGAAACAGTTTTATCTATCCCCAGGTGGCCTGACTGCGGTAGATCATGATTTTCATATATTATTGCTCCCCTTAAATGTCTAGGAACGACAACTTTCCATTCCTCACTGGGGTCTTCTAGCTCTCCCTTCAAAGGATTCTTTCGATGGTATAATAGCTGTCCATCTTTTATCGACCATCCAGGGTGGAGTTCTGGGAACTTCTGGACTCGATAAAATTTCTGATTATACCAATCGTCGGTCGCTATGAAAGTTCCTGAAGCCGAAACTGAATCGGTAGAAGAATTAGGATCGGAACTGGTAGACAATACTGTGATAGCAGCAATTCGTGATAGGGCATCGGCCACTGTGTTGAGTTTCCCCTTTCGATATTCCACCTTGTAGTTGTAAGGCTGCAAGCGAAGAGCCCATCTAGCCAAACGACCTGAAGGGTTTTTCAAGTTCAGTAACCACTTCAGACTGGCGTGGTCAGTTATTACAGTGAATGGATAACCTTCCAAGTAATGCCTATTCTTCTCGATACCAAACAGAACTGCGAGGCATTCCTTTTCGGTTACGGTATAATTCCTTTCAGCTGAACTTAAGGTACGAGAACAAAAAGCGATGACTCTTTCTTCGCCGTCTTGTATTTGAGTCAAGACCGCTCCAAGACCTGTATCACTGGCGTCAGTCTGTAATTGAAAAGGCTGTTTAAAGTCTGGCCTAGCTAATATTGGTGCTTCAGTCAGTGCTGACTTGAGAGCATTGAAAGAGGCGTCCTGCTCTTCTGACCAGATCCATTTAGCGTTACGCTTAAGCAAATCTGTTAGCGGAGAGACAACTGTAGAGAAGTCTTTAATAAAACGGCGATACCATCCTGCCATTCCAAGGAATCTTCTGAGCTGCCCAGCGTTGGTGGGAGGAGGAATCGAAGTAACGGAACCAACCTTATCTGGATCTACACTCAAGCCATCCCTATTAACCAGATAGCCCAAGTACCTAACTTCATTACAACCAAATTCACATTTTTCCGGGTTGATACGCAGACCTGAGGCTTTAAGTCGACTGAACACTTCCATTAGCATATCCAAATGCAGTTTGAAAGTTGGTGTGCAAACCAAAATATCATCCAGAAAAACGACTACGTAAGGGTAAAGTTCGGGTCCAAATATTGCATCGGCTAACCTCTGAAAGGTAGCAGGTGAATTCGTCAGCCCAAAGGGCATAACTTTAAACCTGAATAGTCCTCTGCCAGGAACTGTAAACGCAGTAATGTCTTTACTAGTTTCGTCGGCAAGGGGCACTTGCAAAAATGCTTGCTTGAGGTCAAACTTGGAGAGATATCTAGCCTGTCGAAGTCCGTCTAAGAGAGATGTCATATTAGGCATAGGATAGGAATCTTTACAAGTGACTTCATTAACCTTACGAAAGTCTATACAGAAACGATAACCTGATCCCTTACGAACCATGACTACCGGGGAAGACCATGGAGATTGGCAAGGTTCCACTAAGTCTTCATCCAACATTCGATCTAACTCCTGGTGCATTGCCTCAAGTACTTTGGGTGAGTAATGGTAGGAGCGCTGCTTGATAGGTTGGGCATCCTGAACATCTACCTTATGGCTAATGCGCGTCGTTAATCCTGGAGAATCTTGGAGAATTCGCAAACCTTCACTGACTATTCTATCCAGATCCACCCTTTCTGAGGGATCAAGTGAACTAATGCCGCATATTTTTGATGTTTCCTCTTCTACTAATTGAACATCTTGACGAAACGAGAACTTATGGTCGGGGTCATCTTGAAACCACCATGTCGCTTCACGATGATTAGTACTCATATTTGTGTTAACGATAAAATCTAACCCTAAAAGAAACATAAATGGAAGCTTTGTTAAAACGTAAAGCTTCGTGTCATATGACCGGTACCCAACGGTAATTGAAATGGAGAATCTTTCATCAACGATACAAGAGCTTCCATTAGCGACACAAATATTAAATTCGGGAATTTTCTCAACTTCATATCCCAATTTAAGGAGAATTTCAACCCCTTCTGGCCCAACAAATGAGGTAGTGGAACCAGGGTCAAACAGGGCCAAGTAGGACAGGCCTCCTTTGTCAGGTTTCCCTATTCGGAAATCAATATAGTGCTGTTTAGGAAACGGTAAACGATAAGATACGGTAGAACTTTCGGGAGAATTCGATACGACACAAGGAGAAACGATATCAGATTTAGCGGTACAAAAAGGTAAACGATAAGGCACGGTAATAGGTAAATCGGTACTTGGTGGGTCAGCTGAAACCGTGGGAATAGGAATGACCCTCACTTCCGATTCCCTTGCACATTTCCCGGAGTACATTTAGGACATGCGTGAATGGAAACTCCTGGGTTACCACAACGGTAGCAAAACAACTTTCGTGGTAGCGGACATCTGGAATATACGTGCGGTCCACCACAATTCCAGCAAATTAATTTCTTAGCTGGTAGAGCCGGTTTTGAGCCTTTTAGACACGTTTTCTCGTAGAGAATCGATTCGGTACTATTTCTTGATTGTACATCAGTCGGAGAGAATACCTGTTTCTTAGAGCCAACTGCCTGAATTTCGAACTGGTCGAATTGAGGATCGTGATTCGTTGTGTTAGCAGCAACATCGGTTTGTTTTTCCAATGGCGAAACAGTAAAAATTCCCGGAGATATTTGTTCTTTTCCGGAATTGGATTTGTTATATCGTCTAGTGGAATTCGCAGAGCGGGATTTTTCTATAATAGGCTTTTCTGATCGGCCTTCTTGAGCCATCATCTCATATACTCGAGTTCGTTCGGTGACGAAATTAATCAAATCCTTATAAGAGGGAATATCTGCTGATTTTATTCGTTCTTCGAATGCTTTTCTAGTCCCTGGATCTAAATTATTAAGAGCTAAATGAAGTTTAATGAAATCCCCCATGTCTTCAATGCCTAAAGCCGATAACGCAGAAAAATTATTTTCATGCTCAGATAAAAATCTCTGCAAATTAGACGCTGAAGAATTGTTTAAAGGTGTAAAATCCATCACCTTCTTGATATAAAATCTGGCTAGTCGCCTTTTATTTTGATAGCGAGAGACCAATGCGTCGTAAGCGAGCGAATAATTAGCTTCGTCTAATGCGAAGCCCGAGATAAGCGACAGAGCTTCATCGCGTAAGCTACTTCGTAGATAATAAAATTTCCTAATGGTCGATAGAGATTCTTCCCTATGAACCATAGAATCAAATAGGGAATAGAATCCATTCCAGTCCTCTAATTTCCCTGTGAATATCGGTAAGTCAATTTTCGGTAGCTCCTGAGGAATAGAATGAGAATGGACAACCACAGGATTATTCTCAGGAGGGCAGGTAGATTGTACCACTTTGTAATAATTCGCTTTAGTAATATCAACTAAATCGTTAAATGAATTTTGTGAAAATGGATTGAACTGCGGCAAAAATATCCTCCCTCTCTGACACTAGAACGACTGGATCACCCATCGTGACAATAAATCAAGACGTTACCCAAAGTTACAAAAAAAAATGCCAAAGAAATTAAATGTTGAAAAAAATACCAACAGAACCTTTAAAAGTCGTAAAATACTTAAAATTAAATTGATTAAATTATATTAAAACTAACAAATTAAATTAAATCGGTAAGCGTCCTTTACAAACTTAATATATAATTTTTTCATACGTCAGCCATAGATAAACAAATATTTTCCTTTTAAAAGGAAACACAAGATAATGCTAAATAGAAACAAACAACAGCTGTTGTCTCTAAGTGAACTTAATGCTTACTTGCTAATCTATCATGTGTTCAATTCAACTATTTAAACTTACGGTAAAAATACAAAATAAAATAATATATTAGTACAAAACATGTGTTAAACAAAACTAAGTCGTTCTACGACCTTAAGTAAAAATTCTTGATTTTTGTTGTTGATACAAAATTATAAATTGAAAATAACTATCTTTACATTTCCTAAATTGTGTCAAAGACAAACCTTTTGCTTCAATCAACAGAAATTTAGTACCTTCAATTAATACGAAAATTATATTTAAACATTAGAAAAAAATATTAAAGTATTGTTTGGAAAAATTATTCTGTTACTATTATTATAAAACTATTGTCAGTTAACTTCACTATTTCAAAAAAAATGTTAATATAATAATTAAATCTTCAACTAATAACTTATCTGTAGATTTTTCTTTTGTGTCCCTGTTCGGGCGCCATAATATTTGTGACCAGGTTGCGGGGTTTTCGGTCCAAGGTCCAAATTGATTTAAAAAAAACTATGGTCCAAAGAAAAATGTTGTATTCTTATATTATACATCAACGGTAACATAATGCCAACTCCGAAAACATAACCATAATATATATTGTAACATCAACGTAACACCACCAACGCTGAGCCGCAAAGATACGATAAGGTAAAAACAATTAAATTTGGCAATTACTTGGCCATAAAACCAACTTAGGCTACACATCCGTATGGAATGACGGTCCTCAGTTAAGTGAGGTCAGATAGATAGAGACACCTGACGGACGAATTTAGCAAACAAAAGAATACTCGTTACAGTATGATCAAATGAGTCTACAAATATCATTATTGTTATAGTTATAATTGTACTATGTAAATAATAGGGAGCGAAAAAGACCAGTGTCTAGAGCGCTGAGTTGCTGAGCTGAAAGTCCCGGGTTCGTGATAGGCTAAAACAGATAAATGATTCTGTTGGAATCTGGAGGCCCGGGAAACCTCTAGGCTTTACAGGCGAGTCCCATTAATTCGGGGAAAACCTGGAGGTTAAGCGTGACCTCAGCCAAATCACCTCTTTGCACGATCGTTGGATTAGAAATCCTACTATTTACTGAATCCACAATGCTACAGGCTTAAAAAAAATAATAATAATGATATAATTTTTCGGTTTGCGCAATAGACCATGAAGCTCTTTGTCAAGGTGTTGTGCTCATCTTGCAGAGAAAGGTTGCTTGCTGAAACTTAAAAAGCCTTTAAGAGGTGACCCAATCTAACGTTGCTGCGAAGCATTTTTTTTCCATTGTGCAGCGGACTCACTGCCTCTCGGGT
This sequence comes from Troilus luridus, assembly GCA_964056705.1. Taxonomy (NCBI): domain Eukaryota; kingdom Metazoa; phylum Arthropoda; class Insecta; order Hemiptera; family Pentatomidae; genus Troilus; species Troilus luridus. Next base: position 111,147,896 of record OZ057414.1, on the reverse strand, counting down.
TCAAGGACACTAACAAATCGGTCTAGATCCAAGGATTATGACTGGTCAAGGTCAACTGGCGCGGTGGATCCATTTTCTTTTCCTTTCCTCGAGCCATCCTGGATTTTTTTATCAAACCATGCTTATACATTAATGTGGATAAAATATTTTTGTTTTCTGTTCCGAAGGATGTCGCTTCGAGTTGAGTTACAAAAAGTTCCAACTGTTTATTCCTTTCATTTTTAATATTTTTAAATATAAGTTATCGTGTACTAAAGAAAAGAGAAGGCAATTATGGATAATGAGTAAATTTTGGTAATAATTTCATCAAGAATTAAAAGTTTCAACTAACATTTCGATGTACAGATGACATTTCTAAGAGAAATGCTCCCCGAAGTATACAGGTTTCCTAAAATCAATATCTCTTTTGAACGAATCAACAGTTAAAACTTGCGACTCGACTCGGGAAATGAGCGACAATCTGCGGAATAATTATCATATTTTAATACAATTATACCGTAGTTTGAATATTAATTGACTTTTAAACTATAACAATTTTGTTATTTGAAAAGAAAAGATAACAAAAAAAGAAAAGCCTGGAGCTCTGCCAATTGAGCTATCCTGGTTCGCCTCTCGGTCATTGACTTATCCTTTCTTTTCACTGATCCCATATCCCCGCATTCTCGCAATTTGCGATGTATACGAGGGGAAGAATTTTCTTTGAACATTATTTTAATTTGGATCTTGTTGACTTATCGACACAATATCACCCAAACCCACTCGTTTTTCCGCTTTCCTACTCCCTGTTACCTGGAGTGGATAGGAAAAGATTAAAAAGACATTGGCCAAGAGACCTACTCACCTATTGATATTTATATTTTTACTCCATCATCATATAGAAGTTCATGTGGAAAATCAAGGTGAAAAACACTAGGATCAAATTTGCTGAATGCGCAATTGCGCAGGTGCAAATGAAAATTAAATTATAAAATAAATAAATAAATTATAAAAATATTGTTTTTTCTGACTAAATTGTATGATTGAGAAGAAAAAAATTATGCTCTTAAAACCTATAAAGTAAAACAGGAATTGTATATAAAAGGGTAAACCTCCCATAAAAATAGAAGGGTTTAGTTGGTAAGCCCTTCAAGGGGACGGAATCCCGCGAAATTAACTTTGTTCCAGAAGAAGGACGGGGGGTTATCGGATTTCGATAAGTGTTGGCGATAAATTCTGAAAAAGGTCGGGCAGAGGGCAGGTGAAGCACGCAGTTATTTTTATAACAATAATCCCTTAGGTGAAGGCCACCATGATATATCTGCTTGATGGGGAAGATGCGGCAATATATCTGCGAAAAAACGATTCGAAAATAAAAATAAGCGGTACATTGTATATTGATACAGGTCAAACATCGATATAAATAGATCTCAGTAACGGCGATGTTTCTAAACTTAAATAATCCCTCAGGTGAAGGCAATCCCTGATAAACCTAACTCGTGTGGATGATGCGACGATACCTGCGAAGAATCGCTATTATCAATCAAATAAAATCAATCGAGAGATCGAAGGTCAAATAGCAATTCAAATAGATTTCAATAATGTCGATGTTTCCAGAGCTAAATAATCTCTCCTCGCATGAACTGAGCCAAGGTTAATAAAAATAAAACAACACACAGACGATAAGAAACTATATTAAAAAAATTAAGTAAATATGTAAGAGAATCATAACCTATCGGACGTTCAACGGATATTCAACAAAATATCGACATGAATTTCTGTATCCTGTTTTTAATTTACAGTATTAAATCTTTTTGTAAGGAATTTTTCCATACAGGCCTTAACAACAAGTACTTTATGTATCTTTTGAGCTTTTGGTATTTTATATTGTTAGAATTTAAATATTAAAAGTTTAATACATAACTATGTATCCGAATGAAATCGATTTTAATAAAAAAATTGTGACTGATGTATACTATCATTACAATTATCCTCACTCCAGAATAATCCAAATAGTGATTTGTAAACAACATTAATTGAAGAATTTGGGAGCTGGAGGTTGTAGACACATCGAACCGCAGACTACAAGCCTTAGCTATTGTTGGGAACTAAACAACAACAGATTGAGCAACAATAGCGGCGTTTAGTGAATAAATCACGGCGAGGCAGTCCCTACCTGATTGTTGCTATGGCAACCGCTAACACATACCTTATCGCTAATTAACTATTAGTATGTAATTATTGTATATTCATTCAACGTCACTTTATGCTGCTATGGCCAATCCGACGATACTACAGTGAGAGTCCTGAATTTTGCATATCCCCAGGTATAACTGCAGGTGTGAATCATAAACACGCACGCATAGGAGCATCATTTTACCTCCCCACCAAATGATGACAGAACAATGGATTTATTACTCCCTTAAAAAATCTTAGGGTTGATTGCCTGGCTGCGAACCCACAATCAGATTGTTGTTAATCTGAATACATTTAATACTGATTCATTTTTAAGAGTGTACGTAATTTTAGAAGAATATAGTTTGGTAAATTTACAGTAATATAAGAAATTAATTCGTGAAGCTAGGGCTTAGGAACCCTGTAATCTGAGAAAGAATACTATTAGTGGCAATTTTACTATTTAGATTTACTCTATGAAATAGTTTTGTAAAATTAATGCCTTTAATTTTATCACTAAGCCGTTTTTCCTATAATTTAGATCTACTAAAACAAGTATGTAACAAAACTAACAAAATAAATATAATTCTGTAAGAAATATTAATTTATAATTATATAAATTATAATTTAGAAATATAAACATATATTGGGGTTTCACTTATTAAAATATGATTCAAAAATTAGCAAAAGCTCACCAAAGAAGCAATGATTTCTTTCTACAATGTAAGTACACGTACCTGTAACATAAAAAAAGGGAATGTTAAAATGATTAAATTAAGTCTACATGTAAATAATTAGTTTTGAATTGCATTTAGATAATTATGCTCGCTAAAAATACGAAATATACTTTTTACTTCATATAGGAAAGAAATTCGTTGACTGTAGGGACTATAATAGGATGTAATAAGTTGGGGGTGCAGTCAAGAAAACACAGCAAAATAAGTGAAACTATTGTATTTTATGTGCCGACGTTTCGACCTACTGTGTAGGTCATCTTCAGGGCTATGAGAAAACAGACAAAAACAGAATAAACTGTAAAAATACATAAGATAGTGATACAGAAAATATATCAAAATGTAGAGATATAGAAAAATTGAGCGAAAAAAAGTGAAGGATATATAATGAAAGGATATATGAATAAAAGATGATTACATAGTAGATGTATAGAAAGGTGATAATGCAAAACAAAATACAAAGAGAGGAATGAAGTTAAACAGAAAAAAAAATAAAATGAAAAAGATATAAATATAATGAGTATGGAAAACTTAGTATAATAAAGATAGAAATGTATTGCAGAGAAAACAAGAGTATGAAAATAGACTCCTGGGGAGTACCATAAGTGGAATATGGTGAAATATACACCAAACCAATTTTGCTGTGTTTTCTTGACTGCACCCCCAACTAATTACATCCTATTATTTTTACTTCATACTCTATAAAAATTATGATGGTATAAAATCTTTGGGGATCTCCGTACACATAATTGGAGGTATAGCCTCAACAGTTTTGAGTTCAAATTCAACCATAAAACCTTCGTAAATAACCGTTGGCTTAGCAGCAAAAAGGTCTATAATATGGAGTGTTCGAAAACCCTTTCTTTCATAGACTTTCTTCTTCAATAATGTAGACTTTCTTCAAAAAAATTATTCATATTAAATCAACCATATTAATGCTATTTGCTAAATAGTGGCACAAAGAATTAATTCGTTAACCGGCAGTGGACGATCTTCAATTATATAACAACGTTATTATAAAATTAGTATTGAATAATTAATTAAAACTATGTGTGCAATCAAAAGTTTCGGCAATTCAGGAGACATAAAATCACATCAAATCAGAAAAAGTACCAAGAAGAATAAAGCCGTAGTTGTTTGCGAAACGTCTAGGAGCAACCTATCGCTATTTGATGAGTTTGTTTTGAATGTTGTGGTGAGATGTACTGCACCTTTTCTCATTTCATCTTATTTCTTTTGGTGAGTATACCATGATTGAGCGAAGGATTGACGGGCTGCTTTTTCTCCAGTATTTTAAAGAGCAAAGGATTCGTTTTGGGGACATTTCCAATTTGTAATTAATGTTTCTTTTCCACTTTTTACTCACTTTTATCCATTTGTTTAACTAAATTGTATACGGATTTTTTTCTATGGTCTCAAGTATTTCCTAAGAATAAAACGAGTAGGAGGATTAATTGCGTTCTCTGGAGCAACAGGGGAACCATAATCTCTCCGACCAGAGAACAGACATAAGAACTGGAAGAAGCCCCCTCTCCAGACCTGAACAAGCAATCTGATGGAGAGTGCTCGAGGCGCCCTTGAACCTCTTCTTCGGTGTCAGGAAAGAAACGCCGTGAAATTAATTAAAACAGTTCTGGCTCTCCCATCCAGGCGGCCCGCTACAAAGGAGTTGGGAAAATATCAATACATTGAAAAAAAGACCCACCGTGAAGGGTCTTTGGTTCAATAAATAGTAAAAACTATACTGTATCTAAAACAATGTTATACAAGAATGTTATCTGCTCGAAATCACACTCCCTCGGCTTTTCCCTAACTAAGGGTACCCACTTTATAAAGTCTGGGTGAGGTCAGCAGTATCCTTCCGTCGGGGACGTAAAACGGTCACAAGCCCGTACAGTGTCAAGTACTCGTTAAGTACTCTTATCCTGATTATTCCTGGATAGGCAAATTTCAGAAATCCCTGTTGAAAACTGTTGAATATATAAATAATCAAACAATAACAGTTTATTGTTCTTGGCAAACTCTATGACATATTCAGTTGTGCTCCACACCTTATCCCCTCGGAAAAAACAACAACATAGAAAGTAAAAATATTTAATTTGTTTATGGCTATTCATATAATTTAAAAACTATTGATTGACAAAATACATAAATGTACGTATCTAAGATTTCTAATGGAAAGTCTGGTCTTTGGGAATTAGGATAGGGATTTTTAACGACTACCTGACATCGTACAGGCTCGGACCCCCTATTAACGTCCCTTCCGAAGGACGGCGTAACTAAAGATTTTTACTCCCTTTAAAAACTCCTAGGGCCACCTGCCGGGCTACGAACCCGCGATCTTGGGCTTTAACCACTAGACCACAGATCGCCCCACTAAGGCGGCCGTACAATTTTAGGCTCCTCATTCTGATGTCTGCTGTGAGCTTTGGCAACTCCTCTGCAGTGAAGCCTTTACCATTTGTTATATAATTATTATATATTATATTTTTTAATAATATTAATTAAAGCAGCATTTTACTAATAATCCGAATTGTATATAATTTTAAAATTAAAAAAAACAGGTAGTTATTGCAAATTCCGGTAAATTGATAAAACTTGTGCGGTACAGTGAATTTACAAACGGTATTATGCAGTTATACGATCAGTATTTTAATGTTCCTTACTACGGGTATTTTTATCCAAACTTATGCAGGACTATAGTGTAATAAAGAAGGGATCACAGTATTTTTTATAGCCTTGGGCTAGAAGGTCCGTTATTAATGCGAAAACTGTATGTTTATTATTTAATATGCTTTAGAATTATTTCATTCCCTCGGGATTATCCTTAAATTACACGGACCTAATCAGAAACTGAGGAAAAGTCAAAGGATCAAAAGAAATCATTCCGGCTAATCCTTAAATAAAGCCTTTTGATATGATCCTCGAGAAGGGTGACGAACCGAGCCCGCAAAGGAGATGAAATTCTAGCAACGCTGATCCGCACATTGTTGGAGCAGAGGGATGTGGGAGTTAATATCTTCAGCCAAGTCCGAGGAAGGAGGGGACTCTAATCCTTGGAGGTCATCCCAATCCATGGATCCGAATCCCTGGATTATATATAGAATACTGCTAATTTTAGAAGACAGGGCTTGTTATTACAGGTACTGTTCCGAGGAGTTATGAGAAGGCATTGTGTACTGTCAAGTAGATATATATACCCAACATATTGGGTACCGCAGGCACGTTTGGAATGAGCACGTGTAGATATATACTTCTTTATCCAAGTGAAATTAAAGAATGCAGGATACATCTAGAGTATATATATTTATATTTATATATTACAAACCGGAAACTTTTTATTAATAATAGGGTTTAAAAAAAACCATAAACACAAATATTATAAGACCTATTTAGATTCACGGAGTAGAGCTTTGAAGCTCCACTTAGCCATCGGACTCCTCTCATGTTTAATCTTTTCAGTGAAAAATCCTCCATATAATCCTCAATGCACCTTACTTTTTTTGCGAATAAACTAATCGATAATGACCTTAATATCCCATTTGTTGCTGATCTGGCCCGAACTTGATATCAATCCTAAATTTTTCAAAAAGTAATATTATGATAATTGTATAATGGTTGAACTTGAAGTCTAATGGGAATAATGACATAGGTTTAAATAAAAAATGTTCCAAGCTATACAATTTTTTTTAATGATTAATAAAAAAATTTCGATGCCAGCATCGCAATAAGGAAAGCTTTGCTTTACCAATACTCAAACATTTTTTTATTAACTCACACGGAACATTCAAATATCCCTATTGAAAATTTAGATTTTTTGAGTTATGACATTGTTCTTTTGAAGTAGCTATATTTTGATTTAATACTCCTGCCTTATAGTTCCAGAATTATATTATTTATATTTATAATTGGTAGCTCAGATAGTTAGAGCACCGCGCTAGAGATGCGGAATCCTGGGTAAGACAAATCTTTTGTCTTCAATATAAACATATTTAAAAATAATCACCATCAAAATAACAATAAATAAAATATATATTATTTATATTGCTTCTTATGAATTATTGTTAATTCAACTTGCAGTGTAAATTGTTTTATCATAAACATGTATTAACTAATATGTTACAAAATGTAAATTGTCAAATTCATTGGAATAAAACTCTTTATAATTATTATATATTATTTACAATTAAATTTATAATGAAATGAGAACTAGAGACCTACAAATTGTTTAAGTCTGTAACTAGTAACTAGCTCAAGGATGACATTCGCCGTCGAGAGGCAAGAGAAAGGAACATTGAACAAATTGGACGGCACTGCATGTCCCTCCTAGTTAGAAGCGAACTAAGTTCTAGTAGCCAAGTCTTCCAAGTTTTTTTTATTATTCCATCCAAGTGAACAGACAGGTTCTAACCCTGCTAAGAAATTTTTCAGAGAAGAATCTCCCTCGAATTAACTCATTTGAAAAAGAAGAGAAAAATAAATAAGTAGCCATGAAGAGAACCGACAGAAGTGAAATCTTTAGACTTTGGTATAACTGTATTATTTTTTGAATTTCTAAGTCAATTATAGTCTGAATTATATAAAATTCGAATTTTTATAATTAAATCATCAACCTCAACTTAGACAAACGTCTAACTTGGAACCCTCACACAAGACTGAAAAGACAAGAAACAGCTCGACGCTTCCGACTACTTCAACACATACTAGACAAACGCTCAAAGCTTCAAATCAATTACAAAAGACTTATTTATGTTACTGTTATAAGACCTATATGGACTTACGGAATTGAACTATGGGGCTCCACCAAACCATCAAATTCCTCTCGTATTCAATCCTTGCAATCCAAAATCCTTCGCAAAATCCTAAACGCTCCTTATTTTGTCACAAATAAAACCATCCATAATGACCTGAACGTTCCATATGTTACCGATTTAGCCCATTCCAGATACCTATCATTCCATAATAAACTCCAGGCCCATCCAAACCCACTAGTTTCCATCCTTGGTTCCAATTCCATCCCGGACAATCCTCCTAGGCGTCTGAAGAGAAGATGGCCTCGAGACCTTCTATAATAGAAATGTAATTAGAGTGCTGCCAATGGGTAGTGCCTCTACAAGTCCTTTCATGCATTTGTTTATTCATACAGCCTTTGTACTAGATGTATAATATTACAGTTGTACAATTCAATAAAATCATTTAAAAAAAAAAAAAAAAAAAATCATCAACAGGTTTTCACTTATATTGACACCCCGAACAATAACACATATACATCTTCAAGTATTTTATTTACTAATCCAAACTTATGGTGGGCTGCACAAGCTCAATACAAGATATGAATAATTTAATTGAAATAATAATTAGTATATAGTTATATTATTTTTATCCTGCATTAATTATGTTTATTTTTCTGTTCATGTTTTTTATGCTAAAGTGACTTGGTGCCAGAATAAAATTTATTTTCTATTCAATTCTACTTGTATTTACGTATATTTTATTTTGATTTTTAGCATTATTATCACTGTTAAGTACAATAATACATACGGCATCTGTACTTTCAATAATTTCATAAAACAAGCCATTTAACTATTACAAATAAAATCTTTTAGGGGAAACGAAAAGCTCAACCAATTATTGATGCCTTGATGTTATTATTAGCATCAATTGCACGACAATTTAGATAAATACAATTATCCTTATATCAATGGAATCCTAGCCTTTAAACTCCACTTGATTAAAAGAAATTGTTTAAAAGCACAGCCGCTAGGTGTCGCCTTTCAGGAGCATGCTGCTGACATAAAGATATCAGTTTATCCCCTACCACAAAACATCCCCTACTTCTTAGTATTTCTATTAGGGTTTTTCTTTTATGACGTTCCGCGCACTTGACATCACACTGATTGTTTTGAATTGAATTTTTAACAAAATCGAACAATGAAAAAACGTTTTTCATTGGACTTCGAGGATTGATTATCAAACAATCCATAAATGCTAGATAGTTTCCTCCTTCTCAGCCCTGGAATAGATTTTCCCCCCGTTCCGACGTTCCTTCTTCCATCCTCCAAACAACTCAGACATCCAGAACGGCTCATGCTGAAAGAAGAACCCACAAGGAAAGGAGCTGTTCCCCCAGGACTCGATGATAATATTATTATCCCTTGCTTGAATGACCCACCTTGCAAAAAACAAAACACAAAAAAAAAAAAATTGTTCAAACAGTTATTATATGTTTTAAGTTATTATTAGTATCAATAGCACAACTATTAATTAAAGGAGTTTTTAGATAAATATAATGTAATTTTAGCCTATAAACTAAAGTTGATTAAAACAACTAGTATAACTATGATATTGGTCACTAGATGCCGCCAGTCTCGAGCATGTTGCAGATGCGAACCCACGAGTTCAACCTCTATCAAAAATTGCTAAACGCGTCTAAAGGTTATAACTTTTTTTTTTAAATGATGTAAAATTAAACTAGAACTAAAATCAGGAAAATGGTTTCCTCTATCTTCTCAAGCAGAGGCAATTTATATTCTAAAAGAGACGGAGGAATAAAAGGAAGAACGGAACTGGAAATTATGTCGTTATTAAGTTAGTTAGTTAGTGGCTAGGCCTTTTCCATGTTCCAGTGATGTTCCTTCCTGGCTTGTTCCAGACCGTAATTAGCGAGCTCTAACTGTCGGCTAATAGGGAGAGGTACAAGGACTGTCCCGCCGCTCATGACATATTCATGATATGTTCCCTCTGCAAGACCTCGTTGCTCTGGAAAACTGATGGACTTAATATCCTCTCCTTCGAGCTTCCTCCGGTACGTCCGTTTCCTCCGGAGGTTCGCAGCTGCCAGGATCTGAAAGGGGGAGGGAGTGCTTTATCGATGCCATTTGTCTGTCCTTCTGCACCATCACCTTCCGTAATTGTCTTCAGCACCCGGTTTATCTTCAGAGTTTTATTGACCGTACAGATAGATGACAGGCCGTTTCTATTTCAATGGATATGACTTGGGGAGTCATACATCTATGAGTTATGAATGAAAATGACTATTTCAAATTGGTTGGAATTTGAATAATCTTTCTGCTTGATTTCATCTCATTAGTTTCGGCTTTATACTTCGAATTTATTTGTATTAAATTATTATGACAATGCAAATATTAAGACACCATTACGTACTAAGAACCATAAGCATATTAAGTAATTATAAATTTAAAAAAAAAACTGTATTATTAAAAACCATAGAGAGTCTTGGCTTATTAAAGAGACTCATCGGTTTCTAGGTCAACGGTTGTGCAGGGAGGTGATTTGTCAGAGATCACGTTTAGCATTCAAAATTTTAAAAAATTTACACATTTATAGAAGCATGAGTGGGTCCCAGGATGGTCTGAAGATCTCACAGGGTTCATATATGGCTTTTAGCATACTAAATAATAATCTGCCACAGCCAGATTCGAACCCGAGATCTTCCACATATCAACTCAGCGTTATACCGTTTAATTACGCCGTCCCCTCCCCAACCTAATTACAGAAAATACTTTATTAACTTACATTAATCACCCCATTCCTTTATAAAAAAAATTGATTTTTTAGACAACAACTAGAGACAGCACCCCACCACCAAGAAAACTTCCATTCACCAACTGAATCATACAGAACTCTACAAAGATTACGTCTGGATAAACTTGGAAGAATTCCTCAGCGTCCTTCAAAATTATGTCGAAGGTTTGTACATGTATATATGTTATACGTACAAAAGTTATAGTATTTATAACATAACTTTGTGCTGCAATAGCTAACGGACGACGGTATATTGGGAGTCCTAGATTTTGACTAACCAAAGTTAATTAGGATAGGGATTTTTAACGAGTACCTGCCACAGCACAGGCTCGGAATCACCATTTTACGTCGCCTTCGAAGAACAGCCAGCACAAATAAGCATTTTTTAATCCTTAAAAAAATCCTACGTCTACCACCGGATTGGGATTCCTCCATCTTGGGCATAGTAGGTTGTAATGGTAACTATTACACCAAAAGTAACCTTCCCTCCCCGTGTCAAAGTTTCTCAGTCCAAAAAAAAGTTACTACAAAATATTGATTTTATTTCTCACTTATCCAATTTTCAGATTTTCATTCCAAATAAAGTTTCATCCTTCAGAGGATTTTATTTAAAAGGACGAAGTCCACTGAGCCTGAAACTTAGCGATCCTTTCTTCCTGTTTTTATTTAATTTCGCCCTCGAATACCTAATTACAAAAGCAAATAATGCCGTGAAATGTTTAATTATGGAAGGCCAATTACCAGAGGGTTTGTTTGTAAAGGATTTATAAACGGCAAAAATAAATGTATAAACTTTAATTCAGGATTAGATGTCGAAATTAAATATTGACATGACTAACTCCCTTTAGGCTCTCATTTTGTTTATTTTATTTACTAATTACTTGTTTCTGCTTCATTAAAATTACATCTATAAAATTAAACAAATCAAAGAAAATATAAATTGCCAAAAAAAAAACACTTTACCCTCCTCTTCCTTTTTCAATGCCAATCACTTTCTTAAAAAAAAAAAAAAAAAAGTAATATGAAAATAGAAAAGTAAAGTTCTTTTTAGCAGATTATTAGGTCTTGATTCATTTTTTTGTCTACTATTCATTGTTACCTAGGGTCGACAAAAGAGTACTAAAGTTTTTAGTATCAACGTTTTTCCTTATATATTTAGTTATGGTCATTTACTCTATTCACTGTTATAAATTATCTTCATTCAGCCTACGAAACTTAAAGCATTATTATATCATATTTTTTTGGGATATTGAATCGAATCGAATTTCCACACACGTATATTGAAATTAGTTGGTGAAGAATTAGTCACACTATTGGAGAGTGAAACTTAAAAAATATTTAATAGAATGTTCAACATACAAATACTATTTAATAATTTAATTAAAAGGTCTGATTCAATGTTTTAATAATTTCAACAACATTTATTGGAAAAATAGTTAAAAATCATTAGTTTGTGTTATAAAACCATAAGATTTCTTAAATTTATTTAAAAAAGGAAAAAAATAGAAAGGTACAACCATTGACCAGGAAGCATGTCTCTACCATGTCCTGAACTCAAAACCCTATCGTACATTGTACTCTTTTTAAAAGGGATTTTATGAAACAACAAGGATAGATCATTTATTCTATCGTTGAAGAAAGAAAAAAACGTATTATATTTTTGTTGTTGTTGTTTTATTTTAAAGGAAAACAACTACAAATGGTTATTATTGCCCTCACTACTATAGAATATAAATATTTACAGTATCTACATAATTACCACTAGAGAATATACATATTTACATTTCCTACATAATTACGTATATACATTCTTGTTATATATTTAAATAATAACATACGTGCAATATTAGGCACATAATAGAACCATATTCACATATTTAACATATGATAGAAAGGTAACTTATATGAAGTTGTTCATATTAAAATAAAACGTTATACATATTTATATAAGCTTTATGATATAATATAAAATTTATATTAGTTATATAAACATTATACACATTGATAAACAACAAACATATATTGGATATATATATATATATATATATATATATATATATATATATATATATATATATATATATATGTATGTATATACACACACAAACTTACACATCCACATATACACCCATATACACACATACACATAAACATGTATATGTCAAATTGACTGATATATATTGGTGTTTTTAATAAATTTTAAAGTATTATTTGAACATTGTTCGTTATCGTCCAACGCCTTTTGCATCTGCCGAGGTACGCCACACCTTTCCATCACTCCACTGTACCTAGGACAATTCTCGAAGATATAGCGCACTGTAACTTATTTTTACTCAAATAAAAATGTATTCATTCTAACATCAAAGAAAAAAACAAATCATGACTTATTCCTCAAACAAAATCTGTACAAGAGTAGGTTTATTACGTGGTAGATAGTGTACTGTATATCTCATCTATTGCCCAGATTAAACGCCACGTTTTACCCCCATTGAATGCTATCTACATTACAGATGCAGGGTGAGTCACAGGAAGGTCTGCAGATCCAACATGTTCCATCTATAGGTCCTATTAGGTTCAATAATTCATCTACCATAGCTGGATTTTAACCTAGAACCTTCAGCATTGTAACTCAACGCTTATCACACTGAGTAGAGATACCCCGCTCCTCCGTATTTTTATTATTGACGAGAGACAATCACTGCTCCGTTTTTACAACTTAATTTGTAAATCCCAACACATGAAATGAATGAGCCTGGTTGTGAAATGATGTTATTTTGCCTGCTCTTTAATAAATAGAACTGGAATAAATTATTTTTTGGCCTGGACATTTCATGGCTCCCTTCTTTTGTAACTAAATTTAAATACTGTAGTTTTTAAAACTAAAATCCATCCTACTGTTCTTTAAGGATGTCAAACGTGGCTGTTAATGTTAAAGGGTATAAACCACCTTAAAGATTCAAAAATAAGATATTACGTACGATATTTAAACAGAAGATGGCGAGTTCACTATATAATTTAGGATATTACAAAACGTACAATACCATAAAATGCACCCGCTTAGTATAAGTGAAGTAAAAGTATTGCGAAAATTCAGATGGACTTGTAATGTAGTCTCAATGAACTTAATAAGGTGTTATAACAAAAGAATATTGAGAGCTAAAACGACTGGGAAACGTCTCGAAAATACTGAAAAATTACTAACCGTTATATTTTCTCACTTGTAAGAGATTACCCGTATTATTGAGAGTGATTTTGCTTCTGTAGAAAATAAATTTGGGACTGCAATAGCAAAAATATAATTGCCAAGGCGGTATTGTTCTTAAATAAAGTGTGTTCGTGTTCGGAACCGCTAGGCGCTGCAGCAGTCTCGAGGTCTCTAAGAGAAATGCCTCTGCCACACTTCACCTGTTGAGATGTTACCGGATATCCAGGCGTCAAGTACATTCGAGTACCTCCAGAGTACTCTTGGACCCTCGACCCAGTTAGGTACAGAGATCTCTTAAGCTTCCTGTCACTAGTAATGCGTTTCTGTGAGAGTGGCCTACATCCACCACGGACATTTTGGGTCAATCGAATTTAAATACCGAGCCTATTAGAAAGTTCTTGCTCTTGAAGAGGTTTTCTCTGCCTGGCGTTCAGGGCAAACAAAGAGGAGATTGATGAGGAACTAAATGGTTTAGTGACGATAAAACGCTCGGGAGATGAGAATGTACGAGTCAAAATGTACATCTGAAAAGTTTCCTTTTTTTCTATTAAAAAAAAAATCACACTGGATCCATCCGTGGCTGTTAGCAGATAATTTATCTGCTACTGCCGGATTCGAACCCGTGATCTTCAGCTGTACCATAGCTGCTCAGCGCTGTACTACTGAGCTTCTCCTGCTCCCATAAACATAATAACATTAAATATAGTAAGAATGGCTTAAACTTGATAAGAGTAGTAGTTAGTAGCAAAATGATTTAATGATTCTGACATATAAATCACAATACGCTTGAAGTTATCCAAAAATGGATATGCCCTATGAAAGATGGAAACCGGAAATTTTCGCGATCAAAATGAAACCTATTTACATTTTTCAAAGAAGATTTATTATTGCTAATAATTTTTTTTTAATTTGAAATTTACTTCTGTATATATTACTAACACAAGTAAATATTATTAATGGGATATGATGGCTTTGCATTAAGGCAGATAGAGAAAGTAACCACTGTTAATAATAGCAGATTTTAGTTAGAAGATTATGAGGCCTTCTTTTAAAACGCCTCGGAGGATTATCTGAAATTGAAGAAGCTAGAATTGAAATTAGCGGGTTTGAGTGGGGAATAAAGTTTGTCATGAAAAGAATGATATTAAGTTCGGGGCAAATCAGCAAAAAACAGTACATTGAGGTCATCATGGATGACTTAATTCAGAACAAAGTAAGGAGCAGTGAAGATTTTACGAAGGATTTTTGATTGGATTCCAGAGGAATTCGATAGCTTAGAGGGGCTCCTATATTTCTACTCAGTAAGTTCTAATGTGGCTTATAATAGTCATTAATATGTCTTTTGTAATTAATTGGGAGATTAGAGCGTTTGTACGGTCATATTTTTAGACGCCTCGAATGATTATTGAGAATCGAAGAGGAAGGTTTGAAACTAGTGGGTTTGGGTGGGAATAAACTTTGTCGTGGAAAGACATCGGTTTCGAGCCAAATTAGCGACAAATGGGATATTAAGGATTTTGGATTGGATAAGAGAGGCATTCGATAGCTTATTGGAGCCCCAAAGCTTTATTCTGTAAGTAAAAATGTGGCTTTTAATAGACATTTATATGTTTTTTGTAATTAATTGGGAGGTTAGATCGTTTGTTTAGTAAGTGTTGAAGTAGCCTGAAATGGAGAGCTGTTTCTTGTCATTTCAGTCTCATATGAGGATTCCAAGTTAAACGTTTGTCAAGGTGTAACTCTACAAGAATCAGTGGGATGTTATTAAACGATACAATAAAACAGGAATTCATTGGTTTACGACGGAGAGTAAATGTGATTTACGGCATTTATATTATATATTAATAGTATTTATGTTTATATAATAATTAATACTCTAAATATTACTATAAATCGACATCACAAGCACAAAAGTTAATAAATTGTATTTCCCTTCTAATTTTTTTGGTGAGCGAACATTTATTTGATTTATTTATTCACCTCCAAACTTAATGTTCCAATAAAGAAACAAGAACAACAAATTTCCGGTATGTGACATTACAAAAAAGAACCTTTCTTTTTCCACTACAGAATATAGTCATACGCCTGATACATGCAGGATTTAAAGTTCTCTTAAAGGTCCTATCTTAGAGCGTATGTTTAGTTAGTATTGAAGTAGTCTGAAACGGTAATTGTCATCATCACTGGCACTACAACCCAGAACGGGTCTTCGACCCATCAAGACGACTTCACTCATCTCTGTCTTGCGCCAGAGTCTCCAAGGCTCTGGTGTTGAGGAGCTTCTTTGCGTCGGCTTCTGCCCATCTCAGTCGTGGCCGTCCTCTCCTTCTCCTCCTATCCACATACCCAAAGATGGAAATGCCCCGCCCATCGTAGCCTTGAGATCCTTATAAATTGTACCGCATCTAGCTCCCGGTAAATCTGGTACAACTCTGCATTATGTATCTGCCTGTACGGGGGGCCATCCCTTACAGGTCCAAACATTCTTCTCAGAATTTTTCGCTCAAAAACCTGCAAGCTGATGGCATCTGTACGTGATAAGGGCCATGTCTTTGAAGCGTATATCAGTACAGGTCTAATTAAAGATGAGTACAGAGCGATCTTAGAATTTCTTGCCAGCAAATGACTTCTTATTATTTTGCCTAGGCCAAAATAGCACCTGTCTGCTGTCGCTATTTGTCTCTGAACATCCTGACAGGGCATAAGGTCTGCACACACTAGGGAACCTAGATACACAAAACTATTCACGCTTTCAAAGGTGTATCCTTCCAACCTAGGAGTAGGTGGTGGTGGCCTTAGAGGTTTAGCAACCATGTACTTGGTCTTTGTTTGGTGGACTTGAAGACCCATTTTCCGCCCTGCTGCCTGTATAGCCAAGAAGGCCCGTTCCAAGTCCCTCTGTGGTCTTCCTATGACGTCTATATCACCTGCGTAGGATAGAATTTGGACTGACTTGATGAGAATCGTACCGTTTCTTTGCACTTCGGAGTCCCTTATCACCTTCTCTAGTGCTAGGTTAAACAGCAAGCATGATAGGCCATTTCCTTGCCTCAAGCCCCTTGTGGTCGTGAAAGTCTCTGACAGGTCTCCCTGCATTCTGACATCTTGATCCTATTATCAGCAGGTCTGTAAGATGGATCAGTTCAAGGGGGATGCTCATTGTCACCATAGTCGAGTACAGCTTCTCTCTTATGACCCTATCATATGCACAGCTGAAATCAATAAAGAGGTGGTAGGGGGTGATGTTATATTCGCGCGTTCTTTCAAGCAGGCTCCTCAGAGCAAAGATTTTATCAATGAAACGGTAATTGTAAATATTTAAAATTAATTAAAATTAAATTCTCCTTACGTATTAAAGTATAATATAACAATAATGACATGAAAATAACTTTCGTATGGTTGTTCAGCCATATGAGCATGTAAGGACATTAATCCATAAATTAAATAATTAAATAACATCTTATCTTGCATAAGATTGCCCTACTTCTTAAGAAACAAATATATAGGATAAGAAAAAAGGTTTATAAGAATTTTCCTGATATTTGGAGAGGGAGAGGCAACGAAAGCTGTAGCGTTGGTGCCAGCTGCGAGGAACCACACGCAAAAAAAAAACCAAGAGCAGTTGGTTCGGAAAGGAAGTCATCCTGCAACAAATGGTCCGAGGATCCATCTGGTTATCACCCCAACGGGATATTAAAGGGGGTGAATGAAGGGGTACTGTTGATATCCAAGGAATATTAATAAAGTATGAATTCGAGCCTCGAAGTTGCATTAGAATGTAATTTCCCTTTTAGTAATCCCCAAAAATACAAGTTATCATGAGCTGTAGTTTAGAAAAGAAAATGTAATTATGTGTAATGTGAATACTTCGGTGATAATTTCGTCTAGCAATGAACGCTGTAGGCGTTGAAGTAGCAAGAAACGTGAAATAATAATATATACATATATTTTTAAATTAAGACATAACCATAAACGTTTTAATCTTTATTATAGTTGTTGTGAATAACACTTGAATTAAATGAGCAATATTGTTTTAGTTCGGAGCCCCCAGGCAAATTGTAAATAGTGTAATTATGGTATGAACGTATAATTTTCCCATTTATTTTGTTTTTATTACCGCATGTATAAATTTTTATTACATTTATTTATTTTATTTTTGTTTTGTTTTATGGAATAATTGTATACCTACTTAGCACTATTACCTATTGCCCAAAAGTGGCAGATTGTAATATTTCAATTAAGTGCAAACAAAAAAATATCACTTATTAATTTATTTAAATTAAATAAATAATAAATTCGTTAAATTTTATTTATTTATACCAATATTGATATTGAAAAAAATACTACTTATGTTTACACTCTGTTTCCTCATCCCCTCGTGTATAAATAACATTCTTTGTCTGACATATTTGAATTTACTGATATTGATCCTTGCTTCCCTTTACTTGGTATTTGTTTTCCTAGAAAATAATGTTATTTTTACTATTACATATTTCCTGACAATTTATGTATATAAATACATTTATAAAATAATAATATTCATATGAGTTTCGATTTTCACAGTACCCCTTCCTTGACATGCCTTAAAAGGTTTTTCTTTTATGTAGAAAAGAAAAAAAAAGAGGTCTTATATTTTTTTTTTGTGTGTGTAAATGAGGCTTATTACATTTTTTCCTTTATGTACTCAAATTGTTACACACTTTAGCATAATTCGAGAGAAAAATTATTTTTTTTTGTATGTATATATAAAAACCTTAATTTTCCCCTAATATAACTCAGAGAGCAATATACAATCCCATTTAATTTCTCCCCTCCCCCACTAGACCACTTTTACCGAAATTAAAAGAAATTTCTGAGAGAAGTCCCCGTTGCTTTGATATTACGGGAAGGATATTCTCCGGCTATTTGTCTAGAGATGTATAGAGCGCGTGGCTGGATGGCTAATACATACGCTCTGATAATCAAAGTACAACTTCGTGAGCAAGATGCCTTTGATGTCGTATGGTGTTTACAGACTCCCTCTCACTCTCTCTCTCTCTCTCTCTCTCTCTCTCTCTCTCTCTCTCTCTCTCTCTCTCTCTCTCTCTCTCTCTCTCTCTCTCTCTCTCTCTTTCACACTCTCTCTCTCTCTCTCTCTCTCTCTCTCTCTCTCTCTCTCTCTCTCTTATTAATATAAGAGGTACCGATTTTTTTCTAATTATTATGTATTTTATATTCCTATTAAAAACATTTTTGAACTTTAGAAAATTAAAATATCATATAAAACCTGGATAGCAAAAAAAATCAAACAAAGCTTTAATAAAGAATCTTCATTTTGATTAATTGACTCCTGTTCTATCTTTTCATAAATCGCGTTGTTGATGAGTTTTAAATTGAGATAGACATGATCCTTAAACTTGAAATTGATCATTCCAAGATTTTTTTTTTAAATATTTTATTATTGAAAATTAAAATGTAAAAATGGCTTCAGACATGGATCATTTCGATGATTAATTCGAGATAAATTAATAGATTATATCTTTCCAAAAAATTGTATGGTTATATTAATAACTTTTTGATTTATTAAATAATCAAGTAAAGGTAGATAAATGATGTTTGCTTTGTAAAAACGCTCTAAGCTCCCAAATAATTACAAAATACTCCATTTACTTTACTAATATAAGACCTATATGGAAATACGAAATAGTGCTTTGGAGCTCCACTAAGCCATCAAATTCCTCTCGTATCGTAATCCTTACAGTCCGCAATACTTCGTAAAAGCGTCAATGCTCCTTTCTTTGTTACAAATAAAGTCATCCATAATGACCTAAATGTCCCAATTGACACTGATTTGACACTATCCCGATATCAATCCTTTCATTACAAACTTAATTCTCATTCAAATCCACTAGATTCAAACCTATTCGATTCCCAGATAATCATCCGAGGCGTCTAAAAATAAGATGGCCTCATGACCTTATGACTGGAATTTGTTATTTGAATACTACCAGAGAGCATTTTCCCTGTTTTCCTGCTTTCATTCGGGAAAAAACAGGTACAACATCCCTGCGCAATTGTTGGGTAAGAAACGGGATGGTCACTTTAAGGTACTGAACTGGATAGATAGAGATAGCATTTTTTTTTCTTAATGCTTAATTTTTGTTGCTACTGAAAGTAACTGCTTTTCAAAACATCTGTGTTGAAAAACAGAAAGTAAACGAGAATTTTGGAGCTGATTCATAACTTTCTCAAAACTTCCGATTACTTGCCAAGTAGCCTTGACCTTACACGGAGGAGCGATCTGTGAGAGAACCGGATCTTCGAAGAGATGATGGGTTTAGAACCCTGTATTCATTTGCCAAACCCAGTCCTTAATGATAGATTACTTTCGGATCTGAAACCAGTCCTGCCTCAACTGGGGCTTAAACGGAAGATTATCAAAACAGCTCCATAAATATAATACGACTATATCTCATGAAGTATCTTGAATTTACTCAGCACATTGTAAAGACTTGAGTTGTTTCTTAGAACGGTTGTGCAAGGAAGTGATTAGTCCATCATCACTCATCCTCAAATTTCAAAGAGGTTGATTAGGCTCCAGAAATGTTTGCTGATCCTTAATTATTGTTTATAAACAGATTAAATAATTTGTGCGTAGTAATACACCCCGAGCTATCCCGCCCCCATACAGCTGTATTTAACAAAATAATAGACCTTTAAAAAAAAATTAAGAGATATGTCTTTTTAATACTAGTAATTCAGCATTGATACAAAGGCAAACAAAGTGAATATTATTAACACAAAAAATCACTAATAAAATGTCTAAATTCTTAAAAAGCTACTTCCTCAAACATCTAAGTAAGACTTTTAAGATGCTATACATTCTATATACGATGGAATAAAATCCTAAACATTGATCGAGGAAACGCTAATGAAAATTGAGGCCTTCAAGATGTGAATCTACAGGAGGATCCTTAACCCTGGAGAGGGCGCTCGGCGGCACTCAGTACTGCATTTCTTGTTAAACGTGACTCAACAGGATCCATAACACCTGATGATTCCTGTCGTGACATGTATTTATTATCTATGCCTTCTTTATCAATAATGAGCCTGAAGTTCGTTGATTATTGTTTCTAGTCAGTCGTTAGTGAGAATTTGTCCAGCCATCTCCTAATTGCGGAACTCCGTATCGCGCGCTCTTCGTAATGACAGTACATTTTCATTACTTTTATATTTGATTAAACGTTTCTTGTAATTATTATCCTACTAATTAAAAGTATTTAATCATACTATTCTTAGCAAACTATTGTAAATTATAATGTCATCAATATTTATGGGACTGAGAAATTGTACAAAGAAACCGATGAAATTATGGCGCTTTTACGGCAGCTCAGTGATGAATCTGATGGCGAAAATTTTGATTTTTCGGATAATAGTGAGGGAGAAGATGAGTTAATTCAACAATTCGATCATGATAGTAAATCTTAACAATCTAACGTTGAAGAAGATATTGAAACTATACAGGTAGAAAATTTAGACTTTAATTTTTTTATTGGCCGAGATTCAGATACATTCAAACCCTACGGCTATACAATCAAAAACAAAATAAAAAAACATTGTTAAAATATTACCAGGTCCGACAAGCTTTACTAGAAATTTATTATCTAAATTAGACATGTTTTTGGCATCAGAAATGATTGACGATATTGTGCTATTTACCAATAAGTATATTGAGGTTAGAAAGACGTTATATTCGAAAATTATATTGTATTTTACTTAATAAACTAATTTTTAAATGATTATATTATAAATTTCAATTCCCTATTGCATATGATAAAAAACGAGAGATGCGGTACTAAGTGCCGCGCCCGTCTTCAACTGTTACAGTAAATGGCGCGCTCGCTCCAGGGTTAAATTAACTTACATTAGGTAGAGAGAAAAAAACAAATAGAGTATATCCAACAAATAATGATATATAACAATTTTTTAAATCCATTCTCCAAGGAAATGTGTTTAGGAAGACATGATCTGGAAGTAGAAGGTTATCGTAGCTCAAGAAAATGGGGACATGGTTCTCAAAAACAACCGCAGAACTATTTTGACTCAATAAAGTCAGCATAAAAAAGATGATCACCAATACTCTAAACTATGAGGCACTCGAAGAAAAACAAAAAGAAAAGTTACATAATGGTTGGGTAAAAAACAATAAAATAAATGAACATCGTGATCGAGTTCTGAATCCAATTTATATTATTTTATTTCTTAAATCCGTCAACAGTCACAGATGGACCCTCCAGGGACTAGCCCAGCCACCATAAATAAAGCACCCTTAATTGAGGGAAAAATCTTGTGTTCGAGCGTGATTTCGAACAAATCACCTTCTTGCACAACTGTTGCAGTGGTACCAATATAAGCACATATACTCTGGTAAACATTCCTTTGATATTACATCTCTTCCATTTCAGAAGACACGCCTACCATCTCATTATACAAATGACACATATCCTATAACCGGAGATGATAAATGATGGATGTATTAGAAACAAGCGTTGAGTTGCATAAGCAATATTTTGAAACAATGAATTTTTCATAAGAATTCATTAATTTCGCCCACTTTGCCGATTGTATTCTTATCCTGAGTCCTTCGTTTCAGTTTTCCCGATTGAATATTTAAATATTTGTCTTACGCCTAGTACAATATTGATTTTTACTTATTTATTTCACATTCCGTTATGTTTACTAGTTTTAAAATTTTTGGTACAATATTTTAACTAAGAGTGAGTTTTAATGATCCCTGAAAACGATTAATATTAAACTGGATGGACATTGATTAATTTGTGTCATACAAATTAATTTAATATTTATCACTGTCATAAAATATAAAATGCGAACATGATTGATTATGTAACTACAGAGATACTTTAAGCTACGAAGCACAAAGTGGAAGAGCCTCAGACAAGCGGAACCCCGAGCCGAGTTACAAACAACTGCGGGAGGTGTCGTTGGACATAGACCGATGTGGCAAGTTTGTTACACCCCACCTGGGACCCCAGGCTGCCATATATATATATATATATATATATATCGTAGCCTCAAGGATAATGAATACATACATAGTAACAATGTGACAGAGAATATAAATAATATAAGAGAATATTCTCAAGAACAACATTTTTACCTTTGAAGAAGGACTGCCCATTTCAAACACTTTAAACGCCAAAACTACAAAAAATTAGAAAGCTTATTATTGAGTACTAAAATACTGTTTGAAAAATAGGAAGTAGCTACAGGGGAGTAACTAATGGGACAAAATTATGACATTAGCTTGAAGAACTTTTCGCACCGATCAGCTGAGAGCAATATAAACACATGGTATTTATGGCTCAGATATGCAGTTTATCCAGCAAGTTTAGTTGTTTGTAAACAACTATACAGGGAGAAATGAAGGTGACTAAGTGAGGGATAGTGAAAGTGACATTTTTTTTTAAATGACCATTAAAGTTATGGTATTTCTTAATGTAAGAAAATTTTCAATAACCATAAGGCTAAATAGATCATTTTATTCAGTTGATGTTTAATATTGATTTCCAACTCTTCCACAATGCGAAACTACATCTGTCGAACTATAAACGAAACGTGAGGTTGATTGAATGGAAGTTAGTTAAAGGGTTGTGTAGACGGGCAGCGAGAGATAGACGGAGAAAAAGAGAAAGAGAAAGAGAGAGAGAGAGAGTGAGAGAGAGAGAGAGAGAGAGAGAGAGAGAGAGAGAGAGTGATAGACGGCTAGGTAATTACCTGAAGCTGGAGAAGACCGGATTCCAGTGGGGCAGGTCGAGCTGGAGTCTGCCACTACTAGGCTCTTTACTGCGGTTCTCCGTTCCAATATATAGAGCTTTTAACGGATTATATTACACAATAATAGTAAAACAATACAATACCTTACTATATTATATTATTACATACATAGCAAGCATATATATTTAATTATATAAACGATACTGAAGAAGAATTTTCTCGCCCTGTTCGAATATTTCCGATAAATCGTATTTTTTTCAAGGCTTCTAGACAACTTCAACTATTCACATTTAAAAATATATATTTCCCAGAATTTCATAACTTCTTATAAAATTAATCTACTAAACTTAAATGCAGCAAACAATCGTTGTAGCATTAAAATATCCAAGAAACATATTTACCTTAAATAATAATAATTGACCTGATATATGTGAGGAATAAACTGGTCCAGGTGGAGGTAACAAAAACAAATTCTCTTAAGTAGAGAGAACTGTTTATTGGAAATCTACATTGAAGCTCTCAAACTGCTGATTTAACTTTAAAACTTGGTTAAATTTTGATATTAGACTCCATCACAAGCCCTTAAGAAGACCTGAATTGTGGGTCGAAACGTTGGCTTTCCAATAAACAGTTCTCCCAAGTTAAGAGAATTTTTTTTAACTCCGCCCGGACCATTTTCTTCCTCAAAAATATTAAGTGATAAAACTGAGAAATTACACAAAAGTAGATAAAACTAGTTATTGCAATGTAATTAAACAACTCGAAAAAACAAAGTCTGTAGTCAATTAATGCTAGGAAATAACTATCTCAAATTCAACGTATAGCAAATTCAGGCTTCATCAGCACAAAATTATTCACATCAATGATAATCAAATTACCACCTTCAATCTCGTCAGTGATCAAGGCGTTTCAAATCAATTAGTTCCCACGCACAATATTTGTAGACGTAGAAGATTCGTAAAGGAAACAACGGCGTTTGTCGTGTTATGAGAAAAATATTCGCTCTCAATCGAAAGAAATCAGCCGAATAGCTCCGATAGAAATCAGTAGCGTACCGAGGCTTACTGAATATGCTTACGCTGGAGGACAATATCCTATACAATCAGTTGATTTTTTCCCAATAAATAAGAGTTTGAAGAATGGTACTCCTGAAGAAAGACAAACTCTGAAGGAGTCTTCTTTTTTTCTGTAGTCTGACTATATTTTGGGTGTAGGGAGACCAGATGGGATTGTGATCTTGTATCTATTGGACTTGTGGGTGCTATAATAATCATTATTATTATTATTGACAGTTCTTCTGAGTTTCTTTGATTTGAATTTAGTTTTTTTTGAGAATCAAGGATGTTTTGAGTTCGTTTCTTTCCCAAGTTTCCCAATACGTGCCCTGGAATGTGCCTTTGTTTCCCACCCAGCCCTTTCCAGGTGTCCACGAAGTTTATAAGAGGAGCCGCAGGTATAAGCAATATCATAATAGATAAATCAAATTAAAAAAAAAATGTTTTCAATCTACTTCTTTAATGGTAACGGATGATTGACATTTAGCAATTTTTTTTCTTACAGCTTACATAACTATGAATACCAATAAAGAACAATGATGATCAAACTTGACTATTATATCACTGCCTGATTGTGTACATGACTAACCCGATAACGATTGATGATACTGCGCAGAGCCTAATGGAGAGATGATAATGGACAGGCAGTAAGTTAGTTGTGCCTGTTTGGAAAGCTGGGCCCCCAAGGATGAGGCCAGGGATCAAGTACACAGGTGCGGGCGACCTCGATTAACCAATATATAAATTCGATTAGTATCGATATATACATATTTAATGGTATCTTTTAATATGTATTCCATTATTCGACAACCAATAAATACATTATTTTCATAATTATTATATTTTCGCATTTATTTGGTTTTTTTATACCGCATGTATATATTTTTATTACATTTATTTAATTTATTTTTGTCTGTGTTATTTTTGTTTTGTTTTTATGGAATGATTGTATACCTATTTAGCGCTATTACATATTGTCCACAAGTGGCGGATTGTAATAATTCAATAAAGTATTAAACAAAAATTTCGTTTTCTATAATGAATATATCTCAGGATAGCTACAATTTCAGATATATCAGCATAAATTTCATTATGGATAAATATAGGTACTCAGTTTTTGGAACTAAGTTAGTTTGATAGCTATATCAATAGATTCGGTAGTCTAGACCAGTTGAACTGTATGTTGTAAGGGAGTTATATATGGAGTAATCCTACATCTCCTTAACTCCCAAACAGATGTTCTCTAATCGATAAGAATAAATAGCTATATTCAACACAATTGATTGAGAAAATACTGTAAATATTCCACGCTCATTATGATACTATTATTCATATCATTAGATGTTCTTATCTACTTTTTCATTTTTCCATTAGCCAATTTCTGTTTATTGTAAATTTGTATTTTATTATTTTATATATATATATATATATATATATATATATATATATATATATATATATATATATATTTTAAATTCTCTATCAGAACATACGTTTTAGTTCATATTTAATTTCATGTTATTATGAAAATATTGGAGTATTCCAATATTGTAGCCGTTTGGCCAGATATATTATAATTAATGTTTGTACAATTTGGTTATCCTTAAGGGCCTGGACCCAGAATAAAATTATTTTTCTATTCTATTCTATATCATACTTATTTTTTTATTATTATTCCATATCCTACTAATTTTTATGTTTAGGTTTCTGATCTTTGGTATAGTTGTTAGATACCGGAAGATAAAAAATTGCTTATCTATGGCTGATAATATTAATTATAGATAAACACCTGATATAGGTGATTAAATTTCTGACAGATACTTATATTTAGGAAAAAGTAGCCATTGGTTGAACGGCCGTTCGAAAGCTATGATTATGATAGCTAATGTATCATAATGTATATCTGTATCATTATGATAATGAATCATTATTTTAAATGATAGCTATGTATCGGTACTATACAGTCAAGCGGTTTTAGTTTTCTACACCTCTGGAACCGTATGAGAAAAGGGGGAACAAACTCCATAATTAAACTAAATAATTCTTTATTAATAGTGATTAATTTTTAGGTGGGAGTAAATTTTTTACAAAATTAATTTTTATTATTTTATTGAAATAATTTTTATTTATATACGGATTAATTTAAAGAAAAATAACACAAACAACCAGTAAATGGCATATGTTATCGATAATATTTGAACCTAAATTATGTTAATAAAAAGGTTACTCTAAGTTATTATGAACTAGTGATGCAAGATGAGACTATGAAGAAATTATTTAAAATAAAATATCCGCTAAAGGAAATAACATTTGTCCAACTTTTATTGTACTTTTTATTCCTACGCCTGCGTTTACCTTAATAGTAAACATATTTTCGAGTTTAGGATAAAATCCTTGGTACAGTTGGATTTGACTGGTTTTTACTTTTACACAATCCGTACGTCAGAAATGACATCGCTATTTTTTCTGATAATCCAAAGACCAACAAAATGTATTTACTCCTTACATATATAATATTTATTATTATTATTATTATATTTTACAAACATTTAATTAACATTACTAAATATCCCATTCAATAATTTATTTTTTTTTAAAGGAAGACAAATGATTGATTTAGCAAAGAAACAGTTTTTTAAATAAATAAATATATTACGAATGCGGTACGAATTTTCTCAATAAAGTGCTAATATTGCTAACAACATTGACCTATCGTTAAGTTGCTAAACAATTGGCAGTGGCTAGGATTGGCGTCAGCTTCTATCTCATAATTAAGAATAGAGGCCATCTCATGTTTTCTTGTCTGTTTAACATTTTCATGCAAACATAGTTGTAATATTACAAGAATTGTATTGCGTAAAATAATGTAGAAGTATAAGGTCGAAATAAAAGTATCGATTCGAAGTTATTGAGACGCAAGAGGCAATATAAGAACAGTTGTCGGAAAGTCGGCGGCGAAAACGTTTTCACAGCCTGTCAGTTGAGAATCGCTGGAACATAAGAAACACGTTACTCCAGTCACTTGTCAAGAACAGAAATGTGACATTCTTCCTTAACATCGTCACTCGATGGTCGCCCCGCCTCTTACAGCACTAACAAAAAGAGAAAAGGAACACAGAACGGAATCGTACTAACCCATTGTCCGAAGAAGAAAGGAGAAAGCAGCAGGCATTGTGGTACTGAAGTAAATCTTCTTTTTTTTTTTTTAATTTAAATTGTAACAAGGAAGCTTCAATAGTTTTACAAAGCCAAAACAGTAAATATTTAAAAATTAAAAATGATAACAAAATAGTTTACAGTTCCAGTTAGACTCTCCACACCTCTGCCCTGTTGATGGCCTACATACATATTGGTAGGAGGAGACTCTTGGATCAAACCATACATTTTGTAGGACAAATATTTTTTCAAATAAGTTAGATAATTTTCTTGAGATTTAACAAAATAAAAACCAGTTAGTAATAAATTTTTGAGAATCATCAAATCGACATATTTTATCCTTGCTACCTCTTTTAATTACCACAATAGAGAATTTTCGCACAGGAAATTGTTGGGCGTCTCATCGAAACGAAGCAATTCACGAAGATTCAGCTTGATACTAATCAAGTGAAAAAATGGACCATGGATCCCGGACTAAAAGGTTTTTCCTAAAATATATTAATTTAGTGAGTTTTATCAGATATTATAATACTTAAAAATTATGTAAAGAAATAGAATAATTAAGATTGATTTTCGACTGTTATATATGAAACACATTGTATAAAATCGTATTACAAATGTATCAATTAACGTTAATTTTTATTTTAGAGAGCGAGGTAGTTGAGCGTGAAAAGAGATGAGTAGCTAAGCTGAAGGCTCCCGTTGGAAATCCTGTGGTTTCTACAGACCCTTCTGGGCTCACCAAGCCTCTATAATGTAGATACCCCTAATTGGAGGAAGACCTGGAGGTTGAGCATGATCTCGGACAAATCACCTTCCTGCGCAAGCGTGCTTCTAGAAACAGTACAGACACTTCCATGTAGTGAATCCAAGACCTTTTGTTGATTGAAGCATTTCATTGAATGGTGCAGTTTTTTTTTAAACTTCATAGTGAACACATATATAGGTAGCGTTTTAAACTTACATTATGGCCTTCTGAATAATTATAGGATGAGAAAAAAAATCACAAAATTAGTTTATTAAGAGAAGCATAAAGGAATGCCTTGAAAGATGAAAGTGTGATATTATCTTATCTAACATAATTAAGGTATTCCAATTACATAACAGACCCTTGGGATTGTTCCGTAATCTGAATAATAATTAGTATGAAGCACACATCGCAAGGTTAAGCATTATTAATCTTTATTTTTACAGTCATTCTGAAACAACATATTTCGGCTCAAATTATAGGAAATCAGTATATAATTATAATATACAGTCACACGAACACGATTTATTAACACGAAAGTAGTAAATATATTTATACATATTTAAGTTAGAGACAAATATTTTTATTTGAAAAGGAAAGATATGTCCAGGACCGGGACTCGAACCCGGGTCACCCAGATCGCTAGTCTCAAACTCTACCAATTGAGCTATCCTGGGCTCAATCAAGCTCGCTCCCCGGTCATGGCCATATCCTTTCTTTTCACTGATCCCATCTCCCCGCGTTCTCGCAATTTGCGATGTATACGAGGGGAAGAATGTTCTTTGAACATTTATCTAATTTGGATCTTGTTGACTTATGTCATTATATATTATTATAATTTATTTTATTTTATTAGTTATTGAATTTATTAATTTTCATGTTATTTTATTATTTTTTTTTTTAATATTTTTATTTGAAAAGATAAAAATTGAAAATAAAATCAATAACTGATAAAATAGAGACAAATAGTTTAATGTATTCAGATCGGTAAACGTACAGTTATTACTATTATTTTATTTTTATCCAACCCCCACGTAACATTTTTCTTAGCGACGCACATTTTTAAAGCGTGACGGACCGTAACGGAGACACCTCACTTCGAGGACGATAAGGATAAATAAGGACGACTTATTTTATTGTGCCAACGTTTCGCCCTAAGATTAAGGCCATCTTCAGAGCGGTCGGGGAAGGGGCGACGTGAGTCCGAACTTCAACGGAATACAATTCAGTCTCTATTTCCTGATCCAAGGGTGTACAAATATTATATGGAGAAGATAAATTTTAAGGGATCATAATTTATTTCATTTTATTTTTTTATTAATTATTATAATTTTTAAATATTTTATTTCGAAGAGAAAAGATTTGTCCCGGCCCTGAACAAATATTTTTCTTTTCAAAATAAAAGTTTCATAATTTATTTCATTTAGTAAAATTAATTTGTATTAGAGTTATTACAATTACGATATCACATCCTTACTTATGAGAACTTTTTTTTCTCGAATGGGAATGAAGTAACTGATCAGATCAGGAAGAATGAAAAGTTCACTGAACTTGAACCGACGAGGGCCGTCATAAGTCACGATCGAAGAGAGAAAGCGAAAACTGAAAGTTCCACTCCGATGGGTCCTAATCGCCACTTGGATTCAGAGTTGGAATGATTGTTCTACCGCAGGAAGTGAATAAAAGAAAGCATAAAAGGGACAAAGGACTCTGTGCAAACAAGGGTGGAGGAGGAAGATAAAAGAAAGCAAAGATTGGCCGGAAGGAAGAGAGGGAGAGAAAATATTCCATAAACAAGAGGCACCTCCTCCTGAGCAGTGTGATATGATTTCATTCCTCGTTCCTACTTACATTCTGCGCCCCCCTCCCGAGAAAAGGAAAAAACGAAGTTGTGCAGGCAAGTTGGGGGGGGGGGGCCTTCCTTGGCTTTCATCAGCTTCCCACCCACTTCCTCCGAAAATGAAACAGTGAGGCGGGACAAAACAGACCTGAATGCGGTTCTCGTCATTCTATGTAGTCGTATAGGGCAGCATCGAAATTCTATTAACCGGGAAAGTGGATGCGTAGAAGAATCCAATGGATCTCAGAAAGTAAAGTAAATAAATCAATTCAAGAAAATAAATTTAAAGGAATACGAATAGGGATATGAAGCTGAGTAGCTCAGTGGTAGGGATTCCGGGTTCAAATCCGGCTCTGACAGAAAATAATTAAACTGTTAACAGCCATTTACGAACCCTTTGGCTTCTGTAGACACTCCTGGGGCTTATCCAGCCTCTTCAAAGTGTGTACTCTTAATTAGAGAAAACCTAGAGGTTGAGAGATCTCGGACTAGTCACCTCCCACAAGCGTTGGCAAGAAACTTTATAGTCTTAACTACGTACTGAAACCAAGACCCTACATGGGTTGTAATGTTACAAGTTTTTTTTTTTAAATAATATAATCAAAAAGTTATATAAAAAAAAAGAAGACTTTCAAATGAAGTTTTAAGTAAAATAATCAATTCAAGAAAATCAATTTCAGTGATATGGTGATATGGGAAGCTCAGTGGTAGAAATTCCTAGTCCGAACCGGCTGTGACAAATAAACAATAAATTTGTTAACAGCCATGTATGGATCCTTTGATATCTACAGATTCTCCTAGGTCTCACCCAGCCATTACAAAGTAGACACCAAAGGGAAAACCTGGCGTTTGAGCTCAGCCCAATACCCTTCATCATAATGGCACGGTAAGATTTTTTTTTTTTTTTTAAATAATAAAATCAAAATGTTATATCTTAAAAAAAACAGAATTCCACAAAGAAACAGAAAGAAGAAGATATTAGACAAACTTTATCTATAAGTACCAAGAATTATTACAAACAAAAAGGTGTTTTTGAGGCGAAGTTCCTTGTGTTAAATTATTGTAGTATAAAAAATTGAAATTGAAAACCTCACCAAATTGACTTTCTGCATGCTTTTATTTTCATGATTTTTAGTATCTGTTATTTACTGATTTAATTCTAGTTTAAGGAATATTTTTATTTTATTTTTTTCATAAGTAGTTTTAAAATTACAGAATATTATCCCGAAAATTTATATTTTTTTTCGGGGGGGGGGGGGGGGGGCGTGATAGAAGGTGTTCCTGACAAAGAGACTTATTTTTATTTGTAGATATTTTCAGTCAGTGGAAATGCACCAGGTATAAAAACCTACCATTTATTCATAATTTTTTTTTCTACCTACATATATTATTAATTAAATTTATCTTTTATTTGTTTGTATCTCTTCTACATTTGCATACTTTAATAATACACCAAAATAACCTAAAATCTTAGATCACAGATATTCTTTTTTCTGAATTTTTCATCATAGTGAGATTTATTCAGTTAATATTATACTTAAATAAAACCCACTATGTCGAAAGATCTAATGCAAAGCACAATGATCACCGAAGGATAATGACATCAGGCCCTAGTCGATGAGATCACCAATTGCTCCATCCTATTGCAATTGCAATTTATATGAATACATCTTGATCATGATCGGATAAAAAAACATGTCGTGACTTCAAGTCATGAAATATTAACCATCATATTGCATGTTTATTTTATATAAAAGTGGCATGGATGGGTATGAATTCAAGAAAATAAATTTTGTAATATTGGAAATATTAATTACTTTTCTGTATAAATATTAATTTTTAATATGCCAACCCTCTTCAAATATAACATCCAACCAATAAAATATTTTATAAATCGTAAATAAATTTAATCTCAATCTTAGTTTTATTTGACTTATTATATGAGAGAGAGAGAGAGAGGAGAAACTCAGCTTGTAGAGCTCTGAGCTGCTATGCTGAAGATCCAGGATTCAAATCGAGTTATGGCAGATAGAGTATTAATCTGTTAATAACCAATGATGTGTTCGTAAACCCTCTTTGGCCTCACACAACCTCTATGAAAAGGGTAATCTTAATTGGTGAAAAGATCTGGCGGTTGAGTCTAGTCTCTATAATGTACTGAGCCCCAAGGCACATCCTAGGTTTTAATGGTGTACTTTTTATTCATTTATATTTTATTATTATTATTCAAGATACGTGAATATATTCAGTTTTATTTAATAATAATTTCCTATCTACAATCTAAATCGGATTCTATGTCAATGATTTCTAGAAAGAAATAGACATTACCTTTAACAATGTTTGTATTCCTCTGACAATAATAAAGAGTAAAAATCAATGTTTCATTTTTTTTGCAGGATATTGAGAAGTCTTAATAATTTCCAACACAAAACCTATTGAGATATGTAATAGTATAGTTTCTACCATGCACTGAGTTAAAGACCAACTATGAGTGGTATTGTACAGATTTAAAAAAAATGTATTATAGTAAGTTACATAAAATATATTAATACCATTGCATTTAACGTGACTTCGTGTTGACATGTTTCCTAGACCTTGGTAAATTAAACACATAAATGAACTTTTTTCACAGTTGGTTGGTGTGTATTTGTGTCTGATCTGATCCTTGCGATAAACACTATATAAATGCCAGGGTTGCACTCATACATTTTTATTATTAATTAATTAATTATTTTTTAATAAAACAAGTTACAACAAAGTTAACATCATTATATGTAGTAGTAGACCCCAAACTCACAATATTTGGTTAGGTTAGTATAAACTTCATTTACATGCTTGTACATAGGTGCGGCTTGGAACTTGCTATAGTTTGGCAAATACTTAAATCCACCAAGGTACATATTACTTATTATATAGTACTCTACAATCATTTATTATTTTAACTCATATATTTTGAACCATATGTTTCCTACACATTGCAATATTTACAATATCAATACAATTACAATATATTAGATATTTCACTTTGTTGTAGAGGTAAAATCTAGTCAGCATTTTTATTTTCGTTAAATGTCACTTACTCGAGGATTAAAATGATCCCGGTAGCTTAAGTCATTGAAGGGATTACACTTTATACAAACCGGCTTTGTTCGGAAAAATGAAGCTTATGAATATCGATATTTTCTTGTTCAGCTTAGGTTAAAATAAAAACTACAATAAAAAAATCCAGCTCGAATTAGAGGGTTAACATCTGCATAATAAACATACAATCAGGGAGAGATGCAGCTCAGTGTTCCGAGGCTCCCGGGCTCAAATCCAAATGTGGTTTTTAAATTTTTTAACAGTCACGGACAGATCCTCCTTGGGCCCAACAAACCTCTATGGTAAGGCTCCCTGAGATCTGCAGAATCTCCTGGAAATCAAATATCCCCTATTAGTCAACCTTAATAGAAAAACCTAGTGGTTGATTGTGATCTCGGATAATCTCCAGCTTGAAAAACAGTTGGGTTTGAAAACTTACAGTCTCCACCATGTTCTAAACTCAAGCCCCTTCATGAGTTCTAATAGTGCAGGTTTTTTTTACAACTGAGCCACAATGAACTATGATTGTTTCTACTGCCCCTTCCTTCTTTTCTTCTTTTTCAGACCTCTTTCAACATTTTCATCATCATCATCATCATCATCACAGTCCACCCTCTCTACCTCTCATGCTCTGTGAGGTATCCTTCTGTGCAGCCCGGACCACACGGTACGATCCTCTACCATTTCTCTTCGTCTTTTCCATTCCAGATTTCTCTTTCCGAAGCTTTCCTTAACACCTTTCAGGTTTCAAATACTTTTATTGAGGAACCTTTTACATCATGGAACAATTTACCAACTGAGTTAACACTCTCCCGGATTTCATTGTCCATGACTCCATTCTCATCCCGGTGTCCTCTCGGATATCTTTTTTATTCGTTCGTAAAATAAAATTAATTCATAAATTTACATACTCATAAAATTAATTTACGAATACGCCAAATTATTAATTAGCTATATATTTTTAAACACGAGGAAAACATATATTGAAATTGCTAATCAAGATCTTGTACTTGGTATACATTTGATTGTTTATACGAAAAAATAAAATAAAGCAGAAGAATTTTCTCGAAATAATTCTCTAATCAACAAAACGGAACTCTCGTAATGAAATGAAAACGGCGTAAGAAAACATCCCTCGAAAAGGGGATGGGAGAAATATAATTTTTTAAAGAAACTCCTCATTAACGGAGAATTATTCATTAAAAAAAAAGTATGTGAATAATAAAAAAAAGAAACAATAATAAAAATAAATAACGGAAGAAAGTACAAAACAAAAGAAAAATAAAAAAAAAGTCTAGAAAGGACCCTCTTTTGTAACAAGGGCAGGTACAAAGGAAAGGACTGGAAATAAATGCTTTTTCTTCTTTGATTTATTCCCAACTCTTTTGTCCCTATAAAGCGGAATGAGCCCCATCTTATTGCCTTATTATCTTACTAGAGTCGAAATATATTTCAATAAATTATAATAATCTAAAAATAAATAAACATATCAAAAATAAAAAATACAATTTTAATCGATACAAAAATAGCATACACATTAACCACTAATACAATTACAAACCATGATGAGTATGGGGTTCAGTACACGGTAGATACTGTACTATTCCTTGGAAAACAGTTGCAAAGGTAGTTGATTTGTACTAGATCAGTTTCAACTGTCAGATTTTTCTCCACTTTATGGAGGCTGAGTGACCACTAGGACGGTCTGTAGATCAACAGGGTGTATGCATGGCTGTTGAAACAGAATAAATAATTTATCTGTCACAGCCGGATTTGAACCCGAAAACTTCAACTCAGCGCTCTACACATTGAGCAACCCCGCTCTCCTAAAAACACGCGTTGCACGAACATATACACAAAATCAATAAGTTAAAATTGTTAATTATATAATTAAAGAATTTTATAGTAAGATGACAAAAAAACGATTTTTCAAAACGTGTTTTTAATTATAGACAGAAGCTTTCTAAGATATAGATAATCCCCATGAAACATTACTACGAACTATGAAGAATATTAATAATAAAATGCTTTATTAGAAGTTACAATAGCTTTTTATTAAAATATTTACTATAATATATACTAATGGGGACCAACCACCATTTTATAATCATACAACTGTTTATTTACTTGTAGCATTGTATCGGGTACTTAACGTTTCAGTGGAGGTAGAGTCGATATTGTTCAACCAATTGAAGATTAGTTTAGTACTTATTGTGTACCACTTAAGTGAGCCTATTAATATGCGTGCACCCAACTTTTAGCATTAAATAAAATAATGGAACGTTTTTTCTTGTTGTTTTTTTTTTAATTTTTTAAGGTTTTGGAATCATATTAGACGGAAACAACAAGAAACAGCTGGCCGTTTCAGGCTACTTCAACATTTACTGGACAAACTCTCTAAGCTCTCAATTAATTACAAAAGACTCATCCACATGACAATCATTTGACCCATCTGGACATACGGAATAGATCTTTGGGACTCGAATAAGCCATCGAATTAATCCCGTATTGAATCCTTACAATCCAAAATCCTTCGTAAAATCTTCAATGCTCCTTACTTTGTTACAAATAAAGTAATCCATAATGACCGTAATGTCCCGTTTGTAGCTGATTTGGCCTGAATCCGATATCAATCTTTTCATGACAAACTTCATTTTCACTCAAACCCACTAGTTTCAACCCTCACAACCTCAATTCCTGATAATCCTCCGAGGGGTCTGAAAATAAGATGGCGTGACCTTCTAAGTTGAACTTTTTATTTGAGTACTACCACTGGGTAGTTTCTGTACTTGCCTCTATCTCGGGACATTATGGTATCCTTCATTATATTTACTTGATGTATCCAGTATACAGTTGTAAATTTCAAAAAAATACATTTAAAAAAATTAAGGTTTGCTTCAGTGATAAAAAAAAAAAGTTTATTAAAAAAGTCTTAATCTTATTTCACTGAATTCGTTGTAATGAACTAGGAATCTTAAAATCGAAATATAGGAATAATATGTAGTGCTGTTTATGACATTATCTGGAACATTAGGAGTAGCTAAATAGATAGGGTAGGGGGCATTGAGCTACCTTGAGGTAGTTTTAAGGCCCCGCCTTTCGTTCCTTGTAAGTAGTTTTATTAGTTAACTTGTAGACATGATGAGCACACTATAAATATAATGTTATTCAATTAAATGAAAAAGGATCTTTATTTAATAACCAACTCCTGGCCAGTCAACCTTTGGAGAAGAAAGTGTCTCTTATTCACTAATGGTATAAATTTACTATATATTAAATTTTTATTTTTTTATATTTCTAATTTTATTATGTTTTGTCAATCTTGATTACTTCATGATTTTTATTATTACGTAGCCTTCTGACCAGATGAATATTATGTTTATTTTATTTGTTCATTATTGTTATTCTAAAGGGACTTGGTCCCAGAATAAAGTTTGTTTTCTGTTATATTCTATTCTTTTCTATAACGATCTCAGGGTGGCATCCCATTTTCTTATTTAAATATTATTCAGATCGAAGGATCTGACTTTTCCTTGAGACCACTGGGCAGTGAAGCCAATATAGCAGTAGATTGTTTTATTTTTAAATAGATACATTCTATTTCAATTCGAAAACAGTACTAAATTTTGTGTAACAGCTTAAAAAAGTTAGGAACAGTGGCTTTAAGATTAGCCACTTTAAAAAATATCAACAATTTAACTAATCGTGAACGACATTAACTAAACTAAAACTAGTTGCTCGATCCGTTGCTAGGTAACGCCTATAAAGTATTTCTTACTAAAAACTTTTTAATAGTGAGACAGTTTTACTATAGGATGGGGTCTATCCATTGACAAATTCTGAACTATTTTATGAATGAGGATAAAGTATAAAGGAATGCAATAAAGTAGGGAAATGTAGAATAATTTGTGCTAAAGTTAATAGCCGAAGACAAAGGCCAGGGAGAAGGAGTGACAAACGAGGCTTGCTAACGAATTCAGTCGGAGGTGGCAATACCTCCTCCGTCGAGTTCTGGTATTTGTTCCGACAATTAGCGCCAGCCTGGAGGAAGCAATAAATACTTATCACTGCTTTTTCAGGATCCTGTCTTCCTGGCATACCTCACTTTACAAGGGTCCAACCATAATCCTTCCAAACTAAAAAAAATAACAGAAAGCGCCATTTTACTGTAAAAAGCAATACCTAAATCACTCACGTTTTATTCCGCCCATGGCTGTGTCATTTAAAAAAATATATATAAATTTACTCTTGTTATTTGATGTGAATGTTATTTATATTTTAATAAAAAAAAAAGTCATTCTACCCTCATTTTTTAAGGCAGGGAGTAAGGGGCAAAAGAAGTACTTGATTATCTCCAAAGAATAATGAAATTTTGAAATGTGACAAGGAATAAAAACACATACCCTGTTTTTATAAGACAGTCCTAGGACTAAATACTCCTGTTTACTTCTAAATAATAATAGAAGTGTGACTTATTAAAATTATGTAAGAGCATAAGTACTAGGCTTCAAGAATTTTGGGCTAACATTCATAAAAGAAGGGACTGTTGCCTACTGGTGGGCTTCCCCATGTACCTGCCCCAGGCCCTCCTCCTAAACTTAACTGTTCCCCCACCCTTTATCTATTGTTCAGCCATCTGAAGAATTTCGTGAAAGCAATGGACAAGGAAGGAGAAGGTTTTTTCTACTTGAAAAAGAAGTTCCACAGATTAAGTGAATCAAAGATTAAAGAGGGGATTCTTGTGGGGCCTCAAATTCGTGATCTTCTTAAGAACGTTGAATTTAAAAGACGATTAAATACAACAGAAAAAAGAGCTTGGGCTGCATTCGAAAACGTGTGTCAACAATTTTTGGGGAACAAATTACAATGAAATTGTGGAAGAATTGCTTTCATCATTTAAGGCCATGGGTTGCAACATGTCCTTAAAAATTCATTTTTTGCATTCCCATTTGGATTTCTTCGCACCCAACTTGGGAGCAGTTTCAGTTGAACACGGAGAACGGTTCATCAAGACATACTCCAGATGGAAAAAAGGTACAGCGGTAAAAGCAATGAGAAGGTGGTTGCGTACACTACAATGGGAGACAGGTGATGAAGAGTACAAAAGGAAAAAATATACACATTAATTGAGTACAGAATTAAATAATTTATTATTTTATATATTATTGATTTTCACAACAAAAAAAAAACAGTTTATCAAATATATGAAAAAAGTGTTTTGTTTTTTTTCAAAAACAACCTCCAGTCTCTAAAAAATGGTGCTTGGTAAACATTTTTTGACTTAAGATTCGAATTCAGCACACCTGAAAATATAACTTCTCAAGGGAGCAAAACTTTTTTTTTCTTTGCAGAATAGTGTAATTGCACAAATGAATCCTTAAGAACTACACCAATGCTTCCGAACCTGGGGGGAGGGGGGGGGCGCGAGGCGGTAAAAAAAAAATCTAGCTTAGTTTTGGTTATTTTTCCCTTATCAGTAATTCTTTATATTAAATTGTTTTTGTTTTTTTAAATTTATTTATTGATATTTAAAACTGTATTACAACAATATATCAAGTAAATAGGCTATGTGATACATAATGACATTAGATATTAAATTGAAACGCAAAAGTAGTATCTTGTGTTAGTAAAACTAAGTGTAATGTATTCAATATAATACTGGTTTTGTTTGCATATGCCCATACAAATTTTGTGCAAGGGCGGGGAAGGCTTTCATATGAACAATGCCGTTGTTCAAAAAAAAGGTTTTGAACCACTGTACTACATCTTTAACTTTGAAGAAGGATTGCCCCTTTCAAATACAACGCATCTCGACATATCCCTGAAGAGATATGTTGCCTAGAAACATTTAAAAGAATGTTATTCAGTACTAAAACAGTTTGGAAGAGATAATTTCTTTTAAATGACCCATTCACACTACTTCTCAAATGACATTAAATTATTTTACGAGCTTTACAGAAACTTCTAAAATAGTTAAGTGTATTTTTAATCTGCATAGGAAAAGTTAGTTAAACAGTGTTAATTACTTCTTCGGAGTAGAGTGAATTAAATTGAAATCGTCAATTAACATCAAAGAGTAGTCGCTTGGATTAAGCGAGTTAATTAAGCCGTACTTCCAGTATAAGCTACAGCTGTGGTGATAATCCCGCTAGTAAGTTGGTGGCGGTGTACTTTTAGTGTACTCTAGGTGTACTTTGGGTGTACTCGGACGGTACGGAGAATAAACAGCACTAATGAAGAGCTAACTGCCTTAGTGATCGTCGATTGTCCGCCGCTATTTACCGATCTCATCAATACGCTTACAACCGAAAGCGATTGGTGTTTAATTAATCGAACGATTGAAGTACAAACGGTACAATGAACCGTGTACTGCTAATTAGGGAGGTGTTATTGTTCGAATTAATAGGTATAAAAAAAATAAATAAATAAAGCATATTTTATTGGGACGTTCCATATGAAATGTCCGTTTTCAAATGAGAGATTATGCATTAAAAAAAACATTACGAAATAAATAAACAAAAGTATATAAAAAGTATTCATTTTGAATAATTATTTCATAGACCAAATTAGAATAAATATGACAACTATTTTCTGTACGTTTTATCAAATTTTCAATCCCGAAAGTGAAAAATTCAGGGGTTTGTGTTGAAATGGTTTTCAAAATGCTTTTTTAACTTGAGAATCATTTTCAAAAATTTGATCCTTAAGGAAGTTGTCCAAATTTCTAAACATATGGAATTGGGGTATATGTCAGTCAAATAAGGTGGACGTGAGAGGACTTCGTAACCCAGCTCTTTTAATTTCTTCACCGTCTCAAGAGAAACATGAAGTCTTGTAAGAGTACAGGTTGGTATTCCGATTTACCAATGCGTTTTGTTTTTTATTATAATAATTTGTCACATTATGTCAGTACCCCTACAGTATGATGTGGATGTGATGATTTCACCTCTCGGTAGAAAGGAGAAATGAATAAATTATTTGTTTATGAAATAATCTGTGTCAATAACTAAAAAATTCTCAAACCAACGGCGATTGGTACGTTCCTTACAACACACTTTCCCGAAAGTAGTGGCGATGTTTCCAATAATAATAAATCTCCAAGATTTACGAATGAATTTATGAATGCTCAAATATAATAATACTCGAAAATTGCGTGTTTCCAAGGTTATATTTGAAGCCATCTTCGTTCAATCCTTCGTTCAAACATAATAAACGATAGAAGTCCACAAATTCCACTACAAATTTTAGAAGTAATACACCCATTAATATATACAAACACACTTTTTATATATACATACACACACACACACACACACATATATATATATTTATATATATATATTATTTATGAATTTTGCCATCTATCGACCGCATACAACTTAAGACTTAAATATACTTTTATTAATTAATTATTTATACTTATAAAATGAAGGTTACTATGTTACTATATAAGATGGAAGGGAACAGATAGTGAAGGAACTTGACCGAGTTAATAATGTCAGATAAGTGAACAATTTAGTAGATCTCTTTCGAGATAAGTTTAAGTGGATCGCTTTAGGCAAGTTAGTGAAGATAAGAAGAGGGAGAAAATGGAGCGGAGTGGAGTGGTGTGGTGTCTCCAAGTTCAGCGGTTGGTTGGTTAGCTTCATCGATGCCTCTTATCGTTTCCGTCAGTGGTTGTTAGCCATCTTATTTAATTATGATATAATTAAATTATTAATAGTATATTCGGAATATGGCAAAACGATGGCCTATGGCTAATGATACGTAGAGCTTAGGCAGGACCAAAATTTGAATTTTATTATTTGTTTAGGAAAATAATATTACAATGTTCAGTTTGAATGGAGAAACATATATTATGTCACTTATAAAGTATTTAAATTTTCAATTATGAGTATTATTTATAAAGCCAAAATTAATATGTTAAACTATATATGAGTAATCATTTTTTACTTATTTGAGTATATAAAACTTACTTATCACTGTTTATAATGTTTATAATCTACATTACTCATAAAAATGTCTGATACCCTAAATAATGATACTATACTAAATACTCACTGTACCAAGATATTCACCAATGTTTCAATTATCAGTTGTTACGTACCTGCGAAATACAGACATATTAAATTCTAAGCAATAATTTAATTTATAAAACAAAAAAGAAAGATATTTTAAAAAAATTTTTAAAAAGGCATACAAGAATTACTAGAATGAAATTGATAAAATAAAACAAAGTCTTAAGTCACTAAAATCTTGGAAATAACTAAAAAATCATTAGCAAACCATCATTAGGACAAACATCGAAAAATTCATATCAACGAAGATCAAATGCATCACATCTCACATCAACACTATAATAAGATTTATAAATGACTGTCACATTAACAAGAATCAACACTCTCAAAAAACATAAGATTCTTAAATAGAGGAAAATAACAAAAGAAACAAGGTTTCATACATTCAACCATTTTCAGAAAATAGTCCATAAAATTCACATCAATGAAAAACAACTGCAGCATATCTCACTTCAGGAGTCCAAAGAGACTCATCAACCTCATACCCAAATCTTCAATATAATACTCAAATTGAACGTCCAATCCAAATATCGTATTGAACATTTTGGAATGAGGTTGCTGATGTACTACATTTGATTTTCATTGGTGTAAATGTTTTTGGATTTATTTTAGTTTATAGAGTTGATGTTTTTTTTTTGGAATTTTCTGCAGCATTTAATTTTTCGTTCCTATATTTCTATATAATTACTTAAATAATATACATAATACTACAAAAGAGAAGAGTAAAGGGGAAGTATATACCGACGTTTTCGACGAAAAAGCATCCGATAGGGAATCCATAGTACCTTCTGCAGGGCCTAAGTGTATTATACAGCTCAGTTGTGTAAGACTTACATAACACGGAAGAAGTAAAGTACCTGCTAGTATGCTATATACTTATATATATATATATATATATATATATATATATATATAAAATATATATATTTTATTTATATTATATATTCTGTTTCACAGAATCCTAAGTATAATCGATCTCCAGCCAACGACTACCAGTAGATCGTGCATTGTCTGGACCCTCCCCCTCAACAACCCCTATAGGATGTGTTACTGAACAGTTCCGGCAGACAGACGGGCGGACAATGTACAGGAAATGACGAGGGCCAAGGGCTAAGGAAGGACGAAATATACATTATATCATTCATTCTTAATTATTAACAGAAATCCCCTTTGTACGGAAAATTTCCCACATCTCCCGAATATTATTCTATTCACAATTGCAAAGGTTAAAAAAACTTTAAATTCTTATTAGATCGGAGGAGTGTAGAGCGGTGAGATGCAATACTAAAGGTTCCAGGTTCAACTCCGGCTATGGCAGACAAATTATTTAACCTGTAAGAGCTACGGATGCACCCTGTGAGATTTACAGCCCTTCCTGAGGCTCACACAATCTCTATACTGTGGATACCGTCAATTGGTGGCGCGATCTTGTACAAATCACCACTCTACACAACTGTTGTTCTAAAAACAGTAGTCTCTACTATGTGTTGAGCCCATGATCCTTCATTTTGAAATGATGATTTTATTTTAACAAATTCCTAGATAAAAATAAATATAATTTGATATTTAAAATGAAATATCTATTAATAATACTTTTTTAATTGCGCAGAATAATTTAATATTTATGAGTTGACAATTAAGATATCTGAATTAATAGGTTTGGATCATTTTTCGAGACAGAAAAAAAGTCAGGAAATGGACTTGACACGGTACTGGCATATAAGTGACAAACTAAGTTTTCTCTGGACTGTTAATGGACTGTTTTCTCTGATAATATTGATTAAAAAAATTATATATTGTTTACTTCTTTATTCATTTA
This sequence comes from Troilus luridus, assembly GCA_964056705.1. Taxonomy (NCBI): domain Eukaryota; kingdom Metazoa; phylum Arthropoda; class Insecta; order Hemiptera; family Pentatomidae; genus Troilus; species Troilus luridus. The sequence goes on along the minus strand of OZ057414.1, from coordinate 111,104,710 downwards.
ATGTCACTTTATGCTGATATGGCTAATCGTACGATGCTACACTGGGAGTTCTAAATTTTCCCTATCCAGGTTTAATTCGGATAGAGATTTCTGACGAGTTCCTTACACCGTATAGGTACGGAACTACCATATCCCTTCTGAATAATAGCTTAAATAAGGAATTTTTATTGCCTTAAAAATTGCTAGGGCCACCTGTTGGGCTGCGAACTTGGGCATAGAAGGTTGGACCAACACTAGACCACGGGTTCATCCAGGATTTTTTGATTGCAATATCAATATCAAATATAAAATTACACCGGCTTCATCCCCATCATTTATTTCAGTATAAGGCTGATTTCATTTTAACAGTGGAAAAATCACATATAACCCTGGAGTGAACTCTGGTCTAGTAGATAGTATATCAGCCTACTATGCACAAGATCGCCATCAGGTGGCCATAGTATTTTTAAATGAGTCCAAAATTCTTTGATATGCCGTTCTTGGTATGCAAAATTGGAGTAATTTACGGTGTCAGGTACTCGTTGAGAATCACTATCCTACTCCCTATCCTTGGAACTGTAAAATTTAGGTTTCCAACTGTACCAGCGTCCGATTAGCAGCATAAAGCCACTTTAAATGAAAAAAAAAACTTATAACCCTGCTTTAAGCTAGCTCTTTTTATCTTAGTAACTGTACGAAGTCATTTTTTTTTAGTACCTCTATTAAGCCATAATAATGCACTTAATCGTTCTACTCTAATGCCTACTGCCCGCTTCTAATTGTCTCCTTAATGGAGTTGGGAGTTTTACAGAGCCAACTCCTATGTAACTCCTTTTTGAGGGCCTTTAGCTAGAGAGAATGCCAGTTATGCTAATGATACGGAGTAGTTAAGTTGAAAATTATATCTTCGTTTGGCTTCCTAATGTTCGGCCGCAACAAAAGTTCTGCCACGAGTTCGCTTACACTCAAAGTTCCAACCTCAACCTCGTTCTCCCTCTGCCTATGCTAATCTAGTCGTTATTTCTAACTCGCCCGTTTCTGCTAAACAACGCAGGCATGTCATTTAACTACTTCACTCGTTAACATATCAATAGGCCTATCTCTCTCTAGTAAGCTAATATTCGTCTTACTTAATCGAGGTTATTACCTTTCAAATAATCATATATAAAGTACAAGCAATAAGAGCCCGATTGAAAGTTCGGAAACTACTTGTGTATTTTCACTAGCTAGCTTGTTACTATAGCTAGCTAGCTCGTTACTATAGCTGTTACTATAGCTAGCTTGTTACTAATATTAATAAAAAAATAGAATGGATATGATATGAAGATGGAAATATAGTCACAACATACGTTTGTTTTATAACATGTATAGATTCTATCCTCAAAAATAAAATATATCTTGTGAAATAAACGTATGTTGTGACTCCTCCGCCGCGTCTGTCTGTCTGTTCGCGGTAAACTCAATCGCTATTGGACGTATTTTCATGCGGTTTTCGCCAGTAGATACAACAATTGACGAGAAAGGTTTTAGTATATAATTTGTCAAGGTTTTGCGTAAATTGGTTGGAATACAAAGATAATTGTTGGTAGTGTAGGGAAAAGTATAGATTAAAATAAGAAAAGTGCAAATTACATACTACATACGAAACGAGATCCAAAAAAAAGAACCTCACACACAATGAGGAAAATTAGGATTGATTTCTATCGATATATCCTGCGAATGAATGCAAGTATGCAAAATGAAAGAACATTTGAATTCCTTAGAAAAATAAATAAACCGAACTGGTTTAAGGGAACAGAGAAGGTCATGAGAGAACTCGGGGTTACAGAGGACATGCTTAGGGATAGAACTGCCAAGGGCATAATTCGAGACAAGGGGATGAAGTTTTTGAAGTGAGAACGAAAAGGGCTATCAAAATCTCCGATGAAGAAAGGAGTTGGAGATCAGAGAGGAAGATAAGATACTAAGCACTGATGGGAGATCCGGAGTAAACCAAATTTGGATGAAAGAAAAAAAAAATTGTTTCAACTGAGGTCAAACCAAAAACATTAAAAGTTTCTACTGGCATTTTAAACGATAGGAAAGATAAGCATTATTAGCTTCTCCTGCTACATAGATGTTCCTGTGTATTACATGGGTGATGTGGGATGTGTTTTTGTCTTCTTCATGTGATATTTCATTTGCTGTTAATCCTTGAATGTTCGGTTGGCGAAAAGACTTAAGGCTATTTTGGGATTTTCCCTATCACATTCCTATTTATAAGTTATGTATCTTTTGAGCTTCAGCTCGTTCTTATTGATTATTTCCAACTTTTAAATAGGTATGTAGGGCACATTGGCGATTCATTTAATCAGTGCAAGGAGACCAATAAAGATAGTCATAACTTGAAGTAATTGATAGTCATAAATAAAAACCCAAGCAAATATAATATAACTAAAATTAATTATACGGATTGATAGTTTAAAGGCATAAAATATAAACTAGTATGATTATAAATAAGAAAAACCAAAGTGTATACCATCAAGTAACTAGGTTTACGAGTTATTAACTATCGACCCTCGTCAGTCTGAGCCAATAACTGTCAAATCCTCGTAAACTAGGAAGATGGGGACGTTAGACATAACTCGTCCCTAGCAATCACAAAATGGGGGTAAATATAAACAGTTTTTCTTTTACGACAGGACTCAAAGGTTTTTAGTGAATAAAGTAAAGGCAAATGTATAACGGAGTAAAGAGTTCTCTGAGTCCTGAATCGGTCACCTTTCATCAACACTCACGGAATTGGCTGTCAAAACAATCACCCCTCTGGATTTGGACAGGAATAAGTTACCTATCGAACTTAAATCGATTATATTTTAACTATTGTTTAATATAAATAAAACGATGAACAGATATAATAAAAACAGTATTTGGAATAGAAATTTATTGAAATGTAAATAAATATAAAGCATAACGTATAGTATAATACTGGGGTATTCTAAAATCAATAACATAAATGCACCTGATGATCCCTAAGAGATCTAGATACCCTCCTAGCGACGACCCAACCTCTATAAATTGGGTACCCATATTAGGTGGAAAAACATGTTGAGCGTGATCTCAGACAAATCTCCACAACCGTTGTCCAAGTTACAGTTAAGTCTCTATCGTATACAGAACACAAGACCCTTCATGGCTACCTAGAGGCCAGCTGACCTCGCCTGGATACACTTTCTTGGTACCCTGTCTTCTCCCATTCTATATAAGTGCACTTAGCATTAAAGTAGTTTTTGTTTTAAAAATTGTAAGCAAATATTTAAAGAACAAAATATTTCATTGTGCATTTTATTTTAATTTAAAAATTTTAATTCGTTATAATAGCAAAGTTGTATACACTTAATTGGAAAACACGATAAATTTGTTCTATTTTTGAGTTTATGGCTACTTTATTTTATTACCTTTTATGTTTTGTTTATTTAAAATATTTTCTATAATCTCTACTATTTTCAAATTCAAATCTAAGTACAAAATAAAGTATGCACAGAATAACTTTCAAAGATAATATGAAATACTACGTTGTAAAATAAACACAACTCCATGACGGCAGACTCCTTATTAAAACTGTATGAATCTTTTAAAAATTTCTTTATCAGCTAAGCCTGGTTTGAGATAACTTTTTAACGAGCTAATTTTGACCATACCACCCTCGATTTTAATTTATTCATACAAAACTTCATCAGAGCAAATCTCTTAAGTAAATCCGCTTATTAAGTTTTAAACTAAAGCGTGTGAGATAATCCGACCTCATTAATAATACTGATAACATCTCTAGGAATTAATTATAATTAATAGATTTAAGGTAAAAACTTTATAAATTAATAGGTGTGTCTATAAAAACATAGTACAGATTAATTAATAATAATTTTTTGGAAAGTCGATGGACCGCCACATATTTATATGAAAAATGGTTACGTTCGAATAATGGTTCATTTAATAAAGAATGATATAGTTATAGCGATGTAATTTTTGTCATTTATTCCAGGTTATAAACTAATTTTTGTATATTTTTAAACGACGGCACGTTTTTTTTTACATTAAATCCATACAAATGAGTGTACCCCCCCCCCTTCTGTTGTCAAACCCTCCCCTGGTCTGAGAACATCGTGTAGTGCCGCGATATCTAAATTGTACTCCTTAAACTCATTGATATCGATTATAACCAACCACCGGTATTTAAACTTCTTATGTTCCAAGTCCCAATATGTAATTTTCTATATTTCAACGTGCACAGTGAATCCGCAGAAGCAGTCCCACCCGGAGACCCGAACAGGGGGACAAGTTTATCACCCGTTAATGAGCGTTTGACCTCAGAAAGATCAATGACTATTAGCGGTAATTTGTTAACTAAAAAATAATGAGAGAAGGGAGTTCTAACCTACGACACATCCCAGCCCAGAGGAATTTCCACCGACCATCCCCAAACGCAACCTGTGGTACGCTCCCCTAAGCGAGAATGAGACTGCGCGAGGGCACTGGGGCAAATGTGGTGTTAATTTACTGTTAATTGATTTTTGATTGGGATGCGAATAAGTTCGGATGGATGAAATATATAGCAAACAGACTTAACACTTTTGCTGACGATGTTGCCATAACTGATGACATTACAAAATGTGAAAAGGCAGCAACTACAATAGACGTAACCTGGCGATTGAGCATGATTTTAGACAAGTCACATCCCAGCAGAACTGTTTTCTAAGAAACTGTGCAGTCTCTACCATGTACAGAACCCAAGACCCTCTATGGTAGTGTTTCATTTTTTTGTTTGTTTTATTTTTCATTTCTATACATATGTCATCTATTGATTAATGAATTATAAAAGTTAGAATATAAAAAGTTAGTTGCAGGCCTAATCATTATCAAGGTCCATTAACGATTTAAAGCTTTAATCCATATCACGAGACTTAACTCACGTTTTACGATCCTACGTAACAGTTATACAACCGGCCGTATTACATTCTAAAATATTTTTCTAACAACAGTTATTGAATAATAAGTAAGGATAACTGAACAGGAGCTAAGGACACTCCAAGGACATAACGGTCCTTAACAGCTATCTGCACTAAGGATCTGTGTTAATTACAGGATAATTGCAGGACCAAGCTGAAGGATATTCTCTCTATCTCACGTGCTTCGCTCAATGCTAACAACAACCTATCGCTGCCACACGCTCCGATTCTAGCGGTATCTTGTGTGTTTGCCTCTCCACAGCTACATTCCTACATATTGCATTTATTATATTAATACCACGCCTCTGCAGTATTAATCATATTAACAGTTATATTGATGTACTGCATCCACGGGAGGTACTAGGTTTTTCTGTAACACATACTTTTGTCATGAATAAATTCAATTTATTTTAATTTCCACCAAGTTAATATTATTAACGGACGGATAAATTATTTCATCTGTTAACAGCTACAGATGAACCCTGTGTAATCTACAAATCCAAAAGTGGGAACATTATTTGGGAGAAAACATGGCGTTTAAGCAAGGTCTCGGACACATCACCTCCCTATCATTCATTGCCGTATAGCATTAAATTTTTGCCATGTACTGAAAGACTCTTCGTAGGTTGTAGTGGTACAGTTCTATTTTTATTTTTTATGTAAATAAAGTTTAACAGCCAATATTAATATAAAGTCTATTGTGTTTTACTATTCGATTTTAAATAGGCCGAATTGTTGAGTTGCTATGGTGAAATTCTCGTCCTCAAATCCGGCTCGGGCAGATGAATTATTAATATGTTATGATAATATGATTGAAAACCATCGTTCCACCCAGCCTTTATAACGTGTACAACCTTAATTGGGGAAAACCTTTAAGTTGAGGGTGATTTCGGACAAATCACTTCCTGGCACAACCATCGTTCTGGAAACAGTAGACTCTACCATCTACTGAACAAGCATATACTTTATGGATTATAGTGGTACAGTTCTTTTAATAATATTGTTAAAGTGGTAACATCCCGAATGTTGAGATGGGCATGGAAAGTTGTTGGACTTGGTAACGAACAAATAGTACTTTAAGAAGCGTTGAGCTGATAACTAAATATCTGAGGGGTAGAACGGGACATAGATGGGATGATTCCGTAAAGTGATCTGGATTCGGTTTGGAGAGTCCGAGGACAGACTTTTGAAATCAGAGATTGGTAATATCGGCATCGAGCTTTCGGGTTCGCTAAGGCTTGTTATATTATTTTATTTATATTGTTAGTTTTTAGTTTTTTATACTCAGAGACCGTTATATCAGAGGAGGATGGTTGTCACCAGTTTTGTATCTACGACAGATTATCTGTCCGGGCGATATTTCACATTGAAACCCCTATAATATATAAAGGGTAACCCACTCCCCTGTAGAGCAAAGAGATGCCACATTGAAGGTCCCGGGTTCAAATTTTGGCTGGGTCAGATGAAATATTAAATCTGTTTATAGCAATTTAATAATTGAGGATGATCTCGGACAAATCAAAGGCCATTCGCTTAAAAGCAGTACAGTCTCTACTAGGTATTGTACCCAAGACCCTTCTAGGTTTTATTGCCACAGTTTTTTTTTAAATTTATTTTATATTTAATTTCAAATAACACTCAAATAAAATTGAGTATTGATGGTTTTTACAATTTTGGACACCGAGTTACTTCAGTGTATACAACCAAGATCTAACTAAGCAACTTGTAGCATTGCTATCAAGCTGTCCTTCAAGCAATTACTCTCATATTCCGCTAGGAATGCCAGCTCTAGAATCCATCCTAAGAAGGACGACTTCTGACTAAGACTGCTGAAGAAGGCGTGGCCAGAAGCCATCAAGGAAAACCGACAACGCAGAACACGTGAGTACGAGAAACGTGAGTACGAGAGGCCTTGCGCATTCCTGTGTCGTGCGCCTTCAGCAAAACACCAACCTTTGTAAGGCCAACTAAGCAATCAATTAGATATACGGTTATAATTTATACATATACATCCCTGGTTTATAAGCCATAAGTGCTACAAGTGCTTAGGTCGAATTTTCTCCAAAATGCTTCTTTTTTTTTTTTTTTTGCTGAGGATATACTCATAATAACTTACCCTTCTTTTTCTGAGTTTGTCCGTAATTATATGCTAAATATATATATTTCCGATAAATTATTGTACTGTATGCCGATTTGTGTTAAGTATGCTATCATGTAATGCTAAACCCATCCGGTATACGTTGCACAGAATTGAGGGTACATTGAAGATGATTGGTACGGACTACTGACGCTGCATCACTAACAGATAACCGACCCATGAATACATCAAACGATTATCGCGATCCGTTTAGCCGTCGCCGATTGGAGATTATTGGTTCCGGGATGGACCAATGGGAGATCAGTATTTAGACTATGGGCCTCATTTCGTAATAAGATGCTAGTCTACATGCCTTTATTATGTTTACTTCAAGTGACCTCATGTTTACAAGGATAATATTGATATATCACAATTTGGTATAGATAGTTATTTTCTGCAATATTAGTAATTAAAATTACTAATTTAAACGGTAGAGACTGAACTGTTTCATGGACAACGGGTATGCAGGGAGGTGATTTGCCCTGGATCAGGCTCAACCGCCAGATTTTCCATCCTTATTTAGGATATCAAATTTATAGAGAATGGGCCAGGGGTGTCCTGGATCCCATATAACCCATATCCACCCGCTAACTGTATAAAAGTCTCGCCAAAAGTAGGATTTGAACCAGAGTTTTCGGGAAGGGAACTCAGTGCTCTGTCACTGAGCCACTCCGCTCCCTATTTTGAGATAATTTCTGACACAAATATATATATAATATACTGAAGAGAGTAAAACTCATGATCTTAGTGGAAAATGCATAAGTGACAATTTAATAGTTTGAATACTATTCAGTATTAAAAAAATCACCAATAGTATTGACGTGTTACAAACGAATTTTATTTACTAAGATTACTAAATAAACACAAGATGGCTGTAAACTGCTTGCTTTTGAGAAGAACTTTCTAAGACGTAGCTGTGGCATCTCAAGGCTCCAACACATGCACATAGTATTATTAGAGAAACTATAGGCCACGAGAATAATATACAGAGACCAGGAGGCTGCAATAGTTTGGCAATCTGATGAGAATGAGAGACAATAGAATGTGAAAAGAAACTCTTCTTTTATAAACCGGATTATAGAAGAAAGAGAGGAAGGTCGAAGAAGACTTGGATGGAGGATGTGAGAGAAGGATTGGCAGCAAGAGGGCTGCGAGAGGAAGAAGTAGAATGAGCTGACAGGAAGAATTGGCGGGCAAAGATTTTGGGTATCGGGATAAATGGATATTAAAAAAACCCGAATAAATAAAAAAATAAAATACTAAATAAAAAAAAACAGTGAGATAATTTATTTAATAGATGGATCCTGTGGGATCTGAAGACCTTCCTGGCGTACACCCGCCCATTATAAAAGGGCTTTTTGGATTGGGGGAAAAGCCTGGTTATATGGATTATGTTAATATTAAGGAGGTTGAGCCTGATCTCGGACAAATCACTTCCCTGTACAACCGTTAGCTTAGAAACATCACGATCCCTATCATGCCCAAAAGACACTTCATGAGTTGTAGTTTTGCAGGTTTTTTTATTATTATTTATGTTTGACACTGACATTTTATAACTCACATCACTACTATTATAGTTTTTTTTCGTCTCTAAATGATTTATAGTTAAATTTGCAATACCAGACCTAATAATAAAATGTATGTTATAAGGTTGAAGGAATGTTTTACTTAACTACATTCTGTTTATTTTGAAACATTAAATCCGAAACCTAAAAAACGAAGATGTTGTGAACACATAAAAAGAAGAATCTGCATTGTAGATTACAGGGACGGGTACACAGAACAAGTACAGAGGTACAGGTACACAGAACAGGTGCGGGTAGAGAGAGTTTGCTAGCAGATAGCGAAGAGCAAAAGGTCAAGTTCGCGCCGCTGGCCTTGGCGCAGGTATTTCCTCCATTCGCGTCTCCTAGCGCCTTATCACTCCATTAAATGCAAACGTTTTTAATGACGTAATATTTTATCGGCGTTGCCTAGCAACGGTTTGAGGGACTACTTTTTGTTTATTCTCTTGCCTTGCTCCAACTATATAATTAAAATAAAAATATTTTAATAAAATATAAATATTTTAAAAAATCGGAAAATCAGAAAACCACTGTTCCTGAATTCTTTAAGCTGTTACACTAGTTACCCCATTCAAACCAAACAAAATGTTCCAATTCTGTAGCTATTTTTTTTTTTAAATTTGATTCATTCAATTGAAAGAAATGTATGTAACTTTTATTTTTATATTAAAGAAATACATACAACACAAAAATGTAATAATTGACAAAGGCAGCTATAAACAAATAATTTACAATAGAAGGTTTCCAGACACAGAAAAACATTCCAATCCGGATAGAAAACGGACATAAGAAAAGAAAGAGCAACAGAGTCTGAATGAGAATATTCTGGGAAAAGAAAAATTCTAGAGCGGGATCCTTGGAAGGTCTCTGAAGGAAGAAAAAAAAATGGAAACATCTTCCCTTATCTTATATATTGGCTCATTTCATGCAAATTCTGGGTACTTTATATAATAATTATTTAAAATATATAAACTTAACTTGAAAATAATTAATATTAAAAAAAAATTAAATAATAAAACCTATACCACAACAACTGATGATGAGCTATGGGTAAAATACAAAGTAATGATTATACCTGTTTCTAAAAAAGGGAAAGTGACATCCGCGATCACGCTCAATCGCCAAGAAGGGTCCGTAAGATCCCAAAGGGTCCATATTCGAATAAAAAACTAAGTAATTTGCCTGTCAGAGCCGGATTTGAATCCAGGGTCTTCAGAACAGCAAATCAGCAAATAATTAATACGGAAGAGCAATTATAATTAATATTTCGAATATATAACCTATACAATATTACAAATAAATAAATAGTGTTAGTTGCTTATTTAAATAAGTTAAAGAAGGTGTATCATATTACATATATTAATTTTTTCACGCATTAATTAATTAAAACAAAGATAAAATATAATGTATATAATTTTTCATATACAAACTCCCTTCAAGCTCAGTCAATCAAAAAAGAAAGTTGTTTTCTAATTTTGTAAAATAGATCATGTACTGACTGATATTAGCCACTTATCATCATTCAAAATAACAGAAATAATAAATGTGTAACTTTCGATTCCATACCTTAGTTAATTATAAATTATATCTTTAATTTTTCTTCTTATCTGTTCAGAGAACAAGTAAAATCATACGTAAATTTAATATTTCTATTTTTTCCGTGATCACGCTCAACCACCAGGTTTGACCCAAATGAGAGTACCCACTTTTTAGGAGCTGGGTGATCCACAAGAGGGTTTGTAGATCCTATTTATTTATCAGCAAAAACAGGATTTCAACCTGAGACCTTCAGCACACCAACTCAGTGCTCTACAACAACGCCATCTTGATGATTAATAATACATAAAATAAAAATGAACTAGGAATTGCGAGGATCGTTTTGTAGTATTTTTAGCTACTTAAAAGTTTCTTTGGGGGGTTCTTTGATGCTAAATATATAATAAATACGATATATAGTTTTGTATTGTTCCTAGCACTTGAGCGGTACATTTACTGTCATGAGGACTATTTCGCTAAAAGCAAAGTTCTTTATAAATGCCACAAGCAATTCACTCCAGAATAGTTGATGCAGACATAAGGCGAAAAAGGGTCGGAATAAGATGGAAATGTATTCTTAAGGTGAGCTTAAGTGCGGGAACTGCCTCCTCTACCTGTAAAATATCCCTTCCTAACAAATACACTTAAATTCTACTTATAATATATAGTAATATTACACTCTATATGTAACATAGATGTGAATGTTTTTTATTAGAACCGAATATTAGAAGATTAAAATTGTTGTAAAATAATTTTTTTTAATAAACTTGATTGAGGTGCTGCCGATGGGTAGTTACTCCACATGTGTTTTTCATGTCATAATGTACATATCAGCAGATTTACTAGTTATAATCATTTTATAGTTGTAAATATCAATAAATTAAATTTAAAAAAAAAATAAAAATAATAAGCTTGGATTTCTTAAAACTGAATTTCAAAAATCTAAAATAATATGATTTGTGGAGCATTTTTATTTTTTATTAAACAAGAAATTTTTATTAAAAATCTTAGTTAGTTTTGGTCTTCTCAATGACAAAATTTATGGAACTTTAACAACTCAATATATAGCCCGCAGAGAAAAAAAAATACTTTTCCTTAATAACATAAAGAAAAATATAAAAGAGTTATTTTCAGGAAAAAGTCGTACAGAATAGATGAATTAAGATAATATCTATAATTTAGTACTTAGGAATATGAATATGACTTATATCATAAGTCATATTCATATTACTAAGTAGATTTTGAGTGTGATAGCAGTAGAGCTTTGGGGATTTCTTTCGTATCAAATCCGTACAGTCCAAAACCCTTCTTAAAATCCTCAATGCTCCTTACTTTGCTTCTAATAAAATGATCCATAATCCCTGACCTCAATGTCCCATTAATAGATTTTGCCCGGACCGATATCAGTCTTTTCATGACAAATTTTATTCTCTCTCAACCCACCAGTTTCAAATCTACCTTTATCTTTAATTCCCAATAATCCTCAGATGCTTTTGAAAAGAATATGGCTTCGTGACCTTAAATCTTTTCATTGATTAGTAACACTGGATAGTTCCTCAACTTAAATACCACGTCATTATAAATCATAGATAATATCAATTTGTTTTATTATTATAATACGGCTGTAAATTTCAATAAATACATTTTTTTAAATGCTTACAGGTGAAATTTAAATAATAATATTTATTTTCACAGTGACCTTATAGGTAACTTAAATTATTTCCGTGAAGGAGAAAAACAAAAATATACACATTCGAAAACAGTCCTACAAAGACGACCTTACACATCATGTTATTAACATTGAACTCCAGCAGTTCAAGGAAAACCAGAAAATAAAATATTCAAACTGAGGCTGCGGTCCTATACTACAAGGTAGCCTTATGTAACATTACACCTGAATATATTATCAGCATCAGAAAAAAGATTCATTCATACATTATTATAAGTGAGTAAATTAATTTTAGATATTTATTGTTGGTATTTAATTTTATTTTTATCATACAAAATTATCACACCTGAAGAGCCCATTTAGAAAAAAAAGGGAGAGTCCTCTTTTTCCCAATCAAAGTTTTACTCATGAGAAGCGAGGGATGGTTGACTGGATGATCGATGTAAGGAAGAAAATAGTTGGGGGTGCAGTCAAATAAGACACTAAATAAGTGGTTACTTATTTTAATTACGTGCCGACGTTTCGACCCACTTTGTGGGTCATCTTCAGGGCTAAGAAAGAAAAACAGACAAAATAACAGAACTATAAAATACATTGCAGACTAAGTATAAATGAAAAAATATATATGTAGAGAGGTAGAAATTTAGAAAAAAAAAATAGTGAGGGATATATATGAATAAAAAATAACAGAGAAAATGTACAAAACGGTGGTGATGCCAAAAATATTTTTTTACAAAGATAAAGGAAGGAAGTAAACAGAAAGTATTTAAAAAGAAAAAATATAAACATCAGATAATAGACTCCTGGGGAGTTTACATAAGTAAAATGAAAGAAGGTATAGCCAAAATGATATTAAAGAGTAAATAAAGGAAAAATAACAGTAGCAAGTCAAGATATAAATATAACAGTATAAAGTATAACAGTTTTGAAATGCATACATATAGTATGGAGTGGTATAAAAGTATGACATAAATATACAAGGAACGTGTAGAAATATAAGTGACAATATGGTATGAGCAAGGAAATAGACTGACATATGAAGAAAAAGTGATGTTAAATGCTAATGAAATCTCAAATAATAATAACATATGATGGATGCCAAAAAGCTAATATGAGAAAAGGTGTGTAAATTGGAGAAGGAAAAGGGTGAGGAGAAGATATGAGTAATAAAAATGGACATACCTCACCCTTTTCCTTCTCCAATTTACACACCTTTTCTCATATTAGCTTTTTGGCATCCATCATATGTTATTATTATTTGAGATTTCATTAGCATTTAACATCACTTTTTCTTCATATGTCAGTCTATTTCCTTGCTCATACCATATTGTCACTTATATTTCTACACGTTCCTTGTATATTTATGTCATACTTTTATACCACTCCATACTATATGTATGCATTTCAAAACTGTTATACTTTATACTGTTATATTTATATCTTGACTTGCTACTGTTATTTTTCCTTTATTTACTCTTTAATATCATTTTGGCTATACCTTCTTTCATTTTACTTATGTAAACTCCCCAGGAGTCTATTATCTGATGTTTATATTTTTTCTTTTTAAATACTTTCTGTTTACTTCCTTCCTTTATCTTTGTAAAAAAATATTTTTGGCATCACCACCGTTTTGTACATTTTCTCTGTTATTTTTTATTCATATATATCCCTCACTATTTTTTTTTTCTAAATTTCTACCTCTCTACATATATATTTTTTCATTTATACTTAGTCTGCAATGTATTTTATAGTTCTGTTATTTTGTCTGTTTTTCTTTCTTAGCCCTGAAGATGACCCACAAAGTGGGTCGAAACGTCGGCACGTAATTAAAATAAGTAACCACTTATTTAGTGTCTTATTTGACTGCACCCCCAACTATTTTCTTCCTTACAAAGTTTTACTCATCAATATATATATATATATATATATATATATATATATAATATATAAGTAAAGTATATAAAGTAGCCCATTTTAACTTGGGAATGCTTGTTAAAACTTTTAGTTTTGGTTTTTTTTCCAAAGCTGTCACTTATATCATAAAAATAAGACAAGCAATATAAAAACATATATTATGCACATCTGTTACCATCGCCAACTAAAATGAAATTTTATAGTAATAATAAAGACTCAAGTTAAGAATAAGAGGTTAAGTCGATTTTAGTCCAAAAGAAGTAAATTGCACAGAAGGAGGCGACATTATGTCGTTCTTGTAGTGTTTAGTTTGAAATGGAGTTGGAATATAAGTAATAACTCCATTTCGAGCCTTGGGCTGACTGCGTCACTTCTGCTGAGTGAGAAGAGCGCGATTGCGCTTCCTCAAGTACAATAAAGTAATTTTGGAGAAAATTGAAATAAACCACCTATCCATCGGTTTGGAAATATATCATCTATAGCATTTCTTTGTAGTATTACCATAATACATCTGTGAATTCTAAAAAAAAAATTTAGAAAAAAAAATCTTGCCTCCGATATCAGTAATATCAGTTACGAGAGAAGTAATTGTTATCAATTCACTAGAGAAAGTTACTGGAAAATACACTATATTTAGTATCTGAGGATGAGCAATCCCAACAACGTCTTCGTGAGGAAATCTTACAATAACAAGGAATTCGGGGAGGAAACATCGACCGTTTCGCCACAGTTGCACAATTATAAAGCTGCAGGCCGCCATGACAGGATATTGTAATATAATAAGAGCCTGTCCTTTGATCACAATTACACTGAGGTATCTTCTAACAATATCCTCCGGTAATTGTTTACTGGAAGGGTCGAAGTTTCTCCCGCCTTCGCGAGTTCTGACGTCTTTCTCCTTTATCTTGGGAGTATTCCATAGAAAGGAGGTAGGGGAGGATTCTGCGGCCTGATCAAAGGGATATCAGGTGAGCTGTTAGCAACTGTCGTCAGGAAGGGGATGGAGATCTTCGCCGCTGCAAGGGCTAGAGGAAATTATAATAATAATGCACGTTCCCACCCGTGCAAAGAACGAAGAAGTTATTTCAGGAGTGGAGTGGGCTCTCAGAAGTGTTTCCTTCTATAGAAATTTCAAAGTAAACTAATGGAATTTAATTGGAATAACATTTCTAAGCCAAGAAAAGGGTTTAGAAACCGGAGGCGTGGCTCGGAAGAAGTTCAACCACCTCCATTAGGGCCATTGCAATACAATACTACGTAGGTACTCATATTTGAATATGCTCACTAGAAATACAAAATAAGCATGAAACTGGAGATACATTTGTATAATAATATCGATACAAGACTGAAACGAGAAGTAACTAATCTAAGCTCCCAATTCATTACAAAATACTCATATCCATGCAAATCATAAGAACTGTTTGGACTCACGGAGTAGTCATCCACTAAGTCACCGAATTCATCTCATATCAAGTCCATACAATCCAAAATCCTTAAAGTTCCTTACTTTGTAACGAAAAAAGTCACTCGTAATGACCTTTATATCCCATTTGTAGTTGAATTGGCCCGATATTAGTACTTTCCTGACAAACTATATTCCCACCCAAACCCATTAGAAGTAAACCTAGCTTCCTCTTCTATTCCCGATAAAGAAGATGGCCTCGTGACCTTTTAAGTTGGATTGGTTATTTGAGGAATACCCTCGGTAGTTGTTTAACTAAATTCCAAATGTGTACAATCCCTGTTAAAAAAACAAAAATAAACACCACGTAGAGACAATTTTTGGACAACGGTGGTGCAGGGAGGTGATTTTTCCTAGATAACGCCCACTTTAGAGAGGCTGGGTGAGCCCCGAGATTGCCTCAAGATCTCAAAGGATCCATCCCCGGCTGTTAAAAGATTTTTTTTTTTTTAATATATATTTATTGAAATTTACAACTGTATAAAGAATACATCCAGTAAATATTATGATTGAATAAATTGACATGAAAAGACAAGTAGAGAAACTACCCAGTGGTAGTACTCAAATAAAAAGTTTAGCTTAGAAGGTCATCTTCTTTTCAGACGCCTCGGAGGATTATCAGGAATTGAAGAGGTTGCGAGGTTTGAAACTAGTGGGTTTGGGTGGAAATGAAGTTTGTCATGAAAAGATTGATATCGGATTCGGGCCAAATCAGCAATAAACGGGACGTTTAGGTCATTGTGGATTACTTTGTTCGTAACAAAGTAAGGAGCGTTGAGGATTTTCCGAAGGATTTTGGATTGTAAAGATTGGATGCGGGAGGAATTCGATGGCTTAGTGGAGCCCCAAAGCTCTATTCCGTAAGTCCAGATGGGTCTAATGATTGTCGTGTATATGAGTCTCTTGTAATGGATTGGGAGCTTAGAGCGTTTATCCAGTAAATGTTGAAGTAGCCTGAAACGGCGAGCTGTTTCTTGTCGTTTCAGTCTAGTATGAGGATTCCATATTAAGCGTTTGTCAAGGTGTAGTCCTAAGTACCGGATCTGTTCTACAGGACTAAGAGGGATGTTATTAAACGATACAGGGGGGCAGGAAGTCGCTGGTTTACGACGGAGGGTAAAGGTGATTTGATGAGATTTGTGGGAATTTATCTTAATCCTCCAGTTTTGACACCAATTTTCTAGGTCAGTGAAGTGGGTTTGAAGAGTACGGGATGCTATAACAGGATCAGTGTTGACAGATAATAGATATGTGTCATCTGCATACGTGGTAAGGATAGTATTAGGATGAGTTAGGATGTCAGCTGTATAAACTGTGTAGAGAATTGGGCCGAGGATACTGCCTTGAAGAACGCCGGCAGATTGAGGAAAGAGGGGTAAGTAGACATTATTATGATTTACTGTGAATGACCTGTAGGAGAGATAGGATTGGATAATATGAAAGTATGTAGGAGGTAGGAATTTACGGAGTTTGTAAAGCAACCCGGGGTGCCAGACTCGGTCGAAAGCCTGTTCGACATCAAGGAAGACTGCTGGACAATACAATCCACGTTCCAAAGCTGAGGAAACAACATCCACCACACGATGGCATTGCTGGATAGTGGAGTGGGATGTTCTGAATCCAAACTGGTGATCTGGGATAATGTGATTTGCATTTAGGATGGGATGTTAAAAGATTAAATAAAATCTGTCACAGCCGGATATGTACCCAGGACCTTCGGTCGGCAACTCCTGTTATATTTTTTTAAATAATAATAATTACGTGATTTAAGAAATCATATAAATCTTATTTGGCACATTGTATTTTCGATCTTCTTTTGAAAACTTCCCCTTAGTGATTTCCTTGGAAGCGTGTATGGAGAAACCTAGCGTGGTTCATCTCACTGTAGTAAATCCCTGCTCCAGAGACCTTTCAGTCTCCTTGTCGGATTCTGAGGCAATGTGTCTCTCAGTAATGATTGCACCCTTTAGTTT
This sequence comes from Troilus luridus, assembly GCA_964056705.1. NCBI lineage: Eukaryota > Metazoa > Arthropoda > Insecta > Hemiptera > Pentatomidae > Troilus > Troilus luridus. The sequence goes on along the minus strand of OZ057414.1, from coordinate 111,087,490 downwards.
GGGTGTCCAGCAAGTAAGTCATGAATTTTTTTGTAATTTTTGTTCATTGGGTCGGCCACGAGTGGTATGGTGAGATCTTTGTGTAATGATAATGTAAAAGGGACAATGTGTCATATAACCAAGGAAATTGATTGGAAAATTTGAATGGCCTGTAAATGGAATTTTTAGCATGAGCCCCACACTTGCGAGGCATAGGTCCATATTAGTTTTAGTAGCATGTTGTATACTTAATAATTTTGTTGTCTTAGGAGTGAGAGTCGGTGACCTTTTCTTCAAATTAGTCACGTGAGATTTCCAAATCAGTCTTCCGTCCATTCTAAGGCCCAAGTATTTTGTATGTGTTTGTCTGGGAAATGGTGTATTGTAAAGTGTTCGAGGGCTGTGGGCAGGCCGAATGTCTAAATCCTGTTATATTAAATAAAAAATTCGGAGTCATTTCTCAGGTGATACGCGAACAAATTGTTGAATATATCAATAAATAAATATATAAATATGACCTACAATTAATAAAAATGATTCATGGTGGTTACTTCAGTAAATTAAAAAGCACTCAACGCTGATGAAGGTTTGAGAATAATTTTTAGCCTTACCCAACAAGCTTAACACTTGTACTATACAAATAAACGTGATTGTTCCATCAGAAAAGTATTGTTAATATTTCTCGAAGTTTTGTTAAAAGTTAATATAATTTTAAATTTAAATTTCTGTCGATTTCCGGTGATGAGCTATTGACCAAATACAACGCATCCTTTTAAGTTTGAGGCCTTATTATATCTGCATTTTTTATCCATTTGCAACGAGTTTAAACCATTTTCTTGAATTATTTGTCCCAATTTCTTTACTTCAAATATTTTGGAGAGTTCTTGATATTTGTAATATTTTCTTTTTTTTAAAGAGTTTCTCATATTTGCATTTTTTTATGGTGGCTGGCATGGTACAGTAAAGCGAAATAATTGCAAAAGGTATGTATTTTAAATATTTGTTCTTTCATAAAAAACAATATCTGAATAAATTAAGTAGACAGAATAGATAAATATATTTTTAAAAATAATTTATTCGTAGACCTTCATAGATCAAAGAGAAAATGCAACTACGCAAACGGAATAATAAATGTTTTCTTATGAATTTTTATCAGCGAATCGATGAATTAAACATTGACTCTCTCAGTAAAATGCATAAAACAATATTCGCGAAATTTTAATTGAAAATACAATTTTTTTTTCAAATTAGATATGTTATATCTCCCGAATCCAATTTAGCAAAAAAATTAGCTTCGGTATGTTTAATTATTATTTTATTTTTAATACTTTATAATATATGTTTACTATTCGAAAGAAATTTTATTTTTAGTTTAAGAAAAAAAATTGTTTATCCTTTTTTATTGTTTTGGCTAAGATATATTCATTAAAATGAGTAAACTTTTTTTTCTAAAAGAAAATTATGATGTTAATTGAGTTGGAGAGGAATAAAAACGGAGCTCACAAACCAATTATGTGCACTGTAAAACAAAAGTAGTTTTTATTAGGCTGTCGATCAATAAATTTAAATTTAGAATTTTACAAATAAAAATATATACTTCTTGTAATATAAAGCTTTAAATGATCCAAATGTAATATTACTGTATATTAAAAATACTCACTGATTCTAAAATATTCACCAATTATTCATTTTGTAATATCAGTTGTTACGTACCTGAAAAATACAATACAAATAAATTATTAAAATTTAAACTATAAATAAAAGTTAACTTAATTTACGTAAAATGAGTAAACGTAAAATAAATAAAATAAAAACATAAAATAATTACTAGAATGAAACAAAGTCTTAAATCTCTATAATACTGGGAAAATTTGTCATAAAATATGACGAGATTTTCCTCCGCCGCCAGCGTATTGAGATACGTAGTCACGCCTCGTTTAAGTTCTTCATCGCTTTGAAATATTTTCCCAGCCAGAAAGTCTTTAAGCTTCATAAAGAGATGACAATCCGAAGGGGCCAAGTCCGGGCTATGCGGTGGATGGTCGAAGGTTTCCCACTAGAGTTGCTGCAAATGTTGTTGTGTTATCGCAGCTGTATGAGGCCTGGTATTGTCATGAACGAGAATGGCGCCTGTAGACAATAGACCTCGCCGTCGATTTTGTATTGCCCGCCATAATTTCTTTAATGTTTCACCATACCCATTAATTGTGTCTCCACGCGCCATAAAATCAATGGGCAGTACACCTCGTCGATCCCAGAAAATGGTTGTCATGAGTTTCCTGGTGGGCGGAACTGTCAGAAAAGAGCCTCCTTCATCGGAATAACGACCTAGAAACGTCCGTGATGCAGCCATACGCTTGGTTTTGTGCTCATCTGTAAGCATGCGAGGGACCCGCCTTGCACAGATTTTTGAATAATGCAGAAGGTCTTTGACAATTTCATGAACAATTGTTCGAGACACATTAGGAAAATGTTTACAGAGCTCATCAATTGTGACACACCGATCGTTCCTCACGCATTCGTATACTGAGCTCAGCAGTTGGTCTGTAATGACAGATGGTCCCCCTGAACGCTCTTCGTCGTGTGTATTCCCCCTCCCAAGGTTGAAAGTGCGACACCAGGGCCGAACAGACGACTCGTCCATCACATTGTATCCATACACCTCCTTTAATTGGCGATGAATATCACAAGATCGAACGTTTCGTGCACTAAGAAATTTAATCATGGCCCTCACTTCACAACTGGTGGCGTTCTCAATTCGATTAAACATTGTAAACGATCTCAGACAAAACTAGCGCCACGAAACCTCGTACAGAGCAGGCAGACAAGGCACTGAAGCGGTCTGACCCTGCCCAGCGGCTACGCGCGTCGTCGGCGCTTCATGCGGCGGTAACGGGTACTACTTTCTGGATGGCCCTCGTATTTATATATGAAACCTTTAACCACTACGATTCGTGAAGAGTTTTAGGTTCAGTAAGCGGGAGATACAGCACTTTTTTAATACGACGGTTGTGAAGGGAGCTGGATTTTCCAAGATCACTCTCAACGCTAGATTTTTCCCACCAGTTAAGAGTAGATAGTTTTTAAAGGCTGGGTGAGTCCCAGGAGAGTCCGCAGATCTTACAGGCTCTTCACAATGAACTGCACCTCTTTCATTTTAAATTAACAGTTTCTATCAGCTATGATTTTTTTTTAATTGTATTTTTGTTTTAACATAAGCTGGACGTGAGAATATCCAGTTCCAGGCATATAAAATATACTTCTTTCAATGATTTAGAAGACCTTGATCGGTATAATCCTCGAATAAGTGACATTTAAAAAAAAAAGCTAAAAAGCGGTATGATATATTTATAAGGATGTTTGAATAGTCGAAACGTTAGCTGGTATTATTATATATTATTTTTCGGTATTTTAGAGGCGTGAGACATTTTTTTTCTCTTAAACAATTGCATACGATTATAAATAGTATATGTATTTATTATTATTTATATGTTTGTATATCTAAGAAACATTATATAAGTTGGAAAGAGAGACTTGAACAAGAGTGTTGTTGCAGAAGGTAACAGCTTTATTATTAGCCTCTTCCAAAGGCCTAAGTTATTGGTGAGGTTCAGGAAATTGTAAGCGGCTTTTGGCGGAGTATCGGCGCCTCCACTCCCTTAGCTCTCTCACCCCAACAGTCGTTTCAGATTCCTCTACGGCGAGATAACGCATCACCAAAATAGTTGTTATTTTTTAAATGATAAATAAAATAAACAACAGTGAAATACCTAAATACGGAATACCTCTTTGTCAGTAAATGTTTCTCACATAACTATAGGCTCAAAAAAAAAAAAAAATAGGCAGTCATGAGGAAAATCAATCTATGAAATACTGTGTTCTTTTTTGAATTTATAAATCAATCATAATCTGGCATATTCAAATAATAAATTTAAATTATTAGTTCGGTTTTCACACAATCTGACTCTCCAAGCAATAATAGTATAAAATTTCAAGTATTTATCGAAGCATGTGATGGGCTGTACACGCTCAATACAAACTATCAGTACTTTATGATGGATTGAATTGGTCAGGGGGTGCAGCCGATTTTTGGGCGACATGTCAACCAGGTTTTTACCCATTTTAAAGAGGCTTTAAATAAAAATTTAAAAATAATTGTTACTTTATTTGTAAAATAAAAAATGTACCTTTTTTATTAATGAACCGTTAAATAATCTCCCAAAAATAATGCTTAGTTTGAAGTAGTTTTGGCGAACGATAATTGTTTCTCAGAGCGACAATTATCGTAAAAGCAGGGTTGAAGACGATAATATAAAAACATATATTTAGGCATTGTCAATCGGGATAAGGCTTCGATGAAAAGTGCGTTCCTGTTGGTTCAAAGAACATCACTACGTCATCTATCAGCAGATCACGACGCACCTTTATTAATATTCACAAGAAACCTTTAATATTCATAAGAGGTTCCACTGTAATGTTTTCCATAGCGTTGATAAATTGATACAATGGTTAATTCCAATCTAATGAACTTTATTGTATAATTTTTATTTATATAAATTACATAAGAGAACCCACTTTTAGAATTTTAATATCAGATTTATCGGAAAACATATTAAAAAGAACTGCATTACTAGAAAGTCAGTGGAAAGCTTCAGGGGATATTAAGTTTTGTATTTCCTATTAAGCATTATTATACCTTAAGTTATATGATATACTTAATATATAGTATATATAATATATTATTAGATGAATAAACGAGAATTTAAAATGACACTTATTAAGTTTATGTCTACTAAAATATTGTATGAGTACAGTCAAAATTATTGATAAGCAATAAATTCCCAGTAGAAATCAACATTTTAGCAATGGGCATGGACTAGAAAAATATCCATGAGATTATCCCTAACCTGGCATTATGATTATTAAAAGGTCACTAATAGAAGGTCTCTCATCCCTGGTCTTTTCATTCTTCTTGATATATAGTAGGCCTGTGTGTTATAACGCATTATCTTATATTTATTGCATACACTTCGCTTTATAACAATGTTACAAATACATAAAGGTAAAAAATATTAATCATTCGAATGCTGTGGGTCGGGATTAATGGGATAATCAGGTCTAGTACTATTTATTAAATAATTTGTTTGTAATCTACTCATTAATAGTTTGATATAATATTAGTATTGTAAAAAACAATCTGCACCACTAAAACTCATGAAGGGTCTTGTATAATACATGGCAGATACTGTACTATTTCTAGGACAAAGTAGTCCAGAGAGTGATTTTCCCAAGATGACGCTCAATCACTAGTTAATTCCCTCAAACTAGTAGTTTCTTAATCATTTTTTGTTTGTTTTTGTTTATTGTTTCATTCATCTTTGGGGTACTCTGGATCAATCGCTATTGTATAATCCATGACTTTCTCCCCGCCCAATATATTTTCATATTCTCTGATCTCCTATTCCTTTCTTCTCCTGAGATTTCATGAGATTCATTCATATCCTTTATTATTATAATATTCCTTAAATTATGCAATAAAAATTTATTTTATATAATAATAAATTGAAAAAGAGAATTTTTTATAAAGAGATGAAATCATTTAATATTCTAAGGCAAGAGGTAGATAGGAAAGGAAAGGACTGGTCCTTAAGGAAGCGGTTAGCGCCCTCCAATCCTTCCTTCCGGTCCTCCTCAGGTCCTGAGGTAGGGTCCTTAATCCCGATGGCTCTCTCCTCTATTGAATACCAACTTACCTGTCCGCTTCAGGCGTCTCTTGTATTGCAGCTCTGGGCTTTGAATTGGTTTTCTTATGCATATCTTAAATAAATAAATTTATAGTAAATAGGCAAATAGAAATAAACATTTTGTGATAATAAACTTTTTTTATTCTCCGGTTGTCTTAACTAATTGACTAAGTAAAACGATAAGGAGGTCAAAAATGACTGAATAGTAGATTTAGCTAAAGCGATAGTAAATTTAGAATTATATATTGCTTATTTAAACATTCGTTTATAAGAAAATTCTAGAAACCAGTTTTCAGGAATTTTTTTTTATCATTGTATTACTTGATTTGGCGTATTTGGGTTTGTAAGCAGTAAGTATGTAAGTAAAGATTGACAGTATCGGCATCGAGCCTTCAGGTCCACTAAGCCTTATTATTATTACACACAACACTTCGCGAATTTAAAACAACGGACCTATCCGTTGTTGTTACTTAACATTTCAAATGTTTCTGTTAATATGTATAGGTTCAAGTTCAACCTAAACATATTTTTTATGATAACAGCTTTTAGGGCATTTTAACATTTACCAGTATAGCCCATGAAATGTCTCGTGTTCAGTAAAAGGTAGAGACTGTACAATGACAATGAGGTAGGACAATGGTTATCCAAGAAGATGATTTGTCCGAGATCACAATTAACCCCCGTGATTCACCCTATTGTGGGTACTCACTTTTTAGAGTTTGGGCAGTCATAGGGGGGGTACTAGATCCCGTAGGATCCATTTCAGGCCGCTAGCAGATTAAATAAAACTGCCAGAAGCGGGATTTGAATCTGGGACCTTCGGCACGGCAACTCAATTTTAATTTTTTATAATATTAGTGTTGCTAAAATATTTTTTGATAATATTGCAAACTCGAAACTAACGTAGCTATCCTGTTAGGCCGGGTTGGGCATGCGGGAAATATTTTAAATCAATTGCATTAGATTTACAAGCGATTGCACAGCTTCATAGCTGACTGCAATTTGTTACGAAATAGGCAATCTCACATAAACCGAACAGGCCAGAGGAGGCAGGAATACTTTAAGTACCAGAGTGTAACCAACTAGCAATACGGCCAATTACCTACAATCAGACAGAAAATGTCATTTGTAGAGGAATTTTATATAGAAAATTGTATGTCCGTTACAGTAGTAATTGTTGTATAATATTATATGGAATCCAATTAGAAATAGTAGCTTGATGGGTTAACATTTATCAAAGCAGAATGAAACTGATTGCTCAGAGAATATAGGCAATTAATAAAATAGGTCAAAGGAATTAAATACGAACCAAGAAGGACACAACGAGCCAACGACAGAAGATTGAAATTCGAAACCTCGACGAAGCAGAAAATAGAGATAAATAGTTATGAAGTCCTCAAGGAAGGAAATATTAAGTCCTTACTTCCTTATAGCCATTAGTCTAATATAGACTGGGACAGAGTAGCTCGATGAGTTAAGCATTGCTCTACTCCGTGTTAGAATCCGGACAAGGCCAGATGATTATTTATTATATTTTCTTTCGTTATTCAATCCTGCGAAATCAGCAGATCATCCTGAGACACTAGGGGGTGTTCTCTTAAAAAAGGATGCCCTTACTTTTGGGTCTTGGTGCGACCACTTATTGAAAAACTGTTCTAAAAAGTACTGAACCCAAGACCAACATTTGTTGTTGTTATTTTCATTCAACATCCCTTTATGCTGCTATGGCTAATCGGACGATGGAACCAGTGAGAGCCAGTGATACAGGGGGTGTCATACATTTTTCCTATCCAGTTTTTTTTATTTTGAAGAGAAAAGATTTGTCCTGGCCTGGATTCGAACCCGGGTCTGCATCTCTACTGCAGTGCTCTACCAGGGGTCGTATCCAAGCCAGAGAAATCCATTCTCTTAACCGATCCATATCCCCGTGTTTTTTTTACTCCTTAGGATTTTTTATTCCTTTTGAAAAATCATAGGGCCACCTACCGGGTACATAAGCTTATTATGGTAACTTTTAAATATTTTTATCCCGAAGAGAAAATATTTGTCCAAGCCGGGATTCGAACCTCTGTCACCCGCGTCTCTAGTGCGGTGCTCTAACCAACTGAGCTAACCTGGCTCGTAGTAACACGGCATGACAAATCCATTATCTTCACCGATCCTTTATCCCCGTGTCCTCGCAATTTTTGCGATGTATACAAGGGGAAGAATGCTCATTGAACATTACTTTAATTAGGATCCCGTTGAGCTACGTAAATTTTATATTATAATTTATTTTATATTTATAATTCTTATGATGGTGATCATTTTTAAATATTTATATTTTGAAGAGAAAAGATTTAAAAAAAATATAATAATAATAAAAAGGAAATAAATAAATAAATGTATTCGATTATGATAAGAAATAAAAATATATAAATATAAAATAATTAAAAAGATAAAACCAAAAATGTTTTTAAAGAAGGGGATTGCTTAGTGTTTAGAATGTTAAAGGTCCCGAATTCACGATCGGCTGTGGCAGATAAAATAATTAATCTCTTGACAAACACGGTTAGATAGAGATCTAAATACTCTTCTGGGGCTCAACCAGCCTGTGTAAAGTGGTTACTCTTAATTGGTGGAAAATCGAGCGATTAAGCGTGATCTTGAACAAATCACTTCCTTTTACTTACCATTGGCCATAAAACAGTACAGTCTCTACTATGTACTAAAGCCAAGACCCATTCCCACAGGGGTTGTAGTGGTACATATATTTTTTTTTAAACGTTAATAATATGATATTTATCGTTCAAATCTTTGAAACATATGTTTGGAATAGCAATAAAAAATTAATATATAAAAACAACCCGTACCACGAAAACCAATATAGAAGTCAATGGTTGTGCAGGGAGGTAAATGAGCCAAAATTGTGCTCAACATCCAGGTTTCTTCCAATGTAGTGTACCCAGTTTGTAATGACTGGGTGAGCCCAAGTACGATCGATTTATGTCTGATGAAATATACCAATTTACCTTTAATAGCCGAATGTGAAAGCGGGACCTTCGGCTAAGCGGCACTGCGCTCTACACCCTACACAGCACCCGTTGTGTTTGATACAATAACAAAGTATTCGAAGAGGATTAAATGAGTTTTAATCTCTCTATTTTGCAAGTTCATCATCACTTTCTCAATCGACAGCCATCACATGGTGGACCACATCCTAAGCCCTAACCAACATCACGACATTCTTTGACTCTGGAGGCCTTTTGAACTCGGTTCCGAAACCTGTCGGGGCGTAGAGGACATAGTTCCCAAACTGCTGTTGCAATCTAAAAGACAATTTCCGAACGAACTCCTCAAACGCCAAAAGTTGCCAAGAATTCAACGCGGTCTGATAGGTCGCTTTGATTCCTGCGCAGTTCAGTATTGTGTACGGCTAAATCGAAATGTCTTCTATCTAACAGATTGTATGAGCTTAATGTTAAAATAATGCGTAGAGATGAATGATAATTGAAAATTGAAAAACTAAAAGAATAATATAGATAATATTAACAATAAATTTAACCAGCTGAAAAAGTTATCACCGAAAAACGGTAGGCGTTTGTTTATTGATTACTTATTTAACGTCACGTTATGCTGGCATGGCTAATCGGATGACGCTACAGTGGCAGTAATAATTTTTGCCTATCCAGGTATAATTAGGGTAGGGATCTGTACGAGTACCTGACATTGCTCAGGATTGGAATAACCATTATACGCCCCTCCGAATTAAATGCATAACCAATAATTTTTTACTTTCTAATTATTTAAAAAGCCTTACAGCAACCTGCCAGGCAGTGAACCTGCGATCTTGGATATGGTAGTATTGTAAAACCGCCTTAATGCCTCATCAATATGTGCTGTGATCTGGCCCATGGAAGGTTGTTATGCTAATCACTACACCAAAGGTGTAAATTTTCATTATATAACTTTTTTTTAAAATGAAATTGGAAAAAAGTATCTTCTCCATTGTTATACCTATAAAAATTTATTATACCTGGCGACCATACAGGTCAACAGGTATAATAAATGATGAAATACAATGAATTGGACTGCACGTATTTTACATCCCCAAGAAGAAATCAGGTCTTAAACTTGAAGAAACGTCTGAGATATTAATGATGACAAAAATATTTCAGGGAATAAAAATATTTTTGGATAGGGAAAGAATATTAATCCAACCGATAGGATTCGCAACCTGTCAATAAACGCCAGAATTATATTTATATAAACACCCATGTATATAAATATAAACGATGGAATCCCTCTATTGTATATACCTGTGTGTTTGATTTATGCTTGGTCCATCTTCTTTATTTAAACGTCAGAGCTAAAATGTTTAACGTTTGAAATATAACATTTTATTCCTGTAATCTCCGGAGTTCAAGCGTTCGTACAGTTTGTTGACAACATATTTAAAACACCCACTGATAATAAGTAATAAATAATAATAAATCACACGAATTCTCAGTACATCCAAGGATAAGACATTGATCTTTCTTCGGTACTCGTGATTTAGCAGGTCGCAATGGACTGTTATCAGCCATTGTTAAAAGCCTGAACACTGATAATTCTGGTTCTGATAATGCCCACCTTCTTATTCGCATTTATAGAAATTGAAATATACAAAATGTGATAGTGAAATGTTAATTCTAGACTCCTTTAGGAAGTTTCCTACACTCGGCGAAAACATCACGACATCTTCGTCTTCTTGTCAAAACCAATAAGAAGACCCTCTTCATCTAATTTGATATTTGGAATCATTCTGAACTTCTGTAAGTATTTCACAGTTTCTTCTTCCGAAAATAGCTGACCGAAAAGGTTATTCTGTTCATTTTAAATAAACAATTATAAAACTGGACAAAACAGTAAATTAAATTTAAGAGACGATAAAAATAAATTCATAAGACTAAAATACTAAAAAAAAAAATTGAGAAAAGAATTTAATAACGAACAAATCACTCATTTGAGAAAAGTGATAAGATGAGGTTACAAGAGATAAGGGGTAGGTTTCATGGTAACCAGCTAAATCACAAGCTGCTGAAATCTATGAGGACAGTTCCTCTTTGAAGGTCACTTGAAGGACATTGCTGACTGTTCGCAAAAGAGACTTCTCTTCCGATCTCCAGGGACAGTATGAGGATTGATGACTCCCAATCAACAGCTTCTTCCATTTTCTCATCCTTCCTTAACGACTCCTTTATTGCACCTAATATAAAAGAGATTAATCACAGGCCGTCTCAGGGAGAACAAATTTCCTTCGAGCTACCGGCGGTTAATCTTCATTATTTCCTACCTTTAATTGGAAAGAAAAAAAAAGAAGAGACTAAAAGGTGCTTTCAGATAAACAGTCAATTTGAGATTGCCCCTTAATTATGCTTGAAAAAAGAACTAAAAGAAATTTTACTATAAAATTAATTATAATTCATTAATTTCCTTTATTATCTAAAAGTACAGATATATTACTTACCTATATAATTTACAATGAAAAAATTATTATTTGAATTGAGTTTAAAGTTTTTGTAATACTAATACAATAGTAAGGCTATGCCATTGATTTGCTACAGTTAGATGTAATTATTTTAGAAAGTAATGGACTTCAAATATAGTATTCAATTATTAATTGGAGAGGGGTACCTCCGAGATAGTTTTAAGTATGAGTAAAAAAAAACCTAGGTGACTGTTTTAGGTCCCACTACAGTGTGGTATGGTCTTGGATTTTTCACTACACTTGGTGAAATTGTTAATGTAAGTAATTAAATTAAAATTTGGTGCTTATTGTTTGTTTGTTTAGGCATTTAACTTCACATTAATCTGCAATTTACTGAGTTGCCATGCCGCAAATTCTGGTTCAAATCCCGCTGCTGGTAAGATTTTTATTTAGTCATCTCCTGCCGCTAAGGAGATTGATCTTATGGGATGTAGGACCCTCCAAGAGCTCACACAGCCTTTATAAATTGGGTACCCAAAATAGGAGGGAAAAATCTGGCGGTGGAGCGTAATCGAGGACAAATCGTCTCCCTGCACAACCGTTATCCATGAAACAGTGCAGTCTCTACCATCTACTGAACCCTACATCCGCTCACGGGTTTTTGTTCATTACATTTGGTGTATTTGTTTAGGTATTAAACCGAAATAGAACTCAGTAATAGTTGTTTGTTTGCTTAATCATTTAACGTAACTTTATGCTGCTATGGCTAATCGGATGATGATATAGTGGGAGTCACAAGGTGTGTCTATCTAAGAATAATTAGGAGAGGGATGCCTAACGAGAACCTGACACAGCACAGGCTGGGACACCCATTTTACGTACCTTCCGAAGGAAAACATTACTAAGGATTTTTTCTCCCTTTGAAAAATCTTAAGAGCACTTTTGCGATCTTGGGCATAGTTTGTTGTTATGCTAACCGTTAGACCACAGGTGACCCGATATTATGCTTGTTCACAACATTCTTACCTATTTACTAAGTAGTACAAAGCTTTGAAGAAAAAAATATGAAGACTGTACTAAGGAGAGAAAGGAGAAACATAGTGAGAGGAAGAAAGAGTTTTGGGCGAAGAAAAAGTTGAAAAAAGAATCAGTTGAAATGAACGTGGTCTATAGTGGTCAAGTCGAAAAACTATTTTCGAGAAAGTGGCAATGTAAAACGAACCGTATAAATTACAAAGTTTAAAGTTGATTCAGTTAAGGAATCCGCAGCTAAGACAAATATTTTCAAATAAATTTAAGTTAATCTGTCGTTTACTATTCATATTAATACATGTATGTTCTAACTTAAATTATAAAACTTTAATTTCTTATTGATTTTACACATTTTACTTAATTATATTTTTTTATACTAATTTTATCTCTAATAATTATACTGTATTTTATCATTGATACAATATTGTAAAGTCTAATCCTAATATTAAATTGAATAATAATATTATGATAGATTTTTGAGTGATGAAAAAAACCCGGAAAGAACGAATAAGTTTTAAATGAACGTGGTCCATATCGGCGTAGTCGAAAAAAAAAGGTGATATTTTCGAGAAATTGTCAGAAAACCGTAAAATAGACCTTTTAAAGTATAATGTTAATAAAGTACAAACTATAAAGTTATAGCTACTTCAGTTTAGTATACAAATAGTTTCAACTCTCTGAAAACTCATTTTTGTCGTCTACTATTCCTATTTTTATTAGAATATTCCAACTATTCAAAATTAAATTTCTTATTATTTTTACTCATTTTATTTTGACATTATATTTTTTTACCTCTTGTAACTTTAGTATTGTATTGTATTCCATCATTCTTACAGTACTGTTAAATATTATATTCTAATCGTAATATTAAGTTTTGTGATAATTTAGGTTATTCCATGTGAGGCTGGTGACTTGATGAAACAATGGAGGACGAAGTATATGAAAGAGACTTTTTGCAGTAAATCCTGCGAAGCGTTCAAAAAGCAATAAATGCCGAACCAACAATTGACATTGGTCAATACATCACCGACTTCAATCAGTCTTTATTAATGGCACTGGGTTCACTCAGCTGTGCACTCGGCTATTTCCGGTCTGTCATCCTTCATTTCGGAAAGAGGTATTAGTCAGTTGGGGGGGCGTCTCTGGAAATCGATCGGAAAAAAACCATTTATCATGGATAATGTAAGTTTTAATTTTAATTAATTAAAATTTTAAAATAATATTTAATTAGGGTGGATATGTAACATTCATCCTATTTACCTGTTGAATCGGTATATTACAGTTGTAAATTCCATTCAATAATAAAAAAAACAAAAAAGAATTAGGATGAAAATGGAAAATTCCACCATTCTTCATGTCTTAAATTTCATTGAAAAGGACAAATCTCCCATATTCACATTCCTAAAACGATTTTAAAATATATCTGATATTTATGCAGATTTGGAACATAAATTGAATGTAGAAAATATACTGGATACTTATCATTAGTATAAGAAAATAAACAGAGCACAAATATAAATAGTTTATTGGGTTGTAGCTCTTCTAATATTGATCCGATTTCTTCATATGTACGTTGAAAAACTAATATTTTTCTGGTATTCGACAATAGACAAAGCACAAAGCCACTGTTCCTCTCTTTATTAAGCCGTAAAACAAAACATAGCGCTGCTTTTGAATTTCAATGGAAAAATGGGATGTATCGATTTAAAAATTAAGCAATCTAAACCTTATTCGAAAATATCGATTTAAGAGCTTTTATTATATTGATGAGAATGCATTGAAATGGGATTAAATTGTTTTAAATATATAAAACAAACCTAAAATTAATTTTTAAAACAGTTTAAAAACTTGATTTAAGGCAAGATAATCAAAATCACAACACAAAAAAAATACTAAGTGACTACTCAAGTCTGAATAGGATCACTTGGGGATTGCGAAATAAGTACTAAATTTCAATATCTACAATAATATCTCTACTAAAACCTTAAATACTTGGTAATAAATATTAGTACTCCAGTGGTATTATTTAAACTAAAATGATGTTTAATGCAGAGAGGTAAATGTTAAAGTTGGATGGTTTCAAAGTTTGGTAAAGCTATACATATGTATTTATCTAGCATATTTCTCTGATTCATTTATGCGATATTAGTTGTCATAAAATAAATAGCACATATCTTCTTTTCTGTTCGTACGAGCAAGTAATGAGTGTTTCTACATTGTTATGTTGCTAATATATACTTTGCAACTGATGTAATCAATGAAATTGATCATTTACTGAACCCTGAACACGAAGACCATCAGAGCTCAGGAATTCCTTGGCGCAATACCGAAGAATTATCTCGCAAGGCCGCAATACCATGCGCAAAACCACTAAAATAAAAAAAAAGACGACCGCAACATTTCCACAAGGCATTTCGTGAAATTTATAGAGCCATTCTCCCCGTCGCACAGTGGAACGAGCATTAGGGAGGCCTGGACATTCATTAATATCTCCGCTTCTGGTTCTCCTAGAATAAGGCTATTGCTACGGTTTTAAACCTTTTTGAATGGACTGTTTAATTATATGATAAACAGGATCAAACCTTTTAGTATAAACGTGTAAAAATTCTAGATTTGATATTTCGATGTTAGATTATTTAGTATCAAACATTGTACCATTTATTGTACCAACATACTACGAGAATAGGTACAATACAGTATTCTATGGAAAGACAGACACATAGGTATTAAATAAAGTTACACAAAGGAAATAGTAACAAACCAAATAATTTAATTATTAAACAAAATTAATAAAATAATTGATAATTACTTTTGTTAGTTAATATACTAGGTATAATTGATACATCAAAATTATAATAAATGTAAGTGCCTATATAAAATTGTTTCATTTAAATAACGAAATAAAAGTTTAATAAATCAAAAATTAAAAACTTGACGATTTATTGTAGGACTATTGCACCTATGTGCACCATTACACATATGTCGTTCAAATACCACACGCAAACTGAGTTTCATTGTTAATACTACATATTATGTTAGATGAGGGTTGTCCGGATAAATGAATGTAAACAAAAACTGATAAAAAAAAGAAGACTTGCGAAAAGTAGACGCCAATATCAACAGAAATTATTTTAAATTAATTCTCAAGGTCCATAAAATAAAAAGAAAAAATCATTTTCTCGGAAAATAGCACCTAGTAGCAAAAACCGACTGATGGAAAAAAAACTTCAAACATTCTAGTTATTTACTGTGAAGGTAGTTTTTTGGGCGATTTTGAGCGATTTTCGCAATTGATTATTTAATTTTATCACCCAATTTTCACCGAAAAATCCTAGACGTTTGAAATAATCCCAAGTTTTATTTGCCTAAAATATCTTATTATAGATGTGTGTTTTTCCAGTAGGTGCACGATTAATTTAATGCATTACCTCAAACAGTGGATTGCTTTAAAAATATGAGTTTTTAGAAAAATTTATATTTCAATTCAGAATTTTTTATATAAAATTTGATTTCACAATAAATTTATCTATGGATTTTGTTGAGAAGAAGTATAAAGTATAATTTAAAATCGAAATAGAGAACAAATTTAGTTATTAGAGAATTGGTCCAATGTCCAACAAATGCGTTGGTTCGTTCCACTGTGCGTCGTGCGGCAATCCTAAGGTCGAAATGATCATCCTCAACCGCACCATCTTTCATACCAAGGATCGTTTGTCATGAGGAGTATTTAATTTTCCTATCAGGAGCATAGGGAATCATCTTACAAAAAATTCAGAAATTACTGCTTATGCTCGGAAGACAAATAACTTATATGATATAAGAAACATGCGGCGATAGGCTATAACGCTAAATAGAAAAGAAAGAGGTTGGGAGTCGTATATAATAGGAAGGTACCCCGAGACAAGAGGAAGAAGGGAGAAGTAACATTTGCTATGTAAATTTCTCTGCTCACACAAGGTCGCCAATCCAAAAAGTTAAGTTCACATTCCGCTCTACCCAGTCAGGCCTACAACTCCTTTTTTTCCGCTAACTCCTTTATTTTTTATTTTTCACCATTGATACAAACAGAGAAGCATTAAACTCTTACCTCAGGATAAAGGAATTTGCACAGACAATAATGTAAACAATTGGTTTGATACAGTAAACAAACCTTCAAACAGCATGGTCTTAGTACGCAGTATAAATTTAACACAACTGTTAGAATCGTTTTCTAAGTTTAAAATTAGTCTTATAATATTAGATATGTAAACCTTTACCATTACGAACCACTAAGGGTCTATGGCTCACGTTCCTAAGACAACGATCGTGCAAGAACTAGATTTGTCGGCGTACCCTTCCACGATTGTACTAACTACTAATAGATGCCGGGAGTGCCCCAAGAGGCTCTCCAGATCCCACAGGATTCGACCAAGTCTCTTAAATTATACATCTTCAACAGCCTGGATTGAATATTGGACCTTCGGCACAGCAACGCAGCGCTCCACACACAGACCACACTTAAAGCAATCTTCCCACCTACTTCTAGGTATATGCCTTAGACACTTCCTTGCCTCAGTTGGCACAGCGCTTATTAAGTTTTCAGGAATTCGTTCGTTTGCCTTGTCTAGCAACGTTTCAGGTACATCCTATGTTTCGTGCATGCTTACTTCGTACGACGCGTGTACATGCTTCGCAATTCCGCGTTGTGTAATCTCCTAAAGTTATATGTATACGCCTACATGAAATTCGAAATTTATTTTTAAAAAAATATTTACTAAAGTTTTTAACAGTTTTTACACTAATTATCTTTAGTCTTTTTCTTTATAAGATTTTACTTATATACTGGACTCAATCTTCTTGATTTATATTATAGGATAGAGAAGAAAAAAACATATTTTAGTCAATATTTGTCTTTTAAACCTTACAAATAATTAAAAAACGTTTCGGCATTTATTTGTCATTCTCAATTTCAGCAATATTCATTCCTCATACAACTATATTAAAACCATAAGTCCAAATCATTACTTAAGGTCAAAACATTCTGTCAAAGTTAAAAAATTAAAAAAGTTATATTACATTGAAAATTGATGTAATATTATACCCATGACCATGAAAGAAAGACAATTTCCAAGATTTTATATAAGTTTTTTTAATTTTTTAACTTTGAAAGAATGTTTTGACCTTAAGTAATGATTTGGACTTATGATTTTAATGAAGTTGTATGAGGAATGAATATTTCTGAAATTGAGAATGACAAATGAATGTCGAAACGTTTTTTAATTATTTGTTAGGTTTAAAAAACAAATATTGACTGGAATATGTTTTTTTCTTCTCTATCCTATTATATGTTAGTCTTTAAAGGTATTAAGAACTATTTATACATTTAAATAATAAACTACGGAACCGGGATACTTCAGAATGTAGTAGGTCATCTATGTACACATTAATTTAGTTTCATAACAGACTCTACTCAATCCTAGACGTGGTTGTAGTGGTACAGATTTTTTAAAAATTATAAAATAAAATAACTTTAAAACGAATGATATGGAAGAGACATCTAAATTGTAATGAGAACCCGAAATATCCTTTTCACATTATCGCTTAGATAAAAGCCGTGAAGTTTTGAAGATGTGACAGATCTTTAGTTTAGGTTTAGTTTGGTCTTGTTAGCAGCTAAATATTTTCGGAGGTAACACTTACAAAAACATTCGAAATGGGCCTCAATCATTATTATAACTATATTTCAGGTGTCATTTCCTTTGTTTTAGTGCTTTAATACGCTGTACACTTGTACGAGAAGGATTACGTATCCATGTAATAATATTTTTTCTAGTTAACACGTAACATACTTGCATCCGAATGCTTCAAATTGTTATCTACTTTTTTCTTTTACTCATAGATTCCTCAGGTGCCATACCTGTCACTTGATGAAGCACATCGTGTGTAATGAAACCTTCTGGATGGTTATTCCACTTTCACCAGAGATTCCAGAGTCTTGGCAAAGGAAGAGTCGACAGGAGGTGCAGTCTGGTTAATACATTGTTAGTCTTCCCCCCCGAGTTTATGACAGCAATATCCTTTAAATAATTATAGATAATATGGTTATTTTTAGATGCCGGACAATCTAAATGTGCTTCTTTTCGATCATGAAATAGATTGTCATTGAAATTTAATGGAGAAAATCCATATGAATTTAAAATATATCAACGTGGAGATTAAATGATAACAGAACTTTATCATTTGTATATACACATTTATACTGATATATATATATATATATATATATATATATATATATATATATATATATAATCTCTGTTACGTGTGTCCCAGAACTCAGTGGGTATTTTAAGACTTCTATCCTCTTAGCACTGTAAGCGGGAGCATATGGATATTTTTATATATATTGGGTAGGGTTATTACGTAAAATAAAAAAATAATACTACACGCTTTCTACTAGTAAAGATAATTTTATGTAATTAATATAAAAAAAATTATATAAAATAGAAATTACATATTTATGTATATAGCAACCTAGGACTGACCACCATAGCCCATAAAGAGTTGATTCGTTTATTTATTAGAAATCACTTTATTCTAATATGGCTAATCTGACGATGCTACCGTCAGGGTCCCAAATTTTTGCCTATCCAGGTATAATTAGTTTAGAGATCATTAACGAGTAGCTAAAGTCCAGGACGGCTGTTGTACGACCCCTCCAAAGGGTGGCATAAGCAAGAATTTTTTACTATGCTAACAACTACAGCACATGTGACCTAACGTTCCCATGAAGTGTTTTGATCAGTTCATGGTAGAGACAGTACAGTTTCTAGGACAACTTTTGTGCATGTGGGTTATTTAATAGGACTCTATGATTGGTTATGAACTTTTTCAACAATGACTAACAGTTTTGGTAAACACATTATTGTATATCAATAAACGTATAAATGGGTTTTAATATTAGTTAAATTTTGTCATAAATGTCAAAATTTCATATAAAGTGTTTCATCAAAAGTAATCGGGAAGTCAATAATATCTCTCTAAAGAAAAAAACTTGACTTTAGTCAAGCTCGATCAGCCGTTTTTTAATTTGAATGAATACATTGATTTAAACAAGTCACATCTTATACCAATATTTCGGTTTTAGGACAGTTTTTTAATAGAATGCAGTGAAATAAGTTTAAAAAATTTTCTTATAAAATATAAATTATTATTTTTTTATCAACAAAACAAATCTAAAATAAATAAATCACTACCTGCTTGTAGTACAATCAAAATGAGGATTGGTCTACCCTAACACCCTTAGTAATAATATAATACCATAAACTTTATTATTAAATTATAACCTTCTACTCTGTTGAGAATCGAACCCTATACTGCCTTCAAAGAAGACTTGCTATCTCCTATATAACCCTTTCGCCCCACGTGCCCAAGATAGACCAATTACCCTACCTTCCCAATTCCCACGGGGGCACTACCCACCGGCCCGTAAAGTGACTCGGGAGTCAATTTTCCTCTAGATCGGCCACAGAAGGGCACTCCCGGGTGACAAAGACAGGCCGATATGAGATGGATGACTGGGGTACCCCGAGCTATGGCTTTTTGGACTAAGCCCTCCAGATAGCTCGGCTATAAACACAGCTCTCTATCCGACCTCATCGATATTCAGCTCCCATATTTCCCAACCCGCATCCCATCCCATCCTCCGCCGAACAATACCCGCAAGGGGTCATAAAAATAAATCTGCTTATTCAATAACTAATACCTTTCAAGCAACAGTCGCTGAGGGGCTAAGATGGAAGTGGATACTGAAGGGTATTTTTTTTTCTTAAGCATAATCAAGTATGTTTCTTAAGTACTTGTATGATTGTTTAATATAACGTTACTTTATTTTTCTACGGCTAATAGGATGATGCTACAGTAGGTGTTTGGTTGCCCAGGTATAAATAGGATTGGGATCTTTATCGAGTACTTGACATCGCACAGCCCCAGGACCCCCAGTACATACCACTTCTGAAGGTCGGGATAGCAAAGGACTTTTTACTGCATGTAAATAATTATGACAGTACTTTTAATTCAACTTAAAATTATGAATATCTAGTTCATTGAACCAATTAATAGTTCAAGCATAATCCTATGTTACATGTTAAGGTGCTACCGATTCGAACATTAATAAATAAAATCGGGCGAAAAAAATTATAAAAATTAATCACGTTAAAAAATTAAAAACCAGGGTCTTGTTTTATATTCTATTGTGGTCTTTTCATATCACAATAGAATTACTAAAGTGATATAAGTCAAAAACCTACATTTTTGGAAAACAACTATTAGTAATAGAACATCATCTTACCGGTCCTTGAAGCAGTAATAATGTATCAACTCTAAATAGAGCACGTTTAAAATTTGTATCACCATATGATTCTCAAAATGTCAACTAAAAAACACCAATATTTAGTGTTCGCGTAGGCTTCCACACTCGTTGATATTCTTCTTGTATTCTTCTTCCGGGATGGACCATTTCATGTCGGTGCTATTAACCAAGCTTTCGCTCATCGACTAGCCCTGAAGAAGCTCACAGCACAATGAGCGAAAGCTTGGTTGATAGCACCGACATGACAAGGTCCATCCCGGAAAAAGAATATATGAAAAATACCAATATTTATGTTTCCACCTTAGAAATACTGGTATAATATGAAATGTCCGTTTTCAAAGGAAAGGTTATTAAGTTAAACGACTTTATGAAATCGATTAAAAAAAAAATGAAGGTTGTTTTTTGATAATGTTTTGTTGAATCATGGCGATATCCCTGCAGCGCGATGTGGATGTGATGGTTCCACTTCTGGGTAGAAAGGAGAAATGAATAATTGAATTATGAATTAGTCTATGTCATCAACTGATATCTTATTTAGAATTTTTAACCCAATGAGATGTAAAATTTCCCTACATCGACATATTTTGTTATATATAAGCATAAAATTGGATCACCTGTGGTCTAGTTGTTAGCATAACAACCAAGTCCTAGATAGTGTGCTCGCCTCACGGTAGGTGGCCTGAGGATCTTTTAAAGGAAGTGAAAAATCCTAAGTTAAGCCATGCTACCTATGCGGAAGGTACGTAAAATGGGGTCCCGAGCCGTTACGGCGTCAGTTACTCTCTAAAGATCCCAATTAAACCTAGATTGGCCAATTTAGGACTCCCCATGTAGCATAAAGTTTTATAAAGTGATGGTAAATAAATAAAAAATATAAAAGTAATTAGTTGACACAATTTTGTTTTTGTAGATCTATTTCCGTCTGCACATTTATTTCCAATGCGAATCGGAGCAATCCATTCGACCCCTCCAGAGATCTATTCCAACCACCCGGACCAATAAAGTTCCAGCCAAACCTCGGACAATTGATCAACCGCTAACTTTCGTAGGATCGGGCCTAACCAAATTGGTGTCCCTCCTCTGTTGGAACGCGGCCAGAAAGAACTCGGTCACAGATCCCACGGGACCGGAGAGTCACAGACCATCCCCCAGGAACAGCGACTACCAGAACGTCGGATGTGAGTAAACCCGGGTCCGCTGGGAGGAGCTCTAAGGTCTAATAAGGTCCGAGGACGTGGGTACCATACTGAACCTTAGAGGATTAGTAGCAGTTAGGGGGTCTTATGGAGGTGTCAGTTCTACCGCACTTTATCCACCGAGTCTAAGTCATCTGTGAGATATACAGCTTTAGTTCTATCTTCCACCTGACCATATAAATATAATAAATCAATGGATAAATAACCTATATAAATAATAAATCATTGAAATGGGTGGCCTGTGGAGTAGTGATTGCTATAACTTGCATACTTTGATCAAGATCGCAGGTTCGCAGCCCGGCAGGTCACTTTATGATTTTTTTCAATGGGGTAAAAAGTCTTGGATATGCCGTCCTTCGGAAAGGATGTAAAATAGTTGTCCCGATCATATGCGTTTTCAGGTCCTTGTTATAGGTCCCTATCCTAAATACATATGAACCTTTATAACCAAAATTTAGCACTTCCGTTTAGCCTTAAAAGTATAAAGTGACGTTAAATGAATAAATAAAAACACATAAATAATTAGATACTATATATATATATCAAGATCCAAATATATAACTCGAAATTTCAAAAAATGACTTCTGACGCATATTCAGTCCAGCAATGCGTTATGGTCCCGAAATTTCATGTTCAGAATCAGATAAAAACATTTAAAATAAGAAGGCAAAGTCGTGTTAGAGGAAATTTCTTGACTAAACCAGGGAAAAATATGAAAAAGTATGCTCTTGAAATTTTGGAGTTTTCCGCCTTAGATCCTAAATACCTCATATAAAGAAGATTTTATACAGAAAATAGAAGAGAAAAATTATATACGTTAAAATTAAAGACCTGATATAGATATAAACTGAAGATAAATATAAAAATAAAAATATACAAAAGGATATTCGTTGAGTAATTGATAACCATAGGTATTTCTATGACCTTATGTGAAGAGTCTAATGGTAAGAGGAAACACTATCATAGAAATCATAGTCCTAATTCAGAACTATTTGCGGTTAACGGGAGGAAGAGATTTCTGTATCCTGTTCGAGAAGTAACTGCTAGGAAAATAGTAAATAATCTTTATATTATGTAAAAAAAAAAGTCTAAATTAAATGTTTAAAATAAGAACAAACTCGAAAAAACTACTTAGATCTGTTTTGTTTTTTTTAACATCCCACTTTTTTTCCCTTCCAATCCCTTCGACTCTATATTTTTATACTTTATAGGGAATAAAAAGTAAACTGTTATTTGAACATCTCAAAAATATTTTTTTTATTTTTTATTTTATACGAAATTATTTCAAAGTTAAAGATACTTTATTCCAAGTATATTTCCTATATTTTAATTCATTTTTTCATTATTAAAGTAGTTTTGTTTATTTATTTGTTTTATACCGGTCGCTGCAGCAGCGCCTTAGAAACAGTACAGTCTCTACTATTTAATAGTCTTTAGGGCTTGTATTGGAAAGGAACAATGTTTTTATTCACTATATTTCTGTTAATATTGACTACCGACTTGGAAACAAAACCTAACAATAGTAGATTAGTTTTGATCCAAGGGATCTGTATTAATAAAAAAAAAAGCAGTTTCCAAGTTAACTTCCATTATTCTACTTTCTTCTCTCACTTACTGTTCCTCAAGTTCTTCCTGAACGACCGTTTCTTTACAAGAAAGAGCACTCGCGGAATTGCTAAACTACCAGAAAACTCTATTAAGGGAGCAATTGGATCGACTATTAGTTAGATGTCGAAGTCATTAACCTGAGACTTTCTCAACAAGGATCGTCCTTACTCTAGAACCGGTTGAGGACATCCTAGCTTTCACATCCTCCGAGGACGTCCTTCGTCGCCTGGATGAATATTGAATAGCTCTCGAAAGCTGAGGTATTCGCGCCTGGAGCAGGTGTTGCGTCAGAGGTCAAGGTAGGACCCTACCCCGACCCGTCTGTTTCTAACTTCCTCAACATCTTCGACTGGATATTATCGGGAGGAGTCGTGATTTCTGCGGGCTTTCTTTATCAGTATATTATGCAAACGATTTCCGGATTTTTTAACAAGAAAAAACATGATTTAAAAATTATGTGTATATGCATCTGAAAAACAACAAAACATTTGTAAAAAGAATTTGTGAGCCCCTATACTGGTGCCTTATTCCCACCTGCCAATAGAATTCCAGTATGTCCCCATCCATATCCTGCTCTTAGAATCTATCTAATGCAGTCCAAGAGATTCTCCCTTTCCTATATAATAATAATATCCAAAATAAATAAACAGAGGGGCTAAAATAAAGAAAGAAAATTTCATATCAGACTAGAAATAAGAAGAAGAAAGAAGATCAATAAGCATTCCTCTGTTGCTTAAGAACCCGTTACATCTTATCGAATTGTGGATTACCCTCAGAATATTTAATTATGTTAAGCCGTGCAGTGAAAAGGAAAAGGACCTCTGACCCACATGGCTGAGTGGAGAAGCCGAATGTATTAGAATTCGTTGGTTCCCGATTTAAATAAATTAATACTAAAATATTTTATTCCCTTCATCTTCGATGATTTTAATTTTATTATCTTGTCATTATAATAAAAAAATATTTAGAATGGAAAGAAATCTCATCAAAATAAATCCCGTTAGGTTCGAATAGATACTATCGAACGAACTAGAACGAGTATACGATTGGATCTCAATAACTGAGCATATATATATATATATATATATATATATATATATATATATATATATATATATATATGAGTGTGTGTCTTTTGAATGTTACAGATATGGTTACTATGTTAAAAACCGGGAAGGTTACATTTCTTTTGAACAGTTTAAGAATAATAATTTTGTAAATAGTGTGTGAATTATTCACTTTAATGTCATTTCTTTTTTTCCAGATAAGATTGTATAAAAATATGAATAATTAACACTAGTTAAAGAAAAATGTTGTTACAATAATAAATAAAAATGAATTATCTTTTTATACAGAGCAACTCAATTTAGTTTTTATTTCAACACACAAATTCAATATTTGAATCTATCAAACATTATAAATTAACATTAAAGTGAATATTTCACACACTATTTACAAGATTATTATTCTTAAACTTTTCAACAGAAATGTAACTGAGTGTAACATTCACGGTTTATAAATCCCAGCTGTTACCATATAAACCATATAAATAACATTTGGTGTACGCCTTTTACATACATATATATGTTTATTTGGTAATATAAATTCATATGATATATACTAAATGAAGGTTTTCAGCTCACATCTGGGGTTTCTGGTCGATCTCAGAGCTAAGTTCAGTTGACGAATCGGTTCGGACTTGGCGGGAAGTAGCCAATTTGTCATATGTCAAAACCGTAAAGTTTACAAATTTAACTAATATATCGTCTTGCTTCTCAACCCATAAGTTATAGTTCTTGACCAGAAGATGGGCTCCTAAACTTGCTACAATACCGGATGTTATTATAAACACACGCTAACGTATCTAACACAAGGTCTATAATAGATTCACCATAGATGGTTATTTAAAGTAAAGTACAGAAATTACTATACATGATTCAAAATTTATAAAAGTTTATGTAAAAGAAATGCTAGGAAAACAGATGATTCTCTCTAGTATATTTTTAATAATTGCTAATGATAAGCAATCAATTTTTCGTATTCTTAGAAAGCAAAGAGATTTATAAATTAGCTAGGCAGAAAAATTTACAAATATTTATTCAAGAAGATAGTTTTTGAAAATTAAAAAAATAATGTACATGTCTTTTCTGAATTTTAGAATATTTAATGTCTAATACGCAGTAGAAACCTTCAAACAATAGTAAAAAACTTAAAACTTTTCGTGATAGTTATTAAAACTTAAAAATATTCTATACATTGTTAGATGTATTAAATTAAATTTTTTTTTCAAATGCCATTTTATTTTATTTGGGGGGGGGGGGTCGAAGTAGCTCGGTACATAAAGCGCTGAGTTGTCCTGAAGGTCCCAGGTTCAAACACAGCAATCACAAATAGATAATTTAATCTGTTAACAGCCACTGCTCTCCTTGCCTATGTTCGAGCGTTTGTCTAGTAAATGTTGAAGTAGGCTGAAACGGCAAGCTGTTTCTTATTAGTAGTTAATAGTAATAATTATTAGTAATATTAATCTTATTAGTAGTTTCAGTTTAGTAGTTAAAACTTAAATTATAAAACTCAGATAGGAGAGCAAACATAATTATTATGTCTATAGAATACGTTTTAGATTATACATAAATTCTGACACATGAAATATATGGTGGTTTAGCGTGGCCTAGGACAAATCACCTCCCTATACAACCGCTGTACAGGAAACAGTACAGTCTCTACCACGTACTTAGCCCAAGATCCTTCATGAGTTGCAATGGTACAGGGTTTTTTTTTTCTAGATCTAAGAATAATGACTGTTCGGAATTAACAAGGACCAATATATATTTTACCGAAGCATACCATCCTTGGACTAAAATCTCTGAGTGGCTATATGATATCCTGGAAATCCACAACGCTATTGATGACCCAACAAGTGGACCAGGTAGCGTTATTGTTGCTACGCTCCTTCTAGGTACTTTGCAAGTTGTCCACTATGCTGACGGATCTCACATACCCGAATTTAAGGGACTCACAACCTCATCGGATAAAAGTATGATCCCTCTAACTAAATAACGAAGATAAAATGAAGGCAAAAACCTGACTTCATCGATCTGCCCTTTAATAAATCAGACTCAACCCTTTTCCCTGATGAATAAACGAAACCAGAAATCTTTGATGAAGCTCTTTCCTTAGATTGAGAAGAGAGATATCTTCAAGACGAGTCCTGAAAACTGTTAGGTATGAGCAGTCGAATGAGACGTGATGTGTTTTCTGTGTAACGGAATATATTCCAGCATACATCAATTCCCTATTCAGGAGGTTTTCTTTGTCTTCAGTCGGGTCGTTTATAATTTTAAAATTCATATATTCGTTTATATTTAAACTAGGAACATGATTGATTTTCATGAATAAAAAAATAAGGCGATTATTCAATAAATAAACAATATAATATTTGTAAATAAGTAAATAAAGATAATATTTACATCTACTTAACATCCTTCAACATTTCGATTTTATTAAATGTTATAAAAAAATCCTACAAGGTCAAACATATTTTTTGTAGATGTTTTTACTTAAAAAACTATAGATATGACAAACAAAAATTGCACTACTACATTCCATGAAGGGTCTAGGTTTTAGTACGTGGTGGAGACTTAAATCTGTTAGCGGCAAGAGATGGATCCGATGGAACCTACGATTCTCCAGAGGCTCACCCAGCCTCCTTAAAGTGGGTACCTAAAATAAGTGAAAAATCGGTCCTTTTAACGTGACGTCGGACAGATCATCTTCCTACAAAAAACAGCATCTATCTAACTCGTACTGAACCAAAACCCTTCTTGGGTTGTATTTGTACAGAAAAGAATTATATAGTTATTACGTATTATTTCAGTGATATTCCTCGGAAAAGTGGAATAGGTTTTATCCCGAAAATGCCTAATAATCGCCGGCGTTGTTTAAAAATATGTTTATTCTTTGTGTAGTACTTGAAGTTTTTAAAACATTGTATTTATTGAATTTTACAATTGTATTACAATAATACACCAAGTAAATGTAATGACATGAATGATACGTAATGGCGTGGATAAAGGCAAGTAGACAAACTACCATATGGTATAGTACTAAAATAACTAATTCAACCTACAACGTCACGAGGCCATCTTCTTTTCAGACATCTGGGAGAATTAGAAGTAGCAAGGTTTGAAGCTAGTGGGTTTGAGCGGGAATGGAGTTTGTCATGAAAAGATTGATAACACAATTAAGGTAATTGTGGATGAATTTATTCACAAAAAAATAAGGAACACGTAGGATTTTACGAAAGATTTTTGATTGTACGGATTGGATACGAGACGAATTTCATGGCTTAGTGGAGTCCGCTAGTCCAAATAGGTTTTATAATTGTCATGTGTATGAGTCTATTGTAATTAATTGGGAGCTTGCGAGAACGTCAATTAAATAAACAAACGTACATAAACATATGTACTACAAATCAAGATTTATCAAAGTTGTGCATAAATGTAAGTTCTAACTTTCTTCTTGATGGTCCCTAAGTATCTAAGGCTTTTAATTATAATCGAAAGAATATTGGAACCCAGTTCGGGTAATCGACGCTTTATTATACTAATTCTGCCGTATAAAAATTGTGTAAATAAAATGAATATAATACAGGAGATATAAAATACTACGTTGAAAACAAATTTATAACATAACTTTAAAAATAAACAGTTTCACAGTATTATTCATGAATTTATATTGTAAACGATTATTTTTTTAATAAGTATTCATGCCTAATTTGCAAATGCAAACGTAATCACAGATCCCTACTTTAGATTTCCAGTCCAAACACATCCCGAATATCGAGTACTCCTTTTTTTTTCCTACCCCGGCCGGCGATGGCAGGTGGAAATGGAAGAGAGAGAGGAAGCTGGAAAAGTATTTAAATACATTTACATAGCGTGGAAAGGGTAAACAATATTTCGGCATCTTCTGTTTGTTCGCTCGGTCAAAGTGGATTTACCCATTTTAAAACAATCACAGTTTAATTTAGCTCGCGGCTTTTTGGGACTGTTTGATTTAGGAGAGGTGCCACTGACCCAATATATTGAAAGAGGGGAGCGAAGAAAAAGTATAAAAATAAAATTAAAATTATATCATACGTTATATATTTAAAAACATCAAAACTTAGAAACTGGAATAGATATTTACCATGTTTTAATAGTCATTACTCATATTTTATTTAATACTAGCTTTTTCCCACGGCTTCGCTCGCGTGGTATTCGGTCTGCCACATAAAGTTTCGTGACTTTATGTATCATTTTAAATTAATGATTTAATTTTTTTTAAATACAAGTTACTCGTACATCCTCAAACTTTCAGATGTCTAACTTCAAAACTGACGGATTCCATACAATCTGTGAACCCCTGTTTTATTAAGAGGGAAACCCTTGAGGGTGGAAGTGTCCAAATTCCTTTCTTAGTGCTCATTAGGCGATACGAAGAACCTATCTGAAAATTTTAAGATGTTAAGTTCAGTCGTTTCCTCTGTGCGTTGATCGCTACCGTTGACAGTGAGCTGGGTGTGTTAGTCAATCAGGTTATAGTTTTATATAAACTTCGCCGGTGTGGTGTTGATAAAAAGTAGCCAATGTCCTTCCCGAGGCTTGAGATTATCCATACCAAATTTCATCACAGACGGATCAGCACAGAAACATTCAGAAGTTTATATAAAAAAGGATTTGTATGTAATGTTATTGAATTTATTGAAAAGGATTACTTAGTATACCGGTATCACTTGTCGTACGGCAGCAGCGAGAAGTGAACTATGTTACTTGATTGTTCGGCGAAAACGTGTAGATTTCGTGAGTAAGAAACACGTGAGAAAATATACAAACTTTGCACACCCTTTTCACCCCCTTAGGGGTAGAATTTCGTAAAATCTTTTCTTATCGGATGCCTACTTCATACAAAGAACACACCCTCCAAGTTTCAGGTCACTGCGATCGGCGGTTTAGGCTGTGCGTTGATCTCTCAGTCATTGAGGACAAAGCATTTTATATGTATTGATTATAAAAATAAAAACAAATCCAAATATTTCCTTATATACGAATTTATTATCTTGTCCGTTAGATAATTGCACGGGATTAGGCAAGCAGCGTCTTCGGTGAAACCCATCGATATTCCAACCCATTTACACAAAACCTCGACAAATTGTATACCAAAACCTTCCTGGTGAATCACTCTATCTTTTGGTGAAAGCCGCATGAAAGTCCATCACGTAGTTATTGAATTTACCGCGAACAAACGCGGCGAGGACTTTGTTTTACAATATGTATAGATTTGTCGTTGATTATTTTATTTAGCTCAGTAACACCTGTATTTTTAGATAATATGAGAAAACTTTAATACTACAATCCATGAAGAGTTTTAGGTTCAGTACATGCTAGAGACTTTATCGTTTCGAAGCTAACGGTTGAGGAAGTGGTTCGAACGAGCTGCCGGTTTTTCTCCAATTTAATAATAATAATAGTGTAAATAAGGCTTAGCGAACTCGAAGGCTCGATTGCGATCTCTGCCTTGAAGCTTCCGTCCACGGCCGCTACCCAAAACCAAATCTCCCAGATCATTCCTAACACAATCCTCCCACCTACTACTCGGGCTACCCTTTAGACGGTACCGGGCGCGCTTATTAACTTTTTACGGTGCCCATTTTACAGATGACATCCAGAAGAACTTCGAGAACATCAAGCCGTATTTTTATATATTCCTTTACGGAAGTTAATGTTGAAAACTGTTATAACCCTAGAAGGGTCTATGGGTTGAGTAAATGGTAAGAAACTGTACCGTTACTACGATAATTCAACGATTATGCATGAGACAATATGGAAAAGATCACGCCAAATCCCCAGATTTTTAGCTCAATTGAAAAAGAAACCGTTTCTTGGCCAAAGGTTGTGCAGGAGGTGATTTATCCTAGATAAGTCTTATCCGCCGGGTTTTCCTCCCTATTTTGTGTACATTATAGAGGCTGAGTTAGCCCGAGGAAGGTTAAAAATCCTAAAGGATCAATACCCGGTTATTAAATGATTAAATAAATATGCCACAGCTCCGGCTAAATCCGTTTAGACCTTTGACACGTCAACTCAGCACTCTACTTTTGAGCCACTCAACTCTCTAAATTAGCTCAGTTACGAGTATCCTTTATAAAGGGCCTGGGTTCTGCCGATCCCACAAAGTTCACTTATTTATAATTATAGATAGATAAAATTATGCGTCATAGCGAGACTCGAATCTATAGCACAGCAACTCCTCGCTCTAAAACTATAGCGTTCTCATTAAACAACGAGTTGGCTGATTAATAAACTTAATACAATAAATTGAAAGTTATAAAAATCACGAGAACCGCACCCACACATTCCAACAGCTCGACTTGTTAATGATGAAAACGCATTATTTCGAAAGGTACAACCTGTAGCTGTATCTGGTTTTATTGACCTTTTCTTGATTGGAGTTGAGCTCTCACACATGGGCAACTCCTTGCCTTATTCGAATGTTATGAAATAGTCTAAAAATTTGTCTGCATTAGGTCGAATACTTTCGATTTAATCCTTCACTATACGTAAATAAAACCTAACTATTTAGACCATATTAAGTCCAGTTTGCGGTTTCAAACTGTATCTACGCTATATGTTTATGTAAATTAGTATGCACACGGTCCTTACTGACGTTTATATTCGCCTCTTATTTAAATCAGCCTAATTTGTGCAAATTTTCAAATCGGGACGAGAAGTTATCTCTCACGCTATCAGATATTACAATCTTTATTACACTCCATTTCATTATACTAATGGAATTTCTTAACATTAACAATAATGGTACAAAAATATTTATTATACTTAATTTCATTTTGAAATATCATGATATAATATGATAAGCAGTTAAAATATTATTTTCCTTGCACATTTTTCCTAATATATCTATAGAAATAGTGAGGAAACTATAATGAGTTATTTAGACATTATAGTTTATAAATAGATATTATTCCAATTGGTTATTTTTTAAAATTTAAAAACATATATATATATTGGTTACTACTTATGTTGACTTTTATTGGAAATTATATGTTTTGGTTCTTGAGTTTCAGTCAGTTTATTTCAACTTCTTTAGGCGACGTTTCGACACTAGCTTATTCTCATACTCATGTCCTAACTGAAAAAATGAGCTTTTACTAAAAACATTAAATAGGACTTTAAAATGAATATAAAATGACACATGTAAGTTGTAATTGGATAGGGTGTACTTACAAGTTCCAAAGAATAGATTAGTTTATCATCAATCAGTTACTTCGCAATATATCATAAAATATTCATATTGGAATAGCTACGATCAATGAGTAAGTAATCTATTTTTAGGAACAGCAGTTTTATTTAATTGTCGAATAAAATGTCACGAAACGTCACCAGAAGAAGTTTAAGAAAGGACTGAAACTCAAGAACCAAAACACATATATATATATATATATATATATATATATATATATATATATATATATATATATATAAGTAATACAAAACCCAATAAATGGTTATTTAATGAAAGAGATATATTCTGGCCCTGTATTGACAAGTACGTACTGATAATAATAATGAATTGTGTAGATGATTTAGGTATGAGATATATTAAAAACGTAGATCAATATTACGACCATACTCAAAATAAAAATATTTTAAAATATACCAATGGTAAGCCGTGTACGAATAGCATATATATATTTTTTTCATACGTACCTCGAATATAGACACCTTATATATTAGTATTTCAACAGTCATATATTATATTATTTCTTTTTTTTTATTATCACCAACATACCTGAAAGAAATTTGAAAAAAAAATTATTAAGAAGAAAAAATAACTTAAATAATTGTCAAAATTATAATATAATAATATACATATAAAACAAAATTCCCAACAATGGTAAATTTACAAGTAAAACTTTTAAATAGGCTGACTGATTCGGTACAAATCTGTCGTTAAATTAACAGGTAAAGCATCAACTTATCTATTGTTTGATCATTTAATTGATTAATAAAATGGCTTAGCGAATCTTTGCTTACAAACTTCCTTCCAAGAACCACTACCCACCAAATCCGCTAGATCACTAAACGAAATCCTCCCACCTACGCTTCGATCCGCAACAATCGGCTCAGAGCTTATTAATTTTTTAGTTCGTTCGTTACTAAGCCCAGCAGTTTTACAAGCCCTTAATCTTCGCGACGTATCGCTGCAATAATAATCGGGTGCGTGCATCGCAAATCGGCATTGTGTAATCTCATAAATTTCCCAGTGGTCTCATCCTTTTTTTGGACCGAATATTCTGCTCAACGCCTTTTTTTCGTATACCTTAAGACGTTGTTCATCCTTCAGCGTTAGCGGCCACGTACCATATCCGTAAAGAAGATTTAGAAGGATGATGGTTTTATAAATTCTGATTTTTAGATTTCGGGACAAAATACGCAATAACAATAATAATAACAAGCATTTCTTGCCTTTATTTCCTCTTGAGTTTCGTTATTTTTTTTTTAGTTACCTAGACCGTAATTACTTAAACTTCTCGACATGTTTAAACTCATTCCCTCTTAAAACAATATACCCAAATCTCTCTTTTTCTGCTACTAACCATATACTTTGTAAATAATCTCAACCTCTTCGTCGCAGTGTCAGATTACAAAATTACAGTACTCAAAAACAACCTCAGCCTACTTATATTAATTATAACCACCAATCCACCAACTCGGTGCATTCTTGCCATGTATTATTTTAATTTATTTGTATTTTGTATGTTTAGCACTGAAGAAGAGCTGCAATGTGGGTCGAAACGTCGGCTCCACGCGGACCATTTTCTTCCTCATATAATTAGTCTTATCCAAATTTACTTTTTAAATTATAAACATTTATTTTAATATTGTTTGTATAATTCTATGTATATACATACATATATATATATATATATATATATATATATATATATATATATGTAAATGTATTTTATAGAATCTTCACCCAAAGAGACATCTATTACTACCCTAACAGGTTAAGAAGCTTAATTAGTAGTAGATAGGATACTGAGATACAAGAGATCTCGAGCCGATCAGAAACTCCAACAGAACTTGAGCCTATTGTGGCTCTACGGCCATTGTAACGGAGTTGGCACACAATTCCCTGCACAACTGTTAAGTCTGGTTTATCTGCCTGATATTTACCATTGACAAGTCAAACCCCGAATTTTCACTTTAGAGCTTTTCAAACGCCTCGAAGGATGATCAAGAACTCGCAAGATTTGAAACTAATAGGTTTTAGGGGAAATAAATTTTGTAATGAAAGTATTGATAAATCATGAATGTATGGGCAAAAACATGAATAAATAGGTGATTATGGACGACTTTATTTGTAACCATAAATATTTGTAGTAAGGAGCATTGAGGATTTTGGATTCTATTTCGTACAATAGGAATTAGTGGAGCCCCAAAGCTCCAAATGGTCATGTATATAAGTCTTTTGTAATTAATTGGGACTTAGAGCGTTTGTCTAGTAAATGTTAAAGTTGACCCTGAAACGTCGAAATAAGATTCTAATTTAGGAGAAACTTGAGTTGAGAAAAAAAATGGGAGTAATGAAGAAAAAATTGCAATAGTACTATCCTTCAACATAATATTAAAAATAATTACTTACTATTAAAACCATTAATGATTTTTGGATTCAGTACAAGGTAGAGAGTTTACTGTTTTATGGGATAACGGTTGTGCAAGGAATTGATTTAAGCGAGATCCCACTTTATAGGAGCTGGGTAAACCCCAAATGGATCTGCAGAACCATGCCCTTATGGTATTTCACGAATCCCCGATCTAATTTCCTCTTTCATACAAATATCCACTGATTCTGGGAGCAGAAAGGAGGATCCATATAGCAGTGGTAATATAACGTTAGAATTTTGAAATATTATCTTAAATATCTACATCCCAGGAATATTTGAAATATGCTATTATTTGTCATAAGATAAGATTCGTAATGAGTACAGAAACACGAGGAATAAACATGAAAGGAGTGAGTGCTGTGACGCAAAATTATTAGACTCCCTTACAAACTGAGAAATTAAATTCCGGAGGTCGCGCTTAATGAGACCTGCTATGATTAGAGTCGAGTCCTGCAGGTCAGGAATTTATTATAAAGTTATATTATATAACAAATTAATAACGTTTATTTGTATAGAGAATATTAATAAATAATAAAGTTTCGGTATCAGTTCCGTAGATTGTCGCTTCAAATTAAGTAACTAGTTTTAACTTTTCATTCGTTACCTTTCGATAAATCTCGAAAATAAAAATAATGTTATTGCTAGAGCACAGGACCGTCGAGGAAAAATGAATTAGCTCAATCGCAACAGGTTAGGTGTGAGAGAATGAAAACAAATTATTTGCAACACAATAAAAATTAAATGTTCCAAAGGTAGACTAAATGTCTGTGAACTATTAAATATGTATTATTAAAAAGAAACAAATGAGATAAAAATGAAAACATTACAATTTCCAGCCCCTTGTGGAGAGCCATCACCAATGGAGCATTTTTACCTTTTCGCTCCGTGACACTGGATGTTGAAGAGAGTCCTGATGGACCTGCAAAGTAATGCTGCCGTGGGAATCAATGCCCCAATTGAAAAAAGCGACGTTTGAGTACAGCTACTTTCCCCCGGACTATACTCCACTAGCTCTCGTGACTGACTGGCTTGATCGGCACTAAGCACGTGACCCAGTCATGTACGAGCGTGTGTGTATCCAAGAGATGAAAACATTAAATTTTGACGTGTGTCTCGACAAGATAATTTAAGAACATATAATTTTACGGCTATGACAAATAGATTATTTATTATTTTGATGGCAAGGATGGATCCTGTGAGAACTACAGGCCTTCCCGGGTTCACTTAGTCTCTAAAGATGGTAAAACATACTTTCTATGTTTATCTCTCATTGTTAAATGATTAAAATGAATGATACAAATCGGAAAATTGAGTATGATCAAACAATAGAAGAATTTGACAGGAAAAAGGAGAGATATTTTCCAGGATAAAAAATCCATTTTTTAGTTACGTTCTTATGAAGGAGCAATTTGTCTTAAGGTTATTGCACACGAGACATTTATATATATATATATATATATATATATATATATATATATATATATATATATATAACTACCTAAATTAGTTTCATTAAAACCTAACTTGTTTTCCTCAGTACTTGAGCAGGTATCTGGTACAACAAGCAAACCCCCTGTTTGTGTGTACTTAGTAAATCAGAAGGGTTCAATTGGTTTTATCCTACAAGGAGTTGAAGCAGGAAGGGGAACCCCAATCAAACTTTGGCCATTGCTATTACCAAGTCCCCACCGAGCCAAGCCATCCGTCCTAGAGGGAACTAGTAATGGCTCCTCCAGAGGGTTCGGGACATGTTGGACAGTTTTATTCCATTGTCGATAAGACAATATTGGATGTCGGAGTGGCACGGCTTCGATTCTAATGCTAACTAGTTTCAAACATAGTAGATGGGATTGCTATGTCTCATCCATATAATAAATTTGAAATGATAGCAATAGTAATTATTTTCATAATTAAATCAATAGAAAACATTGATTAACGACTAATGTCAAGCTCTAAGATATGTACTGGAAAAGTGCAATGCCGTAAACTCAATAAATATTAATAAAAGTAAAATTAATAAATATTGTTGAACGACCATGCACCAACTCAAATATTTGAACAGGAAAAGCAAGATACCGCAACTTTGGTACTTTTATATCATCATACTTGGGTTTAGTACATGGTACAGAATGTATTGTTTCTATGGCAGCGATATAGCAGAGAGGCAATTTGGCCCAGATTACGCTCAACCGCAACCAAGTCTTTTCTCCAATTAAAGGTACCCACTTTATAGAGGCTGGGTGAGCAGCAGGACGGTATAAACGCGGTATCTATGACTGCTATCAGATTAAATAACTTTTCTCTTACAGCCAGTTTCAAGCCTGGAACCTGAAGCAAAGGTTCGCTAGAATAATGAATGAAGAAGCTAATAATAACTGATGAAGCTAGCATATAAAATATATTTAAGCAACTTAATTAACGTTTTAACTAATACTAATTAACAGTTTTACAAAAACAGAACAAACAAAAGTACAATATACATTAATAGAAACGAACGTATCAAAAATAAGGATAAGACTTGAAATAAAGTATATTTAACTTTTAATATTGTAATAAGTATTTCAATTGATTCAATATTGTCAGACATTCCCCAATTTAGGGTACCCACTTTTTAGAGACTGTGTGAGCCCCATGCTTACCCTGGCTATACTTGTACCGCTACAGCCCACGAAGTACCTTGGATTCAGTAAAAGGTAGAATTTGTATCGTATTTGTACCGTTGTGCAGGAAGGTGCTCTGGAACAAGGGTTTCCTAGAACACTAGAGATTTTCTACCCACTTTTAAAAGGCTGAGTGAGAATCGGATGGTATGCAGATCCCACAGGGTCCATTCGTAGCTGTTAAAATAACAAATAATTTATATCCCACACCCAAATTTGAACCCGGAATGAAGGAAACACATCAACTCACCGCTCTGCACACCCGCTGCATAATAAAGAAAACAAGTAAATCGAGCATGTTTATACACTGTAAGGAATAAAGATATCGTATTTATTCAATAAAGGATAACGGTACATAGGGTACAAACATAATAGAAGGCAACAGTGATATATCCATCCAACAGCTACAGCTCCATTGTTGGTCGAGGGCAGAGAATTTAATTCCAAAACATTAATTAATCCCTCTTAAACTGACAGAGAGATGCAATTGAAATGCAACCCACAAATTGATTTGGGGTCAGGTATTGTTAGTTCTCAATTAATTTAATTTAATTATACCTTAATGAAAAATCTATAGCCATTGGATATGCAACGAATATCAGATAGAATCATAATCAGCGTGCATGTTTCATACTTGAATTTCAATCACTGTTCTCTAATTAGTATTAATTCTTGCTTCATAGCATTCCTTAATAGGAGTTCAACATTATATTTCAAATATATATATATATATATATATATACACATATGAATAACTTACAAAATTAATTTAAAAATGACTGAATTTTGATCGTGAAATTTCTGGAATTGAGTATTTTTTTTAATAAAAAAAAAAATAGTAACTCACTGATTAAAGTATTTCTGTAATATGAGCGCTTATTAGAAATTTCATTTCCAATCATAACAGTGTTTCTGATATTTAAGTTTTAATTCGGATATGAGAAAAAAAACATTATATAAAAAAAAGGGTTTCAAATGTTTAAGCTAAGTTTGTTAGTAAACTTATAATTATTTTACAAACATACATTTAAAAAGTATACATGAAAAATCATTAGATGAAACGTGAAGTCATCGCGAATAACTACAAATTATTTTTATGATACATTTAAAAAAAACTGCATGTAGGGTTTCTTTATGATCTTAGACTGCAATATATAAGAACTATTTTTAACTTTTAGGAGTTTTAAAATGCACACTAATACAGTCATATTATAAAAATAAATACATAAGACATTGTCGAATTTTTTTACCCAACCTGGAAATTTTTTCTTCTACATATAATGAAAAGTACTTACATGAGCGTACACTTTTTATATTTATTCCTTCCAAAGTTACCCTTTTCAAGGACCGTTAACTTGTTGGCATATTCATGACATGTGTATATTTGTATTTACGGACATTGTATAAATATACATATTCATTTATTTATTTATACTTACTTACGTGAAGGGAAACAACAGAGAAAAACAGAAATAACACTATTAGGTTGCTGACAGCTAATGCGCTTAAGGGGCATTGCACTAGGGAGCAAATAATCTCATTTTCGAGTGAGAGAAGAAAAAAAAAAAAACCAATAGGCTTCCCTCGTTACGTAAACCATTTATATACATGACGATATATATTAATTCGCTGCGGGTGTCCTCCCACTGAAATTTTAATCCGCATACAATCTCGCAGTTCTTTATTTATCTCCCAGAATTTTTGATTTAATATTTTTTAAATCAATTGCTTCTGAATTTGATTAAATGATTTATTGTATCCACATAAAATCAATAATAATTCATGTAAATTATAAAAAAAATTATAATAAAACCTAGGCAATGTCCCGAGATAAAGGAAAGTAGAGAAATTACCCAGTGGTAGTACTCGAATAAAAAGTTTAACTTGGAAGGTCACGAGCCCATCTTCTTTTCAGACGCCTCGGAGAATTATCAGGAATTGAATAGGTTGGGAGGTTTGAAACTAGTGGGATTGAATGGAAATGAAGTTTGTCATGAAAAGATTGATATCGTATTCGGGCCAAATCAGCAACAAACGGCCCATTATGGATTACTTTGTTCTTAACAAAGTAAGGGGCATTGAGGATTTTAAGAAGGATTGTGGATTGAATACGACAGGAATTCGAATGGTTAGTGAAGCCCCAAAGCTCTATTCCGTATGTCCAGATGGGTCTAATGATTGTGGTAGATGGGAAGCTTAGAGCGTTTTTCTAGTAAATGTTGAAGTAGCCTGAAACGGCGAGCTGTTTCTTGTCGTTTCAGTCTAGTATGAGGATTCCAAGTTAAGCTTTTGTCAAGGTGTAGTCCTAGTTATTAAACGATACAGGAGCACAGGAAGTCGTTGCTTTACGACGGAGGGTAAAGGTGATTTGATGAGATCTGTGGGAAATTATTTTAATCCTCCAGTTTTAACACCAACTTTGAAGTGCATTGATATGGGATTGAAGAGTACGGGATGCTATAACTGGATCAGTTTTGACAGATAATAGAGATGTGTCATCCGCATTCGTGGTGAGGATAATACTAGGATTAGTTGAGATGTCAGCTGTATAAAATGTTTAGAGAATTGGGACGAGGATACTGCCATGCGGAACGCCAGCAGATTGAGGAAAGAGGGATGATTAGACATTGTTATGATTTACTGTGAATGACCTGCAGGAGAAATAGGATTGGATAATGAGAAAGTATGTAAGAGGTAGGAATTCACGGAGTTTGTAAACCAACCCGGGGTGCCAGACTCGGTCGAAAGCCTGTTCAACATCAAGGAAGACCGCTGGATAATACAATACACGTTCCAAAGCTTAGGAAACAACATCCACCACAAGATGACCAAAATGATTTTAAATTATTATTTTGGGGCACATATTATTTTCTAATAGTGATCTTAAAAGTAATATGTCAGAGCTAAGCAATTAAAAAAAATCATAATATATATTTAATGAAACTTTTTTATGATAGGTACAAAGAGAATAAATGATTTTTGTCGTTGATTTGTAGTTTAATTAAAGGAAGAATAATTTCAAGTTTTTAAAAATAACTAACCTTAGTTTTATATGCATATATTTAAGTATCGTTTATTTTTCATAACATATTTGTATTCATAGGTAACAGTTAACACCAGCACGTCAAGTGGTCCTATTAGCTTGGACTCAGCATGGTCTAATTAGGTCCTTGATTCAGAATATCCCTTAATCCTGAATGGATTACTACAATGTATTATTATTAAGTATTATTAATTAATACATAATTAATTAATATTATTATTAAACTGGCCCTAAGAGACACCGCCTGGACGTTGGTGAACCAAATTGCTCGTACTGAGATTGTATTATCTATCTTCAGATAATTACTTTATAATTAGAATTATGATTTAAAAATATGTTTTTTTTAATTAAGAATTCCGTTTAATTTTAAAATAATTCATTTATATTATTTATGTGATGATTTCTCTCAACTTTATTCTTAGCTTCTTACGAGATGGTATTTTCCGAGTCACTCCAAGTATTTAATTACTTTATCTTTGGCTTTTGCTGCTTAAACTCATTAAATTAGTGGCTTTTGTTGTCATAATCTCTCTATAAAATGTGATTTTCCTCCCAATTTATACTTCGTTTTATTATTATGAGATATTTAATTTCGCATGGTATTGTCATAGTCATAATTAAATAATAAACCATAATTACAATTAGATGAAATTGGGCAAAAACAAAGCCATAAATACTAGCAAAAAAATCTAACTCGTCGAAGTTTCGCCAATTCAGGATGGCATCATCAAGCAATCAAGGACCGCAAGGACCAAATGCAGCACTTCTCACATCAACAGTCCAAGTAGTCTTACCCATTTTAGAAAACAATCTAACCCGAAGATATAAACACATATTGCACTTTTGTTGTTTATTGGTGTGGATTTTATTTTGGTGTGTCTTAACTATTTGAATTGCCACAACGTTGGCGGTTTTTTTTTCCTTTAATATTTTAGAGACTTAAGGCTTTGTTTTTTGGGTAGTATTAGTTGCTTTTTTTAAATGTTAATATGACTCTTTTTGAGTTTGTTTTTACATATGTAACTAAAACCCGTGAACGGGTCTAGGGCACATTTTAGAGATTGTACTGTTTCATGGACCACGGTTCTGCAAGGAGGTGACTTGTCCTAGGTAACGTTATTTACTA
This sequence comes from Troilus luridus, assembly GCA_964056705.1. Taxonomy (NCBI): domain Eukaryota; kingdom Metazoa; phylum Arthropoda; class Insecta; order Hemiptera; family Pentatomidae; genus Troilus; species Troilus luridus. The sequence continues at coordinate 111,046,571 of OZ057414.1, read as the reverse complement.
GGTTACGTAATTACGAGTACTATATTAATAATATAAAAACTGATTAATAAATGTATCTAAAAAGAGTAAAACATGAAACAACTAACAAGTAAAAATCCGTATTTGCATTGTAAATAAGTAAACTTTGATGTATCCTGTATCTTCTAGCCACGATGACAACCTTAATCAGTCCGAAAAGTCACACAATTAAAACAATTCTTATTGTTATGTATCTTCTCATTAACCAGACCCAAACCTATGTTATCATATGTATCTCTACGATCGACAATACTTCCACTATATGTATTATATGGATTATTATTAACATTAATCTTATCTTAGCCAACCAGTCCGGTTAATTGGGCGAATCGGTAATTCATGATTTTGCTGTGTAACTTGTTTAAGTTAGTTATTCACTATAGAACCTGAGCTGTCAGAACGATAATTGCCAGGAAATAACAACCAATTAAGTAGAAGCAGCAGAACTGCAGAACTTCGAATTCATACTCATCAGTGGCCTACTAATAAATCACCCTTGATTATATATATATATATATAAGATAGGTTGGGAATGGGTAATGGAAAAAAAAGAAATGTTTTTACTGAGTGACGTTTCGGACTATCTTAGGCTGACGTCGTGGCTAAAATATATAATATAAAATATAATTTGCATCTGTGATAATATTTACGGAACCCATAGCTCTTACCTGTTGCTTGCTATATTTTTATTTTCTTATACTTCCCTCTCATTTAAGTAATTTAATTATTTGTTGATCAATTTTTGAATTATTATTATAACATTAGGCATAACTTCATTTTTTCAAAACTTAATAATTTTATGAATCAGAACATTTTTGTTTAATACAATTTTGAATGAGAAATCATATAGGCGACGTCCCCCCATTCTCCATACATTTGAGTAACCCGATTTCTGGCGTTTGTCATGACTCCAGCATAGCAGTTATGTTGGCAATTTCTTCATGGATGTTGGTTATGAAATCCTGTATGGACTTTGGACGGTTCAAATAAACACGGGATATTTATTTTTTTATTAGATTATTCAAAGAAATTTACAACCGTATTGTAGTCAATACAACAAGTAAATGGCAGGAATGAAACATAGAGGCATGGAAAAAGACAAGTAGAGAAACTTCCGATTGGAGTACTCAAATATATAATTCAACTAAGAAGGTCACTAGGCCATTCTTTACAGGCCCCCGAGGATTATCAGGAATTTAAGAGGTTGCTAGGTTTGAAACTAGTGGGATTGTGTGGGAATAAAGTTTGTCATGAAAAGATTGATATCGGATTCAGTAATCAGAAACAAATGGGTCATTATGGATTACTTTGTTCGTAACAAAGTAAGGGGATTTAGGGTTTTACGAAGGATTTTGGATTGTAAGGATTACACACGAGAGGAGTCGATGGCTCTACTAAGTCCAGATGGGTCTAGTGATTGACACAGGATTAAAAAAAAATCATAAGAGGAGAAATCAGGAGAGCTGGCCACTCTAAATCGTGATGAGGTGCTCTGGGAAGTATTCCATCAAAACAGCCGTGGACTATGTTGAGACAAAACTTTATGTATGGGGCGAGACCACTAGCGCTCCGGTACGACATCAACCGTTTTAATGGCGTGCATTATATATTTTAAAAAAGTTATGCTGTCGCATCCTGTGTGTGTGTGTTATACATATATGTACACATACGCAGAGGAAGAGAGAAAGAGTATGAGTAAAAATAGAGATATGGCTGAAAGCATAAGATAGTTTCTGAAGAGAAAACTTCAGAGTGCGATTAATAAATTCCTTAGAAACCTCAGACCTACTGGTGACGGAATGGAGACAGTAAATTAGAAACTACGATCAACCATTGAGAAATGAAAAACTTCTAACTGGCACATGGAACTACTACATTACGTACCCTCAGCCACCTTTCACCGTTCCCGAGCCGTAACCGTTACGTTGTCTGATCCTTATGTAACAGTTCCTCCCTCGATGTTCGAATACGAATTAATAATAACTAGAGCACGCATAGCGAACAGTAAACAAACATTAAAAGTGCACAAAAATTCCAAAACATGGAAAACTGTACACAAAAAAAAAGGTGTGTGGTTTTATGAAACCACGATGCAAGTGAAACTTTTTTTCGGTTTTTAGGCATTGAACTTCAAAATTTTGGAAAATTATTCGATTTAGAGTTTTTAATCTTAACTTAATTATTGAAAAATGGGAATGATAATGGTTAATCAATAAAAGACAAAATGTTCAATTATAAAATTTACTTTCAATTTGTATATTAGAGTACGGAATACAAAATTAATACAATCATTTAGATGATAAACGCATATTAAAAAGTAAGAGCAATATTTATTTAAATCATTGAATCGTTGTCAACTTCAATTATTCTATCAATAACTTCATCTTCGCCTCGAGTCTCACAGTTTATAAATGTAATTAACATTTTATGGTAACTACAATAAGTGAATTCTTGTATCTCGACTCGTACGCGTATCAGTGCCGCTCGTGCCTTGATTTCCATTTTTATTATTTAACTATCCGGGTCTATTTCTTCAGAAAAGCTTTGGATGGTTAGGCAGATTGGATTGTTTAGTTTCAAGCAATTGATAAATAATTTGTTAATAAAATACATATAAAAACGTCAAATGCGAATTTACACCAAAACTTAACAAACATTTTCAAAAATATCAACTTATTCAACAAATATTAATAGTGTACAATATATTGATTACTTACATTGCTTTCGAGTAAGTTATAATTAATTTTTGATTGACGAATAAATTATTGTATCTTGAGAAATGTTGACTATCGTCCCCCAACCTATTAAAATAATTTTTTTTTTTTAGTTACAATGTTTCGGCATAATTTTTAGCCCATCATAAAGGCACGGGGATGTACAGTCTAAGAGCAACTGAATAAAAATGAAAAATAGGCCGAAACGTTGGAACATTGTAACAACATAAATTTTATTTATTTGGGTAAAATTGATTAACTGCGACCCTGAATATTTCCACACTCCTCAATTAATTTTTTGGTTTATTTACGGTTATATATAGGCTAAATAATTTAAATAATTTCATACAGAAACATCAAATACAGACTAAATAAAAGTCTTGCCTGCAGCGGGATTTGAACCAGGATTTTCGGCATGCCAACTCAGTGCTCTACCGCTCACCCACTGCGCTCCCTACATATTTAACTGCCAACTTCAATTCAGCTAATAAATAACAATAATTTAAAAAGAAAAAAAAATACTCCGCATTTCAGAGTATAATAATGACGATTGATATTGCGAGTGTAATAGTAGATATAATTATAAGCTACATCCTTCCAGATATCCTTAATGGATTCTTGTTCATCGAACCTTTGATAAACTTCCATTATTGAATGCTTGTACCGAAGATATTGGACCCTCACTTCCTGCATTCAAACGATACCAAACCCCTCCCAGCACTTCCTCCAGGTAGGATATTAAACGTTTGCACTACCTGAGATAGATCCCGGAGAACAATAGTTCTCTGCAAGTTCCAGTTCCTCTTGCTACATCTATTGGTGTCCCTTGTTCATTAGGTCCTGGCTCAGTCTGATGCTGTTTCTGTTGTCTCGCTGGTTTATATTGTGTTCCGCTTGTACAATATCACTCCCTATATTAAATGCGTCGTGGTTTAAAAAGTCTCCCGTTTCTGTTGATGAAATAATATTCATCATGACGAAAATAGGGAAGAAAATAGACAGAGTGGGGATCAAAGAATTATTTTTTTAAATAGTGATAAACTATTTATTATAAAACCTATAAACCATTATAATGTCAAATAGTATTATTGAACAGGGCAAAAATATTTCACCGTTATTATCTTATAAAAGTAAAATAAAACAGTATCACTATAACCCTGCAAGGTCTTGGGTTTAGTACGCAATAGAGACTAATGATTCTACAGGACAGCAAATCTCAGGGTCCATATATGGCTATTAAAATATCAAGTAATTTTTATACCACAGCCGGATGTGAACCCGTGATATTCTGCGCAACATCTCACCACTCTACCACTGCGCCATAAACCTATAAGCTACTTGTTCGATTCCAACCCTAAATATCTATGAATTAAGCATGGACATTTTATTTTTTTTTAACATATAGCAGACAAATGAAAGGCTTGAAGAACTCTAAGGTTCGATCCCAACAACGGCTCCGTACACGGAATTTCCCCCACTGTTAGATCACTCGTAATGCTATCCTCCCATTTACGACTCGATCAATCCCTCGGAATTTACAGTCAGGTTAGCGTTTTTTTTTGGAAATTTGTTCTTTTAAGTACCAAACATTCACAAGCCAATCTCAATCTCGAAACAATATGATCATGTTGTATTTTATCATCATCGTATGATAAGTTCCTGATAAGTTTTTCAAGGGGCCTTATCCGTTTTCAAGCGTTTGGTCACTCCACCGTTTTCTAGAGAAGCCAAAATTTCGTCTTCCATTTAGCCTATAATAAAGGATGGCTTTGGATTTTATAACTTTCTATTTCCAAACGTGTTCATCCAATATTCTTCTAATATTCCTATTACTCTTTAAACTCTCAGTTCATCTTTGATTTATGAGCTTCTTTTTCGACCTACTAGTTTAAATTAGATATCTTAAAAGCCTTATTTCAGCAGATTCGGTTTTGTTTAGTTGGTTCGTTGTTAAACTTCAGGTCTTGTATGAACACAGCAATATGGTTCTACTATGTGCCTAATATAACATGGTATGTTATTATTTAAATATGTAACAATATTTTTTACTAAGTGTAATAATGTAACAAGAATATACATACGTAATTATGTAGGTAATGTAAATATGTATATTCTCTAGTGGTAATTATGTAGATACTGTAAATATTTATATTTTCCAGTAGTGAGGGCAATAATAACCATTTGTAGTTGTTTGTCCTTAAAATAAAACAACAACAACGAAGAAAAAACAACGCGAAGTAAATATTAAATAGGTAAAGGAAGATAGCAATAAATTTAGTTGTCTTGTTCCATTTGGAATGACGTGATTCGAAGATTATATCTGAAGACGACGCTTACCTCGGGCACGACTAAGAAGAAATTAATTTATTTTCGTCTGAAAGATTGCATGATGATTACTCAGGCTGCCTCCCCCAATAATCCCACAGGATACAATCCTTATAAATATGACATCAGTTTGCCCAAGGACGAAACGCAGTTTACTCCTTCTGGTGCTAAAAGGAAAAAAGCCATCATTCCATTATCCATCAAGAAGCTGGGGCCGCAGGAGTTTACAGCTCTTGGACCAGGAAGGCCCGGGACAAGCTCTTAGGGCTAAACACGAAAACCTCTTTAGTACTCGAGTCGAGGATTTACCTCTTAGGCCACTTATGTTCGCTTAATGCAGCTCCGGTTATTGCAGTGAATAATTCATTTCGGAACGTCTGATGTCTGTATATTTGGTAACCATTCAATAGGATGGTATGGTTGTAATTTTACTTACAAAAAATATATATAATTTTATATTTAAAATATTTACGAGCTTTTGCACACGGCTTCGCTCGCATGGAATTTGGTCTGCCATATAAAGTTTCGTGACAGATCATTTTAAATAAGCAATTTAATTTTTTAAATAATCAGTTACTCGTACATCCGAAATTTCAGATGTTTAACTTCAAAACTGACTGATTCCATACATTCTTTGAACCCCTATTATATTAAGGGGGAAACCCGTGGGGGGGGGGGATTGTCCAAATTCCTTTCTTAGTGCTCATTTAAGCTACACAAAGAACCTATCTGCGAATTTCAAAATACTAAGTTCAGTGGTTTCTGCTGAGTGTTGACCGCTGGGTGTGTTAGTCAATCAGGTTACAGTTTTATATAAACTTCGCCTGTGTGGTGTGTTGATAAAAAATAGCCTATGTCCTTCCCCAGGCTTGAGATTATCCATATCAAATTATCCACCGCATATCATAGAAGGATCAGCACAGACGTGAAACATTTAGAAGTTTACTTTTGTTCGTGTCAGTAAAGGATTAGTTATTTTATTTATTTTTTTTAAACTATTTTATTGAATTGTACAACTGTAATATATACATCTAGTACAAGGGCTGTATGAATAAATAAATACATGAAAGGACATGTAGAGGCACTACTCATTGGCACCACTCTAATTACATTTCTATTATAGAAGATCCCGAGGCCATCTTCTCTTGTTTTTTTTAATTCTTAAAAAAGGATTTGTATGTAATGTTATTGAATTTATTGAAAAGGATTACTTAGTATACCGGTTTGACTTGTCGTACGGCAGCAGCGAGAAGTGAGCTATGTTACTTGATTCTTCAGCGAAAATATGTAGATTTTGAGAGTAAGAAACACGTGAGCAAGCATACAAATTTGGCCCGCATTTTTCAACCCATTAGGGGTAGAATTTTGGAAAATCCTTTCACATGGGATGCCTACGGCATACAAAGAACACACCCTTCAAGTTTAAGGTCTCTACGATCAGCGGTTAGTCTAGTGTCAACCAACGATCTTATCCTAGCCCTGAAGAAGACCTGCAATGTGGGTCGAAACGTCGGCTCACCAATAAACAGTAATATAAAATATCTGATCAACTAGACAGATAAATAATGAACGATTGCAGCATGTTTTCAAAGGGAAGAAACACACAAACAAATAACATAAACTATTAAGCGCAAGATCGCGAGATCGCAGCCCGGCAATTGAATTTTTATAAAGGAAGTAAAAAGTCATTGGTTATGCCGTCATTCGGAAGGGACGTAAAAAGTGGCCCCGAGCCTGTGCTATAGCACAGGTACTCTTAATGCTATCTCAGATAATTCTTATCTTAATAAAAACTGGTGAGCAATTATTAAGACTCCAACTGCAGCATCGTCCGATTAGCGAAAGCAGAACCAAGTGACATGTTAATCTGTTTTTAGGTAACCCGTCGAAACTATTTTAACAATAATATTGGTTCATACTCTACTCTTCTCTCTTATGCAGGCACATTCATTTAATCCTTCCCATCATTTTGCTATCCTCTAAACCAATCAGGCATCACATTAAATTACAAATTGCTTCTATCCCTATATTAATTACTAGTACAACCTTATAGCGCAAGGGCTTACCTTGAACAACAACAGCATTGTGGAACAAACAACAATAAATAGAGAGGAAACAATAAAAACGTTCATAATGGATAAACACGAAGTGAATATAACAGTCAATAATGATAAAATATATTCGTATCTCTATATTTATTATGTTACATAAAGCTGGCAATTTAAACACGTGCGATAAAACATCAATTTATTCTAATTTTATTTTTTCACTAGTAGAGCTCTCATTGAGGAAGTCAATCATTTCAAGTTGAAGTACTTCCCAGGAAGAATGCAAAAAAAAAAAAAAAGCATAAGTCTATTTTATTAGAAACAAAATAAAATCCAATGGATATTTTTGTTTTTAAATTTATTTATTGAAATGCAACTGTATAATAATTATAAATCAAGTAAATAGAATGAACATAATACATAATGGCATGGCATAAAGTAAATATAATGAAAGATATATAATGGCATGACATCAAGCCAAGTAGAGAAACTACCCACTGGTAGTACTCGAATAACAATTTCAACTTAGAAGGAAAAGGGAGACCATCTTCTTTTCTGACGCCTCGGAGGATTATCAGGAATTGAAGAGGTTGCTAGGTTTGAAAATAGTCGGATAAGTGGGAATAAATTTTGTCATGAAAGGATTTATATCGGGTGAGGGCCAAATCAGCAACAAATGGGACCTTGAGGTCGTGATGGATGACTTTGTTCATAACAACGTAAGGAGAATTGAGGATTCTACAAATAATTTCGGATAGTAAGGATTAGATATGAGAGGAATTAAATGGCTTATTAGAGCCCCAGAGCTCTACTCCGTAAGTCCAAATGTGTCTTATAATAGTCTATAATAGATTTAAACTATAGTTGATAAACAAATATAACTTAAGAAAGTAAGAAATTATTGGGGGCGTGTAGATGTTAAATAAGGGCACACTATTTCTTACGACATCCTCTGAAGGGCTTTAAGGAAGGAGTGCTGACACGCTCACAGTCCATCTCAATCCATTACCAGTCGTACAATGGCCACGATTTAGGCCTTCTCTTCTTACTTGGAAGTCGCCCTTTACTCTAAAGAACTTTAGAAACAGTGTGAGAATAGAAAATATATTCTGTCTATCTCGTGTAGAAGTACTAGAAAGCCAAAATCATGCATCCCTTTGCCATTAAAATATAAAACTAAAAACAGGAATAAATTAACTGATAGTACATGAATGGAAATATACCAGGCATCATCAGAACATGAGAATAATAAAATTAAACGTATACAAAAATAAACGAAATTCAAACTTAAAGCCTAAAAACATACAGTATGCAGCATCCCACCACCACCAAGTCCCAATACTGAATCATAAGAAAGGTAACACGATAACAGGGAAAGGTTTACAAAATACAGATTATTTTAGGATATCCTTCTTCAAAGGATTCTGCTTTGGATTATTTTCAATCATATCCTAATATGTATTAGCATTATTTGGGAATGAGCCCAATAGGACTACACAAAGTGATTTTGAAACTGCAGATCGCATGGTTTTGGATACCCTCTGGTGCCATTCCGGCCAGTTTCAAATCTTTTCTTATTTCATCATTCATCGAGTTGGATTGACTCTTTGGATCGACTCTTCTTTTCACAAAATTCGATTATTCCTTTGGAAAGTCTGGTTCATCTTGACGACGTCTCCAAAAACTCTGAATCAGCGTTTCCTATTTTCGCTGTGTATATCAGAGCATTTTTAATTTCTTATAGTGTTCTTCTAACAATTTTGGTTCAAAAATTTTCCTTATAATCTTTTTCTTAATGTTTCCATATCCTTCTTCCTGTCCCAATTCAGTGTCTCTGATCCAAAGGGGCATTCTGGTTCTATGATTGTATTTTTAAGTTTTTGTGTTGTATGTTTTGATAGGTATTTGTAGTAAATGTTTACGAGTCGATATGCAGTGTCCATTTAATGGCATCTAATTTCATAGATATTTATTTGTATTTTATTCTCCTGAAGTGTTTCAACTTAAAATTTTGGACTTGTTTAATATTGCCATATTTAATCTCCATAAAATCAACCCTCATGTATCCTTCAAATTAAGGATACCTATTTTAAAGAGGCTGAGTCATCCCCGTATGAGTAGTTGTAATTTCATCTGTTTTACAAATTATTAATTAAATTTTTCTTTGTATTATATGATAATTTCTTTAAACCAGGAGATAAAGTTTACAAGCTTATTTTCAATTACTTTTGTTATTTCTTACTGATATAAACCTAAATAAAAAAGGTATAAGATACCTTATACCTCTCTTGTAATTTTGGTTAAGATTCAGGCCTAAAGATGAGTCAAGCGTTTGTGCCGAAACTTCAGCTACGAAGATAACAAATATTACACTATCTCAGTTATTGATTCTACCCATGTTTGAATCTTTCAATTGAAGCTATTATACACAGTGCACAGCACATTGCGAAGTTGATGTGTTAATAATATTACATTAATTAAATATTCGGTAAGTCCTATTGATTACAGGCGAATTTAATTCCCCTGAGACCATATCACTAAACATATCAATGGCATTAGCTGACCGGACCCGGTACAGTTAGTAGAACTATCTGACTCCATTGTCGTGTCGCAACATTTCCTGGGATGAGTCACTAATGCACCGGGTCACTAAAGTGGGTACCCGAGCCTTCGGTAATTGTCCTCTATTCTAAAAGCTCTTAGCCTCCACGCTATCTGCAATAGTTCCCGGTCCTCACTCCGCTGTAGTGCTGTGTAGTTTTGGAGTGGGTAATATTATCCAGCGCCGTACTCTCCTTTTAGCCAGTTCTTGAAATCCTTGTATAATGTTACGCTGAAGTAAGTACGATGTGGGTCTAAAAACATCTGGACCAACCCTCTTATGAAATGGAATTATAATGGATATAATATATAAAGTATAAATTAATTATATATAAAATTAATTAATGTGATAATTATTTTAAGAATTTCGGTAATTCTTCTCTTCTTCATAATTTAACTTATAACTGCCGTTTCAGGCTACTGGAACACTTACTACACTAACGCTCAAAGCTCCCAATAAATTAAAATATTCTCATATACATGAATGTTGTAAGACCTATTTGTACTTTGGGGCTCCAATAAGCCATCGAATCCCTAACGAATCCATACCTTACAATCCAAAATCCTCAACACACATATGCAAGCAATACGTTTTAGTTTCTTTTTGGTAATCAAATAAAAATATATTAATATTTTTAAAAAAATTGTAATATGCCGTTGAACAAGTTACATTCATCTAGTGAGTAAAACATTTAAATAAAATATTGTTGAACAGACCCGTACATCTTTCTCTTCCTGAGATTCGCCCCAGTGGAGTTTTTCATTCCATTAGGGCACGAGACATTCAACCCCATCCAGTTCTCTTAAAACTCCATTAATTTTATTACACGAGCACCGGCTACACTTGGTTGATTGTCAAGAATGTGGAAATTCTACAGCAGACCTTTTTTTTGTAACTTTTTCCGTGTGAAAATGGTTTTCTAGGAAAATTGAATTTTCTCAAGTTAAACGAATGAATACAAATGCCCGACGATTTACCTATTTTTTGTCTGTTTTACCTCCATCTTTTGTTGAAACATTTTAGGTTAAATTCACCGTAGAGGACACTGCTGTTGCGTTTGAAATTTTCTATTTTCTTTTTTATTGCTGAATGTGGTTTAGAATTTTATGGGTGTGAACCTGAAACATGAGTTAGTTGAAATGCACAATGTTATTTACAACACTATTTTATCACAGTAATTTAAATGTAATCTGTAGTTCAGGTGGTATTCTATTTTAATAGAGTAAGGAGGAAAACAATAAACTTTAAGTCCTTTTCATTTAAATTTTTTTTCACCTTTTTCGTATTTATACGAAATATAATGTAGTACTATCATCCGTTAAATTTGTCATGCCCCAATTATGTTATTTCACCATTAAAGTAAAATAGAATATTACACGGTTATCAACAATTTTTTTTTATATAATAGAGAGAATATTATACACCGTCGGAAAAACGGAATTCCTCCCTATGGAAGTTTTAGAAAAAAGAATCATAAGAAACATGGGTGCAGTTCAAACTAAAGAAGGAAGGAAACTGCCAAAGTAACAGGGAAATCAACCTGAATATGGAAGGAATCTCGGATATTATGTGGAAAAAGAGGCTGACATTCCTCGGGCATCAAAACACAATGAACAATCATAGGTTGACCGACCAAGGAATTCTGGAATAGTGATGGAAAATTCTGGAAAAGTTGAACATCACAGAGAAGAAGTGAAAAATCTTGAAGGGTTTAAGAATGAAGAAAGAGCAGAGACGTTTGGACGAATCTGAAAGGATCAAAAGAACTATTAGGCATGTAGGAATACTGAAGACAGAGAAAACTACAGCAGAAGAAAGAAAAGAAAAGTTGTAATTAGATCCGAAGTGATCAATATGGGAAACATAAAGAGAAAGTATGATAATTAAAAATAATAACAATAAGGCCTTATTCCACGACAATTTATAAAGAGTTGGAGAGATGAGGATCGGACTCCAAAATTTCGTTGTCATTTGAAGCTTGGTCCGAGATTTTGGAGAACATGTGACTTTACAGCAAAGCAATTTCAATAATTGCAAAATTATTGTGCAGTTAAAATTATAAGTAAATCTATATCTTCTATTATAACAGCAGTTTTTTGACGTGTTGCCAACTTTTTTAAAGACAATTTCTTGTTGATGAGATAGGGTAAGCCCAATTAAAATTACAAGTAAATATTATAACAGTATATTCTCATATTATAAAAGCGGTTTTTTGACGTGTTGATTTTTAACTTTTTTAAAGAAAATTTCTTGTCGATGAGATAGGGTACACCCACAATAGCTATAATTATTAATTATAACGTAATAGTAAATAAAAATGCAAATTATTTAGAATAATATAATTATTAATAATTTATAAACTTTATACGGTGTGTTTTTAATCGGGACTAAAGGTTGATTTCGAATGATACTCGAAATAGTTAAACACTGCGCGCGCTCTGCCCTCTATCTCAAAAATGATTCAAGATATAAAAAATATGTTAAAACAAAAGTTGTAGAACATTTAATCTTTTACAATATTTATAATAAATACAAATAGCATAACACCCAAAGGGAACAAGATATTTGCAATAAATGTGTAAAAAATCGATTCTTTGCTCTTTGCTCTTGGAATATCTGTAGTCGCGGACACCCTGTGATAAGTAAGTTTTTGACACAAGTTTTAGGGTGCTAAAATAAAGGTTTATACAACTTTATAGCCGACTACCTCTCATTCCGACCTGAAATCCCTAATTTTACTGGACTAAAGAGAATAAAATACTGCACTTTCCTCTGCCCCAACATTATCGCACTTACTGTTAATTAACATCAAATGTAACATAACAGGCAGAAAGCCTTAAAATGCAATAAATTTCAGGCAACACAACAACAAAAGAAGAAGCACTTCAAAAATATTTATGTATAGGGGCTTAGGAGAAAAAACTATATATATATATATTACACGGACAACACACACGGTTAAACTTTTTTATATAATATATACATATATAAGCCTGTAATAATTATATATGTATATATGTGAGTGTACGTAGAATGTATGTATTGAATAATTTATTTTGTATTTTAAGACGTACATCAAGTAAAGAAATTATCGCATCCTAACTTATGCATTTAACAGTTGTTATTAATTTATCTTTTCTTTTTAATTGCATGATATCTTGCAAGGATTCATACTTATTATTATTTTTTTTTTACTTTTTGTCACTTTTTTTACTTAAAAAGACATTACAACAAGAGCATACTTTATGATTTATATTATGTAGCCTTCTGGCCAGATATATATTATATTTATTTTTCTGTTCGTGTTCGTTATTCTATAAGGACTTAGTCCTAGAATAAAGTTACTTTTCTATTCTGTTCTAATATATGCATATATTACATACAAATATATTGCTAATATCGCTTAGGGTTCCAATTTACATGGAGAAAGAACCACGAATAACTAATACGAAACTTCTCGGTATAAACTTAATTCGATCCTAACTTAGATAAATAATTTGAAAATGAATAAGATTATTCACGTACCACCTTAAAATGATTTTATATATAAGATGACTGATGCTAAGAGCCGAAGCCGTTGCTACTAAAATGGTCATAAGACTCGAGGTAGATAGGAAGAAGACACAGCCATCCGGGGAGACCTTAAGGAAGATGGATTGTCCACGTCCTCAGAGATACTTTAAGCACGTTAACCATTCCTTTCCAGGGCTTTAGTCGCATCTGTTTCAATACAGTATAGTACTAATAAATTTTGTTTTATCTCAAATTTTACTAATATCGGATTCAACATCACTATTTATCATAGATATAAATATTTAATATTGAACCATAATATGATTTCAAAATAGTATCACTATATAATAACGTTGGATAAATCTGAGGTATTATGAAAATGACTGTTATCAACCATAAAGGATAAGTCAAAAATCAATTATTAAAAGAAAAAAAAGATATATTTTTTAAATGTTTACTCTTAGTTATAAGAGATGTTAGGAATTAGTACTAGATTAAGTATACCTTACTCTTAAAATAATTTTCGAAATAATCTTGATTGCAAGATAGTATATAAAATAAATTGAGTGCTTGCTAAGAGAAATGCATTAACATGTTTCAAGTTTCGACATTGTTATGTTGATTCAGAAGTAAGTTATTGTTAATTTTATACATAAATTATTGTTATTATGAATGCTTATGAAGAAATTAATATTTATTCAAGATATGGTTAGTAATGTAGACTCAAATAATTGGTTTTACGGTATGGTATAATTCAAGCCCCTGTCGGTTTAACATAAATTATAATATATATATGCTAAACTGTTTCTTTACATAAAAAAATAATTTTACAAAAATACTATCTTACAAATCGCATTTAATTTAATTTAATATATATATTTCTTTTTTTGCTAATAAAATGTAGAATGTTTGCATTTATGTAGAATGCTCTAGTAAAATCTTAATATTTTCCCAATAAATCATAAAATTATAAACGATACTAAGAAAATAAGGGTGCAATTACTATATATAAATATAAATCATTGGGGATTCCTATTCCACCCATTGAAGTATAGAGGTTCAAGCATGTTTTACCAAATATATCTAAAATATAATATGCTCTCTCCATTGATATATAATTGTTTTAATAATTTACTTTTTGGAGGCCTATTTTTTTGGTTTTCTTTTTTAAAATTAGTATAAGTATATAAAAATACTATAGTAATACTGAATAGGCAGCCCCCATTAAAAATAAATATTTTTTTTACGATCCCTTACGCGGAAATTTGGATTTTATGATCCCTTACGCGGAAACTTCGAATAGTAGTTTACAATGTTAGCAAATAAAATGTTATCCTAAAATGATCAAATCTTTTTTTATGTGTATTAGATAATTTAAACATTATCTTAAAATTTGGATATGAAATTTACTTTTAAGGAAAAATAATAATAAAAGGTTTAGTAAACCCGATGGTTTACATCAGGCTATTTACAAATCTCCGTCCATGGATTATCGTCTAAATCTTAAACCACAATCGCAATCCTCCCACCAACTTCTTGGTCTAACCCCTAGACATTAAACATTCCTATCAAAACATTTTTAACTTCTCTTCTTTCGTTGCTAACCCCATAAACTTAACAAGCCACTCTTAATCGTCATTCTAGCTTAAGTTATAATTAAAAAAATATTAAAAAAATAAATTACAACAACTATTAAAAACCCTATTATACAACTCGGTGTGACTAATAACTAGACGCGAATTGCATAATGTAGTGATTAAAAATCTCTTCTATTTTCGCGAGAAACGATTCTAAAAATTATTATTGTGAAACAATGGAAACTTCTCGCTGCCTTATGAAATCGCAGAAATATTAAACTCGAGGAGGCCTTGGACCAGAACAATTTACATACCATCAATTCTAGCGCCCTTGAGGATTCTATTGCGCAATTAAATTAGTGAGGTATTATTACTTACCGTTTAGTAATTGTTTAATAAGGTGTATTTTTAAAAAAAATTTTATATCAACAAACTGAATTAGTTACAATGAATACGTACTTTTCCACACTTCAATTAAGTTTGTAACTGCATATCATTGTAACATTCGGAGGAGACTTTTCTATTAAGTTTTATAGAGTATTTACAGAACTATTATTCGATGAAAAATTCTTATAATAAAATAGAAAAACACTACTTGAATACAGATTAAATATTTAAAAGCTGTTTAGTTTCCTTCCTAACATGACTTTTCCGAAGTGAAATAAATAGTAGTCTCTACCACATTATGAACACAAGACAATTTATGGGTAACAGTGATTTAATCTAAAGCTTCAGTTTTGTTATATTTAATTTTACTGGGATTTAAGAATTTTAACAAAGTTTTTACATGTTCATATTTTACATAAGTAATCTAGAAAACGGTGAGTTAATCATATGAAACACACAAATAAGTATAATTTACTTATTGTATCGTAAGTTTCGACCTTGTACTCAAGACATAATCAGGGTATAGGGGTGTAGGGTCCAGTATAATATATTCGATATGGTATGGATAAATTCCATATATTACGACAGGAATTTTTATGTTATATACTTACGTAATAAATAAAAAAATATATATTAGACAAGCAAGACAAGGAACAGGAACCCGCAGGATTTCAAAAGCCAAAGTAGGCCAAGCACATTCCAATAGCACGCGTTCCGAAAATTAATATTTTTTTTTCTAAAGGTAGCGTAGCGGGCGCGGTGAAGGTGGCATATTAACGACAAAGATAATGGCCCAGAGCAGGCCAAATGAATGAACAAGCCGAAAGGGAAAAGGGAATAATAAAAAAAAAATTACGAAAGGGGAAAGAGCTGGCCAGATCTGGTATTTCGGAAGTTGTGGTGAGGCTACCCTCATTGTCGAAATCACAAAATCAGCAGCACTCTTTCACGAACCGCAGACAGGAGAGCTTGAGGTAATGAAAATATTTCCAAACAATGAGGTGGGAATACCAAGACAATATGGCAAGCTTTAACAGCCACAGTTCACGATAATAGTTCACTTATAAATTACTTAACTAATAAGCAATAGCTCTATGATTATGGTAAGCATTACTATACCTATCTATTTTATATATGATATATGGTGGTGGGAGATAATTTATTTAATAAATTATCACCCAGGGTCTCTATGAAGTGGGTACCCTAAATTAGGAGAAAAACCTGGCGTCTGAGCTTGATCTCTGACTAATCATCTTACCCGCACAGCCGTTGTCCTAGAAACAGTAGTCTCTACCATGTACCAGGAACAAGACCAATGAAGCGGTACAGTTTTTTGTTTTGTCTTTTGCTTTAATCTACATCAATTTAAACATAAAGGATGTTGAGTCTTGTCTAGACGTTACTGTGCCTAAGCCAATGTTTTGCAAGTAAGTGATTTAGGCGAGATCACTATTAATCTTCAGATTTTTCCTAAATTAAGATTAAACCACTACAGCAACTCAGCATTCAGAGCAATTAGTTA
Source organism: Troilus luridus (assembly GCA_964056705.1). Classification (NCBI taxonomy): domain Eukaryota; kingdom Metazoa; phylum Arthropoda; class Insecta; order Hemiptera; family Pentatomidae; genus Troilus; species Troilus luridus. The sequence continues at coordinate 111,029,865 of OZ057414.1, read as the reverse complement.
TCCACACTCCTACTTATATAAATATAATTAGCTATATCTTCATAATTACAGTAAGGTTATAATTGAAATAATAAGTGACGTGAGCAATATTCCAAAAGCTATTCTAAAAATGGGTATAATATGTCTAAAATGTTCCTTGTGCTTATTTATCACCGTATTAATTTTAACACTATATAGCGTTTTGTAAAAGAAATTTCGAATTGTTAGGGTTTGCGTTAAGGCGTCTAACAATAAGGTTTTTTACGCCATTTTGTTATTGAATTTCGAATTGTTGACATATATTAATCGTAACACATACTGAATGACACCAAGCATAGACAGGATTCCTGAATGCATTTATAGATAGCAAAATGAATAGAGAATTTAGAGATAAAAATGTAATTTCATCTAATCAGAAACATTAATTCCGAATACACTACCAATTATAATTAATTTTAGTCCGTTCAGAAATATAATAGAGAAACATGGCTGTGGTTGATGAAAGCAATGCAGTAGTGATGTGGGGAAAATGATATAACAGTTCAACATTATCTCTATGTTAGGTGTTTATTTTATCTAAGCGTGAAGTAACCATGTAATATATATTACCTATAGTATTCCAAAAATAATTAAATATTGAAACTTACCACATTAACTGGTTATTTAAGTAAGATCATCTTAACAAATATAAAGAACATACCTGCAACAGAAAAATAAAATTAAAAATTTATTTCTTTGAGATGCTTATACTATTATAAAATGTATGCATTAAATAAAACTCGAATATGTTCAAAGAAGCCAGAAATAGTCGGTAAATCCAGTATTTGCATGAAAAAGCTCGGAATTAGACTTATCGAGAGGATAGCAATGAAAACAAGGCATTTATTGAGCCTATTCCTAGAAGAACTTCACAAAGTCTAAGCATGAACTTTTATTCTGAAAATCCAATACTCTCATTTAAACATACAGAAGATTTCTAGGAAACCTATTAAAATAAACTACCTATACAAAAAAATCAGTATGGCTACAATAAAAGCAAACACTGTTGTATCCATTTGTAATTTGTAGTCACATTAAAATAATAAATAATAAAACAAGAGCCTAACTAGCCCAAAGGTTCGATGCCGATATCACCAATCATTGTCTACTAAACTCCATTCAGGGATTGCCGCATCTATGAATACTTGATATATATATATATATATATATAGTGAAATAGGGAATATGTGTGAAGTTCGATCAAACCTATTTCATAACCTCCATTAATCTTAAAGAACCTCTTTACATTGTTGACCGGTGAGACAATCGGATTTAGAGCCAAGTGTGGACGTTGTGGGTTCAATTCACTCCTGTGTCACTAAATAATCGCTATTTAGCGAACATGAGGAATGAAATTGGGCCATTTTCATCTCATTGGTACTCGGGTGTGACCTCAAAGGCAACACTCACATGGACTGAATATATATAACCTGTACCACTGCAACCCATGAAAGGGCTGGGATTCGCTTTGAGCGACCCCGGTGGCTCAAATGGTTAGAGTTGCCACGGTGAGGCGGAGATCCGGGTTCGAATCCCGGCTGGGGGCAAATCTTGTCTCTTCAAAATAAAAATATTATGAAAATTCTTTTTGGCTACGTTATAACATTACACATTGAACACAATTCTTTACAATATTTACATTACCTACAGGTATTGGAAGGTATTAGACTGCTTAATGTATTAATACCCATTCTTCATCAATTTGGCATGATTATGAGACCAATATAGTCTTGAAACTTCGCCAAAAAGAAGTTTCAAGAACTGACTGAATCTCGAGAACCACAAGTATAAATTATCTATAGCAGTCAAGAAAAATAGAAACCTGTGTGTTATTATATATGTATATAATTTTTTTTTTAAATCCGTACTTTTTTTTTTAAACTACATTCTTTGTATTTCTACAAAGGACCTCTAAGGAGACTCAGAGGTACATTGGGCAGCCTTGATCTATAGCATTTCGATAATTTTTTTTGTCAGGATCGGCCTCGCCTTTAATACAGGGCTATTAGTAAAGAGTCGAGATCCGAGATGGAAGATAGAGAAGGCAGTGGGATAAAGAAGACATTGAAGGCCGAAACACCATCACTTCCTCTGCCAGGAGATGGTAGCTCTGATTAACTAGAGTATTCTGACCATGGTCAGCCTGCGGTCAGGTCGAACGCCCTCCACAACCCGCAATAGTAGCCTATAATCTATGCTAAGCCCGATCCTCCCAGGGAACCTCCTAATGTAACATGTAATATACAACATACATATATATATGTACACAATTATGATATAAATAAATTACAAACCAAATATGAAGAAATTAACAGGGTAACATACTTTAAATATCAAGGAGAAGCTATTTCTGAAAAATATTCACAACAAGCTCGTAGAGGCCTAGGGTTGGTGCAAAACCTTTAAAATAACAAATGCTTATCTCTAAATGCAATTATTAAACATTATAATACGATAATTGAACCAACAATGTTTATGCCAGCGAAACCTTGACACTTAACAGAAAAACAGATAACGGAAATCTGAAGAAAGAACTTGAACCTAGGATCTTCGGCAGGGCAACTCAGAGCTCTACTACTTAGCCACTCTGCTACCCTATATATATATATATATATATATATATATATATATATATATATATATATATATATAAATATATGTTAATAACTATATATGCATATATGCCAATTAATTGCATAATTTAAATTAATAATATTGAACTCACGTATGCATAACATAACGTAACAAGTGCATTAAACAAGTTTTAACGCGTTAGATTTTAAATATTCTAATGAGGTTATTTAAAAAAACAATAACGATTAAACAAACCTGAAACGAAACAAGATCAATAGAATTCGTTGGAAATATTTCCACAAGAGTTAAGTTTCCTTATTTAGTGGACGTACCCTGAGATCAGTCTGTATTTGAAAGTCATTCCCATTTAATATAAATGCCTAATTAAAGTTTATTTGCCCTGAATTATTTACTGGTGCAGGTACTGTTTGTGCAATCCTATAGGAATCTATACTTTCCGGAATGTATCATGTATCATGTATTCAATATCTACAGATTATATTAATCGGGTTTTATTATATTAATCAGAATTAAATAAATGTTGGATCTGGGGCACTATTGTTTTGTAAAAAGTATCTGTAGGTACATATTAAAATCCAATATTCGATCTATTAAAAATTCGTTAGAACTTGTCATATCCTCAAGGTAGTATCCTTGGCCCAATCCTTTAATCCAGTTTATACATCTGACATCCCAACTCATCCTAATACTATCTATCCTTACCACGTATGCTGATGATACATGTGTATTATCAGTCAACACCAATCCAGTTATTGCATCCCAAAGCCTCCAATCCCATATCACTGATCTTGAAGAACGGCGTCAAAACTGGGGAATTAAAATAAATTCTCAAAAATCGCATCAAATCACTTTTACCTTACGTCGTAAACCAATGACTTCCTACCCGTCAGTATCCTTTAATAATATCCCACTGGTGCCTGTAGAACAGATCCGATACTTAGGGTTGCATCTTGACAAACGATTAACCTGGAATCCTCATACGAGACTGAAAAGACAAGAAACCGCTCGACGTTTCAGGCTACTTCAACATTTACTAGACAAACGCTCTAAGCTCCCAGTTAATTACAAAAGACTCATCTACATGACCATCATGCGACCTATTTGTACTTACGGAATAGAGCTTTGGGGCTCCACTAAGCCATCGAATTCCTCTCGTATCCAATCCCTACAATCCAAAATCCTTCGTAAAATCCTCAATGCTCCTTATTTTGTTAAGAGTAAAGTCATCCATAATGACCTTAATGTCCCATTGGTTGCTGATTTGGCCTGAACCCGCTATCTATCCTTTCATAACAAACTTTATTTCCACTCAAACCCTCTAGTTTCAAACCTAGCTTCATCTTCAATTCCCGATAATCCTCCGAGGCGTCTGAAAAAAAGATGGCCCCTTGACCTTCTTAGTTGAACTTATGATTTGAGTACTACCAGTGGGTAGTTTCTCTACTTTTCATTTTCACATGTCATTATGTATCGCTTAGCCTATTTACTTGATGCATTATTGTAATACAGTTGTAAATATCTATAAATAAATTTTTAAAAAACAAAAAAACTTGTCATAAATATGTTTACCCTTGTTATTAGAAAATTAAATGAGCATTTTTAAGGAGTGGTGATATATACTTTATGTTAATAATTATTATATTTTGCTAAATCATCTGTGATTATTTTTCATATCTAAAATTATTTTCTAATTAAAAAAAAAATCGTAAGTAGAGATCAACAACCTACATTCAATTATTCTTTGATAATCATATGTGACTAGAGACTAACTAGGCTAGGTGTTGACACTTGAAGTGAGAGGAGGATAAGAGGGAAACCCGATCTCACGATCTGTCATAGCCTAGGAGTCAGGAGTCAACCCACATCCATACTAGTCCTGACAAATCGTAACTACATAAAGTCCCTCTTGCCTTGTCCTTGATGGATTTATACAATCATAAATGTAATTTAAACTATATTTTGTTATTTATTAAAACATGTGTTTATTACCAGCTGTCTGATTGTCATTTGTTATACAATATAATTGCCTGTATAAAATCAACCAATCAATTTCTAAATCAATAAAATAAAAAATTAATTTCTAATATTTTCATTAAGTATGAGGGTTAATCGATTGCTAAAAATAAAACATATCTTTATTCGGTTTGATAATACTTAGAATCAAACGATAAATATAAAGTAATTGGCAGAATAAAATATTAGAATGTACAATACAAAAGGATTGTTAATCAAATTTTAATATTTTCATTAAATATGAGGGTTAATTGATTGCTAAAAAGAAAATCATAACTTTATTGGTGATGGATTGAATCGGTCAGGGGGTGCAGTTTAAGATAACACAAAATAAGCAGAACTTATTTTTTAATTGTAGCAACGTTTCAGCCTAGGGTGCAGGCCATCTCCAGGGCGAATAGTGGCTGTGGTGGATTGTCAAACTAGCACATCAGTCCCCAAGTTCCAAGTAGTTCTGCTTATTTTGTGTTATCGTTGAATGCACCCCCTGACAAAGTCAATCCATCATTAGAATTATCCAGTCCACTATATTCCACTCAATAACTTTATTAGGTTTGATAATAACTAGAATCAAATGGTAAATATAAAGTAAATAATACCTATATTCAAAGTATTTTTGCATAGACTAATATTTTATACTGCCACACACAAGGAATACAATTTTTTTTTCAGTCATACGGTAATAAATACACGTTAACCAACATATAATTAGGGAAGTTTACAATTATAATCACTAATTTAAAATTATGCATTACTTTTTATAAACTATACTTCATAAGATCGATAAATTCTTAAAAATATTATTAAAATTATAAGAATTAATAATAAAATAAATTATTAAAAAAATATAAGCCCTTACTTCTAAAACCTATGTACAAACCTTGTATCTCATCTATCATCATAATATTACTCTTGTACTGTTATCCCTCCATATACATATATTATGGTAAATGAACAACACTGATGTACATATTAAAATGTACTTAGAAAATTAGGAAAAAAAAACATTGAGTAAAGTACTGAAAAATAAATTAATAATCACAGTTTTGGACTTCCTGCGGAATAATTACCCATTAGTTACTTTCATATAAACAATTTTGAACATAGGAAACGTTGTCTAGTTACGCAATACAGCAGTAATATATAGTACTGGCGTTACACTATGCGGCGAAAGCTATGTACTAGCGCCAATACGTTAACCAGCTGGCCAATACCCATATTATTAAAACCACATAACTGATGGACTCCCTTGCGTAAGGTGCATTGCACAACAACATTGCGGTAAATTGCAATCAAAGCCGCTTCTGTAGCACTCTGTAAATAGCTCAGTGAAAGGAGGAGGTCGCAGCGCTATAGTGAAAGGAAGTAGATCTGGAAGAGACTGTCATTAACTGGAAAGTGCGAGTAGCCAATCGGGATGCGGCCTGGATGGCTATAAGGCGGCTTCGGAACCGGTCCGAAACCAATCGGAGATCAGTAGCTGCCTATTAAAACGAAAGCTCTGGGAATTTATAATGTCTTTGTGGTATTTTAACAGATAGCAGTTTCACCCAGATCAAGAGAGAAAATATCGAAAATAATAGCTATTGATAAAATATAACTTATTGTACAGATAAACTGAGTTACCGCTACAAAGCACTAAGGTAACAGATTTTCTTTAGCATTTTTTAAAGTGAGTAAAAATCTTTGCGGATGACTTCCTTTGGAGAGGACGTAAAATAGCATTCACAAACACATGTGCAGGACGTGCGGTATCAGAAACTCGTTAAAGAACCCTATGCAAATCATAGCTAGATAGGCAATAATTATCATAAAAACCTACTATGTCCAAGATGGCGGGTTAGTACCCCGCCAGGTAACCCTAGGAGTAAAAGGAAGTAATTCTTAAAATTCTTACATTATGCATCCTTCGGAAGGGACGTAAAATGGAGAACAATGTCAGGTACTAGTTAAATGTCCCTATCCAAATTGTGACTAGAAAGGCAAAATTCAGCACTCCCTCAATAGAATCGTCCGATTAACAAAATGTCTTTAAAGGGATCTTTAATAACACAAACAAAACATTACAACTCACTTCAAAAGTCTAATAAGAATGACCGTAAAGAAAAACCACTTAGGTATATAATTTATAAAAAATAAAAAGTGATAAAAATACTCTATGAAATTCAAAAAGTCCATCAAATGGGAATTTTAGCTAAAGACATACACTGGTATCAGTACCGCAGGTTATCGTTTCGAGTTGAGTCACAACAGGTTTTAACTTTTAATCATTGCTTTAATTTTTAAATATTTTTAATTTGAAGAGAAATGATTTGCCCCCAGCCTGAATTCGAACCCGGATCTCCGCCTCACTGTGGCAACGCTCTAGCCATTTTAGCCACCGGGGTCGCTCCCTACCTAGGACAAATCTGTTCTCTTAACCATTCCCATATCCGCGGGTTCTCGCAATTTTGCGATGAATGCACGAGGCAGAATGTTTATTGAACATTACTATAAATTATAGGATCTTTTTGACATGCGTAATTATATTATTTATAATTTATTATAATTTTTTAATCTTTGCTTTAATTTTTAAATATCTTTATTTTGAAGAGAAATGATTTGCCCCCAGCCTGGATTCGAGCCCGGATCTCCGCCTCACCATGGCAACGCTCTAACCATTTGAGCCATCGGGGCCGCTCCCTACGTTTTAACTTTTCATTTGTTTTTTTTTAATATTCTTCGAAATTAACAATAATCGTGAGTTTTAGTATAGATAACATAATGTTAACATAAGAAGTGTCTAAATTTCAAAAAATGCTAGTTGAAACGTTTATTTCTTGATGAAAGGAATACCGAAATCACATTTTCCATAACTAGACTCTTTTTTTTAATACAAAACTCAGGATTATTTTTATTTTCCAAAATATTAAAAAGGGAAAGAAAAAATAGTTAAAATTTGTTTTGACTCAACTCGAAGCGACAACCTGCGGTACTGATACCAATATACATTATTGATATCCAAGTAATAATTCCCAGTTTAAAGTAATACTTTAACATAGAGATTTCGTTTTCAGTCCAATTAGTGATATATTTTGTTTAACGTTTTAAAATGCATTAAGACTACTAAAAAAACTTATCGAGTTTAACTGTTCAATCACTCTAGATATAGTGATTGCAGGGCTATGACATCTAGCATACGTGCCATTATCATGGCAGCTACACAACAATTGAAGATTGATTAATTATCAAACGGAATTTATTGTTTAATAAATTAAATGAAGAAATATTTTCGAGGTTGGGCCATTTAGGACAGTGCTTGATGGAATTGGAATGTAAAAGTTCAACCTATTTTTTCTCTCGTTAAAATGAACCAGATTTTGTGCAATTAAAGAAATAATTAAGACCAGTTTGCCCTAACCTAGAAAACATCGAGACGAAATAATTGATAGTCGTTTTCACAAGCAGTCCGTTCTCAGGCCATACGTGGCTACCCCTAAAGCTAAGTTGCCAATCAAATAGTTGCATACGTAATGCTGACTTAATTTAAGTAAGGCATTTACTCTCGAGAAAGGTCAAGGTGCTGAGATTAGAGACTGATCAGAAGAATGTCATTGAACGTAATCGCCAAGACGTAACGACGTTACGTCAACGCTGAGAAAGTTTTTCAACTAACGCAGGTGCTCTTAATTGTTTTAACGATTTATTTTATTTTTAACTTTTTTTTTTTTACTTATGGAGAACATCCAAGCCATAAATATCTAAGTCATCCAAGTCTGCATGATTGTGATCAATAAAAACTTTCTCAATTTTATACGCATAGTTTCGATTAAGAACTGTAAAATACCAAATTATCTTGATGACACTAATTAAAATCTTACTAAATCAAAAGTGCCCCTAGGATTTTTAAATGGAGTAAAAATCCTTAGTTACGCCGTCCTTCTAAAGGGACGTTAAAGGGGGGTCCTGAGTCCGTACGATGTCAGGTACTCGTTAAAAATCCCTATCCTAATTAACCCTGGATAGGCAAAATTATAGGACTCCCACTGTAGCATCGTCCGATTAGCCATAGAAGCAAGAAGTGACGTTAAATGAATAAGCAAATAAACAAAAGGCTAATTAGATTATTTATTTATTTGTTTAATTATATAATTCAAAGTTAGTAAAACCACCATTACAATAGGAATCCTTTGCTCTATCAATATCCAATTTTTTAATTACTTAGCTTATATGTAACGCTATTGAAAAATTGGGTTTTTTTGAGTTATGACTTTGAAGGTGCGATACCTTATCAATAATTTAGGTGTCCTGGATTAAAATCTGACACTTAATTCTCATGATTTTAGTCCGGTTCTGAACCAGAGGTTTAAGGAGCACATAATTGCTTGACTAACCGAGCGAAAATTTTTGAAATTTCGTAGCTATCCACTTCTGTCCTGAATGCTTCAATTATCATAGTCATCAAGGTAATGTGATTGATTAGGCAGATCAACAGATCAATGCATGGAACGAATTTTGAGTGAATGATTTATCCGGTGTTCATCATTGATGAATGAAATTCGTTGAATTCCGTGAATATTACAAAAATTATTGCTTAAAATAGTACATTAATATTGTTTTTTGTATTAAATATGCTTCAAGTAATTAAAGCCTCGCTATGGCAGATTAATTATTTAATCCGTTAACCTCCAAGGAAAAATTCAGTGTGATCAATTGACTCTCCTAGGAGCTCACATATAGTGGATACCCTTATCACGTGCAATATGTTTCATACAAATCACCTGCATAACGGTATTTCTAGGAACAGTACAGTCTCTACCATGAATTGAACCCCAGGACCGAGTGATTGATTTATTCACCATTCTCTTCTCATTGCCCATACTATCATTTCTTTTTTACCCCCGCGAGTTCCTCACAGCATCGTCGGGATTTTTCATAGATCCATTGTCCTAACAAACGGTTGTGTAGGGAAATATTTGGTTAAGATGGAGCTCATTTGCCGATTTTTACTCCAATTAAAAATATTCAGAACCTTGAGCGTCTGAAGATACTAAAGTGCCAATTCACGGCTGTTAAAAGGAGTTTAATTATGATGAGAAAATATTGAAGAACAGTAATATTAGAATTTTGTTTCTTGATTTGAAAATAGATTTCGATGATAATTTAATCATCAAGATGATAATATTTATAATAAAGCGGGCCTATTCAAGAGTATATATTTACATTTTTACATTTACATTAACACCTAGGTGTTATTTTGAAATGATTTCACAGTTTACTTTTTTACCTTTTGAGATCATTATAGTTTTATAAATGTACTTTTATGCTCCATAACCTATAATTTCTATGAAGAAACATCTTTTTTACAATACTCTCTCTTATTAAATATAGTATTGGAAGAGGCTTAATATGTACATATGTATTGAGGCACTTTCACATTGTGAATATGTAGTCAGTGGCGAGAACTAGTTTGAGAAATATAAGAACTAAGACAGGTTTCGTCCGTTCTGTTTCCATGGCTAACGTGATCAAGGCAACAGTGTTTTTGCCGGCGAAATTCTGAGCTGCCATCGACCACAGAAGAGAAAACGGATCTGTCTGGAATCCCGAAGATGCAGTGAGGAGTTCGTGGTAGAAAACAAGAAAAATACTATCTGACAAGCCACGAGTTACAGATTCGGGTTATGAGGACAGACAAGCAAATAAAGCAATCACATGATGCTTTGAGTAGTCCGAAATCCGTATGACAAGCAAATTATTTTTTTATCGAACAGTTTTTAAGGTTTTTTCTTATAGTCAAAGTATGTGTATATCAGGTCATTTTTTTACATAACTGGGGTACTTGTGGTTCCAATTGGGCTATGACATATCGATCCTTCAAAAGAAAAACGACATTACTCAAAAATGCCAATTGATTAGATTAAAAAATTGGCATTTTTGAGTTATGTCGTTTTTTAAAGTATTCAGTATCAATTGGTTGAAGGTTTTTATTTAGAAACGAAATTTTTTTATATCGCTTTTAGATTTTTTTTTAATAAAGTCATATTTTGAGTTTCATGTTAATTATGACAAGTTAGAACTTGAAATTTTATGGGAATAATGACACAAGCTGAAAAAAAAAGGTTTCAAGCACTCAAAATTTGTCTAATAGTTAATAAAAGAATTTAAATACTATCATGCCGACGTTGGCTTTCCAATAATCAGTTTTTTAAATCTCCACACGGACCATTTTCTTCCTCATAATGTGCATTAGTTACAAAATATAATATATATTTCACTAGGTTTGTAGAACTTTGGAACAGACTGATCGGTAATTAGTTTATCAGATAATATCTGAATTATTATCTTCTCTTGAGCTACCATCTCAAAACTATAATCGACATGGTTCCTATACTATTGATAAATCGAACTAACTTCAGTGGAAGGGAAACAGTATCGACAGCCATTACAGAGCCGAACCATTAAGGCTACATATCTCTCTCCCCCGGGATAGGAAAAGCCTTGGGATCAGACCATCATGAATAGCCTTCGCGTGGTAACTTTGATTATACATCGATTAATTGTTTTTGAAAAAAATACAAATAAATAAATAAAGAGATTCAGAGCCCTATAAATAGCGATATAGTTAGCAGTAATCTTCGCGGTGAATGATCGATATTCCAAAAGCCTTAATGGGTTTAGTAACAATTAGAATCGGTGAGTTAAGGTACAGAACCTTTCTTGTGGTTATCTTGATACTTCAAATTTTTCCTGGCGTAGCATGAAGGTCAAGTAACAATTTTTTGAAAGTATCCCGTCAAATTAGCCTTTCGGCGTAAATCGATGGCATTCTGTCCTCCTATATCGTTTAATACATCCCAAAGATTCCTGTAGAACATATCCGGTATTTAGGACTACAGCTTGACAAACGTGTAACTTGGATTCCTCATACTAGACTGAAACGACAAGAAACTGTTGGCCGTTTCAGGCTTCTTCAACATATACTATACAAACGCTCTAAGCTCCCAATTAATTACAGAAGACTCGCATACATCACTATTATGAGACCTGTCTGAACTTACGGAGTACAGCTTTTGATCTCCACTGAGCCATCGAATTCCTCTCATATCCAATCTTACTATCCAAAATCCTTCATGAAATCCTTAACGCTCCTTACTTTGTCACTTTGTAAGTCATTCATAATGACCTTAATGTCCCACTTGTTGCTGATTTGGCCCGAACCCGATATCACTCTTTTCATGACAAACTTTATTCCCAATCAAATCCACTAGTTTCAAACCTATTCAATTATAGATAATCCTCCGAGACGTCTGAAAAGAAGATTTTGTGACCTTCTCAGTAGAATTTGTTATTTATATACTGACACTGGGTAGTTTATTGGTGGCATTACGTATCATTTATTCTATTCTTGTTTTTTTATTATGATACAAGTGTGAATTTCAATATTTTTTAAATTAATTTTATATATATATACTTGAATGGCATTTTTAAAAATATTGATATTTTACCATTCTAACTATAAATCGTCGAAAGATCTGTATATACTGGTAAGTTCGAGAGACTACCATAGAATCATAGGATGAGAACTGCATAGGCGATCGAAAACCAATCGAAGTACAGTGCAGTTGGAACAGGACTAATTGCATTACGAGGTATCAGAGGCAATGAAGCCAGATAATTCGCGGCGGCAATGACACCGATCGCCGGCCGACAGGTCCAATCCCACCCCCTGACGTACGGCCTCTCAGCGTCGATACATCACCCATCCGCCGGTTATTAATGTCATCCCGGTAATGGATTCCACCGGTAACTATTATGAAACTGCACTTGTAGCCATTTCGAGATTGCAATATTATGTATGCAACGAAATGTGATCAGGCGACCGAGTGGAATCGAAGGCCGCACCGTGATCTATATAATCCGAATCGTCTATCCTCCGATTATATACCAATTACTATTTGTTCTCGGTGTAACTTAGTTCTAAAGGAAAGGTACGGTATCAGATCCGCAGGTTGTCTCTTTCTGTTGAGTTACAACAGGTTTTAACTCTTAATTCTTCTCATTCTTGATATTTTCCAAAAATACTAGTTATCGCGAGCTTTATTGTGGAAAAGAGAATGTAATAATAAATAGATTTCGGTAATCATATCATCATGAAATAACGTTCATTTCTAGATGAAATAATTACCGAAGTATACACATTTCCCATAGGTACATTCTTTTTTCCATACTAAAGATCATGATAACCTTTTTTGAAAATTATTACAAGAAAAACGAATAAAAGTGAAAACTTATTATGGCTCAACTCAAAGGGACAATCTTCGGATTGATTACCAAACGCCAATCAGAAATTTACAATAGTAAAAAAGTCCTATACGTACTAAAACAATTATTTAAAATTTTTATTGTATTAGTAGTGAGCTGTAATAACAAGTAGGAGATTCTAGAGGAATAAGATAAAAACATCGTGTTCGCAGCCCTTTAAAAAAAACCTAAAGTAAAAAAAAACGTTATGTCGTCCTTTAGAGGGGAAATAAAATGACGACTCTAGCCTATACGGTCAGGTACAAGTTCCTATCCTAGTTTTTCCTAGATTGGCTAAATTTAGGATTCCCATTGTAATATACAGTCATGGAAGCATAAAATGACATTTAACGTAATTAAGAAGCAGACAAGAGATCGGGTGACGATTAAAACCAATACAAAATAAACAATTGTTTTATAATTATAATTGTTTTTGAACAAACTTTTTTTTTTGTTTAGTTTGAAATTAACAGTATAATTTTCGAAAATAATAACTATAGCTGCATGTCGGTGGCTCTGAAATTTCGTAATATTGGGTAGTGTTTGACATCGATATGCTGTAGCTAAATATTACCGAATTATTACATTTATTTTCGCTTACTGTCATGTCTTATAGCGGATCCAATCCTGCTATTTGCACCTGGAACTGTGTTTTTTTTTTTTTGTTGTGGGAGTAGGATAGCCCAGTGGGTAGAGCGCTGAGTTGCTGTGCAGAAGGTTACGGATTCAACTGATAGATCCTAGGGAATCTGAAGATCCTCCAGGGGCTCAACCATCCTCTATAAAGTGGGTAAAAATTTCTCCGACATTAGGTTCATTCTGGGATCGTCAGGTCATACACCAAAAATCTGACTCCTTAAAAGAAAGCTATCTCTATCAAAGATGTGCAACATTTGTGTGATTTTTTTTTTAATTCCACTCTATTTTTATTTTCAGCATTTACATAATTTTCAGAACATTAAATTGTTTCTTTATATCAGAAAAGAGAACTTCAGACGAGGTTCGATTCCCGAACCGGACCGGAAGACATGACCAGCATGACTGCGAGTCCTTTTGACGGTCTATCCTGAAGACCAGGTGATGAAGTTTGTCCTCAAGGCCTCCAAGATACTGTTGCCACATCCCCTACGTGCTCAGAATGGCAAGTCCTGGCTCAAAACTGGGTCAGGACCTTTAAGGATATCAAAGGAATTAGGTGGGGGGCGGAGTACTTCCAGGAGTCCTCGCCGAATACAATTCCAGCCAGGGAGTCTCGTCTTTATCCTTTTCAAAGGAGCGTCCATTCGTCGAAGCATCTCAGGACTGCAGACCACATCTCAAAATAAGCAAGTTTTTCAATTCCAGAAAATTTGGTTTGCGTGCCTCAATACATCTTATAATACAATAATACAATATTACGATACATTAATATGTCGTATTGGTCAAGAAAAAAAAGTTCAGTAACATATGTGGATCTTTATTTTTTTTAAATTTATTTATTTATTGAAATTTACAACTGTATTATAACAATACAAGTTAATGAGAGGGATGACAAGTAGAGAAACTAAACCAATAACTTCAAATAACTTCAAGTTAGAAGATCACGAGGCCATCTCATATTTCAGACGAATCGGAGGATTATCAGGAACTGAAGAAGTAGCTAGGTTAGAAAGTAGTTTTTCATGAAAGACTGGGATAGAATTCAGGCCAAATCCGGACATTGAGGTCATTATGGATAGCTTTATTCGTAACAAAGTAAGGAGCATTAACAATTTTACGAAGGATTTTGGATTGTAAGGATTGGATACGAGAGGTATTCGATGGCTTATTGAAGCCTCACAGCTCTCCTCCATAAGTCCAAATAGTTCATATTGCAGTCATGAATATAAGTATTTTGTAATTTATTGGGAGCTTAGAATGTTTTTCTAAGAAGTGTTGCAGTAGCCTGAAACGGGGAGCAGTTTAGTATGGGGATATCAAGTTAAAAGTTTTTCGAGATACAATCCTAAGTATCGGATTTGTTCAACAGGAGGGGCCTTTATTTAAAAATTTAATAAAGTTGTGAAATCTATTTAAAATTTTTGGGAGAATTCAGATTTTATCTTCACCCCTTAAATTTTAGTAGTAGCGTAACTGCGTAACTCTAAAAGTATTTAATTAAACGGGACCTCACACCCTCCTTTCCGCAGGGGTGGATTAATCCGAGTAGGGCGTGTAGCAAATTTTACTTGGTGGGGGGGGGCACGTGTCTTATGATAATAATTTGCCACTTCAATAAACGGGAAGTTCTCGATTCGATGTTATAAAATTTAAGGAAAGCAGAAGAAAAATAATTTTCTTTCAGATCTATGAATCTTTTCCTATATTTACTGCTCTTGATTTTACTATTTCTCTATCCATCGAATTCCTAAAAGCTCTTGCCACATAGTAAAATAGCATTTTTTTTTCATTATAAATGTAGAAATACACCTTCCTCTATTTCTACCTATTCTCCCCTTCCTTCTAAATTATACGAAAGAAGGTTTAGTAGAAACCGTCGAAATCTAAGAATACATAGTTTATGATGAGACGTAAGATGGGGTCCCGAGCCAGTTCGATGTTAGGTACTAGAGTTAACGATCCCTAAATTAAATATATCTGGATAGGCAGATTTTAGGAGTCCCACTGCACATCATCCGATTAGCCATAGCACCATAAAGTAACATTAAACTAAACGTATGGATCTGTTTTGTCGAGCCCGTGTCGCCACCACGAGAGGGCGCTAGATAGAAAACAACCCATTCCCCAACATAGTTTCGAATAGTGAAAACATTACGAAAACGGATGAGGGCAATAAATTGGGGGCGCAGCGCCTCTCCTTGACAATTCGCATTGTACTTATGCGCATCTCAAATAAGGGAATGGGCGGGCTCAGATGGCCGCGCGTATGTCGACACGAGTGTTGGTGGCGGTGCAATCTGACGAGTGGGAACGCTTCCTGGTTATGTTAAATACTCGACTGACAATCGATATATTGACCATTCTCGATTTTTCCAATAGGTTTCCTGTATGTTCATGGTTTCCCATACTCATATTTCATTTATTCATAAATATAATTACTTCTATAATTATACTTAAATCAAAACTTAGTAAATCTCAGGATTCAAGATATTTTTTTATTTTGTTCCTGTCACAAAAGAATAAAATTTAGTTTGTTTTTGTTCATTTAACGTCACTTTACACTGATATGGGTAATCGAACACTGCTACATCGGGAGCTCTAAATTTTGCCTATCCGGGTTTAATTTTGATAGGGAGTTTTAATGAGTATCTGACATCGTACAGATACTACAGACCCCGGTTTAACGTCCTTTCCGAAGGTCGGCATAACCAAGGATTTTTACTCCTTTTAAAAAATGCTATGGTCACCTGCCGGATTAAGAACCCGCGATCTTGGGCTTAGTAGGTTATTATGCTAACCACTAGGCCACAATATTAATTAATTCATAAGTTTCGCTAGAACTTACAATAAACAATACATTAATCTTAGGTCATTAATATTTTATATCATTTTTTTGATTTCATGTGGATCACTTAAGATCATGTACAGATGTATTTATCTTATAACATCTGCTAGAGTTATCCGTCTCCAATTTTTTTTTTTGTATTTTGTATTTTTCCATATTTCCTATAATCCTATGTCCATCTTTGACACACTTCTCTAACATTTCTTACTTTGCTTACAAATTTACTTCCTACTGTCAAGTGAGACTCTGCGATGATAAACGTTTCTAAATCTTTCCTTACTTCTTTGGTCCACATTGCAATGGTCTTCTTCTTCCAGAAATAGTCGAATATTTGCTTGGTCAATCTATGCTCGTTTAATCTGTATAAAAGTCCGAGGAATATAAACTGCCTCTGCCGGATAGTAAATTTATCTACTTTCTTGTAAATTTCTCTGTCACTTCGAAAGTTTGAGTCTAAACTGCCCCTATCATTTTTGTTAGGATTCTTCTTTTCAAGAATTCCAATTTTTAAGATGGCAGTTCATCGAGAAGCATTCACAGGCAGAGGCATTCCGTTTTTATGACAATGTTACTATAAATATTATATTGTCTAAATATTCTTTACATTTTTATAACCCGGTCTCAACAGCTGTTTTTATAATCCATTCTCCTGTATATTCTCTCCCTGATTTTTTTTACCCTTTCAATCACAACTATGTACGGTTTAATATTGTTATAAATGTAATATTTTACTCAATTCAAGAGCGTTTAGAGATATCTCCTCTTGAAAAACAAATTTTAAAAATTTAAACATATTAAATATCTAGAGTTAAACATTTTTTTTCTTCTAATATATAAAAATTAGAATGGTGCGATATGATGCAATAATTTATAATAACTTGGAGACGGATGTCGAAGTGCGACCCTTCCGACTTCTTGAGGCTTTCTCGTCAAATTATTTCGTCAACCAACCCTCCCCCCTTCTATCGAATTGGCTGCCACAACGGATTTACTCTAAATGATTTTCTTGTCCAACGAAGGCTCCAATAAACTTACTCGGCATCAATCATTCCGGCCACGAAGACTTCTAGAGGAAGACTAAATTCATATATTCATTCTTATCCTAATTTACTAAGTATTTTTTCACTATACTTTTTAAAAAAGAACCATACAAATCTAAAAAGGGTCTGAGGGTTCAAAACTTGATGAAAATTATACTGTTTTTATGTCAACTGTTGTGAAGGGAGGTGTTTTTGGCCTAGAACACGCTATAGAAAAGGTTCCGCTCATAATGAACATTAACCAATCAATAGAGGTTTTATAATAACGAACGATAACTGAAATGAGAGTTTATCGAAATACACCAACAATATTTCCATTAAGCGTTTTGGGTTCAATATATATGTATGTAGTACTGATTCTAAGCCACCTGTTGTGCAAACTGCTTAGGCTGATATCACTCTCAACCGGCAGGTTTTTCCTCCAATACGTTTATTGGAATTACCGTTGTACCCACTTTGCAGAGGTTGGATCAACCACGCGAGGATTCTCGTGTCCCCTAAGATCTATCTGTTATGTTATGAGATTAAATACTTTATCAACCACAGACTGATTTGAACCTGAAACTATTAACATATCAGCTCAGTGCTCTACACATTAGGCTACCGCGCGCTCATTACGGCGTTGTTACCAATAGAGTTGGCTCTAAATTACAAAAGTCGTTTTCACAAAAAAACTGACAAAACATCTAAGCTTTAATTTTCAAATATTTTATTTTTAGCTTGCGGATGACAAGTATGCAGATATTGCTTTTCACGGCTCTATGTACAAAAAAGAAAAAAATGTTTTATAAAAACTTGAACGTAAAAACAAAACAGACAGATAATATTTACAAGTGTTGTTTTATTTGTAAAATAGGATCGAGATGAAATTTGAAAATACAAAAAATGATCTTGAATACTTATGTTTTATTTCTGGCCATATCCAAATTTATAGTTTATAAGGATTTGGTTAGAAATATTATAACGTTAATTATTATACGTATTTCTCAATTATAATATTTTATAAAAACTTTAATGCAAAGTCCGATTGAAAATAAAAATGGAACAACAGTTAAGGCTAATATAACGGAGATATACTTCCAATTTCGAAATCTTAGAGAAAGCTAGCGATGAAATGAACCGTGGTTAAACAAATTATTCGGAGGGACAGTAAGACCACAAAGGAAGTGAAAATGAGTTTCCGGACAACACCCCAAAAAAAAAAAAAAAAAAAAATCAGTTTTAACTTTCTGAATGATGTAGTTCGCTTCGTCTAATCAGGGTTGATATTTTTTTCTCGGAATTATTTAAATAGCATTACAGAAAGTCCCTGGGTCAGACACGGCAATGGCAGATAAATTATTTAATCTGTAAACATTAGTAGAACAGTAGTGATTTACAGGCGCACCGTTAAAAGACCTTAGCCAACAGATGAGTATCTGCTTATAAATAAAATAACTACTATCCAACATGTCATCAGCATATACAAAAATATAGCCATGAGGAAGAAAATGGTGCGGATGGAGGTCCAGAAATTTCTCTTTAATAGAGAGAACTGTTTAGTAAAGAGCCAACGTTTCGACCCACATTACGGATCTTCTTCAGGGTTAAATATGCACATTCCACCGCACAGATACCTTGATGATTGTGTATTTTAACTTTCATACTTGCCATATGTAATTTTAATTATCTGAATTTTGCATAATTAGCCTTGAAGAAGACCTGTAATGTGGGTCAAAACGTTGGCTCTTTAATAAACAGTTCTCCCAGCTTAAGATACTTCCACCCGCACCATTTCCTTCCTCATATATATGCAAGGTCAATTATTATTATTCAGGAAAAATATAGCTAACAGCATAGTATATGTCTACATAAATGAGGAAATACTGGAGAGAGAATAAACATAAGTATATAATGATTGAAGGGGTTTTATGGCATCCGAAGATCCAGAGTTCGAGTCCCTGTTCGGGGGCCAGTTAACAAGGACTATAAATGTAAGAAGAAGTTCTAAGACAAGGAGTGTAAGAAGAAAATCTATTTATTGCCGAGTGGAATGACTTTACACAGCCATACAAAGAAGAACTGCTACGAACTAACTATAGACCAACATTATAAATTATGAACTAACATGCTGACTACTCAACTCTCTTAACAGTCCATAATGTTCATTCTTTTCTTCTGCTCTATCCTCTTTTTTTAACAATAGTTTATATATATATATAAACAAAAGAGGAGAGGATGCCAAGGAAGTTTACAATGTAAAACACAGTACAGCCTCGATTATCCGAACTCATGTTGTCGGATAATCGAAATTCCTATTCGAAATAAGGGAAACGCCCGTTGATATTTTAAGCATTTTATGGAATAGTACGAGTTAAAAAAAAATCCTTAATGTGCAATCCTTCGGGAAGGACGTAAAATCGAAGACTCGAGGCTATAGCAGGTACTCGTTAGCCATATCCTAATTAAACCAGGAAAGGCAAAATTTAGGTCTCCCACTGTAGCATTGTCCGATTAGACATAACAACCCTAAAATGTAAGAATTCAGGATTTTATAAGGTAGAGAAATAAAAGTCATAATTCTCTTTATTTTAATTTTATTATGTAGTATGAAAATTTAAAAAAACTTATGTACGTAGCTAACGTCAACTTATGTACGTCAATAAAATTATCTAAGTAAGGTGTAAGATAAATCATGGGTGTGATAGTATGACAGTTGCTTCTATCTCGACTTTCTTTTGCTTCATTTTAAGTGCAGTAATAAGTAATAACAACGACTTGCCGACTTTTAACAACCTACTAAGCCTAAGATCGTGGGGGTTCGTAGCCCGGCATGTGGCACTAGGATTTTTAAAGTAAAATATTCTGGGATATGGCATCCTTCAGAAGGGACATTAAACTGGGTCCCGAGACTGTACGATGTCAGGTATTCGTTAAAAAACCCAATCCTAAATGAACCTATATCGACAAAATTTAGGACTCCTACTGTAGCATCGTCCGATTAGCCATAGTAGCATAAAAGTGACGTTAAAGACATCGCCAGTGATATGGAGTATACACCACGAAACTGAAATTAGGTTCACTGAGGAAAAAATGATTATGGATTATATTATGAAAATTATACCAATGTTCTGGCACCACTTAAAGAAGGAGGGAGTGTTTATATGGACTCATCGCCTATAAATTGGATACCCTTAATTAGAGGAAAATCCTGGCGGTTGAGAGTAATCTTGCCCATATTAACTCCATTCACAGCCGCTGGCTTTGAAAAAGTACTTTTCCTACCATGTACCTACTGAACCTAGGAATCTTCATAGTTTAACTAGTTAAATATATGCTTTCTTTATACAACAAAAATTTTCCAGCCTGCCCAATACTGCCCGGAATGACAATTGGCCTAGACGGCTACCCAAATGTTGCGGTCTCCTGACCCTAATGTATTCCGAGGGAACCCGTCCAAGTGACCCTCTCCCGCCAAGAACTGGAAGACAAGGGGAAGTGATTGTGGTCGAGGAAGGACAGCTAGGGCCGAAACTTGGGCTAATCACATCAGCCCGGATCCTTCTAATTAGTCGCTACCCGATTTATCTCTCTCTCTCACTCACTCATTTCCTCTCTTCTATACTCTTTTACACATCTCTCTTTCACACACACACATTCAGAATTTGTTAATCTTAGTTCTTAGTGAGGTTAGGAATATTAAGTCTATGAACATAATAATAATGGACTAAGTGGACATAAAACTGGCGCAGTTGCCATTCGGAGTGATAATTTCTCCATGATTTTCTAGCAGTCTCGTTCTTTTTCTTCCTTCAAAAATAACGGCCACAATTCGGATCTATAAGTGGGGAGAATAATTGTTCTATGAATTCCAATCTTTAACAGGCGCATCATGAATAATAATTGTCGACCTTATATACACCAGGAAGAAAGTGTTCCGGGTGGAGGTAAAAAATAATTCTCTTAAATAGGGAGAATTGTTTATTAGAAAGTCAATGTTTCGACCCACATTGCAGGTCTTCTTCATGGTTTGGCTTCAAAGCTAGTATTAGCTTCGCCTGACTGTATGCAACGGTATCTTTGAACTCAATTTTCGGGCACTTCAAAACATTGAATTAAATTGAAACTTTGAACAATACTCAAGAACCAATTACTATACAATTATTTGATAAGTTTGACTCACTATCCTGTATCTAGCCGAGCTAAAAAGTAGAGAATGAATATTAGTTAAACAAGTGGAAAATTATTCTCTATGTTTTAGTTGTGTTGCCTATTTTTGTGTTAAAGCGTGTTTTTTTTTCTGTTAATTGAATTTCAGGGCAAAACATGTGAGCTACTTAAACCCTAGGACCAGGAGCGATTCCTTGTTAAAGTCCTTAAATGTCCTGTGGGCTAAGACTTTTTCGTGCTGAATATTAAAAAAAATACCTTATTTCCACTACCGTAAAGACGTTCCGTGATCCGTTAGCGTTAACGAGCACATTTTACACCCAAATAATTGTGTAAGGAGAATAATAGTTATCTGTAGTTTATTTTAAGCCTAAGTCCGACCAAGCCAAAGACCGCGGGTTCGTAGCACGGAAGGTGGCCCTAGCATATTTCAAAGGGAGTAAAGATTTATTTATACGTAATAGACACCGAAGGACCTTATTGTATTTCGTTATCCTATTCTAATCATGAACAAAACTTTTTTTTAGTGATTAAATGAAGAAATTATATTTCCTTCAACAAAAAAAAATATCATTCCTATAAACATATTTATCTAATTTATAAAATTAAAAAAATATTGGGTTATTAATATCATCAAATAAAATGGAATATTTAATGGAAATAATTTAAAAATTAATTAATAATCAGAATGTTCTAAAGAAAAATATGTGCGGCATTAATTATAAAAAGAAACTATCTAAGCTCTCTCGAGAGGTCTGACAGATTACAGGGGGTGAAGCCTTGTCATTATAGTAAAATTGTTTTATTTTAAATGCTAATAAAAAGGTGGGCCGCAGTGATAAGAGGTGGGCTCTGATTGGGCGTCCCAGGCAGCCAATGAGATTGAGGGTGGCGAATTTCCAACTGAAAGTGATGGAATGGAAATTAGGCCTAATTATTTGTAATTAAAAAAATGAGAAACATTCAAATTAGAATGAAAAACTTCTTTAATTTATTAAATTGGAATAATTAGAAGTCCGCTCTGTTAGCCTTAGCAGAAGTGGGAAAGGACTTTACTCGTAATGAAAAACAAATAAATTAAATGAAACGAAATGGATACATTTGAGCTTAAAAATTTTTTTAAAGCACCTATATCGGATCTACCGCCCCGGTGAATAAGTGGTTAAGTCGGATTTTGTCCAGAGAGAGTCCGGAATCGTATCATTCTCGTAGTTTTTGGTTTGAAATGGAGTTTTAATATAAGAAATAACTCCTTTTCAAACCAATGCTTGGCTTAGCTCCATATTCACTACGAAAATAACTCGATTCCGCTTATTTAAGTACAAGAAACTCATTTTGGAGAAAATTCGACTTATCCACTTATTCACCGGGGCTGTAGAGATGTACTAATTAATTTACATATATTTTTAATTACCTTTACTACAACATATGCATACCACAATACAACTCCTTTACTTAGTAAATACTTATAATCATGAAAATGTTGAACGAAATCACTTTTTTTAAATATGATGTACTTGTTTTTTGTTTCTATGTCACCGTAAAAAGTAAATGAGTTATTTAAATAACGGTCTAAACCAACCATAATAGCTAAAAGTATAAATATTTATTTTAAAAAGAAATTATTTAATTTTCTTTCAAAATACAAAGGGGTTGATCTATAGAAAAAGAAATATTTATGCAAATAAAAATAAAACGAATTAAATAAGAGCAACTCAAGGTTAAATAAAAAATTTTAGATGAAAATAATAAATAAAAAAGATACTTCAATTGTAATTGTTTATGAAATAAATATTAAACATCATAAAACAATAGTGTTTTTGTGGCCGTAGGTCGGAGTCTTGAAAAGGCATTGAAGAAAGAAATGTCTTACTCAGATAAGCTTATGAAGAAATGAAGAATTACTTTATTTTGCCGGAGGAATTTCTAACTTGAAAGATTTTCAGATCGTTTCTAACACGTTGAAGACCTCGTAATCACTGTTAAAAAAAAAAAATCATACAAATCAAATGGGCATAACAGAACATGGTGTATGCAGACATGGCCTGATAATTCAACTTATCAGTAACGAATAAAAAATAAAGCTCAACTAATGACAAAAGAGATGATCTCAAGGCGGTTGCTAGCCAACGCTTGCCTGCTGTTCTATTACCAGGAAACAATTAAAATTATATAAACTTAGCAAAAACACTAATGAAACTTTTAAACTTTTATTTTTTTTTTAAATAAACAAAAACTAATAAAATTGCATACCAAAACTGTTAACAACAACATTAAATTCTTTAATCTGGCTTCTAACAAAAAAAAAAAAAAAGTGAGCAATAAGATAGTAAATATGCTTTTAAACTATTATATAACAGAGGTTCTCATAATTTATTACGAATGCAAATTATCTACTACTGTTTAATTTATAGCAAATAATGGTTATTCGTTAAATTGTGGGAAATTTTGCCTATTATTACGATTTTATTGACCAACCAACAATACAATATATTATGCGCGAATATTACAGATCATTAAAAAGTTAGTTCTTTTCCCAGCTCATCTTCCTTAATTTAAATATTACTTGTTTGTTTGTTTATTTTATTTAACATCACCTTGTACTGCAATGGCTAATCGGACGATGCTACAGAGGATGTCGAAAATATGGCCTATCCAGGTATAATTAGGATAGTCATCTTCAAAGAGTATCAAACACCACTTTACGATCCTTCTAAGGACGGGCCAGTCCTGCTGAGTTTCGAGCCAGCGATCTTGGGTATAGTCGGTTGATATGCTAACCACCAGACCACAGATGATCCTCCTAGATTTATTGTCCAGGTCTGCTAGGATCAGTAAATTTATTATCCGTTATATCTCCAGTAAAGTTTGTGGACCTATAGAATATTTTCTGCTTAAAAACGCCAGATTCTTAAGTAGCGGGATAGATCCTGACAGATCCTAAAGATATACCTTTCATATATCTACAGTTTCCTCCAATTCAAATAAACAAATAGAAACAAGATCTCGCTTTTTCGATCTCTATACTCTATACTTCTCACAGAACCAAAACGTTCGAGCATTCCTTTCTCACCCGCTCCACTACAGTGTGGAACTCAATCCCTCCTATCATCCGCCATGCTTCTTCACTATTATCATTTAAATCATTGTTTTTCCAACATCTCCTGGTTTCCCAAAAATATGCTCTCTATGCAGGTTAGTCATTTGCATAAAATGAAAAGTATTGAATTATGTACTTTGTTGTTTCGTCGTTTTGGTGTTTTTTATTAAGTAGATCATCATCATCATGTAAAGAAACTATTGCATACTAGCTCACGCATTTAACAGTTGTTATTAATTTATTCATTCTCTTTAATTGCTTCATATCTGGTCAGGATTCTTGTTTTGTTTTTTTTTTGTCACTTTTTAAACACTTTATGATGTAACTTTATGATCCATTTGTATGATGTAGCCCCAGATATATATTATCTTTCTTTTTCTGTTCATGTTTGTTATTCTAAAGGGACATAGTATAGAGTTAAAGACACAAGAATAAACTTAATTTTCTATTCTATATATAAAACCTTTACAAAATGCAATTATTTTTTATTAGTTGTTGAAATTTATTACTATTTGTTAACTAATGGTAAATATCAAAAAGTATTACATTCTGTGAAGAGTATTGGGTTTAGTGCTTGTTTGAGACCGTGCTGTTTCCATGCAAAGGGCTGTGCAAGAAATTGATTTGACTTTGAACATGCTTAAAGCCCCAGGTTATTGTACCCACAATATAGAGAATGGTTAAATCAATATGCATTTTTGTGTAAAACGGTTTAATACAATGGAGAGATAACTACAAAATATTTCAAATCTTGATGAATTAATAGAATGCTATAAATTAATAATCGAATATTCATCATTGCACTGATATAAAGATTAATAATAAAAACCAATAAACGATGGTGTAGTTACGTAGTGAGATAGGATAATGCGATCCAGGGGTACCTGAGTGGAATGAACGAGAAAGAGACTAAAATGTTTCTTCATTAGACGACAGGATGGCAAATATTCCTCTGGTTCGGGCGCCATAAAACCTGATTTACAGCGCCCCCCCACTTCACCACTCCAATCTGAATAAAGCACTAAAACACAGGCTTGCTCATTATACCCACCGCATCACTGCTACATATGCCTTTCCTCTCTTAGTACATTATTAGTACACCTAAATGTTTTGTAATACCTTTTGATGTTTACAATTAAATAATAAATTTCAATAACTAATAAAAAATAATTGCATTGTTTAAAGGTAAAGTTAGATCCCTTAGAAGTAAAAGAGTTTTTTTTTAAAAAGCTAAACTAGGGGTACACTCTGTCCCTCTAAAGACGAACCAACCTCACAATTTTACAATTTATACAACTGTCCACTTAACCATCAAGTACTAACTGATACACAGTCCCTGGGACCTTTTGGTACCCATTTTCTGGAATTTCTTCTGATAATAGGTAAGGACACAGAATTTCCCTATCTTGCTAGTACCTTATTGAATGGGAAAGTAGAAGATTCGTTCTAATGTTTGTTCACAAAATAAAAGCAATACCTGGTCCCACGGACCATACCTCAGTACTTGTGCAACTTATTTGATTTTTCAAGGTAATCTTTCATTTAATGTTTTATATTTATTAGTTAATATTAATCAGTAATACTTTTAAATTTATAAATGTTAACATAATATAAACCTTTTTCCTTATTATTTTTGAATTTATATTTTTAGTTCTGTTACAATTATGGAACCCCAATCTAGCAAATCAAAAATAGTTATTAGGACCCGTTTTTTTGGTGTAAAATATGCCTTTTGTTTGATGGAATATGAAAGCATTGTTACATATGCCCAACAAAAAAAAGAGGAAAATATCTTTTCTTTGTGATATATGCAAAAAAAAATATGCTTTGAGTACTCCAAGAAATTGTGTCATTGGTTGGAATATTGATAATTTTAATTTTGAAAAGTATTTTTATTTTCATTAATAGGTTTTTAATTATTTAAAATCAAAGTTGAATATATTGTAATTAAATACGGACCCTTAGAGTCCTATGTTCACTACGTTTTATTTAATAATTTAACTTTATTTAAGTAGCACAAACGTTAACAACTATTACATACTTCCTTACATTGCCACTATCAATATTTTTAATCCATTCATCACGCATTTCTTCTGGTTTCGACTGTGTCAGCAAAGAGTTTGAATACACGGTCGAAACAAGAAGTGATACGTGATGAATGAATTAAAACTATTATTCATATGTCCCATTGTATAGCAAAGAACATATATAAGAATCAAATATAAAAGCCACGCTGTGATTTCTTAGTTAGACAACGGTTGGAAATAAATCATAATAATAAATCATCAGAATAAATACGGCCAGTACTGAGACCTGGTACCGCGGACCACCTGATTTAAAAATTCATTAATAAATACAAAATAAAATACTTACACATTTTATTTCTTGGTATTACTTATATGAACCCTCTTGCATTTCCCACAATCAACGAATATATGATATTTTTTCAAATTTCAGTAAACAAATAACAAATAAGGTCATTGAAGAAAATATACTACATATGTTAAAACCTGCACATTTATAACTATTTAATAACAATATATTCAACTTTAATTTTAAATAATTAAAAACCTATTAATGAAAATAAAAATACTTTTCAAAATTAAAATTATCAATATTCCAACCAATGACACAATTTCTTGGAGCACTCCAAGCATATTGTTTTTTTGCATATATCACAAAGAAAAGATATTTTCCTGTTTTTTTTGTTGGGCATATGTAACAAAGGCATATGTAATATTTTTTCTCTTCGTAAAGACAGCGGTTGATGTTAAATAGGTAATGTTGAAAACCATTATCTAAGGAAAATAATGAACCAGATTATTATAAATGGTTACCATCGAGAACAGAATGTTGCTTCTATTCGAGCTACTCCATCACAATCGTAGCAGATTAATCTTGATGAACGAGCTTGATTGAATGCATCATTTGATCGCAGCATCCCATCAATCCATTACGATTCTTTCAAATCCTTAGAAGAACTAGCTACAGTAAAAGGATCCGGATGTTTGATGGCCTTCAACATCTTCAGGGTCAGAGGAATCGTCTCACTTAGTATAATTATACCTTGTCAAACTGTAGCCATTAAAAATAAAATATTTATTTACACAAACTTTAAATTATATCAAACGATTTACTCCTGATAAAAAATGACGGTCAAGAGAATACTCCAAGGCTAGTCAAAAAAAAGAAAAGGTCCTTAAAAAATGTATAAGCATTTCCGGCTCAAATTATTTTGAAAACTACGTAACCATAAAAACATAAAAATACAACCAAAAGATGTTTGTGACAATCGCGAATAGAAAATTTTAAATATTTTTCTTTTCTGTATTCTATTCCTCTAATTATTTTCCAACATATGATTATAATACTATTCATGCAAATACAAAATTAAAAATATACACACTCAACAATTTTTTTTTACTCAGCAGTTCGAAAGAGGCAGGAATCTTAAAGTCTGCGTTAAAAATTGGAGCGTACCTGAAACAAAAAAATATTTTTGATTAGTATATAGCCCTAGTCAAGTATACAGTTAAGTATTAAATAAATATATGTTAATTATTCCATCATACATATCATTAATAAATATTCCCACGCAAATAACCTGAATTGTTGTCCAACGTATAATTTTTCAAATCACTAAATATAATTTTTATATTGTACATTTATCTTTTCAAAACTCGTTCAGTCCAATTCAGTTTTAAAGTTTTTACTACACTATTCTGTTACTTTCATTCTTCTTAAACATTAAAAATTGTTTACAGTTTTAAACAGAACATTCATCTCACTGTAATTTTTATAGTACACATTTTTTTCATTTTAAATTTTCCCTTTTTGTAGTTTTGTGCTTAATGGCTAAGTCCTGCAGAATAATTGTATAACCTAACTGTCTTTTTAAAAATCTTATATCTGAGTACAACATTCCTGTCTAGTCGGAGCTTTCATTATTTTGTTTTTATTATTATTTTATTTTTATTATCATCTTGGCAAGTATTTATTTATTTTTTATTATCCGGATGTATATATTTTTATTATATTTTTATTATTTCTTCTTATTAAATAATTGTATAGTTATTTAGCACTTTTACTTATTGCCTAAAGGTGGCAGATCGTAATATTTCAATAAAGTGTATATAAAAAAAAAAATCGGGGCTTTCGAATACTCTACCCGCACAACACTAGTGTATTATAAATTCACCACACATAGAGCTCCTTAAAAAAAACAATCATGACTCAAAAACATAATTTTTCAATAGAGGTATTTTCAAGTTCCATGTGAAAATTAAAAAAAAAATTTGTGTATTGGTAAAGCAAAGCATTCCTATTGTAATGATGGTATTGAAATTATTTTATTAACCATAAGAAAATGTTTAAAAGCTTGAAACTTTTTTGTTTTTAACCTTTAACAATATTCCTATAAAAGTTCAAACATACGACTTTATTAAAACATTACATGTTAGAAATCGAATATCAGAATTAAAAAGCTTCAATGAATACAATTGCTACTGAAGGCTGAAGTCAAAAATGTCCAATTTCAAGCTATGATTTGGAACATTTTTATATAACAGATGGGAGAAATAACTATATCAATAACCTTGAAGATATTTGGGTTCAGGACATAGTAGAGACTGTACTGATGTTAAGGCAACGGTGATCCAGGGAGGTGATTTGTCTGAGATATCGCTCGGTCGCGGGGTTATTTTCCACAATTTAGGGTATCCACTTCAAAGAGGTTGAGTAAGGCCCAGGAAAGTATGCAGATCCTCGCTGACAGACTTTTATTTAATATGTTAGAGGCCAGAGATGGATCCTTTGTGGCCTAGGACCCTCCTAAGGGCTCAACAAGTCTCTATAATGTGGGTACCCTAAATAATTAAGAAAATCTGGCTGTTGAGCGTGATTAAGGACAAAACTCCAAGAAACAGTACATGTACAGAAAATGTACTGAACCTCAGACCCTTCACGGGGTGTAGTTGTTCAGGCTTTTTTTTTTAAAGGAACATTAAAAAGCTAATTGAGTCATGACGTAGTTAGGTTTTAAATTGTTCATTACTTAACATCCAATGTCATGATTTCGTGTAAAATTGCTGCATCGTGATTTTCGATTCACTTTCTACTCTTAAAAAGAAAGTATTGAACCGACAAAGTGTCCTAGAGAAGAGTAATAAAATCGTTAAACTGTTTGATATGAAGTTTATTACAGTGTACTCTCGGCTCCTTCACAAGGATAATAAATTCTTCTTTGACAGGATCGCCCTTTAGAAGTGCACTCCCCCCTTCCACTTCAGAAGGATTTACATCGTTTTTATTAAACCTTATGGATCTATAAGATAAATTGTCAGTTGCTGGAGTACTTGCAGTTGATTCTCATAACACTACAATAATATACAATATTATCCAAGCGAGAGACAAATTCTTCATCCTGTTAATATCCACATATGTTAGATACAAGTATATAATAGGTGTCATTATGTGAGCTCCTGGGGCTTATTAAGCCTATATGAAGTGAGTGGAGATTTTTAATGGGGATAATTTTTCAGCTTGGTATCTGCCAATTCACACTTTGCACAACACTTGGCTCAGATAGAGTATATTTTCTACAATTAATAATGAATAAATAAAAGTTAAAATTTAATAATGTATATTAAAATTGTGTATTTTACATAGATTTATTGTTTTTGTCCTCATCATATAATATTTTTTTAATATTTATAACACTTGGTAAACCTTTGATTTACTACTATTGTTAGTAATAACAGAAGTGCAGGCAAGATCGCTTCAGTTACAGACAACACCGGAAGTCTTTCATGGTCTAGTTATCATTTTGCATAAACATGTGAACACATGTTTCCTTACAAAGGAAACACAATTGTCTGACGTTGAAGCTGAAATAGGGAGAGCTTATAAAACTTGCATTCCAATTCTATGTTTCCGATATTAATAAAAGTTCAAACAAAAAAATTAATCTCTGTGAATAACTTCCAATGCATTTTTTCTGTTGTTTTTTTTTTTTTTGGTGGGGGTTGTAGGGCAGATGTTTCTCATTTAGCTAAGTAGTCGATCCACTACTATCTCCATTCTAATTGAAAAATGTTGGAAAAGCGCTGAATATCCTCGTTGGGAAATTTAGGAGAGTGGTCCGTTTTACGCTCCGTTCGCTTCACCATTTCCACATAACAAAACTTTTTTCTTATAGTCCTAATTTTATATGTATATTATTATTAATATATAATAATATACATATAAAATTATAGTTATATAATAATAATAAGTGGAAAATGGGTGCGAAGTACATATGAAAATATTTCGCCCAAGTATATGGCTATTAGGACTGTTGGGCGGAGAGGAGGTACCTTACTATCGCTATCAGCCGGAAAAACTATTAGAAAATAATAAAATAAAAATTTACTGGGATGAGCAAATTTAACCGTTCGGATATTTTGTTGATCCATAAAATGGAAAGAATTGGTAGAATTATAGAAATAGCTTTCCCATGTGATCTAAATGCAATGAAAACCAGATCCGAAAAAATTAGGAAATATCAGGAACTTGCTATTGAGTTGAAATCACTCTATCATTTGGAGAAAGGGCTCATAACTCCAATAGTAATTTCCTCAAATGGTCTGATATTGAAAAGCACAAGGGAGGGTACAGAAGACCTTGGCCTCCATTTGGAAAAATTAAAATTGTCGCGAAAAGCAGTTCTGTTGGACACCTGCACAATTGTAAGAAAATTCTTAAAATAGTAACATTTACACTTGAAATTTGAATTCCTGGATGTGAATTTGATGCCGGAGAAATCTGTGACAAAAATATAACCAAAATAATAATTACAACATTACGTAAATTAAATCTAAAATGTAGGATTAGTCTATTTGAAATTCGATTCTTTTGTTTTTACGTATTTTCTTGAACCGTAAAATCTGATAGCGGACGAAGATGATTCCTATAGGCTCAAGGATCCCCTCTGGGGCTCACCCCGCCTCTATAAAGTTGGTACCCAAAATAATGGGGAAAATTTGGCGGTTGAGCGCTGCCATCATCTCCCTGCACACCGTTGTCCATAAAGCTGTACTGTCTATACCATGTACTAAACTCCAAACCCTTCACGGGTTGTAGTGCTTCGTAAAGGAGTTGAAGATTACTGTTTTAATTTTGATATCCACTATTACGATCTAAACACCCAAATGATTGCAATATCTATACTGTTATTTTTAAATTTAAATATCCAATTTCGAAATATATATGCCATATTATGTTGAACGCGGCCTTATTCTTTCTTAAGCGAAGTCTTGTTTATTCTGAACGACGTAACAATCAGTTGAGTAGATGGAGAACTTATAGAGAAGTTGCATAACCGCGCAGCTGTCAGTAGCCGAGCAAAAGTTGGCGGGTTTTCCTTTTTATATTTTTTCCCTGAGTTTTTTCTTTAAGTTTAGCAACAAAGAAGAACTTCTAAAAGAGCTCGAAAGCAATCTCTGAAGAGAACAGGCAAGAAATAAATGATTCTTGAAAATTGAAAGAAATGACAGGCTAACAATCTTATTCGTATTTTTAGAAAATTTAAAAAATATGTAGTGGAGCCATTTTTAGAACAAACTTAATAATAAGTCAGTTGAAGTGGGTGGCACATTGTGAAGAGCCCTGAGTTGTTCAGCTAATGATCCGGGGTCCAACAGGGACATATAACTTATTTAGTCATTTAACCACCACGGACGAACCCTCTGGAATCTCCAGACCCTCCTCAAGTTCACCCAGCCTCTATAAAAAAGAACCCTAAAATTGAGAAAATATCCTGGCGGTCAAGTTTGATCACAGACAAATCTCCCAACTGCACAACCGTTGACTTATAAACACTATAGTCTCTACCATGTATTCAAGAAACTTCATGGGTAGTAGTGGTACAGTACGTTTTTTTTCTATTTCTCGAATAATATCCGATATCAGTCTGTTTTTACAGTATTTTAAAAATATTAGGGATCACTCTGATTAGTTTATATAAATGTGTTTTTTGAATTTATCATAAAAATTAAATATTGAAAAAGGGGAAGGTCAACAGAGACATTAAACATATTACATTAGTGGAAAAATTCCAACTAAAAACCTTAAGTCTCTAAACTAAAACAGGAAATTGAAAATACCTGTCCAATATTTTTCCTATTCCGGCATCCTCAGGGCAGAAAGAGAATAACAGCAAAGCAAAACATGAATAATGCACCCAAAAACCACACATCCCACCAACTCTATGGCTAAAATGCAACTACTGAATCATAGGGAAGGTTACTAGATTCCCAGCTGGCTAAGGTTAGATAAAAACAGCTGATAAATGCTCCCGAATTTGAAACATCAATATACACTCAACAAACCCCCAAAACACGACAGGAAAACAAAATAAAATAAATAATAGTAACAAACAACTATAAAAACCTCCTATGATATTATGTACCAATTCAAATGATCATCTAGTAAACGAAAAAACACAACCAGCTTAAAATTAAATCTGTTGATCGCCATAGATGGATCCTGTGTGATCTGAAGCCCCTCCTGGGGCTCACTCATCTTTTTAAAGTGGGTACTCCTTTAATTAGAAAGCTAACCAAGCGGTTTAGCGCGATCTCGGACCAATAACCTCACAATAGTTTTCTTTAAAATACTACAGTTACTAACATGTACTGAATCCAAGATACTTGACCTATAGTGGTCCAGTTTTTTTTTCTAGAATGATTTCCGATATTATTCTCCTTTTATATATTCTAAAAAAATATTAAGGGTAAATATGTTTATTATATATCAATACATAACCACTTCTGACAAAATTAAATATTAACAAAAAAACTCTTTTTTATAACATCTCACTCACATGCGCTACTTGTTACAGTCCTCGTAGGACCTGGCTGGGCCTCCCCCAACAACTTGCTCCACTCCGCTCTATCTGAAGCTAACCTCCTCCATCTCCGCACTCCCATCCTACGCAGATCCTCTTCCACATCTTCCATCCATCTCAATCGGGGTCTTCCGAGTTTTCTTCTTCCTCCCGGATTATCATACACCATTTTTCGAGGAAGTCTCTTCGGATCCTTGCGTTCAATATGACCTAACCAGCCAAGCATTCTCTTTCTAATCACCGTGACTAAGTCTGGCTCCGCTAGCAATTCCATCAATTCTGCATTATTTCTCATTCTGAATTGCTCGCCTTCCTTAATAGGGCCATATATTGTTCTTAATACTCTTCTTTCCCAAATTTTGAGGGAATCTTTGGCTGCTTTTGTTAGGATCCATGTCTCGCTGCAATATGTAACTACGAGGCGTATGATTGTCTTGTAGATAACGATTTTATTTTTACCGGAGAGATTCCTGAATTTCAAGACCTCCCGTGGAGCATATACAAAAAAACAGTTGTTGCCCGCTGTAATTCTAGCCTTGACTTCCATTGTCATGTCGTTATGTCGTCATTTCTTGACAACATCCCTCCCAGGTATCTGAAGGACTCACATCCAGGGAATTCCCGGTCTGTAATCTTTATAATAGATTATTATAAAAAAATATGTTTTATTCATTTTTTTATAATAGCCTAATACGTTTTTAAGATCCAATTCGAGTAATTATATTTATAAAATTAAATCTATTTATAGCCTGTGTTATCTGCAGAACCTTCCTGGGGTTCACCCAGCATCGATTACCTGATTAGCCTTGATTGCGGGACAAGACCATGATCTCCACCAAATAACTTCCCTGCAAAACAGTTGGCTTAGAAACAGTATAACACCTACTATGTACTGGAGCCTAATATCCTTTATGGTGGAGGTGTTTTGAAATTTCATTAATTGACTCTATAGCAATTATCACTATCGATTCAACTAAAATTAAAATGGACATCCAATTACTCTGAAGTCCCTGTTAATTAATAAAATTCATCTGAACGTAAATTTACAGCAATTTCCAGTGTAATTACTCGTTTTATTTAATATACTCTGAAAGCCATGACGTGTATATTAATTTTTTCGCTCTTTCCTTGATTATAATTTGTAAAATATTACAAACAATTTTACTGAACTGATTCTGTCGATAGAGTTCTGTCAAATATTTTTTAAATTCTCCTTCTCAAGCTATTCATACGTTGTTTGGAGAAAATATAACCTTTATTATTACCTGGCTATTGGAAAGAATGTGGCATATACAGACACTCCATTGGCTCACCGAGCTTCAAAAGCTATAAATTTAGAACCCTAAATTGGGGGTAAATGCCTAGAAAAAATACATAATTTATCATGCACAGAAGACCTTCAAGAGGTAAGGATTTATAATTAATCTAGAAAAAATTGTGTGTGTAAGCTCAATCAGAATTTGATCAAAAGCGTTTAACATATTAATTATAATAAAATTATTTATAGAAAAAATTATTATAGCGCTGATCAATAGAAAGAAATTATTTTCGGAAACAATTTCGAGTATTACTGCCAATATTCTCACTTGTTATTGATCTGTTCACAGTGGGACTACATTACAGGAATTATATAATGGAAACCTGGCGATTGAGGGGGTTCTAGGACAAATTACTTCCTACAGTATAGTCCAAACATGTACTGAACCCGAGGTAAAGGTTCAAATAGACAAACTATTACTGAAAGTCCAGGTTTATCTTCCTTGTACCTATTTCAGCAGGATTTGTATGATGGGAAATTATTCTTTCGTTAACCACGAGGCCTTTAAGTTATTAGATAATTCATCGCGATTCACCCTTGACTAAAATTAAGAAGTGCTAATGGAATTAGCCGGACTCTGATCTGCCAGACAATCCCAAGGCTAGAAACTCTTCCTGTCACGTCAACTCCAAGATGGCACGATATCGTGCTCCCGTAGAACGGTGAGTAATCCAATTATAGTTTTGCGAAATCATTCATTCAAGGGCGCTGATACTACAGCCTGCATAACAAGGTCGTATTTGATTTTACGAAAAGATTTGTTGTCATAATGGACTGGCTACTATAATCATAATAGTAGTATTTTTTTCGATTTGGAATACCTAGCGCTCTTTAAAAGAAAAATGCCATAACAGCTAATTTTTCAAGACAGATAAAAGAAAGTTCCATCCACTAAACTGAACTTTAATTTTTGGAATAAAATTAGGGTACCTCTACTAAAGTACCCACAGTAGTACAATTAAATAAATAGTATAATTTGTAAAATCGGGGTTGAACCCTCTTGTTAAAAAAATAAAATCCACTTTTAAAATAATAGTATAAATTAAGTAATATGGTTTAATCGAAATATGTTTTATGAAAAAACATATATATTTTTAATTTGTATACCTTTTTTTTCTAATTTCTTCATTGTGCAGAGAGTAAAATGGGTCGGACACGTTATTGGGATGGAGAATGGGAGGTGTCCTTCGAAGGTGTACAAAAATACTCCATTCTGGGCCTGACCTAAGGGAAGACCTAGATCTCGGTGAAGGGACAATGTACTAGCAGACGTTAGACACGGAGGATTCAACATAGCGCAAGCTGCAGATAGACGATCGCAGGGCAAAATGGTTGAACTGGCCAAGGACCGATTTAGGCGTCTGTCGTGTCACTAGAAGATACCATTTTCTTTAACACTTTTATTACCTTTGCCAGTAATTATTCCACTGGTAGTCACTTTGAGGTGAGTCATAAGTTTTAACTTTAATTACGGGAAATAAAGTAGATTTCGAGATGATATATGTTTGTTGAAACGTTCATTTCTAGATAAAATGATTATTTAAGTATACATATTTCCCATAATTACATTCTCTTTTCCATACTAAAGCTCACGATATTTTTTATTTTTGGAATATATTAAAAATGGAATGAATATTCAGTTAAAACTTGTGGCGACGAAGCGACAACCTGCGAACCAGATACCCTCTATTTATTCTTTTTAATTTTATTTATTTATAGTTTCCCCAAAGTTGAGGTTTTTTTCCAAACAAATTTTAGGATAAACTTTTTTTCAGGCCTTCCTGGAGTTGGTTCATCCATGAAGTTCTTGGTTGGCCTCTTCTTCTTCCTTCAGGGTACCAGTGCATGGTCGTTTTTGGTATTCTATTACTCTCCATCCTCGCTAGATGTCCAAACCACTCTAATCGCTTTATTGTGTTTTTTTTCGAGAATAGTATTGTTAGTACCCATTATCTCTCGGACTACTGAATTAGGTATTCTATCACCCCTAGATATTCCAACTGTCTATCTCCGCGACTAGTAGTTTCTCTTTGGCCCCCTTTCCCAATCCCCATGTTTCACAGCCATATAACATTACAGCCATTATAATATCCTAAAAAATCATTCTTTTTATAGTTTTTAGCTTATATTTGTTACACCACAGTACAGAACTGAGCATGCCAATAGCTTTTCCGTTCCTACCCTCTATTATTAATTTTAATTTATTGAAGATTAATATTTACTTTTTAGTTTTGTTTTTAATGAAGCAACTTTGTTATTTTTTTAAACTATAATTTATTTGCAAATAAAGAGTAAGTTAGGAATCTGAATAATGTTTGCTTTATCCTGAACCTCACAGAGCTGATTTGGATACTATTTGGAGACGGATGAGTTACTGTTAGAAGAGTACAGTTAGTGAACCAAAGCTATCCGGGTCGTACTCTGTATGTGTCGTTCCTTCGAGGACCAGGGCGGAATCCCAAATGAGGCTAACAGTCCCCGCCGAAGCGGTTAACCGAATACCGGAGCAGTAACCACTTTATCAATAACGGCTTCTTCCAAAGGCGAAGGGAGCTTAAGGTGTCGAAGGAGTCGTTATTGTGCAAATCAAATAACGAATATTTCGGCGGAACTGATGAAGTAACTGATGACACGAAAGTAACTGCTTACATTTCAAAATCATGCTAGTCTCTCATCTAGAGATATTATTCTAAAAATCCAAGTTCAGTTTAAAACTTATTTTGGAACTTCATAGTGGGCCTATTAAAATATGAGTAGCAATCTAGCATTTCATTAAATGAAACAATGATTTTTAAAAATTATTTTAGGTTTGTTATAATTATAATTATTAAAAAAATAATTTATAGAGTTGGGCTCTGAGTGACTGAGCGGTAGAGCACTGTGTTGCCTTGCCGAAGGTCCTGGGTTCAAGTCCCTCTGCTGCCAGACTTTTATTCAATCTGTTAGCATCTGGTCGAGTGAGACCTCATGAAGAAGTACCCAGTCGGCTAACCTAAGAAGGTATTAAAGATTGATGTGATGAATAGGAATAAATGTCTGATGAATACTTATACAGTTATAATTTAAGATCTTTTATCATCATGAAGGTTCATCAATTTCAAATATAAACTCCTTTATGTATTGGGCTCCAGAGCATCTTCAATAGGTTTCTGACAATATATTAATGATTCACTGGACATGACAATCAGGAGGCTTTTTTTGTCATACTAAAATTCTAGATTATTTTTATTTTCGAGAATATTAGAAAGAAACCTTTGATTTTACTCGAAGCAATAACCAGCAGAACTTATACCAGATTTTTAATTAGCCAAATAATATTAGGGACTATTATAGTGTAAATTTCTCGTTAGCTCGTTTAGTTAGTCCACGAATCAAATATGCGATTTCCAACTTCCTCTAGGGAGAAGAACAAAATAAAAAGAAGATACAATTTAGATACTAAAAATGATAAGAGGAATGTTAACTGTCTAAATGCTCAGTACATAAAACAAAACTCACCATTCTCTCTTACAAAATACTTGAAAATGCTTAATGAATATATCACAGAAGAGAGATATGGTCGGCGGGGAGAGAGAACTTTATAAAAAGAATATAACTGTATTAAAGAGGATAAAAAAAGTTACTAAATAACTGTTAGCAAAAAGGGAGTTAACAAGGATCGGACCTAGGAACTTAGAACTGGATGATGTTCGTCACGTAATGGCTATAAAGAAACTTGTTCCCAACTCTCTTCTTCTAAACTACAAACGTGTCCGATTCCCGGACTCTCCCTATCTCTTGCACTCTCGAGGGCATAGATCTTATGGCTCTGCTAAGTCTCCCGTAATTGGTCTCGTATTGGGGGATACTTCGTCTTCCAGGACGAAAATGGAGCTATACGGGCAAGGATGGCCAATCCGGGGCTCGCCTCGAACATTTCCCTGCCCGCGGGATTCATTCACGATAGCCAAATTAATTTAAACCAATGTATTAAAAATAAGTATCTGTTCCGCTGTAATTGTTTGATTTAAAAAAAATAAAATCCTATTAATGAAAACAATAATACCTTTCAAAATTAAAATTATCGATATTCCAACCAATTGGCACACAGTATTCCAACCAATTGGCACACAGTATTCCAACCAATTGGCACACAGTATTCCAACCAATTGGCACACAGTATTCCAACCAATTGGCACACAGTATTCCAAGCATATTGACACACAGTATTGGCCAACCAAGCATATTGGTTTTTGTATTTATCAAAAAGAAAAGATATTTTCCTCATTCTTTTTTCCTTGGGCATATGTAACAATACTTTCGCATATCTTTTAACAAGAGGCGTAAATCTTACACAAAACATCGGGTCCTAATAACTATTTTTGATTGGCAAGATTAGGGTTCAACAATTGTA
Organism: Troilus luridus; assembly: GCA_964056705.1. Classification (NCBI taxonomy): domain Eukaryota; kingdom Metazoa; phylum Arthropoda; class Insecta; order Hemiptera; family Pentatomidae; genus Troilus; species Troilus luridus. The sequence goes on along the minus strand of OZ057414.1, from coordinate 110,990,588 downwards.
ACAGAACTAAAAAGTTAAATTAAAAAAAAGCATAAATTTCAAAAATAATAAGAAAAATAGTTCATATTTTGATGACATTTATCCATTTTAAAGTAAATTAACCGAAAGCTGACCATGAAAAAATTAAAGAATTCGCACAAGTATTGATGTATGATCCGTGGGAACAGGCGTTGCTTATATTTTGTGAACAAAGTTTAGAACCAACCTTCCACTTTCACATTCAATAAGGTCCTAGCAAGATAGGAAGATACTGAGTCATACTGAGATTTCCCATGATCGCAGGTGGAAAATTGCAGAAAGTGGGTACCAAAAGGTCTCACTTTGTATCAGTACTTGAGGGTTAATTGTCTGCAACTTTCTTTCTGGTGAATTTTCTGTGATATGAGGCGCTGCAGATGTAAATTGGCGAAAAATGTAATGTGATTTATTTATTTTTTTAGAAAATAACCGATCTTCTAGAGCGCATATCTCATTAACGGGTAAAGAGAGAAAAACAATTGTAAGTTTAAAAATGTAGATTTTATCTTGCATGCGTGCCTTTTTTGTGTAGGAACAAACTCTACTGAAATAGAAGTGGAAAACGAAAAAACAGAACATTTAACCCCCCCCCCCCTTTGTTATCAATGCTTTAACTTAATCATAGAATTCGTCAATAAATATTTATGGCAATACAAGTATATATATATATATATATATATATATATATATATATAATGCCGTATAGTCGTCACGACGATCATAGCCGTCATTTGCTCCGAGAAGAGAAAAAATGACATGATGAGCAAATGACGGTTATAGCAGTCGACAGTTTTTTTGGAAAAACTGTCGCCAAATGTGATAATTTTCACTTCCAAAAAAACAACTCGATTTCATCTGGCAGTCATAAACAATTGGAAAAAAAATGTGTTTCTGAGGACGATCGTCAAATTAAAAGTGTGCGGCGACGCGTTAACTATAAAAGGAATTGGTGCAGTTTTCAATCTTCTAAGTTGATAACGCGTTTATTCGATAAAAGATTTTATTATTACATTTTACTATGTAAGAAATTAAGGCAGTTTACATCTTCGGAGTATTTTAGACCTTTTTTTATAGGTAATATAAATTAAAATGGTTTCAATAAGTATAATTTTTAAATTAAAATATATTCCAAGCAGTCATTTTACTTTGAACATTGTACCCTACAGGTTGCGGTGTAGGTTGTACCTGCCCCCTCAGGCTGACGTAGTGTAGGCCCAGATCTGAACCGATGAAGTTGAGAATAATTTTATAGTTATTGCAAATACAACGGGTTTATCCAATCAAAGATTTTATTATTTAAGAAATTAATTCAGTTTTTATCTTCGGAGTATAAATGAGGTAATAATTCACTTTTTCAATAACTATTATTTCTCGTTTTCAATTATCGATCTTTTATTGCTTCTACTAAACCTATAATGAATTTAAAAACTATTTATAGGTAATGTAATAGAGAAATAAAGAATAAGAAATCATATTTTAGTTTATAAATAACTATTAAAATTATCAATATTTTCTTTATTCTAGTGCATGTATAATGATTTTATACATTTTTTATACATTTAGGTTCGTACCTGGCCCCTCATGCGTAGTGTAGGCCCAGCTCTGAACCGATGGAATAATTTTAAAGTTATTGAAAATATAATTAGTTTATTCAAGCAATGATTTCATTATTACATTAGTCTATGTAAGAAATTAATGCAGTTTTCAATCTACGAGGTATAAATGAGGTTATAATTCACATTTTACGTAAATTAATATTGCTGTTTGAATATTAAACTTTTTACTAAAACTACAGGTACTTTTTATGGTAGAGACTGCACTGTTTCATGGATAACGGTTCTGCAAGGAGGTGACTTGTCCTAGGCCACGCTCAACCTCCAGATTTTTCACCCTTATTTCGGGTACCCTATTTTTATAATATTTTATAGAGGCTGGGTGAGCCCCAGGAGGGTCCTAGATCCCATATGATTCATCTCCCGCTGCAAACAGACTGTTGATTGTCTCTCTCGTCAAAAAACTAAGATGCTAAATCCGTAATTAATAAGATACAAGACTGAAGTTTCATTATAATAGTTTAAGAAATCTGATTTTTTAGAAAAAAATATTTAAACTTATTTCCTTGAAATGACATTGTCGACAGCTCCTGTTCATTTCCGCGATGCCAGTTCGGATGTCGACGTTCTACTGTATACTCCGGAATTGGAAACCGAAAAGCACCTACAAATTACCAAGAGGAGACTTGGAAAAAAGAAAATTGATAAACAAAAGAAATCGTGATGAACAAGTGACCATGACGATGGAGAAGATGGAAGACAAGGTAATGACAAAGATCAGAGAACGGATGATGGAGCCTACGTGTTGGGTCCGTAAGGTTGTTAGGGAATCCAGGGGATCCGGGATGATGGATATTGCAGGGCAATTTATTGTAAATTCGTGACTGGGAGGTACTAGCATGTCTGGTGGGTACCCTGGGGGTACCGCGAGGTACAGTTGGTACATTTCATAGCTCGAGAGACTATCGACCGATGAAAATCACTTCATAATTACTTTAATTATTTAATCACAGTTATTAGGAAACAATAATAGTAAAAAATGAATATTATAAGTATTATAATATTATTATTACGGAGCGAAGTGGCGCTGAGTTGCCATGTCTAAGGTCCTATGGGATCTAGGACTCTATAGAGGCTGAGTGAGCCCCAGGCCTCTATATGTGGGTACCCAAATAAAGGGGATAATCTGCCGGTTGACCGTGATCTAGGACGTTACCTCCCTCCACAACCGTCGTACAAAATACAGTAGTATCTACAAAGTACTGAACCCCGGACCCTTCACTGGTAGTAGAGCTATAGGTTTTTTAAAAATTATAACTAACTGTTCATTCGTATGTGAAACATTGAAGGATAAACAAAGCCTTAAGACATTCGAAAATAAGGTATTGTATAGAAAATTCAGTCCTAAGGATCAGACTAATTCAGGAATTTAGAAGTTTACACAACTTGGAATAGCAGATCATTCGCCCTGTTAATATGATTGAAGTAATAGCACCAAGAAGATGGGCTTGTAAAGTTGTTGGACTGAAGAAACGAACAAATCCCTAAGAAGTTATGATAGAACCGAATTATTAAGTAATATGTCGATTCTTAAGTGCTAGCACAAAGCAATAATCTGAGATGAACGCCAACAGTCTAAACTATATATATATATATATATATATATATATATATATATATATATATATATATATATATATATATGAATACATATATATATATATATGAATACATATATATATATATATATATATATATATATATATATATGAATACATATATATTCAATACAATTCAATACCAGGGGTCTGAATATGAAAAGAAAATAGAAAACTTTTATCTCGGGTTTTATCTCGGTTAACAATAAAGTTTACTGTTTCAAACAATTAATTAAACTTTTCTTTCTTTTTTTATCTTGTAAGTTATTTAAAACTTTTGGTTAGTAACCGTTAAATTATTTCCTCCTTTTTCTTTTTAAATTCTCAGAATTTACTAAACTTCTTACTCACGAGTTTGTTATTTTATAATATATCTTTTTAAGTTCTAGGGATCGAGAATATTAAAAACCTTATACATAGAGTTGGTTAGCGGAGAAGGCTGTTTGGGAAGGCATCCTCCAATGATGTGCGACCTATGGAGTACCCGAGGACGTCACTTCTGATTGAAGTCGCGAGTTTGATCATTCGTTGATTCGCGAAGAGTGCGCCCAGTTGGGGATCAAGTGGCGAATACCCATCCTCATTATGTTACAGGCAGGGAAGCAGTGGAAGGGTTACACAATACACTGGGAGAACACCTTCGGCTATTGAAGTTGGGAATAAATCTTGATTCCTATGACGCTATACGATCCATTCGGCAACGGGATTGTCCCCAATCGAAATTGTGTTCGGACAGGCGCGGAGGGATAGCGGCGACCTCATCACAGTCAATAATGAAGAATTACGTGCCATGCTCCATCAATCACGAGCCAATCGTTAATCTACGTGGTACGCGAGAAACTAATCCGAGAAAAGACCAGCGTTGGGGCCGGGGTGTATACCAAGGGTCCCCTGCAGTTTGGTACAATTGTTTATAGACGGTTACGCACTGCGCGTACTAAAGCCTCGGCGCGATACGAGGCTCCGTACAAAATCGTTACTGTTCGCGAACACACCCTCTAAACGATTCGGGCAGTGTACTATCCATTTCGCGTTCTGACCGTTCATCTGGAGGAGCTTCGAGTGCCTCATGCTCTGTAACCTGTCCCACCTTCGGCTGCTACACCTGAGTCAGGTTAACTTATGCATGTGAGAGAAATTTTTTTTTTTTGTTGTTTTATGATTTCTTCTGTTATTTTTGTATGTTCCTTTGTTTCTTTTCCTTTCTTGTTTTTTTTTGTAATAGTTCCTTCTGTGGAACTGGAAGGGGGGAGTTATGTGTGTGTAAATAGACTATTTGTATTAGTTTTAGGATAAGAGTTAAGCACATGATTTTTTGCTGAAAAAAGATTTGACATAAGATATATACGAGTTGTATAAACAATAAAAGGTTAGTTGATGTGATTATCTCAGTCTAATTTTAACTTATATATATGTTTATATATTTATATATATATATATATATATATATATATATATATATATATATATATATATATATAAAGTAGATGTTTGAGCAGAGATGTAAAGTGATGTTACAACATAAATAATACGTAAATACGTATAACAAAAATGTATAAAATATATTCCAAAACTTTTCAAAACGCTATATAATATATAAAATATTCTATCCACATATTTGCACAGAAAAATATAAAACTATGTATACAATAATTGATTGAATTTGTAACGGGAGTGAAATAAGTAAATAAAAAAGTAGATGTTTGAGTGGAAAATGGTTAACAGGATAATTCAAATGATGGATTGAATTGGTCAGGAGGAGCAGTCAACAATAACACAAAAAATAAGCAAAACTTATTTTTCATTAATCGTGCCAACGTTTCGGCCTACGTTGTAATCCATCTTCAGGGGAAATAGTGGGTGCGGTGACTTGTTATAACACTAAAACTGTAAAGTGAACTCATATATATATATATATATATATATATATATATATATATATATGCCCCCCCCCCAACAGCTTAGAGGATTTCGACAAGAGACCACCACGTAGTTGCTTCTGCAGACCAAAATAGCAGCAATTAGCGGCTATAATCCGCTTCTCGACTTCTGCCCCAATATCATTTTGTTGGTTCACCATGGATCCAAGGTACACAAATTCCTCAACTCTATCCACCCTCCGCCCGTCAACTTGGATATGGTTTTCAAGGTTTATTTGTTGAGGGTTTATGCACATGTATTTCGCTTTGCTGCAGTTGACGATCCGTCCCATCCTTTCTGCAGCATTACTCAGTGCGATAAATGCTTCCGTGACTGCTGCTAACTACCTGCCGGCAATATCTATGTCTTCTGCAAATCCAAGGAGTTGCACGCAGGAGTTAATGAGTGTATCAGTTATTTAGATCTCAGAGTCTTTAACCGCCTTTTCTAGAGCAAGGTTGAAGATTAACCACGCCAATCCATCTCCCTGTCGAACCTCAGTCCAGACATCGTTGAGTAAATCCCGAAGAAATTGCACCAGATCGTATCCATCATGGTTCAGCAGCTCCGCTGGGATATTGTCGATACCGAGGGCTTTATTGTTATTAAGCTTTATCAGGGCTTCTTGAATTTCTTCTTCATCTGGGGGGTCCAACCGATCTGACTCCAGTGCTTGATCTATGGCATGCCATCTGGAGTCCTCTTGAACATTACTTTCATTGAGATCTGCCCACCGGTCTAATATCCCTTGCTTGTCAGCGATCAGGGATCCGTTCACCGCTTTCAGGCAGTACTTCTGGGCTTAAAAGGTCTTCGGTCTTCATTGACTTGTTGGACGATTTTCAGGTAGTTCTTTTCTTGATAGGATTTTTCTATCTTCTTCGGAGATGGACTTCCTCACGCCGCAGAGCTCGGTATTCCTCCGTGGATCTTCTTGTTCGTCGAACCTGGACCATTCTTTTCTAGACATCATTCTTCCTGTCGTTCATTATCTGGCATTCCTTGTCAAACCACGGGTTGAGTCTTAGTGTTGCTTCAGTACCCAGCACTTCCAATGATCCCACTTTTTATCGACATCCTCGTCAGTACGAATTCCCCTTGTACAAAAAATTATCGGATAAAATAAGAGACCAGCGAGGTTTCCTGGTTATGTTTAACCTCTCTTGTCGTTGCATACCCAGGGCATATCTTAGGGAAGACCATAGGCGATTGTGGACTAGGCGTACTGGGGATACGACATTTAAAAAAATGCACCACAGGGACTCTACCTCTGCGGTGGTGTGGAAACGAGTGCATTATTTATAAATGATATTAAAAAATTGAATATTATTTAATTGACTAGGAATTAGGAGAAAAACAATTAGACCTTTGAAAAATGTAGATCATTATTTTTCCCGAAGTTGCGACTTTTTAAACATTTTTATTTAACGACTGCCCAAGCTGTTCAAGTTTATTTTATTAATTTTTTGTTATCTACTATTTTATGATAAACAACAAAAATTATGTATAATATCTTAAATGATTTTTAAATATGTATAACTTCTATTTTTTTTCAAATACAAAATTAAAATAGCTTTAAAACTAAGTCATAAAATACGCGGCGATATGCGGGAATGTATACATTGGGTATACAAGGTAGGGAGGTAAAATCAGATCCCGGATTTGTACGATCCGGTCAAGTTAAAAATCCCTATCCTGGTTAAGCAAAATTTAGGCCTCCCACGTGACAGTTTTTAGTTACAAAGTGTTGCCCTCGACAAAAAATTAACATGCTAAAACCGTAATTAAGAAGAAACAAGACTGAAGTTTAATTATAATAGTTTAAGAAATCTAATTTTTAAGAAAATAATATTTAAACTTATTTCCTTGAAATGACATCGACAGCTTGTTGTTCATTTCAGCGATGCCAGTTCGAATGATCAACGCTCTACTGTATATTCCGGAATTGAGAACCGAAAAACGAAAAAGGTTCGATACTGGTTCCCGAATTCGAGACTGGCTGTGGAAGATTAATTATTTATTCTGTTAACAGCCGTAAATTTACTGTATGGAGCTCGCTCATCTTCTATAATGTGAGTACCATTGGGAGAATAACTTGACAGTTGAGCGTGATCATGTCCTAATAACCTCCATTCTCAATTGCTAACTTAAAAACAGTACAGTACCAACCTTGTACTTAAACAGTACAGTACCAACCTTGTACTTAAACTAATACTCTTCATAGGCTGTAGTGCACAGGCCCAATATAGTTTTGATAAGTTAGCCTGACAAGATTTGTCAGGATCTATCCTCCTTTTCTGGAATCTACCATTTTTATAGTGACAAAAGTTCCAGAAAAATAATTCTAACGGAACCACCAGTGATGTAGCGGTTGGTACAACTGCTTATGATAGCGAGTTGGCAGCCTGGAAGGTGGCCCTAGGGTTTTGTAATGGGAGTGGAACAACTTCATTTATAAGAAGACGTAAGGAAGAGGTTCCAAGCACGTGAAATGTTAGGTATTCGCAAATGATCCCTGCCCTAATTACACCTGGATATACCAAATTCAGGATTTCCATCTTCCGATTAGCTAAAACAGGATAAAGCGACGTTAAATGAAACACAAATACAGAACTCTAAACGCTGAGTTATTTTTTTACTATTTATCTAATCCAAATTATTGAATATTCAATCCTTCGAGGAGGACTATCCTGCAGGAACTAGAAGAGCAAGGGAAGCTAAACCAAAGCCTGTCGTGCACACAGATTATCCTTACCCAAACAATATCAGGACTGAGTGTAAACATAACTGAGTTAGCCTCAACAGATGGTCTGGGGCACTAACTGTCCTAACTCGATATAACTCACCCCTCCCTCTCTGCATAACAACAGATTCCTGACCGATATAGGTGTTGTTCTAACTTCCCCTCTCTATCTATTAGCTTCCTCTCGCAGCTTGCTTTGTGGTTGTTCGAGTTCCACTAACCTAACGAAAGTATAACAGAAACACCTAAACACAAGGGAAATTATTTTGAAAATAGCAACAATAAACTAAGGTAATTTATTTAAAGATAATAAAAACATAAATTATTCAATTAGTTATTAGCCACGGATGGACGCTGTTGGATAAGGAGACCCTCGTAGCGTTCATCCAGCATGTATTAAGTGGATCTTCATAATTGGGGGAAAAATTTGGTGGTTAAACATGATTTCGGACTAATCACTTGCCTGCCGGACTAAACACTACAGTTTCTACCATGTATTGAACCTAAGAGCTTTTTTTTTGTTTGTATTCAGTTTTTTTTGTGTTTTTTTAAATACAAAAGCAAAAGCTTAAAACATATGAGAAATGCATGTTAAGAGATGAGATGAAAAATTCGAAACACAAAGCCTCTAACAACACGAGAAAAACATAATAAAATCTTAAATGATCTTTGGTTCAGCAATTGGTAGAGACTGTACTGTTTCTAATACAACGGTTGTGCAGGAAGATGATTAGTTCGAGATCACGCTCGACCACCAGCAACAATCAGGCTTTCCCCTATTTAAGGATACCAAACATTAAACTAGGTGAGACCTAGGGAGGTATAAAGATCCCACAGAGTCGATCCTCGGATGATAGCATAATAAATCATTTATCCGCCACAAAGGAATTGCAATATCTCAGTTACTCAGCCTCTAAGCATGAAACTCCAATATTTAGAATATTAAGCAAAAATTTGATCATTTTAAGGTTATGGAAAATATTGAGATAAACAATAACACCAGATTTGTTTTATGTTCAACATTATCTATACATTTAATTTCTTTTACCCGATTTTCGTGCCTTCCGTAAATTATTGCAACCTACTTTTATTTAGTTTGTTTTAGGTTTACATGTTATACCCTTTACATTGTAACTTTAAGGTAACATGTGGCCTAGTGTTTAGTATAACAACCTACTGTGCCCAAGATCGCGGGATCGCAGCCAGTCTTGTGGCTTTAGGATTTTTTAAAGGTAATGAAAAATCCTTTGGAAGGCACACAAACTGTTTGTCCCGAAATTTATAAGATCTCAGGTACTTATTAAAGATCTATATCCTAATTCAAAAAGCAATTTAGAGCTCTCGTTGTATCACCGTCCGATTAGCCATAGCAGCGTAAAGTGACAATAAATGAATAAGCAAACACTGTAACCAGAACAGTAAGTTATAAAATCACGTAATCGACCTTTATTATTAAATGTAAACAATTAACAGTTAATAGAAAAAATTAAATTAAACCTAAAATATAGCAAACGTTATAAAGCAGTTTTAAATAATTTTTAACACAGAATATTGAAATGATGAATTCCTCGCCCCAAAACAATTATGATTAAAAATATGCTTTTATAATATTTTTAGGAACTCATTTAGTCCAATAATGAAATTAAGATTAAATTAATATAATTAACAGAAAGGATATTTTCAATTTATTAAATATTTATCAGCACCCGGGGTAAATATAATATATCAAGTAAGCGGACTTCAAAAGGATTTTTGTAATGTATTTCTTTATTTTATCCTGTATTAACAATTACCTCAACCTGCTTGTCAAATAATGTGACAAGCTTATTAGAGTTCTGAGGGAGATATCAAATTCTTGGCAGGATCTTAATTAAATTAGTAAAACAATAAAATGTTATTAAAAATATTTTGGTTAGTCGTAAAGACGTAGCAAAGATAAAGGCAAAAACAAATATCGTTGATATTCCAATCCTTCATTATTTTGTTTTGAAAAATGTATAAAAGTTAATTACTTTTTTTTATTAAATGTTGTATGTTTATATATTTATGTATGTATATTTATCTTTATATATTGACAATATTTAGAGCTAAATATGTTTTAAAAAAGCCAATCTAAATTATGAAGTACTATCACCGAATAGGCAAACAATATGTATGGTCTTGTCACTGAAGAAGTGAAATCTCAACTTATATTAACGTTTCAGAAATATTAAATTCTTAAAATTGTATTAACTTTGGATAACCTTAAAAACTATAGTAGCAATAATAGATATGAAAAATATTGAATTAAAAAAATATTGTTATAAAACATACCCACATTGGTTCTCAAGGAGTATGAAATCTAATCAACTATAAAGACCCACCTGAAATTAAAAAAAAAATTAATATTATAAAAATATTGCTGCATGAATTAACACAGTATACAAATAATAATAAAAAATGATGAGAATACTTATGCTAATAACATAAAATCATAAGCATTAAAAACCATTACCAATAATGTATTTTTATTAATTGTTATTTTGATAGTGAATATTTTGTTTTAAAGAGAAAAGATTTGCCCGGCCGGGTTCGAATCCCAGTTTTTCCATTGTTTTTTCTCTTCAAAACAAAAATAATTACCAATAATGGTTTCTTTTACTTTGACTGCTTATTTCTTTTTATTAACCAGTGTAACAAATAACCATCGCAATGTTATTAACATTTTTATAATGCATAAATGATCTATGAACCGCTTCGGACGAAAGTCACCTTTAGTTCAACATCCTTCTAAAACATTTCTTCATGATTACCGCGTGAAATTTTAATACATAACAGAGACTTTACTGTTTTAGGACAACTGTTTGAAGTCAGGTGAGTTGCTGGAAATCATGCTCCAACCCGGTTTTCCCCTAATAAACGTTACAAACGGTATAAATGCGAGGTGAGCCCCAGGAGGGCCTGTAGTCCCCATAGGGCCCATTCCTTGCTGTTGACAGATTAAATGATTTATCTGCCACATCCGGATTTGAATCCGGGACCTTCGGAGCAGCAACTCAGTGCTCTCTCTCTTTCTCAGACTAAGGTTCTGATCTTTCCGAAGGATCGTATAAGTACAATCTTTTATTTATCAAATCAAATTCTATAGGGAAAACTGATTTAAAAATTATTAATAACGAAGTCTCTTAACCTATAAGTACCATATTTTGTACCAATAAGGCATTGCAAAAAGCCTTTTATAAACCCTTTAAAAAGGAAAGAGCAAGTAAGACAGCATTGAAACACGTAGGCCCAGCAGATGTCTTGCCAGCAACGTGACCCAACACACAAGTGAATCCAAGGAGAAGGAATAAAACTGAAAGCATCTCTTGGAAAATAAATATTGCCAGCGTCTTTAAGTTATGTGGGGCACTCTAAGTTCGAGAGGAATAGAGCTAAGGAACAAAACCTCTCATAAAAACATGTACATTAATGAGCCGATAATACTCAACTATGGTCCACTGTTGTGATATAAATTCTTTAATGGGGTTTTATGGGATTGAATACTCGTCAGCTCAGTGGATGTTGTATCAAGATGCTTCGAAGGCTAGGTTAGAAGATGATCTTCTTCATAATGGGAACAGATGTGCATCTATTCCTAAAGTTCATTCTGTGCATTTGAAAGAAACTTATCAAAATTGTCGTAGAAAAGATTGAAAACCACACTCACAAATGGATGGTCTTTGGGGATTTTAAGGTCATCTCCTATTACTAGGCCTGCAGGCTGGATTCATTATGATGCCTTGTTTTTTGTGTGAGTGGGATAGTAGGAAATGTTATATGTAATAAATAGCAGAAGGTAGCATGAAATAGTAAATATATTCGTGAATACTGAATAGCTGATGCTTCTAACAACCAAGGCCTTGAATACAGCTCCCGTATCTATCTGGTCCAGCAGGTAGCAGGTACGGGAGTAGAGATTGTAGTAGATACTCGCTGGTTGTATCAAGAGAGAGGTGGGGTGGTGACCTTGGTAGCACCTCCCACTCCGCGAGTCAAGTATCCGAGTACGTGTACCCAGTACATTTCGACCTTATCTGATACTTGTATCAACTACATTTCGGCCGTATCTGATACTTGTATCAACTACTTTTCAGTATCAGCAACAAATTATCCAATTGATACAACTATACCCATCCCTAGTCATCAAAGATTGGCCCCCGAGAGCACAGTTAAAACCTGGTTCAACGTGATAAATCCACCTTAGTTGGACCCCTAAAATGTGTAGCTTCCACCCTTACATATCAAACTCGGGGTGATGAGGCAGTTTGTTAAAGCTTTGGATCGCGAAAATCCTTATTTTCAGTATCTAGGAAAGAAGTTTCCAAAAGTCACATCAGAAAAAATAAAAGCTGGTAAATTTGTTGGTCTCCAAATCCGGCAGCTTTTTAAAGACCAGGAGTTTGACAAGAACATGAATTCTCTGGAAAAGGAAGCCTGGCTAAGCCTCAAGGCTGTGGTGGTAGGATTTCTAGGCAATAACAAGGACCCCAATTACAGAGATTTGGTGAAACGCTAGCTGAAAACTTTCCTGGATCTCGGCCTCATGAGCGTAAAGGTTCATTTTCTTCTTTCTCACATTGACTATTTCCCCCAAAATTTAGGGTATTACAGTGAAGAACAAGGTGAAAGGTTCCACCAGGATATAAAAGTAATGGGGCAACGAAACCAAGAGAAGTGGAATACCACCATGATGGCTGATTAATGTTGGAACCTAAAAAAGAAATCTGAAGGTGAAAGGACATAATTTGTACTTCAATTGAACCAAAATATTGTTGTTTCATTAAGAATGTATCTAGTTAAACATTTGAGTTTGTATTTTACTTCTAATTTTCCTTTAAATTAACCTTTGAAGCCAGGTCCCGTATTTCATCTGTGTTCATGGATTTTGTGGGAAATCTGTACGTGATATAGAAAAACTGACTCTAAAATTAAATTCAGCATGAAAAAATATGTTTAAAACTTAAATTGTGTTTTCGAACAAAAATTTAATACATGCAGCATTGTGTAATCCATATGCCTTTTTAGCATTCAATCTGCAACAGCTGCTTTTTCTAGTCCATTCTCCTGTATAGTCTCACTTACATAATAATAATAATAAAATGGCTAAGTGAACCCGAAGATTCGATGCCAATACCACCAATCTCTGCTTACAGACTTCTTTTCAAGGACCACTCAAATCCGCTCGTCCAATGTTAACACAATCCTCCCACCTACCCGTCGGTCGTCCCATCCGACACTTCCCAGTCGGCACAGCTCTTAAAAGTTTTTAGGAATTCGTCCGTTACTAATCCCAGTTCGCTCGTGACGCAATCACTTGAATAATATTAACCGGGTGCATGCTTCGCAATTCTGCAGAATGTAATTTTCTAAATTCTCCAGTGGTGTCATCCTTTATTGGACCGAATATTCTACATAACACCTTATTTTCTAATACCTGAAGAGGTTCTTCATTCTTCGGCGTAAGCGGCCATGTTCCACATCCGTAAAGAAGAGTTGGAAGGATGATGGTTTTATAAACCCCCTATTTTTTAGATTACGGGACATAAGACGGGAGCCTAGTAATGTCGAAACGGAATAATAACAAGCATTCCCCCCCTTTATTTCCTCTTGAATCTTTTCTAGTTACCGCAGACCCTAAATACTTAAACTTCTCCGCAGGTTCGAACTTATTTCCACCTAAAAAATATCACCAATATCTGTTACTAACCATATACTTTGTCATTTCCGAATTTACTTCCCGCTCTATTAACTTTCTCCTGGAAACCTGATTTTTTAACCGTTCCAGTTTTTAAAAAATTACAATGCAGTGAAATAGTATTAAACTCGTAATAATCTTTCTCATAACTAAAAGGACTTGATTTAGAACTCTGAAAGAAGTCAAGTACTTGAATAATCTCCTAAGAGAGATATAAAGAACAACTGGTAGCCAAGATACTCTGCTATTAAGATGATATTTCGCGGCTCACGAGGGATAATATTTCGAAGCCGACTGGAAAGAAGGAGCGGTAAATATTTGAGCCGAGGCCACGGTGCGGGATCTTCTAGACCAGTTATTTATTAAGCACTTAATTCCTAAGCCCGGCTTCTTCTTAGGCACTTCTCTTTAGAATATTGTTTAGATAAAGACCCTGGATTTCTAAGGGCTTGAACCTATTACTCAACTTATTTATCCTATTAGAAATGACAGTAAATAAAGTTGATTTCCATCTTAAACTTGAGAATAATATAAAATAAATACCTACGCAAACAGCAACATTATCGAAATCAAAGCATAAATAATAATTTAATTCTGGGATTAAACCCCTTAAAAATTCGATAGAAAAATTAGCTTTAAAGGTATATAGAAAAATATAGTTCTGTAATCTGAACGGATACTTACAGAATATTGAAAATATTCAATAAGATAGTAAAATATTCAAAGAGATAGTAAAATTTAGTGATTTTAGAATAAATATAAATTAAATATTCTAGATTTATGACTATGAATGCGGTGTAACTCAGTGGTAGAGCCCCTAGTTGCTGTGCCAAAGGTCCCAATTCCAGTCCGGCTGTTGCAGAATAAACTTTTAAGTGCCATAGATGGACCTTGTGGGATCTACAGATCCTTCTAGGGCCCACCCATCCTCAATTAAGTAGGTATCCTTTATTATGGGAAACCTGGAGGTTGAGCATGATCTCTGACAAATCACCTCCATGCTCAAACATGCTAGAAGCAGTAGAGTCTCTACCACGTGCAGAATCCAAGATTCATCATGAGTTGTAGAGAGAGGTCCCGCAAGCCAAGGCTAATAACAGATTAAATAATTTTCTGCCACAGCCTGATTGGAATACTTGAAGCTTTCAAAATTTTCATAGTGATAACTCACCACTCTACACACGCTACCCATCATAGAATAAAACTAAATAGATTTTTTAATAAATATTCTAGATTTATGAACCGTAAGAATAACAATGTTCAATAAGAGGAAAAAAACAAAGTTTTATAGCCAGAAGACATGCATATTCTAATAAGCAAATAAAAAAAACTTATCAAAATGAGCAAATCTTATAAAAAAACAAATGAGTCATATGTGGTCTAGTGGTTAGCATAACTACCTACTATGCCTAAGATCGCGGGTCAGTAGCCCTTTTTTTTTTAAAGTGAGTAAAAGTTACTCATGGGTAAGACGTCCTTCGGAAGGGACGTATATGGTATATGGTCATATGGTACGCGTGCCAGTACGGTGTCAAGTACTGGTTAAATATCCCTATCCTAATTATATGTGGATGGAAAACTTTAGAACTAATCATCCGATTAACCATAACAGTATAAAGCGAAGTTAAATGAGCAAACAACATTCTTATGTTTTTAAATGAAATATTCCAGAAATACATGTGATAAACTTTTATTCAGATATTAATTACTATGTTGAGCATTTTTGTAGCTAATCTATTAGTTTACTCCCAACCTTCGGAGATCCTAAACCTGCCCTAAGAAGGGCAAGCGGTATCATTAAACTGGGAAATGGCTCAATCTAAAAATCAGGCCTATTAAAAGTACGCCAGGATCGGAAGGATTGGAAGGATAAAGTTGTTTAGAGCCTTATAAAGCGGTTGGAAGGAAAGGAGACTTCTCTTTGAGTCCTATCTCCAGGATAGGCCGTAAAATTGGCCCGTTACGACTCGGCAGGTTGGGAGTAACATGTCCTAATATTCTCGTCTTCGCTATCAACTTCCTCTACCGTCTAAAATATCAATTATATATTTCTGTATAATTATTATAAAAATGTCTTATCAGCATTGCCTAGATGGAACGGATCGAGGAAAACTTTTTGTTTGTTTATTAACTCGATGTCACACTAAACTTTAAAATAGCATTTGCTGTTAATTCAAGTTACTATTATTTTTTTTAAATATAAGAAATAACGTCGATTACGAGATTTTGTAAATTTTAGTTAAAGTTACAATGTTTGTTTATTCACTTAACTTTATATTGCAATGGCTAATCGACGATCAAAGTGGGAGCCCTAAATTTTTCCTATCCGGGTATAATTAGGATAGGGATCTTTAAGGAGTATCTGACACTTCACAGGCTCGGGACCCCAATGTTACATCCCTTCCGAAGGACGGCGTAACGAAGACAGATTAATTATTTAATTGCCAATGATGAACCATGTTGGACCTGGTAACCCTCGAAGAATATAAACCACTGAAACTCATAGATTTTTAAAGCTTTTATATAAAAACAAAACATTATCCGATACTTTCCTAACTTCGAAGATGAAGACTACCCGCGCAAGAAGATATTAAATTCCCAAACTGGATTAAGTAGACTCCCTTATCTGACAAATTAGTTAATGACTGTGAAGGAAGACGTCCATCCTGACAAATTGGCTTGCCAAGCCCACGCACAATTATAAGCTACTATCTCATAACGGCTTCATCACGCTATAAGCCTATATAGCGACAATGGATATATATATATATATATATATATATATATATATATATATATATATATATATATATATGTATAGACCTACATCTACTTAACCGGTTCAGGTTTTTGGTTTGGAGCAATGAGGTCGCCCAGAAGAAAATAATGAGAACAAAAAATAATTGATACTAAATAATTACTACGGAGACCAAAACCAAAGGAAAACAGAGTTTACTTTATAACATGTTTTATAGGAGTTAATGTAAAATGTTTATAATCTGCTTGCGGCTGGAGATGTATCCTACGGGCACTAGGACTCTCCTGGGGCTCACCCAGCCTCCATAAAGTAGGTACAGCCTTTGCCATAAACTGAACCCCAGAGCCTTCACGTCTTGTAGTTGTACAGACATGGACAACGGTTGTGCAGGGAGGTGACTTAGATCACGGTCAAACGCCAGATTCCCCCCCCCCTTTATTTTGGCTACTCACTTTGTGGAGTTTGGGTGAGCCTCAGGAGGGTCCTAGGTGCTGTAGGATCTTCGGCTGCTAACAGATTGATTTAACTTTTATTTAAAGTCTTGCCAGCATTTTTTTTGACAATTTGAGCCAGGATTAATTTAAGGTGCTCTCTCTATTTGATGAGTCTGTTTGGACTATTGATTGGTGTAAGATGTGTTGCATGGTTTCTTGTTTGATGTGATTTTTTTTCTTTTGGCGTATTTCCTGGTGATGCATGAATTGGCGAAACGCTGACAGGTTAGTGTTTTCAAACTAATATTTTCAAACTATATTATCTTATTTCTTGCTAATAAGTTTTTTATTAATTCAAATAAATCAATACGTGTGATTTTAAATTTTAAAGTTTTTAAAACCTTAATATTCTACTTTGTTACTTTATAAGCTATAAGTCAAATGTTATAATATAATCTCACTTCATTTTCTGTATTGAAATAAAAGTCCTAAAATCAAAATGTTGGTAAAAGATGGAGTTTGTTCTATTTTGATTCCGATGAATTCCATTTTTCCCACAGAAAATTAAAAAACTTTTTTTTTTAAATGTATTTATTGAAATTTACTACTGCATATTGAATACATCAAGTAAATGTAATAAAAGGTGAGCATTGAGGATTTTACGAAGGATTTTGGATTGTAAGGATTGAATACGAGAGGAATTCGATGGCTCAGTGGAAATCCAAAGTTGTACTCCGTAAGTTCAGATAGGTCTCATAATAGTGATGTATGTGAGTCTTTGGTACTTAATTGGGAGCTTAGAGCGTTTGTCTAGTAAATGTTAAAGTAGCCTGAAACGGCGAGCTGTTTCTTGTCGTTTCAATCTAGTATGAGGATTCCAAGTTAAGCGTTTGTTAATGTGTAGTCCTAAGCACCGGACCTGTTTTACAAAAATCAGTGGGATGTTATTAAACGACACAGGAGGACAGGAAGTCATTGGTTTACGTCGGAGGGAAATTCAAAAACAATGTTATATTTTGTTTAACAGATTAAAGAATCAGGTGATGTGCCAATTTTTAAAAATATTTATGATTTTACTATAAAGAATAATTCATTTGATTTTTAAAAAACATCGTTCAAGATTAAAGTATCCAATAAACAAGACTATTTGTCTTCTTTCTTTTACTGAAAAAATTAACAACTGTAAAAGCAATATTGAAGTGAAGAGATCACTTTGTGAGTTCGAAATATTCAACATAATGTCAATTAAACACCTTTGATACTAATAAATGGAAGGTAGAAAACATTTCGATTTATTTACAAGACGTAAGAGAAAAACCTGCAATCAGAGATAGTACAATAAGAAAAAACTTCTACTTTCCCGGAGATTGGAAACACGTAAAAAGAGGAAATGACTACCATGAAAAATTGCCATCAATGTAACAACCAGCAGTCGCTATTATGATCTCTATTTTAAGAAGAAACCTTTTTATTTTATAAGCTTTTGTATAACAGTTCTAATTTCTTCATTTCATTCTAATATAGTTTCAAAATTAATCTTGGACAAAACATTTAGGCTAATAATACTACTAAAAAATCTAGCTGTACTACTTTTTCAATATTTAAAGATTAATAGTTTAATTTAGCAAAAATTTAACGTATCAGACGAGTTAGCAGAATTTAAAGTTGGGTGCTTATATACTAAAGTTATACATATAAGATACATATTTTATTTCAAGAATTTTCATTGGAAAAAAAAACTTCTCGGCACAAAATATAGTTTTTCAACAGATTTTTTTTTTTTTTTGGCAAACTTTTCATCTAAATCTTTTTAGCCATGTACACTTATTGTCATTAGGTGTAAAAATGGCGAAAAATCTGGAAATTATGAATAAAGTCTTTTGTTGTATACTATCAGGTAATAATATTTAATATATTTCTGTAATTATAAATATTTTTTTTTAAATAGCATGGTATGTTATTATTTAAATATGTAACAATATTTTTACTCAGTGTAATAAGGTAACAAGAATATATAAATGTAATTATGTAGGTAATGTAAATATGTATATTCTCTAGTGGTAATTACGTAGATACTGTAAATATTTATATCCTCCAGTAGTGAGGGCAATAATAACCATTTGTAGTTGTTTGCCCTTAAAATAAAACAACAACAAAGCCACCGTTCCAGAATTCTTTTAGCCATTACACAAAATATAGCACTGTTTTTTAAATTTTAATTATTAATGGAAAACATAGAGTGCATCAGTTTAAAAAATATGACAAGCCATATGTTACTCCAATATTTCGATTTGAGGACATTTTTTTTTAATATAGAAACAGTGAAATTTTCTAAAATTAAAATTAAAAAGTTTTGATTAAATTTAAAACAAACCTTGAAAAAAAACTTTCATTATACTATTTAATGAAAAATACTCAATATCTTATATTTTAACAGGCTCGCTTGGGGGATACAAAACCAGAACTAAATTGAATTTCAATTTCTAGAGTAATATATTTACCTCTGCTCTAACCTCAAGTACCTAACGTAGTAAAATTAATGGAGAGTTCTATAACTTGTAAAATGGAGGTTGGTCCACCTTCAGTACCCCTCCCTTAATTATTGCGTAACTTAAATAACAAAGGGCGCGGAGTGGTTCAGTGGTAGAGCACTGAGTTGCCATGCCGGAAATTCTGTTTCAAATCTCCCTGTTCGCAAGATTTCAGTCTTTAGAATTTAGTCTGTCTGCAGCCGGAGATGGATCATTCGGGATCTAGGACCTTCCTGGAGCTCATCCAGCCTCTATAAAATATTATTAAAATAGGGAAACCAAAATAAAAGGGGGGAATCTGGTGGTTGAGCGTGATCTATACAATCTATCAGTACAGTCTCTACAATGCACTGAACCCCAGGCCCGTTCACCTATTGTAGTGGTACAGGTTTTTTTTAATTAGCAAAATGGTGTAGTTTTTATTTTATGAATAAAACACAGCTACTCAAAATTAGGAATATAATAAGTAGGATTTATAAAAAAAACAAAAAACTAATAACTGAAAAAAAAAGGAATTTGTAAGTATTGACTAAAAGCGATAACTGATATAACAATTAATAACTGACATCAAACCCAGAACAGATGTGGAATTATAGCTAATAATTACTAAACATATGTAGAAGGGAATGTTGAAAGCTGTATCGAAGTGCCATAAAGAATCGAAAGTCACGCTGGCGGTCGAGTTGTTGTGTTCTCGTTAAGAAAAACCAGTTAACTGCTTGCTATCTTATATTTACAGCAACCTTTATAACCGTATAAACATATGATGGAAATGCAACACCGAGATGCTTTCTTGTATATCTTACAACTATAGTATACTTGGATTATACGTTTTAGATTATTATTATTAGATTAAATAGAATTCAACATTTATATAGAAAAATCCCTTAAAAACTGGAAAAGATCATGCGGTGGAATGGGTGCTCAAATCGGGAATGATGTCATATACCATTTGCAGTATAACGATGATCAAGTAATAATCGCATCGGATCCGGATGACGTGAGCTATATGATGAGCAAGTTGCTAGACACATATTCCAGATGGGGGCTGAAAATCAGTAAAAATATAACAGAGTATATGGTTTTCAACGCTCCAAATTTACTACTTGAAATCGATGACTGCACGCTCAATGCTTGCAAACAGTTCAAGTACCTCGGATGCTGGGGGTAGTAAGGGTGACATCGAACTTAAAGTAAACAAGGGAAAAAAAATAATAAGTTCGATAAATTCCACCCTATGGAGCAAGGGAATAAGATTGGAAACTAAAAAGAACATCTACCATTCCTTCGTAGAGAGCGTAGCCACTTACGGGTCAGAGGTTTGGACACTCACGAAAAAGGCGGAGAATAGGTTGCTTTCCATGGAAATGGTATTTGTGGAGAAGAAGCTGTGGTATATCGAGAACCGAGCTGTTCCCAAACGCAGCAATTAGAGTCAAGGTTGGATGTCAAAAGAACATCCTTTACCAGATCGGAACTAAAATGTTAAAATAGTATGGACACTTAATGCGGATGGACGAAAACCGCTGGGCAAAGAAAATTCATAACTATATACCACCTGAAAGAAAAAAGCGTGGAAGACCAAAGAAAAAATGGATAGAGGAATGCATGCCAGCCAGAGGCCTCCGTGAGGGGGATCTGATGGACAGAGAGCAGTGGCTTTTGGTAATGCGGAAACGACTCCTTGTAAAATAAGAAGAAAAAAGATTAGATTTAGATTATCACAGCATAAAATACTATCCGAATGCCAATTGTATGAGCGATCATTTATTCGAAATGTCATCCCGGGAAGCAATAAAAAGAATAAAGGATCGACAATAAATAATAAATAGAAGGATCGACAAAAATAATAATAAATAATAAATAGAAGGATCGACAATAAATAATATATAAGATAAATAATAAATATATAATAATATAATATAAGATATAAATAATATAATACAAGATAACTAATAAATAGAAGGATCGACAATAAATAATAAATAGAAGAAAGGATCGACATAGTCATCATTATAAAATCAGTTTGAAGAGTATTTTCGCTAAAATTTGCTTTTATGGGACTATTATTTAGTACTTACTATCATACTTAGAACAGAGACTTAGCTGCCATGAAGATGATGTTAAGATAGAAGCAAATTATTGCGTTGAGAGGAAAATAATGCAGGAGTTTATGGATTCTTTAAAATACCCCTCCTAACAATAAACTGTTAATTTTTGTTAGGCTCTTGAATTTCGTAAATGTAAATACTTATTACTCTTCTTTCAAACAAAAATGTTTGTTAACCTTCGTAACGTCATGCTACTTGGAAATAATCCCGTTTTTACTAACATGTCTAAGCATCATTTTGGCATAACCTTGTTTTTACGAGGCCCGAATGGCCAGAATTAATAATAGTCTTTATACTGAAAGTATATATAGGTATATGGTAAATTAATCAGTGTTCAATGCTCTATACATTCTTTTATTTTTTTTAATTGTACCACTACAACCCAGGGATGGTCTTGAATTCAGTACATGGTAGAGACTGTACTATTTTTTGGACAACGGTTGTGCAGGAAGGTGATTTGTCCTAGATCACACTCAACAGCCAGATTTTCCCCTTTATTTCGGGTACCTACTTTATAGGGGCTGAGTGAGCCCCAGGAGAGTCCTAGATCCCATATGATCTAACTCCATACATTAACTCCTAATACATTTTATGTAAGAAACATAGACTACAACTCATAGAGCGTATTAGGACCCTAACATTCAGCGTGGTGTATTTACCCATTCCAAGTCAAAGGTTGTGCAACGAGGTGATTTAAACGAGATCACGGTTTTTCGACAGAATTTGTACATATGTACAACCTCCAAGAGTATTTATTTTATAGAGGCTGAGGATCTGCAGATGCTATAAAATCGATTAATGTCTGTTAACACAACAAATAATTTATCTGCCGGTTTCGAACACGCTCCTCCCCAATATCATAACCTAATTTTCAAACTACACAAAATTAATAAACCACTTGGAGTTAAAATGAAAGTCCAATAAAAACCCCTATGTAACGCCTCCTTTGAACAGTAAAAGATGTTTTTATAAAAAAAAAAAGATGATAAAACGAACTTCGAACCAGCTTTAAACTTCTTTTTAGTACGGCTGTTAATAAAATCACGAAGTTAAAGTACCGCTTTGAAAATTAACTTAATAACTTCGGGAGTTACACATAAATAAAAAAGTTTTTCAAAAAAAGTAATCCGGCAACACTGATAACTTCACAACATTCAAGTCTTAGAATTCTAAATATACCTGCTCGGGGTTAAAACTTAAAATTAACTTTAAGGAAACTAGCTGTTTTAAAACTTGAACTTCCTTTCTTGCAAACATTAAACGAAAGTGCCTCATTTTTAGAGGCGGGCATTGAACCTCCTTCGGATATTACAACCTCCTCGCTAGCTTGGAACAATTGGAAAAGTCCTGAATTGGAATACATGTTGGGACTCGACTTTCTGCTTCTTTTCCGAGCCCTTTCAAAAGTTCTCTGTCGACGATGGAAGACTGTTAAAGTCCCATCCATGTGATGGTGTCGACTGTAGGAGAGATACGGAGCAAAAACTGGGGGGGCTCTGAGAAAAAAAAAGATAGGAAAAAAATCTGAAGTAAAGCTTAAAGCCTGAGCTAACGACCTAGGACGGTAACTACAAATGGTGAAGCGGGTGAAAAAAGATCTACCTGAGGTTGGATACCTGATCCTTACGGTGCGGTCTTCGAAGGCTACAGTGAGGATCACAATACCATCGTCTGGGGGTTCATCGTCAACAAAGAGTATAAGATAGAATAGAGAATTCGGCCCCTACACATTTATTTAAATCTAAACTTAGTGGACAAAAGAACCTCCAAAAAAAGAAAGATAGGTAGGTTGTGTGTGTGAGAGGGAGAGATAAATAAATAAACAGGCGTTATAAAAATATATGTAAAATTATCTATCAAAAAAATAATTAAGTCCTGCGCAGAATATACCGTCCGAAAAAGGAAGAGACCACTGGAGAATTTAGGAGATTACATAACGTGGCATTGCGAAGCTTGCAACCGGTTAACATTATTCAAGTGTAGCGAAGACTAAAATGGGCTTGTAAAGTTGCTGGGTTAGGTAACGAACGAATTCCTAAAAGGTTAAAAACTCGTTGCCGACTAGGAAGCATCTAAGGGGTTGGCCGAAGCGTAGGATTTGTATTTTGGGTTTGGACAGTGCTCCTAAGCATAGAATGGCGGTATAGGTACCGACCCTACGGGTTCGATAACCCTTTTATTTATAAAATTTTGATGTTTTAGGGTGCTTAATGTTAATTGTTGTAAATACTTTATTGATTGATATTTTAAAAAATAGAATCACTATGAAAATTAATTAAACAGTACTTCACACATTTTTTTTACCATAAAACGATTTTTTTCTGTATGTCTATTAAAATATTTTTTCTATTTAAGCGTGCATTTGAGATTTTTAAACTATTATGTATTTTAATGATGAAGAAAAAAAACCTTATTCCAGTCAACTATTATGTATTTATTTTAATCATTTTATAAGTGTAATTTACGTGTGTGATAATTACATTTTTTATGCTCCTGTTACTAAGTGTAGGAGAAAGCTCGAGACCGAATAATAAAGGATAATAATCGAAAGAAATCGATATTTCCCTTTTCATTATTATATCTACACCCCGGGTGAATAAGTGGTTAAGTCGAATTTTCTCCAAAATGAGTTTCTTTTACTTAGGGAAGTCGATTAGTGTTATTTTCGTAATGAATAAGTAGCATGAAAATGAGTTATTGCTTATAAACCACTCCATTTTAAACCCAAAACTTAATGACACGATTCCGCTTCCCTCAATACAGTTAACTATATCTAGAAAACAAAATTCGGCTTAACCACGTTTTCTCTGGGGCTCCAGATATATAAGGAATAAGAAAAAACATATTAAATATAATAATTATGGCGTTAATCCATTTGTGGACGAAGGAGATATGGCTAGTGGTTAGAAAGAGACCATATTAAAACCTCAAAACGGGAGCTTATGTCCTCATTATTTATCTGCCGGGACAGGTTTCAGATTTCTCCAGACCAGACATTCTAGTTTTCTTTGACAAACCATAAAAAGCTTATAAAAACCGACCACGCAGACGATTTTACGTCTACTGTTGACACTAATATTATCCCAAACCACAAAGTAGCTACAAGGCATATTCTCTTATATTATATTTTCTTAAAGAAAGTACCATAATATTTATTTCCGACAAATCACAAATAACGGTTACATTTCAAAAGTCATCGCTTTCTTTCAAATTCTTTCTTTCTAAACTGTTGGAACGGAACGATGTTACGCTCAAGTTAGTGACGTTTTCTCCAAATCATTGAATAATATATTTCCCTCACCTCTTTCAAGATGCGGTATATTGTCACTCGGTTTCAGGAGAAAGTTGAATTATAACAGTGACAAAAAAAAAAGTGGAATGATCAATTCTGGACATCCTGAAAAGAGAGTTTCTGGGGACTAGTGAGAGAGTGATCGATGACATTAATTCATTCCAGTCACCTTTAAAATGCCTGATGAAAGCTACACCAGGATAATTAAATTTTTTCTTCCAATTATTCAGAGACGATGCCTGTTTAAATAACAAGGCACCAAATTTTTAATTAGCTAGGCCTAAAAGCAATAATTAAAAATATAATAAAATAGATACACCGTATTTGTGTACCGTATACAACAGGATTGGCTGGCCTGGTTACGAGCCTGGTAGCTAGGGATGCGGAAGACCCGGGTTCGAATCCCGACCAAGACAAATCTTTGCTCTTCAAAATAAAAATATTTAAATATAATCACAATAAAATAAAAATAAAATTAATAATATAAATCACTAACAATATATTGTATAGATGATATTGTAAATATTTAATTTTCAAGGTACGTAGTATACAAATGCATGGAATGTGCCGATAAAGGAACGGTCCTTTCAAATGGTTACTTGTGTTTTAATATATCCCAAAGTTTAATCCCAATATTCAATTGAGACCTGTGTTTATTTTTCATTCAAACTGAATATAAATTCAGCACTTATACTTCAATCAGCAATTAATTAAGACGACAGCCCCTCCTACAAGATTAGCTGGCACCCACATAAGTTACAAGTGGAGTTGTGCTTGGCGATGGAATGAATGGGCCGAGGTAGTGGGGACTCGGAGCTGTGTAAACGTTGATAAGTTTAGTAGCGCCTCAACCTACAGCTCTCTACACAACCTCCGCTTTATTTATCTTGTTAAAAGTTCCTACGTACACAGAGGATTAACTTAATATGTTATCGTAGTATGTCATGTGTAATCTTGGTTAGGCTACAAGTCTCGTATAATCCTATCTATTATAAAGTCGTAACAATTTTATTTGTATTAAATACAATTAGGATAAGTAAATATAATCAATAATTTATAATTATTAAGTCAGTCAATAATTAGAATCAGTCATAAGTCACTCCTATAATGATACAGTTCATGTCTAATTTAATAAATCAATTTTTAATACTTCTTCTGTCGTAAACAAATACATATATTATTTAATGTGCAAAAATGGCCATTTTTTCATAAACATACAAGTATAGTCATGACCTAATATGTACCACTAAAACCCAAGCTCTCGTGTTCAGTACAAAGTAGCGAGTGTACTGTTTGTAGGACAACGGTTTTGCAGGGAAGTATTTGTTCGAGATCACACTAAACCGCCAGGTTTTCCCATCATTTGAGGGTGCCCACTGTATAGCGGCTGCGCAAGCCCCAGGAGGGTTTCCTAGATCTCACTGGGCGATAACATATCATAAATTATTTAATATAAATAAATATATAAATAAAACAATAACTAAATTATCCGCGCAAATCGGATATGAATCCGATACCTTCTGCATAGGAGCTCAGCGCACTATAATAGTGTTACCCCGATCCATTTGTCTCTTAATTTTATATAAAATTGAGAGACAAATGGATCGGGGTAATATATATATATATATGTGTGTGTGTGAAAAATGAAGCAGTAAATGAACGGATTTGAGTTATAAGGTTGAGAGGTAAATTTGCTAATCTCTCACTCATTACATGCTAATGTGTACATGCTTCCACTGAACCACTGAAGAAAAGGATGAACAAGATAAAGATGAATTTTACGGGTGCCTGGAAAGAATAGATGACTCACTACCAAAATATGATGTGAAGATGATTTTAGGAGACCTAAATGTAAAAGTAGGAATGGAAGAAGCCTTTAGACCAACAGTAGGACTACACAGTAAGCATGAAGAATCAAACGATAAAGGACTAAGGACAGTCAGTTTTGCAATGGATAAAGGTCTAAGAGTGATGAAAACGTATTTCCCGCATAAGACAGCACATAATGAAGGGTACATGGAGGTCCCCTGATCAAACAATGGAAAACCAGATAGGCCATGTATTAATAGATACAAGACACGCATCACACACATTAGATGTGCGAAGCTACAGAGGAGCAAACAGCAATAGTGACCAATATCTGGTTTTGATGAAATATAGGCAGAGATTAGCTGCAAAGCCCCGGGCAAGAGACAGTGAAGAGATAACTTTTGCTTCAGAAAAACTAAAAAAGGAAGAAGTGAGGAAAAATACAAGGAGCAATTGGAGGAGAGAAGGATAAGGGAAATGAATGAAGGGCAAGTGGGAGAGGAACCAGATTTGAATTATACTTGGGTGATAGTTGAGAAAGTGTTGAGAGACACGGCAGAGGAGGTGCTTGGGTTAAGAACCAAGATATCAAGAAAGGACTGGTATGTCAATGAATGCGAGGCTGCAATAAAACAGAGAAATGAACCTCGGATGAAGAATTTGCATAGAGGGACGACACCGAGCGATGAAATGTACAAGGAAAAACGAAGATTAGCAAAGAAGCTATGTCGTCCAAAGAAAAGGCTACGGGAATTAGAAAGACTGGAGAAAACGGAAGAATACTTCAAAGAAAAGAACAATCGAAAATTCTTCAAAAATATCAGAGCAGGGTTCAGCCCAAGAGGAAATTTTATTAAAGACAAAAATGGAAACCTTCTTGGTCACGACAGAGAAATATTAGAAAGATGAGTAGAGAGTTTTTAGGAAATCTTAAGAGATGGCCTGGAAAAGGGGAAGCAAGAAAATGCCGAAAAAGTGATTGCAAATGTACAAAGTGAGGTGGAGGACTTAGAAGAAGCTGATATCCTCCCCTGAAACGGAAGAGATAAGTGAAATTATATCACAGCTCAAAAATAATAAAGAGCCGAGGATAGATGGTATCCAGAATGAAATGCACAAAAACGCCGGGGAAGAGATAAATGAAGATATCTACAATATAATTTTTGATGTATGGAAGTATGAAAAAATGTCTGAAGAATGGTCCGAATCCTTAATTTTCCAAATATACAAGAAGGGCGATAGAACGGAATGTGACAATTATAGGGGCATATCATTGCTGAGTTCGGTATAAAAGGTTTTGTCGAAAGCAATTAGTAGAAGATTGACAAACTGGTCAGAAACTGTTCTGGGCGATTACCAGTGTGGAATTAGACCGGGAAGATCCACACCCGACCAGATTTTTTCAGTGAGACAAATGCTGGAGAAGACATACGAAAACAATATTGTTGGAATTAGCTCCAATAATGAGCTAAGGGATAGATGAAGAGCCAGATATAATAAAAGTCATCCAGCTCAAAAGACTACGATGGTTGGGGCATGTGGAGAGGATGGGCCCAATAAGAAATCCAAGAAAGATGATGTATGAGATACCGAATGAGGGTTCAAGATTAAGAGGGAGGCGATCGGAATAAACCGTTGAAGGAGCCTTCCCGCGGACAGAGGCGAATGGGGCAAGAAATTAACAGAGACTAAGGTTCTTCAAGGACTGTAGAGCCCATTCATAAAAAAAAAATATATATATAGTATTTATTTAATAATGCACTTAGATAGAATATTGTATTTTCATAAGATTGCACTTTCCTTAAGTTTCTTGACATACAGTGTTTTGTACACAACAGAACTAAAAATAAAAATAAAATGTACTTAATACACTACGGTAGATTGTTGTATTTTGATAACAGTGTACTTCAGACCACCCTTCAGTTTCTCGACATATATTGCTTTGTACACAACTCAACAAGGCTGTACTAAAAATAAAACAAAAAAATTTGTTCTTAAGCTACAGAAGAGCAACAGTAGAACACAAGCAACAGTAGAATGTTTGCCAAGGTGATATTGCTTTCAAGTAAAGTAAAAATAAACCTACCGATCAGCTTTATATATATATATATATATATATATATATATATATATATATATATATATATATATATATATATATGTATACACATACTAATATTTATATCGAGTTAAATAAATAAAATCACTACAATTTGCATTGATTTTATTGTTTCGATATTGATCAATTCTAGTCGATTATATTCTCTCATCGATTCTCTCAGTTATATTCTATTATTTTGTTCACAAAAATGTTTTTTTCATTCTCGCAGTTCTTCGGGGGAGAATTTCAGGAATCCCGTACGTGTCAAGCATTTTAAAATGTTGACGTGTTGAAAAAATGGGTCAGAGCTGTGAAATTTCATGTCAGTGGCTAGATTTGGATTTTTCGTTTTTCCAGCAGAGACTGTGAGCTACGAAACCCGGACGTAATCCGAATATACCGTGGGAGCATGAACTACTCTTTCCCGTCATAGCTTATTTTATTACATTATAAAACTTACAATGGAAGTAAATTCGAATATATTTACCAATAATATATCATCATCATCATGACGACTGGACGAATTACCATCTTCTATACCCTTTTTTCGAGTCTTCGAAGTATAGCTCTATTTCGGAATACGTTTCAGAGGGACCAACAACATCTGTTACCGTCTTTAATTCTCACCTTTATTTCCTGTTCCAGTCTGTTATCTTCTGTTGAAGAAGTGCCAAGACACTTAAATGTTTTAATATTATCAAAACCGCACTTTGGAGATATCCACACATCACAACAATGGACATATAATATTTATATATAATATTATTTATTTATTTTATATGGACCCAGGAGGATCACGCAAAGAATTTTGACGTCGCTTATTAAATACTCCTTTTCTCCATGCATTATTTTTCTGTCCTATATCCTATGTCCTATTTAGGTCCTGGTTTCTTCAATCCTTTCTTCTATCACATTAGTATACACTTTTATACCTTGCTTCCAAACTTGTTTGGTCTATAACATCACTTGGTTCTATTTGCGCTTTTTGTAAATATATATTTACTTGGTAAATCCATAGTGTTATAGATGGTAGTACACATAAGTGCATTATATACACACTACGTCATACACACAATTTTCAACCTAGCAATAAACATTTAACTAATGTAAATATTTTGCAGGATGAATAAGAACTTTTTTATTATCTAATCAACTCACTGATTAGGTCAAAGTAAATATCTTGAAATGATTGAAAAGCCGCCCTGTTTGCTGAGCGAACAGAATATTTAATGACTGAAGTAAAAAAAAATGCTAATTAAAACCTAATATTTGCATCGAGTAGAACAAACATCACAATCGAAACATCGACTATAGATTAGTTTAGTTATGGCTAACAAGCACCTTTGATTAAATAAAGAGATCGTAAGACCGTTACGTCATTGTTGTCTTTAAAAGTGTAACACTTTCTCTGAGGTGTCGACATGCCGTTCAGTTCCGTACTTCATTAAGTGCCGTTATATTGTTTTATGCAAGGTAACCGCCTTTGTGAATCTAAATGTATATACAAATATATATAATATTAATATAAGATTTAGGGAAAACTAAGGTTCGATGTCGGTACTAACAAACGCTGTTATAACCCTCAACGAAATCCTCCCACTTACACCTCGGTCTACCTCTCGGGTGTTTCCTGTAGGCTCAACGGGCCACATCAAATTTTTTCTGGATATTATAACTTCAATTATAGTAAATAGGTACATGATCTGCAATTCCGCGTTGATTAACCTTCTAAATTTTCTAGTGATTCCGAATAATTTATGTAATTCCATTTTACCTTACATTTTAGAATGCTTATATATAACAATAATACCTTAAAATTAAGACCTTCCATGGGTTGTAGTTGTACAGGTTTATTTTAATTGTATTATGATAACAATAATCTAAGTAAACATGATCAATGATTTATAATAGCTTTGCATTAATGCAAGTAAAGAAACAACCCACTGTAAATAATCTAATAATAGATTTAATTGAGAAAGTACTATGACATCCTTTTCAGTTAAATCGGAGGATTATTAGGAATTGGAGAGGAAGATAGGTTTGAAAGCAGTGGATTTGAGTGGAAATAAAGTTTGCCATCGAAGGATTGATATCGGGTTCTTTAAGGATGATTTTATGCGCAAGAAAGCAAAGAGCATCGAGGATTTTATATTTTAGATTATAATGATTGAATATGGGAGGAATAGTGAAGACCCAAAGTTCTACTCCTTAAGTCCAAATGGGACTTATGATGGTCATGTATATGAGTAATTTGTAATTAATCATCAGCTTTTGTCGAGGAAATTTTTATATAGACAGATACAGCGTTTTATTTTTAAACTTTGTGTTTTGCCTGGCTAATGAATGTTGGTAAGTAAATTTATTTATATTACAACAATAATTTCTTTAAAATGATTTTAAAACTCATTATTCTATACAATCTTACCTGTAAAAAAAGAAACAACATTTAAAATTAATATTTCATACAACTTTTAGAAAAACTGTTTTCTTTTAACTAAATAACAACTCACAAATTGGAATAACCTCCCCGGTTCTTCTCTCACAGCTGTTACTATAGTAACCGTATCAGTCACATTCGAATGAAAGACGTTTAGTGTACGTTACATGTATATATTGGCGTAGGAAGTAAGCGGCCCCATTCCCCAGTCTTCTGACTGCAATCAGCCACTGGTCCTCTAAGTTGGGGTAGGGCATAGGGTCAAAACCCTATCCCTTAAAAAAATTTTTTTGGAACCTAATATAAGCCTCGGAGAGCGCTGATAAAGGCTTCCAAAGATATATAATGCCTGTAAGTCAAATGAAAATATATACAATCATAGTATAACTGATCTTTTCGTACCCAATCCATCCCTAGGGGATGCTAAAATAGAGAGAGGTACGTGTACTTATTTTAAACAACCCGATTTAATTAATCCAAGATTAGCTGTTTAGGAACATGTTTGAAATTATTTGAAATTCAATTGGTATTGTGCCGTGTATTGTAATTGTTAATTCCTTGGCCAAGGTTGTGGTCCTATTCTCAACATAGGAATCACGTTTTCGCTCGCCTGCTCAATGAATACCAAACCGATAGAAAGAATGGGCCCTGGAATGTAGGAATGCGTTCATCGAATTTGTAATATTAATTTATTTCAAAATCTTGATTATATTAGCTTATTTTAATTATTTTTTTTTTAGTTTAATGGGCTTATTGAAACTATGAAACTATTTTAGATAATTTTAAAAATGATTCATGAATAATTTATATACTAGCTGAACTGATAGATGTCGTCCTGTTCAAACATTTTATTCGGAAGATTATATCAATTTTTAAATATATTGTAATTATTTGACTGTTTTGATGAAAATATAAGTAAAAAAAAATCATTAAAATATCTGACATGATGGCATCAGTTATCACAACTTGATCTATTATTATCGTATCTGATAATTATTACAGTAATACAGTCAAGTATAAACTTAAATCTGTTTTAATTAATAGCAAGAAAGATATTACTCAAATCGTAGCATTTTTCTGCAGTAAATACACGGCGAATTAATTTGGGTAACTTTTTAAATATAAACATGACAGGAACTTGGATGAATTTTCACCAATATAATTACAAATATAGTTTCATAACTCTGTGATAGGCTAATTAAAAATTATTATAAGAGTGGCCTCTATCGCTGCGCTGCCAGCCGGATCCAATCTAAATCAAATACATTGAGGTAATTAAAAACAAAACCCTAAAACATCCTCGAACCCACTTGAATATTTACCAAAAGTCAGTGACGTACACACGAACAGAATAATTTCATATGTAAAGATATAAAAAAATTATAAATTATTTATGAATCTTTTTTAAAATGGATAATATGTACTTCTTGTATCATAGTGCAATTGTAAATATCAATAATTTTTTTAAAGGGTTTAATTATTTAATTAGATTACAATTATAATTTCGAAAGGCTTTGAGGTAATAAGCACGCATTGATTTCTTTAGTTTAAATATAATATATTTTTATAAATAAAATTAACTTCTCTAACGAATATAAAAAATCTCTGGATCGGAATAATGCTAAGACGGCGGAAGCAAGATAAGGAAGTCAAGTTAGAGGACTGGGTTTGGTTGAGTTATCAGATGGACAAGTTTTATTAAGAGAAACATTAGTCTTAAAAAGTGAAAAGACGAGATCATTTAAAGTTTCGCCAGAAGGGGGCAGCACGGATAAGGGCTGATAAGAAAGGGAAAAAAAATACGATTCTGTGGCGTCGCCCAGTTACCAAGTTAGAGAGACCCCAGCGCAGCCAATGGCAAACTTGCTAACTAGATGGTTAGAAGTTCTATCCCCAGTTGTATGCATATAAATCGGAATATTTCATACGAGACGGAACGAAATATCTCATTGCACGTGTATTTATATGCATCAGCGAATGCAGATTGCAATTGCGCATTAAATAAACGTGTGGAAGGTCGAAATAAAAAAAGGTGATATCGATGAGTATTGTCAATCGTTCTTTTCAAAATAGCAACTATAAACTAAAAAAACTTCTACAACAACATCCCATGGAGGTCTTGGATAGAGTAAATAGTAGAGACTCTACAATATATACCACAACTGATTTGGAAAAAGGTGATTTGTTCGAGATAATACTCAACTTCCATCGTTTTATTAAGATGTCATCTAGAAAACTACTGGACTCCTACGTGTGTGAGTCTATGTTGAAACTGAGATACTGAAATACCATTTAATCAAATGGTAATTATTCGTCAGATTGACGCTTCGAGTTGAGTCACAAGTTTTAATTTTTTATCCGTTTCCCTTTTAATATTTTTCAAAAATACAAGTAATCATGATCTTTAGGAAAAGAAAATGTAATTATGGGTAATGAGTAGATTTAAGTAATCATTTCATCAAGAAATGAACGTTTCAACAAACACGTATCATCTGTACTTCGAAATATTAGTTTAAACTTTTATTTCTTGATGAAATGATTACCGAAATCTACATTACCTATAGTCACATTCTCTTTTCTAAATTAAAGTTCAAAATAACTTGTATTTTTGGAAAATGCTAAAAATGAATAAAAAGAATAAACAGTTAAAACGTGTTGTAACTCAACATGAAGTGACAACATGCGGAACAGATACCAATCAAATCATAAAAGAATCGAGGAAAATTAAACAAGAAGAAAGTTTCTATAAAACTATTTATTTTACATGCATTTTTTTAGTTACACAAAGAAAATAAATGTTGATTGTATACATTTAGTCCCGGGTCCATGGTCCAGTTTTTTACTTGATTAGTATCAAGCTGAATCTTCGTGAATAGCTTCGTTTCGATGAGACGCCCAATTTCCAACAATTTCCTGTGCGAAAATTCCCGATTGTGGTAGCTAACATTGTGGTAGCAGGTAGCACAGGTAGCACACAGAGGTCATCAAAAATGATTACTAACTAGCTGTTATTTTTTACTTCTTCCTTTCTGACTTCGTTTTCGGTACATATTGGAAGGAATTGACCCTTTGATCAAACCATACATTTTGTAGGACAAATAATTTAGATAATTATCTTGAGATTTAACAAAAAAAAACCCAGTTAGCAATACATTTTTGAGAAACATCAAATCGAGATAATTTATCATTGCTACCTCATTTACCTACCACAATCGAGAATTTTCGCACAGGAAATGACCAGGACCATGCATCCTGGTCTAATTATGATTAGTATCCAAAAAAAAAATTATGATCATATGTTGAAATAGTGATAGCAGAAATAACCGGTTATAATTTCTCAACTGTCGAAACAAAAGAGAAACGGGTCCCGAAATTCCAGAGGATCCGAAGTTTTGTGTTAGAATAGAATAGAATAGAATAGAAAACAAACTTTATTCTGGGACCAAGTCCCTTTAGAATAACAATAAAGAACAAGCAAAATAAACATAATGTTCATCTGGCCAGGAGGCTACATAATGATACAAATCATGAAGTAATCATGAGTGACAAAACATAATAGAAATAGAGAAAGAAAAAAAAGAAAATAAAATAAATAACTGATTAAAAAGTAATAGATTTTACAGGAATTTAACTAATTTTCTAGAAAAATAAAAATAGTAATAAAACATATATATATAAAGGTTTGATATTAACAAAATAATAATAAATAACATTAATATAATAGTTAATAACGGAATTGCTAAATAAAGCAAATAAATTGCATAGCATGCAATAAAGTATTTACAAAGTTTGTATCTTCTTTGTTGTTGGAAAAATAAACAAACACGTAGGTAACGAGATCGAGTATTCGACACACATTAATTCAAGCGGAAGATTGGCCTGCCTGGAGAGCATTTTTTTGGGATGCCAAGAGATGATGGAAAAGCAGGGATTTAAATGAGGCCAGTGAAGATGAATGGCGGATGAAAGGAGGGATTGAGTTCCACACAGTAGTGGAACGGGCGAGGAAGGAACGGTCGAATGCCTTAGTTCTATGGGATGGAATGTAGAGATCGGAGAGGCGGGATCTTGTTTGATGGTGTTGGACAGTGGATTTAAATTGAAGGAGACTATAGATGTATGAAGGGTGTTGCGAGTTAATGGATTGGTATAGAAAAACACTAAGGAAATAATGTCTACGAATGGGTGGGAAGAGCCACTTTAACTCATCATAATGATGTGACACCCGGGAACGCCTCGGAGTACCAAGGACAAATCTTAAAGCGCAGTTCATAATTCTTTTTAAGCGATCCTCTAGCAATTTCGAGAGGCCCCCGTATACCACACAACAGTAGTCAAAGTGGGGGAAGATAAGGGAAGATACAAGAAGCTTCCGGGTAGATTGTGTAAGGAGGTGCCGGGATCGATGGAATAATTTCAGGGAACTAATTGATCGTCGGGATATTTGGGCGACATGTGGTTTCCAGGAGAGGTTTTTGTCCATGGTAATGCCTAGGTTTTTAACGGAGGAGTTGAAACTGATAGGGTTGTCGTTTAGGATCAATGTTGGGAGGGTGGGGATAGTTGCAAGAAGGGAGTTGGAACCTAGAACAATGTTACACTGAAGGTTCGGGCTTATGTGAATTTAAATATGGTAAGGTAAATAAATAAAGCAACCTGTACCTCTACAACCCAAGAAAGGTCTACTGTTCCTTACATGGTAGAGTCTGGGACTGGGTGGGGTTGGCTTTCTTCCAATCAAGGGTACTACTTTATAGAGGCTGGGTGAGCCCATGGAGGGCCTCCAGATCTAACCGTGGCTGTTAACAGAAAGAGCCAGATTTAAAACCGACGCCTTCGGCACAGTAACTCGGGGCTATACACACTGAGATATCCCGATATATTATTATGAAATGCTAATTATCTGTAATACATTTTGTTAATATAGGTTAATCAATAAGAACCTCATGTTTTATAAGGAATATTTACCTCAATAACGACCAATAGTCATATTTACCATGGATTATCGAATCGGAAAAATAACTTTGCAATCAAAACAAACATGACGACCGAATTAATCAGAAATGAAATGATAATAAATACAGAATCATAAAGCAACCGGGGAATAACAGTGGGAAAACCAACAGGGCCGAGCTCCCTCCTCCCAATCAGTAAATATCCCAGCGTTTAGTTTAGATTCAGTTATAGCCTTCCATCAATACAAATATTCATTTCGGCTGATTAGGAAATTCAATAAGTCAATTATTTTCATTGGAACCCTTGCTGTAACTAAAAAAAAAACAAGAAAAAACTGTATCACTAAAAACCATGAAAGGTATGGATTAGGCTCAGTACATGTTAGAGACTGTACTGTACGCAAATAACTTGTTTGGAACGCTATTGATTTGACCGAGATCACGCTAACCTACAGTTCCTCCCCTCCCCCCAATTAATAGTGGTCATGTTATAAAGACTGGATGAACCCGAGGACTGTTTCCAAATGCTATAGGGTCAAGTATTTCAACAGAAAAAATAATTTACGAACTTGGGACAATAAACCTAATTAATGTACTAATTTACTCCGCTACAATATATCAATTAAGATGGCCTCGTGGTCTTTATCAAATCTGTTAATCCAGTACTACCAGTGGGTAGTTTCTCTACTTTCCTCTAACCCTGCTTTTTTATACATCCTTCATTTATTTATTATATTTACTTATTGTATTATTAATACAGTTGTAAATTATAATACTTTTCAGACCCCTCAGAGGATCACCGCTAATTGAAGAGCTAGTTTTGAAAAGTTAGTAGGTTTGAAACTAGTGGGTTTGAGTGGGAATAAAGTTTGTCATGAAAGGATTGATATAGGGCTAAATAAGTAACAAAGGGGACATTACGGACGACCTTGTTCGTAACAAAGTAAGGAGCATTGAGGATTTTACGAAGGATTTTGGATTGAATACAAGAGGACTGCGATGGCTTAGTGGAGCCCCGAAGTACCAATAAGTAAGTTCAAATGGATGTTAGCATGAGTGTATATGAGTCTTTTGTAATTAATTGGGATCTTAGTGGGCTTTTTAAGGTACTTTTTTTGTTATTAGTAGATCAATAATTTAGCCTACATCTATAACCTCATCTTAACACAATTTCAATTTTTCTTTATCGGGGCTATCTGATACACTACCCGCACAACAATCTATATAACCTTATATACTGTTTACGTATTGTTTGTTTACTGCCACTTGTATGCTTCCATGGCTAATCGGACGATGCTACAGTGGGATCCCTAAATATCGCATATCCAGGTTTAATTAGGATAGGGATTTTAACGAGTACCTGACCTCGAAAAGGATCAGGACCCCCTGTTAATGTCCCTTCCGAAGGACGACATAACCAAGGAATTTTACACCCTTTAAAAAATCCTAGAGGAACCCTCGATCTTGGGCTTAGTAGGTTGTTATGCTAACCACTATACGACAGGTCACCCCAGTCTAATAAACTTACTACGCGGCGGAAACTGTTTTATATCTTCAAAATAGAGATTTATATCTTCAGTCCATAACTATATGTCCACCAGAGGGTATGCGTTAATAAAATTCTAAACATTAGGTATTCAGACCCTCCAGGAGAACCCTTGGTACTAAGATAACCCCTCACCCTCAATTCGCCTATTAGGACATCCTCTTTTTTCTCCCCTACCCTCGGACCCTCATGAAGAACAGTAACATGGTCCGAACCCCTTCTTCAGCTGAGAGTCATTATGAGCCCTAAATAAGACATAGCTCCGACGAGATATGTTAATCGGCTGGCAGGATCCCAGAAGACCTCCCCTTCGGAGGAGTTAGTACTGGAGTTAGCAGCCAGTTTTGAATCTAATCATACTTAGCTCGGGTCCTTTCTACAACTTACGTACCCTTTTTCAACCCCTCGCAATTTATTTTTCATTTTATTGTAACAACTCTCGTAAAATTGTTCGCAGGATTAAATTTTTATTTTATACTTTTAAGAGGGGTTGTAGTTACACGCCTTTATCCTGGTGGGATTTTGTTCAATAATGTCTTAGCCAGCTTGATTTTTTTTTTCCAGATGATGATTTAGACATACCTAGAATAATTGTTTATAAGAGGAATGTCTTAAACTTTTTTTTCTAATTCGAATTTCTTTTACGTGGCTTCGACTGTTGAGGCCATTAGCAACGAGAGCTCTTCTTATATTTCTTGGATTAACTTCATCCCGGTTCCAGGTTCGAATCCCGGCCAGGACAAATCTTTTCTATCTTTTCTCTTCAAAATAAAAATATTTAAAAATGATCACCATCAAAAGAACAATAAATAAAAAAGTTTTTAGTGGTGTCATATTTTATAGAGGAACTGCTTTTGTTTAGTCTTTTCTGATGATCAATTGGCTAAATTATCGATTTTATTTTTTAAATTGGACAATAAAAAACCCACTGTTCCTTGCTTTTTTAAGAAGTTGCATATACAAAATAAAACAAACTACACCTTATTAAAATTTTTAGATATGAGGGCAGTTATTTCAATTCAGAAAATGCAGTGAAATAAGATTAAGATATTCATCTTATAAACAATTATTCAACGTCCGTTTAAATCACTAACGTACGCCTACTTATGCACAGCATATCTAACATAGTTTAAGAGATCAAGAAGTAATAAAAATATTTTTTTATATAATATTAAAAGTTATTTAACGAAATTTAAAACCGTATAACAGAATACATTAAGTGAATATAATGAATATATGCATTGGCATGAAAAGACAAGTAGAGAAACTACCCAGTGCTGGTACTCAGATAAAAAGTTCAACTCAGAAGATCACGAGGCCACCTTCTTTTCAGACGCCTTGGAGGATTATCAGGAATTGAAGAGGTTGGTAGGTTTGAAACTAGTGGGTTTGAGTGGGAATGAAGTTAGCCATGAAAGGATTGATATCGGGTTCGGCCCAAATCGGCAACAAATGGGCCATTAAGGTCATTATGGATTACTTTGTTCGTTAAAAAGTAAGGCGAATTGAGGATTTTGGATTGTAAGGATTGAATACGAGAGAAATTCGATTGTTTAGTAGAGCCCCAAAGCTCTATTCCCTAAGTTCAGATGGGTCTAATGATTGTCATGTATAAGAATCTATTGTCATTAATTGAGAGCTCGGAGCGTTTGTAATAACAATATTAATGAATAATGAACAGTGGTCAGTTGTGGTGCAGTGGCTAGCATAACAACCTTCTATGGTACCAGGTTCGCATCTCGGAAAGTGGCTTTAGTTTTTATAGGAACTAAAAAATTCTTGGTTATTCCGTCCTTCGAAAGGGACATAATACAGGGGGTCCCCAGCCTGTGCGGTGTCAGGTACTCGTTAAGGTCCCTATCCTAATGTTACCAGGATTAGTAAAATTTAGAGCTCTCACTGTAGCATCGTCCGATTAGCCATATCAGCATAAAGGGATGTTAAATGAATAAACAATACAAAATAATATACAAATATTACTTTGTTTTTTAATTTTGTTTTATATAACTTGCTATATTTAAACTCATTCAAGCCTATATCTTCAATGTAAGATCAAATTGAATCTTTCCACCTAACTCCTAATAACTTTTATGTTTGTAATAATAACTTTATTATGCGCTTACAATAAAAACCTTAACCAATACAAAATATTAGGGCGTGAAATCCGCTGGGAGTGACCGGGAGTGATGACATAAAGGCCTATTGATCATCAAATGAAACGGCACTGCTTTTAAACGAAAATCTCTTTTTTCCCCTGACAACTGTTGACGATTGACAGGGTACCTTAAAACAAGCTTTTCCACTGTTAATTATCTAGACAGCCTAATGTAAGTCATGCATAAAACAATATTGAAATTCTAAAAAAAAAAATATCTGTCACAATAAAACTGGATGGGAATTGTTTAACAAATGCTTTTTTATAGAGCTTCAATTTAAATTCATAGATGCTTAATTAATATACACATTTAAATATACAAACATAATTGGGCTTAAAAAAAATTCACTTTTAAATAAAAAGACTTATTACTTTTTCTACAGTAAAAATAATTAAACTTAGCAATATTTTTGAACAAAGCATAAATTTAATTTTTTTTCATTATTATTTCCCTCCAAAGTATTTTTTTTTTATCATAAAAAAATCATACATACATATACAAAGTCAGTGCTTAAGGCATCTTCTCTATCTTCATGACAACAATCCAAAATTTACATAAATACACTGTATAGTTCCTATTAAGAACAGAAAATATTTTTAATTAATAATTACACTGAACTTATCATTTAATATACTTTTTATTAAACATCTTCAACACTTTCCTATCAATTATTTACCATCAACATCAATTTAAATATTTTATAAATTCAAACTCTTTTTAATCCAAAAATAACTAAATTCATAAGTAATTTGGTCCATCAAATCTTAATACCACTTATAAACGAAAGTTTGTGTCTTTAAACTATGTAAAATATAAAACTTTAAAAAAATATAACATGGATTTTTAAAATATGTTAAAAAGAGGGATCAATTCATAAGAATAATAAATAAACAAATTTATTGCAAATCGAAAGATATTTTTATAAATAATTGATTGAGTTGAATGTTCATTTATTAATTAATTATACAATCATTACTTGAACAGGGTCAATGTTAATTAATCAATGTTTTCTATTTCTTAATTAAATAAAAAAGATTTACTAATGGTCGTGATAACCGAATAATATTTTATTTTCTATTAATTCAATTTTTTGTGACCCATTTTTTTATTATTCCACCTTATATGTAAAAATTCAAACAATTTTTAAGCAAGATTTGATTTATTTTCTATTTCAATGTGATTTAAACAATTATACAACTGTAGTTAAGATGGTTGGTATGGCTTTTGTTGAGAAGAGATGGAAAACAAATAGCCAACTCAGAAAAACGATGTATGTTTCTATAGGAAAACGAAATAAATGAACTATATAAAACTGAGAACTATGTCAGCACACTATAAAAAAGAAAGAAATATGACGATTCAGCGTAGTAAATAACTTTCTTTACGTTCTGGGAAATAGAAAAATGAAGCTGTTGAAGACAAGTATTGCACGATCACTTTTAGGAAAGTTCTTACGGAGTTTCCAGCAGAATAGAAAACATGGTGTCATAACAGGAAAAAGCTTAGTCATTTCTTCAATGACAAAAGCATAATGAAAATATCTTTAACGATACTACATACGTCAGTTAAAGATATATTCATTGAAATATAGTAAATTTTATTGTTTTTACCGTCATATTACAGAGGGTTGGATGACTGGAACTTACCTGTAACAAAACAAAAAATATTATTAAGATGAAACGCAGCTTATTAATTATAAACATTTATTTAAATTAGTATCAATTTATCACATATGTTAGCATATTATATATCTAGCATATTAGTATAATTATGTTTTATCCGCTAGAAGCAGATAACCCTCCTGAGGTTCATTCAACCTCTATGAAGCTGGTACCCAAAGTAGGGGAAACAATTTGGCGGTTGAGCGTGATCTAAGACAAATCATCTCCCTGCCAAACTGTTGGTTTAGAAACAATTCAGTCTCTACCACGTACTAATACCAAGACCCTTCATGGGTTGTAGTGCTACAGGTTTTTTTTTTATCATATCTTATTTTAAAAACTGTAAGAAAGTAGTCCAACTGTAAGAAAGTAGTCCGACTTGGAATCAGGTGGTACATATTTTAGTTTAGAACACTCTTGGAAGGTTACCTTACCAAACAAGATAATAACAAAAGATAATAATAATAATCATTATTATTAACGTCGGCACATAATTAAATAAGTAACCACTTATTTAGTGTTTTTATTTGACTGCATCCCCAACTATTTTCTTCCTTACGTCTATCTTCCAGTCAACCATCCCCTCGCTTCTCATGAATAATTATTATTATTCAGAAAATATAATTAAACTAATAAAATCTACTTATTTTTGTAGTTATACTTAGCGTTCTAAAAGGATGGTAGGCTGGTAATTAACTATACGACTTACTGTATGGATAACTTATTCATACGAATTCGCAATAATTTCATCTGTACCATAATAAGCATCAGGCAATGTCATACCAGTATAATTGTATAGTTGTAGTTGGATAAGTCTTGAAGGAAAAGAAGTAGAACAAATATATTAGTTAATCGATATATTTTAGTAATTTAATGCAACTCATCGGACAGTGCTACAAGGGGAGTCCTAGACGTTGCCTATCCTCCAGGATAGAGTCCTAATTTCGCCTAATTAGAATATGAATCTTTAACGAGTACCGGACACAACACAGGTTCAGGGGCATAATTTTATCTCCCTTCTAAAAGGCGACATTAGTTTTTTACTCGCGACCTTAGGCTTAGAAGGTGCGCTAACCATTGCACCACAGGTCGCCCCAAATATTATATTAATTATAT
Source organism: Troilus luridus (assembly GCA_964056705.1). NCBI lineage: Eukaryota > Metazoa > Arthropoda > Insecta > Hemiptera > Pentatomidae > Troilus > Troilus luridus. Next base: position 110,948,073 of record OZ057414.1, on the reverse strand, counting down.
TAGTCGTTGTATTAGTTTTAAGTTATTTAACGTCACTTTATGCTGTAATGGCTAATCGGACGATCCTACAGCGGTTGCCCTAAATTTTGCCTATCCAGTTAAAATAATAATAGGGATCTTTAGCAAGTACTTGATACAGCACAGGCTCAGTACTTCCATTTTGCGCCCCATTCGAAGGACGATCAAAATTTGTTCACTCTTTAAAAAATCCTAACGGACTGCGTAATATCCATCTTAACTTATTCGTTCCAATACTAACGTAGCTGAGCTGCTTCGCTTTCGCCCTTAAAACGTGCTGGGAGCGTCAACTCGTTTTGTTGCTCCATATCTATAGGCCTGCCTTACTGCATAAGTCACTAGACTGGTTTTTACTTAAAGGCGAGCGAATTCTTTTTTTCTCTTTTCTTTTCCTTTCCTTCCAGAAACCCAGTTAAAGAGAAAGACGGCCCTTGAAATGGTTCCTCCCGATTGAGATGCAGGAGGAGCACGCTAAGTCGTTTCTTCTTCTTCGTGGGTACCTCGGCCCTCTGCCAGCTCCCCTCCTGCCGTCCTTCGGGAAGAGTTATTGTTAGATCTGGAGATATCAATGCTCCTAATTTTAAACTCTTTTATCTACTTTATATATATCTTCCAGGAGGTTTCTAGATAATGTTGGACATTTATTTCGGCTTAATCTGATGACTGTTATATTTACTATGCCTATTAGTATGATATAAATGCATGTTTCCATAGCTATTAAAAGAGAGGAGTAAAACCATGGAACATTAATCTGCACATCCGCATAGAGGGAGTGATCCTTGCCAGGCTCAAGATGGGCATTCACCCATGAAGGCCCTGGGTCCAATACATGGTAGAAACTGTAATATTTTGTGAATTATCTCTACCCCACTAGAAAAGGCTACCAAGGTTACTACCATGGTTAACTGAATTGAGGGAAGCGGAATCGTGTCAGTCAAGTACTTTTTGGCTTCAAAAGAAGTTTTAATATAAGCAACAACTCATTTCCGATGACCATGACTGACTTACCCCCATATTCACTATACTCATTATATATTCACTAAAAAATATAGCACAATTACGCTTCCCTATGCTTAAGAAACTCATGTTTAACTCAAATACTTATTCACCGATACTGTAGATATATAATCTTCTACAACAAAAGTTTTCAATTTTTTTCCTGAGAATATCAACGAAAACAGAAAATGAACTATATAACTTCCTCCTCCTATGTAAAGCCTAATTTCTTAGATTACATATTTACAACTCAGACTAATTAAGATACCAAATAGTACCATCAACACTGTTATCCTGCTCAAGAAAAAGATCTTGGTGGCAGCATAGAAACATAAAAAAAGTAGTTATTGCGATTCTAAAATAAAAACATATAATATACTGGATTATCTGCACATACCCTCAAGCTAAAATCGACAAGGGAATAGCCTTAATAATAAATGAAGAAGTATTTTTAATTTATTTTACTTCGAATATTATCAAACCAGGCATAATCTATATCTTATCAGCTTATTATATGCCTCAATATCTCATAACCGTCTTATCCAGGTAAACAGCTGATTATCAGGAGAAAGATTAAATTATGCTCTATGATTTCCCAACAACAAAGCCATTTTCACACTTAATCAACAATCCAGCTCTTCAATCTTGGACTAAAAATAGGTCACTGATATAATTTTATATAAACGACCGAGCCAGTTTCTAAATAATCCCTAATTTATTTCTGAGTTAATGAACTGTCTCATTCGTCAATTTTTTTCCTTTCAGGGATATTTCGTCTCGGCTCCTCTTAAGAAAGTCAATCCTTCATCTTTATGTTTTAAATAAATTTGATGGAACAAAAAGAAATAAGTTGATATTAATAATATTTTATTCTAGCTATTTTTTAAATATTTTTATCAATGATGAAATGATGAACCTTTTTAATCAACCAAGAAAAAAACTTTTAGTAGTAAAACCATCTCTAACCATCGGGACTATATATCTGTAAGGAGAAGCGTTCGAATGGCCATACAAGATATTTACAAACTGTTGTTTTTTTAAAACAATAGACCAAAGTATTGGCATAGTTTTATAAAGAATATTTTTATTTATATTGTCAATGTAACCCGGAGAGAAGAAAGAAAATACAACTTGGTATTGAGCACACAAATCATTTGAGACGAAATCGTTCGTGAAGAACGGAGCTCTAAGGATGTCAACGGTGGATGTGTGTCAAACGCTACGTCGGTTAGCCCGCAATCTTCCCTCTCTATTACCCACATCATTACTCTAAAGGGTCGAGCAGTATCAGACAAAACCACTCGCTTTCGATGTCCTTCTTTGTGATACTTTCTGCCATTATTAGAAAGTCGGCGAAAGCAAAAAAAAAACAAACATATATTACTAGAAAGGAAGCCGCTAGGACAAAAGAGAAGAAGAAAAACAGTGCAAGAATCAAGAAGAACTGAGGAGAAAGAAGAGACGCAGAGAGTTGAAGAAAGTAGTCCATAGTGCCTAATTCGAAAAAATAAATATTTAAATAAAAACTAGAAAGGAGACACGCTTCTTACAAAAAGAAAATACTAAAAAAAAACTGTATAACTATAACCCATGGAAGGTATGAAAGGTACTGTACGTGGTATAGCCTGTACTGTTTCTTGGACAACGGTTGTGCAGGTAGCTGCTTTGTCCTAGACCACGCTCAACCCCCCCCGGTTTTTCCCCTCTATTAAGAGTGCCCACTTTATAGAGACCGGGTGTAGCAAATAAATTATCTGCTACAGCCGGATTTGGATCTGGGACCATCGGCACGGCAACGCAGCGCACTACACCGCTTCCGTGCAGTAACTTATTTTTTAATCAATACTAAGTGCATTTCACATGTTTACAAATTACAGACACTGTATTTGTATAGATAAGTTTGGGATTGTGGTAGCAGGGAGATGAGCGAAAAACTAGTAAGGAGACTCCCAAATTAAGGATAAAGAACTCCTTACTTAATTATACATTATTTTTTTGTAATCAGTCGAGAATTGATTCAGAAATACTAATTAATACATGAGCTAATATCAATACTAATTAATTGAGATTGTTTGTTCAAAGATCAAAGTTCCAAAAACGTTACTTCATAAAACAAAGAATACCCTTCCAAAATACCCTTCCAAAATACCCTTCTTATATACTTTCTATATTATTTCAATGCATCTTTTTTTTTACCATATTTGTTCTTGCTTCTTTTCTAGTTTCTTTGAAGTTCTTATAGATTCAGTTTAAAACCGATTAAAAAGATTACTTTTGATGTTCAGTGTTTCACCTACTTTTGTCTTATATATTAATTAAATACATTTTGATAGCTTTTAAAAGGTGAAGGAAGCAAAAGAAATAATATAAAAATATAAAATATACCATACCGAGCAGAACCGTTTATTCATAAATCATCACCATGGTGATAACACACAGATTTTTTATTTATTTATCTATTTATTTAAACACTCTAGAAGCCTTGATTCGAATGTACTAATAAATTCCACGGGCCTCTTTCGTTTTATTTATCGCTCACGAAGACAATATGAATGCGGTTTCCGTTGAGCAATAAAACGACTCTTGTATTGGTTTTGGTATGCGAATTAATTGTGCAATAGGAAATAGTGGTGTCGAGGTCTGCTACCAGTGAGAGCTTACCGGGCACGAGCAATCCATTTCATATCAGATTGGTGAATTTGGTCTGCCTCATAAAGTTTCATGACAGATCATTTGAAATAAATTTTTTTTTTAAATATAAGTTACTCGTACATCCGAAATTTCAGAAGTTAACTTCAAAACTGACGGATTCCATACAATCTTTGAACCCCTATTATACTAAGAAGGAAACTCTTGGGGGTGGAATTGTCATAATCAATCAGGTTACAGTTTTATATAAACTTCGCCTGTGTGGTGTGTTGATAAAAAGTAGCCTATGTTCTTCCCCAGGCTTGAAATTAAGCATATCAAAGTTAATCACAGACGGATCAGCACAGAAACATTCAGAAGTTTACTGTTGTTGTGTCAGTAAAGGATTAGTATGTAATGTTATTGAATTTATTGAAAAGGATTACTTAGTATAACGTTTTCAATTGTACGGCAGCAGCGAGAAGTGAAATATGTTACTTGATTTGTTTTGTTCGGAAAAAATATGTAGATTTTGCAAGTAAGAAACACTTGAGCAAGCATACAAACTTTGCCCCCCCCTTTTTTACCCGCTTAGGGGTAGAATTTCCGAAAATCCTTTCTTATCGGATGCCTACGTCATACTAAGAACGCACCCTCAATGTTTCAGGTCTCTGCGATCAGCGGTTTAGGTTGTGCGTTGATACCTCAGTCAGTCATTCAAAGCATTTTATATGTATAGATTAAAAAAAACAACAACTAAATATGAATTTAAACAGGAAAAAAATCAGCCATGTCGTCAATTATTTGTAGGATTAAATGTTTGTTATTGTTCCTCTGTCTCCATAAAAACTCACACAAATAGGAATCTAAAAGTTTCCTCCTTGTTCCACACTCTTTTCTATTCCTCATTTTGGCTTTCGCCCAGAGAGATTCTATTGATTGTGTGTTGGTCTCCTGTTTTAGGGTCTACAAAATTTTTTGAACGATTGACAGTAAGATGGAGATAATTCAAAGAATATAATGTTTCCTTTATATGCCTTCCAGCAATCCGAAATTATTGTTGTTCCTGGCCTCATTGTAGCTTTTATACAATTTAGAAGAGTTTCTGATGTCCTATCAGGTACTGCATACATAAAACACTTTGGTTTCCCTACATATACCCCCAAAACCCACTGATGAGGGTACATTCTTCCAACATTGTTTTTTCTTTTACTGAAACAAGATTCGTCAATTTCTTCCCCTTTCATTTTTCCCCCGCCTATTTCAATAGGATTATTTATTAAAGTATAGGCATATAAATTTCTTTCAACACATTCTTCCAATCCATAATGGTTGCACTACTAATATTAAGTTCTTTAGTACAAAATATCGTAGTTGTGTATTCCTGTGTCCAGCAATATATAAATAAAAGAGCTTTACTTAAAGTTAGTCTTGATTCTTCGAACCAGGTATTTAAGAATAAATCCTTAGAAGTTCTGCAATTTCTCACGTAGCAAACCCACTTTTTTGTTTATACTTCAATTTCATGTTGTGTCCATTATCACACTTTCTAAATTTAGGTAAGACCCCTTTATCTTGAAAAAAATGTAAGGCATTTTCTTGTTCATTACAAAACAAAATTAAATTAATAAAATTTATCTCTTTATCCATTTTAAACATAAATAACCTTCTTAATAGAGTTTGTAGTTGTCATATGGTTTAATTAAAAAAAAAAAGATGAATTACTTTTAAAGTAATCATTTGGTTACAAAAAGTAACTGGCAGCCTTAATCTAAAAAAGACCCAAATATGGTACTAGATATAATAGTGTAGTATTTAATTGATTGAAGCAGTATATAGGAACATATGCAGTATACATACTTATTTATAGCCTGACTATGATATAAACAAGGCGATACCGTAACACTGTCCTAGATCCTTCAAAATCCACCTACACGCCTCAAACCAACTTCCAGTGGAGTATCCGCATTGTTTGGTGTGGACAAGGCAGACAAGTCCAGAACCCCGGACCAGTTCTTTCTCCTTCTTCCGATTCTTCTAGTTCTCTGAAGAAAGTGTGCGCTTTCTACAGCCTTTATGTTATCTGTATAACTTTATATGCATCTATTTATTGTCCTTTATAAGGTTCTTAAAAACCGAAATAGCTTACGCAAAGAATGGTAAAAAGTTTTGTTTAATCTTACTTATATATATTATTTATTGTTCTTTCGATGGTGATTATTTTAAAATATTTTTTTATTTTGAAGAGAAATGATTTGTCTCGCCCGAAGACAATTCTTCTCTTCAAAATATATGTATATATTACAAAAATATAATAAAATATATTAATTTATTATAAGTAATTGATTACTAGCAAGTATTCTTTAAACAACAATATCATAAAAATGATGAGTCACAAAACAAACTCATAACATGCATTGATTAAAAATTGTAAACTTATGGATCTTCGGGGTAAATTCTTTACAATTTCTGTCAATATATCTTTTTTATCATGTAAAATTCTCGTCATGCATTTTTACTCGAAGAAATGAAAATGTTTACAGGTTTCGACCGATTTTTAGATTAACATGTAAGGGATTAAATACCTATTTCGTAAACGAATTCTAGAAAAGTTTATTTTACAGATTATTTAATAAATTACAGATTATAAATAAATTAGCTATTGATTTTGACACACCTTTCTCAAATACAGAATTATTCTCGATCGATTTAAATGTAGCAGCGAGCATATCGTTGAAAAGCTATAGTTATTTCAAAAGTCGAAGAAGAGTTCATAACTCAATAATGTGAAAAAAGTTTTTAGAGATGTGAGTTGCCAAGCAACGGATTGAAGTATTGCTTCTTTTTGTCTTTTGTCGAACTCAATCAATTAAATTATAAACATTTAAAAAAAATGATTAATCACAAAGCCACAAAGTTCCAAACTTTTTTAAGAAGTAACACAAAATAAAGCATTGTTTTTATAATTCAAATGTTATGATTCGGTTTAAAATAGGAAACCATTTTCATATCATCATTCCAGTATTTCGATTTTAAGACTGTTATTTCAGTACAGAAAATGCGGAGAAATAAAATTAAGACATTTTTTTCTTATAAACTATAATTTTTTTTTAATCTATAAAACAAACCTAAAATTTAAAAAATCAGAGAAATCAACAAGATAAGAGTTTGTGATAACATAATTTTATGATTCATTTCGGTAAAGACAAATTGGAAAATCATTATTAACTGCAATGATCATCAAATTATAACAAATTATTTTAACAGGCATATATGTAGCAGGCAAATGAGTATCATAGTTTACGATAACTGCAGCGCATTATCTGATCCCACACTATCTGACTATAAAACCAAACGAGCTCTTTCGCAGTTATCCCATTCGATATAGCGACAAAACTGTTATGGATAAAATTAAATTTAAAAAATATATATATTTTTTTAAGATAAAGGTTGTGGAATAATAATACAAATTATCACTAGTATTGTAACAAAAGAGAATTCATGGACATATAACTAATGTGATAGTAAAATATGGTATCAACGAAAATCCTAAATAAATGAAAATGATACTGAATATAATAGTTATCTTGGTTCTTAAAATAAGTCAAACACAGTAAAACTTTATGTTTCGAGTAAAAAAAAAAAAAATACAAAATTGTTTCCTCAGTTTCCGATTGCTGTTCTAAAAAATAAAATCATATAATGCAACTTGAGAATAATAACCTTATTACCTAGGAAAATGGCCTCATATTTCATAAGTACATATTCCGATTTTTTTTAATAACCCCATTTTCGTTTGAACTCTTTATACATACAATTGACTTTTTGAAAAATTATGTCTTACAATTATTATACTTATTAAATTTCGTATTTAAGACATAGGATCACGCAAAAAGTTTATTTCGTTGCTTTTCTCTGTTTCCGATATTCCTTCATGCGTTCACTTACTCGTTTCCTTTGATCTGTCCAACTTTGTACAAACTTCTCTGGCCTTACTTCACCCAGAAACTTTTCCAGATTTTCACTTTGCTCCCAAATTCCCTTCCTTCTAACATGTCAGACTTTGTCATGTCAACCTCTCTAAATCTTTCTTCTTCTGGTCCCAAAAATAGTCGGATAATCGCTTGGTCATTCTATGCCTGTTCATTCTGAATAAGCGTACGAAGTGGGTCAGCTTCAGATTCTTTCAAATTTCTTTGTTACTTCGCACTTTATTTTTCTTTCCATAAGTTCTAGTTTATCAATACTATAGTTTTTCGTGTAGCATCTACTGACAGATTCGTATTCCAAGAGATGAAATCCGTGTTGCAGACATTATTTATGAATCGTTTTTATCCCCGAGGCAACCTAACACCTTTAAAGTATGAGAGCTTCTAGAAAAATAATGTCAAGAGCTGAGCGAAAACTATACTACTATTGTTAAAAGTGTATAAAATCGGATAAGCCCTGCTTCAGGAAAAAAAACACTTAATACTGAGATGGACTATTTAAGGAGAGCTGCCAGCGAATGCAACCTCAGCAAAACGTCCTCCAAAATATAGAGACATTTAAAAAAAAAGTTAATGAAGGTATGGTCATGTCAGATGAATGAAGGAAGAAAGATTGCCTAATTTAATTTTCAATTGGAGTGCTGAAGGGAAGAAACGGCGAGGAAAACCACGAAAAAGTGGATAGAAGAAATTGAGGAAAATGAATATCGGAAACAGAAACATCAACATGAGTAAACGAGTCTAACACTATCTCCTCTTGCATAAGCCCTAATTTCCTAGATAGCATATTCATCAGGTGAGACTCATTAAGATGCCTAACAATCCCATCAAGAACGCGGTTCTGCTCCAGGACAAGAACCTGATGGAAGCGCAGAGGCAGAACACGCTTCGCTTTCGATTTCTTCCTTATCCTAAGCGCTCTAACGATGAACAGATTGCGCTTAACTTCCTAGACCTCTCTTCCATTTCCCACTTTACTTCGTCATGATGGACTTCATTGCAGCACGACTTTTGAGAAATCCCGACGATATATCTCAGTCATTAGCCAGGGTGCGTTTTTGCGGAGTCGAAAGTTTTTTTGTAGAAACCCACCCGACATGCTTTCCCCGATATTGAACTGTTACTCTCACTGAAAGAAAACACCATGCCAAATCATGAAACATCTTTTCCAGAGATGGTGAACTCTATAAACTACCATATAATTTTTAATATGTGTGAGTATAACTGCAGAAATGCGATACGATAGGGTTTGTAATTACTATGTCATATCAAACAAATCTTTTGCCTTTTTGGACCTGTTTATTTAATTTTATCTAAGTCAGACATTAGACACAGTTTTAACCTATTTAATCCATGGAGAAGAAATAACAAAAATGCATTCGCAAATGAAACACAAAGAAGGATGTTCAAATAGACCTTAAAAATAGGGCAAAGATCTTATGTAGGGTGTGTACTTAATGTTTTTACTACAGAAGATTCATAATTACTTAGAAAAAAAGTACGTCCGAACCAATAGTAATCATACTGTGTTAATATAAAAAAGATCTTCAATTACGTTTTCAATTTTACTGTACAATTTAGTGTTTTTTTTCGTGCAGGATCAAATAAATTATCAATATACTTAAAAAAATGGTAAAATCCATAACAATAAATATTTAACTGTTTTTAAATTCAAATAGAAAATATTGTATCCATTGGTTTAAAAAATAAAAAAGCTTCATCTTATGTATGTTTCACGGCTGTGCTGATCCGTCTGTGATGAAATTTGATATGGATATTCTCAAGCCTGTGGAAGGACATAGGCTACTTTTTATCAACACACCACACAGGCGAAGTTTATATAAAACTGTAACCTGATTGACTAACACGCCCAGCGGTCAACGCACAGCAGAAACCACTGAACTTAGCATCTTGAAATTCGCAGATATATTATTTGTATAGCTTAAATCAGCACTAAGAAAGGAATTTGGACAATTCCACCTTAATATAATAGGGTTCAAAGATTGTATGGAATCCGTAAATTTTGAAGTTAACATATGAAATTTCGGATGTACGAGTAAATTATATTTAAAAAAATCAAATTATTTATTTATATATTTAAAATGATCTGTCACGAAACTTTATGAGGCAGACCAAATTCTACGCGAGTGAAGCCGTGGACAAAAGCTAGTCTTAAATATAAAGAAACATTTCAGTATTTTATTTAAGGCAAAATACTCAATATCTCAAAACTATACTAAGTAAGTTCACCTATTTTAATATGCTCACTAGGAGGGGCAAAATAAGTACTGAACTTAATTTTAATTTCAGTAATACATCGAGGTACCTCTATAAAAAAGGTTAAGTACCTACTGTAGTCCCATTAAATGAGCAATTTTATAATATGTTAAATGGGGTTTGGTCCGTCGTTATGCAGAAAGGAGGGTAAACCTTCAGTGAGGTATATGAAAAAAAATAAAACGAGTTTTGGCCATTTCCCCCTCAAATATATCACAAACGTGAATACGTGCTCTTAAATTCAACAAGAAACTCTTCTTTTTTTTTTTAAATGGGACTTCCTCTTCAAGAATATACAGTAAAAATTCTACCTCCTCTCCTTTGAAAGAGGAACATGTAAGAGCCCCTCCCGGAATTGCTCGTTGTGTTTATGTAACTCGAACTGTGGAATGCCACCTAAACCCTGTTCCTCGACATTAAATAAACATTAGTATTCTCTATGTCAGCATTGTCCCCTTAGTGGAATTCCATTCTCTCTGAGCCATCAGGTGTCATGTCCCATCTTATACGGGCTTTTATGTCACTTCCTCATTATTATAAAGTCGAATAATTATGCTTATAAACATTTATTGTAACTATATTGATTATATTGAAGTAGATTCCCTTAAGCATTCATAGGAAGTAAGTGCTAACATGCACCGACAATGTTAGACGTATTGTGTAACTATTATTAATCCAGGAAGCTTCGTTTTAATTAATTACGTCAGTGAAGATATCCAGACTCAACATTTATAGATAAAGAAATACATGACTTGATATCGCTCCTTCAAAAGAACAATGTCAAAACTCAAAAACCTAATTCTTCAATAGAGGTATTTGAAAGTTCCATGTATTGTCAAAACTAAACCCAATGAGTTAAAAAAAAAATGGTTTTGGGTAAAGCAATGATGGTGTTGAAATTATTTTTATTAACCATTAGAAATTGTTTAAAAGTTGGAAACATTTTTTATTTAAGCTTATGCCATTATTCAAACATAAAATTTCAGATTTAAACATGATACAACTCAAAATAGGATATTATTTTTTTAAAAACACGTCATCATATCATATCATGGAAATGTAACATCAGATATCAGATATATAATTCCTGAATCGAAATCCTACAACCAATACATTTGCTACTGAAGGCTTGACAAAAAATGCCAATTTTATTTATTCCATTTTTCCATTTCAATAAAAAAACAGTGCTAATCTTGTGTAACGGCTTAAAGAAGTCGGGAACAGTGTCTTTGCGATTGGCCAATTTTGAAAACAAATTTATAATTGAACAACTGGAGCATGTAAAAATTAATGCGAAAAGGTGTTCCTCGATCAGTTGCTAGGATTTAACGAAATATGACAGATATAAAAAAGGCTGTTATAATTTGAAATTGTTTTTCAAAATACCAAAATACTGCTGTTCACTTGTATGTTCATATTTTTGTTAAAATGGTTTTCATGTCCAGTATTGATAAAACTTCCCAGAACTGTACGTATTTACCTAATGAATATGTTTCGTACATAATAGGAGGAAACATGTAAAATTTCCTTTGAGCGTATTCTAATGCGATATGTCGAAAACAGGACATGTTAGCTTGTTCATTATGGCTATATTGGGTCCAGCCTCACTTCCCATTTCAGGGGTCATCAGGATGTTACCTGCGTTAGCTCAGGATCGATTCTCGTACAATTTTAATTTTGATTTGCTTTTATAAATAAATAAATAAAAATGCGTCCTAAAATTTTTAATTCATCAGACACATTCAAAGCGTATTCTAGATTATGACAAAGCCGACTGTATTGATATAATACATAACAATGTATGAAATATTAATATATCTATGGGTAAATATATTAAAATAATTCAGTTAGATGTCAAAATTTGGTTCATTCGTGTTGGAATTTAGCAGTACCCTTATAAAAAAAAAAATTAATTGGTATATATTTTTGTTGACTGCCAATCAAATAATTTTTCACCTAACTTGAGATTCGTCAGTTAGATAGTCGTTAAACTATTTTTGGGCGACGTTTTAAGACTGTATTGTTCTTATAGTTAAGGCCTAACAGTGAAAAAAAAAAGGCTTTTACTAAATTATATTAAATTACACACTAGTCTAAATATATAATAGACACTTTAAGACAATGTTTAAAAAATATGTATTTAAGGAAATTTACATCTGTGTTATAGCAATACAAGTAAATATAATGGAATTAGCCATAGATAATGGCAACATACTGTTATGCGATGTAATATAATAATATAACATAATATCTGCATTGTTATATTACATATAATATAATATCTGAATGGTTATAAAAAGAAACCCTTAAGTATAAATATTTTTTCAGCATAATGGTTGGGAATTAAATATAATTATATATATTTAAATATTCATATTTTAAACCATAGTTTTTTCTTCTTGATAATATTGCTGTTCTGGTCTCATTAGCATATGAAGGTTAGTCTTTAGATAATAAAATGATAAGAAGACTTACCAGTTACCTAAAGCCTCATTGGAAACAGACAACTTTCTAGAGATAAGGAACTGATATAATACGGTTTTATTATGGGACATTATAGAGCCGTTTGGGGAACCAAAAGACAGCTATCGAGGCCAAACAGAGTACAACTCACAGGCTCCGAACTTTCTCTCAGCTCTGTTGACTGACTTGGAAAGGTTAATCTTTCTTTGGTGATAAGTCTGGCAGGGAAGTTGGGAGGTGGTGTCGTATGCACGATAAAATCATGACACCTGAGACTTCATTCATACATTGTATTTATGAATGGAGAAATAATGAATGCCAGTGGCAAGTGGTTGTTTCCTTAATTTAAAAATACCAAAAACATTTGAATTGAAATTAATCTTTTTGAAATGTTTATTTTTAAATATAATAATACTTAATTATACAGTACTAAAAGTAACAACAATCTCATTTAATTCGTTAGAAATAAAACTATAACTAAAAGAATTCCCGCAAGAGATAACTGTTGCATCCAGTTACTTGGGGAATAACGCCCCCACGGATCTTCAAGCACCACAAGTACTCCTCACACTGCATAGGTGGTTCATGAGAACGAAATATGATGACGATGAACTAAAAGATTATAGCTTTTACCAATACAATTCATGAAGTGTATAGGGTTCAGTACAGACTGTCATATTTCAAAATCAATGGTTCTGCGAAAAATTAATTTGACCAAGGTCAGCCTTGAAACCTCAGGCTATCCCCCTCAATTAATAGTACACTTTTTTATAGAGGCTGGGTGAACCCTAAAAGGGTCTGCCAATACCATAGGATCCATTTATGGCTCTTAGTAGATTAAATATTTTTCTGTCGAGTTTGATCTTGAACCTTCATCACAGCAACTCAGCGCTCCACTGACTCAAAAGTACCTGCTGATCCTATTGCAGACCATCCGAAAAGAACAAATCCGAACTTTGCATATTTAAACAATGTTCAAGTCTTAAATAGTGTAGTTTATTGGATATATATTAATATAGTGTAAATATATAGTTTGAATGACGTAGTGATAAATATTTCTTCATCAATTTTGAGGTACAATTTAAGCATTAACATTGTCTTTCTATTTGGACTTACGGAGAACAGCTTTGGGATTCCACTGATCCATCGAACTCATCTCGTATCCGTTCCAAAATCCTCAATGCTCCTTACTTTGTTACCTCAAAGTGTCATTTGTTGCTGATTTGCCTCGAATCAGATACCAGTCTTTTCATAACAAACTTTATTCCCACTCAAACCAACTAATATCAAACCTCTACCTCTTCACTCCCCTATAATCCTTCGAGAAAAAATGGCCTCGTAAATTTCTAAGTTAAATTTGTTATTTGAATACTGCCAGTGGGTATTTTCTCTACTTGTTTTTATCTCATGTTATTACGTATCTTTCACTCTATTTAATTTTTATATTGTTATAATACAGTTGTAAATTTCAATAAATATTTTTAAAGTACAGTTTCAAAAAGGAAGAACTCGCGCCAAACGGCCTGGCTATATATCAGTGGGCCAATCCGATGGCACTACATCGAACGGATGCAATGCTTTTCGTAAGGTTCACATAGAAAGGTCGATGGAAGGAGATATAAATGTCGGGTGATTGACCGGAGGTGAGTGAAGGGATGTCACCAGTCTCCTAGCAACGGTGCTTCATCCTGTAGTTCATTCAAGCACGAGGGTAATAAAATAAATAAATTTAATAAAATAAACCGAGTAATAAAAAAAACACTCATCGGCCGTAAAAACAAAAAGCAGTTTTAATCTTCGAATCAATGTCATCGATAATATTTCATTAGTATTTTTTTTTTTTACGCCTATACCTTCTAATAACAATCAACTGTTTGCGGTTGAGCGTGATCAAGGACAAATCACCTCCCAGCACAACCATTGCTTTAGAAACAGTACAGTCTCTTGTTCTTCTTCTTCCACGCCTCTACAACCCATCAATGAGCCTTGGCCTCCTCGATACGTTTCCTCCAGTAATACAGTCTCTACCATGGACTAAACCCAAGACCCGTCATGGGTTGTAGGTTTGTTCATGTAGAAGTTAGTCGGGGTGCAGTCAATGAAATTAAACACTATCGGATGGTCAACTAATTCAAACGGTTTTATCATTGGTTTCCCGAGAGAGGCGCCTATATCACGATTTTACGAAGAATTAAAGTGGTTTTACTTTTTCTACCGTTTAAAGTACTTTCTCGCATTCATCTGCACCATATTGTCCAATCCCACCGTCAATCAAATATATACGAGTAATGTCCAATAAATACGCGAACTCGGTTCTTAAAAATACTATGAAAAGTGCTTGTTTCTTGGTAGATTTAATTTTTTAATATGAAAATGTACCTCTATGGTGAACGGCAGAGGAGGAAGGTAAAGAAGAAGAAAATGTTAAAAATTGTCTACAGCTCAGTTATAATTGGGTATGTTTGCTAAAGTCGATGGTGAATTGGACATGAAAACCATCTTCAATTAACATCCGTGATTTCAAAAAAAGTATTCAAACTTAATGCCATGAATAAAAATTCTACACTTACCATATTGTCGTTATATCCTAGATACACATAGTTTTACAACCATGAAATTCTAGAAATATGTGATTTGAAAGACAAAACTTTTACTAATACAAACTACGAAGGGTCATGGGTTCAGTCCGTGGTATAGAGTGTACTGTTTCTTGAACATCAGTTGTGCAGGGAGTTGATTTGTCCGAGGCTACAGCTCAACCACCAGGTTTTCACCGAGTTAAGGGAGACTATAAAGCTGGATGAGCCCTATAAGGGTCTGCCGATCCCATACGGTTTAACCATGGCTGTTTGCAAATTAAATAATTTATGCACCATGTACTGAGCCCTATCCTTAAATTTCCTTGAAATTCTTAAAATGTAGTGAAAAAGATTTTTTGTTATTATTTAATGTAAAACAAAGGTTTCCATGGTATTAAATATAAAATATTTATTTTACAAGTAATGCTATGTATTAGTGGTTCTTGTTGAATAATTTTTGAACTTCGGTTGTGCAGGGAGGTGATTTGCCCTAGATCACACTCAATTGCCAGGTTCTTCCCCTAATTAAGGATACTTACATATAGAGGTTGGCTAGGTCCCAGGATGGTCTCCAGAGACCATCCCCAGCTTTTTAAAAGTTAAATATCTTTTAAATTCTTAAATTATCGGGGATTTGACCCCGGCTCTTCGGTTCGACAACTCACTGCTCTAAACCTGAGGTACTCCGCACCCCGGTATAAGATGAGGCTTTTAAATCAATGCCTTTCATATTTTCTATTTACATTCGACAACAGTGTTATATTTTGTTTAACGGCTTAAATAATTCGGGAACTGCGGCTTAGTGATTTTCCAATTTTTAATAATTTAACTGACCGAGCATGACAAAAGACTAAACAAAAATTAGTTCCTCGATCAGTTGCTAGGCAACGCCGATAAAACATTACTTCACTAAAAACTATATTTTTGATCCGGAAATCGCCATGAATGATCGTTCCAACACAGGACTCCGATCAATTTGCCAGCCGGACTGCGATAAGTCCGTATTGAGCTGGCAAACGATGGTGCTATCGAATAAAGTACTACTATCTATATTAGATCAGGTGCCCCTGGCGGGATAAATTGTAACTACTACCCCCCCCCCACCTCAATCCCGTCGTCTGTTTAGGTCTTGTTTATTGGTCATCACCTCTGAGGGTCCTAATAATGGACGGTCTGCGAAGGATAAAGCTTTTTATAGCGAGAGCATCATGGCTGACAGCTTCATTAAATATAAAGCCGAAGACAAGAGAAAAGAGGAAATAAATTTTTAAATCACGGATGAAAACGGATAAAAACAAAGAAGTCCCTTTAAGATTATATTGCTCATTTGCATCCAGCCAAACTTCAACTCCTTTAATTAAGTAATGTGTTGCTATAGCGACAATAATTAAACAGCTGTAGTGTCAATAGCCAAAAAAGGAAAATATCGAAAATTCACCTGCATAACTTCGTATATCATATATTTATTTCAAATCGTTTAGAGTTTTCTTCTTCGAATCTGTAATAAATATCTTCATCTCTGTAAATAAATAGTTTATTCGAAGAGGGACATATATCCCTAATTGTAGTTAGGGAAGCAGGATCGTGTCACTCTCGTAATGTTTGGCTTGAAATGGAGTTGTATCATAATATAAAAAAGAACTCCGTTTCAACCCAATGCCTTACTAAGTACAAGGAACTGAATTTGAATAAAATTATACATAACCACTTAATCACTGGGACTGCAGTTATAAAGTGACGCTTCTGTTAAATACGCTTAAAAGCCATTAACCAATAAGAGTTCAGGACATAAGGACGTAGAGGGTTCAGGACATACTATTCCTAACCCAATGGTTGTGCAAGGAGGTAATTTGTCCAAGATCATACCCAACCACCAAGGCTTTACCTTTTATTAGATGTATCTACATTATAATTGCTGAGTGAGCCCTGGGAGGGTTTGAAAATCCAAGGCAGTAGCAAAAAATATAATTCGAAAAGCTGGTTTCGAACCAGGTACTTTAAAACTCAGTAACTCAGAGCTCTACATTCCAAACTACCCCCAACTAAGTCAAAATTTGAAACAATAAAAAAAATAAACAACATAACTAGCTTATATTTATCTTGAATATGCCCTTTCAGTTTTGAAAAAAATGTTGTTATAAAACTACTAATAAAGACTTCATTAATTGGACTCAGAGGGCCATAAAACAGTTATTTCTCCCCCTACAAAAAGAAAATAATATTAATAATAAATTTTATTTTATTTTTTATTGATTGTTATAATTTTTAAACATTTTTATTTGAAAAGAAAGGACACGTCTGACCGAGAAGCGAGCCAGGATAGCTCAGTTGGCAGAGCACCACGCTAGGACGTTACGTGGGCGACCCGAGTTCGAGTCCCGGCCCTGGACATATCTTTTCTTTTCAAATAAAAATATTTAAAAATTATAACAATTAATAAAAAATAAATTATAATAATATATAATGACGTAAGTCAACAAGATCCTAATTAAAGTAATGTTTAATGAACATTCTTCCCCTTGTATACATCGAAAATTGCGAGAACACGGGGATATGGGATCAGTCAAAAGAAAGGATGTCTGACCGAGAAGCGAGCCAGGGTAGCTCAGTCGACAGAGCACCACGCTAGTTACGTGGGCGACCCGGGTTCGAGTCCCGGCCCTGGACATATATTTTCTTTTCACTGACCCCATATCCCCGTTATATTTAAAAAGTATTAATAATAATTCAATATCGAATAATATTCTTCAACTTATATTTCATGAACAACTTATCGAAAGTAAAATCTAAATCATTACTGAAAAATATTTGTAGTTTTATTTTTTAAGTTTAACCATAAAAAACCTTTTGTAGTGGTGGAAGAGTTTACACATATAAACTGCATCGCCATAACTGGTTCAGTACCAGGTAGAGACATTACTGTTTCAGTTCCAAAGGTTGTACAGGGTGATGATTCGGCCGAGATCACACTCAACTCAATTTCATAGATAATTTAAGTGACAGTTATTGAGATTATTAATGCAAACACTATAAAGTTACTTTTTAATAATTGTTTTCATTAAAAAAAATAATTTTGTAATGCTTATAACTTCATAAATCTGGTATGTAAAGATCAAATATGTACGTATACAAACTGAGGAAGCTATGGAAAATTTAATGGATTAGCATTAAATTTGTATACCATTAACTTGTAAATAATACTTGGGAAGATCTTTCAGGTATACATTTAAGATGTTTGATTTTCATTTAAATCCAAATCCGACCTCATCTCCAGGAAATTAATAGTTTATATTTTCCCTAATGAGCTTACCGAGGCTTTTGAAATATAAATCATCCATTAGGAAATTTCAGAGAAAAATAACTTAATGGATAGAAGTCAAAAAGCTGCCGGGGAAAAGGCTGCTTTTAGTAATTGTTTTTGAATTAATGAAAACTTTTGATCCGTCGGAATTGAATTCTCGTAAAGTAACCTAATTTGAATTGCAACTCCTGGTGAAACAATATTGAGAAAGAGTAGATCGGAGAGAATTAATTCACTTCTTCCTCGGGAAATTCGCGAGCAAGAAGAGAGAAGAAGAAAGAAGTGAGAGATAAAAAAGAGAAAATAAAAATAAAAAGGAGGCAATGATAAGAATGATTTATTCTCACGAGGATTCACCGAGAAGCGGGAAGTCGACGTAACACATAGCTTTTACTTGACAGATAAATCCCAAATGAATAATAATAATAAAAAAAAGATCAGACTAAAAAAATAAACAACACAAATACAAAAATGGTACGTATAAAAAGAACATTTTGTTAAAATAATTATTCAATAGATCCGACAAAAAAAAAAAGCGCTTCGCACGAAAAAAACAATTGAAACTACCTTTGCGGAGAATCACATCCAAATGAGCTTCGATCTTTGATAAATACATAATTCGATCTTTAATATATTAGTTTTATTTATTAAATGGGTTTAATAAATATATAACATATAACTTCAATATAACATAACCAATCAACGTTCCGTCAATTCACGTATTAAGATGTACACTGAAATAAAATTCACATTAATGAAGATCAAATGCAGTACATTTCAAATCAACAGCCGAAACCGACTCATCAATCGGTGATAGGTAATTAATAATTTTTTTTTTTCAATTTCATTTTTTCAATTGAATTTTATTTTTTCCTTAGGATGAAAGGATCCATTGAGATCAATGTTTACTCGCCTCGAACATAACAGCGTCTCACCAGGATGTTCACTCGATTATCACAGATTCACTACAAATATCAACCGACCGAATTGGACGGAATCCAAACGACTCCGACAAGCCGATAATGGTGTCAATTGATCCAGTTCTTATTGGCTCATTAGAATATGTAATGCTGAGAGGGAGAGGGCACTTGGGGATATCAAAGTGCACTGATAAGGCACAAAGTGGGCGGGAGTTGGAGATATGGAAGTGCACTGATAACGAACTTAAGTGGGCGGTCACCTCCGGGATTTGGGACTCGGCCAAGGAATCGCTTTTTCTTATTGCTTCGTAGCTCTCTCCCCAGCTCTGGGTATAGCTGTGATGCAAGTTATAATTGTAATAGGACTAGCAGCTTTGGCAACTATTGTGGGATAATAACAATAGCTAATGTTAATGCTGTGCTATATTTAGTCAATATAAATATAAATATTTTTAAAAGGTAGATATATACTCAAACCTAAAGCTAGATATAACCTTCCAACTCTTCTTTAGGGGTGTGAAACGTGGCCGCTAACGCTGAAGGATGAACGTCTTAAGTTCTTCGAAAATAAGGTTATGTGCAGAATATTCGGCCCAGAAAAGGATGAGGCCACTGGAGAATTTAGGAGAATACACAACGCAGAATTCGGAAGCTTACATCCAGTTAATATTGTTCAAGTGATAGCGTCACGAAGATTAAGATGAGCATGTAAAGTTGCTAGGCTTAGTAACGAACGAATCCCCAAAACGTTAATAAATAATGTGCCGACTAGGAAGCGTCTGAGTGGTTGACCGAGAAGTAGGTGGGAAGATTGCGTTAATAGTGATCTGCCAGATTTGGATTTGGGTGGTGATCCGCGGACAGATGTTTGTAAGCGGAGATTGGTTGTATCGGCATCGAGCCTTCGGGTTCGCTAAGCCTTATTGTTATTATATAATCGTATAAATTATAAAATGACTATGATTCCATCATTCAAATTAATGAAGTTCTCAATTATTCAAACAACGTCATTAAATATTTTAGGAAGTTCATTATTGCTCTAAGTTATGCACTCTATTCGCTCTCATGCTTAAGGATTTAATTTTTTTAACTTAAATTAAAAATGGAAAATATATCAGTTTATAACTCATCCATCAAAGTTGAATTTATTTTTTTCTCTTTTACTATTTTTTTTTTGTCTTTTCCGAAGATAATCATTGCCCTCAATACATTCGAGATAAATGTACATATATCCTAAGTAATGACTACCTCCTCATTGTCCTGTAAAATTGTCTTCTAAGGACCACTATATAATTTCAATATGGCTTATGCAATATACCAACGCCATCCCTATCGGGGGAAAAAAAAAAAAGACCTCTCTAGTTTTTACTTTCGCCTTTTAGTTTTGAACTGAAGATATCATTGTAACAAATGTTCAACTGTAAAAAGAGCATTATTTAACGTTTGGTAAGTAGTTTTATTGGATATTCTACAATAACTATTTGTAATATTCTATTCCAAACCGAAATAATCTTATTTTTCCCTCTTTTATCCTTGGTAGCTTGCATACAAAATAGTTAAATTGAAATTTTATTGTTTAATTGAATAACCTTTTCAATAAGATATCCAGATACAGCCCGTAAACTTGGGCTCAAATGCTAGAGTGTGTACTGTTGTGTTCTGAGGACAACGGTTTTGCATTGAGGTTCAATCCTCCGATATCACGCGCAATTATCAGTTATTTCTTTCAATTAAGGGTACCCACTTTATGGAGTCCGAGGCTCGGTAACAATGAAAATATTTAGCTGTGAATATCTCCTAAACAAAGCGTTTGCAGAAGTACTTCTATAGGAATTTTTTTTCTTGCTTTGAGCTCTTTAGTTCAAATATTCAGTTTTGCTACTTAACTCTGAAACAGATAGAGTTTCAGAGATAGAGTTAGAACCTTGTGCACTACAGATAGAGTAATATTGAACTGTATTTCAGAAGACACAGGTTACAAAGTTTCAAGAACAGTTACCATCGTTTTAGCGTGCCTACGCGGAGTAGGGTTTCAGCCCATATCTTATTACCTGATCCACAGAAGGCACATTAGGTATCGAATTACTCAGTTACATAACAGAAATCTAAATATAGAAGGAACGGATAGATCTCCGCGATCTTCAGGTCTTCGAATTCCTTTCTAAAAGATGTTCATGACCTTTCTCGACCGCTTCATGAGAATCGGCGACGTGCAACAGCAATAAAAATATAGCTGTTTTTACTCGGAGTGTTCCTTTCTATTGCTATAAATTATTTGGTGATATGTTTTCAATTAAAATGCGACATATTTATACACCGATTTCGTACTTTATTGAGAGTTTCGTACGAAACAAATATCTACCAGAACCTATTATAGGTACTAGTTTATTTATAAACGTAAAAAAACAACGCAAACCCATAAAGGTTCTTGCGTTCAGAGAATGGTAGAAAATTGTCTGATTACACGCTCAATCTTCAGGTCCATTCTCCTAATTTAGAGTACCAAGTTTGTGTAGTTCGGATGAGCATATTAAGATTATCTGTAGATCACAAACGTTCCTTAACTGTTAATGTTAGTAATAATAACAAAGCTTAGCGAACTCGAAGACTCGATGCATATGCCACCCATTTCTGCTTACGAACTTCTGTCCACGGAACACTACTCAAACCCGAATCCACCAGATTACTCTTTAAGCAATCATCCCACCTACGCCTCGGTCTACCCCTCAGACGTTTACCAGTCTACTCAACGCTTATTACATTTTTAGGAATTTTTTCCTAACCTAGCCCAACAATTTTATAGCCCATCTTAATCTTCGCGACGCATTTACTTCAATAATATTAACCGGATGCATGCTCCGCAATTTCGCGTTATGTAATCTCCCAAATTCTGCAGCGGTTTCATTTTTTTTAAACCAAATATGGAATACTGTATTAATGATAAACTTCAACCTATCTACGCTGGTTCGAACCTTCGCCGTAAGAGGTTGATTAGCTGACACATTAACGACTACTATATTCTAGTCTTATAAGAATATAATAAATCTCTCTATTTTTACTCTATTATTGAATATATTTTTTAAACCAAATGCGTATTGTACAGTTCGTTAAACTCTCCCTGTAATCTTGTCAAAACTTCCTGTTAAATAAGAATCTGAGAAGATTACTCTCTGATAAAACTTCTGAATAGAATCTGGAAATTCATCTTTGTTATTATCCGTATTATACGCTGATAATACCGGTTACAGAAAACCAACAGGTAACGAGACACTGTGCAATGCCGGGGGAACAGAGAAAGATGCAGACTTGCACCACTCCAATGCATTTGTCGAAAGAGAGGAGAGGTAATGCCAGGATTGGGTTCGAACCTCGTGGCGTGTCGTGATGCAACAGTTCGGGATGTGCACCCTTCAATTTGCTGTGGGGCAACGGGAGTCATCTAGCAACAGACTTTCTAGAAAGAACTCTCGGCATACCAATGCGTTCTCAGCAGCTATTATACCACGTAAAAAACGGAATTTTTTTTGGGCGTGTTGGATTTTAGGATCATTAAAGGACCAAAAAAATATATCAATAGGCTAGTTGTAGTTTAAATTACTTCAGAATATAAAAAACATTTTAAATTTAAGTGGCAAAAACAATCAAAGCCATACAATCTAAATTTTAGAAGTATCGTTTTTTTTTTTTAATATAAAAATAACTTTTGATGAAAATGTATTTCTTCAAGTTAAATATCACTTCCGATCTTATAGTAATCATATTGTTGCTAATAACGGATAGAACTAAAACTAAAATAATAAATACAACATTTAAACATTCTTTTGGCAAACCTTACCGAATATGCAATTTTTTTTTTTATAATCATATTTTAAAAATGGATATTTTTTGGTAAGTGAAATCAAATTTCTGGATTGAAAAAAAATTCTTTAGAGGCTGATTTCACCTTCATTTAATAATTTAAGATAAAATAATTTATCAAGTTTATCAAGATTCTATGATTTATATATGTATTTTTTATACTTTTATATAAGTATATATAAAAGAATTGTTTAGCAGGAAAATAACATGTAAATATAATTCTTCATTGTCAAGATATACGTCAAATTTTATTTTTTTTCTTCTAGCTCGTATGACCCACATTTATATATTTTTTTGTATTGAATTATTTTAAAAAAAAGTGTTAAAAAACATCAAAGCCAATTTTGAAAGTTAAGATATAAAATATAGAAATTTCAGTTTTTTATTTATGTATTTAACTTTTTGATGACTCCTAAATACCGCGTTCGGGATCACTACCCAAATCCAAATTCACCAGATCACTCTTAACGCAACCCACACACCTAATTGAAAATAAAAAGAGAAAGAGATACATTTAGCTCATGATATGAACAATAAACTGGATAAAAGCGACGAATATATACCGGCAGGACGAATGATAGTCACGCATATCGGTTTTCAAGTCACGTAAATTCGAGACAGAACAAGCTGACTGAATATGGAATACAATTGATAGTCCATTCCCAGAGCTATCGGGACCGAAGAGTACAGAAATTATATTGTCATTATTTCCTGACTCTTTATTAAAATTTAAATGGTTTTGAATAATTAATTTTTATCACCTATATCATATTGTCTCGATAAATATGTTTATTATTTAAAAAAGTTTTTAGAGATGTAAGATTTTATTAGTGTTGCCTAGCAACGGATATCTTAAGGAAATATTTTTTATTTAGTCCTTTGTGGTTCTGTATCACCAAAATTATAAATATTTTTAAAATTGGCAAATCATGAAGCCACTGTACCTGAACTTTTTAAACCGTTGCCTAAAGCTACATATTATTCCAATATTTTAATATAGAAAATAAGATTAAGACATTCTTTTTATAAACTATGAGTTCCTTTTTTTTTTTTTTTTTTCATCTACAAAATAAACCTCTTAATACAAAATATCTTATTTGGAAATATTTATGAGGACTACCTGGACAGAGAGAGAGATTTAGATTAGATCAGGATTCTCATGGAGTAGAAAACAAGACTTGGGCATGGGCGGTGAACGGAGGAGAGGATAATGCAACATTCAGAAGAATGAAGGATTATTGGAGGAGAAGAAAGAATGCGAATGTAAAAACATTCCCTTTTGTTGAACAGTTTACGTTTCAATATTTGATTTAATGCAAGATACTCAATATCTCAAAACATTACTAAGTCAGTGCTTCTATATTTTTTAAAATATTTATTTCTTATATAATTTGCTGCAATTCACAAAAATTACATGCTATACCAAATAGACCAGTGCCAAATTTAAATATATCTGTACAGAATCGTAATATACAATGAAAGAAAAAAAATATGTCAAAATATTTCAACAAAGGAAAAAAAAATAATAATAATAAAATAAACGAAAATTGTAACTATAAATTCTTAATAACTTATATGCATATTTATATATACATATAAACAATAACAATAAAATAAAAGAAATTAGTATCCTACAATAATAAATGTTTTGTTCTTTTATGTAAATGTACGACTTTGTACTAGTTTTTGTATAGTTCCCAATATTTTTTATAAGTTTTATTGTGTTTACAATTAAAAAAAAATTGTTTACATAGTTTGTTGCTGAATACATTAATATAAGAGGTACATAATTCTTTATGCATAATTTTAACTTAAGTGTAATATGCATAATTTCCAGCAATTCTAAGGCATTTGTTTTGGAATGTTTGAAGTTTTTAATAATTATTTGTAGACATATAACTAAATATTGGGCATGCATATGTTAGTATAGGTCGTAAGCAGGCTTTATATAATAATAACTTATTATATGTGCTTAGTTTAGAATTCCTGTTAAAGTATGGATATATTGTACACAGAGCCCTGTTGGCTTTATAATTAATTTCAATCTGCTCACTAGGAGGGTAAATTATCAGCATTAAACTGAACTTTAATTTCTAGAATAATGATAAGGAACCTTTACTAATAAGTTAAGTGGCTACTGTAGTACAATTAAATGAACAGTTATCATAATTTGTCAAATGGGAGTTAGTCCACCGTTAGGTTCTAATCATTAACAAAGGGTAAAATGTGAGCGTACTTAGCAAACAATTCTCTTATGGAGAATGATCAAACAGCATGATGAGCAAATGTGTTAAAGATTAAATGTTTACTTCGTCAAAATATATTATGCACGGACTGGATCGATTTAAAAATAAAACCAGCTACATCTTATTCCAATGTTTAGATTTTAGGACCTGCTATGTCACGTTTGTACGTCTGTTTTGGGTTTGCAAGTGATATGTAGATAAATAATGGCAAAAATAACGGGGGAACGGAGGCAGCTATCAAATAAACGTATAGGAGGGGTAAGGTAAGGGGTACTTGTTTAATGGCAAAGAATTTAAAAATTAAGAAGAATAATTCTCTAAATTCTTAAAGAAGTAAACATTTAAAAAATGATCAATATTAAAATTAAAATAAGTAACCTACACAGGCCTTACTACCTAAAGATATCTGGATAAAAATTTACTTGTTTTCATACATACTAACAGTTTTAATAAAATCAGGTTATGAACCAGAATGATATGTAATGATAAAAGGTTTCTTTACCTCATTTTGTAAATAGTGAGAGCATTTTAGGAGAGTCTTAACTGCCTAGTACAAATCAGAAAAAAAATTCAGTACCATTCTGGAGAGAAATCATACACAGATTTTCGACTCAGTCTGTGTTTACGAACTCAATTATATCCGTAGTCTAGGAATTTGCAGGTGCAATAATCAAGAAGATAGAGATAATTCCAACCAGAGATAATTCAGCACCATCGCAATCTACAGGCAGTTTCACACAGCTCATATCGACACCCATCAGCAAACACTATTAGTCTCTACACCGGGAGTCTACTCGGAACAGAGGTCAGAGGTTTGGCTTCGAAACATTGCGAGGCACGCAACATATTTCACAAATAGTGAAGCAACTGAGCAATAATTGCTTATCCAGTGAAGCAAAGCACACAGCCGACAATACCCTCTTATGTAACTTACTGAGGACGCTACTTTCATAACTAGGAGCGTCTTACGCACATCGCTAATTATATTTCAATTCTAGTATATATATATTCGAATATGTATGTTTTTTCTGGTATCTGTTCCACAGATTTAATCAAGAAAACATGTTGTTTTCCTTAGCCCTTTGGCTTTTATTAATTTTATACAATAACATATTAATATTATATATGGCACCTCTTTTACTGCAACATTTTAGAGTAGAGATGATTATTTTTTTTTTCGAGAGTATTAAAAGGAAACAAACGAAAAGTTAATACTTGTTGTGACTAAACTCGAAGCGACAACCTGTGGAACTGAAACCTACTTTAGATCTGTTCGTTAAATTCTTTTTAAGGGTAACGCTAAAATAGACGAATGAAAACAATGAAAAAAGGACAGTCAGAAAGCGTTTCAGAGACAAAACAAGAGAAAAAAAAAACAAATGAAGGGATATATAATGGCAGTGCAAACAGTATAGGGTAGGCATTAATTAATTGGCACATTTGAAAGGGCACAGGAGCCATAACAAAACCTTTGTCCCTTAGCCAGTTTCGAAAAAAAGGGTCTAGACCCTTCAATTGAACCAACATGGCGGCCAACTGAGATCTGATCATCAGAAAATGGTTTCTGCATGTGACGGGTAGATTTATCAAGGACGGGAAAATTGACGATTGAGAAGTATTCTATAAACTATCCGATTTGTGTAAAATAAATACCATAAAATTAATTGAATAAGTATTTTCTGCTTGTAAGGAAAGTGTTCGTTAATAATGTTTATTCATTTCACCCAATTCGTCAAGGTAAATTTATGATTTTAAATAAACTTCAATAATTTTCTGATGCAGAATATAAATTCACCAAAAAACTTATAAATTATAAAAAATGTTGTATAACAAAATTGTAATATAAAATTATACACATTACTGTGACATTACTAACGAGATACTAGTTATTATATGCAAATTCTATGAAAAAGACCAAAAACTACTATCTACTTCAATACTCACTAGGCATATCTTCTAAGCTCATAATTAATTACAAAAGACTCCTACTCATGACTATTACAAGACCTATATGGACTTACGAGTTACAACTTTGGAGCTCCACTGAGCCATCGAGTTACACTCGTATCCAATCCTTATAAAATCCTTAATGCTCCTTACTTTGTCATAAATAAAGACACCCATGATGACCTTAATGTCCATTTGTTGCTGATGTGGCCCGAACCCTATTTCAATCCTTTTATGACAAACATTATTCCCGCTCGAACCGGCTAATTTCATACCCAGCTTTTTCTTCTCCGACTCCCGATATTCAATTGCGAGGCGTCTAAAATGATGGTAAGTAATAATGGCAAGTAACATTATATGATAATTACATGCATATAATTTAATCTGATATGAAAGATTATTAATCTGCTAACAGTCATGGATGGACTCTGTGGCATCTGCCCTGCTGGTCTTGGAGTACTATACATATCTATGTATAGTACATAGTGACTTGAGATCACCCAGGTTCTATTGGGGGCAATTGGGGCAAAGCTTTAGGGATGAAGCAGGATATTAAACAAACACCTTCATGCACAATCGTTGTCATAGAACCATTACAGTCTCTACCATGTACAGAACCCAGTACGTATAGGTTGTTTTTTTAAATTATTAATAAGTCATTTTATTGCATAGATTGAATTCCTTTACTCCACATTCTTTGCTATTTCCTATTGATTTAATTATTTTTCTCCTCACATCCCTCGCCTGAAGATAACATATAAAGGTGATATAGAGCGGTGTTAGGTAACTAGATGGCGGTTACACGAGCCTACTTAGTAGCTTTGGCAACAAAGGCGGCAATTAGACATAGTTCATTAACACTGAGAACCGCGACCCGGCCGCTGCTTCATTAATTAGTGTATGGATTATCAGCTGGTTTAAGTAGTGTATATGTGTGTGTGTATATGTGTGAGGGGGATATGTCGATTCAAAATAGCCCAATTGGTGTTATCTTATTATGAAAAATATACAAAATAATACTGTTATTGATGATTGTTATATCATTGTTTACATTTTGATAAGATTTTTTTTTCTAGATATTTTAGAAACAGATATTTAAGATGCATCATACAGACTGGTTGGATTTTATTTACAAATAACGTATATAAGAATCAGGTCACTTAGGGAGGTAGGAAGAACTCACTGGTTCAAGAGATACGAAGAGGGACACGAGTCGAGGACGATGCTACTGATAAGGATTTTAATCAGAACCTGACGCCGTACAGGTTCCATTTTACGTTCCTTCTCCCTTTAAAAGATTCTAGAGCCGCATGCCGGACAGGGAACCCGCGGTCTTGCTCATAGAAAGTGATTACGATACCTAGTATTTCACAGGTTATTCCTAAATAGTGTTCGTAGGAAATAGCATTTGCTGAATATACTGGAAAGCTTTCGAGTTTCCTAAACAGGTAGTCGCTTCAAGCAGGGCTTCGAAGCAGGTAGTCGTTTCGAGGTAAATCACAAGTTTTAATTTTTCATTCGTTTCCTCTTTAATATACTCTAAAAACATTAATCGAAAATAAAAATAATTGTGTTTTATAATTATTATTAGTCGCAAAGTTCCCAAAGTGGAAGACGTTAAGTTTGGGGCTTTTTGTTCTTATTTGGCCACTAGATTTTCACTCTTTGCGAGAATTCAGCTTTTCTTTCTTCGCTCCATTTCGTTCCAGTTCTCGGCGCTTTTGTCTCTGACTGAACCACCCATTTTTCAACTTTATATAATATTACAGTAATATAACAAGTAAATTGGCTGAGTGATACATAATGGGATGATATAATGACAAGTAGAGAAACTACCCACTGGTAGTACTCAAATCGCATGTTCAACTAAGAAGGTCACGTGGCCATCTTCTTCTCAGACGCCTCGGAGGATTATCGGGAATTGAAGAGGAAGCTAGGTTTGAAACTAGAGGGTTTGAGTGGAAATGAAGTTTGTTATGAAAGGATAGATACCGGGTTCGGGCCAAATCAGCAACAAATGGGACATTAAGGTCGTTATGGATGAGTTTATTCTTAACAAAATAAGGAGCGTTGAGGATTTTACGAAGGATTTTGGATTGTAGGGATTGGATACGAGAGGAATTCGATGGCTTAGTGGAGCCCCAAAGCTCTACTCCGTAAGTCCAAATAGGTCGTATGATGGTCATGTAGATGAGTCCTTTGTGATTAATTGGGAGCTTAGAGCGTTTGTCTAGTAAGTGTTGAAGTAGCCTGAAACGTCGAGCGGTTTCTTGTCTTTTCAGTCTTGTATGAGGATACTTTAAATTTAAAATTGTTTTTTGTATTTATGTCTTCATTAGTAATTTTACTAAATTCCAAGTCTTTCTTAATCCATTCCTCTCTATTAACAAGAGAGAGGATGGATTTATTCTCATTGTAAGTCTGTGAGCGGGAAGCCTCAGCTAAGACATCTTTTCCTCAAGTTTATCTCTAAGTTGGAACAGTCTTCATATTAATTATATGAATTTATATTGCATGTTTTATTATGAATTTTTTTTTCGGTAGGCTCTACAGACCTTGTAGATCTTTGGCCCCCTTTACCAGCCTTCTCCACCTCTGTCTATCATGGGCCGCGTATTTCCAGTCTGCTACATGCAGTTCCTCAGCATCTTTGCCAATTATTATTAATAAAAGAGTGTAATTATGTGAAATGAATATATTTCAGTAATCATTTCACGAAGAACTGAACGTTTTATTATATATTTTTTCCGTATTTTTCCAAGCATAGATGATGTCTTCTTCGTTTCCTTCCTCCTTGTGACTTTCAGTCTGGAGGAGGGAAGATGATGATATGATCTAAACAGTCGATTCTTTAATCCAGAGGTTCCCAATATTTTTCGTTTTGCGGCTCGCTAAGTAATCGATTTTTTTCTAAATTTTTGACTTTCTTGAAAAATAGGAAAACTTTCCTTTTTAAAAGCGATTACCCATTTAACAGCGAAAAATTAAAAAAAAAACACTTGCTATTTACCTTGGGATGATATAAAATATCTAATTTCAACTGTTTCGGTAATATTGTCGAGTTGTTTAATTGAATAATTCGCGGCGCCCTTATGACGGCACGGCGGCGCACACTTTTGGAATCACTGTTTTAATCTATATTTAATCAGTAATACAATTATTTTATTATAAGGAAACGAATTAAAGGTAAAACTTGTTGTGATTTGACCCGAAGCGACAACCTGCGGAACTGATACTCCACTTTTTAGGGTAAAGACTAGAAGAGACTACAGTAGAGTATTGGAGAGATTACAGTATAAGAAGGGGGGGGGGGAGAAGGGCGGACTAATATCCAAGAAAACTTTTTAATGAGACGTTTGCTCCCTAAGGAGTATTTATTGCCCAGCTTCTTCCAGGACAAATAAATTCTTCAACTATAGATCAGCCTCTTTGGCATTATTTATAGGCTGCTCAATTTATGGGATCCTCCCATTTATCAACTGGCCCCTCCTAACGAAATAAAAAAAATAATCCTTCAATAGGCTCCTGAATAAATCTTCTTCCAAATAACATCTATTGTACTTCACAACTCACAGGGTGTCCGGTTTTGGTTACATTATCGATAAATTAAATTCGATTTAATAAAACTAATTTAAAATAATATTATTCTTGAATTTTTTACTTAGGTCTATACAATTAGCGTCACTGAGAATATTTAAGGATATTCATACAAGAATATATCATAGTTTTTAATCATATATCGCTACTTCAAAAGAACAATGTTCTAACTCAAAAATCTTAATTTTTCAATAGAGTTTGAAAGTTTTATGTCTTGTCAGAATTAAACCACATAAGTTAAAAATAAATAAAAATTTAGGTATTGGTAAAGCAAAGACTTGGAATGAATTGTAATGATTTTTTTTTTTATAAATCCTTATATATAATAGAAAAATATCACTATTGCACTAGTATGATTTAAATAAAATATTATGTAATATTTTAATTAATTTTCTGAAACTGGATCAAAATACAAAAAAGTGAGCTGTTAAATGTAGTAAATAATATTATTATTCATGAACATAACTTTTTTTTTCTCTTTATATTTTCAACCACACCTGTCTAAAACAAGTAATTGAGAATCGGCGGATTGGCTGACTGGAAAATAATACAGAATGACATGGAGGGCATGGACTAAGAACAGTATCCAGCGATACCTCTCCATTGCCTTGCCTTAATTTCCTACTGTAATAAATCCCTCATCCATGTTCTTTTTAGTCTCCTCCTAGTGTTCTCAGGCATGAGAGTCGTGACCATTTGTTGTATCAATGGGTTTGGGTGTCCGTATAGTTTTTCTTGAAAGCGTTTGGAGTACGTTCGTATGTGTTCGTCAACCGTTTGTTTTTTTAATGATGAACATAATTAAACTTATTTATTGAAGATTTTTAACTATCTTCAATTGTAAGAATTACTTCATAATTTTGAAATAATAAAACATAGTAAATAAAAAAAACACATACATAACCCCATTATTTACTTTTAAGTAAATGAGGAATTTGATTTTGGTTGATTAGCTTAATTGATTATTGAATATTCAAAATTATTACTGTTAAAATGTTAATCAGAACAGAGTTGGATAGAAAGCGAGTTATATTCATTTAAATTCAAACTTTTCTTACATATTCTAAATTCCCAAACAGATAATCTATAACCAATAAATAATTTATAAATATATTCAACTTGATCGATTGTTGAATTACTGTAAATATTCCTCACTCATAATGATACCATTTTTTATATTATTAGACGCTATTATTTATTCACTTATTTTTCCATACGCCTATTTCTTTTTATTGTAAACATGTCTGTTTTTTTAATTTTATTTTTATATTACATTTTCTGATTCTCCACCAAACCATACCTGGTAGCTATTTACTTTCAAGATATTATGAAAATATTGTTTTATTCTGATGTAGTCCTTTTGCCAGATATATATTTATTTAAATTTGTTCATCTATGTTATTCCAAAGGGGCCTGGTCCCAGAATAAAATTATTTTTCTATTCTATTCTATATAAAAGGGTAAATAAGTGGTGTATATTTAAAAGTATTATGTTTTTACAATAGACAATAACTTAAAACAGCGAGGACCTGGGATTAAATACAAATCATCCCGAGATTCAAATAAAACATTTTGATATGGAAAGGTCGACTGGATAGTTGTTAGGAGGGTGTAAAATAGTCAGAGGATGGAGTCAATAAATTACACAAAATAAGATACTTATTTTACTCGAGTCTACGATTCGACCTAAATTTTTAGACTATCTTAAGGGCAGAGAGATGAAGAGTCGAACTATATTGGACAGGCAGTAGGACTCTTTATCCATTAGCCCTGAAGATAATATTGTATACTGGACTAATATACTTTAAATATTCTGTAAAATTCTCGTTTAATGAGTCAAGTGGTTAGAAGTTTAGCAAGAGCAGTTTTTATTAGATGGTTTTTGACCCTTCAAAGTGGCCCCAGTGTGCCATGTAAAAACTTCTTTATGTAGCTGCTGTATTTCCTTCCATTAAAAAAATAAATAAATAAGAAAAAAAAAGTAATAAATACCTTTTGCCCTCGCAAGCCTTTCAACAAGCTGCAAGCTACAAGCTACAAGCTACAAGGCTTTGTGGGGGTTTTAAGGGAATAGAATTAATTTTCAGATTATTACTCATACACGAGCTTTATTCTTTTGATTAAAAGTAAATATCGATTCCAATAATAAAACCTTTTTACTCGAATGCTATAGAAAAGTATAATTAATTATATGAAAAAAAATATTAAACTTCCTTCTCTTTTTATTAGAATCCATTTCTTTTGTATTCGTAGAGAGAAATGTATCTAATTAATGACTTTATTAAACTAAGTAAATCGGAGAAAGGGACTTAATTATTCAGAAATAAAGTGCTATTTAATGTTTAAGGGAGACTATGATGATGAGATTTTTTATTTATTTTATTTTTTTAATGTTTAATTAAGAAGAAATATTACTGGCTGAGTATAAATTCCTATTTTTTTTTTATTCGGTTACATTAGCCATAAATAGTATCATTTAACATATTACCAAGAGTGACTAAATTAAATGAGTCACTCGCTATTTATTTGTTTTAATAAATTCTAAGTTAAGGACGCTTTTTCTAGTATTTGTTAACGCATTGTAAAAATATGAAATTGGTCTTCGGTTGACACATTTTTTTCAAACTCACGTATGACGTGAGTCTACCTTTAAAAACGCATAGTCCAGTACGTATAACGCTTAGGTCCTGGTCTCATGGTTCCGGGTTCGAGATTAGCTGGGTAAATAACTTATTTCTGTTAACAGTCGAGAATCGATCGTAAGGAAAACCTTCCAGGGCTTACTAAGCCTCTTAATTGAGGGGGAAACCGATGGTTATGCTTATTCTCGACCAAATCAATTTCTTGAAGAACTGACTTTCAATGTTTACTTTGACCGGTACCACTGCAAAGCAGGTAGGGTCTTAGGTTTTTTACATGGTAGAGACTGTACTGTTTCTTGGACATCAATTAAGAAGGAAGGCTATTTGTCCTAGACACTCTGAAGCACCTGGATTTTCACCAAATTAAGGGAGACCATAAGGCTGGAAAGGTTGACTGCAGAAGTGTCTGCAGATCTCTTAGGGTCCATCCGTGGCTGTTTACAGATAAAATAATTTATCTACTACAGCCGTAACCTCTACGAATCCCAATATCTCAAGTAATATAATATGTTCTGTTGCAGCAATATATATATATATGATAAAATAATTAATGTTTAAGCTTTTGCGATCATATGCTTCAATTTAATTAGCAATTAAAGGTTCTTGTTGAACAATAGTTACAGAAGAACCTATTCGGAACTTAGTTGAGGAAAAATACTCGACAAAGTACTCCTTACTCTAAGTAAAGTGTGTACTTAACTACCTACACGTAAAGTGGAGAGAGGGGGTAATGAGAAAGTAAAGCTCCGAGTGTGGAGGGGTTTTTGTACCGCCTTTGACGGAGTAAAGATCACACACTTAGCTCTACTTTTAATTGCTACAACAGACCGTTAATTGCTATAATGTTACCTTTCAAGTCTAGAAATCGACTAGAATTACTCATTAAAATATAAATTAATGAAGTACTAAAAATGTTTTGTAGCATAGGTCTTTAACTGACTTTCATTGTACAAAAAATTAAAAACTTAATGATTGTATTGATTTATGTTTAGCTAACCAATTATCCACAGTTTTATATAAGGCATTTGAAAGTTATAAAGTGTATAATAAAATTAGAGTATAATCCCATTACATACATCTTCAATTATATACTTCTCCTAACAAGACCAAGCAATATAATTATTGCTTACATTCAAGAAGTCAAGTCACCCACACCATACATTAGACAAGTTAAAATAGATTTACAAAAAGCAAATACAGAACCAAGAGATGCAATAGACAGAAACATTTTCGGAAATATGGTAGAATAATCGATAGTAATGTGAGAGAAGGAAGCATTGATGAAATTGGGAACAAAGTGGGAATATGAGAAAAACAGAATACAAGGAGAAAAGATAAAAGAATAATAAAATAAAGAACTTTTATTATGATATAGGAACCATATCCCCCACCTATCTGGTTTGGGAGACCCGTGTACCTACTGGAGCCTACTGTAGGAGTGATGACAACAATCAGTGTATATAGGAAATAGGGTTGTGGTTTTGTAGGGCGTCAATAGCCAACCGGGCCGGAGGTTTAGTCCATATACGGTCTGATTAGGGAAAGAAATAGAGGTCGTCGTGCGTCTGCTAACTTCGAGCAGCCTAAATCCTTGGATCTATGGCGATTTATCATTGTCGTAGGGCCTATAGTACACTGCTGCATTGGCCGCAATGGGACTGGTTATAAAGATATGGGAAACTATGTTGATATATACTTACATGTACTTGACACCCGAACATTCTGGTACTTACACTACTGACAGACACAGTATCATAGAATCAAACAAGGAGAATGAAACGTCTCTGGAGCAGGTATCTACTAGAGAACGATGAACACGCTAGGAGCGCCTTCAATGGGAGGTTTCTCCATTCACACTTCCATGGAATCCTTTAGTGGAGGTTTACAAAAGAAGATCTCAAATACATTACGTACCAAATGTTAAATGGCATTTGGATACTTTCTTTCGGAAAAAATATACTTTCTTGATTGTCTATTGTATTCAGCTGGATATATATATAATATTAATTAACCATGCAGATTATTATTAAAAAACTATACCATAATGTTTCAAATTGGGATGCCAATTCAGTTATAATCATACAGGTTCGTTAAAGCGGTTTCAACAATTAGTGCAGCATGTGGGGTTATTGTGAACGATTAACCCAGCTCGCTCTGCCGCTATTTCCCGCCGCTACCACCTCTATCCACAACCACCACAAGACTATTAGCAATTTCGATCGAAATGGAGAACAGAAAATACAATTTCACCCTACACATGGGTCTTTTCAGGGCAGGTTAACTGAATATTGTAGCAGGGCTCACGACCGCGAGAGTACTCATATCCAAGCGGTTAGGAAATTAAAGCATATATTTCTAGGGATAACATTATTTCTATCAATTTACATTTTCTATTATACGCAGAGCTCTCCGTTTCTTCAGGAAACATTTATCTTTCCTAGTTTAATTAGATTCTGAGCACGATATGAGAGGGACTTCTTTAGCAATATTTTGTGATAAACAAGAGTAGACTGGAATGATAATATATATTCTTTAATTTTAAATTACTCTATACATACAGTCTTAGATATAGACATAGTTGAGTCATTACATAACCCAACAAAATTGAGTCAAAAAAGCAATCAAAAATCATAATATCGATTGTTGAAATTGTATATAATTAAGTTTATGATAATTAGAGACGAGTTGAATTACCTTATAGATGCCATCCACAAGCTTTGTAATCTCCTCTGTTTCCATCTTGTACTCTTATTGCATCACACACTAAAAACACCTGCAAAATTAATTATGGCAATTATTTATCATAATAAAACAGCTTCAAATGCTATAAAAAATAAGTTTTTATGATAATTTGCTAAGAAAGACTTAACAGTGAATGACAAAATAAATATTTTAATCATATTCTTAATAATTTCAGAGAGTATAATTAAAAATACTGTATACTTAAGAATGTTGCTAAAAGATGAGAATAATATATTCCAAGAGAAGCCTAAGGGTAGAAGAAAAAGTACCAATCTCAACAAGGAATACAGAGAAAGCTCAAGGAAGTGTTTACACATTTACGTAAAATAATTGGTTCTACTAAGCCCAAAGAGGGCGACTTGATAAAAAATAAATAAATCTGTAGTAAAGGTATTGCTTATATATTTTTGAGAAAATTATCCAAAACGACTACTCCACCCTTCACAAACATTACAATAGGCTGGTTGAAAATATGGCTTACTGATGATCATTTCGGGAACTAATTCTGAAGGCGTCCTGGGAACTAGCTGTAATGCTTTACATGGTATATAATGATAATGATATGAAAACTGATTAAAACGCATTTTGCTAAATAAATAACAAAAAAAAAAAAAAAAGTGTATGCAAAACCCTATGCAACATTGAAAATATGGGAACCCTCCTTGTATTGAGTATTTTTCAACAATAACATA
The DNA here is from genome assembly GCA_964056705.1 of Troilus luridus. Classification (NCBI taxonomy): domain Eukaryota; kingdom Metazoa; phylum Arthropoda; class Insecta; order Hemiptera; family Pentatomidae; genus Troilus; species Troilus luridus. The sequence continues at coordinate 110,911,178 of OZ057414.1, read as the reverse complement.
ATAATTTTTTTAAATTTAGGTTGTTTTTTTTTGTTTCAAAAATATATAACATATAAGAAAAATGTCTTAATTGTATTCTAAAGCATTCTTTGTATTGAATTAACCTAGTCCTAAAATGGAGCTATTGGAATAAGATGTGGCATGCATTTTTTTAATCGATTCAATCCATTCTTCCACTTAGATTCAAAAACAGTGTTATATTTTGTGTTGCGATTTAAATAAGCCATAAACAGTAGCTTTGTAAATTGGCAATTTTTAAAAATATTTAAAGAAAATCGCTACGTTGCTAGGCAACGCCGACGTAACGTCTCTAAAAACTTTTTATATAACAGAGAGATGTACATGGAGTATGGGTGATTCCTTTCGTTTCTTAAACCTATTACCCTTCAACTTTTTCCCAATAACAACTTTTATCATTAAATTCAGATCAATGTATCCAATTTATAAAGTTTTCTTTTCTATTCTAAACTTATCGAAAATTCAATTTACTTATTTATAAATTGTATTTCTTCTATACAAAGATTCCATACAACCATTCTCGATAATCGAGACACCCCTCTTCTACCCTAACCCTAACTATAGTGAATAGCTGGCTGATGAGTAAATCAACTTACACTGCAAAGTGATGAAGAACCCCCCCCCCACTAAGAAAATAATAGGGAAATATCGATTGATCGAAATGTTATTCTATGTTGGCATAGCAACTTAAAATTACGTTGAATCTAATGCAGTTGAATAGAAGAAGTTATGAAGCTGAATTAAAGTGGTTTCAATAGAAATTTCCACGTTTCTTCTGGTCTTTATATGATCTCTTAATGATATCTGGAAAAAATAATGTTATTTTTTATATTTTTATGGTGCTTGAAATGACTCCGTTTGAGGTTCTTGGTTTTTGAAGAACTTTTTTTTTTAATTTAGATATTTAAATTTACGACTGTAAAATAACAACACTAAAATGTAATAGAATGAATGATACGTGACAGTATAAATAAAGGCAAGCAGAGAAATTACCCACTGGTAGTAGGTACTCGAATAACGAATTCATTATAGGTCACGAGGTCATCTTCTTTTCAGAAGTCTTGGAGGATCATCGGGAATTGTAGAAGTATGATGACCGAGTTCCATTCCTACTGTGAGAGATAAATTATTCAATCGCGGTTAATCTGATCTCAGCCGAATCACCTCCCAAAACAACCGTTGGCTTAGAAGCACTGCACTTTCTACTAAGTACTAAAACCAGACCCTCTATGGGTTGAGTTTTACCGGATTAGATTAATATAATTTTTTATTTTTAATGAGCTAGTGATAGTAAAATCGTATTTATAATGTTAATCTCGATGTCTTCAGTCATCCTTCACTTTTTCAAATATTCTCCAGTAACTCACTCTTTGATGATGAAGTTGATTCTTCTCCTGCGTACTCTCGGTGACATAAGAGACATTCCAGACTTATGGAAGAGAAAACTGGAATCCTTTCTCCAGGCAGGCATAGAATCTAATTACGAATTATCTTAGCTTTCTTCCCGATTGCTCGGTGTAAGGGTACTTCATCAAATTGTGTCCGTGCCTGAAGGTATTCTATCTCTCTCGTGCTTAGCTTTCGCATAGATGAAAATGAAAGACATCTTCTTGACTTAACATTGTATAAATCAAAGTAGTTCGAAGAAAAGTATCTTGAGGAGCAATCGGTATAGACCCCAAAAGGTTCACAGACCCCAACGGATTCGTCCGTCTGGCTGTTACCAGATTAAATAAAATTTTCCATAGCCGGACTTGCACCCGCGACCTCCGGTATGGCAACTCAGGTGTAGAGCCACTCCCCTTCCTAAATATGTTTATGAAATACGCAAAACTGTATTTATTTTGTAAACAAATAGATAAATTATATGGGCGCTATCACATAAACTGTTATAGAGAGGCAATTGCGGATTGCCTAGGATATGAACCTTATTATGAGAGATAAGAATCAATTTATAGCTCCTTGGGTGTAAGATAATATTCTAAGGGATTGCGGATAAGTAGGTTAATGGCAGCACATCGAGAATATTATTACGGGAAGATTGGGCGAACAACTTTTATGGCTTAATTGATTATAATAACATAATATATATAAAGTTCTCATCCGAATATTTATTGTATCTAGTCGTGTAGTTTGAGACTTATAATCAACATCATCATATTCCATTAACACAATTCCTATCCCATCACCAATCATCCTTATTGTGTATATACATATATATATATATAAACTTATTGTTATTATTCAATAAGTACCCTTTTTCTTCATTTCACCCACCTACCTCATTACAGCCATTTACATCTTAGTGTTTTAATTCTTCTCCAGAATTCAGTAATTCGCCTCCTGTGAGAATCCTATCTATCAGCTGTCCACTTGCCTTATATTAAATTTGTATTTTCACTTCTATCTTATCTGGTTCTTCGATAGGATTCGAGAATTCCTAGATGCCTTCCAATGTGATTACTACTTATTAAAGATCCTTTTTAACTTCGATAAAGAAGGATATCATGATTGTATTATACAAAACGTATAGGAAACTAGTATATCTTGTCGGTCTGTCTCTGAGCGAGTCAGAGTCTTCTGATAGTAACGTTTTACTTTATAACATATATTTTTCGGCATTTACAGACCTGTGGGTCACATAGCTTCCTTAAAATAGATAATCTTTGTAGAGGTAAAATATGGCGGAATCATATACTTACACAAACTGTTATCGTCGAAAAAGTATAATCTGATTTATTTTTTAATATTTTTGTTTTGATGGGAAAAGATTTGTCCTGGCCGGGATTCGAACCCGGATCGTCAGCATCTCTGGCGCAGTGCTCTAAGCCACTGAGATACCAGGGGTCCTATCCAAGACAGACAAATCCGTTCTCTTCACCGATCACATATGCCCGTGTTCTCGCAATTTTTGCAATGTATACACGGGGAAGAATGTTCATTGAACATAACTTTAATTAGGAGCTTGTTGACATACGTCAATATATTATTTATAATTTATTTTTATTAATTGTTATTTTTATGGTAATTATTTTTGTTTTGAAGAGAAAAGATTTGCACTGGCCGGGATTCGAACCCGGGTCGTCTGCATGCAGTGCTTTAAACCACTGAGCTACCAGGGGTCATATCTAAGTCAGACAAACCAACAAGTAAACAAGATCCTGATTAAAGTAATGCCCAATGAACATTCTTCCTGGGTATAGATCGCAAAAATTGCGAGAACACGAGGATATAGAATCGGTGAAGAGAACGGATTTTTCTGCTATGCTTCTAATTACTGCCAATCAATGCCAATAACAATATGTACAATTGTCATTAAGCTGTTTCCAAAAGAAATAGAGAAATAAACTTTAATAATTCGAAGTTATAGAAAATTGGCTCTCCTGAATAAATACAAAAAAACGTGACATAGTGTCCTTTACCGCCGGAGTAAAGAAATAAATCAATACATCATTGAAAAAACCCATATTTATTTACCCAATAATCTTACCATAAACTTGAAACGTTATGAAAATGCTCGAGCTGCGTAATTCTATTATCTTCAAACACTGACTGGACTAAACGATTTAATTTCAAGCACGTAAATTGAGCTTTTAATAAATAAAGTTCTTGTTGAAGTGCAATTAAGTCGAGATGACCCTCAAGGGAGACATGGAAGAAGCAGCTGCATTGGTGCATCTGCATCGTGAACACAGCTTTATATTGTAATGGCCCCTCGGTTCCAAGATTAGTCCCATTAACTGAGTGGGGAGTATCTGAGTAAACTGGCTTCTGGCAGCCGCAACGAGCAGATTACGAGGCCACTTCGGCCAACTAACATCTAAGTAGCGTCATCAACTCCTACCAATCCCGACTGGAACGATCCGACACATAACATTAACATTAACTTTCCGAAAAGTATATGAAATAACAAAAAAGGCAATAGTAGTAGGACAGCTGTGACGTAGGGATTGGAATAGCGTGTTCACACCACGGTAGGTGGCCGTAGGAATTTTTAAAGAGAGTAAAAATTCATGTATGTTGAAGTGTCAGGCACTTGTTAAAGATCCCTATTCTAATTATGCCTGCATAAGCAATTTTTAGGACTTCCACTAAATCGTTCTATAAGCCTAAGAAGCATTAAGTGACGTTAAATAAATAAACGAACCAACGACTTTAGAATTAGAAGGCGTAAAGGTAAAGCTAAAGGCTGGATGCCGATGCGACCAATCTTCAAACACAAACTTCCATCCTCAAACTACCACCCAAAACCAAATCCCTCAGATAACTCTTAACGCATGCTCCCAGCTATGCTACTGCCTACCCCTCATACGTTAACATGGACTCAGAAATGTAAACATATATATCCGTCAAACAGTTTTGAACTCAGGGCCTGGAGATTGGTGACACAGCACCCTGCACCCTATTTAGTTAGCAACATGAACTATTACCATCGGTGAAGGTTTGGGGGTTGTTGTGCCGTTTCCAAGAATGCGGTTTTGCAAGTGATTGAGCCAAGATAACGCTAAAAAGCCTGGATTTTCTTTCTAATTAAGCCTACCCAATTTTAGTTAACATCAAAATGGTCTCCAAATCCCACCCGTTACACGATTTTCAACCTATAAGTGATTTATTTATGTGTCCAATAAATACGCGAACTAGAGTCATAACAGCTTTATTTTACGAAATTTCAGCTACATTAATTCTTAATATTTATCCTGCAAATGCCCTTGGCAAGAACGATTTTAGTTTTCTCGTCGTTCCTTGTTTTATTTTTTCTACATCCTCCCAGTGGTTTCACATTATCAAAATTTGGAATTTCGGAAAAAAATATCTGCTTTTCTACGTTTTTCCTTTGTTTCGACTCGTTGCTTTTCGCAAGCTTTATCAGAAACTTTATATTTAGTCGTTACTCAGAGATTTCATCAATTTCAATTTCCCTGGACAGCAAAATACTAGTACTGAAATAAAGTAGGGTTAGGACCAGTATGTTTTGTTTTTAAACTTTCCTCTGTATTCAATATTCTAGTGGGAAAACGCGGAAAATGTGATAACAAATCTCATATTAACACCCTAGGACAGACTTTATAAAGACAGGCGATAATTGGTATTAGTTCTAGAGCGGATGCCTCTGAGAGCGACAGTGTTCAGTGAAGTATGCCTCGTTAAAGGAGGCTTTCTCAAGACAATTCAGCTCAATGACCCGGCTTAGCTTTACAGTTCTACAGCTAAGGCTGAAGCTCCAAGTTTTATAGCAGGATTCGAATGCCATGATTTAGTTTTAAAAATGTCAAATTTGGTGATTCTTTTAAATTTTGTTAACACTAAAGGAAGCAGTGATATCGCGAAAAATTTCGGCTCTTAGACTTCCAAAAATATCTTTATTTTACTCACCCCACAATCAATTTATACTAGCCTCGACGTAACAAAACCACAGAAATAACATTTTATAAAATTTTGTAACACTGGAAAAAACAAATTTATTTTGGAATAATATAATCATATGCCAATGAAGTTTTATAATTTATATCACGGAGGTAAAGGACACTATATCACATTTTTTATTTGTTCAGGAGAGCCAATTTTCCACAACTTTGAAATATTAAAATTTGTATATGCGTTACTTATAGAGAAAGCTTTAAGAAAATTGTTAACATTGTTATTATAATTGGAAATATTGATCAAAGTATTTATTTATGATAATTTAACCTAAAATGTTACCAATTTTATAGGTATGGTGTCCTTCGTGGAGAACATTTAATTTAACAAATTAATAATAATAATAAGGCTTAGCGAACCCAGATCACTCTTAACACAATACTCCCACCTACGCCTCGTCACTAAGCCCAGCAACTTTAAAGCCCCGTCTTTATCTTCGTGAATTGTTTCGGCACATCTTAATTCGTGAATTACAAATTACATTTTTAAAATAATGCATGCCAAAAGTTAAATGCGCTTAAGTTGAATATCCAAACGTCTAATTTTTTGCAAGATGTCATTTATCCGTGTTAATAACAATATGATAATTAAACAAGGTTTAATAAAATCTAATAGATTTTTTTAAGGAAATTTTTAAAAACATTAAAACGTTCACGGACTACAAATACGCATTACGAATAAATTATATATGTCATTTATCTACGTAGGTATTTATTTTAAATGTATCAATGTTATTCTTTTTTGTTGGCACTGAAGAAGAATAACATATACATTGTATAGATATATGTCGTAGTAGTAGCAGTTGTAAATAGGGTGTGCATGGTTACTGATCTCCAGGTGACGGGTTCGAGACCTTCCATGACAAAAAAGAGAAAAAAAACGGAGTTTGAAGGGAGAATTAAGAGTTGACCTGGCTAAGAAGAGGAGTTCAACTTGTCTGGAAGTAAGAGCCCAGTTCTAAATTATTAATTCTATCTCTCGCGGTGTCAGTCTCAGTTTATTCCGCTAGAACCTCAGCCGTCAGCCATCCTGCTTTTAAGAGGTTAATAATATATCAGGAAGTGATGATGATTAGAAAAGGTAGGCTAAAATACAATGCATAATATACAATCGTGTATTGCACTTTGGTGATTATTAGAGCATCTCTATAATTAGCTATAATTAGTTCTGCAATGCCGCAATTATTGCAGCCTTGGTTAAGATATCTTGCAATTTCCTGTCATTTATGCTCAGGAATGATAAAACTTTATTGACTGTCATTTCCTTATTGTTGTTATTCTAGATTTATTATTATTATCTGCAATGTTATTTTCAGAAATAATAAAGAGGTGTTACCTTGGATACAAGATCCATCAAGTGAACCATAAACCTTTAAAAAAATAAATGAAAATCTCGTACATACTCAATTATTATTTTTTGTCTGATATATTTTCTGACTTGAGACCTAAAGAATTTTTTAATGGATTGTAATGGTCAGGGGGAGCAGTCATTGATTACACAAAATAAGGAGAACTTATTCTGTTGTGACAACGTTTCGGCCTAAGATGTAGGCCATCTTCAGAGCAATCGGAAGCGGGTGCCGAGACCGAGGTGACGCGTCAAACTATCAACTCAACTGCGTTGTCAGTTGATAGTTCGACGCGTCACCTCAGACTCGGCACCAGCCTTGAATATGTTTTACATCTTAGGCCGAAACTTTGGCACAATAAAATAAGTTTTTCTATTTTGGGTATACATTTTATAGGGCCCAAGAAGGGTCCTACATCGCATAGGATTCATCTCCGGCTGCTTATAATAGATTAAATAAAAGTCTGCCATCCAGCCGGATTCGAACCCGGACCTTCGGCATGGCAACTCAGCGCTCTACACCGAGCCATTTCGCTCTTTGTATACAAAGCAGGTACCCGTAATTAAACAGCTAAGCATGAACTATTGGTTTGGAAGCAATACAGTTCCTGGCTATGTTCGGAACCCAATACCCTTCACAGGTTGTAGTGTTCTTTTTTTAGTTGTTTTTTTTAGGATTCGACTGGAATGAGACCACTCCAGACTATTTGCTGTAAAGTTAGAATGAAAACGCACCGACTCCAATAAGAAGGCAGTCTATAAACTGAAATCTTTATCAGAGGCCTCAATGGGGGCTCGGACTGACATCAGGATCAACACTGTGTTTGGACAGCCTGGATTGAAGGCGGCAATATCCGCGCAACCTAGCGGTCATTTCCTTGCACAGAGAAAAATAGTCCCTTAATGAGGGGAATTTTAACTCTAGGCTTCGGAGGATTGAAAACAGGAGAAAAAATCTACACGACTTCCTTCTGCGCTTAAAAAACTAAAAAAAAAATCCAGGATACATTTAATAAAAATTAAAATATATGTGTGCAACATCAAGCATTATTTAAATTAACACTTATTTGACGGAAATATTTAGGAAAAAATATCTTGTTTTTAATTTAACCGTCATTTTATGTGGATATAGCTGATCGGATGATGCTTTAGCTAGAGTCCTAAATTTGCCTATCCAGGTTTAATTAGGAAAGGGATCTATGACGAGTACCCGACATCGTGTAAGGTCACGAACCCCATTTTACGTCCCTTCCGAAGGAGACATAAGCCTGGGTTTGTTACTCCCTTTTAGAAAATACTATGGTCACCTGCCAGGCTCCAAACCTGAGATCTTAGGCACAGAGGTTGTTATGATTAGATTGTCCCACAAGTCAAACTAAAAAAAATATTTTTTTCAAGAATTATTGGTAGCTATTAGAGGACATGACTCATTGAATGTACATCTCGGATCAACAATCCAAACAGATTGTAATCAGGGACAAAAACCTCACTTGAAGACGTAAAATCAAATACTAACGCAAAAGAAGACCCCATAGAAAAATCTGATGAGATTCCATTAAAAAAATCAGACGAATGAACAATAAAGGAAAACAAAATGAAAACCCTGAATAAATTCGATAAAAAGAAAAAATAATACAACATATCTGTTGTCCTCAAAGCATAATATCCTTATAGCCCTCTGAAACTATTAATTGGTAGTTAAAAATAAATTTTGAATTCAATTAAAATCATGGAGTAATAAAAACAGCATCGAGTATTAATAAAGTATTATTTATTATTTTTTAAATATTTTTTATTTGAAAAGAAAAGATATGTCCAGGACCGGGACTCGAACCCGGTCGTCCAGATATTTATTTATATTATAATATATATAATAATATATATATAATAATAATATATATATACATATAATATATATTAATATAATATAATGTATATAATAATTATACATTATATTAATAATTATATATAATATATTAATATTATAATATTTATATTTATTATAAAAGTTCAATGTAGAATGTTGAGTTGCTAAACAGGTTCCAGGTTCTAATCTGGCTCTTAACAATCACCGGTTGATCTACAGACCCTCCTTGGGCTCCCCCAGCCACAATAAAGTGACAAGCTAAAATGGGGAAAACCCTGGCGGTTGAGAGTGATCTCACACAAATCACCTTCGTGCACGACCATTGTCCTAGATACAGTATAGTCACTACCATGTGCTCAACCCTTCATGGGTTGTAGTGTTACAGGTTTTTATCTTAAACTAACATCCAATCGTAAACAAAGATTAAGATTTCTAGGATTTTTTAAGTACTTTATTCGTATGGATCACTCCATTTCCCGTAGTAAATAGAGCATAAACCTATTTTTAGATAATAAACGTCATTTTATAAATAACAATTAATATTTGTTTTTAAAAATTAACACCAATACAGTTATAGTGACAGGTACAACTTTCAGTACTTTTTTAAAATACTAAATTAGTATTAAAAAACTTTTAATTAAAAAAGAGAGGAAAGCTTCTAACTTTCTATCAATTTCAGGTGCAAATGATCCTAGTTCGACAGTAATGTATCCCAAGTTTGACAGTAATATATCGTATGTTCTAAATTCTGGAGGCAATAGAAAGTAAGCAAAGTTAGGAAAAAAATTAAATTTATTCATTTTAGAAAAAAGACAACCGGTTACTATTTTTGTTCAGTATTATTATCTATAAAAAGGCTTACTTGTGCAATTTAAAAAAAACCCAAAATGTCTGCGCCAGTAACTTTGTTCACTTATAATCCTAAAAAAAAATCTTTGCATTATTACAAAATAATTCCTTATCGAAAACATAATTTTTTTCATTTTTAGTAATATAAATTTGTAATGATTTATACTTCAAAATCAGCAGATATATTTGAACTATGTTATTTTATTGTCCGTAATAAGCTAATTTGAAGGTCTATATATAATTAATCTCGTTGTTCTGAAATTAATATTTTTCACCCTTAATGAGTTTTTGGATTATACAAAAATTTAAGATTTAAAAACTTTAAGTTTAAAAACAAAAAAAATCAGAAAAACTTGAAGTTCTTCCTATAATTGTATAAACAATTCATAACGTATTGTACATTTATTAATAAAATAATCTTTAAAAAATAATCAACTAAAATATTTTGCAAAGGCATCTGGGAAAATCTAAAAGTTAATTTTAATTTTAAAATTTATTTTTTCATAATTAGAACTACTTTATTAATATATTAGCAGCTCTATATGAAGCATCTTATTCCAGAACAAAAAAAATGACCAATTATAATTATTTTAAAATAATTAAATAATTATTTTAAGCTTCTTTTGTTTACCCTATTTCTTAGTTCTTTAAACTCTAAAAAAATTTAGTTAGAAAAAATAATGTAAAAATAATTCTGGTTTTGTGTAATATATACTAATATTATAGACATCTACATAAAAAAAATACCAATATCTAAAGGTTTTTATTATTATTATTTAATTCAAAAGTAATTATATTTAGGAGAAATAAAAATAAAAACCTATACCACTTCAACCCATGAAGGGTCTTGGGGGTAGTACTTGATAGAGACTGTATTGTTTCTTGGATAATATATTTACCTAAGAAGCTTAGTAGCTCAGAGGTTAGTTGGCACTAGGTTGCCATGCCGAAGCTCTTGTGTTGGAATCCGGCTGCGGAAGATTTTATTTAATTATTAACATCCGGATGGATCCTTTGGGATCTAAGAACCTCCTGAGGTTCATCCAACCCCTGTAAAGTTGGTACCTAAAATAAGGGGTAAATCTGGCGGTTTGGCTTGATCTAGAACAAATCACCTCCCTGCGCAACCTTTTCCACGATATAATACAGTCTCTATCAAGTACTGCACCCAAGAACCTTCATGGGTTAAAGTGGTAAAGTTTTTTTTTTAGTTTTTTTTTTTAATTTCTCCAAAATATATAAAGAAATATTTACAGATAACATTAGCTATAGAGTGAAGGATTGTGTATCGATAAGATAAGATAGGATACAAACCCCTCCAATTCCGGTAAATTGATTATATCGAGCACGAACTACGCGGAGAGAATAAATTCCGATATGGGGGAAGGCAGCCAGATCACTTTCTACCGGTCGAGATGGACAACCGGTCTCTGGATTTCTCAACTGGCCAGAATGCCATGTAGCAGCTTCCTCTTCTAGCTCATGCGAGTTTCCGGAATCCGAGGGGTCATCGGCAGTGAAGAGTATCCGGATAAATAATGTGGATTCCACAGCGACCACAGGTGGATATCCTTACAAGAAGTAACTTTCTAGACCTGTATAGAAGCGATGTAACAACTTAGTTGGCTTGTATGAATGGAAAACGAAAGTCTATAAAGGGATACTTAGTCAGCAATATATATATAATATTACATAAGAAATAGAGATGTTTGGAATCAATTGCAAAACTCCAAGAAACAAAGCCTTGAGACTTAAAATTAATAGAAAACAACTAACAAATTAACGGTTTCCCAATTCCTGCCTTTTCAGAGCTTACACCAAAATTCGCATCAATGAAGATTAAATGCAAACAATAATTTAATCAGGATCATTAATCAGAGACGGAATAATTCATTCCTGAATTAAAATTTGTCTGCAAGGTATCAAGTACTATTTCACTTATTACAGAATTCAGAATAATTTGGAAGAAAATTAATACGACAAATACATTTTTCTTTCAGGAAAATACCTTTTTCAAACATTATTGACAATTATTGCAGAAAGGCATTGTATGCACAACTCATAAAAACATCCCAAAAAGCCTAAATCACAGAGCGTAGGTTCACTTCGAGACATTGAACCAAAAACTAAGGTAAATGAAGGTAGAATAAGAACAGCAGGGAGGTCTATTAAAATCTCACATCTGTAGACCCTCCCCGGGCTCAGCCAGCCATAGTATAAAGGTTTCTGGATGAAAAACCAGATGTTTACACGTCGCCTTGCCAAAATCACCTTCCTGCTCATAAATTGGCTTACAAACAGCACTGATTCTACTTTGTACTCCGCTCAATACCCAAATAGCCATCTAGTGGTACACGTCTAAATTTGTATAATTTTACCGGGATATTATGACTTATTAAATATATTTTACGTCTTTGTTTATTGTAAAATTCAACACGAAAAATATAACATTGTTCCTTCATGTGAACTTTATTGAAGAGTGCTGTAACAGCCGGATCCTGCTGACCACAAGGAGACCGCAAAGTTCTATGCAACCCGACCAGAATTGCAATAAATACATTGCAATAACTGTTACCTTTTCTATCCAACAATTTATTTTTATTAAACTATTCTGTCATTTATTTTATTTTTTCTGTGTGAATATGAATGTAATTAGGTAAATATTTTCACCTACATATTTTTTTATTAAAAAAAAGAAGTACTCTTATTAATTGATTAATTAATCTTCTCATTATATAAAAAGTTTTTAGTGATATAATCTTTTATCTGTAGTTGCCTAGCAACGCAACGAGGAACTACTTTTTGTTTAGTCTTTTGTCGTGATCGATCGTTTTTTTTTTTTTCCTCTTTATATTCACATCCACACATGTCAAATAAAAACAATGACAATCAGCAGATTGGCTGACAGTAAAATAGAATACAATGGAATGAGAGGAATGAAGAAGAACAGTACCAAGCGGTACCTATCGCTTAAATTATAAGTATTTTTTAAAATTGGCAACGTTACAGGCTACTTCAACATTTACTAGACAAACGCTCTAAGCTCTTAATTAATTAAAAAAGACTCATATAAATGATAATCTTTTGACCCAACTGGACTTAGGGAATAGAGCTTCGGGGCTCCACTAAGCCATCAAATTCCTCTCGTATTCAATCCTTACAAACCAAAAAATCCTTCATAAAATCCTCAATGCTCCTTACTTTATTACGAACAAAGTAATCCATAATTATCTTAATGTCCACTTTGTTGCTGATCTGGCCCGAATTCGATACCAATCTTTTCATGACAAATTTCATGCCCCCTCAAACCCACTAGTTTCAAACCTAGCAACCTCTTCAATTCCTGATAATCCTCGGAGGTGTCTGAAATGAAGATACGAGGCCATCTTCGTTCTACTAAGTTGAACTTGCTATTTGAATACTCCCACTGGGTAGTTTCTCTACTTGTCATTTCATAGCATTGTATACATTAATTTTAATTACTGGATGTATTAATATAATACAGTTGTAAATTACATCGAAATTTTTTTTTTTTTAAAGTGGCAAGTCACAAATCCAATTTTCCTGACTTCTTTAAGCACTTACACAAAAATATAACACTGGTATTTAATTAAAATATAATAAAAAAACGACGGATCATTTCAAAAAATAAAACAAGATACATTATATTCCAATATTTCGATTTCAGGACTGTTGTTTCAACCGCTACTGCCCTGAAGATGGCCTACATTTTTGACCGAAACGTTAGCAAAATAAAATAAGTTTTTCTTATTGTGTGTTATCTTTGACTGCACCCCCTGACCAATTTAACCCATTATTAATTATATCAATTAAACAAAAAAAAACTGTACCACTACAATCAATGAAGGGTCTCGGGTTCAGCAAATGGTAGAGACTATACTGTTTCTAAGACAACGATTATGCAAGGAGCTGATATGTCTGAGATCAAGTTCAAGCGCCAGGATTTTCACCCAATTAAGGTTATCCACTTTACAAAAATTAAATTTAAATGCTCATATCTGACTCGAACCCGTAAGTAGTTACGAGGTTGCTAAGGGTGTCTTAACGATACTGAATGACAGCAGCGAAACCTGAGGAGATTAGAGACTTGATGGGACCCCAACGTAAATGTTACGGTGTCAAAACGACTGTGAGACAGTTTTCACCTTCAGTGCTTCCATAAGCGCAGTACCTCAGCACCTCTGTACCGCTTAAACGGTACTTACTCAAGGTCTTATTTAATGGTGCGCTAAGTCGCTACCTTAAAGAGCAAGGAGATTAAAGTAATTACTTAATATCAAATTAGAAGTAATGGTCATTTAAGCTTACACAAGATAAAGTAATGAGCTGATAAGTATGCACTTTTTTTATAAACTTTGAACATAAAATCTTTATTTTTGATCTAGCTACTCCTCCTTTCTTTTATATAAAATAGTCCCCTGACGTTTATATTTAAATATTAAGATCACAGCCCTCAAATGTGTTTTGTCATTTTATTAAAGGAGTAAGTATGTACAAGATAAATTGCGAGACCTATTAATTAATTATTAATTACCTATTGATTAAGACCTATTAATTCAAGCTGGTACATATTAATCTATCTTTTTCTCTTTAAATTTGTATCTGCCCCTGACAAGTAAAATCAATTGGTAACCAACCCTAAATCCCATATGATAGTAACAGTCTTACCAGCAGCGGGATTTGAACCAGGATTTTCGGCATGGCAGAACTGTGCTCTAACACTGAGCCACTCCGCTCCCTTAGTTTTTTTTTAAAGCATTTGTTGTACATTTGTATATGTGCATTATCCATTGTTATTTTTAAGTCCGAATGCAAAGTTTTGTTATTGACTTTGATATATTCGATATTCCCTGATACTCCACTAATTCCCTTGCTTGGAGGAAATCGGGCTTGATCACTGCCAAATCACTCTTTTCATCGCTGAACAACCGTTGGCTTCGAAAAAGTACAGCCACAGCCTTGTTTTGAATTCTTCTTTATAGGTTGTAATGTTTGTTATTTTATAGGTGTGTACAATTTTATTGACTACACTTCTTACCATTTTCTACACTATCCATAAACTATATTAGCTGGAGGACGATAAACCAATCCTTCCTGGCCCCAGATGACAACGCAGAAGACACATCCTGAAAGGACACGTGTGCGGGGGGAACCCTACTGCGGTCTCGCTGACGCCAGCGCCCCCCAGCCCATAAATTCAAACCCTTATTGAGGCCCTACGTAAACAGCCGTCCTTAATTACCATTCCTTATATTCGTACCGGAGTAAACGTCTCGAGGGTGAGGCATAGTGATTAGATATGTCGACGAAGTGGAGGAGGTTTGTGGGCACATTACCATATTAAATGAGTTGACTCGTGGGAAATATTAAGGACGAAATAATAATGAACTGTATTAGGTAACTGAGTCATGGCTAGGCCGAGTAAGCATAGGCCGGAGTAATGAATGCAAAATATCTTGAGAGTGAGATATCAGAAACGAGGCTTAAATTGGAGTATCAGCAAGTCAGATCTAATCAATAGAGAATAGTGATAATATAGTATCACTGAATAACATAAGTTAATTAAATTAAGCATTAGTGATTAAAAAAATTACTACACTCCATATAAAGTATTGGGTTAAGTATATACAGTTTATGTAAATACAGGTATCCCTTTAGTTGTACTGTAGTAAGCACATATTGCTTTAGTTAGTAGAGACTACTTCCATCTTATTCTAGAAATTTAGGCTCAGTTTAGTAGTTATTTTGTACCCTCCCTAGTGAGCCTACTAAAATATGAGTACCCTCTCGTATTAATTTGTTATATTGAATATTATGCAATTAGTAGAATAATGAATAATTTTTATTTTAAGAATCTCTTATTAAAAAAATTATATTATTCCAGCAGGTGCATATTAAGCATTTTTTCTTTTTATATTTGCATACACACCCGTCAAAAAATTATCTGAATCTTAATTCACTTTATTGAAATAACAGTCATGAAATGGAAATATTGGAATATAATATTTAATTTTTAAATGGATGGATTTTATTTTTTAAATATGTTTATTTTGAAGAGAAAAGATTTGTCCAGGACCGGGATTCGAACACCACGCATCCGTAGTGTTACTTTGCCACTTGAACTATCCTGACATGTACCTCGGTCAGACAAATCCTTTCTCTTCACCGATCCCTAATACCCGTTTTCTCGCAATTTTGCAATGTGTACAAGGGGAAGAAAGTTTATAGAACATTACTTTAATTAGGATCTTGTTGACTTACGTCATTATATTATTATATACCATATACTGAACACAAGACCTTTCATAGGTGGAAGTCGTTTAATATGGTAATCAAAATATCGTAAATATAAGTTTTTAAATATCGTATAAGTTTTTAAGTTTAAATATAAAACATATCTTCATCTAAAAAAGTCAATAAAATATGTCTACCACTAGAAAATATTAAAAAAATAAAGTTTGTTTAAATAAAATTTGTTTTGAGATGGATTAAACCTGTTTATACACGATACACGATATATCTTCAGCATAGGTAAAGACAAATTTTTAACCAATTTTTTTTAAATAACTTAATAATTGTTATTATCATGCATTTGAAAACCCCTAAGGAAAGTTTCTGATCAAAAACCCTTTATTTTTTATCAATTAATAATTATTTGTAATAATTTTGGTAATGTACCTATCATATATGCGATGTTAATTTGTTTCACGTGACCTATAATAACCTACATCGAGACCTATAAAAACCTAAATCGACCTGGGCCCAGGGGAAGGGCAATATCCAGTAAAGAGCGTATTGTCCCCCGGGGCTCGGAGGTAATTAAACTGCCTATCCTCGATATCGGAATCGATTCCACACATCGATATGTCGCTTATCGGAGCAAAGAGATAAAAAAAAAATCGATATGGTGGCAGCGAGGTCCCATAAATTCCTACTTCGCTGCGAGGCCCCAACGTAATGATGACGTGAAAGGCTTCCGGTAATAATCTCCGCGATGTGATTTATCATTTCCGCTTCTGTCCCGCCGCCATTGTCCCTAAACTTTGATAAAAAAAAAAGAAGGAGCGGACCAGCGGAGTGAAAAAATTAATTATCCCTCGGTTTTAATTAAAACTGTTGGGTATTACAATTTCTAGGGGGGGGGAGCTAAATCCTGAGCATTCTTGCTTAGTTTAAATCCTAACAAACCTAGCGATGAGATTCCGCGGTTCATCGGATTAATTTAGAGATTTTTTTTCTTTGGGTTGTCTAGAGTCACAAAGTTAAAGATGGTCAGGAAGGTATGCGATAGGTATGGGTGAGAAATTTCGTTATATAGAGAAATAAATTGGAATCAGCTTTTCGGTCATCCAAATATACTCAGGAGAGAAAACTATAAAATCACATAAATTGGGACCAGAATTTAATACTAATTTTAAAAATATTAATATTTATAAAAGTGTACAAAATGGTCAGGGGGGGGGATTGAATAAATCACGCAAAATAAGATAGAATTATTTTATTCTGGAGACGTTTCGACCTAATTTATAGAGCTTCAGCTTGAATCTTCATCCCTTGCCCTGAAGATGGCCTAAAGATTAGGTTGAAACGTAGGCAAAAATTAAATAAGTGCATCTTAATTTGTTTATTTTATCGACTGCACCTCCTGACCATTTCACACTCTTTTAAGAACTATCTAGTCAGCTATTTACACATGAATTTAATATTTATAATACTTTTAAAAAGCCCTATACTGCTCCAATTCATAAAGTCTTGATTTCAGTACACGATAGAGACTGTAATGTTTCCAAGGACAACGGTTAAGCAGGGAGTTGATTAATCACGCTCAACTGCCAGTTCCCCTCCCCCCCCAATTAAGTGTACTCACTTTATAGAGGATGGGTGAGCCAAAGGAAGATCCCTATAGATCGATATACAGGCGATAGAATAATAATTTATCAGTGGTCCAGATTTGAATCCGGGATCCTCGGCACTCTGCCACTACTCCGCATCCTATTTATTCACAAGAACATTCTCAAACCTATTTAATAAAATTTGGGGTAGAAAGGTGGATACATTTTCATTTATTTAATTAAATACCTGCGGTACTTTCAGTCCAGATTCCATTTAATTTCAATTCTCTTTGTCATTTAACGAACAATACCCTACAAAATTCTCGCGAAATTCCATTTGTTTTAGACTCAATTCAATTTATGTAATATCAAAATACTACTCTTCATTCGAAAGCACCATGCGTATTTAGTCCCATCCATTTCTTTAATCCTCCTTGAAAGTTGAAAAGGCAGTGGTCCCGAGACCTTTAGTAAATATCAGAAATTCTATCACAGGCTAGATTCTCCACTTGAGTCTAGTGCCTGTAACCTGAAACGAAAGGGAAATGTCTTATAAATATCAAACATTTTTTTTCTAATTATTTAACCTCTAATTAATTATTTAAGTTTTTATTTATTTGAATGTCATCGGCACAAGGCCAGTAACCGGTTCGTAGCACCGTAATAAAAAAAATTTACTTCTCGAAGATTTAAATTATTAGTTTTCTGAATTAATAGAATGTTGATTATTTAGTATAATATAAATGTAATTTGTGTTTATTACCAGATGACTGATTGTCATTTGTTATCCATCGTAAGTAGCAGTATAAAATATTTTAGCATACTGAAGGACTGTTAATAAATTGTTTGGTTTCGAGGTATGTTTTACGATGTACTCGTATCCATCTTTTGATACTATGTATTATCCAACTTAAAAATATGATTTGTTTGTAGCCATCGACTAACTCTGCTACTTAATAAAAATTTGGATAAACTTTTACTTCTATCATAATTAATTATCACTCATTTCGTAGTTGATTAGTAGTATTTAAATAGATATAAATCTGACCGATTCTTTAATTATTAATTAAGTTTATAAGTTTAATTATATCGACTGTAAAAGATTTGGGAATATAGATACATGAAAAAAAACAAATTCTAATTTTAAAAAATATTTTTAAAAATACTTAAATAAATAAAAGCAGCCTGTATCTACTACAAACTATGATGGGAAGCCATAAGGCTGTTCGTGCCCAAGAAAGGTTTGCAGATCCCACAATTATGGATGTTAACTTATCGCACTAGTATTTCTAAAGTGACAATAGTCAAAAATCTTAAGACACTAACAGTGACACAAGTGTCTTCTGGCAGACAAGCACTGAAGCTATGCAGATACATTTTTGATGAGTATTAAAGAGATATTTGCCCATTTATTTCATGGTCATAACTCACGCCGAAAAAACACCGATTTTTAAATAGTCATTTTAGAAATACTAGGGCGATATTACAGATCTCCGCGAATTGAACTAGTTGGAAAACCTCTATATTGAAGTAGGGTTTACACCAGAAATGTTCGTAGATCCAACTAAGTCCTATTCACGGCTACTAAAAGAATAAATAATTCATCTTCTACAGTCGATTTCGAAATCGAACCGAGAGATGGTAGAGGCTGTACTGCTTCCAAGCTAACGGTTGTGCAAGCAGGAATTCTAGATCACGCTTATACGCCAGAATTTTCCCTTTAATTAAGGGTACCCCCATTATAGAGCCCGGATGAGCCCAAATAGGTCTTCGTATCCCTCTGAGTCGATTCATATCTTCCTCAGAAACAATATTTTAGCCAGCCCCGCTCACCAACTACTATAGACCTAGAGATCAGCAACTCTTGTATTATTTCAAATAATAATCATTAATTTACCATTCTTTAAAAGAAATAATAAAATGGACCGACTGCCTGATATGTATATATAGAGCGTGTACCTAATACCCGATAGGAGAGTACAATCAGCTCACAGCGGGAATGGAGGAATCAACTGCTGATAAGACAAACAATAGGGAGTGCTGACACATCGGAGCTGAGGGCTCTACTAGATATCTCCTACACATTCCTCTCTCTGGGTTATTATTATTCAATAATTAGAACTATTATATATATGTAGTTATAAACATTTATATAAACTATAGACTATAAATTTTTCATTTTTTCGTTTAAATTGTCTTGTTGGATATTTTCAATCACCAAAAACCATGAATTTTTTTTTTGCAAATACATATATATTCTGGTGTTAACAACTTTAGTCGTTCTTTTATTGGACAACCCAACCTTGATGTAACCCAAATTTGAACAAGCAGAAACAAAGAAATGTGAGAGGATACCCTAGTCCAGGGGTCGGCATCCTGCGGCTCTTGGGATGTGAAGCTGCTGTTCTTTAGTTCCATACGCAAATATTATTTATTATATAATAATAAAAAAATTAAAAATCGTTCTGAATCGATTAACGAGGATTAGGCACTGACTCTACCTCTTAGCCACTTGTACTCGCTTTTCATCGCACCGGCTCCCGTGACACGCATCGTCACTGTCGTCAGTCCTTTGGAAGCGAATGACGCCGTTGTTTCTATGTAGGTTTTAATTCGCTTTCGACGCAAGACAATTTGGCGTCTTCACCAGTGCTTTGGCTGTGACGTATAGTTTACTGTTTCAAGTAAAAGAGTTAGAAGCAAATTACCTTCTCAACGTTATGTATGTACATATATATATAATAATAATAATAATAAAACCGAAGTAAAGGTAGGTAGCATAATGAATGTTTAATTGTTTTATTTTTTACTTTAAAAAAATGTAATTATCTAATGATGTCATGTATATATTATCTAATTTGTAGTGAAAAACACTACTTATATATCAATAAATAGATATTTTTTCTTATGAATAAATAGATTAGTTTTTTTTTTCAAAAAACTTTAATTATGCGAATACTATTTATTGTTGGCAAGAAAAAATGTTGTGGCTCTTTGAAATTTTGTAAATTGTAATTATTGGCTCAATAGATGGACGACCTGCCCTAGTCGGATGGAAGAGGAAATGACAAGACTTGGTAGGGGTCATCAACAGTGTTAAGGTTAGCATAGCCTATGCCCAAGATTGCGGATTCGAATCCCGGCAAGTGGCCTCAGGATTTTTTAAAGGGAAGAAAAAATCCTTGGTTGTGTCACCATTCAGAAGGGACGTGCAATATGTGGGGGTGTTAGCAATCGAGCCTGTGCGGTGTTAGGAACGCCTTAAAAATCCCATTCCTAATTAAACTTGGACATGCAACGTGTGTGTGTGGGTGTTTATTACATATCACTAGTTTTAACCATTATAATACATGGTACAACTTTATATTAGAATAAATGGTAATATTGAACAGGTATTTTGATTGAGTAATGTGGCATTTCGTCATCAATTTGCAATAAGCTCCTCACGTTCTTGACTTACCAATTTTTTATTTATTTACAAAGTCAGAATATGTGAGGAACGAATTATTAATTCCGTTTTCAAATTTCTACTTGAGCTTTGAAAAAATGGCAAAGCAGCATAGAATTATAAGATCAATAGATAATTCTATTAAACCTAATAACTAGAAATGATTAATCTAAATGTAAAATCAAAATTGCAAAAATATTACTTCTAATTAAGTAGCTTCGTTACTACATACAATTTTATGTTTAACACTATCTCGAAACTTTGTTTTTTCAAAAACCAAATCCTGATCTAATTTTAAAATACATTAATTATATGATATCATATACAATGTAGATAATAAGTAATGTATATTAAATTTTATATGAAATGTCAGAATGCATCCTGTTTGCCAGCTCTTTGGAGCAAAAGATTTGATAAAAAGTGACTTTGAATTTCCTTATTCCACTTGTCCTTACTTTATTTATTCTATCCTTAAATTCCTTTTTAGAGTATAAAAGTAGTTAAAGAATAAACAGGGAGGATTCATAACTTTTATTTAGATTTAAAACTTAAAGCTCTCGAGAAACTTATTCGATTTAGCATTTTAAGCTCTAGAAATAACTGTTCACGAAATCCTTAACGATATAGTTGCACTATTGCATATAGCGTACGTTATTCAATGCCATAGCAACTCCGTAACTAAGGAATTGTGTTGCAAATATACGAACATTTTGTATCAATCGTTGAACATATGGATACTAAATACCTCATAGCAACCGTTTGTCATTCCTTAATTGTTAAACAGAAGTGGCAAATTCAAACAAAACTTTTTTTTTATTCGAAATAAACTTAAGCATACGAGTCGTAGAAAGGGCTCAGAATAGGTCGATAAGGTCCCTAATGGTAGAAGGAACACTATTAAACTAAAAAAAAAATGTACATACATATATTATCAATCATTCCTTAAATGGATACCAAGACATAGCTGATGGCTGGAATCTTATCTGCCGGTAATATGAGTAAGCTGATAACAGACTGTGTTACGATTATTCGCCAACGTGTGGTTCTGCCAATATCGTCAATATTATTTTTGTATTCATACGATGGAATAAAACAAAAATGAAATATTAAGGTTAAATTGGGGTTTTCAATTTTAATTTTTATGATTGGATACTATAATATATTATTCGTTTTGTAGAAGTGATTAATGATTCGCTCATACTGTACCACTACTACCCATGCGATGAGTCATGGGTTCAGTACATGGCAGAGACTGTTTCTACCATCACAGACAGGGTTGTGCAGAGAGATGATAAGTCTGAGATCAATGCCAGGTTTTTTTCCCAATTAAGGATACTCTATTGAGGTAGGGTGACAATCAGAAGAGTCTTTAGATCCCACAGAGTACTTCCTTCCTGTTAACAGATTAAATAATCTATCTAACCCTGCAGGTGTTGCGATAATAATCTTATCTAACAGTATAAATATCAGTATTGGGACCAAAAAAGGATGAGAACACTGGAGAATGTAGGAGATTGGACAATGCGGAATTGCGGAGATGGGTTTGTAAAGTTGGTGAACTTAGTACCGAACCAATTCCTAAAAAGTTAATACGCGTTGTGCCGACTCTTAAACATCTGAAGCTACCGAGGCGTTGATGGGAGGATTGCGTTAAGACTGATCAGGCGGATTTGGGTCTTGTTAGTGGTCCTTCGACGAAATTTTGTGAGCAGAAATTATCTAACTAAGCATCATTTATTTATCATTTTAAGCCATAACCTCCAACGTAGTTACTCATTGTGTTATTGTCAATAATTTTTACATTATTGTAATAATTATAGTCATTTCTATTTAACAATAATTCCTGAATTGCAGAAACGTTCAATTGTTTATTAATTTACCGCAGCCCGATTCGAAGTTCAGTGACTCTTGATCTACTCGTCAATTTATAAATATTTGAAGTTTTTAAATACAAAACATTTTTTAGGAAATAATAATCAGAAGTCTTTTTTATACATTCCGCCGTCAACAACAGTTAGCTCTTTGTACAGATAGCAGCTATGACGTCATGAAAGAAGCAATGACGTCATAAACTACCCCCCGAATCCCCTGAACATAACTGTCCACAGGGTAATAACATTCATTTGATGTTTCCATTTCCTTCCTTTAGACCTCGGACGAGTAGAGTACAATTTGCCTGAAAGCTTTCCCAGCTTGCGAAGGGTCCGGGAACCTTGGTAATTCCTGAGAGGGTCGTTCCTAAAGGGAATCGATATCTTGTTCCGCGATGAAAGGGATAATAAGTAATTAATTCTGGAAGCAGATGAAGCGTAATAGCATCCGAGTCGTAGAAAGGGCTCAGAATAGGTCGATAAGGTCCCTAATGGTAGATGGAAAACAATAAGTTTACGATTAACACCTAATATAAAATTAAAATATTTTAAGTGCTTCGCGTTTTTTTCATTTAACGTTACTTTAATGCTGCTATAGCTAACCGGACATATACATAATGATACAGTAGGAGCCCTAAATTTCGCCTATCCAGGTTTAATTAGGATAGGGATTTTTAACGATTATCTGACATACAGTACAGGATCAAGGATCGAGACCTCCGTTTAAAGTCCCTTCCGAAGGACGTCATAACCAAGGATTTATTACCTCCCTTTAAAAAATCCTAGGACCACCGGGCTACAAGCCCATGGATCTTGGGCATTGTTGGTTCTTATACTATCCAATAGAAAACACTTTTTTAGTGATTTCGAAACCAAAGAAACTAATGATGGTATCGAAATTATTTTATTAACCATTAGAAAGTTGTTAAAAAGCTTGCAAATTTTTTGATTTTAATAAATTTCATAATTCCCATAAAACTTCCAGTTCAAACATAGCAGAACTCAAAATATGACTTTATAAAAAAAATATTAAGGTATTTCAATTCATATCATTGTCTTTTGCGAAAAATATTTAAAACGTTTTCTTCAGTTGTAAAGTTATTGGTAAATCGCTTCTTCAAAAGTAAATGTCATAAATAAAAAAACTATTTATTCACTAGAGGTATTTGAAAGATCCACTTGAGTTAAGAAAATAAACATTTGGGAATTGGTAAAGCATTCCTGTTGTAATAGCGGTATTGACATTATTTTGTTTACCGTAAGAAACTTTTTAAAAACCTGAAACATTTTTTTTAGTTATATTATGAGCTGTTCCCAAAAAATACTTAAAGTTCAAACATGATACAACTAAAAATATAACTTTATGAAAATAAAATAAAAAAATAACTGTTCTCGTACTTGATTACTAAAATAATTTTTTTTTAATTGGCAAATCACAATGCCACTGCTAATGACTTCTTTAAGCCATAAGACAAAATATAGCACTGTTTTTAATTCAAATGGCAGTTCCTCGATCCGTTCCTAAGCACCACCGATAAAATGTCACTAAAAACTTGTTTTATGTAATAGAGAGATACATTTAAATAGATTAATTATTAATTAAATATTCAATCTATATTTCTATTTACAAAGGACAGACTACTATTGACTCAAAACCTTGCATTACTAACGACTCGGAACTGATTGCAGCCCACTCTGAATAGTTTAGTCCTGCATCGGTTCACTAGCTTAGAACAATAAAGGGAAGTGAAAAACTAGCGATTAAAAAAAAAAATGGAA
Source organism: Troilus luridus (assembly GCA_964056705.1). Taxonomy (NCBI): domain Eukaryota; kingdom Metazoa; phylum Arthropoda; class Insecta; order Hemiptera; family Pentatomidae; genus Troilus; species Troilus luridus. The sequence goes on along the minus strand of OZ057414.1, from coordinate 110,886,728 downwards.
TAAAGGGGGAAAAAGTGATAAACGAAGTTTAAAGAAAGCCCAGCGTACTTTTTTTTTTAAACCCACCGAACATTAAAAAAAAGGAGTCTCAATATTTTTATAACATCTGTACCCCGGAGATAAAGGATACCAAGTCGACAAAATATGTAATAATTTAGGTAAATTGACATAAATAAGCACTATGATTAATACTTCCAATTACTTATCAACGCCGATGACAAAATGTTTAATTATCTTTAAGCTGTTTTTAAAAATATCCAAAAAAAAATAGTTCAAAATTATGGAAAATAAGCTTTCCTGAACAAATAGAAAAATGTGACAGTGCTCGTTCTCGACAAACGATTAACCTGGAATCCTCATACTATACTGGAAAGACAAGAAACCGCTCGACGTTACAGGCTACTTCAACTCTTACTAGACAAACGCTCTAACCTCCCAATTAACTACAAAAGACCCATCTACATGACCTATTTGGACTTACGGAGTAGAGCTTAGGGGCTCCACTAAGCCATCGAATTCCTCTCGCATCCAATCCCTACAGTCCAAAATCCTTCGAAAATCCTCAACGCTCCTTATTTTGTTAAAAATACCGTCATCCATAACGACCTTAATGTCCCATTTGTTGCTGATTTGGCCCGAACCCGGTATCTATCCTTTTATAACAAACTTCATTCCCACTCAAACCCTCTAGTTTCAAACCTAGCTTCCTCTTCGATTCCCGATAATCCTCCGAGGCGTCTGAAAAGAAGATGGCCACGTGACCTTCTTAGTTGAACTAGTGATTTGAGTACTATAAGTGGGTAGTTTCTCAACTTGCCATTAACTCATGTCATTTTGTATCACATAGCCTATGTACTTGATGTATTTTTTTTAATACAGTTGTAAATATCAATAAATAAATTTTAAAAAAAAATTAACTAATTAATTAATTAGAATGGGCTAAACTACTCAGTTTTCAGATTAAAATTTTGTAATTGATGAGTGAATGATGTGTTTTTATTTATATAAAAGTGCGTTTTATTTATATCATTGTCGGTTCACTCATCCAGTTAGATATTTTTAAAAATAAGTTATCTTCGTTGTATTTTTGTTTCGTTACTTGCTTTGTTTTTTTCTACTTGCCATTATAATTTGCATACATATGTAACAATCAATTGTTTCTCTATATATAATTATTGCTATCTTAATTATTGCTTATTTTTATTTCTTGTACTCTGTTTTGTTTATTCTTTAAATATTATCATTGGAGGTAGTTCGCAATTCCTTTTCATTAATACATTCTCATTTGTTAATTTAATTGTATTAAATAATTAAATGTAATTACATTATACTCTAAGACATAGTAGCTTATATACTAATACCTGTATTGTTATTATAAAGGGGCGCTGCAGAATAAATAAAGACTTTATTATTATTATTATTTTATTGACTATACATTTTTTTAAATATTTAATAACTTTTTCATATATATTTTTAGAACTTATATCAATATTTAGTTAAATTTGGGGTGTAAAGAAAATAATTATAAAGAATAAACAAATATTTGAATATTCTATAATAAGATTAGTCCTTGTAAACAAATCTTAACAATTCTGACAATGGCAGAAAAGTCGGATAAATATTAAATAAACCAGACTAGAATACAGAAGCATGCAGTTCTAATAAAAAAAATATATATACAGGGGTCACCTATGGTGCACTGGTTAGCTTAACCACCTACTATGCCCAATGTCGCGTGTCCATAGCCTAGAAGGTAGCTTTAGAATTTTTCCCTAAAATCCCTGGTTATGCCGTCCTTCTAAAGGGATGTAAAATGGAGGTGCCGAGCCTATGCGATAATAAGTGCTCGTTAAAGATCCCTAGCCTAATTATGATTGGATAGGCAAAATTTAGTAATTCAATCATCTGATCAGCCATAGCAGCATAAAGTTACGTTAAATAAATAACTATCAAATATAAAAGCAGGTAACGTAGTCCACACGTCAGCAGTCAATTTTCACGGACATTCACGAATTTCCACTGCCTCAATCACTTTTTTAAACATTATTCCGTTTCAAAAATAACTAATCCTGCCGGAACAAATAAGAAAACGCAAAGAATACTTGAAATGCTGAGAGAAGGAAATAGACTATAAAGGATATATTACGTCTTTTGACACAAGAGCCTAGCGGCATTTTACTGTGAGGCATTTGACACAAACAACAGATATATGAAAACATGAGCGAGCGTCTTATTTTTATTGAAGGTGGAAGAAAACAAGGAGGAATTCTTGAAAAATATAATAAAATAAGACAAGAAGAATATTGGAAGTGTAGGAAAAAGGCAGAGAAACTAACAATCAACTATATAAACGGCTTAAATCTGCTGACATTTTGATTTATGCATATAATTTTTTTTAAACATATAAGAAATTTCTATCAGGAATTAAGGTTTACTCTGTGTTTAGAGCACTGAGATACTGTACAGAGTTCAAAACCTGCTGCGGCAGATAAATTATTTAATCTGTTACCAGCCTTGAATCGACCTTATGAGAACTCGAGACCATTCGTTGGACTAACCAAGGCTTTATGAAGCGGGTAAGTTTAATTGGAAGAAAACACATGTCGGTTGATAGTGATCGCAGACAAATCACTTCCTTCCACAACCGTTGGCTTGGGAACAGTACATTCGCTTCTATATAAAGAAGATCTGGTCTCTAAGATTTTCGTCGATTGTAGTGACACATATTTTAATTCATACTATCTATGTCCCTAAGTATTACTTTTCTTACTAAATTATTTTATGTCTATTTTCATTTTATCATTTATTCAGATTAAAATAATAAGTCATATTGTTAGCTTCAAAAAAATATCATAGTGCCTGAATGTTGAATGTGAACTTTAATTTTTATTCAATTAACAGCCATGAATTAATCTTAGGGGTACCAGAATCCCTCCAACCTCTAAACAATGGGTACGATTAATTGCAAGAAAAACATGGGAAAAAAAAACCATACACAACCGTTGCCTCAGAAAAAGTACAGTTTCTACCAAGTACTTGACTCAATACCCTTCATAGGTTACAGAGATAGATTTTTTTTCCTTGTTGTTAATACAAAGAAAGCCCCATCAAGCTTTTTAATAAAACATATCCAATGTACTTTTGACTTATAATGATCCAACGAGACAAATTTAATCAGTGCCCGTAATATGATTCTGAAAAGCCAATAGTCTAATTAAAATTTCAGATTCAACCCGAAAAACAATTCCACAGGAAATCGCATAATGATTAATCAGAATAATCTCCAATTGGCGAATGAAATATTAATTCATTGAAAGAGATATCTGAAATGCAGATCTCCATCATCGCTCTCTCTCACTCAATCTCTCTCTCTCCCTCTCTCTCACACACACACACACACAAACCCTCTCTTTCCACTCCGTGTTTCGGCAAAAACAAGAGCAGCACGCGGAAATGGTGAAACGTGGATCTCCCCATCAGCTCTTTTCAAATCAGTAATCCAACCGGGCCTATGATTAAAACGGGAACCAGGTCGCAGACCGCAATAAAGGTTATTTCGCTATTGGTTGCAGAAGGCTATCCTATAGCAGTTTTAATTGGCTAATCACCTCCCCCCCTCCAACACTTGATGGACCAATGGCATTGCGATTAGACTACATTAATTCGAATCGATCACTTGACACCTCATCGAAGCTTTAACAGTGTTCTTCAAATCGGAAAACAGCCAGATTGCCTGATGATGGATGGGCAAAGGGAAGAATAAAGATTATCATTTATATAAAATTCAATAAATATAAGTTTGATGCCGACAATACCAAGTGCAAGGAAGCAAAAATAAATAAACAAAAAAACATTTAAAAGCCAGAATTCAGACAATTTATACGATTCCTTTCTATATAAATAAATTACAGATACATACTTGAGAGGATGATTTATGTCTTAACCTTATTTCCGGATTGGCACTCACCTGGAAAAAAAAATTAATCAATGTAACACAGTATAACATATATTACAATTAAAAATCAAAATATTTATTACAACAAAATATTGACATGAAAAATCCATTATTAATACATTTCATAATGAAATAATGTTGATGATTTTCACATCAATCGCAATTTTCTTTGAAAATCGGTATTTTCTGTCTCTTAAGCACAATTTCAATTCGCAACTACGCACGATACACAACTAAGAGTTTCAGAGCATGAACGCAAGCACTATATTTGAAGTACGAGCAGCACAGCTAAAATTGAGATGGACTGGAAAAGGTTTTGGGCTTAGAAACTAATGTTGCCTAAATGGTGAGTAAGGCGGCTCCGACTATAAACTTCCGAAGGGTAGACTGAGGCGTAGGTGGGAAGATTGATTTAAGGAGTAATCCATGAACGTAGGTTTGTTTAGGATCACAAAAGAAAAAAAACCTTTACCATTACAATCCATGAAGGAACTTTGGTTCAGTATATATTAGAGACTGCAATGTTTCTAGGACAACAGTTGTGCAGGGAGGTGATTTGGCCGAGAACACCCTCAAATGCGAGACATTCCTTTTCTTAAGGGGCTTTTATATCGGCTGTGTAAAGCTCAGAAAGTTCTACATATTCCACAGACACGATTCATGGCAGTTAAAAAAATTAATAATTTTTCTGCCACAGCCAGTCTAGAATTCAGGACTAAGCTAACTTTCTTTCAGTGAAAAGTCTAATTAATTCTTCTTTACTACTTTTTTTATTTTATTTATTTCTAATATAATTTGTTACAATTCACAAGAGTAATATGTTGTACCAAACAGACCAGTCTCAAACTCAAAAACTGAATTGACAAATTTAAATGTTTCTATAAAGAATAACAAATACAATGAAAGAAAAAAAAAATGTACAAAAAACTTTCAGCAGTGAGAGAAAAAAAAAATTATAATCAAAATAAACAAAAATTGTATCTATACATTCTTAGTAACTTATATACATCCACTTGAACAATAACAATAATATAAGATAATTACAATAATAAATGATTTGTTCTTTTATGTACGTACTATTTTTTGAGTGGTTCCCTATATTTTTTATAAGTGGGTTTTTATTGTGTTTACGCTTATTAAAGAATTTTTTGTATAATTTATTGATAAATTCAAGTAAATTTCTTTACTACTAATTTTGAAAACTACAACAGCTAAGGCCCTATAATGGTAAGAGACTGAACTGTATTTAAGACAACGATTTAGCGGGGAGGTTTGGTCGAGATCACGTAACTACAAGGTTTTCCCACAATCTTTCTGAGTTATGAATAATTTCGGTTATATTATGATTCAATCGAATAGATTAGAATAATAGGTAGGTTTTCATTAAATAAGAAAAGTTTTGACCAAGGGGGTCTTGGGTTTCAGTAGTTGGTAGAGTCTATACTTCTAGAATAACGGTTGAGCAGGAGATGATTTGTCCGAGATCACGCTCATCAACCCAGTTTTTTTTCTACCAATTAATGATATCCACTTTATGGAGGCTGGGTGAGCCCGAGTAGGGTCCATCCTTGCCTGTTAAGAAATTAAATATTTATCTGCTATAGCGCTATTGAACCTGGAATCTTCAGCACAGCACCTCAGCACCCTACACCATGAGCTACTCCACTCACTTAAGATCATCAATCCTTTAATTATTATAAAACTATTTCAACATCTTTTTAAGTACAGAGAGTATGTAGAATACGTTAAATGTTGGAAAAATTGCTTGAGTGTGGCACAGGGGCCTTTTAATCAAATTAGGGTGAAAAATTCATGAAAAGAAGGTACCCGGTTCGTGAAAAATGGATAAATTGGATACAAAGGAGGTGGATAGGATGGGAAACTGCACGGACGATTGCCGTAGGATCCTGTGAAAAAAGGAATAAAAGAAACGCAGAAACAGATTTAGGGATTGGAAGGATTCGAGGAAGATTCCCAGGAAGGGATTGAAAGGGCCAGATAATATCGATGTCTGCATAATGGTTTGTTTATCGAAGGGTGAGTCCTGCTGTGGATATTATAGGCTCTGGTTCGATACGAGAACAAGTGTACCTCCATTGTAGGATAGGATCGAAGGGACATATCTGCAGCTTTTTTAAAATTTGATTTGATTTATTTATTGAAATTTACAACTGGATTATAACAATACAAGTAAATATAAAGAATGATACATAATGACATGGAAAAAGGCAAGTAGAGAAACTAATCAGTGCTAGTAATCCAATAACGAATTCAACATATAAGGTCACGAGGCCATCTTCTTTTTCGGACTTCTCGGAGGACTATCTATAGCTAGGTTTGAAACTAATGGGTTTGAGTGGGAATTAAGTTCGCAATGAAAGGATTGATGTCGGGTTCGGTACAAATCAGTATCATATAGGACGTTGAGGTCATTTATGGACAAAGTAACAAGGATAACTCGGGATTAAGGATTTTAAGGATTGGATACGAGAGGTATTCGATGGCTTAGTCGATCCTCAATTATGTAAGCCTAAATAGGTCTTGTAATGACTATGAATCTATTGTAATTAATAGCGAGCTTAATGGGTTTTGTTTTTACATGAAATGGGGAAAAGTTTCATGTAGATTCAGTCTAGTGTTCTGCAGCTTAATAATAAATAATTAAAAACAATATTTTAAAAATTAATTCGAAGTATACAATGTGGAATTTTTTGCACAATAAAACGGGGACAGGAAATGTTATTTTGAATCAAATTTAATTTAAAATTTCTGTGTACTTACACCAAATATATATTTTTTATTTCACTACAAACCATAAAGGGTGTTTGGTTCAGTACATGGTAGGGAGTTAATTGTTTCTAAGCAAAACGGTGATTTGGCCGAGATCACCCTCAATTGCCTGGTTTTTTGGGTGTTTTTTTAAACCAAATAAGAGTAGCTACTGTCTAAGGCTAGGTGAACCTCAAGAGAGTTTTCAGATCTTCTATTTTTGATGCTTCAACTAAAATACTAATTTTACATAATTGTTAATTATTACTATTAGCTACTTCTCTCTGTCATTCAATACCTCATTTCCAATCCTATAAAATTAATAAACATCAAAATTAAATGTATCTCGTTATAATTATTAACTTTATTTTAAACAAATACATCGACAGTTTCCAAGAGCCACTAATGGTTTAATAATTTTAACCGAATCCTTGCAGTTTATTGACCTATTAATATTATTATATTCATATAAATACTATAAACCTATACTCCAACAACCCATGAAGGATATTAGGATTAGTAAATGTTATAGTCTATACTCCTAGAATAACAGGAGGTGATACGTCCGAGATCACTCTCAACCGTCAGGTTTCCCCCAAATTTAAGGTATCCACTTTACAGAGGCTAGGTAAGCTCCAGGATGGTCAGTAGATCCTCCTGTTTATCTATGGATGGTATATCAAGTAAAAATGTTTTATTATTGATAAAATACAAACACTAAAATATATTATCGTGCGAACCATTTAAATTCAATTTTTTTTTCTGTTGATGTGAGATGCACGATTTCTGTCCAGCACTATTTAACCAGCGTTTCTGATACGACAGGCAGTTGAGGAGAGGATTAGGTACAGGACATCCTTCGGGGCGGGATCGTTATCATTGCTGAGGATATGAATCTGACAGGACCTCCCGGAAGATGAAGTGGGGGTTCCTCTGTCCGTCTGTAATTAGACTTTTTGAGCCCATCCTCTACCTCCCTCAAAGAGTGTCTTTACAAAATGGCCACCGCGGTTCAAGAGCCCTTCATTATTCTACTCATAATATCCCTCCCAGCTCTTTGGTTATGAACATACCATATTGTAACATTATTGCATTTTGTATTATTAGTAAATATTATAAAAATTAAAGGGACAAGAAAATAAATATTGAAAGAGGGTGGTGGCTAATTGGGAATTTTAAAATAAAATATAACTGAATAAGAAACTCAAGCAGCCAATAATTTAAACTAACCCTAGCTAAAAACTTGAGACGGGTACTTCATTAATTTACAACCATTTATATGTAGAAAGATTTACTTTTAATTGAATATAAAAAGTCAGATATCAGAAGTGTTTTGATAATTATAAATTTCCTCAACCTACTGGAGGCAACTACGAACCGGGCGTAGGATTGATAACCCAACCTTACAGTGGCGGATTAAAGGTCCAGAGCGCCCTAGGCAATAACTTTATCGGCGCCCCTGTACCGGCCATAAATGGCCATCTTAATTTTAACTGATTGTTTTTGTAATTACGGTGACGTTGTATCGTCACATCCTAGATTAGTAGATCAGGGCCCTTGTACTTACGCTAATGCGCGATATGTTATTTTTTTTATTTATTTAAAAATTCTGAGCTCGCGCGCCCCTTGTAACTACGCGCCCCTAGGCACGTGCCTAGTTTGCCTTACGGATAATCCGCCACTGCAACCTTAACTTCTATCGAGGATTGTGTGGTAGATTCCAGGATTGCAGATCCTGCCTCCCGAAGGTTTGATTCATTGGGCTTCTGTTTCAAGGTAACAAATATGGGTCCTCGTGCGACTTCTGGCCCTGAACTGTCATAATCCATGGATCTTAACCGATTTATAAATATCCTTGATCCCGATTGTTTGTTGGTTTTATTTTTCATGGCCTTTGTCTCAATCACAAATATATATATATATATATATATATATATATATATATATATATATATATATATATATATATATATATATATATTAATGAAATGACATGAGATGCGTAAAGAGCAGTATACTTTTACGATAGCAGATCACTCAACAACGTTTTTTTAGTCTCCTCCTGGTGCCCTCAGATATGAGATTCGTCGCTATTTGTTCTATCAGTGGGTTTGTGTGTCCCTGTAGCTTTTCTTGAAAGCATGTATATTATCTTCATAGACGTGTCAACCTTTGGTATTTTTCAGTCGGTATGTTTTGCTATTAACATACCAAGATGTTTTTGTGATAAGTCATGGTATTTTAACGAATTATTAAATTGAAAAGTTAGTAGTCGGTTTCTGTGAGTCTGTTCAGTTATACCATAAACTTGTAATGCATATAACCAGTCAACTGGTTTTAGTAAGTAAGTGTAAGTGTTTAAATATATAATTAATTTAGATTTAAATATAATTATCAATCTTCCATGCTTTGAAATGTTCAAAACAAATGGATTATTTTCCATTCACAGACTTATTGGTAGAATCTAGCAGTGCGACTATAAGTTATGTTCAATAAAGCGAGGCAGTAGACCACGAGAGATCGACTCTTGGGGCAGCCAGACCCTTTGCCATATTGGAAATATGTTTTGCCGCAATGTCGGTGCGGGGGGGGGGGCGTGAAAAATAGCCCTCCCCTCTGTAGACTATAAGCTCGGCCAGGAATCCAAAACGTGTATTTTCCTCTCCATCAGAGCTTCATTACTCTTGCCGCTGTATTGCCGCTATGGACCTGTTTGGTATTCAAAATACGATACTCTCTTCTCTGTAGCGGGAGCTGCTTCAATAGAAATTCGCTTGAAACATGAGAAATGGTTTCTTTCATGAATAATAATTAGGGGAAACCTGCGTTTATCTCCAATAAACATCGTTTTCCGTTCTAATCTCCGCCGAAATTCGCTTAATACCTGAGTGTAAATCTGAAAGCAACTGGCAAGCCTGGAATCGTAATATTTCACATTGGCCCAATGCCTGAAATTCTTCGAAAGTTTCTACTAAATGTAAACCATTAATTAATATTATGAAAAAAAAACACGTGAAATGTAAGAATAATAATACTTTCTCCTGAATCCGGAAGATCTCACAGTCTTTTATGGCATTTAATAAAATAAATATTCGATGTTTTTTCGACATCTCTACCTTATACTAACGGTAGAAGAGGAAAAGATTAAGAAGAAAATAAAATCTGTATTTTTTCTCTTTTGCTCTTTTAATAATTTTGTTTTAATTAAATTTCAAACAATACTGTACTAAGGGCTTATGACAGCTAACAAAGAATTTTGTACCGCGTCAATCCATGAAGAGTCTTGGGTTCAGTACACGGTAGACACTATATTGCTTCTATGACAACGGTTGTAGCTCATTTGTTTGAGATCAAGCTAAACCACCAGGTTTTCCGGAATTAAGGATACCCATCTTATTGAGGCCAGGTAAACCCCAAGAGGGTCTGCATATCACTCTATGGCACAGTTAACAGACTGAATAGTTTATTTACGATGACCGGATTTGAAGACAGGCAACTCGACGCTCTACACACTACCCCGCTTTCCACTCAGGTCTATGAAGCGTTTAAAGGCAGGAAATAATAATAAAATTATACAAATGCCATTTGGCACATAAGACAGGAAAAGATTGTTATTTTTCGGTATCTACTATTACTTAGTTCGAGCATTTTGTCCCCATATTTAAGAATTACAAAATGTAAAGCTATCTTCCATATAATTGTTCTATGTGGAGTTGAAAGGTCAACGTAAACATTGAAAAATGGACAAGGTATTCAGGTATTGGTTAGAGTATTCAGTCCGAAGAGTCCACAGGAACATAGAACGTGCACCCCTATTATAAAATTGAAGTGAAAGCATCGCAAAGATTGAAAGATGAAAGAGTCTTGTAAAGTTTTAGGGCTAAGTAACGAAAGAATTCCTTAAAAATTGATTGGTTCTGATTCAATAGGTAAAAGTCCGATGGTGAGACCGAGACGTAAGTTAGAGGATTTCCTAAAGAATGTTCTGTCGGACTTAGGGCGGTAATCCGTGAAAGTGTGCTAACAGTGAATAACGGAATCGGCATTGAGCCTTCAGGTTCGCTAGGCCTTTCATTATTATTATTATTATTGTTGTTATTTCATACTTTCACCTTTAAACGTTTTCTCGCCTGATTCACCAAATAACCAAATCAAAGGTTCGGCAACTCAAATTTGACGAATGGTAATAAGTGTACAAATACGTTATCGCCCCCATTCTCAACAATCATTATAATAGTCACCATTAAAACAATAATAACAGTATACGAACAAAAAAAAAACCGGTTAAATCTGTAACCTGATTTTCCAAACCGTTCCTAGATTATACACCAATTGCGACCACGCTCTCTCCACTCACTCTACTCCTTTCGCTAATATACCAGTTACTTTTTGGAACTAGTTTAACTCGTTCGAGGTTACAAATAGATCTAAAACGAAATGATAACGACCTATGTTTAATGCATCTCATGTCTCGATTAGCTAATTGGACTATACAGGAAAGAATTAGGAAAAAAAAGCTTCTGGCCCGGTTTCGAACATGTCAAGAAAGAGTTCTACTATATCGAGTAATTAACGATTTTGACCTAATTTTTTCCTTTATAAATATAACCGAAGAAAAGTATCGATATTTTTAATCCAGCGAAACTCGATACATCGAAAACAATCATGTATCATAGTCTTTTTTGTCGTCAGATTGAAGGATATTCCCAACTGTTGATTATAACTCTACATTGATTTACGATTATTTAATCGGACGGTGCCTATTGAGTTCAATCGGGAGTTGTCAGACGCAGTCATCAATTGATCACCATTCTCTGTTCAAAATAGAATGGCGTTCAAAAATAAATATTAGAATATAATACCCAAAAAATAAAATGCTTAAGCCTCTAAAATACAGGAAAGTAAGTAGCCAGCCAGTCAAGGTTTCGATGATTCAGGGATCATAAGGAGATGAACTTATATCGATGTTAACCAAGTGTAGTACATCTCACAGCAACAAACGCATGAATTTGGGGCACATTTATAAAATGTAAATACTTACACTATAGCAAACGTGTATATGAGAGTGTGCCTCGTTTCTCCTCATTCAAAAACGTCTCCTTTAGGTGTTAGGTTTAGGTCTCTGATTTTTAAGTCTCTTAGGAGTATTGACGTGTGATTGATTGATGTAATTTTATTTTTGTTTTTTGTATAATCTAATGATGCTTTAATTTGTGAGCGTTGAAAAATTATTTTTCAATATTTTTAGAGCGGTAAAGCTTTACTTCTGGGGGGTTTTCCAATTACATACTTACGTTACAACAAACCTGTCAATTAGAAAAAAAAAACCTTCATTTAAAAATGTCTCGTCTTGGAGTAAGGTTGTTGTCTCTGATTTATGAGTCTGTTTGGACTGTTGAAGTAAGATGTACTACTACTGTAATACTACATTTGATCTTCATGGATGTGAACTTTTTTTTTAAAGTGTGTGTTCTAATAATACCCGAATTTGCTAAGCATTTACTAGCTAGTTGCATCACTTTTGAGTTTTTCAGTTAATTTGTCATAATTAATTTCATATTTAAAAGGTCGTTAAATTTTATAAAATATAAACACGTATATATTATTAATAAAATGCTATTATCAAAGCTTCATAAATGACAGGAAAAAATTGTTAATTAACATTTTTTTTTCGAGAACAAGTAAAATTTTCGCAAGGTAAAAGGGGACAATTACTCGAGCCGGGAAATAACATTTCATTAAAGGTTAAATAAGTGGGAGGGGGGGATTGAAGCATTTTATCCTAAATAGAAGCAATCAGAAAGCCATTACTGGTGTAGTTGCCTTAAACGGCCGAAAGGGTGCGCGGCGAGCGGGCCTTTGTCTCGATCCCGATTGGCCATTCCAGAATAAATCTCAATCCGCCCTTCGATTACTTTTACGTGTCGAGAGGACTTAATTTCCCCAAGTCCGTGAGCTGGGTCCTTATCGTGTCTTCCATTTAGATAAATATTGGCCGAGTAATGGCTAGCAGTTGGCTTGGGAACGGTATCATAGTATTTCTTTATGTTAATATAACTGTATTATATTTATTTTAACTTGAAGAATTTCTCAGGAAAGCTAATGAAAAAAGAGAGTGTTTATATGCTAACATCCAGAGCTGGTCAACTGAAAGGAGAAGTAATACGAATAGGGAGAACTGACAAGAATTGTGATGATATATGTACCAATTTAGAACGATACCAGTGTAGAAAATGATGTTAAGTCGCGTATAGCGGTGGGAAGTAGATGTCTGTTTGGGTACAAAAACTATTTTTGTGGTAAATGGCAGTCCAGAAAAGATTATGTGACGTATGTATGTGAGACCAGGTCCTTGACAAAAGCATAAGGATCCTTCTTCAAATATAGGAGAGAAAAATCCTGCGTAAAATTTTTGGACCTATCACAGTGGAGAATCACGTCCAACAAACAATTAAGGGACCAAGAAGAATAGTGAAAGTCATCCAGCTCAAGAGACTACGATAGTTTTCATGTGGGGAGGATCCACCCAACGACAATTCCAAGAAGGATGCTTTGGATGTTATACCGAATGATAGTATAAGATCGAGAAGAAGGCCCCGTCTCAGGTAGCTCGACGATGTGGAGGGTGGCCTGAAGGCGATGGGTATACACCTTGGCGCCTTGCGGCAGACAGAGGCGAATGGACGAAGAAATAGACTGTATTATTTAAATATTACAAAAAGAAATCTCCCTAAACATCCAACCAGGTACCTTACATTTGCATAAGAAGATCATGCTCAACCGTAAGGTTTTTTCCTTCGCTTTTAAAAGGACTGAGTGAAATGGAAAGGATAATACGTGAAGATACCATTGATGATTAGAATCGAAGGTGGGTGATGACAACCACGAAAGGTGAATGAAGTGAATTGGGTTCAATACAGAGTCGTCTCTACGGAACGTTTATAAAACGTCATTTGTTCGTGATCATGCTCTTACTTACTTTTACTTTTAGAAAAAAAAGAGACTGAGTGAGCCCTAATAGAGTCTCCAAATTTCTCAAATCAACATATCATTATAGGATTACAAATTATATTGGGCCAGTATCGAATAAATAAAGTACAATAATAACTTTATTTACTATTAATAAATTAATTAATCAATAAGTTAATAAACTAATCAATAGCAAATCACTTAGAGGTATGAGCAAGAAAACCTTCAAAAGGTTTTGAAAACCCGCTAACTTGAGAAGCCTCTCGGAAGAAGGCATTCCCTTGGCCTAAGTAATGATTACTTAACCGATTGAGATATTCCTTTCATCTCCTAAACAGCCTAGCCTTATATTTTCTCAGGCATTTTCATCACCAGCTTTATTTATCTTAGTATTAAGGCTTCAATCAATTCCTTTTAAAAAAAAAAAATACAAAAATTGCCTTGAATTTAATCGGAAAATAGGCAGGAGAAAAAAGGAATAATTAAGTAATAAACATTCATTACAAGGATAATTGTTTCAAATATATTTCTCAAACGAGAAAGTTTTAAATTATTTTGGATTAAGGGATTATTTTTGTGGATAAAACCTATTATGTGTTATTTTATAATTCAATCAAAATTGAGAGATACAAATAAGAGATTTTCGTGAAAAACAAAACAAAATATGATCCAATAAGGTCTTGGGCTTCGGTACTTGGTATATGGCAATACTGTTTCTAGAATAAATGTTGTGCAGGTGTTTTGTAGAAAATCAGGCTCAACTACCAGGATTTCTTTTAATTAACATTAACAGCACTATAAGAGGCTGAGTAAACCCAAGGTGAGACTGTAGATCCCAAAGGTACAACCGTGGCTGCTAACAGATTAAACATTTTTTCTGGCACAGCCGTATTTGAACCCGGAACCTTCAGCGTAGTAATTTAGCATTCTACACAATAAGCTACCTCACTTCCGTTAGAAAAAAAAATCTTATTTTAAATGCAACTTATTAAACTTTCCCATAAAGTTCTTTTTTTTTCTTTTATTAAAGAATAAAATCTGCTAGAAGTGCTCCAAATAATGTATCATTGGTAATACTTTTAACTCAACAAAAAAAAATATACAATATAAATCGAATTTCAAGAATGATAATTAACAGTTTAAAGTTAAATGAATGGTGCTATGGAAAATCAGACGGAACCACGAAAAGTCACAACACATCACTTTTACTCTATGACGTAAAATATGCCCTCCCAATTACCTTAATAACTCACCCATCCTGCAGACAGACAAAATAAAATACCTTGGACTAACATCTGATAGGAGAATGACATGGGGTCCTCACGTTAAGATGAAACGGCAATCACTAAATCACAAACTGGGATTAATATAATCGCTATTCAGGAAAAACACCAAATTAGAGTTAAGACAGAAATTAAACACGCACACTTACTTACTAAAACCAGTTTGGACATATGCATAAAAATTTACGGTATCGCTAAACAGACTCATAGAAAACGACTGCAAACTTTTCAGTCAAATATATTTAGACTTATCACCAAAGCACCATGGTACGTCAATAACAAAACTTTGCATACGCACTTAAAAATGCAAACGCACTTAAATTTAGTAAATTGGTAGAGGTAGTTTAAGATTTATAAGCTTAAACACAGAAAGATTTTTTCTTGGAGAGGTGCTCTGGAATAGGTTCGTTATTACATTACATTGATTATATACTAAATTCATTTATTGAATTTAGTTCGGTTTTTGATATATTATTTTTATGTATCATTTATATGATATTTTTTTTAAAATAATGTTCTTTTTCATTTAGTTTCTTTGTGAATAGATTATGTATTTTAAAATAAGTTATAAGTATGCTTACATTTAAAAAATATTTACCCATATTCATTATATGAAAAATAATAATATAGAAAAAGTAATTTCTATAAGGGAAAAACGCCCTCAATTTAATAAACCCCAAAGGACTTCTTCCGATCCTGTATAGAAGGATTAAGTGAGAAAGCCCAACGGGGAAGAAGACAATAAAGAATAACCTACCCTTGGAATAAGGACACTGGGCGATGAATTGTTCCAAGAGGAAAAGGAGAGAGGGAGAGATATTAATAAAAATAAAATGTAACGTTTCTAAATAAAAGAAAAATAAATCGGAGAGAAAAGGCAGAAAAGAGATATTTACAGAAACAACAGGAGTAGCGATGATGATGACCACATGAGCACACAAGAAATTTTATTGCTCCACTGGGCCGGATTCGAACCCGCGACATTAGGGAACATAATGCACAGCTCGTGAGCCCTTCCGCTTTGCTGTCCTTAATAAAACTACCCTCGGCGAAGCTCCCTCTAGCAGACGTGCCCTGAATATTCTCCCTAATAAGAAAATAGGCTTTCCGGCATTCTCCGGGTGCAACAACTGGAATCAAATAAGTTATTCCGTGTTTTACTAATTTTCGTTAGAAAAGGAATAAAATAATTAACAATTATTATCGGAAAGTAAAAATAAAAAGTTCAGGAATATAAGAATAAAAAATGCCTTCCTATTTAATTCTACAAGAAATAATTATAAGGTAATGATCCAACTAAGACCAAATATCACTTTGAATATATACAGGAAAATTAATTTAAAAAAGGAGATAACACAGAATATCACAAAAGCAAAACATATAAATATATATTTTTAGGTTCAAAAATAATAGACTGAATTAAGTATGTTTTTTCAATACTCAATATTAAAGTGGGAACAATAATTTATAAAACTAAAGTCTAATTCTAAAGAAAAGATCGAAACGTTGCCAAAAGTTAAATATAGCCACAGTGAAAAATACATAATCTTCCTGGGGTTCACTGAGTCATTATATAAGAAAAACATGTCTGCTCAGCTTATCTCGGTTTGTACATACGTTAAAACGTTAAACATTAGTCCCTACAATGAAATGAGCCCAATATCCTTCATGAGTTGCAATGTTGTTGTTTTGTTTTTTTTAACAATATTTTAAATCACCTACGGAAAGCTTCGTGTGCAGCAGTAAAATTTACACCAACAATGTAACTTTTAAATACTATATGTGTTATTTGGGACTATACTTGGACAAAAGACTTACATGGAACATACAAAATTACAAACACAAGGACTGACAAGAAGCTACAAACAACTACCACATCTCCTGGACAGATCTTCACTTGACTTACGAAACAAACGACTAACAGTATTCTAAGACCTATTTGGACATTTGCAACAGAACTTTGAGGTTCAGCAAAACACGCCCATACGCACAAGATACAAACAACACAAGCCAAAATTCTATGAAAAATTGATAATGCCCCTTGGTTTATTTCGATTCATACTAAACACGACATGAACATTCCAAATCCACAGCATTCCAGTCATCAACACAAAATCCACTCGTTCTTCCTCTTTCGTATCCCCTTGTACCTGTATTTGCCACGAGAAGATTAAAGAGACAATAGCCTAAAGACCTGTTCAAGTACTGTCTATTATTTAAAAAACTTCATATTCCTGCAAATCAAGGAGCAAATTCAATAAATGGGAACAAATGTGCTAGATGCCAAACTCCAAAGGTCCAAATGTAAAATAAAAGAATAGTAATATTATATTAAATAATCATTTTTAGTGTTTTCATTTGCATTTGTATTGGTTGGAGTTGAATTGAACTCTAGGGGGTAACGTCAAAACCGTTGATATACGATATTAGATTCCGACAATCTCAGATGTGAAGTGAAAAAGTGAAAAAGGGTCAAAATAACTCCTTGTAACATTCCAGAAGTTTAGGAAACGCGTCCCCTACCATTATGGAAAGTTAGCTGAGGAATGACTTTATGATTGGGTGCACACAGCCTGCTCTTGAAATATACATACATTATGTATTTTTCATGTAAAGCAAAATTTTATTTAATAAGCTACATCGATTCTGATTTTATATTAAGTGCAGGGATGGGTCTGTTGAGAGCTGAGTTGCAGTCCTGAAGGTCCCAGGTTCAAATCTGGGTGTGGCAGATAAATTATTTAGTATGCTAGCAGCCATGTATAGAGTTTGTGGGATACACAGAGCTCCTGTGGCTCATTCAGCCTATAAATATATATATATATATATATATATAGACACACACACACACACACACACACACACACACACACACACACACACACACACACACACACACACACACATAATTAAAGGGCGTGATCTCGGACAAATCACTTCCATGCACGATTGTAGAGACATCAATTGATGTCTCTACCATTTACTGAACTCTTCATGGGTTGTTACAGTTTAAACTACATCTGGTTTTGGTTCGAAAACTGTATCTATGATATTTCCTCTGTTAAAAGAAATTATCAATGTGAAAGTAGCCGAGATTTCATTTTAACTGTTAACTTATTGTGGTTGTTGATATCTTCTAATGATATCACATAAAGAGAATTCCGTATCTTTGAATTGAATATAACGTTCTGCGGTTAAAGAATGATTAAAGTATCTTGGTCTAGTATATGAAGGTCGTGTCTGATAGAGCATGGTTTAATTCTCTTTTTTTTTTCTTTTTCACAGAAATAGACTTATTATTAAAATACAATATATTTATTAATTTATATGGTAAGGCCTAGATGCCAGCATTATGTCTTATGTATTTAGGGCTAAATAAAATATATATTTTTTAAATTCAGGTTTGTTTTATAAAATAAAATAAGTAATTTGGAATTAATAAAAAAATGACACTGTTATTTCAATGTATTCTTTGTATTGAAACAACTGTTCTAAAGGCGGAATATTGGAATAAGATGTAGCTTGTTTGTTTTTTTTAAATCGATCCATTCCATTTTTCCATTTGAATTACAAAGCAGTACAATATATTTTGTGTTACGGCTTAATGAGGTCAAAAATAGCTGCTTTGTGATTTGCCAATTTTAAAAAATCGTTATAATTTAACTGATTGAACACAATATGAGACTTAACAAAAATTTCTCGATTTGCGGCTAATATATTGCATCACTAAACACTTTTTTTAATTAGTAGAGAAACTAGAATTGACATTTTTAGAATTCTAGAACCATTGATAGAATTACTGATTAAAATTTAGTTAACAAGAATATAAAAATTATCACGAAATAATCGCTAAATTAAATAAGCATTATTACAATTTACTTCAGACTAACAACTACGAGGTATTTTTAAGGTTTACATGAAACAGAAGAGAAATATGGGATTAATTGTAGACATCGGAAAGGAATTTCAAGATAAAATACCAGGAATATTTCCGTATATTATTTAAATTATTTCAGAATGTCAGAGGATATTCTAAAGCCTAAAGCTTACGTAGTGAATGATCTTTCGATAATTTAAATTTAGGATTAATTTTATTAATCCATTAATCCATTAATAGCCAATAATAATACAAAAATTTACATACATTGTCTATCAAACGGTTGGGCAATCTTGTCCCATTGGCGTTTCGGTAAATTATAATTATCCTTATGAATGCGAGAAATGTTAAGATATTTTAGATAATAATTCCAAATCATATTTTGTGTGTATTGTATATTTATTATTCTTATGATGGTGATAATTTTTAAATATTTTTATTTTGAAGAGAAAAGATATGTCCAGGCCGGAATTCGAACCCGGGTCTTCTGCATTCTCTAGCGCAGAGCTCTAACCAACTGAGCTACCTGGCTCATAACACGGCCAGACAAATCTATTCTCAATTTGACGTAAGTCAACGAGATCCTAATTAAAGTAATGTTCAGTGAACATTCTTCCCCGTGTATACATCGGAAAAATTGCGAGAGCACGGGAATATAGGATCGATGAAGAGAAGGGATTTGTCTGGCCGTGTTAGGAGCCAGGTAGCTCAGTTGGTTAGAGCTCTGCGCTAGTGAATGAGGAAGGCCCGGGTCCGAATCCCGACCTGGACAAATCTTTTCTCTTCAAAATAAAAACATATTTTAAGTGGTTTTCACATTACATAATATACTAAATGTAGGCTTATGAGCGACCAAGTGTAGTGAGTAATACAGTAAGTTACACACTTCGCTAAAAGAGATACAGCAGTGGAGTATTACCAACCTTAGTAATTTACTAACCATATTTTTAAGAAACTTTATACTTTTGTTCTTAAAAAAAAAAATTAAAACCATTACCATCTTGAGTTCAATATTTCGTAAGGACCGATTGCTCCGATTCGAAGACAACGGTTGTGCAAAGAGGTAATCGAAATCGAGCTCAACGGCCAGGTTTTTCTCCCAATTAAGGGTATCCATTTTATAGAGAATGGATGAGCCCCATTGCGTCTGCAGATCCCACAGAGTATACCCGTAGCTGTTAACACATTAAATAACTTATCTGCAACAGCTGAACTTGAATCTGGAACATTTAGCTCTCTACCCAAACTAATTACTATTAAAATACATAATTAGTTCTTAATAATTAGTATAGTCGCTATCGTGTAGTAGTTATGAGAAGTGATTCAATCTCTCACTGAAATCAAGACCATTACTAAACTCATGAGAACCTTTTTGGAACAACAGAACTCACTTTTCACTACCGTGAGGACTAATTTTGTATTCGTTATTAATAATATAATACGTTTCGTTGTAGAAAACACTGTTTCTAGAATACGTATATTTAAATTCGAGAAAACGAGCAAATCCCGAAGATTTATTTGTTATTATAACTGAAGCAATGTATTACCATTAGAACCGCCTACTGTAGGCAAAGAGCTAAAACCGTATAATCTAAGGATCAAGTCCCAGCTTAGAGAAAGTAATGTATCACCATATATGTATTTGAGAATACATAAATCTGAGAATACAAAATAAATATATTCTACGCATATTAGTCTTTCACAATATTAATTTTAAGTATCCTCGCCATATATCAGGGGATAGCTCAGGGCGCGGAACGCTGAATATCTGTGCAAGAGATACCGGGTTCGTATCCGGAAGAGCATATAAGTTATTTAATTTTATAAACTTTTGACAATCTTGTGGGTTCTTCAGAACCTTCTGGTGTTCTTCAGAACCTTCTGGGGTTCATTTAGCTTCTACTAAGTGGATAAGGTTAATTGAGGGAAAAATTCTTC
Source organism: Troilus luridus (assembly GCA_964056705.1). NCBI lineage: Eukaryota > Metazoa > Arthropoda > Insecta > Hemiptera > Pentatomidae > Troilus > Troilus luridus. Next base: position 110,865,937 of record OZ057414.1, on the reverse strand, counting down.
GGTTGAAAGTGATTGTAACTAATACACCACACTGATTTCTGTACAGAATGACTCAATACATGTAAAACAGATAAGCAGAGGCATATTTAAAAAAAGTTATTTATTAAAATTTATAACTTATGATAGTAATGCATCTATTAAATTTAATGTATTTAATATATAATGGCACTGGATAAAGGAAAATAGAGAAACTACCCAGAGGTAGTACTGGAACAAGTTCAACTTAGACGTTCACGAAACCTTCTTCTTTTGATACTCCTTAGAGAATATCAGGAATTGAAGAAGTAGCTAGGTTTGAAACTAGTAGGTATAAAATTAATTATTACAATAAATAAAATATTATTGTGTCACTTTCCTTTATTCATTCTCACTACGTTACACAAACGAGAAAATTATTAGCAAACCGAAACTTTCACACCTCAATGAGTAGAACAAAGCCTGGAGATAATTGAAGCGAGGAACCCGAGACTCGACTCGCGGTAAAACAAAAAACCAGAACGGCTTTCTCCGAGTGTGAGGTTAATTGTCACCTTTTGTTGTGCCACTCGTTACCCGGTGGTAACGAAGGGGGAGACTTCCGTCGGAGGTTGTCCCACGGAGGTGGAGTGGCCCATTACCTTAGAGGAAGTCGAAGAAACACAGAGGAATGGAGGGCAGGAAGAACATAGGGGTCTTTAGGAAGAAATGTGAAAGCATCACAAAAGGAATTGGGATAAGGTAAATAAGTAGATAAAATAAGACAAGTCTAGAGTAATTATTGGTCGATCATAAAAATTATATGGAAGAGGAAATGGCAGAAGGTAGAAATGAAATGATATGACAAAATACTTCTTAGAAACCAAGGTTTCAAACTAGAGAACAGGTCTTCATCAGCGCTGAATAAATAAGAAATAAAAAACTAATAATAAAGATAAAAGAATTGGAATAAACAAGATACATACAAATAAAATGACTGGATATAACAAAAATAATAACAGTAATAATAAACGAGAAGCGAGGGGATGGTTGACTGGAAAGTAGACGTAAGTAAGAAGTAGACCTTAGGTCAGTTAGACCGCGTCTACTCTTGCTACAGCTTCCTATAGCCCTGAAGATGCCCCACAAAGTGGGTCGAAACGTCGGCACATAATTAAATAAGCTACCACTTATTTAGTGTCTTCATTTGACTGCACCCCCAACTATTTTTTTCTTCCTTAAGTAATAATAAACATTAAAAAAATAAAATATTAAACTACCCACTAAAACCAATTATGGGTCTTGGTTTACAGAACATGGTACAGGCTGCATTGTTTCTCGGATCAGGTGATTTCATCTTGTTCAGTCGCCAGGTTTTCCACAAATAAGGGTAAGGTAACGATAAAAATGATATTATAGGTGCTAAAAATTATATTTAAAAAATAGCTTAGGAACAAAGGGTAATGTAATAAAAATATTGCGATAGAGTAATAAATAGTTAACAATATAACAGAATTGATAACAGTAATATATACAGTAAAACTTGTAAAAAAAAAAGAAAAGCAAAGTTTAACATGATATATCTACAGCACCGGTGAATAAGTGGTTAAGTCGAAATTTCTCAAAAATGAGGTTTTTGTACTTAAGGAAGTCGAATCGTGTTATTTTCCCGCGTAATTGGTAGACGAACAGTAACAACTATTAACCAAACATTATTCTGATGTTCAAAGCAATATATAGAAATCCAAATTACGATACTTAAGATATATAAAAATCCGACATTAAAAAAAAGAAATTAGCCAAATTTTAAGGGAAAAAAAGAGTTAATCCAAAATAGACACAATGCATAGTAAATGTTAAAAATTTAGTTGAAAAATCCTACCAAGAATAGAATATCTGACTTTCCATCAAAATTCCGAACAATGATTGGATGTTATCATTTTAATTACAAGAAATTAAAATTGGATAACTTAGATTAGTGCCTGATCTCGAATCAAACTAACTCTATACTATTTAAATATTTTTATTTGAAAAGAAAAGATATGTCCAGGGCCGGGACTCGAGCCCGGGACCCACGGCTCTAGCGTGGTGCTCTGCCAACTGAGCTAATCTGAGTCGCATCTCGGTCAGAATATTCTTAGTCTGATTATTCTACGCATACACCGCACGAACTGTTAAGGTTTGATGGTTTTGCATCTGAAAATGAAAGTGGTACTAGACCATTATGCTGTTATATAATAAGACGTAATGAGAAGTTCCCTGTGTTTATTTGCTCTAGTGAACAAGGAAGGTTAAATAACTAAATTAAAAAAGACGATGGTGGGAATCACCAAATGCTGTCCATACGAAATAATATTCCAGATGAATGAAATGAGTTTGAAATAACACAATGTACTAATAATTATAATAAGGGATAACTACCCGAAGGCACGTTGCCGATTCCAACAATCTCTACTTACAAATTTCCGTCCACCGACCACTAACCAAAACTATATCTGCAATGTAACTCTTAACACAATCCTCACATCTACGTCTCGATCTATTATTATCGTTATCTTTTTGGGAAACATAATACAAAACAAAATTAACAGACATTCCTGTATCTGCTTGACATCTCAGAAATGTATATCATACCAACCGAACACTAAAATATATATTTAATGGAGTAAAAAGCGCATAAAAGATGAAAAAGAAAGGATTGAAATGAATAAAATTATTGTTTTAAATAGGCTGGATGAGACCCAGAGGATCTGTCCAGTTGACTTAAGGGATTAAATAATTAACTGCCACAGCCGGCTTCGAATCCGAACATTAGGCACCTCAGCTCAGTGTTCTATACACTGCACCCTAGCCACCTTATATCTTTACAATTTCAGTTTTGAACTACTTTAACTTTTCATTCATGATAGCCTTATTAGAGACACCCTTACAACAAACCTACTTATACAGACATACATTTTGATTTCATTTTAATAAAATTTACATAATATTACTATATTACTATTATTTGTAAAGTGTAAGAAATGGCTCAGTGGTAGAGCTCTGAGATGCAGTTCCGAAGGTTCTGTGTTCAAATCCCGTAGTGGCAGCTAATTTATTTAATCTGTTAACAGCCGGGAATGGGCCATGTGGATTCTTCAGATCCTTCTGGGGCTCATTTAGCCTCTATAAAGTTGATAAACTTAATTCAAACAATCTGACGATTGAAAGTGTTCTCTCTGCACAACCTTTGTCCTTGAAATACTACGGTCTCAACTACGTACTGAACCCCAGGATCTCCATTGGTTGTAGTTGTACAGTTTTTTTTTTAAGATAAAATAATTAATCGTGAAATTCATATACTGATATAATGAAAGGCCAAAAAAGATTATATGATAGACAAATTAACGCTGTGTGTAATTAATGGAGATTGTATAATGTTGAATATATTAACCATTTGCAACTCTTTAAGTAAGGGAATTGCCAGACAGGTCTGATCTAAGATAAAAGGTACTCTTGGCAGGTAGTGTGGGCAGCACCCAGCTCTAACCGCCTGATTTATTCCTTGAATAATATCACGTACTCCTTCTAGTGGTTATAGATTATAAATTATTGCTATTGAGATACAAAATAGCCGTTCTTTTGTTTTAGTAAGTGTAAATGAGCATTTACTTAATTTATAGTTTTTTTCGAATATTCTATAATGATTTTTTTCTAATTGCATTTAAATATATAAAGTGAAGACTTTATGATATAGCGAAGGGGAGATTTACAATAGGAGGCGAGAATCGAGCCCAACCACCTGTGAGAGCCAGGATAGCCAATTTGGAAGAGTACCAACCAACCACTTCAAGTGTCGCCTTATTTAGATAATAAACATTGAAGGGGTAAGTGTCTTTAGGTTGAACCGTCAGTTCTCGAGCCTATTCATCAGTATTTGCTATCAATATTATTTTTAAAAATAACAATATATATAATTATTGGTTCAAGAGAGACTGTTTTAATTTTTTTTAAAACCTGTTTCATTTTAATCCTTGAAGATTATTGAGTTCAGTAAATAGTAGAGACCTATGGTTTAGTTGGGAGGTGACTAGTCCGAGATCACCCTCAACCAACAGCATTTTTCCTCATTTTAGGGCGCCCATCTTATAGACACTGGGTAAGGTCTGCCAAACCTACAGGATCTGTACATGTTTGTTAACAGATTCAATATTCCATCGGTAACAGTCGGACTTGAACCTGGGATCTGCACCAGACAAATTCAGCCCTCTACCACTGAGCTACCCTGGACTATTGCCCTATTTTTTATTTAATATTTCATAAAATTATTTTCTCATTTATTCATATCCACGTTAGATAAAATACCATATTCTCTTGTTTTCATAATTATTTTTTTAAGAACAAATATTAGAACAAAAAAACAAAACCACAGCAGAATTGTTGAGAATAAAACTTGATATAAAAGTTTAAATAATTATCGAAAGCAACGGTATTTTTTTTATTGAAAAAATAAACTGTTGTAGATAGTATTTACCTTCACTACACTATACAAAAATTAATCACCCTAATTCGTTAATTGTTACTGTTACTAAAGTTTATTTTCTGATTTTTGAAAATGAATATTCAATTGCATCAATATGAGAACTAGAATAAATAGTTAATTAGCCTATTTATTTTTGTAGAGAATTCCCCTATTTTTTTTTTTTAATTTCGATTCTTTGATGTTCATTGCGCATCTTGAATTTTATAAGGAGAGTTAATAATTGTTTTTCTTCTCTACAATATTTTTTGAAAACAATAAAAAAAAGGATCGGTTTAATAATTTTTTTTTATAGTGGATAAATTAAAGGATTGCAATAATTAACCCTCTAACCTGGTCTCTATTTTAGATTGATTAATTTTACTGATGAATATCGTCTACAATATTTTAAAAATGTGTTGTTTTTTTTTTAGTGAAAGTACTTCAAATTTGTATGTCTAAAGTAATTAAAAAAACAGTATAATAAACTTAATAAACTCTATTGCATCAATATAAAAATCCACTAGGAATTCTATACTAGAAACATTAGGTACTTTATAGAAGAAATCGATAAAAAAGTATAAATTATTTAAACGTAAGCAAAAGTAAAATGTCTTAACTATTAAAAATAATTACTTAAAGGAAAGTAAAATTAGAAAGTAGAAAGAACACATTTGTATTATTATTGATACTTAGAAAGTAGAAACTTAATTATTATTTCCATTCCATGACGTCTTAAATTTCCTAGAAAAAAAAAAGGACTTGTGCATTTTATGAGTTTGTCTTTTGACCATTAACGCCTACCGCTCGAAATATTTGAGAAATTCTGAAAATTTTAAGTTCCGTCTTAAACTTATGAACCAACACCAGGACTGAAATTAAATCACAAAAACAAGAGATATAAAAAATGCTCAGTAAAATTATGAAAGCTAAGAGCTAAATAGGAAAATTAATTTAAAATAAAACAAGTGTTAAGTATACGAGTAATATTTTTTTTTTTAAATCCTGCATCAATACAGCCCATGATGGGTTCAGTACATGGAAGAAACTGTAAAGTTTCCAAACCAACGTCTGAAAAAGGAGGAGATATAGCCTACACACGCACAGCCACCAGATTCCCCTATTATTTTGGGCACGAAGTCTATTCATTGCTGTTAACAGAATATATACTTCGTCATCTACAGCTGATCTCGAACTCAAGGCCTTCATCACTAGCCCAGCAACCTAATTACTACTCCGCTCCGATTTAGATTTTTTTTTAAATATAATTAAAAACTATCTTCATTACCTTCGAGTTACTCAAAGGGAACCAAGTATGGTAACTAAGAAAGGGACTAATAAGTAATCCTTGCGAGAGCGGGAGGTTTCGAAACGCTTAAAATCAGCATAACCACAATGGCCTGGCTGAGTCCCGCGCATCTTAAGCAGCTTTCGACGCAACGAAAGCCTTAGCATTGCCTGAGATAGTCATGTAGGGTCGTCAAATTCGTAGAAAACGGTCATGTACAAGACACATAAAATAACAGGACACTGTTTTCTCAGTACGTATCCAACATTTTTGCTAGATTAATTGATCGAATTATATCTACAGTCCCGGTGAATAAGTGGTTAAGTCGAATTTTATCCAAAGAAAGTTAACTGTATCGAGGGAAGTAGAATCATTATATCATCGTAGTTATTGGTTTTAAATGGATTTGTAATATCGTCCCTGCCATCGCAAAGTATCGAATGTGAAGAAAAAACAGTTTTCGTTTCCGATTTATAGCAGTTGCTATAGGATTAATAAAAATTCATATAGAGGCATCTATCAGTCACAAAAACTATAATATGGTACAAACACCTTTTCAAGCCAATCCCTGACAGCCACCTATTCACTACGAAAATAACACAATTCCACTTCCTTAATTGGAAAAAACTCATTATGAAGAAAATTAACCACTTATATAGATATATATTGTTACGGTCTGAGCGGGTAGGAGGCTGAGAAGATTAGGCGAACAATGGGATTAAGCCGGAAGGGATTATAGAATGTCGTAGAGCCTACTCGATCGGCCCGGAATGTTCTAGATGCCCCCACCCCAATCTCCCTTGCCTATATAAAAAGGCGAGCTGTTTTGGCCGCGCAGTAGTAATAAGACGAGTCTGTAATAAGCCAGTGAGTAGCAGTCGTTAACTAGTGGCAGTGCGTGTGAGTTAGTTAGTATTAGTATCAGTCTGTAATAAGTGCTTAGTGAGCAACAGTGACAATTAGTGACCGTGTAATAAGTGTAATAAACTGTGTGGCAGTTTGTCATATTTGAAGAGTCTTACGGTCGGTGGACTTTAGTTAGCGAACTGTAAGTGTTAATTTGTAATTGTAAACTATAGTGTAATATTATTGTATTTGTACAAATTTATTTAAAACAGTTAAATTATTAAACTAATATCAATATACAATAATAATATTCTACTAAATGTTATCTAATTTCTAAGATAATATACAAATAATATAAGATATTGTTTATACTAAGTAACTAAACTATTTATATAAATTTGTTTGAAGGGGTTGAACGTGCACACCAATATGGCGACCCCAGAGTTGGCGAATATCTCTTCAAGCATGTTCCTGACAACCTTCCACTCCAGGCCGTCATATCCACAGCCCAACTTAGGGATCGCGAGCTTGGTGACACGCAGTCTCAGAAGCTTACTCCGCAGGTCGTCGAGGCTTCGCCGCAGGGCATCATATGTGGGCTTGTGATCATTGGCACACTTGGTTACCAAGTAAAACAGATGTCGTCCTTCGTATGTGTGGTGGAGTGCTTTCCCCACGCTTGGTCCTTGGCGTTCTAGTTCCGTAGTACCACCAAACTTCTTCCTGAAGACCGTTGCAATCCCTCGGGATGTCCTCAGATCTTCGGCGACACAATGGGCCAGAGAATAGTCCGCGGGTAATGAGAAGATATCTCTGTATACTGTCTCAGTTACTCCACGGGGACCTTGTACCTTAGGTTGTGCAACTGATACCTTACTGGTCTCCACGTTGTTGAGGTACCTGACTTGCTGGTCTTTCGTCGGGCCATGGTTTCCTTTGTAAGGGGCCAGTCTATTAAAATGGACTACCCTGGGTTTTCCTTTTGGCTGCTTACTGATCCTATAGATGACGTCGTTTATCCTATTGATGATCTCAAACGGGCCATCCCAGGAGTTCTGAAGTTTAGGTGAGTAGCCTCGCCTTCTTCGAGGATCATGTAGCCAGACCAAATCTCCAGGTTGGAATCCACCTTTCTCTGCCCTGATGTCGTAACGCTCCTTCACTCTGTCACTGGCTCCTTGGATGTTTGCACGAACCTTTTCGTGGATATTATCCATCCGCTTCCGTAGATTCGTGACGTATTCCTCTCCGTTAACTTCCTCGTCTGGCTTGAACCCGAATTTCAGATCACAAGGCAAACGAAGTTCTCGGCCGAAGACCACATTTGCGGGGGTCTGCCCCGTTGCTTCATGGACTGAACTCCGGTAGGCTAACAAGAACAAGTGAAGATACTGGTCCCAGTCTCGCTGATGGTCGGAAACCACTTTAGACAAATATCGACCCATTGTCCTGTTCATACGCTCCACCATGCCATCCGATTGAGGGTGAAGAGGTGTCGTCCTGGTTTTCCGTATTCCCAGTGCTTCGCACATCCCTGAGAAGACTGCAGACTCAAAGTTTCTTCCCTGGTCAGCGTGAAGTTCCATGGGTACTCCAAACCGGCTGACGAGGTGCTTCACAAGTACGTCTGCAACCGTGACTGCCTCTTGATTCGGAAGGGCATACGCTTCCACCCACTTAGAAAAATAGTCCATGGCCACGAGAATATATCGGTTGCCTTCGTCCGTCACAGGGAAAGGGCCAGCGATGTCGATTGCTATCCTCTCGAACGGTGCTCCCACGTTGTACTTCTTCATAGGGGCCCTCTTTCTTCTTGTTGGCCCGTTAGAAGCCGCACAAGCATCCCACCGCTGTCACCAGAAATTTGTACAAATACAATAATATTACACTATAGTTTACAATTACAAATTAACACTTACAGTTCGCTAACTAAAGTCCACCGACCGTAAGACTCTTCAAATATGACAAACTGCCACACAGTTTATTACACTTATTACACGGTCACTAATTGTCACTGTTGCTCACTAAGCACTTATTACAGACTGATACTAATACTAACTAACTCACACGCACTGCCACTAGTTAACGACTGCTACTCACTGGCTTATTACAGACTCGTCTTATTACTACTGCGCGGCCAAAACAGCTCGCCTTTTTATATAGGCAAGGGAGATTGGGGTGGGGGCATCTAGAACATTCCGGGCCGATCGAGTAGGCTCTACGACATTCTATAATCCCTTCCGGCTTAATCCCATTGTTCGCCTAATCTTCTCAGCCTCCTACCCGCTCAGACCGTAACAATATAACTACAATTTTAATTAGTAGCAGTTACAATAAGAAAGATGATGGTCTTTTAGTCACCAGTTACAGATTTTCGGTTCTTCCTAAATACCTTGTTTCTATAAAACAAATAATAATCTAGTTGAGGGGGTATGTTTATCTTAGCCTCACCAAGCCAATTCCTCAACTTTATTTATATTTACGGGTTTGAATTAATTAGGTCAAAAAGAATATCTATTGTTCTAAGATTCTATTGCCCATTATAGGTTTCGCGGTTTAAACAAGTAACATTACACCATTCTTTAAACAGACAGTTGAACTAAACAGAAATCTGTTAGCACCTTTAGTGACAATGCCAGGTTAGTTAAATAAATTTATTTGCTGGTTATTTACGAATCAGATATTTTATGGAATATTGTTAATGTCTGTTCTGATCCATATGTCCAAATAGATCTTAGTGTAGAATGGTAGATTCCTCGTTTGTTTCGTTAATCTAGTGAAGATCAATAGTCCAAAAGATGTTATGGTTGTTTTTAGCGTCAGTTCTCGACATTTAATTTCGTATGTAAGTTCCAAATAAGTTTTTTATTTAAGTATAGCCCGATATAACGTACATAGTTTTTAGAAGTGTTAAATTAAATTGAAAATCAGAAATTACACTGACAACTATAGTTTTTTTTTTTAAATAAACCTAAACCAATACAAAACGTGACAGGTCTGGAGTTCAGTACATGGTAGATTCCCCCCCCCTTATTTTGGGTACCCATTTTTAGAGGCTGGGTGAGCCCCAGGAGGGTCCTAGGTCTTAAATTAATCCATCTCCGGCTGCAAACAGACTAACAAAAGTCTTGCCTGCAGCGGCATTTGAACCAGGATTTTCAGCATGGCAACTCAGTGGTCTACCACTAAGCCACTCCGCTCCCTTCAAGGATAACAAATAATTGTTGAACCCAGATAGTCAAAAATGTCTTCATCTTATGAATGCTAGTTTTAAGCTGCCACTAAATCATGTCTTGAAATAACAAGCCACATGTCATTGAGACACAATTGCTTCAAGGAACTCGATTGGTCGAAGTTGTAAAATATGCCTATAGAATTCGTCGTAAACACTTCTACGGAAAAAAAAATTCAAAATAAACGAAACTCGAGGAATGGTTACATCATGACTATTCAATCGTGAGATACGCGACCTATCTCCGAGACCCCTGCAAGGTAAGATTTATTATTCGTAAACATCTTGTTTGCTTGAATTGGAAACGATCTTACAAGACCTCCAGAAGAAGGAGGATAGCATCACAGATAATTGCATGATTAGATAATAAATGTTTATATTAGACGCAATAAAGAAGGAATGATCATTGAAACAGGTTCCTGAGGTTTTCAACAACCTCAAGAACGCAACACGTTTCTCCGGATTGAAGGTCGAATAGTCACGTGTGAGGTATCAAGTAATTAAATAGAGATATCCATTGTGTCAGGGTCTTAGGAAGGAAGAAGCGAGAATTCAGGAAGTGCACATATCTTCTGTCAATCTGTATGCATATATATATATATATATATATATATATATATATATATATATATATATATATATATATATATACACCTAAGAGAGACAAAATCAGTTTCCTAAGAAAATTAAATAAGCAGTCATGAGTGCTGCCGACAGAAGTGAAAACTAAAAACTTTCGAATAACTGTGTGTCTTTTTTTTTTTAATTTGTACATTAGTCTGGTTTTCACATATATTGACTTTCCGAACATTAATTATTATATACATAAGTTACCGCAATATATAAATCATTTATACTTTCAATTATTTTATTAAACAATAAATTTAACTATCAAACAAATCAAATCTTTTTGGGAAAATGAATACTTCAACCAGGTATTGATGTTTAAGTTACTAGAGTATCAATTGAACTACTATTAAACGCCTTTTTTGATATGTATAACTTTTCTTATATCAATGGAATTCTAACCTTTAAACTTAAATAGATTAGAAAAAATTGTATATCTCATGCACAGGCCGATAGGAGTCGCCAGTCTCGAGCATGATGCTGACGCGAAGCTTACCAAAAGTCCCTAAACGCAGCTATAGAAGTTTTCACTTCAAACAATTTAAAACTCTTCTTGGGATCGGGATACACTTAGGGTGTTAGGTTAGTCAGCTCTAGGTCTGGAGTTCAATGCCAGCTGTAGCAGGTGGATTATTTACTCTGCAACCATTTATGTTTCGACTCTGTGGGATCTGGAGATCATACTGGGATTCACCCAGCCTCTATAATCTGTGTACACGTAATTAGTAGAAAAATCTAGGCGGTTGATCTCGGCTAAACACATACCCGCACAATCGTCTGAACAATAAACAGTAAACCATATAACGTAACAATAAAGCATGTAACGTGTACTGATCGAGATACAGAGAAAGTATTCTTTCTTAGTCAAAGCTACGCAAGAACTATGTGTGATTTGGCCTGGATCACACACAAACGCTGATTTTCCCTTCAACTCAAATTAAAGAGGAAAGAGGCTGGGTGAGCCCCATGAGGGTCACACACAATCAGTGTCATTAAAAAAAAAATAACTCTTGGGGGTTTTAAATAAAATATAGCGCCTAGCGAAAAAGTTCCTATGGCATCCGAATTGATCAAATATACAAATCCACGTTTAATATTCAGAGTTGACATAATTTTCAAAATTATATTAGGATTCCAAATGGCATTTCTCCAGTAGTTTCAAGATATTATTTTGTTTTAAAACAAGCTCTCATTCGATGATCTTCATTGGTTGTTCCATCTTCAGGAAGGGAGCAAAGAATGAACCAAAAGAGCAAAAATAAACCAAAGCAGGATCTATATCACAATTATACTTAAGTATCTCTTGTTTGTTGGTTTGTTAAAATTAATGTCACTTAATTCTACATGCTAATTAGACGATGCTACAGTGTTTGTCTTAAATCTTGCATATCCAGGTATAATTAGGATAGGAATCTTTAACGTGTACTAGACACCGCACAGGCTCAGAACCACCATTTTACGTCCCTTCCGAAAAACGGCACAACAAAGGATGTTTTTACTCTCTTTAAAAATTCTTAAGGCCATCTTATCAAGTGAACCCACGATTTTTGGCATTGTACGTTGTTGTGCAAACCAATACACCAAAGCTGGCCCTTACCTTTTTTTTTCATTTAATGTCACTTTTATGCTGCTATGGCTAATCGGACGATACTACAGTGGGTGTCCTAAATTTTGCCTCCTCACATGCTAGGGACCATCATCGCACGTCCCTTACGAAGGACGGTAATGCCAAGGATTCTTTACTACCTTTAAAAAATCCAAGCCACTTTCCGGCTACATACTCGGGCATAGAAGGTTCGTATGCTCACCACTACACCACGGGTGATCCCCCTACACTAATTAATTCTAAAAATTTTGTAAACAAATCATTTACTCCCATTTCTTTGACCCTTGCGTTGGTAAAAAGAGTCCGGAGATTAAATTTGAGTTTTTACAGTATTTTTAAAAAAGAAATGCTCACCTAAATGAGATAGGGGCCTATAATCAAGTTTGAATTTATAATGAAGGAATGGAGGAATTTTCATTATGAAAATTTATTTTTAAAAAACAACATATTATCCTTTTTGATACAACTTTCGAATACAAAGGAGAAGTTTGACAAAGGGGATTTTAACTCTGATTGGGGAACCTCGAGGCGTCCATTAACTAAATTTTAAAAAAATAAATGAACTTTTGCCCCCCCCCCTGCTTTGGTGTTTCTTTTTTAATTTTTAAATTGGATGATAATGTTCTTGAAAAAATTGGAGACCGTGAATATTTCCTTATTTTTTATCAATGTATGCAGGGATTTTTATAAAGAGTGTGAACTAAAAAAATATAGGAAGACATTTCAATAAACAGGAATATATAATATAATCAACCTTTTAATATAATATACATTCGAATGCAATAGCAATAATTACAAAAAAGCAAAAAGTACTAGAAAAAACTAACTGGCATTCAACTTATGCCAATTTAAACATCATTAGGACATACACTGATCAGATCAGAGAAGATAAAATACATCTCATATCAACACCGGAAATAGACTCATAAAATAGACACTGTTAGGATTGTGCAGTGAGGAATCGCTATGGAATGAAAGAATGAAGATAATGGAATTAGCACTTATAGTGATAACTGTTCCACAAGGTATCACTATAAAAGATATCCAAGACAAAGTACGACATGTCAATAGAAGTATATTCACGGTTCTGTAATACATCCCAAGAAAGGATATCCTAACGTCCCGGTGCTATAAATGTCAGTAATTTGGGCACACAAAAAACTACTGCAACCACACAGTAAAATGTGTAAGATGCAGCGGCTAACATAACATTTCTGAATGTCCGCGACTAGGCGAACCAAAATGCTCGAATTGCGAGGGAGCGCACGTCGCTTCTTATAGAAAATGCTTCCATAGGAAAAAATCAGAAGAAATAGTGACTAAAATGATGGAAAAAAAGAGATCTAAGCAGATCAGTACTAACCAAAACATACCCAAACTAATGACTAACAGAATTAAAGTTCCCCCAGGTGTAGAATACGCATCTTTTCTACAAGGTATCGAAATTACAACCAGCCAAACCATGCTCCACCACCATCAGACCCTCCAAAAACTTTCGCCTATATACCTCAGCCACCGCAGACGGACCAATCACATCTCATGATAGTTCTTGTCAAAAAAAGCTTCGCTTATTTTTTGTGTTGTAATTGACTGCACCCCCTGACCAATTCTTAGTATGAATCTTAACTAATTTACCCCTCGGTGCTATTCTGCTATTTGCTAAAATAGTATTCGCTAATGTAAAGTTAGGTATGTTCTATAACAGGTTTTGTTTGTGTTGTTCGAGACACAATAACAGTTTATTTTGTTTTATAAAATACCATTTAAAAAAAACAAAAAAAAAACTAAATGCATGCAATAATGATAATAAAAAAACTAAACACAAAATACTGCAACTTTATTATGTATTATATTCCATAAGCGTTTATACTAGCAAAAGTTTATCAAACATCCATCCAAACCATGCTAGTGTGTACATGCCTAGGTATTAGATATAATCTATAGATATAGTAGATATTATCCATATATATCCTAGAGATAATGGAGCAATATCGATACATATATAATTAAAACCAAATGTAAATATACAAGTGAAATATATTTTTTATCGTCCCTTTGTATAATAGCTTTAAGAATAAAAATTGAAAATGATTCACTATTTCATAATTTTTTTTAAAAGTTGGGCCAAAAATATATTACCTGCTTCATCGTGTCGACTTTTATTTAGTTAATTTCTATGTCAGGAAATGATAATTATATAGAAATATTCTACCTATTTCGTTATAATAAATTAGTAAACTCCGATCTTTTTCCCTTATAGACACAACCTCACCCATGGCTAGATAACATTGTAGCATGTAACAGCAATTTTAATAAAATTGATTTATTACCTATTGACTAACATAGCATCATAATAAATATCCGCCATGACACCGCTATTACTTATGATGTCTTATGGCGTACGTCCAGTCGTTCCACTAGCCATGTGTCATGTCACGCATTGCAAGCACGATTACATAACAAACCTTGCTCGCATACCCACGGTCCTTATTAGGAATCGATTCCCCATATATATCGATAAAACACGTTTCTTAATTCAACTATCGATTTCTAAACAGCTATCAGAAAAACGAACAAATGGAATTGTAAGGGATGAAAGTGGTTACAGCTCAATTAAATTGCAAAGTTAATCGAAAATATTTTTTTATTGGCTTATTATTTTGTGGGAAGAAAAAAACCTCACCTAAATAAAAAAACCTTTACCTTCCATAGATCAATGACTCCCTGCCCTCCTGTAACGTTTAATAAAATCCCACTGACTACTGTAGAATAAATCCGGTACCTAGGATGACTACAACTTGGAATCCTCATATTAGACTGAAAAGACAAGTAACTGCTCGCTGTTTCAGGCTACTTCAATACTTAATAGACAAACACTCTAAGCTCCCAATTAATTACAAAAGATTCATATACAAGACGACTATAAGATCTATTTGGACTTACGGAGTAGGGCTTTGGGGCTACACTAGAACTTCGAAATTCTCTCTTATCCAATCCTTACAATCCAAAATCCTTCCTAAAATCCTTTATAGTCCTTACTTTGTAACAAATAAAGTCATCATAATGACCTTAAGTCTCATTTGTTGCTGATTTGGTCCGAACCCAATATTAATTCTTTCATTAATACTTTATTCCGACCCAAAGATGCTGGTTTCAAACCTAGATTCCTATTCACTTTCCGATAATCCACTGAGGTTTCTGAAAAGAAAATCGCCTCGAGACCTTCTGACCAAAATCTGTTATTTGAGTACTACCAGTGGGGAGATTCTCTATTTGCTTTTATCCATCCCGTTATGAATCATTCATTATATTTACTTGTTGTATTGTTAAAATACAGTTATAAATTTCATAAAATCAATACATACATTTTCAAAATAAGTAGATCTTTGGTTGGTCAGCTCGAGTTCGTAACCGACTGTGATAGATACATTATGGATTCTGTCATCCATCGAACATCAGTGAATCGAGCCTGGGTAATCAGGACACTATCCTGAGATCCACTCAACATCTATAAACTGGGTATTTGGGGTTGGGATCTAACACGGTCAAATGACCTCCCTGCACAACCGTTATCTTGGATACACTACAGTCACTACTATGTACTGGATCCAAGACACTTCATGGGCTGCAAGTTTTTTTTTATTACTCATTTTCCAATTTAACCTTTTACTAATATAATTTTACTGAACATTTCTTATATATTTTGTATCTCTAATTTAATTCTACTCTTGGTGATTTCTCAGAAGTGTAGGACGAAACGTTGGATTTTAATAATTTGACAAAAACTTCGATTGAGAACGACAGCCTAAGGTATTTTCTTCAAATTTGATCAACAATCTTATATTATTTAGTACAATAATCTATATTCTGTTATTACAGCCTACTAAACATATGGCATTAGTATTTGATAGACCTTTAACGACAGTGGACCAAGGCGTAAACGTGAACATTCCATTAATAGAAGACATTAAGGCTATGGTAAAGCCTGGCCCTCAAGGACCCTCCTAACCTTCCCCTGGAGACCACCTGCTCCCTAGGGGTACCGTTCGGCTGGGTCCTACGGTTCGTCGTCATTAATCTGGAGCTAAAGCATGATTGATAAGCGCCCTGATTTGATAACAAATAAATGCTTCAATTACATCACCTATCGATCAAGAGCATCTGTCATTTAAATTTTCTATGACGTCACAACAGCTGTTTTCCTATAATTATTTTACTATATTTCATTTTAATAATCATATTGATAAGAACAACAGACTTATGTAATTATTCTCAGTTTTATTTTGTATTTTTATTTGATCTTAGTAATTTATTCCGTAATTTTATTCCAATACTTAAGTACTGAGTCCTATACTTTTCGAACTGAAACAGGACTTACTTTAAGTCAAAAATTGAGTAAGTTGTTTTTCCAAATTAAGCTGAAAATTTTAATTGAATGTTGGTAATAGTAACAAGGTAGCTCAGTTACATAACTGAAGGTTCCCGGTTCAAATATTAAATCTCAAAAGAAAAAACAATTAAACATTGACAAAAGAATAACGAAAGAAACAAACCGCTATCTACTGGTGCAAGCCGAAATCACTTTCTTGCCTATTTGCATATATTGTATAAAATTATACGTGCATAGACTGTTTTGCCAGCATATACTCGATATCTATGATTTCTTATCAATGCTGCAACAAGCCTTATTTCGTGGCTTAAGATCCGACTGATACGAGCATAACTTGCTTTAATAACCACATCGCACCTCAAACCTGTTCTTATATCTCGTGCCTTGGCCAACTCGCTTCGTTATGTTCGGAATGATTGAATTTTTTCTATCTTTTCATAACTCGAAGTGACGCAACAGTTGAACGAAACCTCTAATCACGGGGCTATAAATACTCAGATACAAGCTCACCTTAAAGCGAAATTACTAAAACCGCGTTAACAAAATTGCAAACTAAAACCAAGAGTAATATAATATGAAATATTTTTCTTGGTGTTTTGTAATCTTTTCTTAATGATATTTTTTCTAATGGGTTCACAGACTAAAAACTCATAACTAAATTAAAAATTAAACTTGTTTGATTTTTTTTTTAAATATATTTATTGAAATTTACAACTGTATACATAATACATATAATGAGTGAATACATTGACATGAAAAGACAAGTAGAGAAACTACCCAGTGGTAGTACTCAAATAAAAAGTTCAGGTTAGAAGGTCACGAGGCCATTTTCTTTTCAGACGCCTCGGAGGATTATCGGGAATTGAAGGGGTTGCGAGGTTTGAAACTAGTGGGTTTGAGTGGAAATGAAGTTTGTCATGAAAAGATCTGGGGTTCAATACCTGGTGAATTCATTATTGTTGTGCAAAGTATTTCTCTAATTAAGGCTACCCACTTTATAGATACTGGGTGAGCCCAGGAGAGTCTGTCAACTATGGCTGTTAACAGATTCAGGTTGCTACAGCTAGATTTGAACCTGGGACCTTCATAGCAGCTCAGCGCTCTATAAATTGAGCTACCCCGCTCATTTTTTTCTTGAGTTATACAAAATAAAAATTAAAAATGTATTGATTCATTCTTAATCATTTATGATATTTTAATTAATTCTCAACGCATTGCGAACTGTTACTTATAAGGAACGGAAGGATAATGAGAAAACGGTTTCGCTGTAAAGTCAAGGACTAGAAAGTGAAAAGGAACGGTACATTCAATAAATAATTTAGAATTAATTGAGGTCGAGTTGTATTGAAGAAATATTCTCCTATTTACGTCTCGGACCTGAAAATGACAACTTTCAAAAGGGATTTTGCAATGCCTTATAATATAAGCGTCTTCAGAGATGAGAACATACAAGTACTTTCAGATAGTGGAGCACTAAATATCTACTTTTACTATCGATGCCTGGAAATGCCAGAGGTAACGACTTTTACTATCGATACCCATGACATGCTAATCATGGGATATAACTGAACCCTTCTACGGACTCATTACTACAACAAGAGCGCTCCTCATGTAATATGTATTACAGATAGTTTCGGGGTCAAAATCCAGAGTCTTTTTGTTCCCATGGATTTCAAAGAAGGCGTAACTTCATTAGTTTCTTTCTAGTCCTGAGTTAATTTGTAATTCAGGTGAGAAAAACAAAATTGTAACTCAGGTGTGTGTGTCACCTTAGAAGAGATGGCAAAAACATGTTTACCTATAGTAGTAAAAGAGTAATTCCTGTATACATAATCATCATGTAATGTTTTTTATGCAATTTATGTAATTTTTTTTATTTTTAATTAAAATACATATTACAGAACCAATTATTTTTATAGACAAAGAATAAATTAAAGTAAAAGAAGGCGAGATGAACTGGCATGAGAGAGATAGTACCACGTGTATCCTATTTATATTGTTCTTCTATAGTTTATCTTTACTAAAAACATCCTTTCTAAAAACATCATCCTTGTCAACTATTTATATCTATTAAATTTATATCTTTGTGTTAAGCTATTTCAACACATACAAGACAAACGCTCTCAGGCCTCAATTAATAACAAAAGACTCATACACATAGCTGTTATAACACCTATGTGGACTTGCGGAGTAGAGCTTTGGGGCATCACAAAGCCATCGAACATCAAATTCCTCCCTCAAATCCTTACAATCCAAAATCATTCATAAAACCCTCAATGCTTCTTACTTTGTTAGTAAAAAAGTCATCCATAATGATCTTAATGTCCTATTTGTTGCTCATTTGGCTTGAGCCCGATATCAATCTCTTCATGACATATTTATTCCCACTCAATTCCATTAGATTCAAACCTAACTATCTCTTCAATTCCGATAATCCTCCGAGGTGTCAGAAAGGCTCGGAGAAGGACTAAGTTGAATTTGTTATTCGAGTACTACCACCAGGTTCTGGGTCTGTTTCGGAAAACGCAAGCAGATTACTTATTCGGTAATTATGATTACTTATAAGAAATAACTCCGTATTTTTTAGAAATTTAACATATTACCTAATTGTAAGCCTATAATGATTTGAGGATAAGGTCTTAGTGTTGAAATCGATGAGTCCTACTTCTCCAAAAGAAAATGTAATGTGGGGAGGATTTACCCGCAGGAATGAATGTTCGGAGGCTTATGCAGGGAAACTAGGGAGTGTTTCTTATATTCTGTCTCATGTAGAACAGCTGAAATGCTGACTTCTGGCCTTAAAGCTGCAATAGGACCTGGGACAACAATATATTCTGATTGCTGGAAGGCAAGAAAGCAAATTGAAAGCATGAGGTATAAAAATTACGTTGTTAACCAATCACTCCAATGGGAGCTCATACCCAGAGGGTGGGGCTTCAGTCAAACAAAGAAACAAAAAAGAATGTAGAACGAGTAGAAATATGTTGGATTCATATTTATGCGAATTCATATAGGAGAAGGTACGAGAAAGAATGTTTGTTTTTTAAGATATAAGAAAACATTACTGATTTTTATCCACAAATTTAATTGCAATTGTTTTGTTTTGAGGTTATTTATAAATAAACACATGAGTATTTTATTTAATAGCATTAATAACAGATACTTAAAACTTCCTTGAACGGACACTTCTAACAGGCGGACATTTCTCGTAAGCGGACGATTATATTTTCCCCTACTTATTTTTAAGTTTTCTTTATATTTTTACTTCTGATATCCGGACATTCTCATAAGCGGACGCGGACAGTAGTTCATCAATAGTTTGACGTAAAAACTTCCAATAAGCGGACAGTAGGGCCAAATTTCCGCGAACGGAACCCTGCCATTTGTGTTTAGTTTTCCGAATTCGACGAGTTCGAGGTATTGTTTGTGCTCGCTTCACTATGAATGTTTTTCAACTCAGTCTACTCTCCTCCTTCAAACAGGGAATATCTCTTCCAAAAGAAAAGTGCTTACTATTAAAGAAAAAGTAGAGATTATACACGCGAGTGGACGTGAAAATTGAGTGTCTGTGATCACAATTACATATTTTGAATTTTTGCACAAACATGGTGGGTGAGTTTGAAATTCCACTTTTGATAGGAAGGCCAAAAAGCCA
The DNA here is from genome assembly GCA_964056705.1 of Troilus luridus. Lineage (NCBI taxonomy): Eukaryota > Metazoa > Arthropoda > Insecta > Hemiptera > Pentatomidae > Troilus > Troilus luridus. The sequence goes on along the minus strand of OZ057414.1, from coordinate 110,845,840 downwards.
AGATGCTTTAAGGGTATCAATTAAAAGATTTTTAAGGTGGAATGTCAAGCAAATAAGAGCGTGGATGACACGCCAAATTATGTCAGAATGGCTGATTAACTTTAATAACAAAATACAGCGACAAGGAAGAAATGTTATTTTATTTATGGATAATGCCCCGTCACATCCAAATTTAGAGTTGCCAAACATAAAATCAGTTTTTCTGCCGCCAAACACGACCGCATCCTGTCATTCTTTAGACCAAGGGATCATTAAAAACTTTAAAATACACTACCGCAAATGAATTTTACGCCACATTTTAGCCCATATAGTCATGCACATACATACATATTATTTTACTGTTTTTCCCCACACTCAGTTTCTCACCAGCGGACACTTCTTATAAGCGGACATAATTTAATTCCCCTCCTGTATCCGCAGGTGAGAAGTTTTACTGTATCAAGAAAATAATCTGCATGCGTTTTCCGAAACAGACCCTAGTTTCTTTATATGCCTTTAAAGAATCTTTATAGAAATAATCTTTAAAGAATATATTGCTTTGATTAATTTCATTATTTTTCTTTTGATCAGACCATGATAGGGTACTTTAGTAAAATTTTGTATTTTTTTTTTATAGATTGCCAAGGTGGCTCAGTACTTAGGGTGTCACTAATCTCTGTGGATTAAACCTGTTAGATCTGGAGACCCACCTGGGGCTCACCCAGCCTGTATCACGTGTGCAACAAATATAAGACGGAAACCCTGGATCGTGAACTCTTGGTATCCACCTGATTGCACAACACAATACATTCCTTACTTTTTTTTGTTTTTGACATTATTTGAATCCGGAACCAACTCAGCACTCTACACAATTAGCAACTCATTTCTAAAAAATATATGATAAAATGTCTAATTCTGATAAAAAGAGAATTTTCAAGTCACTTATCAAGAATTCTCTTGTTTTAAGCCCCATATAGAGGTAACAGTTTTGTATTCTAGGACATTCCCTGAGTTAAGAGCTCTTAAACTTTACAGCGACTCGCCTACTTTTTATAAGCTCGTGAAGTAAATGTCACGTATCTACTTTGTGAACTTTACTGGCAAGTGGTCCAAAGTATCATTGTCGTAGAAAATAATGCATTTTGTATTATGTGTTTGCGATTTATATCTAATGATCTTATCCTTAGGATAGTAATCATTTGCATTATTATTTCGTCCTTTTCACAAGATTCCTGGGATCCTTCACGAAGCCCATCACTCCTTAAGGACACCGATGACCTAGGTCACGCGTGACTGACCTGGCAATTCAAGTCATTGCAACATCAGCACTTCAGTTTCTTTCCTCTATGTGGTTATGAAAGAGAAGATTCTACATCTGGCACGAAACGAGAAAAACAGTTATTCCAATTATAAAAAAAAAAATTAAAAATAAGTTTGCCATCGTATTAGGTCGACACAACTTGCTTATATTCTTTGACACGCCTAATTTTAAAAAACGGCTCGTTCGATGCAGGTAAGGATAATTTTTAGGGAGAATTTTAAGTGAACATATTCCCATTAATATATCAAATTATTTATTATCTCCATATGACAGGAAAAAAATATTTTATCAACTTTGACATATAAACTTCACATGCTTGGTTTCCCCCGAATATCAGAAGCTATCTGATCGGATTAGCTCGATCCAATCTAGAAGAATATCCTTGTATTTGATATTGTATTCTCGTTCGGAATATTTCCTCGGATAGAAACTTATCTGTACAATATTATTCATTTTCTTTTTTTTTTCATTTTACTAGATGCTGTTATGGCTGATCGTACGATGATACAGAGAATTCTAAATCTTTCCTGTTCAGGCAAAATTAACGAGTACTGAACATTCTTATACTGACTTAGATGGTTACGCAGAATAGAATAAGGTAGAAAATATTCTGGGGTAATGCCTTCTATGAATAATATTGATATTAAAAACAAACAGTAGTTAGGACTCTACTGTGTTGACAGCGACTTTGCAGGGCGGTTATTTGTCCAAGATCACGCTCAACCGCCAGGATTTTCACTCAATTTATCAAGGGCAACCGTTTATTAGAGGTTGGGTGAACCTCAGGTGGATCTGCAAGTCTCTTAGGATCCATAAGTGGCTTTAAACAGATTAAATAATTTATTTTCCATAGATGAATTTGAAACCGGGAACCTTTGACACCCTACTTCAATAGACGAGTTGAAAGGATAATAGTTTTGTACAATAAATTCCAATTTTTAATCATTTTCAAGGTAAAAGCCTGGAGCTAAGGTTGTAAAAGTTAGTAAAATAAATTTTCCAATTTTTACAAACAAATTTATATTTATATCTAGTAGTTGTAGTTGTTTATTTAACGTCACTTTATGGTAAGGCTAATCGGACGATGCTACAGTGGGAGCTCTAAATTTTGCCTACCCAGGTTTAATTAGGATAGGGATTTTTAACGAGTACCTGAGCCTCGGGACCCCCGTTTAACGTCCCTTCCGAAGGACGGCGTAACTAAGGATTTTTTACTCCCTTAAAAAAATCCTAGGGCCACCTGCCGGGCTACGAACCCACGATCTTGGGCTTAGTAGTTTGTTACGCTAACCACTAGACCACAGGTAACCGTTCTATTTATATCTATGTAAACAAATGTTTATTACCAGATGACTGTTTCTCTTTTGTTGTTCATTCTTAGTGACATTATAAAATATTAGAGTGCAAAAGGGCTGTTAATCAATTGTTTTGTTTATAAGTATGCTTTACTTACATACATAGTTGTCATTTGATAGTATGTATTATCAAACGTAATCAAGTTATGTTTTTTATATAGCAATCGATTAACACGTGTGGAAGAAATCGGTCCGGGTAGAGGTCGATAAGTTTCTCTCAGGTTTGGAGAAATGTTTATTAAGTAGCCAACGTTTCGACCTACTTTGCAGGTCTTCTTCAGGGCAACCGCGGGGAGGGGGTGGGGTGCCTAATATAGGTCCGTCACAAGCTCTAATCACATCACATTAGTATAAAGAGAGATAGTGATTGACTCTCTTGAGTGATTAGTATAAAGAGAGAAAAATTTATTGAACCCCATCCTGACCATTCACTTCCACATATATTAACAAGGTAATTTAATATCATTCAAGATTATCACTTGTATTTAATGAAAATATTAGAAATTGATTAGAAGTCTTTTTGAATACTCTAATATTTTATATTGCCTCTTACAATGAATAAAAAACGACAATCAGTCATATAGTAAGAAACACCAGTTATAATAAACACGTGATACCACTATAATTACTACAATTCCTGTTACTAACCATATCGGACACTAGTATTTTGAAGTGAAACAAATCAAAAATCTGTGTAATTTCGGTGGTGAGTTATAACCATGAAAGAAATGGGTAGATATCTCTTTATCACTCATTAAAACTGTACCAACCTAGCTTCAGTTGCTTGCCAGGCATTCGAGACACTCTTAGTGTCCTAATGCTACACCAAGATCACTAATGGTTTTTCCTATTTTTTCCAAAATAGCTTTTTCCATAAGTCAAAAACCTACATACTTATGTCACTTTAGAAATTCTAGGGCGATATGATTTCTCATATTCTAATTTTACTCGAATCCTACTTCATTATCAGCCTTCATAAACGTACTGTATTTATTCTTATAGTTTCCAGTAATATAAAATTATATATATATAACAGTGTAATATATAAGGGTGTACTTACTTTTATCGATATTTTATCTAGTATCGATATTAAACATCGATTATATAATCTGCATTAAAAAAAAAAGCTAGATAAACAGGAACACATGTGTTATTAGTAATCCTAGCCACTGCGGTATCTTTAAATGAGTCATGGCGTGTGATAAAGCGTACGTAGCGCGCTAAAAGCAAAGTAAATCCTTCACACGAGCCAATTGTTGCTCTCAATGCAGTTGTTTGTTCGAGGAAAATTTAACAAACGACTTCAACATCACCGGAAAATCAATACTAAAACATAACTAGGTCTTTTTCAAAAGAGCATCTTTATTATTTGTTCATTCGTTTAACGTCACTATATGCTACTATAGCTATTCGGACGATGCTACAGTGGGAGTAATTAATTTTTCCTGTCCGGGTATAATCAGGAAAAGAATCTTTAAGGAGTACCTGACACCGCATTGGCCCGGGACCCCATTTTACGTCCCTCTCGGAGGACAGTATAACTGAGGATTTTTTTTAAATCCTGTACCATTACTACTCGTGAACGGGTTCAGTACATAGTAGAGACTGTACTGTTTCATGGACAACGGTTCTGTAAGGTGACTAGGTCACGCTCAACCCCCAGATTTTTCCCCTTGTTTTGGGTACCCTATTTTTATATTTTATAGAGGCTGGGTGAGCCCCAGGAGGATGCTAGATCCTATATGATCCATCTCCGGGTCCAAATAGACAAAATAAAAGTCTTGCCCGCAGCGGGATTTGAACCAGGATTTCCAGCATGGAAACTCAGTGCTCTACCACTGAGCCACTCCGCTCCCTTTAAAAAATCCTAACACCATCTGCCGGGCTGCGAACCAGAGAGTTTATATCTACAGCCACAGTGAATAAGTGATATCGTAAAGGCTCATTGTGGCGCCCATTTTACGTACCTTCCAAAGGACATCATAACAAAGTTCTTGGTCCTTTTAAAAAAGCCTAACGCCACCTGCCCGGATAAGAACCCGTGACCTTAGGTATAGAAGGTTGTTATACTAACTAACTAAAGCATTCAGTGAACATTAGCTAACCACAATTTTTAGAACCCACAAATTATTTTCTCATTTTTGTTTTGAGGTTAAAAAATGTGGTATGATAAACAGGTGATGATTCCTTGACATTTAGTTTACACGCTTAAAATATAAAATATAAGGTATTAGAAACACCTTCAAACCTAACAATATGTATTTAATTTGCAAACTATAAAATTAAATGCTAAAAAAAACTGAAAATATCTTCATTCGTTATTATGGTGAATAATATTATCTCAACAATAATATCTATACTTATTATTATAAATGCTATTGATGATAATCATTATTCTTTAAATATTAAATAATTTTTAAACAGCATAAACAAAAACCACAATATTAATCGTTCACATGACGTTATTACGAACCATGTCATATTCACACACTCACTAAATCAGAAATGAGACTTAATTTTTCGTATGAATAGAAAGCCAGCTCATTTCTATTCATCCTTTGAAATTATTCCTTCTTCGAGGATATAATTAAAAGGAGCCGAAACGTAGGCAATATAATTCATATCCTTGTCCTTAACGAGTTCCTTTCTAGAGTCCTTAGAGTCCTCTCAGATCCTGAAGGCATCTCGCTCTGCAACACTTTCTCTTCTATCAAACAACTTTTCAAATCTGGAATCCTGTCATAGGTTATCTTTAGGAATCCAGAAATATATTTTCGCTAATGTGTATATATATTTTTAAAATTTTATATATGAAATGTCATCGAAACAACAGGCATTTATCATACTTCATTTTTTTCTCGAATAAACAAAAATCTATACGAAAATATTTTGAGAAACACTCATATCTAGATCTAACAAATGATTAAAAAATGGTTCAGCATGTTTATTAGAAAGTGAAAATAAATATTATGTTTATTTACTATTATGTTTATTTGTTTTCTTTTTGAAGCATAATGAGAACAAAATATTCATAGTTTTTAAAAATTGTTTATTTTTGTTGTTGCTTAGAGGCGTAAAACCCTAGGGGGGTTTGTAGGGTCATCAACGCCTACAAAAATTGTTTAGAAAAACTATTTATAACATAAATATATTTTTTAATACAAAATACCTTGCAATATGGAATACTGTAAGGCCTATTATGCTATATGAAATGATATCATTACTGTTTTATATTACCATTATTTATTTAAATATTCAATAATACACCAAGCCTATGATTATTTTCATTTCTATTTCGAAACTTAAAAAGATACATAATTAAAATTATAAAAAATAGTAATTATAAATAAATGTATATTAGTTTCAATTTCATGTTTATCTATTTGAGCGGAAAACCCAATTATTCCTAAAATTTAAGTATCAAATAAATATTTTTGATAAATAAATATCGATGTTCATTATTTAAAAACAGTGATAAATGATAAAATAATAATATCAATATTTAGATATAATAATAATAATAATGTCAATAATTATTTATAATCAAAGTAAATATCACATATTTAATTTTGAATACTATTTATTAATCAGATAAAGCTGAATTTTTAATAAAATTTATTTTTTAAATATTTTACATTGGATTTCACTTTCTCTCACTCTACCATATCCTGATGAAGACCTGCAGTGAGTCGAAACGTTGCATTGTTTTTTGTTTTGTTTTTGTTAAAGAATTGCTTCCTATTTAAGATTTTATTTTGGCCTCCATCAGGTCAATTTTCATTTCCAACTTAACTTTTGTATTCACTCAAAAGATAACCACATTTTACACAGAATTAAAAAAGAATATATATAAACTATATACCATTGAAAGATAAGACAATCACGGAGGTAAATAAAAATAAATTATTTTATTTTTTATAGGTATATATAAGTATGAGTTTCTTGCTGCATAACATTAAACGAAAAAAAAATCGAAATTTTAGACACACTCGTATATATTGGAAAATAATGTCCATATCGCACGATTCCTATTCTTACCCTCAGATTAAAAATAAATGGATAATACAAAATTGATAAAAAGAATTATGTTAAGAAGGAATGACACGCTTGAAGATACACACAATCGGGTGATCTAACTATGAGGTAAGCACAATGAATCATTTCACCTGTCTGGTCGAGGACGGATTCTTAAGTAACGAGCGAGTAATAAAAAATAGAAGTAATAAAAAGTAATAATATAATAAAAATAGAAAATAAAAAAACATTTAGCAGATGCAACAAATAAAACATTTTGTCTAACATAACTATTAATAGATACAGAATGTTAAAGTTTGTTTTTGTTTGTTCTGGAAACCATTTAGTAATATTCTCACTCCTTATTATAGTAAAAAAAAAAAAGGTCGTAAAAACAAAATACAGTTAACTCATTTTTTTTAATAAGTTTTTGCTATGATTTTTTTTAAACATGTTTTCTCTATAAACAAAACCAAAAAAAAACACTAGCAATACAATCCGTGAGGGCCTGAGGTTTATTACATGGTACAACGGTTGTACAGGGAGTGATTTGTCCTATATCAACCACCAGAATTTTTCCACTTAATTTAGGTACCCACTTTATAGAGGCTGGGTGAGCCCCAGTAGGGTCCTAGATCCCATAAGATTCATCTCCTTGCGCTAACAGATTAAATAAAAGTCTGCCATCGAGCGTTAGGCACTGTTACTCCGCTCCCTAAAGCTTAAAATCTTCCAAAATAATTATTTATATAATATTCTGGATCAATATATGCCAAGAGAACTAAGATTCTTAAATAACGCGGAGTTTCTTTCCAGGAAAATATAATTATTTCATATTGTCATAGAGATTGAAATGGAAAAGTTGAGGAAATGCTAATTTCAGTCATGCTCTGAGAGTTTCTTTTGATATTCCTATTTATCACAATCTTCCCACTTACACCTCGGACAGAATTAATATTGCCTAGGTTAGCCGGATAGACCGTCAAATTTCAATTAAATAAAATAAAAAACCTGTACCACTAGAACCAGGATCTCGGGTTCAGTATATGAAAGAGGCAGTACTGTTAGGACAATGGTTGTGCAAGGGAGGTGATATGTCTATAATCACGCTCAACTAGAGACCCCCTAGTTTAAATGAGTTTAACTATATTAAACGGATTTTTTATATTATACAATAATAATTATACAATAATTTATAATATACAATAATTGTATAACAGAAATAACACATTATTGACTACGATAAATTTGAAGCGATAAACAACTTCACATGCCATGTGATTTGTTGGAATATTGTTATTCACCACATATATTTTTATTACTAATATAGTAAGTATTAAATACTAATTAAACAATAAATGATGAGGTACATGTAAATTTTTATTTCAATTTTTAAGCCACCAATTTGTAGTCTAAAAAGTGTAGGAGGAATAGACCATATTCTTGCAAATATTTTTAGATATTATTATATTATACGACATTTATCATTGTGATTATACTTGAACATTAACATTTTATGAGTTCTTGCGCGAAATCCCTCTCTTATGTTGAAACTCAAAACAAATATGACATTAAAAAAGAAAGTTGATATAAAAATAAAACCTTGTTGATGGGGTTGATAAAACCTTTCCTTGTTATTATCATTGAATAGGAAGGAGAAATGTTTTAAAGAGATGAAAAATGCAAAAATAAAAGTGAAATATAACGTCTCATTCACTGGATTGTCTCACGTTTCTCACGAAAATGATTAATAATTTATCATGAGAAGGGACTCGAATATTAAAATTCTTATTTCGTTCAACTTAAATATTATCATAATAAATTAAACAGCATTATTTGGGTCTACATTTTAACAAAACAACACGAGATTGCTTTCAATGTTTCTGTTTATGTTTGAATCAGTCTAAAGTTACACTCAAGTTGAAAACAAACACACAGCTGGGTGTATATCAAATTATTTCTCTTATTATAAATACTTTATGATATTTAATATTTTACTTAATTGTTTTCATTTTTAAATATTTGTGCATAGATAAAATAAAGCGGGTATAATGAATTAAAGCCTGACTCTCAGAGAAAAAACGTAGACTTGACGCTTCAACAAGTAGTCCCTTTGTGTTGAACCCAACTCTCACATCAAAGGAACGCTCAGCACCGAATTGTCAACATCAGATTTAATGTGTATTTACATTGTTTTCGGTCCGACACTTACCCCAGACCAAGACAAAGACCTTTTCATGTATACATTTTTACATAAGAATACATTCAGGACATAGGAAAACAATAATGTATACATATATATGATATTAATACATACATACATCCTATTTAGCACAGAAAAAAAGAAAAAAAAATTAAACTTTTTGGTATCTATTCCGAAAGTTGTCGCTTCGAGTTAAGTTACAAGTTTTAACTGTTTATTCGTTTAATTTTTAATACTTTTCAAAAATACAAGTTATCGTAATGAAGTAAAAATTATGGGTAATGAGCAGATTTATTTCATCAAGAAATAAAAGTTTCAACTAACATTCCGAAGTATAGATGATTTGAAAAGTTTATTTCCAGATGAAATGATTATTGTAGTATACAAATTTCTCATAATTACATTATCTTTTTCATAATAAATCTCAGGGTTGTTTGTAATTTTGGAAAATTTTAAACGAATGAAAAGTAAAAATGGAGGATGGAAATTGTTGGGGGGTGCAGTCAAAATGTACCTACACAAAAATAAGTGAAAACTTATATTTTATTTGTGCCGACGTTTCGACCTACTTTGCAGGTCATCTTTAGGGCTATGAGAAAAAACAGACAGAAACAAAAACAAGTTAAAACTTGTGACTCAACTCGAAGCGTAATTAAAGTCTGCGATATCTAGCTCATTAAAAACACTTGCAGTTCCGTTGATAACATTATTTTTTTAAAGCAAAAAAAAAATTACATAATTATCAATTTCCAGAAACCTTAAGTCATTGTTCCCCTTTTACATAAGCGACCTCGTCATGCCGTAGTTAACAACACGAGTCAATTAAAAACAGTTTAAATTAATTACTTAAGAAAAATAATGAAGGAAGTTATCTTAAAAATATCCTTTTGTCCTTGCTGGTATCGTATAAGACGATTTTTTTCAAACATATAAATTATTTAAATTCTAAGATATTCCATTCGCATATCTCTTCCTAATTCAATGCCTAAATACAGAGAATCAGGAAGTATTATATGCTTCAGGTACGCTAGTTACATTAACCATCATAAGTAACTGGCTTACCCAAAGTAAGCGACCTGTGGTCTAGAGGTTAGCATAACAACCTACTAAGCCCAAGACCGCGGGGTTCATAGCTCGGCAGGTGGCCCTAGGATGAACCCCTTGAAAGGGAGTAAAAAATCCTTGCTTGTGCCGTCCTTCGGAAGGAACGTTAAACGGAGGTCCCGAGCCTGTACGATACCAGGTACTCGCTAAAAATCCCTATCCTAATAAAACCTGGACTGGCAAAATGTAGAGCTCCCATCATAGGGATCGTCCGATTAGCCATAGCTGCATTAAGTCATGTTAAATAAATAAATAATACCCAAAGCAAAAATAGACGCGAATCAGGAACTCGTTCACAATATTTGTGATAGAATTCATTATCACCGAAGAGGGATTTAAACTGTTTAGAAAAAACACCTCTAGTAAGGGATAAAAGCGATTACTTGACATTATTTTCTGTCGACAAATAACCTAGGAAAAGGTTATCAAACCCTCTTTGCAACTGACTAGATACCGAAGAGAAATAGAGAAGAAGTAGAGAGAGAGAGAAGGAAGAAAAATGAGAAAATACAGGAAAAGGTGGAAAAACTTGCCGATTATATTTGATGATGAACGAGCGCTGTGGTTTCCACCTCCGGACGAATTTACCTTTCAGGAAACATATTTGTTCGGGATTTATGGCACGAATTATAAATTTATTTTTTATTTTACTTGAAAATAAGTTCATCCGTTTGTGTATCCGGCGGGCTTAGAAGTCAAAAACCAACTCATTTGCATTAATCGTAATACAGGGCATAAGAGAAAATTATCAGAAATCAACTATAATAAAAAAATATATATGAGAAGCGAGGAAAAAAATATATAATTTGAATATAAAGTAAAGGTTACACACTTTTAATAAAATGAATAAATAACTCAATAAAATTTGCTTACATAAAATTTCGCGTGGTCTCTAAAGCCGTTCCGTGAAAAAAAAAATGCTTAGATGTTAAATTCCTATTCTACTAGTATGTAATAAAAAATTGAATGTATATTTTAGTTCATAAATTTATGTTAAGAAGATAAATATTAATGTAATGTAATGTAAGTTGCAATTAAATATTCTTTTTTTATCCTAACATATTCATTACATATATATAAATATCTTCATTTTATTATATTAGTTGTTGATTTTATTAATTTTTAAATATTTTTATTTGAAAAATAAAAATATTTTTTATAAATATTTTCATTATATAATGGATTTATAAATTATAATATCTTAATTTATATCATACATATAAGATACAAAAATGAGAAAATTATTATAATTATATTCAATTATATAAAAACGAAAATAGGGAAAATAATACATATTTTTGTTTTTTAAAGGTGTATACAGATGAAATAAAATTTACGTGAATGTTGAATTCATTGTTTAAAAATAAAAGAGAAAGGTAACCTTTAATTTGGGAATGGATTTCTTTATGAAGATAAACATTACTTTATGAATCTTAAATTTTCGATGCCACAGCTTAAGATAAAAAATGAACGTAATGTTTTATCACCATACCACTAAAATGATAGGCATTTATCACCGATCAGTAATCAGTAATTTTTTTTTATTATTAATTTTTTCTGTGACAAAAATGGAAAAAAAAATGGAATTAAATAAAATAATACAGGAACGTAAAATATTCGAAATATTGAAGAAATGTTTGTTTAAAATTAAAGTAACACATGACTTTTAACTAATTCAATAAACAAACTTACAACGGACTAGCTTGTATATAATTATTTCAATATTTACATAAGCAGATCACTTGAGCTTCCGAACGCATTATCATAGTAATCACAATACTTATGTATACACATTAGATAATAGACTTAAACGATACGAATCACTAAAACTCTTTTTTTTAAATAAAAAAAATAAATACTATTATTAAAAATTAATATTAAATTAATCTTGTTATTTTTGTTCCAACTTTACTAACAGACTTCTTATACCGGTATCTGTAATCCAGATATACTTAGTACAGTTAACTAATACAACTGTAGCTTAGTTACAATCATTTTTTTAAATTATAAATTATTTATTTATCTAGGTTTTACGGTGCGAATAAGGATAATTAAATGTTTGACATTTATTCTCTATAACCGGCAATAATATTTAAAAATCAGTTCAGAAATAAATGCATTCTAAACATAGATTAAATTTAACATAAATAATCATTTTTAAACCTAAATATTTAACCATTATTTAAAAATACCTGTATTTATTTGAAATAGTTTGTAATATCTGGATTTTTTTTATTTAAATAAAATACAGAAATATTAAAAACATTATTTTCATTTTTAGTCAAAATTTACATATGGTTTTTTTTCTAAATAAATACAAAACAAACAATTTCTGATTACAATTTAATATGTTTCGAGACATTCTGGATCCAACTAGATTGAAGTACTTGCAAACGAAGAAAAAAATAATATAATTATATTTATAAAACCTATACATATCGTCTTAATTAAATTTATGGCAGAAAAAAACACAATTTAACTGTAAAAGATGTAAACAAAATACCAATATATTACTCTGACAAAATAAAAATTACTGTATCATCACTGCATTGTTATAAAATTACTGTATAGCTGTAAAAAATTATACTTGTACATAATTCACGGGATGATTGTTAATTAATCGCAAATGAACTTATATAAATGAACGGATATTTCATAAAATTAATCGCGATCGCACACGTGTTGAAAAAAACAAACAACCTATATAATAATATTTCACCACCATGTTGAATCACAAGCTGATAAAGATCAAAAATGATAAGAGATATCAGTATGTACTCACCGATAATGAAGAATGGGCGATATCCTAGAAGATCGCGAACAAACAGACGAAGCACAAGTACACCACTCACTGGAAGTTGAGAGAGCACTGGGGCTAGCGGCGGCCTTCTCGTCCGGAGAGGGAGGGATCGGAGCACGTCGTTTGGGTTCGGCTTCTGAGTACGACAGGGTACCGGAGGCTACGGGAGGGGTACAGCCAAAGCTTTTTGGTAGTATATCTCTATATTTTGTTATTAAAGGATATTTAAAAATAATAAATAAAATATTCATTGTTTTTGACGACTACAAAAAAAAAATGTACCACTACAAATCGTGAAGGACATTTCTTTGGTTAACCAAGTACTCTGTACCTTATGCTTATAAATTTATTTATTATTATTGTTGTTATTATTAATATGGTTTTAAGTTCATCCGTCTGCCCATCCGACGGTCTTAGAAGCCAAAAACAAACTTATTTGCATTAATAAGAATACAAAAGATAAAAAAAACACCACTGCAACCCATGTAGAATTTCGGGCCATTACTCTCAAGAGGTCCTATTCATAATATTTATATACGACTGTTAAATTTGTATTAATTGCAATTAATAAACTTCAGAGTACCTACTCATGTCTTTTAAAAAATCAACGGTACTATTCAGTGAAAAATTTGGTTACCGACTGCTTTGTATTTGTCGTTATATTTATATTAAAACTATATTTGCTGTATGCTTAGTCTGGAAAAGTTATATCTAAAGGAGTAATCATTTTAATTTTGATAAAGGCACGACGTCAACTAAATAAGACCCATTGGGAGTTTGTATACTTTCTTGTTTTTTTGTATGAATTCCGTTGTCTCTTATCTTGTTCAAGAGTGTTCTTCAATATTGGAATAATATTTCCAAATTAAACATCCAACATTCAAAATTCATTTAAACAATGAACGGGGGTGTCAACACCCGTCCATCAAACTATCCCTGAAGAAGACCTGCAATGTGGGTCGAAACCTTGGCTTACCAATAAGAAGTTCTCTCTATATAAGATAATTTTCTGGACCATTTTCTTCTTCGTATTTCCAAAAAGTTTTTGGAAAGTTACTACCCAAATTTTTGGTAGTTTATATCAAAATGAAGCTTAACAATTTGGAAACGACTAATATTCTTATTCTTTTTAATAGTCTTTTATTTTAATTTGAAATATCACTGTAATAAAGTTAATACATTTAAATAAACTGAGTAATTGTTGGAAATACATACATTACGTTGGAATTGAGATAAGTTTACTTTGGGTACAGCAGCAATATGAATATTACTTAACCTGTACCACTACAACCCGTGGTCTTGGGTTTAGTACATGGTAGAGACTGTACTTTTTCATGGACAACGGTTCTGCAAGGAGGTGACTAATCCTAGGTCACGTTCAACCGCCAGATTTTCCCCCCTTATTTTGGGTACCCTATTTTTATAATATTGTATAGAGGCTGGGAAGCCCCAGGAGGGTCCTAGACCCTATACGATCCATCACCGACTGGAAATAGACTAAATAAAAGTCTTGTCCGCAGCGGGATTTGAATCAGGATTTCCGGCATGGGAATTCAGTGCTCTACCAGTGAGCCACTCCGCTCCCCATGAATAGTACTTAACCGGTAGGATTTGAAAGATAAGTAAAATAAAAGTAAATGCATCCCATTAACAGTGAACAAGGTAAAGAAATTTAAATGTATCAATGACTCAAGTCTCAAAAATATAATATTTAAAAAAAAAAACAAGGTATTTTTGTGTTCTGTTATTTTTGAAAATGAGACTACTTGTTTGGAATTTACCCACTCATGTCACCAGCAATTAAGTTTAATTATTTCTCTTTTGAGGATGTGCCTTTCAAAGAAATTATGGATTCTGTGGAATTGCCGTGTACACATTGCCTTGTTTATAATGGCCTTTTACTTCACATTATTTATTTATTTCATGTCATTAGTTTTATTTTCATTAGATTTTAAATTTTATTTTATGTTTAGTATGTGCTATTATTATTGTTATTACTATAATTTGCAGTTTTTATTTAACCTTTTCCATCTGTTGTCCTATAACCTTCCAGGAGTTGCAGCGGGTCTTTTCTAGAAGACCACCACCAGTTACTTTTAGTATCAGTTACTTTTATTGATAACTGTTATAACGTAATAGAAATAAAAATGAAAAGAAAGATAA